>CM061273.1:48532500-49782500 GCA_030848825.1 Tadarida brasiliensis
ATAAAGCTTTAGAGAGAGTGGTCATTGTGATGAATAACCATGATGTTTCCTCCAAAACAGGTGTGTCAGAGAAAACCATCCAAGGAAGGTAAAGGAGGAAGCTCAAGGTAAATATGAGTCTGGCAACTTACAAAGTAAAATTTTAGAACTAGAGGAATTTCCTCTTCCTTGAAATGATCTGAGGTGACCTCTCAAAAGGGTTTGCTCTTCACTTGACCCAGAAAACCCTACAAAATCATGAAAATCAAGATGTTTTAACCTTTGTGGTCATGTTTAGACATTTGTGAAACTGCCCAGGCCATCAAGGGTATGCATATAGAAAAGCCATTAAGCATCTGAAGGATGTCACTTTATAGAAGCAATGTGTGTCATTCCATCATTACAATGATGGAGTTGGTAGGTGTGCCCAGGCCAAAGAGTGGGGCTGGGCGCAGGGTGAGTGACCTAAAAAGAGTGCTGGATTTTTGCTGCACATGTTTAAAAATGTAGAAAGTAATGCAGAGCTTAGGGTTTAGACGTAGACTCTCTGTCATTGAGCACATCCAGGTGAACAAAGCTCCCAAGATGCAGTGAAGAACTGACAGAGCTCATGGCGGTTTGACCCCCACACGAGCTCTCCCTGCCACACTGAGATGATCCAACTGAAAAAGAGCCGATTGCTCCTAAATCAGAGAGGGGGTTGCACAGAAGAAAAAGACACCCCAGGAGAAACTAGGGAAACAAGAACTTATGGCCCGGGAGTAAATTCATTATAAAATAAGTGCTAATAAAAGGGGGGGGGGAGAACTAGAAGAGAACTTAGAACTCATCTATTTCAGTCTCCTCATTTTACAGTGAGGAAACCACCAAATTTGGAAGGAATACTTTTTCATCCTGATGCTTTGCCTGAATTTTGCAAAATGAGCTCCCTAGGCAAAGCTGAGACAATGGGACTGGCACGCATGCGTCTGCTGTCACTAGTTTTTTAAGGAAACGGTGCAGAGGGAGAGGTGTTGGTGGTACCTGTTCCTGCTGGTGACGGAGGCTCTGGGGAAGGGCAGGGAAGGACACATGGTTTCAGGGTAAGGGCACTAGTCTCCTTCAAGGCTGATGGAAGGTAGAATATGTGAGTCCTTCCTGTAAAGTACCAGGAAAACTTCCTCTCTCATCCTACTGGTTTTCAGGCCCCTACTCTCTTTCTTCCCTTTATCCAAACCTCACAGAATTTCACCTGGGAGAGAACTTAGACAGTAGTTTGTCTCTTCCTTTCATAAAAAGGATGTGGAGAGGGGGAAGGGAAGATATCTTGCCCCATGGTCACACTACTGATGAGTGCCAGAAAGATGGTCCTCTCCCTCAGGGACTTTGTTGATGATACTGTGCCTGGGCTGAGAGCTACATGTTATGTCACCACTCGATACACACACCACATAGACAGTAGTTGTTTCTGAAACAAAACTACTACGCATTCTTTTTCTATTCTGTTTGTATCCAATAAGAATATTTTATATTTTGGTGCCGGTTATGACCTTTCAACTGATTTCACAACTTCCTCCCTCATCATTGACAGCCTGCAGTATAAAACTCAGCAAGCAATGCCTTTGCTAGGTGGACTCAGGCATTTAATTGGTGTGATTAACTTATAAGATAATGCAGCTGGGAGAGTAAAAGCCCCCACACCCCCTGCACATGGTGCAAATGAAACTAAGACTGAAGGGGACCCCTGTGTAATGTGTCTGCAGAGAGCACACGGCTTCTGCCCCGGGTGCTTGTGCATTTTCTTTTCACTGCACGAGGGCACTTGTCCAAGGACCAAGAAGGGGAGTGGGGTGAAAATCCTGCCTATACCCTATGCTAAACCACCTACAAATATCTCCCAGAGATGCTGTGGGCCATTTTAAACAGACACAGAGAACTTCTGGAAGCCCAGCATGCAAGGAATCATTTTCTTATTTATTTTATTTTTTAAACTTATCTTTATTGTTGAATGTATTACAGATGTCTCCTCCTTTTTTCCCCATTGAGCGGGAGGGAGAGAGGGAGGAAGAGAGAGAAACATCGACGTGAGAGAGACACATCAAGTGGTTGCCACCCACACGACCCCAACCCGAGCCAGGGACAAACTGCAACCGAGGTACGTGCCCTTAGTGGTAACTGAACCCGGGACTCTCTGGTCCACAGGCCAACACTCTAACCACTGAGCCCAACTGGCCAGGGCCCTTCTGATTTTTATCTGCCACAGGTTGGTGTGGTACCAGCCGGTCTGTGCCTCCACCCCTCCTACCCATCTCGATGTGGCTTCTTCTTTAATTTCGTAGTTGTAGGACATCCATTCAGCTTGATTTCAGGCAGTTCTGAATGATGATTTTTCTGTAGTTTAGTTGTAACTTTGATGTGGTTGTGGGAGGAAGAGAGGACTGTGTTTACCTACACCATCTTCTTGACCAGAAGTCCAAGGAATTATTTTCAAGGTCCCAGGTCTGTGGTGATTTTGCTCATGAGTATGGACCCAAGTTCCCCTTGAGTCCTAATAAGACCAGAGCTACACATGTGAGAGACATGGAAAATGGCACAAATCACTAATTGTCACTATGCATTTTCTTCCTAGGGCTTTTTTCCCTTATTTCCGGCATAAGAAATTCTCATCAGAATATGAGATGGAGGTAAATTTGAAGAGGATAAAGGACTGTGGTGGCTCAAAGCAGGAGAAACACAAAGTTTATATTTCCTTGTCTGTTTTCTAGGAGGGCGGTTTCTGGAGAAGGTGGCTGCTTTGGCTGAGGAATATCTTTGGACATCTCACAGATAACACAGGGAAGAAGGAGCAGAAGTCACAAGATGCTGATGAGGCTAAGCCTTTTGTCAAAATGTAAATGATTGGGGAAAATTTAGAATTCTTGTCAAAAATGAGGAAATGTATAGATTAATTGTTCCTTTCAAGAGTAAAAGCCTTGGCCTTCTTCTTCTTCTTACCCCAGGGAGAAGAGTGACGCCTCCCCTTTATCCATCAGGATTGACACATCAGACTCTGCTGCAGAGACAGGAGAGGAAAGTGAGCCATGAAACTGCCACTGAGTAAACCCATCCTTGGACTTAATACATTGCTAATATATTACATATTTGAAGTGTATCAATTCATAACCAACTCTAGCCATGAAGCAAGGAATTAAAGTGTAAATAGTTAACTATTTATATGCAAATAACAAGGGCCATAAGCAAGAAAAACAGGACTGAAGCTGGAATCCCTGGGGAGGACAATACTTCCTCCAGCAGCAGTGTGGTCCAACAAGGGTACATAGGGGCTTCTTTCCCCATTATAGTCAGCCCCTGAGAACTGGAAAACATATATTGCTTGAGGGGTGTAGTTTTTTAAGTCAGATAACAATTTATTCTGGAGCTCTGTCTCCTAGTTTACCAAAGACCAGTTATTTACAATGTACTTGACCTCCTGTCCATAGAGGATCATTCACTTCTGGCCCTTCTCATCAAGTCTTGGAGGTTGTCAGAATATTTGGATCCCTGGGCCTACCTTCATGTGAGGCCTGTTTTTCTCCCCAAGCTGTTATGCTCATGCACAAATGTGTGGCCTGTCTTGGTATAGCGAGTTCTCCACCTTACAAGTTAGTGGAAAATTCACAGTAGGTGTTTTGGTTTTCCCTTTTAATTAAAAAAACTCCCGACTATTGGATAGCTGGCAGGGAGTTGCTGGAAAGATAGGGTAAAGAAGAATGTGGTTCTCTAATTGATTTTTTTCTACCCTGTCTTCTAATTTGCTAATCCAATCCTCGGCTTCCTCTAATCTGCTGGTTATTCCTTCCGATGTGTTCTTTATTTCTGCTATGTCATTCTCGATTTCTGATTGGTCGTTTTTCATTGTTTCTGTATCTTTTCTCATGCTGTTGAACATCCTTATAATCATTACTCTGAACTCTATATCTGATAACTTGCTTATAATCATTTCATTTAGCCCTTCTGGAGAATTCTCTTGTTCTTTCATTTGGAACTTGTTTCTTTGTTTCACTATTTTGGCTGTCTCAGCAGGGTTTGGAGTCTGCCAAAATCTCCCTGTAGATATCGATGTTTCGCAGATTGTGGCTCCCTCTGCTGGGTTTGAATGTTTAGGGAAGGGACCAAGCTGAACATCAATGTCTAGTCTTACTCTCCCAGGTAGAGTTGCAGGCCAGGCAAAGACTCAAATATCCCAGAGACCTAGCTCTGCCTGCAGGCTGACTGTTAATCTCAGCAAACTCTGCCTGAGAAAGATGGTTTCTGCAGCATGGGTTAATGATTCAGCACAGAGACCTAGGCAACTACTTTCACAACTTGGTCCCCAGAGCCTCCCATCCAGTCACTGCAAGCCAGGCCCAAGGCTCAAAGCATCCAGAGACTGGTCTCTGCCTGCAGGCTGCTAGTCTCTGACAGTTAATGAGCCTCAGGTTGCAGTTCTGTGCTAGGTGCAAACTCCTCCTGGCAGGTAGGGTAAGATTCCAGTGGGTGGGGCAGTTGCTCCCACATCCTCCATGGGCTAAAGCTGCTTAGATGGGAAAAGTCTGCCAAGAAAAATGGTTTCTGTAGTGCGGGGGAATGACTCAGAATAGGGCTCCTGATGCCCTCCTTCCCAGCTCTCTTCCCAGTGCCACGAACCCCCGACTCTCTTTACACAGCTCTAGTCCAGTCAGCCCTTCCTCTGCCAGAGTCGAAGGTGAGTGGCTGTAGCTTAAATTTAGTGCACTGGCCCTTCAGGTGGGTGTCCATGTTCCCAGCACCTCTCCCTGCCAGGCAGAACCTCTGCTCTGGTGTTTTTCACAGCCAGGTTTATGTGGGTGCCTTTCCCTGTTCCACAGTTCTGTGCTGGGGAACCAGCTTGGGGTTTAAATCCCAGACTTCTCAGAGAGAACTTCTCACAGCTAAGATAGCCCTTAACTGCTGCCTATGGGAGCCCAGCCAGGCCTCCTGTGCCTCCATACCATGTATCAGACTTGATTTGGGCTCCTCTTTACATCTCTGGTTACAAAGGATCTTCCCAGCAGGTTTCAGTTGGGTATTCTGGATACTTTTCTTTATGTTAGTTGTAATTCCAGTTTGGTCCTAGGAGACGGTCAGTGTAGCTTCCATTTACTCCACCACCATTTTGTACTTTCTCCTTTTTAAATAAAAAAAAAAAACACCCAACTGTTGGAGAGCTAGCAGTGAGTTGCTGGAGATATAGGGTAGAGAAGAATGTGTGAGAACAGAAATTGCCCAAGACTTCCCTCCTCAGGCCTCCATTTCAGAAAACATTGGTGGGGCCACTTCTCTATGCACATGTCCTGCCCCAGCCTCTGGGACCCCACTAGGGTCAGGTGTGTGCTACTCAGCTCCCTCCAGCTTAGCCCAGCACCAACCTTCCCACTTCCCTCCACGTCCAACACAGATCCGTGGCTGCATGATTCCAAGTGATAATGCACAGGTTCCTCCACTCCTGCCAAGAGTCATTACTAAGTAACATGGAGTAGTCAGTGAGACTTAAATTCCTGAGCAAGTAAAAGAAATTCTCAATGAGCATTATTTAATAATTGGCCTAAATGACCCCAATAAATGCTTAGCAATATGAGAAGAATGGTGCCAACCAACAGCACAGAGCCCCCAAGTGGAGCCGTGGGACTGGGAAACAGCCCAGCATGCTTTGTGGCAGGAGAAAGCAGGGGAACGCAGAGTTCATATTTCCCTGTCTATTTTCTAGGAGGGCTTTCTCTGGAGCAGGCGGCCACTTTGGCTGAGGGATATGTATAGACCTGTCAATGCCACATGCAAACATGGCACAGAAGCTACATGCCAAGGATTTGTCTGATGAGGATAAGATTTGCAATAAGGATGAAGGGCAAACAACTGGGAACAATTTAGGATTCTTATCTAAAATGATTAGGTAGGGTTCCAGGCAGAGTGAACGGGCTTCCAGTTCCTGTCTGGTTTATTATTTTGCTGATTCTGTTTTCTTGGTGCCTGCCCAAGTTACCTCCCAAAGTTTCTTATTGAGATTGAAAAATAAGTTTTTTTTTTGTGTTGACCAGCGAGCCAGCAAATATTTACTGTGTTTAAAGCACAGCCTGGGAATGGGGATCAGTGATGTGCTGGGAATCCGGGAGGTGAGGAGAAACAAATGAGATAGTCCTGGAGACTAGTTTCCTGTCCTCTTTTAGTAGCTCAGCAGATAGCTAGCTCAGCAGGTTCCAGCCAGCATTGGAAAAAATGGAGTTCCCTTTCTAATGATCATTTCTTTCCTCAAGCAGCTCCATGTTGGTGGTATAGATGGTCCCTGCCTCACCATCCCTATGAGCGTGATGCATTCCAGGCAGGCTCCCTCTACAGGAGCTCTAGCCACGGGACTCAGGGTCCAGCTAAGTCTGGCCTAATCCCCTCTCTGAAAGCTTGGGGATTGAGTAAAACTCTGTTATTTCTGCTTGTAAGTTTCCCTGAAAACAATAAAACCCTACTTTATATTTATACATTTGTCCTCTTTACATGACAGGGGGTCAAGTAATTTTGTGGCCACAAAATCTATAGGTCGTTGGCATGGCAAATATTATGGTAGAAAGGAAGACTTGGAGCCTGGGACCCAAGTCCCCAGCCATTACAAGGGCATCATTCATTAATATACCAGCTCAGAGGGTCAAGTCTGTCTAGCTGAAACTCTTTATCACACAGTGTATTGATTATCTGGTGCTGTGTGACAGATCACATGAAAATAGTGGCTTGAGCAGTTCTGGCTCTGGGTCTCTCATGAGGTTCTCAAGATATTGGCCAAGGCTGCAGTCACTGAAGGCTTGACGGAGGCTGGGGGGTCCGTCCACTTGTATAGTTTAATTTATTTATCTCACTTTGATACAATATTCTATTATGTGAATATTCCAGAATGTATTTATCCATTCTACAGCTGACATAGAGATTTTTTTTTTCTTTTCTTTTTGGCTAGCATGAAGAAAGCTGCTATGAACATTCTTAGGCATGACTCTTGGTGAAGGCATATACTCATTTCTGTTGGAATTATACCCAGGAATTGAATCCCTGAGTCAGAGGTTAGGATGAGTATGCTCAGCTTCAGTAGATATGGCCACTTTCCTAAAGTAGCTTTTATAAATCACACCCTCACTATCAGTGAATCAGAGTTTCAATTACTCCACATCCTTGCGAACATTTGATACTGGAAGGTTTTTTTCGTTTTAGATCAGTGGGCATACGAGGATATCAGATTGTGGTTTTAATTTATATTTCTCATTGAAGGACATATAAAGAGCTTCCCAGACAAAAAAAAAAGCTAAAGGAGTTCATCACCACCAAACCAGTATTATATAAAATGTAAAAAGGACCCAGCCAGTGTGGCTCAGTGGTTGAGCATTGACCCAGGCACAGTGAGGTCACTGGTTCGATTCCCGGTCAGGGCATATGCCCAGGTTGTGGGCCAAATCCCCAGTGAGGGGCATGCAAGAGGTGGCCAATCGACGTTCTCTCTCATTGATGTTTCTCTCTCTCTTTCTCTCCCCCCTCTCTAAAAATCAATAAAAGAAAAATAAAATAAATGTAAAAAGGATCTTCTTTGAAAAGAAGGAAAAAGAACTATAAAAATATGAATAATAAAATGGCAATAACTATATATCTATCAACAATGGAATCTAAAAAACAAAATGAATGAAGAAGCAGAACAAAATCACTCATAGATATAAACATTTTGACAGTTGCTAGGTGGGAGGGGGTTGTGGGATGGGTGAAAAAGGTGAAGGGATTAAGAAGTACAAATTGGTAGTTACAGAATAGTCATGGGGATGTAAAGCAAAGCATAGGGAATATAGTCAGTAATATTCTAATAACTATTTGTGGTGTCAGATGGGTACACGATTTATTGGGGTGATCACTTAAGTAAGTTATATAATGTCTAATCATTGAAACTAATATATTATTGTATGTCAACTGTAATTGAAAAATAAAAAATTATTTTTTTATAAAGATGTACAATAGCCCTGGCCAGTGTGGCTCAGTTGGTTGGGTATTGTCACTTGCACCAAAAGGTTTCTGGTGTGATTCCTGTTTAGGGCACATGCCCAGGTAGGGGGCATGCAAGAGGCAACCAATCGATGTTTCGCTTTCACGTCTATGTTTTTATCTTACTCTCCCTCTCCCTTTCCCTCTCTGAAGTCAATAAAAACATATTTTTTTTAAAAAAAAGTAAGTGGTATTAAAAAAAGATATATAATAAAAATAAGAAAATGTTCCAGCTCAGATGTCACACAGGGCTCTTCCTGAAGTGTCCATTATTGCTGAATACATGGTGACAGAAGTATCACAGACAACACAAGAAAACAAATCATAATACCACTGGGTTGTTTGTTTTTTCCTCAGTGTATTTTCATTGATTTTAATCTCATGTAAATTTTTAGCAGATATACACTGTTTTTTAAAACCAAAACCTAACTTTCTTTTTAGCATTATTGATTTTCTTAGCAGGAAGAAGATGATTACAATTGAATGGTAGAACTGTTTCATGTTTCAAAATATGATGAAAAAGCAAAAACTTAGAGCTTCATTTATTTTATGGATCTATTACAAAGCAAGACAAATGTCTTTACTTGAATTAATGTAAATCATATATATTGTGAGATAAACTGTTCCACATTTTCAAATTATTTTGTAAATAATCATTTATGTGAACTCTAGGCAAGGATTTCGGAACTTTGAAAGTGGAATATATGTCAAGGTCTACAGGATTATACAGATGTAATATGTGTATTTCTATTACTATAGGCATATATATATCTATATCTGTGGCAGCAAGACATAGAATTCACTATCTTGAACTATTTTGCTACAATGATTTAAATGGTGACTGGATAGAAATAAAAAGTTAAGTCTCTTGGTCCAAAGGAAAAAAAAATTCTTTATATCTCTATGTTATGTTGACCTCAATTTATGATAACCTCAGAGAGAATATGTGATCAAAACTGTGAAGTTCTGTTGACTCGACCAGAAGTCATAAGTAATCTATGTGTTAGTATGACCTGTAGTATTTCTCTTCTACCTTTAGACCCGAAACAATGTCAGATCTGGCTCAGTAGATTGTCGCATTCCGGATGTTCACAGAGTTAGTTTGCTATTACCCCTTTAATCACCTTTCACTAGAGAAGGAAGTCAGAGATTGGTCACTGTAGGCAATTGCTGTCACAAAGGTTTGTTTCTCATGTAAGAAATGGGGTGTTGTCCCTGTTATGGCATTAAAGTCCTATGCATTGTCATTCATTCAAAGTTCTGACATTTGAAATAACTCATACCATTCTGTTGGATTATATTTTATTTTTGAATCACCTGTAGATAATATGTTATTTTTTATTGTTTTTACAAGATAAAAATGTATACCCCATCTGTTATCAGCTACTCACAATTTCTGGAAAATGGCTAAGAATAAATTCATACTGTGAACTGGTCACAAAGATGTCAAATAATGCAGTGAAGTATATGTGTATGTGCATGTGTTTAAAAGGAAACTATTTTTGCTTAATGTTTTTTATTATGTAATTTACTTCAAGTAGACAAAAATGTTTAAATAAATACACCAGTATCAAAAATTTTGTACTTTGTCCTGTACATATAACTTAAATTATTGTTTGTAATCTTAACATGTGAAATGAAGATATACTTTAAGCCTTATATTTCTTAGAAGATAAAGAATAAACAAAGAGGTGGAAGTTATAAAAAGACCAAAACTATTATATTTGGAAAGCATAATTATGTACTCATTGATTGTTAAATTTGAAAGCAATAGAAAATAAGGAAGTATTGAACTATGTGACACACCAAAAGATGGTCCAAAATGAAGTAGGTCATTTGTGGGTTGGAGATATTGAGGGAGGATTTCTAGAGGTTGAGGTCGAATAGAAAAAAGACTAAAAGGACAATGAAATGGTAAAAGAATTCAGAAATGATAGGGACTGAAGGTTAGTAGAAAATAGTTTAAAGATTAATAAAATAAGATAAAAGTGTCCATATTGAGGAATAATGGATTTGATTTGATAGTAAATTTTACCACTATACCTTCTTGAACAAAAGTTTATGGGATGACAATTGTCATTTGTGAAAAACAGACTTCAGGGGTGGTATACAATGTGTATTACCACAGGTGAGAAGGCCAGTAGGAGGAATTTATACTTGAGCTTGTATAATTCTAACAACTAGAGCCTGAATTTCTTTTAGGCTCAATTTGTCTTTGTTTGAGAAAAAAATCTTGAAATAGCTTTGTGAGTTTTATGAGTGAGTCTGGGACATGGGCTTTGGGAAGCCAAGGTAAAAAAGTATTTGCTACAAAGCTGGAGCACACTCTGGGAAAATGGCCAAAAGAGTTTAGAAATAAAAGTATCTAACATAGATCTTTAAATTGTTTGTATTGTTATGTTGCAAAAGCTTTCATATCTGCAAATTTTAGCAGAGTATGAAATGTAAATATATTTAAATGTATGGGGGTGCAGGGTGTTTTGTAGGGTTCATTTTATTATCATTGAAGTAATACATGAGCACGATGGCTAGATAATGTCTCAACTTAAACAATTAAGCAAAAGCACCGTAAATAAAATGAAAAGAAATTTTCTAGACTAGAAGAAATATCTGCTTTATATCTGGAAGGAAAAAAATTAATACCCATACACTAAAATGTATTTCTAGAAATTAAGATTAAAATGTAAATACCTTCCCTGGCTGGTTTGGCTCTGAGGTTAGAGTGTCAGCCTGTGGACCGAAGTCACAGGTTTGATTCTGATCAAGGGCATATACCTTGGTTGCGGTTTGATCCCCAGCTGTGGTTGGGGTCGTTTGGGAGACAACCAATCTATATGTCTCTCTCACATCGATGTTTCTCTCTCTCTCCCTCCCACTCTATCTGAAGATAAATGGAAAAATATCCTCAGGTGAGGATTAAAAAAAAATAATGCAAATACCCATAACAACAATGGGGAAAATAATATATACTCACACACACACATATATAATGTCATTCATAGAAAAAAGATTAAAATGGCCAACAGAACATACGGAATGATATTTAGCTTCTCCAGTAATGTAATTTCTTTATTGATCAGAGGAGAAAAAATACATGAAGGGAATATTTTGTACACATAAATTAGTATAGCCTTACCACTGGTAATATAAATTCTGTTGAATTTAAAATCATAAATGAAAGGAGGACATTATGATCAATTCTACAGAAATAAAAAGGATTATACATGAGGACTATGAACAAGGGTAGCCAAAGAAATTGGATAATCTAGATGGAAGTGGATACATTCTTATAAACACAAAACCTATCAAGACGGAATCATGAAGAAATAGAAAATCTGAATAGACCTATATAACTAGTAAGGAGATTGAATCAGTAATAAAAAATCTTCCCCCAAAGAAAAGCTCTGGTCTTAATGATTCTACTAGTGCATTCTACCAAACATTTAAATAAGTAAAATCATTTCTTCTCAAACGTTTCCATAACAACGATGATGGTGGAACATATTCTAACTCATTTGGAGAGGCCAGCATTAACTTGATAACAAAGCCAGACAAAATAAAACTACAGACCAATCAATACTCTTTATGAACATCAATGCAAACATTTCAACAAAATATCAGCAAACCAAATTAAGCAGCATGATAAAAAGATTATGCACCATGACCAAATGAGATTTATTCTGGGATACAAGGCTGCTTCAACATATGGAAAGAAATCAATTTAATATAGCACATTAACAGAATAAATGAAAAAGATCACATGATCATGTAAATTGAGGCCAAAAAAGCATTTGACAAAATTTAACAATCTTTTATTAAAAAGGAACAACATTCAACAAAGTTCAGAAAGAAACTGCCTCAACATAATAAAAGCCATATATGAGAAATCCCCAGTGAACATCATACTCAAGGATGAGTGAAAGTATTTCTTCTAAAATTGGGAACAAGGCAAAGATGCCTCCTTTTAGCATTTCTATTCTACACAATGTTGGAATTTCTAGCCAGAGCAATTAGGAACGAAAAGGAAATAAAAGGCATACAAATAGTAAAAGAACAAGTAAATTTATATTTGCAGATGATATGATCTTATATGTAGAAACCCCCCAAATTTTACATAAACATTGTTAAAACTAATAATTCTGTAAAGTCGCAGGATACAGAGTCATCACGCAATTCAACTGATCGTGCTGGGGCCTGTGGCAGCCTTTGCTTGGCAGCCTTTGGTTCCCCCAGCCACCCAGGGAGAGGGAAGAAAGGAATTGGTGGTTAAAGGCATCCACAGTGGGACCCCAGCAATTAGGATGGACCTTCCTCCTCCACCCCAACAGGCCAGGCCACTCCCACCCAGACCTGGGAACCCCACTGCCCTCCCCTGACCCCTCCGCTTTCCCTTCCCCAGTCTGGGCAGCCAGGTCTCCCAAGCAGCCCCAGCCCCGCTGCTGCTGCTGCCACTGCCCACTTCCGGACCCAGCCCCCAAGACCGGGTTGGCTGGGGTGGGGGAGCAGCAGTAGCTGGAGGTACAGCTCCCCAAACCCCCAGCACCCGGGCTGTAAGGGGCCGACAGGGCGGCTACCTGGCCTGGACGACCCGGACCTCAGCGGGTCAACAGAGTGGTGAAGGTTGACCACCCCAGCGAGGAGGTGGAGGAGGACGAGGACTGCGACGCGCAGGAGACCCAGGGTAGGTGGGGATAAATGGTAACGGGGAAATAAATAAGTAAAGTAAAAAAGAAGAAATAAGCCAGCCAGAGAAAGATAAATATCTTACGATCTCACATGTTGAATCTAGTGAACAAAATAAACTGACGAACAGAATAGGTCCAGAGGCATGGAAGCATGGGGCAGACTGACAGATCTCAGAAGGAAGGCGGGTGAGGGGGCCGGGAAGAGATTAACCAAAGAATATATATACATATATGCATAGCCTATGGACACAGAAATAGACAGGTGAAGGTCTGACATGGGGCTGGGGGGAGGGGGACAAAGGGGGGGGATGGGGGACCATCTGTAATACTGTCAACAATAAAAATATATATATTTAAAAAAAAAAGACCATCTTAACAATTTGAGGCAGCCAGGGGTTTTTATAAGAAGGGAGGAGGAAGAAAAAGAAACCAAAACAAAGGAATGAAAGGAGGGGGTTGAAAGTTCTTCATTGAGGGGACTACATGCAAGTCCACACAGTCTGTTCAGATAACTGGTTGAAGGTCAGCAAATACCCTGGAGCTAGAATGGGTGGAAGTTGGAGTCGGCTTCTTTTGAAGTTCCTAAAATTCTTAAGCAGACAGGCTGTTTATCTGCACTCCCTTATTAGTTAACAGGTCATCATGTACAGAAACTGTGTTAAAAGAATGGTGGGTCACAGTAATAATGTTGATTCTACATCTGATTTCCCTTCAAGAAATAGGGCAATATGTAATTTAGTGCACTAACAGCACCACTTTTATTATTAAAGTCTAGCTGCTCACTCATGAAGGCTGACAAACTGTTGCCATTTCTGTCTGAGGATGTTCTCTCTGGCTCAGTAGTCAGCTCAGTGCTGGTCTTCTTCCACCCTTGTAACACCTTCATAAACGGTCCTTCTATAAATAGTTTCCTGTCACACACACACAAAAAAGAGCCCACTTTTGATCATGAAAGACACATGGGACAGCTTTTTGTCAGTCCATGAACTTCACATTTCCATCTGAATTTTAGAATTAGCTGGTCAATTTTGACAGAAAAACCTGTTGGGATTTTGTTTCCCTCCCTACCTCAGCAGTGAGAAACCTCACTCAATATGTTTACTTCTTTGCTTTGTCCCCTGTATGTAACAAATATTTAGGCCACACTGGCTGTCTCCTCAGTGCCAGCCCCACTGGCCTCAACCATGTGGTCAGGCCCTCTGGCCCAGGCCTGGCTGAGCCCTCAGATGAGCTCCCTGGCCCTCACCAGGAGGAAAGGGAATGAGCTATATTCCTTTTAAAATCTTGTCTGTGGTTCTAAAGGAGAAATAGTAAAAATAAGGATTTTCCATTCACTATTTTATGCCTTGATGATTTCTGTGCAGCTCTATTTAGTTTTTTTGGTTTTGTTTTTTTATCCTCACCAGAGGACATTTTTGCATTTATCTTCAGATACAGCGGGAGGGAGAGAGGGAAGAAGAGAGAGAGAGAAACATCGATGTGAGAGAGACACATCAACTGGCCGCCACCCACACAACCCCAACTGGGGTCGGGGACAAACTGCAACCGAGGTACGTGCCCTTAGTGGCACGTACCAGAGAGACCGAACCTGGGTCTCTCTGGTCCGCAAGCCAATGCTCTAACCGCTGAGCCAAACTGGCCAGGGCTCTTTTTAGTTATTTATAGAACTTTAAAGCACATATTTTTCTAGCTATTTTGCACAACTCCCAAGATTTTTACTTTTAAATATTCAAGTTGGGTTGTCAAACTTATTTAACTATGTTTACACTTTTTCCAGTTGTGTATTTCTTTTATAATTAAGCAATTTGGATAAGTAAGCTTCTTCATGAAAAAAGTCAAGAACTGGCATATTTTGTTGTTTGTTATTGAAAAGACAATGAAGATTCGGTGTTTTTTGTTTTTGTTTTTGTTTTCCCAATTATTTGATTGTATGTGTTGGTTAGTAAAGAAATATGTGCTTGTTATACAAAGAGTCGAGGTTTGAGAAGACTCAGTGTATTGCTTGCCGATTCCAAAGAAATAACCCAGAGGACAGGCTGTGAAAGACATGAGTAACGCAGGATTTGGGTGTGTACCACAACACAGGCTTTCTCAGTACAGGGCTGTATAGAGTACAGCAAACAAAGCAAACAGGATAACAAATCACACATGCTGGGTAGACATGCTGCAGGCAAGCTGTGTGAGATCAAAACATCAGGTATTTACAATCCAGTTTACATTCGGCAACAGTTTCTTTTGGGCCCTTCCTTGACAGAGGAGCTGGTCAGGCTCCCACAGTACACTTACAGATGGCCTTCATTATATTCCCACAGGGTGGGAGGGGGAATTGGAGGTTGGTAAGGGGCTTATGTTCTCACATAGGACATGGTGCTTTTTATAAAAGTTGCAAGCAATACTGAAATTACAAAGTCAAGAGTGAGAGTTCCTCTTCAAATTTGCACTTCACCATGCAGCATTAGTGTTACCTGGGAACTTATTATAAATGCTGATACTTTGGCCTCACCCAGTCCTACTGTTTTAAAAGCCCTCCAGGTGTTTCTTATGCATACTAAAGTTTCAGAAGCCCTGATCCACACAGGCATACCTCATCTTATTGAGCTTCACTTTATTGCATTCCACAGATGTTGCATTTTCTTACAAATTGAAGGCAAGACCCTCCACCAGCATTGCTGTGGTCTGGAACTGAACCTGCAGTATCTCTGAGGTATGCCTGTAGTATAGTTTCCGAACTGGTGTGCTTCAATATATTGGTCTCTTCAGCCCTTGGGCAGCCTGCCTGGTGCCAGAGGAACCCTGAACCCCAGGCTGGTTGCCTTCAGTACAGACAACCTCATCATTTTAACCCAGTGTTGCAATATTGGAGACTTTGATTAATTAAATATGATCCTTGTACAAAGATGTCACACCTTCTTCTTATTTTCAGTCTTCTCTATACACTGAATAGTCTTTTTATTTTAATGTATTTCTATTGTTGAAAGTTTTACAGATTGTTCCCTCCTTATCCCCTATTGACCCTCTCCACCCTGCTCCTGCTCCTCGCCCAGGTCTTCCCTGCCCTATTGTCTGTGTTTATGGGTTATGCATATATGCATATAAGCTGGTTAATCTCTTCCCTCTGAGATTTGTCAATCTGTTCCATGCTTCCATAGCACTGGATCTATTTTGTTAATCAGAAAGAGATCCTTCTTTCTTACAGCTACATAGTATTCCATTGTGTAACTGTACCACAGCTTTTTTATCCACTCATCAAGTGATGGATAAAAAATAAGTTGGGCTGTTTTCAGGTCTTAGCTATTGTAAATAGTGCTGCTATGAACATAGGGGTGCAAATATTCTTTCTGGTGTTTTAGGCTTCTTCAGATATATTCCTAGAAGTGGGATCACTGGGTCAAATGGCATTTCCATTTTTAATTTTTTGAGGAAACTCCATACTGTTTGTTTTATTCTCATGGTTTTTCTAATACCTATAATGTATAACAAAGTAGTTATTCAGTAGTTATCTGTTTGAGGGACAATAAATGTTTCAAGATGTCAGAGAAAGGGAGATGGATGCTCTGGCTGGGATAGCAAGGGAAGGCTTTATGGCAGCACTTGAACTGAACCTTGCAGGTTGAAATGAGTTTTGCTAGGAAGAGTTGAGGGGGGAGTGTTTCTGGCAGAGGCACCACAGAAAACAAGGAAGCAAAAAAGAACATGCTGTCTCTGCAGAACTGTGAAAATAGAGTAGGTAAGTCTTATGCGATTGACTCAGACATAACATGCCATTATCTTCTCCAAGACCTTCTGTCATCGACAGATTCTTGGTCAGAAAGAAGAGTCTTGGTTCCTGTCCTTCATTTCTGTTCAGCTGCCATTGTCATGACCCAAATCCTTGACTAGGAGACACCTGGCCCTCTGCCATTTGCAATGCTCAGGCGGCCTGTACTCTCCATTTCATTCTACTGAGCTAACGACTTGACCAGTCAGAGAACCCAGTGAAACCACACTTTGCCCTTAGGTCTAGCACAGTTTTTATTTTATTTATTTTTATCCTCACCCGAGGCCATTTTTGCATTTATCCTCAGATAGAGCAGGAGGGAGAGAGGGAGGAAGTGAGAGAGAGAAACATCGATGTGAGAGAGACACATCGACTGCCTGCCACCCATTCAACCCTTACCGGGGCCAGGGACAAACTGCAACCAAGGTACGTGCCCCTAGCGGGAACCGAACCCGGGTCTCTCCGGTCCGGCAGCCGACACTCTAACTGCTGAGCCAAACTGGCCAGGGCTCTAGCACAGTTTTAATCCATCAACTCTTGAACATTTATCTCAAGGCTCTGAAACAAAATCACTACAGAGAAGCCGAAAGCTACTGTTGCCATCATTCAATCATATATTCCAGGGCTCAGTGGGCTGGTGTTAACTCCAAGCTTCTGAATTCAACAGAATACAGAGTAGTCATGAGAGCAACAGGAAAGATCACAAATGGGTCAGAATATAGGCCAGAACCCCAAACATCAGTGCTTGCCTCTTCCACCTCCCTAAAGCCCATTGAAATGACAGAATATATATGAAAACAAAGCTTAATTCATATTAGCAGTAGGGAATCAGAAAAGATGACATCAACTGACCATAAGGTGAGAAATTTCTGTTCTATGTAAAGGACATGTGTCAGCTTGATGGCAAAACCCAAGAAGACTGAAAAAAATGTATATCCTCATATAGGTGAAGGAGGAGATCACTGAAAAAGCATTTTCTCATCAGGCCCCTGGGTAACACAAAGATCAGAGTCAGTGGGTGTTGGGAGAAGAAGCTTGGGTTGAGAGAACAAGCCACAACCTTGCCAGTCCCTATTTCAGGATCATCAAGTGCAGGGTTGGTCCCAGGAGAAATCTCCAAGCACAGTTCTTATCTAAAGAGGATATCTGCTGTGGGAGTCTTCCAGATAGAGAATTGGGCAATGCCCTGGATGACGTCTTGTTAAAGACAAGAAGACCCCCCCTCCCCTCCTAAAAATGAAGCTCTCTGATAATCTCAGTGAAAGCCTGACCAGTCACACCCTTCCTTCCTCTTCACCTACCAGAGCCAGGGCCCCTGTAATCAGAATCTGCGTTTGCAGTCGCGGAACTAGGTATTTCCATTTAGGCTCTGAAGAAAGAAAAGCATCCATGAGGGCTGAGATATACTAAGGTACTCTTCCCCTCCACCAGTCTACCTATTTACCCACACCTCCTAAAATGGTATGTCTAAGTGAGGTCCTAGGACCACCTGCATAAAAATCACCTGGAATGCTTGTTTAAATTGTATATACATCTGTGCTTCACCCCTTATCCCCAACCATCTCCTGCCCATCCTTCCACTCCCAAATGATGGAGTAAAAGTAACCTTAATACACTGTAGTCAAACCATCAAAAAAGAGCTATTTTAGTAGGAAGGATGGGAATATACTGTGAATTTGTGTTTAATCTCTTTGGCATTACACTAATTTCCAGCTTTAATCATTGTCTCAGGGCTTGTTAAATAGTGATTTATTATTATAAAGGATATTTGGTTATCAATCAGTTTTCCCCCCTATTGATTTCTTATAGTGAATCACCCAAAATGTAAGCATAGATTTTAAACTTTTTTTTTCAAATAGAAAAGCTTTGTTGTTGTTTAGAATTCAGTGCTTTGCTCTGAGTTTTATGAGACAGTTGACCAGGATTTACTAATTATAAATTAATAGGTATGGGTGTAAAATTAATATTAATTAACTTCAATGTGAAATGTTTCCCTAATGTCCTTCAACTTTAAAGAAGACATCTTTTAGGAAGTTACATCTATTAAGAAAAAAATCCCAAACAGAAATAAGGCAACAGGATGTTTCAATTACATTGGAACATTATCTAGAAGACCCACCCCAGTACTCCTTACATCTGTGGGGGAAATGAACTTTTGATTGATGTTCTATTTACTATTGATCAGGTCACAAACTTTGTGAGATTACATGTTAACTTGTAAATTTTTGTCCAGCCAGATTCAAATGGTTTTTGTCCAGTAGAAAAGATAATAGCAAAAGTTACAGTTATATTGCAATGTTGGATATTACTCTCTAAGTTAACCAACATTTCAGAAACCCACCCCCACGAACTATATAAATATCTGTTCCTCAGATGAGTTTACAGTCAGTTTTATGGTTCCCTCATTAATGGGTAAGTACATCTTTGACACATATTCAATCTGTATTTCAATGAGTCATGTTTTTACCTTCTTAAAAATGATACTCTCTGATAACTGATTTTGAAAAAATCACAAATCCAAAGTTCAGCAATTTCTGTGTTTCTTTTTCCTCTCAAAGATTGAGTAAAGTTAAATTGGATACTTTTTATTGTGCATAGCATTTATAACCAGAATAGAACAGTAATTGTTGCTTTTGAAAAAATAATTCAGGCCAAGAAGCTCCCAGAGGTAAGAGAGAGTGGAGATGGGTGGCTGGAACCTACTGTCCCTCTTCTCAACCAGCCATTATTCTCAATTTCTTGACTGGGTCCAGATTCAGGTTCATTATGCAGTGCTGAACTTCCTCATCAAAGGGGTTGGCACAGATACGCTGCCCTCTCTTGCTGGTGAAGCTGAGGAACATGGGGGAGAAGGATTATACAGTGAGGATGGTTCTGCAAATAAAGATGGGGAGCCCTATCCTCCAGGCCCCTCAACTCCCCATTCTCCCCAGCTTGTTCCTTCCTTTCTCTGCTGCAGGAGCTCAGGGTATCTTCTCTCTGAGACCCTCCCTCAGCCTCTGAGACTCCCTTAGTGACTCATGGGAGTTTTGTGGGGCAGACCTGCTCCTGCTCTCTCCTTCCTTCCCTGGCCTCCCTCTTCACTGGGAACATCTCATATTTGATGCTCTGCAAGACCTTAATGAGGACACAAGCTTCCCTTGACCTTGCAAGATCCAGAGGGTGGGACTTTTCCGGACATCCAACCACCAACAGGTCCCCCCTCCCAAGACATGGCTGGTATTCTTGGCACTTACATGACACCAGGCTGGGAGCACCCACTGGCCGTTTCAAAGTACTCTTTCATGAATACGCATCGGATTTTTCGTGGGGTGTAGAATAAACAGCAATCATGGGGACGGTGAAAGCCTGTAGTAAGAGAAAGGGCCATTTAAGGACTGGACCCTTTCCCCTCTTCCTCCAAAGTGCTGGGGAGGGTGAGAAGGCACAGGACTCAAAATGGGTGTTTTCCTCCTCTGCAGCATTTGCAGGCATCTCCTTGCTTCACACTTCCCAGGGTTCAGCTGTGTGTCTGAGGGCACCCAGGCAGGGCCACAACAGGACCAGGACCATTTCTCCCAGAAGTGGATCTGATGCCTGCAGGAGGCCTCAGAGAGCACTCTCTGCCCCAGGCGAGCCTTCTCCAGGACAGCCAGGTGGAAGAGAGGTCATCTATGGAGGAGGGACCCATAGCCCATTCTAATCTTCCCTGTAGATGTTCACCATCCTCAGGACCCTCTCCCTTTCCCCATGCCCTGTAAATAAGATGGATTGAAGCCGCTGAGCAGATCTGTTACCCACCAGCTACTTTTAAATATATGCCATAACTAAACATTTACCTTGTTCATATATTAAGGGTTGACGCACCACCATTCTGTGTTCTGTTTGGGAGAAATAGAAAAGAAGGGAAGAGAAGTCACTGGGAGGCAGCATTATTGCAGTATTTCTACCTATCCCATTCCTCAGCCTAACCCCCTGGTAAGGAAGCATTGGTGCTTGGATACTGGGCATCTGTCTGGGTTCTAGGCCTGCCTCCAGGCCCATTTTCTCCATTAGTGCCTTAAGATTTTTCATGTTTGAGACATGAAAACATTCTATTGACATACAAAGAGCAAACTAAAAATACAACATGAATAAATCAATCGAATAGCTACATCTTGTGATATAGTCCACAACACTTTCTGTACATTTCTGGAATCCACAGGGCTCTGGAAACAGAAAAACTTTTCATAAACTGATCTATGGCCCAATGTCACCCAAAGTGAAGTGAGGCTATTTACAGTCTTTAACCCATTAGTGTAAATATTTTTATGTGTTTGCTACAGAAATATTAATGTTTGATTAAAGTATGCTTTCCAGACTCTGCTAGGAATGTTAAGTAATGTCAAGTTATGTGTTACCTTTGATTTATTTATTTTTTTAATCCTCACCAGAGGATCTTTTTCTATTTATCTTCAGATGGAGTGGGAGGGAGAGAGAGGGAGAGAGAGAAACATTGATATGAGAGAGACACATCAACTGGTTGCCTCCCACACGATCCTGACCAGAGCTGGGGACGAACCACAACCGAGGTATGTGCCCTTGACTGGAATCGAACCTGTGATTCATTGGTCCCCAGCCGACGCTCTAACTGCTGAGCCAAAATGGCCAGGGCTGTGTTACACTTTTTAAAATATTTTTTTATTTTTTGAATGTGTGGTAAAATATACATAGTATAAACTTTTCAATTTTAATCTTTTTTTTTTTGGTCGTGGAGCTCTGACTTTGTACCCTACACACACAGTGATCTAGACCTGCTAAATATATTTTTATAAGGAGGAGTGCAATCAAAGCTATAAGAATAGTCAACATAAATTGCTATTAGGTTCACCCTGGCTGGTTTGGCTCAGTGGTTAGAGCATCGGCCAGCAGAACAATGAGTCATGGGTTCGATTCTGGTTAAGAGCATGTACCTCAGTTGCAGTTCGTCCCCGGCCCTAGTTGGGGTTGTGCAGGAGGCAGCCAGTCGATGTGTCTCTCTCACATTGATGTTTCTCTCTCTCTCTCTCTCCCTCCCTCCCATTCTATCTGTAAAAAAAAAAAAAAAAAATTGCCATTAGAGTCAAAGGAAGAACAGAAGATGTGTACTTTAGACCAAACTGATCAAATTCTAACCATTTTGAAATGTACAGTTTAGTAGCATTAAGGACATTCACATACTGCACAACCATAACCACAGTCTATCCACAGAACTCTTTTCATCTTGCAAAACTGAAACTGTGTACCCTTTAAAAACCAACTCCCTGTTGCCCTCCCCCAGGCCCCTGGCCAGCACCATTCTACTTTCTGTCTCTGAATCTGACCAATTTAAGTACCTCGTATCAGTGGAATCAGACAGTATTTATGCTTTTGTTACTGACTTATCTCATTTATCATAGGGTATAGACCTTTCTTCAGTGTTCATCTATGTGGTAGCATGTGTCTGAATTTCTGTCCTTTTTAAGGCTGAATAATATTCCACTTTTTCAACCCATACATTTGTCAATGCACACTTGGGTTGCTTCCACTTTCTGGCTGTTTTGAATAGTGCTGCTATTAGCATGGGTGTTCAGATGTCCCTTCATGTACCTGCTTTCAGTTCTTTTGGGTATATATCCAGAAGTGGAATTGCTGTATCAGATTGTATTACTTTGCTAAAACCTGAAAGATTCTGCATTCCAAAATACATCTAGCCCCCACATTTTGGGTAAGGGATTATAGACCTGCATTATGCTAATGAGGAAACATAACTAAACTTTTAGCTCATTTCTTATATAGTTACCTATGAATTATATTGAATGAGGCATGCTTGATATGATGTGTGTGGGTGGGGACTGGGAAATAAAGTCCTAAGTAGCCTTGTTTTTCTATTACAGCTTGCTAACGAGCTCATAGCCTAACTCCACCGCTTACTGGCTGTGTGATATTGAGCAAGTTATCAAAGGCTTCTGTGCCTCAGTCTTCTCATTTGTAAAATGAGAATAATAACAATATGCAAAACTATATAAATTGCTGATAATCTTTTCCATGGGGTTTTTAGGAGGATTCAATGTAATAATATCTATAAGACCATTAGAACAGTGCCTGCTTGTACATAGGCAGTACTAGATATTTATTTGTTAAATAAATAAATAGAACAATTTGGTGGACTTGGGTGTGTCACTTGCCCAGCTTATCCCATTTCCTCTTCAGAATTATAGTTTTACACTACATGGGATATAATAGTTCTAACATAGAGGTCTATGCTTCATTCTCCAAATTTATAATTTTAGTATAAGTCTTTTGATCTAGCACATAATGGTCCTACATCAGTTAAGAGAAGGTATCAAATAATTCTGGCCATGAAAAGGGAGAGAATTGTTTCCCCAAGTGGGACAAGTCATCTGTACATAGTTTTCCCCAGGGACCAAATGCTGCAGAGAAACATCTATACCCTACTGCTACAGCTTTTAAACAAGTGCCAAATCCACCTCTATGACGCAGGAGAACAAAGGTGTCCCTCTGTGTCTCCTCTCCAGCTGCAAGTTACCAGCAAATTGGCCACCAGTGAGAAGGCTCACTGAACTCACCATTGTCCTGGGATTCATAGGATTGGGATCCATGGGTCAGGGTTCCAAGGGCAGCAGAAAGGATGAGGAAGGAGACGGCAGCTGCAGAGATCTTCATCTTCTAGGTGTGCCGGCAGCACTGGCCTGAGGACTCCTGGGCTCTTTGCTCCCTGACTCCCTGGGACCCCAGCTCTGCCCTTGTATTTATAAGAGGAGGATCAGGAAGTCACAGGGCAGAGGTCAAAATGCTGATCTTTGGCTACACAATCGACAACATGATATTTCTAAAAAAGGGAACAAATCTGGGAATGAAACAGGAAGTTGAGGGAACAATGACTTGGTGCTTTTCCACCTGCCCAATAGGTACAGGCAAAAAAAGTGTCCGAACTGATGACAGAGACCTTAGCCAAGGCAGGAATCCAAGACCCTCTGGGAGGAGTTCTCACATCCTTTGTGGGACATGAAAGTCCCACAGGAGGAACTCTAAGTGCACAACAGAGCTCTATGTTTAAAACAGCCCCTCCCCCTGACTTCCTCTTCCCCTCTGTAAAATAACTACCTTCTTCTTCTTGCTCTGTCTTCATAAAGGTCCTGTATGCACACACCAGATTACAATCTTTACTTTTCCCCAAATAAACCCTTTTTTTGAGGGAATACCTAGTTGAATTGTTGTTTACAGTCGGCAAGAGTGACTGCATTTTATTAAAGATCCTTCCTCTAGGAGATTTATTTAATCTTCTAAATCAGAGTTTTTCCCTCAGGAATTAACTACTACGTTCAAGTGCACAGAGAGCCTATTATCAGGGGTGACCGGAGGGAACGCACGAACGTGTAAACCTGGTCATGTGATTCCTCACTTAGAATCTTGATCCTTGACTCTTCTTTGTTTCACAACCACATCCAATCCATTAACAAATAATGTCGGCTCTACTTTCAAAAATATGTCCAGCACCTTATTATTCCTCACCACCCCCACTCTCTCCACTCAAGCCATCCTTCTCTCTCACTGGGATTCTTGCAAAGGCTCTAACCTGTCTCCTTATTCTGCCCTTGCCCCTCTTTAGTTCATTGTCCACATTGCAACCACAGTGAGTCTGTAAAAAAAGAAATCAGACCAATTCAATCCTGTTTGAAACCCTACAATAGCTTTTTTTTTTTTTTCAAATTTTTTTTGATTGATTTTTTAGAGAGTGGAAGGGAGTGAGAAATAGAAACATTGATGTGAGAGAGAATATTGATTGGCTGCCTCCTGCAGTCCCCCTCCTGGGGATCGAGCTCTCAACCCAGGCATGTGCCCTGACCAGGAATCAAATAGGGACCTCTCAGTCCATGGGGTGACGCTCCATCCACTGAGCACCAATGGCCGGGCTTCAATAGTTTTTTAATTCCACTCAATGTAAAGCCCAACCCTTATAATAAATTACAAGCCCCTCTATGATCTGTTCCCCGTTCACTCTCTGTTCCAAGCCCCAGTGTGATCTGGTCTCTGTTT
Organism: Tadarida brasiliensis; assembly: GCA_030848825.1. Classification (NCBI taxonomy): domain Eukaryota; kingdom Metazoa; phylum Chordata; class Mammalia; order Chiroptera; family Molossidae; genus Tadarida; species Tadarida brasiliensis. The sequence continues at coordinate 48,556,975 of CM061273.1, forward strand.
GCTCTCTGTATTAAGCTCCTATGATTTCTGGTCCCTGTTGGTTCTCTGTTTTCTTGTCCTACAACTGTCCCCCTCACTCATTCTGCTTGTTATACAGGCTGACTCAGATTTCTGTTCCCTCTGCTTGGATCACTCTTCCCTCAAATATATGTATTGCTTTCTCCCTAACCTCTCTCTCTCTCTCTTTTTTTTTACATATAACTTCTTCGGTTTATTTTTTCCCACCCCCCAATCCCCCCTCCCTTTGAGGTTTGTCAGTCTAACAACCAATTTGTACTTCTTAATCCCTTCACCTTTTTCACCCATTCCCCCAACCCTCCTCCCATCTTGTAACCAACAAAAGTTCTCTATATCTATGAGAATGTTTCTGTTCTGCTTGCTCATTTTGTTTGTAGATTCAATTGTTGATAGATATGTATTTATTGCCATTTTGTTTGTTCATATTTTTTTATCTTTTTCTTCAACATTTCATATAATAATGGTTTGGTGGTGATGAACTCCTTCAGCTTTTCCTTGTCTGGGAAACTCTTTATATGGCCATCGATTCTAAATGACAGCTTTGCAGGATAGAGTAATCTTGGTTGTAAGTTCTTGCTTTTCATCACTCTGAATATTTCTTGCCACTCCCTTCTGGCCTGCAAAGTTTCTTTTGAGAAATCAGCTGACAGTCTTATGGGAACTCCCTTGTAGGTAACTAACTGCTTTTCTCTTGCTGCTTTTAAGATTCTCTCTTTGTCTTGAACCTTTTGCATTTTGCTGATGATGTGTCTTGGTGTGGGCCTCTTGGGGTTCATCTTGTTTGGGACTCTCTGTGCTTCCTGGACTTGTATGTCTGTTTCCTTCACCAAGTTAGGGAAGTTTTCTGCCATTATTGTTTCAAATAGGTTTTCGATTTCTTGTTCTCTCTCTTCTCCTTCTGGCACCCCCAAGATGCGAATGTTGGCACGCTTGAAGTTGTTCCAGAATCTCCTTACACTATCCTCATTTTTTTGGATTCTTTTTTCTTTTTGCTGTTCTGATTGGGTGCTTTTGCTTCCTTATATTCCAAATCGATGGTTTGCTTCTTGGATTTACCTACTCTACTATTGAATTTGTGCAAACTATTCTTTATTTCAGTTAGTGCCTCCTTCATTTCTAACTGTGCATCCTTCATTTCTAACTGGTCCTTTTTTATGCTCTTGAGGCTCTCACTAAGTTCACTGAGGTTCTCACTAAGTCCATTGAGCATCCTTATAAGCAGTGTTTTGAACTCAGCATCTGTTAGGCTGCTTAACTCTATTTCACTTAGTTCTTTTCCTGGAGTTTTGTTCTGTTCTTTCATTTGGGACCTGTTTCTTTGTCTCCTCATTTTGGCTGCCTCCCTGTGTTTGTTTCTATGTATTACTTAGCGAGAGGTATGGGGCTAGCTGAGACCAGATGCTGCTTGTTTGAAAGAATTTAGGAAAAGCTGAAGCAGGCTCCAAGACAGGCCAATCCTATGGTAAAGTAACTGGCAACAGCTTGGGTGGGCCTGAAAGTTGGGTGGGGCAGGGCCTCAGGGAATCACCAGGGCGGGGCAAACAGTGTGAGCCAAGTTGCTGGAGTCCCAGATATGGCGGCATCTGCCGGCCCAGGGAAGGGCTCACCAAAGGAACAAAGGCCTCTGATAGCATGTCTTTCCAGGAGAAAGCTGCCTCTCCAGCCCTCGCTCCAATGCCAAACAACTCAGTTCTTCCCTGTATGTCTCTGGTGCCTTTCATGCTGCCTCCCCCACACTGGAGCCTGGAGGGAGCGAGTCCAACTTAGTCTGTACGCGGGCCCTTTAAGAGGAGCTGCCGGGGGCTCCAGCCGCCTCAGCCTCCCTCAGCCTCAGTCTCGCTGGTTTTTCCAGCCAGAAGTTCTGGGGACTTCTCTTCCTGGCACTGGAACCCTGAGCTGGGCGCCTGGTGTGGGATGGGGACCCCTCATTCCTCAGGGAGGACCTTCCCAGCTGAGGTATCTCCTAATTTTTATCCGCCACACGTGGGTGTGGGACCAGCCCGTCACGCCTCCGCCCCTCCTACCAGTCTCCATGCGGCTTCTTCTTTAATTTTGTAGTTGTAGGACTTCCATTCAGCTTGATTTCAGGCAGTTTTGAATGATGGTTGTTCTGTATTTTAGTTGTAACTTTGATGTGGTTGTGGGAGGACGTGATACCGCATTTACCTATGCCGCCATCTTGACCGGAAGTCCTCCCTAACCTCTTTTAGATCTTTACATAATGTTATCTTTTCATTCAGTAAGTCTTTCTGGGACACTCTAAAATTATAATCCCCCCCTGCCAAATTTCTTTATTTTCCCCTGTGCACTTAGCACTAACGTACTTCATATTTTACTTCTAAATCTTTGAATGTCTGTCTCTTCTTCTAGAACATATACTCCATGAGAGCAGGGATTTTTGCATCTTTGTTCACTATAGTTTCTCTAGTGACTGGCATATGCTAGGGTCTTAGTCTAGGTTCCCCTGAAAGCAGAGCTGAGAATGGTTGGGGAGACCAGACAAGTTGAGAGGTATTCCCAGAAGAGGGGTGAGGGTCTGGACCAGTTGCGGGGATTAGTGCTTGATTCTGTTGGGATTTTTGAAGAGCCTTATGAATGCATCTCAGAATATTTTGCCTGGGGGGGACAGGAGAAACATTTATCTTTTGGTTTTCATCCCTGTGACATTTTTTTAAATGTGGCTACCTTGACAATCCTCTCACGAAGCAGTGGGGTCTATGTTCTTTCCTACTGAAATGGAGAGGGCTAGTGACTACTGTCCAATCACGTGACCACTGAGACCAGGCTGTGAAAAACCATGGAGCTTCAACCTTGATCACTGGAACACTCACTCTTGGAGCCCTGAGCCACCATGTGAGAAGACTGAGAAGACTGACTAGCTTGAGGCTCCTGTGCAGTGAGGACTGGTAGACAGTCCCACATGAGCGTAGCCTTCAGGTCATCCCAGCCTCGGGGCCAGGCAGGGGAGTGAGGAAGCTCTAGAGCTGCTTGAATAACAATTACTGGCCACATGTGGCTACTGAGCACTTTCAATGGGACTAGTCTAACGCTGGAAACAAATGAAAAAATAGAAAGCCTCCCCACAGAAATAGAAAGTGAGAAGTAGAAGACATAAAGAAGAATCAAATGGAAATCATAGAACTGAAAAATACAGTAACCACACTAAAAAGCTCATAGGTGGGCTCACAAGCCGAATAGAGGGGACAGAGGAAATAGTGAGAAACAAAACAATAGACATCAACCAATGTGAATAGCAGAAAATAGACCCCCCCAAAAAAGTGACCAGATGTATGATTTGTAAATTTTCCCTTTTCCACCGATTGCCTTGTCACTCTGTGGACTGTGTCCTTTGATGTATAAAAGTTTTACATGTGATGTAGTCTCATATGTTTATTTTTGCTTCTGATGTTTGTGCTTTTGGTGTCATGTCTATTTTTATTTCTTACAACTGCATGTGAATATACAATTATTTAAAAATAAAAAGTGTACTTAAAGTAGAAAAAAATAAATGTGGCTAGTCTAAAAAAAAATTGGGATGCTCTGAAAGTATAAACTACACCCTAGGTTTCAAAGATTTAGTACCTGCCCCCCTCCAAATGTTAACATATCTCCATTTTTTATATTGATTACATGCTGAAATGATAATATTTTGGATATATTATGGTAAAGAAAATATATTATTAAATCGATTTTAGCTGTATCTTTTAACTTTTTAAATATGGTTATGAAAAAATTCAGACTTACATATGCGACTTGCAGTATATTTATATTGGACAGCACTGTTCCATTGGAGTCACTTCTTGCCATCTGTTTTTTCCCAGGTGAGACCCCAGGCATCATGGAGCAGAGACAAGCCATCCCTACTGTGCCCTGTGTGGATTTCTGACCCATAGAATTTGTGAGTAGATTGAAATAGTTGTTATTTTATACCATTAAGCTTTGGGTGGTTTGTTACACAGCAATAGATGATGGGAACAACCCTTCCTTGGCCAGTTGTGGATTACAGATATCATTTCCTTCCACTTCTGGTTTGCTCATGCATGTATGTTGTGTTCTTGCAGGTGTTCCACATCACAGGATCAGAGAAGCCCCAGGGCAAGAAGTTAGAGTTATGAAGTATAGGCTGAAGCAAGACACCTGCATGAAACTTATGTAAATCTAAGAAAAGTGAGGACTGAGCAGTGGCTGAGGTAAGGGGTAGGGTAAAAAAGATATGAAATAGTACACAATACAGTCCACCCCCTTGCTTCCCTCCAATATGTTTGTGCCTTTATTATGTCTAATCCATTACAAAGCCTCCTTCAGATGGTTTTATTAGTTCTTTCAGGTTCAGAATCCCATACTAGTGCACCTCCATTGCCCCCATCAGGAATCCAGCAGAGCCTAATAAATTTAATCCAGCAAAGCCCAATGTTGCAGGGAGGGAACCACAAATAGATCAAGGGGAATCATGGAGAGATGGGCCAATCCTACATCAATTCCTTGATTCTTGTGCGTTCTAGCTACTGAGGACATAGAATCATCTATCGGTCTTTAGTTTAGTGCATATACTGCATTCTGGAGAGTTTCAACCCTGAAGTTTGTTGTCCTTTTAATTAAATTATTAATATTGCACCATTTTCTTGGTCTAGTTACTTCTGGGTGACTAAGTACATGGTAATACCAATGGATCCCATATGCGTCCTGACTCACATCATTTGCTATGAAATAAAACCCTTTGCCTGAGACAATGTTGTGCAAACACCATGGTGTCTGGTTAGGCATTATGTAAGCCCTTAGATGATTGGTCTGGCAAAAGTGCTGCTGGTAGGGAAAAAAAAACACCCATATTTGGAGTAAGTGTCAATTCTGCTGAAGTTGGATTGTTCTCCCTTTCAGGGTCTAAGATACTCAACATGTCACTGTATGGCTGCATTTTCTCCTTGAGGGTAGGTGCCATATTGAGACTTAACATCTCTCTCTGCTGCTGGAAGGTTAGACATTCAGTAGTGGCAATAGTTAAGTTGGCCTTGATAAGAGAAAGCCCATGCTGTTGGGCCCATGCGTAGCCCCCATCCTTGTCACTGCAGCTTCTCTGTCCACAAGCTCATTGTACTTAGCACTGTTGTGGCTGAGGGGAGAGGCTGGCTGACATCCACAGGACAAGTCATTCTATCCATGTGCTCATGGACTTTCTCCTTTGCTGGGAATGCTCTCCATTGGCTTCCAAGTCACTTTAGTCATGAGTGCTTGTCCAGTACTTCCAGGTTGCACATGCCTGAGTATTGAGCAGGTTCCTGTAGGCATCCTATATCTCAGCATCAGAGCATCTCTGATAGAGGAAAAGAGGGGTATGCATGATGGCCAAGGTAAAGTGCTGTCAAATGATACCTACATGGAGCAGGACAAAGTCTGTGCAAAACTTGTGGTGGCCAGAGTAAGATACGGGGCTGACAGAGTGGAAGTGGTATTCAGAGGTGTATGACACAGCACTGAATACAAGCTTGTTCAGTGAAAGAAAAAACTGTAGGAACAAATGTCTGATTTTACAATATTCTGCCTTTCTTGACTTCCCCAATGTAGAAAACAAGTGGTTTTTGTATACTTTCTGAGTCTTTTATTACTCCCTAACCCCTACCCCACCACCAAGCATCATTGATGACATTTAAGAATCGGATCAGTTCTATTTGTTACTTAGCTTGATGTAAACTAGGGACTAGGCTGTGGAACTCTGCATGTGCTGTTCAAGCCTCGGAGGTCTTCCAGGCCAATAATAACAACAGCAGTCAATGCTTAGTGAGCACTGACCGTGCTTCAGGACTGCACTTGGGGCCCTGCTCTCAGATGAAGTGTTTACTGTTGAGGTGCTTATTATAATGATCTCATAATACTGCCTAGCACATTTCACAACTTCTTCCCTTATAGAAGTACCAAAATATCCTGTCATCTCTCCTGTAAATGCTTCTCTTACCACATCCCATGATGTATGCTTGCATAACATGTTTGTCTATTATAAGCTGACTATTCTATACTATTTCAGGGGAAGTGGAGGGCAAGGGTCAGCATATTTGAGCTAAGATATCCCCTCACTGGAGTCACCCACCTTCTTTCTCAATCCTGCACTTAGTCAATGGAAATTTTCTGCTGTTAGTTCAACTTTCCCTCTCACTCCTTTCTTATCGGTGCTCTCTTCTCTATGTAAGAAAAGTACCTGCCTGAGTCTTCTTCCTTCCTTCCCTCCTCCCTCCCCCTTCTTTCTTTCTAGAGAGAGGGGAAGGGAGAGGGAGAGATAGAGAGAAACATCTTTGTGAGAGTGCAACATCGATCGGCTGCCTCCTGCATGCCCTTACTGGGGATCGAGCCTGCAACCTGGGCATGGGATTATTTTTCAGATAGAGTGAGAAGGAGGGAGGGAGGGATAGAGAGAGAAACATCGATGTAAGAGAGATACACCTACTGGTTGCCCCTGCACAACCCCAACCAGGGCCGGGGATTGAACCGCAACCAAGGGACGTGCCCTTGACCAGAACTGAACCTGCGACTCTTCGGTCTGCAGGCCGATGCTCTAACCACTGAGAAAAACTGGGTAGGGCAAGTTTTGGCAATTTTGAATAAAACTTCTATAAATATCCATGTGTAAGTTGTTGTGTAGACATAACTTTTCAACTTCTTTGAGAAACTACCAAGAAGCATGGTTGCTGGGTTGTATGGTAAGAGTATGTTTAGTTTTGTAAGAAATTGCCTAACTGTCCTCTGAACTGGCTCTACCATTCCCACCAACAATGAGTGAGCTGCACCACATCTTTGCCAGCATTTGGTGTTGTCAGTGTTCCAGATTTTGGCCATTCTAATAGGTGTGTAGTGGTATCTCATTGTTGTTAATGCTTGTTTTAATTGACTAAATTTTTGGGTGATCTGTTATGCAGCAAAAGCTAATTGGTAGTTTCCTCTTTGGGCCATGAAGATTGCCTCATCTTCTTTATAGTTTACTGAAAGCAAAGTAAGCGTTCCTCATTCAAGAGAAGGCTTATTGATTTTTGTTGTTGTTGTTATTGAGGTACAATTTACATGACATAATATTAACCATTTTAAAGTGTGCAATTTAGTGGCATTTAGTATATTCACAATTTGTATAACTGTCACCTCTATCTAGTTCCAGAACATTTCATCACCCCAAAAGGATTCCCTGTACTCAGCAAGCAATCACCTCATTCTCTCCTCCCAATCCCTGGTGACCACTAGTGTGCATTCTGTCGTTGGATTTGCCTATTCAAGATGCTGCATATAAATGGAATAATACCATATGTTGCCTTTCGTGTCTGGCTCCTTTCACTTAACGTAATGTTTTCAAGGTTCATCCATGTTGTAACATGGACCACTACTTCATTCTTCTTTATGGCTGAATAATATTCCATTGTATGGCTATATCACATATTTATCCATTTATCAGTTGTTAGACATTTGGGTTGTTTCCAGTATGTGGATATTATGAACAATGCAGCTATAAACATTCTGAGCCACTTACTGTTTTAGGTGTTTTACAAATATTTTATAATTATATCCTCACTCTAAACCTATGAAATAGGTACAGTTGTCATCCCCTTCTACAGATGAGGATACAGAGCACAGAGCAGCGAAGTAATTTGCCTACACAACTAGAAAGGGGCAACGCTGAGATTCAAGCCAACATCTTCTGATACTAGAGCTTACCCGTGAAGACAAAGGCATGGAAATGATAAAATTCAGGGCATGTTTTGGGTGTGTCCATACCACACACTTAATACATAAATGAGCACAAACATTTAATGTGGTCATCAATAATTTAAGACAACTCCTTAAAGTAAATCAGCCCTGGCTGGTTTGGCTCAGTGGTTAGAGCATCGGCCCTCGGACCAGGGAGTCCCGGGTTCGGTTCCCGCTAAGGGCACGTACCTCGGTTGCAGTTTGTCCCCGGCCCAGGTTGGGGTTGGGTGAGTGGCAACCAGTCGATGTGTCTCTCTTGCATCTATGTTTCTCTCTCTCTTCCTCCCTTTCTCCCTTCCGCTCTATCTGAAGATAAATGCAAAAATGTCCTTGGGTGAGGATAAAAAAAAAAAAAAGTAAATCAATAACTTTAAGACCAAGAGGGTTTTATAGAAAAAGCAAAGTAGGGGCTTTACATATGTTTATTTCTTCCTAGCGTCCTTCTTTCTTCTGGAAACTATGCTCCCCTTCTCTGAGGGAACTATTAGGTTTCACAGGGCTCCGTCAATCCTTTGTCACAGGTGTGGGTCCATCTCCCAAGCCCAGCAGTTTGGGTCCTTCCCCTTATGGTAAAGGGGAGAGGCAATTCCCATGAGGTCCTGTGGGTGCAGCTGCAGAAAAGCAAGTGAAGTCAACAATGAGTGCTGTGGAGTCCTTTACCCTGGGGCCAGTGTTCCCTGGCATTTGCTCCTTTTGAGAACATAAACAAATAAACTATTTTTTGTTTTTCTCCAGGACATTTTAAGTAGGCTTTCTGCACATGGAACCAAAAGTCAAGGAACTTTCATTCCCCACTCTTAGACTCTTTTTTGCTTTCTGCTCAGGGTTCTGGCTTTCCCTCCTTCAGTTCTAACATCCTGACCTGCCAGAGGCCCAAATGAAACCACACACATTTTTTATGTGTCCAGCATGGTTTTAATAAAATAACCTCTGTGTTTCTTACAAGGCTCTGCTACCAAATCTATACAGTAAGGCTTCCTGAGCCCCAGAGGGCTGGGAGTCAGGGCAGAGCTTTGAGCCTCGCCCCGTGCCTGTACGCCTGACAGGTGTTCAGAAGTCGGCACTTCTTCTGGAAAGTGCCCACCCCCATTTCCTCTTTCCAGGCTCTGCTGCCTTCTCACCATCCGGAGGTCAACTGCTTTGGGGCAGAGGGAAGAGGTCTTAAAATAATTTGTCATAAATTATGTGGAATTTTCTGAGTAATGAAAGAGACCATATGTCAGGTCAGCCTCTGGTTCTGCCAGGGGAAGGGTGGTGTGAAGCTGAGGCATGTTCACTAGGAGACTTGGACCCACTTCTCTGTCCCCGAGAGCACTGGGGACGCATGAAAGAGGAAGAGGTGGAGGCAAAACCACAGAGTGTGTGGCCTGGCCCCTCTTCTGGATGCCTTTCCTCATCCTGTTTTTAATGTATCCTTTTCTAACCCCTCTGTTCCTCCTCTGTAACTCCTTCTGTCCACTCCTTCCCTCAGACCCTCCTCAAGGCTCGATTGTACCCAAGGTGGGCCACAACAGGGCACATCGACTGGTTGGTTGCCTTCCGCATGACCCCGACCAGGGCTGGGGACAAACCGCAACTGAGGTACGTGCCCTTGACTGGAATCGAACCCATGACTCATTGGTCCGTGGGACGACACTCTAACTGCTGAGCCAAACTGAAAAAGGAAGGGGCCACTACCATTTCCCATTCCCCTGAGGTCCCAGGGAGATGCTAGGATGGGAAGGGGAGGTTTGTCTGTTCGCAGCAGAACAGAACCTTGACTATGAAGCAGGAAAACTAGATTTGCCTTTGTTTCTGTTTCTAAGAGCTGTGTGACCCCAGACAAAACACTTACCCTTTGGGGTTTCTCTCCTCAGATGAGGCATTGTATTGGGGTATTAGGGTATGGTTTGTGCAATACAGGCAGATATTATTATGGTCCTGTTATAGATGAAAAACCTAAGGCTCGGAAAACCTAAATGACTCACGGAAGGCCACAAGCTGGTCAGTGGCAGAGCTTCTAGGCTGGAAGTTCCCTGAGCGTGGAGACTGCATATTTCTGCCCATTACTGTATTCTAGCATGTTGAGAGGATGGGTGGCATAGAATATGTGAATACGTGGATAAGCAAGTGAAGAACTGATTAATGAATGAGCCAGGTTGGAACCTAAGTTTGTCAGAGTCCAAAGCCTATGATTGTCCTGTTATGTCTTATCTTCCTGATAAGTATTTTAACAATAGTTACCATTTATTAATTCCTAACTATGGGCAGGGCTGGGACTTGGGTGTGGTAAATGAGGCACTGACCTTGGGCACAAAATTTAAGGGGGCTCCCCCCCAAAAAACACCAAACAACACAAAAATCAGTAATCAAGATAAATAATATTGTAATAAAACATTTTAAAAATCAAAATTAATGCCAAAAATCCTTAATGAACAAAATATCAAAACTTTAAATAAAGACAGGGTCAATCACAGTACTATGTGAAACTATATTGGAACCTGAGGCAGAAGGAAAAATCAATGGGAACTTTCTGTTAGAACATCCATCCATCTTTCTGTCTGTCTGTCCATCAACCCATCTATGTTATACGTAGTTGCTGAATGCCTACCATTTACTGGGTCTTCTGCTTGGCACCAAGAATACCACAAGAGTGAAAAGATCCTGTCTCTGTTCTCCTGGAGACAAACATTAAATAAATAATTACATAAGTAGCCCTGGCTGGTTTGGCTCAGCAGTTAGAGTGTCGGCCCATGGACCAATGAGTCGTGGGTTCGATTCCAGTCAAGGGCACTTACCTCAGTTGCGGTTTGTCCCCAGCCCTGGTCGGGGTCATGCGGAAGGCAACCAACCAGTCGATGTGTCTTTCTCAATCGATGTTTGTCCCTCCCTCCCTCCCTCCAACTCTATCTAAAGATAAATAGAAAAATATCCTCGGGTGAGGATTAAAAAAATAATAATAATAATTACATAAGTAGATATAAATTTACACATTGTAATAAACAATACAATGGAAAAATAATATTGAGAGATATATATTGAGAGTTCAGAAAATGCCTTTTTAAGAAGAGAACAACTGACCTAATGAGCAATGTTAGGTATGTTGAAAAGCAAGGAAAAGAGAAATACAGGTAAGGGAAATAGCTTGTGCAAAGGTCCTGAGGCAGGAAGTCCTAGCACATGTCAAGCACTGAGTGTGGCTGGAATCCTGAGAGTAGGGGAAGGAATATCTGATGGGGCTGGAGAAGCAGACAGGGGTCAGATTGCACAGGGCATACACAGGCCATCTTGTGGACATGAGGTTTATTCTGAGGACAATGAGAAGCCTTTGATGTATTTTAAGCAAGGAAAACATGATCAGTTTTACATTTTGGTAAGCATACTCTGAGTAATGTGTGAAGAATAGATTCAGGAGGCCTAGGGTAGAGAAACCAGTTATAAGGCTGCTGCAGTCCTCCAGGTGGGAAAGACCAGGGCTGGACACAGCTGTAGCCATGGGAATGAAGAGGAGAGGATCTCTTAATGATAGGGCCGCTGGCTGGGACTCCAGCTCATTTGCCAATATGGGGTGGGGTGGGGGTTGGGGACTAGATGCTGCTTACTGCCACGAGGTAGCTTGGAGGAGGAGCAGTTTCATATTCCCACATAGGCAACATTCATGTCTCAGTTCCCATGGAGCTGATCACTCTGATACTGAATGGGAACAGCCACCCCCAGCTATGGCCTTGTGCTAACTGGGCAGGCCTATCTTCTTAGAGTATGCCAATAAAACACATTACTTTGAAGACCTAGCCTCACTGAGTCTGAATGTCTTCATTCATAAGTGGGAACCTATGTCACAGGATTGTGGGGGGATCAAATGAGATGTTGTCTGTAGAGCACCTCACACAACACCTGGCACATAGTGGGTACTCTACAAATCTAAGGCCTTTTCTTCCTCCTGTGACCCAGATGTCTCCCCTCCCTGGTGGGCCAGTTGACAATGGGCTGTCTGTAGGATCGCAAGTGGAAAAGGAGGACGAGGAGTTGTGGGGAAAGGGAGGTGCTGTATAATGTAGGATGTTGAGGGAAGGCCTTCCTGATAAGGTGGCATTTAAGCAGAGACCTGGAGGGAGCTGACCAGATGTGGGAAAGTATTCTGGCAGAGGGAACAGGTGTAACACCTTGGGGCTGGGTCCTGCCTATTGTGTTTGGGGAGCAGCAAGAAAGGCATTGAACTGGAATGGAGGAAGCTAAGGAGAAAGTAGATGAGGTCAGATGGTATTGTGGCTGGTGGGCAGAATCTTGTAGACATTGTAAGGACTTTGACTGACTCTGAGAGAGGGAGCCATTGAGGGGTTCTGAGCAGGAGAATAAAATGATCTGACTTATGTTTGAAAAGGATCATTGGCTGTTCTGTTGAGATTATAAGCATGGAGACCCTCAGGAAGCTACTTGAATAGTCTTGAGAGCCAGTGGGTGCTGGGGTAGCAGCAGAGATGGCAGTGAGAGCTCAGATTTTGGATGGAATGAAGTAGAAGATATGTGAGGTGGGAAAGAAAGAGCAGAATCACAGATGACCACGCCTAAGCAGCTGGAGGGATGGAGCTGCCACTTGCCGAGATGGGGAGACAAAGCAGGTACAGATTTGGGAACATTCAGGAGCTCAGTTTTGGACCAGATAAATTTGAGAAACTATTAAACACCTCAGTTGAGAAGTCTGGGCTGAAGAGGCATAGTTTTGGAAGTTTTCAGCACACAGGGGAGTAAGGGAGCTGTGAGTCTGGCCGAGATCACCTGGGGAGTGGGATCAGTAGAGACAAGTTAGGAGGATTGTGCCCTGTATGGACTTTACAGTGAAATGGGAGTAATGAGCTCTATACCACAGGAATGTGGGATGATTAAATGATAGTGTATATAGAGCACTTTGCACAATTTTGGACACATGGTAGTTGCTTCTATAAGCTCCTTCCTTTGCCCTGTAGGCAGACAGGTTCTCCTCGCTGGTAGCTAGGTGGCTTTGGGTTACCTGTGTGGCATAAGTTTTATGTCTTTGTGTCCCTGCTGCTCAATCTCTGTCTGCAGCCCTGTTGACCAATTTAGTCTTCTAGCTCCAGGGAATCTTCTGTGCCCAACAGGCACAGCCCCTTCACCCCAGGCCTTCCCCACCCCCTCACTGATTCTTATCCCTTTGGCTTTGGGGTTTGAGCTTCCCCTGAAGCTTTGATCACATTTTGGTGTGAATGGAGGTGCAGAGAACTGGTTTTCAGTTGTCTGGGATTGGAGTGAGAGCATGAGACCAAGAGCACTGGGGCTCTGACGATTGGAGTTTGGAGAAGCAGTTTGGCCTTGCTGGGGAAACATGAGGACACCAAAGGGAGACTTTGCTAATTTCCTAACTTTGCCCCTGACAACAGATGTGTCCTCCACACCCTGCCACTAAACTCATGGATGTACAGAGATCTGTGACCAGTAGGGTCAAACAGCATCCCTCTCCCACAAGAGCTTAGAATGGAGGCAGAAAGCCATGCTGTGCCTTCCCCAAGGCCTGAGTTGGAGGGCAGAACCACAGCACGGTCCCTGAGCCCCTTCTCTGAAGCATGGCCATGCTGGTCTCAGCTTCAGCATCCAAGAGCAGAGTGTAGTACTTCTTGCTGACCTTTCCTTTCCTCCTCAGAACTCACAAAACCCTGCCTTGTGCCTGGCTCTATCTTTAGTTGGGGTGGTAGGGGGAGTCGGTCACATTTCCAAAGTCACTGGCATACCAGGCAGCAGACTCTAGAGAGACTACAGGACTTCAGAGGTTGGGACTAGAGGCTTTGGGCAGGGAGCACGAGGAGGTGTTATTTACCCTGGGTCTCGAAGGGTGGACAGAGAAGTAACTGTTTTAAATGGCTGAGGTGAGGGGAAGAGCTTTCAAGGAAGGGTGAGCTGCAGCCCCTTCATGGACAAAGGAATAGGAGGAGTGTTGGGCATGTTTCTCAACTATCCACTTCACTTGCAAACAATATTTAACATGGTTGTCTGTATTTTCACACATTTCCCATTATCTAAGGCCCTGAATAACGGGTTACCTGTTTTCCATACTCCTGAACCTAACTCTGCCCCCATCATTCCACTATTTAAATTAGTTGACCCTGAAGCGTTTAAAACGGCACCTGACACATAGTCAATACCATAGAGGTGTCCATAAAAGAAAAGAAAACCAGGCTGTCTTGTGAGAGAACACACTTAAACCACCAAGTTCCCTTTCTACAACAGTTTTATTTCAGCTGAGTGCCTGCAAAGGAAAGACAGATGCTGTCTGGGTGCTAAAGCATCCTCAGGCCCCAGAGGTAGGGCATCAAGGCAAAGCTTCAGGAGAAAGCAGAATCCATCAGAGCACAGACAAGCAAGAATGGGCTTCCGTTTAGGCCAGGACAATGCCCAGGGACCATCTGGGGCTAAGAGAGTTGTTTGGGGGAGGGGAAGTGGCTCTGTGGCCTCTTCTCATGTTCCCTGGGCTGTGTGTGGTGTCCCCACTGCCCCAGATCACTGTGACTGGTGGTCCAGGTGTCTGATGTACCGCTGCACCCAGGCAACACTGGAGTTCGCATAGACCGTGTCTGGTCATGAAGCTGTGGAGCAAGAAGAAGGATGAGAAGCTGAGAGTCAGCAACCAGGAGAGGAACCCATCCCAACACCCCATTCTCTTCTCAGCATGAAACTCCCCATCCCTCTCTCTGCCGATGTGGTCCCTTGCAGAGAGAGACCCCCCTCATCCCTACTCCACACTCTTAACTGCCAGTCTCTGTTGTTTCCCAGGGAGCCACCAGGAAGTCCCACTTTCCTCCTCTTTCCCAACCCCTCTCTATCCGTGGGGACCAGCTCCCACTACCACCCTGAGGGCCCAGCTCAGGCCGAGAAGTCCGCCTCTCAGCAGTCTCCTCCTGGAGTCGCAGCCCTGTGCTTCCCTCTCCTAAGCCCTACTGGTTTTCTTCATTTGCACCCCTTCCATTGTTAGCCAGGCTGTACTCACATGACCCCTGGGGGGTGGGGAGCAGAGGTCACTGGTCCTGTAATAACCTTTCACAGAATAGAGTGGGATTGCCTGAGAGATGAAGGAGAAGCAGCAGGTAGCCTGGTTCTTAGGTGGTTCTGCAAGGCAGAGAGCACTGTATGGTGCTGAAACCTTCTCTATAAGGAAGCTTAGACCTGTATCTATTCTGGACAGAAAGCATGGGGGAGGGGTGAAAAGGGAGGAAGAGACAAGACAGGAGTCCCTGGGAGCCAGTGTGGCCTGGCCTGTCAGGCAGCTTTCTCCCCATTTCTTAAATTATCCTAATACCTCTCCTCTCTCCCCACTGCCAGCCAGCCCCTCCTGACCTCTCTTTTTTCAGACCTTCCCCAGGGCTGGGACGTGACTCTGTGGCCATAGTGTTTCAAATTTCTGACAGTTTTGGGGATTTGGGGATAAGAAATCAGAATTCCTGGAAATTCTCAAAATTATAAATTATTCTATATATTTTTTATAACACTTTATTTTCATGTTTCAAAATAATAATGAGTGATGATATAGGAAACAGTGAATCACTTTTCCATGATAGAGTTGTACTAAAAGTTTCAGAGGTTTTCTATAAAGAAATAATAAATGCAAAGTTTATTATTATGATATGTGACAAGATTATATATTCAGTAGCATGTTGAAGGTTCTCCAGCAGATAGACGGTCGATAATAGAAAACATGGCAAGAAGGGAACTTTAACACGAAATAAAAATAATTTAAAAATTTAAAAAATACTACAATTATTTAATAATTAAAACATTTAAAAGTTATCATTCAAAAATGACATTTTAAAATGCTGAAATCATTCATTGCTTTTCCTGTTTAAAGACTTTATCTTTGTTTGGTAACATCTTCCAGGCATAGAACATTTTTTCCATTTTGCAATGACATTGGCCAAATTGTTGAAAGTGTATCCAAAAGCATCTGCAAGTTAGGTGTTAAAGTACCTAATGCTTCATATAAGCTCATTTCCTTTTTCAGTGATGGACATATATTGTCTGCTTGTCCTAACTTTGGTTTTTCATTCAAATAGATATTGCTTTTACTAATTTAGATTTTTATATACAAATCAGCAAACGTTTCTGGTTTTATCTCCCAGTATTCCATGACATTTATGTATTATCTCTTAGCGTTTCTTCTGTTAAGTCATTTATAAACAGCTATAGCCTGTAGCAATTACTCAAAACACTGGGCAATGTCAGTGAACATTATTGTTCAAATAACATAATATTCACATCTCCTAGCAAGAATCACAGTTAAAATAGCCAATTTAAGGACTTATTTTCCTTCCAAAACTTGTTATTTCTTGAAACACCACTTGCATGATTTGCATAAAATATGCTCTCTATACAAACTCACTCACACTTACTTAGCAACAGACAGGGCCATGACCACACACTGGTAACATGGCAAGGGCTTCAAGCTGAGGGCTCTGACCACTTCTCCTACGTGCTCCTGTCCTGAGTCCCCAAAATGCTGATCTTAACTTTGAACTCCCTGTGTCAAATGTTTCCTGCTCTTGCTCTTGATGCCAGTGGATTCCTTTAAACCACTAACATCTCTGTGTTGATTGTTAAGCTTCCCAGTTTCTCAACCGAATGTTCTTGAGACTTGGGATTTGGGAAAACATATACTTTGCTAAGAAATGCAGGGAAGGAACTCCCGCATGGAAATGCGAGTGGATGCCCAGGGTGGGCACTGTTCCCTCACAGGTCTCAGGGGGCTGCTGGGAGGAGGAGGTTGCTGTGCTCAGAGCCTATAAAGCAGGAACACTGAACTACTTCTTGTTTCTGCTCCTGAGAGCTGTGTGACTCTCTAGATAGGACACTCAGCCTTTCTGAACCTGTGTCCTTAAAATGGCAAATAATACTGATGGGGCAAGTACTGTGCATATTGATTTATATACCCAGGACTGTTTTTGCACAATAAAAGCCTTTTTACCTCCATGTAACAGACGAAGAACCTGAGGCTCAGGAAGCCTAACTGAAACTGAGGCCTGGCAGGTCACAGCTGGCCAGTGCAGAGCCTCCACACGGAGGCTCCCTGGGAGCAGAAGTGTCTGTTTCTGCCCACCACTGTATTCCAGCATGTTGACTGAATGGGTGGCACAGAGCAGGCTTTCAATATATATTTGTTGAGTGAATTCAATTAGAATCTGTGTTTTTCTGACTGTAAAGCCAATTATTTCTCCATTTTGTTTTGCTGTCCTCTGGAGGAAAAAAAAAAAAAGATTCCTCTTACTAGGTCTCTATGGTACAGCGTGATACATGGCTTACTTCCTGCCTCATCTCTAGTCCTCACAACAACCCTCTGAGAACGAATGAGTTGCCCCATTTGCAGATGAGAAGTCATACAATGAAAACTGGAATTACGGGAAAGCATTAAGGATCTCCATAGCTAGTTGCAGTCACAAGTCCTGGAAAATAGCTCTCATTCCTTTCACCAGCAGGGATGTCCACGAGGGGCCCAGGACCCAGCATTTTTCCATGTCTGAATTTGGTTGAAATTCAACTCAGGAGAGTAGTTTCCTGGGAAATCTCCCAGGATCCTTGCTGTGCCACTTTCTCCCCTGGCCTCAGCCCCTTCTGGAGAGGCAACCAGGCCTGTGTAAGGCCCAAAGGGAAGTGAGCTGGGAGTTGAGACATGTGGAGTCAACCCCTGCCTGTTTCAGAGTCACCTGCTGCTTCTTTTTCTTGTGTCCCACAGATATTTATTGAGACCTCCTACCTGCCAGGAGGTGGGTCTATGCCATATTCACAACTGGACAGATCTTACAGGGAAAGGAGAGGCCGCCAGAGGGGCCTTAGACTCACGTGCCCCTCAGGCCAGGCAGACAGCAGCTGGGTGTGGCCCAGCAGTGGGGACTCTTGGAACCTGGAGAGTGTACCCCTGTCCACAGCGGACAGCACTCACCACTTCAGTTCCAGTCAAAGGTTATCTTGTGGAAACTCCGGCTCAGGGCTGCTTGGTCTTCCATATTTGCAAAGGGAGTAGACAACATAGATTTTTTAAATGTTTCTAATTTTTAAAGGTTACCAACCAATTCAAAGATTGGGAAACCCTGTTAAGCAGCAAAGATGGCTTGATCCTTTGCAGTTTCCTCTGTCCCAGCCTATGCTTACAGTGGCTCCTGTGTATCCCCAGGAGGTGGCTGAGCAGAGAGCCTGGAAAGCTCTGGATCAGCTTCTCTCTGCTGGGTACCCAAGGGCCAGGGAGGTTCTATGCAGAGGCTGGTTTTCCTCTCCCCAGAGGAGAGAGAAATGAGTCTTACCCAGGAATGGGGAGAGACCCCTGGTAAAGGTGCTGTCTGTTTTCCAGGGACCCCCAGGCAGCCTTTTCTGGACCACTCACACCTCTCTGCAGCAGCCTTCCTCTTGCCACTGTGTTCTCTTTGTTCAGAGGAATGAGAGTCATGGGTCTCACCTTTACTGGCCTCAGAGTGGAGGGCGGCAACAGAGAGGAGGGAGGTTAGGAGAGCCAGGCTGACCCTCATCCTTCTGGCGGGTGACCAGCTGCAGGAATAGGGCTGGGTTGAAGACTCTTGGGTTCTCTGACCCCTTGAAGTCTAAGCTCTGAGCCTTCTTTACACCATAAGAGGTTGCTGGTCAAGAAGTCACAAGATAGAACAATCCATGATTGCATGAGAGTTTTGTTTCTTGAGAATTGTGACTTCTGATATATCTAAACTATTAGAACTGAGTCAGTTTATTCAAAGAAAAATAGAAGGCAGAGAAGGACCCTAGGTTTCACATTTGGCTTGCATCTTGAGGGTGGTAGTGGGGGAAGCCCAGAGACCAAGGGCTTTGCAGTAGAAACTGCCCCCCACTCCTGCTGCTCCCCAGGGAACCTGGTTATGCCTCCTTTGTGAGCCCATCCTCAGGTGGGAACTGTGGGTTCAGAGGCCTGAGCCACTGTCTCAGGCTCAGCTGCTCCAGGGCCCAACAGGACAGGGATGTGGACTCTGGCCTGATGAGGGTTGGGAGTGGGAGAAGGGTCTGGAGGAGATCCTGGATGGATGGGTCTCACCAGTCAGGATTGGACTGGAACTCCTCACCTAGGCTGAGCTGAAGGGTCCGTCCCCCCCCCCCCCCCACACCCCAGCAGAGGGAGCTTGGTCAGATTCTTAGCAACCAAGGAAGGTGCACAGGGCTCTCCGCTCAGTCAGGGCTGCTTTGGGGCCTGGGGCTGAGGGATGAGTTCCTTCTGGGTCAAGCTGGGGGAGCCAGAGGCAGGGCAATGAGTCTGTGCCTTATGGTTTGGGCCAGGACAGGTTGCAGGTGTTTTCATCCCTTAACTTCACTGGAGGTGACTCTGGGGCAGTACCACTGGCACAGCTCCTGGGGCATCATTCACAGTGCAGCAATCAGATCTGTGCCCCCTGGAACACAATCCCATAGAATACAGCTGTATCTTGTCACCTCAAGTTTGGGCTGCAGGGTTCCTACACAGCGACACAATGGTTTAGTGACTGGGGGGTAGTGTGACCAAACATCCTGGCTTGCCTGGGATGAAGGGGTTCCTGGAATGTGAGACTTCCAGTGCTAACATGGAGAGGAGTTGGTCACCCTACTGGGAGGTTGGGCAGATGTGGCTGTCTGCCACCTCCACTCCCACCAAATTCAGATTAAGCAATTGTGGGATTTTTTTTCCAATATTTTTCACTGTGGTAAAATACACATAATATAAAATTTACCATTGTAATTATTTTTAAGTGTACAGTTCAGTGGTATTAAGTACATTCATATATTATGTAATCATCACCATCATCCATCCACAGAACTTTTTTATTTTTTATTTTTGGTTAGTCCTCACTCGATTTTTTTCCATTGATTTTTAGATAGAGTGGAAGGGAAGGAGTGGGAGAGAGAGAGAAACATCAATGTGAGAGAGAGACATCCATTGGTTGCCTCCTGCACGACCCCAAACAGGGCCAGGGAACGAACCTGCAACCCAGGTACATGCCCTTGACTGGGAATCTAACCCGTGACCCTTTGGTCCATGGGCTGACACTCTAACCACTGATCCAAACCAGCCAGGACCATCCACAGAACTTTTTTCATCTTGCAAACTGAAACTCTGTTCTCATTAAATATACTTCCCCATTCCACACTCCTCTCAGCCACTAGAAATCACCATTCTACTTTCTATCTCTATGTAATGGACTATTCTAGGTACCTCATACATAAGTGGAATCATACAGTTTTGTCTTTTGGTGACTGATTTATTTCACTTAGCATAATGTCCTCAAGGTTCATCCATTTTGTAGCATATGTCATAAATTCTTTAATTTTTAAGAACAATATTCCATTGTATGTCTATACCTATTTTGCTTCTCCATTCATCTGTTGATAAAATGATCCACATTTTAGTTATTGTGACTGATGCTGCTATGGACAGGGGTGTATAAATATTTCTTTGAGACCCTGTTTTCAGTTCTTTGGGGGTATTTACCAACAAGTGGGATTGCTGGATCATATGGTAAATCTATTTTTAATTTTTTGAGGAACTGCCATACTGCTTTCCATAGCAGCTGTACCATTTTACATTTCCATGAACAGTGCATAAGAGTTCCAATTTGTCCACATCCTTTCTTTTTTTTTTTTAATCCTCACCCGAGGACATTTTTCCATTTTTTGTTCAGATAGATGCGAGGGAGAGAGGAAGAGAGAGAGAGAGAGAGAGAGAGAGAGAGAGAGAGAGAGAGAGAAACATTGACGCGAAAGGGACACATCGAGTGGCTGCCTCCCACACGACCCAACCAGGCCCTGGGACAAACTGCAACTGAGGTACGTGCCCTTAGGGGGAACCGAACCTGGGTCTCTCTGGACCGCAGGCTGTCGCTCTAACCGCTGAGCCAAACAGGCCAGGACTTTCTTTCTTTCTTTTTTTTTTTAATCCTCACCCGGGAAATTTTTCCATTTTTTGTTCAGATAGATGTGAGGGATTGTCCACATCCTTGTCAACACTTATTATTTTCTGTTTTTGTTTTTTTGGTAGTAGCTATACTAATGGGCAGAGGACCTGAATAGACACTTCTCCAAAGAGGACATACAAATGGCCAAGAGACATATGAAAAAATGTTCATCATCACTAGTCATCAGAGAGATGCAAATTAAAATGACTATGAAGTATCACCTCACACCTGCCAGAATGGCTGCCATCAACAAATCATCAAACAACAAGTGCAGGCGAGGATGTGGAGAATAGGGAACTCTGGTGGGAATGCAGACTGGTGCAGCCACAGTGGAAAAACAATATGGTGTTTCCTCAAAAAATTAAAAATTGAACTGCTATTTGATCCAGTGATCCCACTTCTAGGAATATATCCTAAGAAGCCTGAAACACCAATCAGAAAGAATATATGTACCCCTATGTTCATAGCAGCACTATTTACAATTGCTAAAATCTGGAAACAGCCCAAGTTCCCATCAGTGGATAGAAAAGCTGTGGTACATTTACACAATGGAATACTATGAAGCTGTAAAAAAGAAGGATCTCATATCCTTTGAGACAGCATGGAGGGAGAATATTACACTAAGCGAAATAAGCCAGCCAGAGAAAGACAAGTATCACATGATCTCACTTATATGTGGAATCTAATGAATAAAATAAACTGAAGAACAAAATAGATCCAGTGACTTGGAAGCATGGAACAGACTGACAAATCTCAGAGGGAAGGTGGGGGTAGTGGGAAGATATTCACCAAAGAACGTATATGTATATATGCATAACCCATGGACACAGACAATAGTGAGGTGAATGCCTGAGGGGAGGCAGGAGCAGGTAGAGGGGGTTAATGGGTGAAAATAGGGAGGACATCAGTAATACTTTCAACAATAGAGATACATTTTTTTAAAAAGAATATTTCAGTGTATAGAGAAGACTGAAAATAAGAAGATATGACATCTGTGTCCAAGAATCATATTTAATTCATCACTAAGTCTCCAATATTGCAGCACTGGATGAAAATGATGAGGTTGTCCGTACTGAGGGCAATCAGCCTGGGGCTCAGGGCTCCCCAGGTCCCAGTTAGGCTGCCCAAGGGCTGAAGAGACCAATATATTGAAGCACACCAGTTTGGAAGCTCTGCTACAGGCATACCTCAGAGATATTGCAGGTTCAGTTCCTGACCACGGCAATGCTGGTGGAGGGTCTTGCCTTCAATTTGTAAGAAAATGCGACATCTGTGGAATGCAATAAAGTGAAGCTCAATAAGATGAGGTATGCCTGTGTGGATCAGGGCTTCTGAAACTTTAGTATGCATAAGAAACACCTGGAGTGCTTGTTAAAACAGATTGCTGGATCCCACCCCAGAAATTCTGATTCAGTAGGACTGGGTGAGGTCAAAGAATCAGCATTTATAATAAGTTCCCAGGTAACGCTAATGCTGCATGGTGAAGTGGAAATCTGAAGAGGAACTCTCAAATTTAAGCCAGCTCCTTTTTCTTTTCTTTTTCTGTTTAATCCTCAACTGAAGATATTCTTCCACTGATTTTTTTTTTTTTTAGATAGAGTGGGAGGGAGGGAGGGAGGGGGAGAGAGAGAGAGAGCGAGAGAGAGAGAGCGAGAGAGAGAGAGGAAGAGAGAGAGAGAAACATCGATGTGAGAGACACACATGGATTGGTTGCCTTCCACATAACCCTGACCAGGCCAGGGATTGAACCTGCAATGCAGGCACATGCCCTTGACCAGGAATCAAAC
The DNA here is from genome assembly GCA_030848825.1 of Tadarida brasiliensis. Classification (NCBI taxonomy): domain Eukaryota; kingdom Metazoa; phylum Chordata; class Mammalia; order Chiroptera; family Molossidae; genus Tadarida; species Tadarida brasiliensis. The sequence continues at coordinate 48,579,419 of CM061273.1, forward strand.
CTGCAACCGTTTGGTCTGCAGGCCGTGCTCTAACCGTTGAGCCAAACCAGCCAGGGCAAATGTTCTTTTTAATGAAAGGTTGTTAAATTTTGTCAAATGCTTTTTCGGCCTCAATTTAGATGATCATGTGGTCTTTTTCATTTATTCTGTTAATGTGCTATATATTAAATTGATTTCTTTTCATATGTTGAAGCACCCTTGCATCGCAGAATAAATCTCCCTTGGTCATGCTGTATAATGCTTTTATCATGCTGCTTAATTTGGTTTGCTGGTATTTTGTTGAAATGTTTGCATTGGTATTCATAAGGGATATTAGTCTGTTGTTTTATTTTCTTTTTCTGGCTTTGGTATCAAGATAATGCTGGCCTTTCCAAATGAGTTAGAATATGTTCCATCATTATTGTTTTGGGAAAGTTTGAGAAGGATTGATGTTACTTATTTAAATGTTTGGTAGAATTCACTAGTAGAATCATTAAGATCAAAGCTTTTATTTGGGGGAAGATTTTTAATTAGTGATCCAATCTCCTTACTAGTTATATCGGTCTATTCAGTTTTTCTATTTCTTCATGATTCAGTCTTGATAGGTTTTGTGTTTATAAGACTGTATCTATCACCATCTAGATTATCCAATTTGTTTGGCTACTCTTGTTCATAGTCCTCTTGTATAATCCTTTTTATTTCTGTAGAATTGATAATAATGTCCTCTTTTCATTTATGATTTTAAATTCAACAAAGTGGATATTCAAGAAAGACTAAACTAATTTACATGTACAAAATTTCTTTCACGTATTTTTTCTCCTCTGGTCAATAAAGAAATTACATTACTAGAGAAGTTAAATATGATTTCATATGTTTATTGGCCATTTTAATCTTTTTGTCTATGAATGACATAATTTTCCCCATTATTGTTGTAGGTATTTGTCTTTTTTTTTTATTAATTTATTTTTGTGACAGATGTTTCTCCTTCCCCTCGCCCCCCACAGACACCTTCTTCCCTATCCTGCCCGCCCCCCCCACCCCCCCGCCAAGCATTGTAGTCTATGTCCATTAGTTATGCATCCATGCATATAAGTTCTTTGGTTTATCTCATCCCTCCCCCGCACCCCTCTCCTCTGAGGTGTGTCAGTCTGAACCATACTCTTTTCTATGTCTCTGGGTCTGCTTAGTTCATCAGCTTTTTTTCTTCATAATATTCCACAAATAAGTGAGATCATGTGGTATTTGTCTTTCTCTGATTGGCTTATTTTGCTTAGCATGTTACTCTCCAGGTCCCTCCATATCGTCTCAAAGGAAACGAGATCTTTCTTTCTTACAGCTGCATAATGTTCCATTGTGTAGATGTACCACAGCTCTTTTATCCACTCATCTATTGATGGACACTTGGGCTGTTTCCAGATCTTAGCAATTGTAAATAGTGCTGCTATGAACATAGGGGTACATATATTCTTTCTGATTGGTGTTTCAGACTTCTTAGGGTATATTCCTAGAAGTGGGATCACTGGGTCAAATGGCAGTTCAATTTTTAATTTTTTGAGGAAACACCATATTGTTTTCCATAGTGGCTGCACCAGTCTGCATTCCCACCAGCAGTGTACTAAAGTCCCCTTTTCTCCACACCCTCACCAGCACTTGTTGTTTGATGATTTGTTGATGGTGGCCATTCTGGCAGGTGTGAAGTGATACCTCATAGTCATTTTAATTTGCATCTCTCTGATGATTAGTGACATTGAACATTTTGTCATATGTCTCTTGGCCATTTGTATGTCCTGTTTGGAGAGGTGTCTATTTAGGTCTTCTGCCCATTTTTTAATTGAGTTCTTTGTCTTCCTTTTGTTGAGTTGTATGAGTACTCTATATATTAATATTTTGGAAATTAACCCCTTCTCTGATGTATCATTGGCAATTATGTTCTCCCATATAGTGGGTTCCCTTTCCATTTTGATGCTTGTTTCTTTTGCTGTGCAGAAGCTTTTTAGTTTGATGTAGTCCCATGTGTTCATTTTTTCCTTTGTTTCTCTTGCCTTAGACGTTGTATCAGTGAAAATTCTGCTGCATGTGATGTCTGAAATTTTGTTGCCTACATTTTCTTCTGGATTTTTATGGACTCACCAGTCAAATTTAAGTCTTTTATCCATTTTGAGTTTATTCTTGTGTATGGTGTAAGCCGATGATCTAGTTTCATTTTTTTGCATGTAGCTGTCCAATTTTCCCAACACCATTTATTAAAGAGGCTGTCTTTACTCCATTGTATGCTCTTGCCACCTTTGTCGAATATTAATTGAGCATAATGTTTTGGGTCAATTTCTGGGTTCTCTGTTCTATTCCATTGATCTATGTGCCTGTTCTTGTGCCAGTACCAGGCTGTTTTGATTACAGTAGCTTTGTAGTATAACCTGATGTCCGGTATTGTGATCCCTCCTACTTTGTCCTTCTTTTTCAAGATTGCTGCAGCTATTTGGGGTCTTTTTTGGTTCCATATGAACTTCTGAAGCATTTGTTCTAGTTCTGTGAAATATGTCGTTGGTATTTTGATGGGGATTGCGTTAAATCTATAGATTAATTTGGGTAGTATGGACATTTTAATGATGTTAATTCTTCCAATCCATGAACAAGGTATGCGCTTCCACTTTTTTATATCTTCCTCTATTTCTTTTTTCAATGTCCTGTAGTTTTCTGCAAATAGGCCCTTTACTTCTTTGGTTAAGTTTGTTCCTAGGCATCTTAATTTTTTTGCCGCGATGGTAAATGGGATTGTTTTTTTAGTTTCTCTTTCTGTGAGTTCATCATTGGTGTACAAGAATGCTGTCGATTTCTTGACGTTAATTTTGTATCCTGCTACTTTGCCAAATTCATTAATTAAGTCTAGTAGATTTTTGATGGAGTCTTTAGGGTTTTCTATGTGTAATATCATGTCATCTGCGAATAATGACAGTTTCACTTCCTCCTTTCCAATTTGGATCCCTTTTATTTTTACTTCATGTCTGATTGCTGTGGCTAAGACTTCCAGTACTATGTTAAATAAGAGTGGTGAAAGTGGGCATCCTTGTCTTGTTCCTGTTCTTAAGGGAAATGCTTTTAGTTTTTGTGCATTGAGTATGATGTTGGCAGTAGGTCTTTCATATACGGCCTTTATAATGTTGAGATATGATCCCTCTATTCCCAAATTGCTGAGCGTTTTTATCAGAAATGGGTGCTGGATTTTGTCAAATGCTTTTTCAGCATCTATTGATATGATCATATGGTTTTTATCTTTCATTTTGTTTATGTGATGTATCACATTTATTGATTTGCATATATTGTACCAGCCTTGCATCCCTGGGATGAATGCCACTTGGTCATGGTGAATAATTTTTTTGATGTGTTGCTGGACCCGATTTGCTAGTATTTTGTTAAGGATTTTGGCATCTATGTTCATCAGGGATATTGGCCTGTAGTTTTCTTTCTTTGTAGTGTCTTTTTCTGGTTTTGGAATTAGAATTATGCTGGCTTCATAAAATGAGTTTGGAAGTCTTCCTTCTTCTTGAATTTTTTGGAATAGTTTGAGGAGAATGGGTGTTAGTTCTTCTTTGAATGTTCGGTAAAACTCGCCCGTGAAGCTGTCAGGGCCTGGGCTTTTGTTTGCTGGGAGGGTCTTGATTACATCTTCAATTTCCTCCATTGTTATTGGCCTGTTCAAGTTTTCTATCTCTTCCCGATTCAGTTTTGGGAGACTATGTGTTTCTAGAAATGTGTCCATTTCACTTAGATTGTCGAATTTTTTGCCATATAAATGTTCATAGTATTTGTTAACGATCCTTTGTATTTCTGTGGTGTCAGTTGTTACTTCTCCTCTTTCATTTCTGATTTTGTGTATTTGGGTTCTCTCTCTTTGTTTCTTGGTGAGTCTAGCTAAGGGTCCATCAATCTTGTTTATCTTTTCAAAAAACCAGCTCTTTGTTTTATTGATCCTTTGAATTGTTTTTTTGGTCTCCATGTCGTTTATTTCTGCTCTGATCTTTACTATTTCCTTCCTTCTACTTGCTCTAGGGTTTTCTTTTTGTTTGCTTTCCAGTTCTTTAAGTTGTGAGGTTAGGTAGTCAATTAGAAATTTTTCTTCTTTCTTAAGGTGAGCCTGTAGTGCTATGAACTTCCCTCTCAGAACTGCTTTCGCTGTATCCCATAGATTTTGCATTGTTTTGTGTTCATTTTCATTGGTTTCCAGGAATTTTTTATATTCTTCCTTGATCTCCATGGTAACCCATTCATTGTTCAGTAACATGCTATTTAGCCTCTGTGTATTCATATGTTTTTGCATGTTCTTGTTGCAATTGATTTCTAGTTTCATGCCACTGTGGTCTGAGAAGATGCTTGATATGATTTCAATCTTCTTGAACTTGTAGAGACTTAGTTTGTGCCCTAACATATGGTCTATCTTTGAGACTGTCCCATGTGCACTTGAGAAGAATGTGAATTCTGCAGTTTTGGGGTGTAATTCTCTGTATATATCTATTAAATCCATTTGATCTAGTGCTTCATTTAGAGTCTCTGTTTCCTTGTTAATTTTTGTCTAGATGATCTATCTAGTGATGTCAGTGGGGTGTTGAAGTCTCCTGCTATGATTGTATTGCGGTCGATTTCTCCTTTGAAGTCCTCCAGAAGATTTTTAATATATTTTGGTGCTCCTATATTGGGTGCACATATGTTTACCAAGGTTATATCTTCCTGTTGGATAGACCCTTTCAATATTATGTAGTGGCCTTCTTTGTCTCTAGTTATGGTCTTCAATTTGAAATCTAATTTATCAGATATGAGTATTGCTACCCCAGCTTTTTTTTCCTTTCCGTTTGCTTGGAAGATTTTTTTCCATCCCTTTACTTTCAACCTATATGAGTCTTTTGTTGTGAGGTGGGTCTCTTGTAAACAACATATATGTGAATCATGCTTTCTTATCCAGTCAGCTACCCTGTGTCTTTTTATCGGAGCATTCAGGCCATTTACATTTAAGGTGATTATTGATATGTACTTATTTATTGCCATTTTTGTACAGTGTGGTTCTAATTTTCTTTCTATTTCTTCTATTAATTACAGCAGTCCTTTTAACATGTCTTTCAGTGCTGGTTTGGTGCTAATATATTCCCTTAGCCTTTTTTTGTCTGGGAAGCTCTTTATTTGACCTTCTATTTTGAATGATAACCTTGCTGGATAGAGTAGTCTTGGATTCAGCTCCTTGTTTTCCATGACCTTGATTACTTCATGCCATTCCCTTCTGGCCTGTAGTGTTTCTGTTGAGAAGTCAGATGATAGCCTAATGGGGTTTCCTTTGTAGGTAATCTGTTGCTTATCTCTTGCTGCCTTTAGGATTCTCTCTTTGTCTTTAATTTTTGGCATTTTAATTATTATGTGTCTTGGTGTGGGCCTGTTTGGGTTCTTCTTACTTGGGGCTCTCTGTGCTTCTTGAACTTGAATGCTTTCTTCCTTCACCAGGTTAGGAAAGTTTTCTGTCACTATTTCTTCAAATATATTCTCTAACCCTCATTTTCTTCTTCTTCAGGGACTCCAATAATGCGAATGTTATTACGTTTCCAGTTGTCCCACAGTTCTCTTAAGCTATCTTCCTGTTTTTTCATCGTTTTTCCTCTTGGTTTTCTGATTGATTGATTTTTTCTACTCTGTCTTCTAATTCACTGATCCGGTCCTCTGCTTCCTCTACTCTGCTGGTCAATCCTTCCAATGTGTTCTTTATTTCTGCTATGTCATTCTTCATTTCCACTTGGTTGGTTTTCAGTGTTTCTATATCTTTACTCATGGTGTTGATGTCCTTACTCATGCTGTTTAGTTTCCTCAAGATCATGGCTCGGAACTCTACCTCTGATAATTTGCTTAGCTGCATTTCATTTATCTCATCTTCGGTGGAGTTCTCTTGTTCTTTCATTTGGGATCTGTTTCTTTGTTTCACCATTTTTGCTATCTCAGTGGGTTTTGGAGCCTGCCAAATTTTCCCTGTGGGTGTTGGTGTTCTGCTATTTGTGGCTCCCTCTACTGGGTTTGGATTAGCGTGGAGGGCCCTCCTTCAACACCACTGTCAAGTCTCACTTTCCTGGGTAGATTTGCAAGCTCAGGAAAGGTTTAGTTATGTTCCAGCTTTTTGCCTGGAGGCTATTAACCTCAGTTACTTGAAAAGCCTTAGGATCTCAGTTGAATGAGAAACTCCCTCAGATGTTTACAGTGTAAGAGGATTTCCCGAGGGTGGGGCCAATGCTGGTTGTTAATGAGCCTCAATTTGCATTTCTTTGCCTCTTTTCCTCACCTGGGAATCTCCGAGGGAGGGGCTTCCACAGCTCCAGGAAGGAGCATACTTGGCTGCTGTTCTGTGTAACCGGGAAGGAGGGGCTGGCCACCACCATCCTTTGTGGCCACAGCTCAGCACAAACTCTGAGCGCCCTCCAAAATCAGGTGTCCCCACAGAGTTCCAGTCCAGTCCGCCCTCCCTCTGCCGGAGCCCCAGGTGAGTGGCTGTGGCTATTTAGCGCTCTGTCCCGGCCCTCTGCGCTGTGGAGCCGCTGGGGCTCTTAACCCCGAGGGTGGGCGCCGCTGCTCCCAGCTGAGGCCGCTGCTCACAACCAAGGCCGCTGCCATCCGTGGGCTCCCAGCCCGCCACCCTCACGCACCTCCGCAGATCCTACCAGGCTCATTCAGTGTCCCTGGGTGTATGGTCCTCTCCCGCTGCTTTTCTGTTGCTTTTTCCTGACGATTTGTCTTTATTTTAGTTGTAATTCCCGTTTGGTCCTGGGAGATCGTCTGTGTAGCTTCCATTCACTCCACCGCCATTTTCCCCCTCCGCGTCCACTTTTTTATATCTTCCTCTATTTCTTTTTTCAATGTTCTGTTGTTTTCTGCAAAGAGGTCCTTTACTTCTTTGGTTAAGTTTATTCCTAGGTATCTTAATTTTTTTGCTGCAATGGTAAATGGGATTGTTTTTTTAGATTCTCTTTCTATGAGTTCATTATTGGTGTATAAGAATGCCGTCAATTTCTTGATGTTAATTTTGTATACTGCTACCTTGCCAAATTCGTGTGTTAAATCTAATAGATTTTTGCTGGAGTTTTTAGGAAGGTTTTAATTTCTTCCTTGATCTCCTTGGTAACCCATTCATTGTTTAATAACATGCTATTTAGCCTCCATGTGTTCAAATGTTTTTGCTGTAAATTATTTCTAGTTTCAAGCCATTGTGATCTGAGAAGATGCTTGATATGATTTCAATCTTCTTGAACTTGTAGAGACTTAGTTTGTGTCCTAACATGTGGTCTGTTTTTGAGAATGTCGCATGTACACTTGAAAAGAATGTGAATTCTGCAGTTTTAGGGTGTAATTCTCTGTAGACACCTATTAAATCCATTTGATCTAGTGCATCATTTAGAGTCTCTGTTTCTTTGTTAATTTTTTGTCTAGAGGATCTATCCAGTGATGTCAGTGTGGTGTTGAAGTCCCCTGCTATGATTGCATTGCTGTCGATTTCTCCTCTGTAGTCCTCCAGAGGATTTTAAATATATTTTGGTGCTCCTATATTGGTTGCATATATGTTTACCAAGGTTATATCTTCCTGTTGGATAGATCCTTTCAATATTATGTAGTGGCCTTCTTTGTGTCTAGTTATGGCCTTCATTTTCAAGTTTATTTTATCAGATATGAGTATTGCTACCCCAGCTTTTTTTCCTTTCCGTTGGCTTGGAAGATTTTTTTTTTTTCCATCCCTTCACTTTCAACCTATGTGAATCTTTTGTTGTGAGGTGGGTCTCTTGTAAACAACACATATATGAATCATGCTTTCTTATCCATTCAGCTACTCTATGCCTTTTGATTGGAGCATTCAGTCCATTTACATTTAAGGTGATTATTGATATGTACTTATTTATTGCCATTTCTGTTTATTGTTTATTGTTATTGTTTATTTTTCTTCCTATTTCTTCTACTAATTATAGCAGTCCTTTCAACATTTCTTGCAGTGCTGATTTGGTGCTAATATATTCCCTCAGCCTTTTTTTGTCTGGGAAGCTCTTTATTTCACCTTCTATTTTGAATGGTAGCCTTGCTGGATAGAGTAGTCTTGGATTCAGATCCTTGTTTTTCATTACCTTGATTACTTCATGCCATTCCCTTCAGGCCTGTAGTGTTTTCTGTTGAGAAGTCAGCTGATAGCCTTATTGGGGTTCTTTTGTAGGTAATGTATTGCTTATCTCTTGCTGCCTTTAGGATTCTCTCTGTCTTTAATTTTTTGGCATTTTAATTATTATGTGTCTTGGTGTGGGCCTGTTTGGGTTCTTCTTACTTGGGGCTCTCTGTGCTTCTTGTACTTGTATGCCTTTTTCCTGTACCAACTTAGGGAAGTATTCTGTCACTATTTCTTCAAATATATTTTCTAACCCTTGCTCATTTTCTTCTTCTTTGGGAACTCCTATGATGCCAATTTGTTATGTTTCATGTTGTCCCACAGTTTTCTTAGGCTGTCTTCCTGTTTTTTAATTGTATTTTCTTTTTGATTCTCTGATTGGGCGAATTTTTCTACCCTGTCTTCTAATTCACTGATCCGATCCTTGGCCTCCTCTACTCTGCTGGTTATTCCTTCCAATGTGTTCTTTATTTCTGCTATGTCATTCTTCATTTCCAATTGCTTGGTTTTCAATGCTTCTACATTTTTATTCATGCTATTGAGCTTCATCATCATCATTACTCTGAACTCTCCCTCTGTTATCTTGCTGAATTCCCTTTCATTTATTTCATCTTCTGTCCAATTATCTTGTACTTTCACTTGGGATTTGTTTCTTTGTTTCACCATTTTGGCTGTCTCAGTGGGTTTTGGGGCCTGCCGAATTTTCCCTATGAGTGTTAGTGTTCCGCTGGTTGTGGCTCCCTCTGCTGGGTTTGGATGAGTGTGGCAGGACCCACGTTAAACATCACTGTCAAGTCTTACTTTCCTGGATAGATTTGCAAGCCCAGGAAAGGCTTAGTTATTCTCTAGCTTTTTGCCTGAAGGCTATTAGTCTCAGTTACTTGACGAGCCTTCGGTTGTAGCCCTCAACTGAATGAAAAAATCCCTCAGGTGTTCAGGGTAAGAGGATTTCCAGAGGGTGGGGCAGATGCTTGCTGGCTGTTAATGAGCCTCAATTTGCATTTCTCTGGTCTGGGTGGGTGGTGTTAAATTCCTGAGGGAGGGGCTGTTGCTTCTCACTGAGGATCTGGGAAGGGGCTCTTTGAGCAAGATGGCTACTGTCCTGTGAGGGAATGACTCAGCAAAAAATTCCCACTGCTGTCCCAACACTCCCAGCTCTCCAAGCTCCCAAGTCTCTCCACACAGTTCCAGTCCAGTCTGCCCTTCCTCTGCTGGAGACCAAGGTGAGTGGCTATAGCTAATTTAGTGCTCTGTCCTTTGTGCTGTGGAGCCAGCTTGGGATTTTAACCCCAAGGGAGCTGCTCACAGCCAAAACAGCTGCTGTCCGTGGCCTCCCAGCCCATCCTCTTGTGCCTCTGCAGTTCCTACTGGGCTCAATTTTGTGTCTTCTCCAGCTGCTTTTCTGTTGGTTTTTCCCAATGATTTGTCTTTATTGTAGTTGTAATTCCAGTTTGGTCCTGGGAGATGGTCTGTGTAGCTTCCATTCACTCTACCGCCATTTTGGAATCTTTGGTATTTGTCTTTTAATATTAATTCGTAGAAATACTTTTTAGTGTATGGATATTTATTCATTTTTTTCCAGACATAAAGCAGATATTTATCTTCTGCTAGAAAGTTTCTTTTCATTTTATTTATGGTGCTTTTGCTTAATTGTTTGAGACATTATCTAGCCATCATGCTCATGTATTACTTCAATGATAATAAAATGAACCCTACAAAACACCCTGCACCCTCATACATTTTAATATATTTACATTTCATACTCTGCTAAAATGTGCAGAAATGAAAGAATTTGTAACATAGCAATATAAACAACTAAAGAATCTAAGTTAGATACTTTTGTTTCTAAAGTCTCTTGGCCATTTTTCCAGAATGTGCTCCAGTTTTGTAGCAAACACTTACCTTGGCTTCCCAAAGCCAATGTGCCAGACTCACTCATAAAATGCACAAACAGATTTCAAGATTTAAAAAAATACATATTTTTATTGATTTTTTTAGGGAGAGAGGAAGGGAAAGAGAGAGAGAGAAGCATCGATGTGAGAGAAACGTCAGTCGGCCACCTCCTGCACACTCCCTATTGGGGATCAGCCAGCAACCCGGCATGTGCCCTGACCAGAAATCCAACCGGGAACTCTCAGTCCATGGGACAATGCTCAACACTGAGCCACACCAGCTGGGCTCAAGATTTTTTTTCTCAAACAAAGACAAATTGAGTCTAAGAGAAATTCAGGTTCTAGTTGTTAGAATTATACAACCTCAAGTCTAAATTCCTCCTAATGGCCTTATCACCTTTGGTAATCCACACTGTACGCCACCGCTGAAATCTGTTTTTCACAAATGACAATTTCATTCCATAAACTTCTGCTCAAGAAGTTATAGTGGCAAAATTTACTGTCAAATCTAATCCACTATTCCTCAATATGGACACTTTGATCTTATTCTATTGCTCTTTAAACTATTTTCTACTAACCTTCAGTCCCTATCATTTCTGAAATTTTTACCATTTCATTGCCTTTCTAGTCTTTTTTCTATTCAGCCTTAACCTCTACAGAAATCCTCCCTCAATATCTCCAGCCCACAGCCGACATACTTCATTCTAGACCATCTTTTGGTGAGTCACATAGTTCAATACTTCTTTATTCTCTATTGCTTTCTAATTTCACAATCAATAAGTATATATTTTGCTTTAGAAATATAATGGTTTTTGGTCTCATAACCTCCACCTCTTTCTGTTTATTCTTTATTTTCTAAGGAGTACTAGGCTTCAAATATATCTTCATTTCACATATCATGATTACAAACAATAATTTAAGTATATGTATGGGGAAAATTAAAAAATTTTGATAGTGATGTATTCATTTAAACATTTTTGTCTACATCTAAGTAAGTTAATTACATAATCAAAAACATTAAACAAGGCCAATCACTGACAGCCGGGGAGTGCAGTGGTCCTCTGCAGTCGCCACGAGTCCTGAGAGCAGTCTAAGCTGCTGCTGGCCACTTGTGTTTCCAGAGGATTCAGGAAAACCCACCAGGAACCAAAAATGCTGAAACCAATCAATGTCTGAGTCATACCATAGATGCGCAGCTGAAGTTCGCCATCCAGTCAACTACGACAGGAAAACAGCTTTTTTGATCAGGTGGTTAAAACTATCAGCCTTTGGGAAATGTGGTACTTTGGCCTCTAGTATATAGATAATAACAAGGATTTCCTACGTGGTTGAAACTTGATAAAAAGGTGTCTGCCCAGGAGGTCAGGAAGGAAAATCCTCTCCAGTTCAAGTTCTACCCTGAAGATGTGTCTGAGGAGCTCATCCAGGGCATCACCCAGAAGCTTTTCTTCCTCCAAGTGAAGGAGGGCGTACTTAGTGATGAGATTTACTGCCTTCCCCAGACCGTGGTGCTCTTCAGCTCCTACGCAGTGCAAGGCAAGTTTGGAGACTATAATAAAGAAATGCACAAGTCTGGGTACCTCACTTCCAAAAGTTGATCCCCCAGAGAGTCGTGGACCAGCACAAGCTCACCAGGGACCAGTGGAAGACTGGATCCAAGTGTGGCAAAAATAGCACCAAGGGATGCTCAAAGATAGTGCTATGTTGGAGTACCTGAAGATTGCCCAAGACCTGGAAATGTATGGAATCAACTATTTTGAGATAAAAATTTTAAAAAGGAACAGACCTTTGGCTTGGAGTGGATGCCGTTGGCCTAAATATTTATGAGAAAGGTGATAAGTGGATCCCAAAGATTGGCTTGTCCTGGAGTAAAATCAAGAACATCTCTTGCAATGACAAAAAGCTTGTCATTAAGTCCATCTACAGGAAGGCATCTGAATTAGTGTTCTCCCTGTCCCCCGCCTGCGCATCAACAAGGGGATCCTGCAGCTCTGCATGGGGAACCAAGAGGTGTACATGTGCCACAGGAAGCCAGACACCACCGAGGTCGGCAGATGAAGGCCCAGGCCCTCGAGGAGAAGCACCAGAAGCAGCTGGAGCGGCAGCAGCTAGAAAACCAAGAAACCATGGAGAGAAAGAGCAGATGATGTGGGAGAAGGAGGAGCCGATGCCCAGGCTCCAGGACTATGAACAGAAAACCAAGAACGCCAATAAAGAATTCTCGGATCAGATTCAGAGGGCCCTACAGCTGGAGGAGAGGAAGCAGGTGCAGGAGGAGGCTGAGAGCCTGAAGGCCGACCGCGTGGCGGCGCTGCGCGCCAAGGAGGAGCTGGAGAGTCAGACAGTGGATCAGATAAAGAGCCAGGAGCAGCTGGCTGCGGAGCTCAAAGAGTACACCGCCAAGATCGCCCTCCTGGAGGAGATTTGTAGGCGCAAGGAGGCTGAGGAGTGGTAGCACGGGGCCAAGGAAGCCCAGGTGACCTGGTGAAGACCAAGGAGGAGCAGCACTTGGGGTTGACAGCACCCCTGCCCCCGCCGCCCCGCCCCCACCCATGTACCAGCTGGTGGGCTGCCACATTTGGGAGAGCCTGCAGGAGGAGATCACAGAGTACACGGGCTTCAGCGCCAAGCTGTCCAGCGAGGGCATCCTGGAGGACCACAATGAGGAGTAGAGATCACTGAGGCCCAGAAGAACCTGCACGGGCAGCAGCAGCTGATGACTCTGTCCAGTGAACTGTCAGCCAGAGTCGAGAACAAGAGGACGTACAATGACATCATCCACAATGAGAACACAAGGCAAGGCCGGGACAAGTACAAGACACTGTGGCAGTTCCTGCAGGGCAACACCAAGCAGCACATGTAGGAGTTCCAGGCCATGTGAAGGCCAGGCCGGGACTGGGCAGGGCGGAGCCTCCAGTGTGAGCTCTGCCAGGGTCACAAGCGGACTCTGAAACTTGTATTTGTTGTTCTCTAAATCTAGATCCTTCCTCGTACTCCAGTTTCTTTAAAAAGAGAGTAGCTATTTCAGTGGAAATATTCTGGGGCTGGGACCAATGGAAGCTTTCCTGCTTATTTTTCCTATTTGTATTATAGTGGCAAACGGGCCTGATGATGATGATGATTCCTGTCTTGTGCTTGGAGCCGGGCTGATTGAATTAAGGAAAGAGATGCCTGTAACGTCTGAGTAACAAACTCCATGCTGGCATGTGTGATACAAGATTCAGTACAATTAAAGAAAACCACATCGTGGCTTCTATTCTGTGCCACCCTTGATTCTGTATTTGAAATTAGCTCAAATCGATTGATTTGTACTTGATTTCTATGAAGGTTGCATCTTTGTATATTTATGTTTCAGAGGGGTGAAAACTGAGTCTAAAGCACTCTTCACACATGTGCACAGAGTGATTTCCTGCATCAGGTGACAAATTCTGTGCTCATTCAGGATAAACGTAGGGGTACACTCAATCTTGGATAAACTTTTCTTTTTTTTAACAGAGCACTACACTGTTGGGCTTACCTAATGATCAGCTATAGAATATAGTATTTATATATAAGCAATAATATGGGTTTGTAACATTAGTTTTAAAAAGGGAAAGGTTTGTTCTATTTTGTTACCTTTTCCAGAATAATAAAAGTACATATTTAAAACAAAAAACCAAATAAGAAACATTAAGCAAAAGTAGTTTTCTTTTAAACACACACACACACTTCTGACCAGATCGCAGTATAAATTGAGGAAATAGTGCATAGTTGATAATAAAAATAACATTTTCTACAGCTGATTCAAAAATGAAATATAATCCAACAGAGTGGTATAAGTTATTTCAAATGTCAGAACTTTGAATGAAGGACAATGCATAGGATTTTAATGCCATAGCAGGAGCAAATGTTCAACCATTCAAAACCACCCAGTTTCTTACATCAGAAACAACCCTTTGTGACAGCAATTGCCTAAAGTGACCAATCTGTGACTTCTTTCTCTAGTGAAAAGTGATTAAAGGGGTAATCTCTCTCTCTCCCTCTCCCTTCTTCTCCCTTTAAAAACCAATAAAGAAAAAAAAGGTAATAGCAAACTAACTCTGAGACCATCTGGAATTCGACAATAGACTGAGCCAGATCTGACACTGTTTCAGATCTAAAGGTAGAAGAGAAATACTACAGGTCATACTAACACATAGATTACTTATGACTTCTAGTCATATCAACAGAACTTCACAGTTTTGATCACATATTCTCACTGAGGTTATCATAAGTTGGGGTCAACATAACATGGGGATGGTTCCTTTGGACCAAAAGACCTAACTTTTTATTTCTATCCAGTCACCATTCAGACCACTGTAGCAAAACAGAAGTAAAGATAGTGAATTCTGTGTCTTGCTGCCACAGACATAGAAGATATATATGCCTATAGTAATAGAAATACACATACGCCATATTATATCTCTCTAATCCTGTAGACCTTGACATATGTTCCACTTTCAAAGTTCCTAAGTCCTTGACTAATTAGAGTTCACATAATTATTCACAAAATAATTTGAAAATGTAGAAAGGTTTATTTCACAATATGTATGGTTACATTAATTCAAGAAATTTTTCTTGCTCTGTAATAGTTCCATAAAATGAAGTTCTAAGTTTATGCTTCATCACATTTTGAAATGTGAAACAGTTCTACCATTCAGTTATAATCATCTTCTACCTTCCGAGAATATCAATAATGCTAAAAAGAAAGTTAAATTATGGTAAAAAAAAAACATAGTATATATCTGCTAAAATTTACATGAGATGAAAATACACTGATGAATAAACAAATAATCCTGTAGTACTATGATTTGTTTTCTCATGGGGTCTGTGATGCTTCCTTATCACCATGTATTCACAATAATGGACACTTCAGGAAGAGCCCTGTGTGACATCTGGGCTGGAACATTTAAAAATTTTTATTATATATCTTATTTTTAATACCACTTACTTAAAAAAAAATGTTTTTATTGGATTCAGAGAGAGAAAAGGAGAGGGAAAGAGAGAAACATCAACGTGAAAGTGAAACATCGATTGGTTGCCTCTTGCACATCCTGTACAGGGTTCAAGCCCCCTACCTGGGCATGTGCCCTGACCAGGAATCAAATTAGCAATCTTTCAGTGCAAGTGTCAATGCCCAACCCACTGAGCCACAGCAGCCAGAGCTATTGTATATCTTTATAAATAAATTTTTTTCAACTGCAGTTGACATACAATATATTCGTTTCAGTGATTAGACATTATATAACTTAAGTGATCATCCCAATAAATCTTGCACCCATCTGACACCATACATAGTTATTAGAATATTATGGACTATATTCCCTATGCTGTACTTTACATACACATGCCTACTGTCTAACTACCAATTTGTGCTTCTTAATCCCTTCACTTTTTCACCCATCCCCCAATCCCCCTCTTATCTGCCAACTGTCAAAATGTTCTCTATATCTGAGTGTTTCTGTTGTGCTTGTTCACTCATTTTGATTTTTAGATTTCATCGTTGATATATATATATTTAGTGCCATTTTATTATTCATATTTTTAACCTTTTCAAAGAAGACCATTTTTACATTTTATATAATACTGGTTTGGTGGTAATGAACTCCTTTAGCTTTTTTCTTGTCTGGGAAGATCTTTATATGTCTTTCGATGAGAAATATAAATTTAAACTACAATTTGATATCCTTGTACACCCACCAGGTCTAAAATGAAAAAGACTTCCAGTATCAAATGTTCGCAAGGATGTGGAGTAATTGAAGCTCTGATTCACTGATATTGAGGATGTGATTTATAAAATCCACTTTAGGAAAGTGGCCATATCTACTGAAGCTGAGCATACTCATCCTACCCTCTGACCCAGAATTCAACTCCGGGGTATAATCCCAACAGAAATGAGTACATGTCTTCACCAAGGGTCATGCCTCAGAGAGTTGATAGTAGCTTTCTTCATGCTAGCCAAAAAAAGAAAAAGAAAAAAAACCAATCTCTATGTCAGCTGTAGAATGGATAAATACATTCTGGAATATTCACATAATAGAATACTGTATCAAAGTGAGATAAATAAATTAAACTATACAAGTGGGCCAACCCCCCAGCCTCAGTCAAGCCTTCAGTGACTGCAGCTTTGGCCAATATCTTGAGAACCTCATGAGAGACCCAGAGCCAGAACTGCCCAAGCCACTCCTAAATTCTTCAATCACAGAAATTGTGAGGGATGTTGGTTGTTTTAACCCACTAATTTCATGAGATCTGTTACACAGCACCAGATAATCAATACACTGTGTGATAAAGGGTTTCAGCTAGACCCTCTGAGCTGATATATTGATGAATGATGCCCCTGTCATGGTTGGGCACTTGGGTCCCAGGATCTAAGTCTTCCTTTCTACCATAATATTTGCCATGCCAACAACCTATAGATTTTTGTGGGAACATAATTCCTTGAACCCTCCTGTCATGTAAAGAGGACAAATGTGCAAATATAAAGTAGGGTTTTCTTGTTTTGGGGGGAAACTTACAAGCAGAACAATATCAGAGTTTACTCAATCCCCAAACTTTCAGAGAGGGGATTAGGCCAGACTTAGCTGGACCCTGAGTCCCGTGGCTAGAGCTCCTGTAGAGGGAGCCTGCCTGGAATGCATCCTGCTTACAGGGATGGTGAGGCAGGGACCATCTATACCACCAACATGGAGCTGCTTGAGGAAAGAAATGATCATTAGAAAGGGGACTCCATTTTTTCCATTGTTGGTTGGAACCTGCTGAGCTAGCTATCTGCTGAGCTACTGAAAGGGGAGAGCAAATGAGTCTCCAGGACTATCCCATTTGTTTCTCCTCACCTCCCGGATTCTCAGCACGTCACTGATCCCCATTCCCAGGCTGTGCTTTAAACATAGTAAATATTTGCTGGCTCACCGATCAACACAGAAAACACTTGTTTTTCATTCCCGGTAAGAAATTTTGGGAGGTAATTTGGGCAGGAAACAAGAGAACAGCATCAGCAGACTAATACACCAGATAGGAACTGGAGGCTTGTTCACTGTGCCTCGAACCCTATTTTAGATAAGAATTCTTTTTTATTTTTAAATATGTTTTTATTTTTTAGAGAGAGAGAGGGAGAGAGAGATAGAAACATCGATGTGAGAGCGAAACATCGATTGGCTGCCTCCTGCATGCCCCCACTGGGGATCAGGCCCACAACCTGGGCATGTGCCCTCCCTGGGAATTGAACCGGCGACCTCTTGGTGCAGGGGTCAATGCTCAACCACTGAGCCACACCGGCCTGGCAATAGTTAACTATTTACACTTTAATTCCTTACTTCATGGGTAGAGTTGGTTATGAATTCATACACTTCAAATATGTAATATATTAGTAATGTATTAAGGCCAAGGATGGGTTTACTCAGTGGTGGTTTCATGGCTCACTTTCCTCTCCTGTCTCCTCTGTAGCTGACCCCGATGTATCAATCCTGACCGATGAATGGGAGGGATCACTCTGCGTCCTGGGGTAAGAAGTAGAAGAAGGTCAAGGGTTTAACTCTTGAAAGGAACAATTAAACTATTCATTCTTTCCTCATTTCAGACAAGAATTCTAAATTGTTCCAAATCATTTACATTTTGATGGATGTCTCAGTCTCATCAGGGTCCTGTGGCTGCTGCTTATTTTCCACGTCTGAGTGGCTACTGCGAAGTCCATGCAAAAATTTTAGCCAAAATGGCCACCTTCTCCAGAAACTGCCCTTCTGGAAAACAGACAGGAAAATATGAACTCTGTGTTTGCCCCGCTTTGTCCCGCCACAGTCCCGCCTTTATCCTCCTCAAATTTACCTCTGTCTGTTCCAGTGAGCCTTCCTCTCTCGCCCTGGGAGGAAAATGTATACCGACAATTAGTGATTTGTGCCATTTTCTATTATCTCTCACACATATAGCTCTGGCTTATTAGGACTCATGGGAACCTGGGTCCATACTCACCAGCAAAATCACCACACACCTGGGACCTTGAAAATGATTCCTTGCATGCTGGGCTTCCAGAAGTTCTCTGTGTCTGTTTAAAATGGCACCACAGTGTCTCTGGGAGATATTTTTAGGTGGCTTGGCATGGGGTATAGGCAGGATTTTCACTCTGCTCCCCTTCTTGGCCCTTGGACAAGTGCCCTCGTGCAGTGAAAAGAAAATGCACAAGCACCCGGGGCAGAAGCAGTGTGCTCTCTGCAGAAGCATTCCACTTGGGTCCCCTTTTGTCTTAGTTTCGTGTGCACCATGTGTGGGGGGTGAGGGGGCTTTTATTCTCCCAGCTGCATTATCTTATAAGTTAATCACACCGATTAAATGCCTGTGTCCACCTAGCAAAGGTATTGCTTGTTGAGTTTTATACTCCAGGCTGTCAATGATGAGAGAGGGAGTTGTGAAATCAGTTGAAAGGTCATAACCGGCACCAAAATACAAAATATTCTTATTGAATACAAACAGAATAGAAAAAGAATGCATAGTAGTTTTGTTTCAGAAACAACTACTGTCTATATGGTGTGTGTATCGAGTGGTGACGTAACATGTAGCTCTCAGCCCAGGCACAGTATCCTCAACAAAGTCCCCGAGAGAGAGGACCATCTTCTTTCTGACACTCACGAGCAGTGTGACCATGGGGCAAGATATCTTCCCTTCCCCCTCTCCACTTCCTTTTTATGAAAGGAAGAGACAAACTACTGTCTAAGTTCTCTCCCAGGTGAAATTCTATGAGGTTTGGATAAAGGGGAGAGAGAGAGTAGGGGCCTAAAAACTAGTAGGATGAGAGAGGAAGTTTTCCTGCTACTTTACAGGAAGGACTCACATATTCTACCTTCCATCAGCCTTGAAGGAGACTACCACCCTTACCCTGAGACCATGTGACCTTCCTGCCCTTCCCCAGAGCCTCCACCACCAGCAGGAGCAGGTACCACCAACACCTCTCCCTCTGCACCCTGTTTCCTTAAAGGACTAGTGACAGCAGACGCATGCATGCCAGTCCCATTGTCTCAGCTTTGCCTAGGGAGCTCATTTTGCAAAATCCAGGCAAATCATCAGGATAAAGTATTCTTTTAAAAAATTTGGTGGTTTCCTCACTGTAAATCGAAGAGATTGAAATAGATGAGTTCTAAGTTCTCTTCTAGTTCTTCCCCCCCCTCGACTTTTTAGCACGTATTTTATAATGAAATTACTCCCGGGCCATAAGTTCTTGTTTCCCCAGTTTCTCCTGGGATATCGTTTTCTTCTGTGCAACCCCCTCTCTGGTTTAGGAGCAATTGGCTCTTTTTCAGGAGGATCATCTCAGTGTGGCAGGGAGAGCTCGTGTGGGTCAATCCGCCATGAGCTCTGTCAGTTCTACGCTGCATCTTGGGAGCTTTGTTCACCTGGATGTGCTCAATGACAGAGATTCTACGTCTAAATCCTTAAGCTCTGCGTTACTTTCTGCATTTTTAAACATGTGCAGCAAAATCCAGCACTCTTTTTAGGCCACTCACCCTGCGCCCAGCCCCACTCTTTGGCCTGGGCACACCTACCAACTCCATCATTGTAATGACAGAATGGCACACATTGCTTCTGTAAAGTGACATCCTTCAGATGCTTAGTGGCTTTTCGGATATGCATGCCCTTGATGGCCTGGGCAGTTTCATGAATATTCTTAAAGTGACCACAAAGGTGAAAACATTATGATTCTGTGGGGTTTTCTGGGTCAAGTGAATAGTGAACCATTTTGAGAGGTCACCTCAGGACATTTACAGGAAGAAGAAGTTCCTCTAGTTCTAAAATTTTACTTTAAAAATTGCCAGACTCATATTTACCTTGAGCTTTCTCCAATATCTTCCTTGGGTGGTGTTTTGTGACATATCTGTTTTGGAGGAAAACAACATCGTAGGTTATTTATCACAATGACCACTATCTCTAAAGCTTTATTCCTTCCCTTCTAAGTGAGTTGGTAACGTTTTTGAGGACAAGAATTCTGAATAGTTCCTAACTTAGGATTGTGCATGCAGCTGGCAATGTATTTTATTGGCTGTTTCAGATAACATTCAGCAGATACTTCCTAATGAAAACTCTTAGAAGAAGGGAAAAAAATGAAAGTATCTACCAGAAACCTGCACAGTAGCTTTGTTTTAAGGTCAAGAACAAGAGTAGGATATCTATTATTATTGTTACTATTCATCATTGTTGAGGAGAAAAATGAAGTACTGGAAACAAAGAGACAAAATGTATTTGCACATGAGATAATTCACAACCTAAAAACCCCAAGAGCATCAATTAAAATTTTATTGATGGTACTATGACAATTCAGTAAGATGGCTAAATACAAAATCTGGAGAGCAACGTGCAAACTTCAATCGCTTTCTTATATACCACAAATAACTAATTAACAAAGGAAAGAAAATGCCCATTTACACTATCAATAAAGTACATAAAGTACCTAGAATAAACTTAACAAATAATGTGTAAGAGCTATGTGATGAAAACACTGAAGCCCTTCTGAAGGAGATTAGGAAGAATATACAACACGAGGTACCGTGTTCCTAGAATGCTGTAAAGATGTCAATTCTTCTCAAATAAACCTGCAAATGCAGTGCAATCCTATTCAAATTCCAAGATAATTTCTTAACAAAATCTGGCCAACTGACATTTGGTAGAGAAAATATGCATGAATAGCTATGAAATGTATGAAAAGGGAGATAAAAAAGCAGGAGCTTACCCTACCAGATATCAAAATGTGTTACAAAGGAACTAGAATTACATAGTGATACTGCTACTGGTACAGGAAAAGATAACTGGATTAACAGAATAGAATCCCAGAAAAGATAGCATTTTAGATCTGTGAAGAAAGAATGAGCAATTCAATAAAAGATTTTAAGACAACTGGATCTTCATGTAGGGGAAAGACAGTCAACCACAATAAAAACAAATAATACCAGTGATACAGGTTTTTAAAAAAACATTAGAAATAACAAGAAATGTTATAAAAAGGACTA
Source organism: Tadarida brasiliensis (assembly GCA_030848825.1). Lineage (NCBI taxonomy): Eukaryota > Metazoa > Chordata > Mammalia > Chiroptera > Molossidae > Tadarida > Tadarida brasiliensis. The sequence continues at coordinate 48,600,466 of CM061273.1, forward strand.
GAAGAAAATATCAGAGACCACTTTCATACCATGAGGTAACAAAGGCCTCGTTAACAAAACCCCACCCCATAACCCACTAGAAGACTAGCAGATAGGGTGACAGACTGCCCACACACACCCTACCCTTCACAGCCCTTGCCCTCTTCTCCCCTCAATTGTTTGCCTTCTTCCTGTTGATTTATAGAAAGCACTTTCCCACCATCAGATTATGAAAATATTGCTTCTATTTTCTTCTAGTACTTTTATAGTTTCTTTCTTTTTTTTTTTTTTTTTTTTACATTTATGTCAATATGTTCTTTTAAGGTGAGAGAGAGCTACTGTTATTTCTCCTCATATAGTTAGGTAGCTTTTCCATGATCATTTATTCATATTCTTTCACAGATTACACAATTAAAAGGTGACATTTCAAAAGTCTTAGGAACACAGGGATCTGAAGCCATTTGGTCCTTACACATCTCGGCTCTGCTCCATGATATGTTGATGTTGGTATTGCTCTCTAGGGGAGTCACCTTTTAAAAAATTGTTTACCATATTTTTAAGTTCCCAAGGGAGGGGAATGCCTCACTATTGCCTTGAAAAACTGATGACAAATCTCACAGAAGGACTAGGACCAGGGGGCTGGAGGACTCAGGGAAGGCTTCATGATGAAAGATGAACTTGAGCTGGCTTTTGAGGGATTCACTGGACTTCCGCAGGCAGAGCAAAAAAGGGAATTTTAATCCTGGCCAGTTTGGCTCAGCGGTTAGAGCGTCGGCCTGTGGTCCAGAGAGACCCAGGTTCGGTTCCTACTAAGGGCATGTACCTCGGTTGCAGTTTGTCCCCAGCCCTGGTTGGGTTGTGCGGGGGGCAGTCACTCAATGTGTCCCTTTCATGTTGATGTTTCTCTCTCTCTCTCTCTCTCTTCTTCTCTCTCCCTCCCACTCTATCTGAACAAAAAATGGAAAAATGTCCTCGGGTGAGGATAAAAAAAAAAAAAAAAGGGAATTTTGGATGGGCAAAGGCACACACAGCAGTGGGAGTAGGCATGCTGAGGCTAGCTTGTGGTGAGGGGCTGCTTTGGTGGGACAGAGGGCTGCACAACTGTTGAAACGGTAAATCAGGTTGGATTAGTGGGGTAGAGTCAAGGTGGTCAGCTTATTAAATCACTCTTTTAATGTTAGCACCTGTATGTAAACCATGATGTAATTGAACCAAAGGGACACAGGCAAGCTCCAGGGACAGGTGACTATCACATGACCTGCTGTAGAGGAGCCTGACGCAGGGTTTAGGTTGCAGTGTATTAACTGAACCTATTTACACCATGCCTTACACACTGGAGAAGAAAGCTAAGTAAATCTGATGAATTGACAAGATCACACTTCTGTCTTTTAGCCTTGTCCTTTCTGCCAGGGTGACATAGCTCCCTGAGGGTGGAGATCTATATCTCTCCTCATTTCAGCCAACCAGGAAAGAAATCAGTGGTAGAAAGAGAGTAATTGGTGAGTACATCAAATCGACATTGTTCGTTTTGAGTTGAAGAAATGTTGCTATCATGTCAATTCTGGCCTATTAAACTTAAGTTTCAAAATACTCTAGTGGCTTGTTATTTCGATTTCAATTCCACAAGATCTCTGGGTGTGGGCTTCCTTTAAAAATCTTTGGAATAAAATTTGTAATAAAAGAACAAAGTATATCTCAGGGCTTGTGACTAAAGAAGAGTATCAAGTAGGAGTAGGGGGGAAAGTGGCTTTAATTTGCAGTTTGTGGGTTCCGAATCTATTCTAAAGACAGAATATATTTTGGAAACTTGAATTAATTGTTGTCTTACCACAATGAGAAAGAAAATTACAATAAAGAGCGTTGCTATTACAATGACAGGTATCGCCATGATGAGTTTGTTGTTATTTACATATCCTGGCGCTGTGAGCTAAAAAACAAAACAAAGAACATTAAAAGAAAATAAAACAAAGATATGGAAAGGATGAAAACTAACTATTCTTAAGCCTATTCTAAAGAATAGCTAACTATTCTTAACTACTACTCTAAAATCCCACTCTTTCAGGTGATTCTTAAAGAATACACCCAATCTAATGTATTATGTAATCTGAGCATTAGCATCTTTTGTACAATTTATTTATCTTGTGTGTTAGACCCTCTTCTTGTCTATGCTAGGAACAGTGGTACCATTCTCTAAATGAGCAAAGAGGGAGATCACTGTCTTAGCCAAAGTCACATGGTCAAGACAAGGTTCAGACTAGGTGCTCCTGGTCTTCCTGCCTGGGTGCTTTCATGGCATGTCCTAAACCGCCTAAAAGTCCAGGTCCCGTGTTTTAGGAGCTGTCCTCACCTCATCGGGCTGCTTCTCTTCCTGCTCACCCAAGCCTTGCGTCCTAGCATTCAGTTGTTCTGCTTCCCACTGTGCCTTGGAAACCTTTTCTGCTTGCTTCTCACTGAGCATCTTCATCAGGAGGCCTGTTCCAGAAAATAGTTTCCTCAATTTATTTTTGTAATTTGAATTGTAAAATTCAGGTTTAATAGAAGGGTTCTCTCTATTGTTTTTCAAGTGACTCAGGGGCATATCTGCATCGTGTGCATTTGAAAAAGGGAGTATAATGAATGGTAATAACACTGACTCTGTATCTTCTAGATTTCCCTTCAAGAAATGGGGCGATATGCAATTTAGTGCACTAATAACATCACTTTTATAATTAAAGTCTAGCTGCTCACGCATGAATGATGACGAACTATCATAATATTCCACAGACTGTGCCTTCTCTGACTCGATAGTCAGCTCAGTGCCATTCTTCTTCCGTTGACTTATGACCTTCATAAACGGTCCTTCTATAAATAGTTCTTCATCTGTCAAAAGGAAGAGACCACTTTTGATACTGAAAGACTCATGGGACAGCTTTTTGTCAGTCCACAGCCAAACATCCCAGTCAAATAAATTGGGAATCAGCCAATATTTGAGTGCCATTTAGAGAGAAGAAAAATGAACCCCAACTTAAACCTATAATTGTCAACACAGCAAAAGAAGAAAATGTATCTTTTAAAAAAGTGGTTATTTACTCAGAACATTCCATAGCATGAAATATAGTAACTATATTTAGGAGTATTCCATTGGTCCCCAAGGGCGAATTGCCAGTTACTGAAGAAAAGCCAAGGCTGGGAGACCCCACTCAGTTAGACTCTGCAGATCTCCTGTGACTCCTCACACTCATGTGCCCATCCTGTCCTGCCTCAGATGCAGAGGGAGCCTGAGGCCTCCTGTCTCCACTCTTCAGGGTGCTCGTGTTCTTGCTGCCATCACAGATGACCACGATTAACACCCACTGCTAACAGGTCCTCATCCAGACACGCCCTTCTCCAATTACCCACCGATTCCTTAGCTTAGTCCCTGCTTCCACATATCCCAGCCCCCATAACAGAAGGCTCAATGCAGAAAAGAAAAAAAACGTCTATTTTTGCTCTTTGGTTAATATTTAGGCAGTCATCTGGGATGTATGTTAAGAGATTTGCCATGGTATGTGCCAATGTGCAATGTTCAAAAATGTCTATGGAATAATACCTGGGGTCCTAAAAAAAAAAAAAAGGCAAAAAGCAACTTTTGTCAGATGTCCACTTTTCTTTCATTTCTTCTTATTTTAAGCTTTACTTAGGGAACCATCCAAAGCTTCTGACAGCGTGATGGTTAAGTGTACCACTGTGCAGCTGGGTTTCTTTTTCAGAAGAATTAAAAGATGCTGGTGGTGGTGAGGGTCAGAGGAGGAGGTAAGGATCCTGAGGAAGGAGGAGCATGGGATTGGGGAGAGTCCAACACTGGGAGCAGGAGACCCGGGCACTAGGCAGCAGCACTTAACACTTTCTGATCTAGTTTTTACCTGTAAAAGGAGATTAAAATGCCTGTTCTGCCCACCTTTGGGGTAGAAGGGAGTAATATAATTAGTCAAAACGTTGTTTTGAAAAATAAGCAACGCTGACTTTATATGAGAAGCACAGCATTATTATTTACGATGTGCCCCAGATCACTGACAGAGACCGTGTTCAAGCTATCTGGGCATGAAAGCATATTTTGAAAGTTATCAAATAGGTGCCAATAAACCTAAGATGTAGAAAAATACTTAAAAGCACTGAGTGTTTAGTGGATAGAAAACCCTGAGTTTCAGAGCAAGCTAAGAGCTGGACAGTCTAAGCACAAGAGCCCACACATCCATTAGAAGGACTTGGTAGCAGCTTCTGACGATGGATCCAGAAACTCTGAGGTTTCAAATAAAACCTTCATGAAACAGCATCATTTGTACTCTTTTTAAAAACTTATAAAAACAAAAAATAAAAATGTATCTTGCCCTGGCCAGTTTGGCTCAGCCTGTCCAGGGCACAAACCTGGGTTGCAGGTTCAATCCCTGGTTCCGGTTGGGGGAAATCAATCGATGTGTTTCTCTCACATCGATGCCTCTCTCTCTTTCCCCCTCTCTCCTTTCTCTCTCCTTCCCTCCCTTCCACTCTATCTAAAATATATGGGGAAAATATCCTTGGTTTAGGATTAACAACAACAACAAAAAATGTCTCTATATCTGTCCTACACAGCAAAGGGCAATTGAAACCTAATGCACACAAAACAGTTTACAAACTGTGACACACTAATGAACAAGTTCTCATCTGGAAGTACAGCATCAAGCAGAGAGCACAACACACACTATGTGGCCATTAGTGTTAACTCCCTCCCCTTCCATTCCTCTCTTGTTCCTTAATCTGACTTTTAGCAAGGGAGTAGTTCTTAGAAATATAAAGAGTTGTACTCTGAATAAATGAATAAAAATAATGCAGTTACATTATTTTCTTAAAAATGTATCATCGATTAAAAATAAAAATTATAACAATAATAAAATAAAAAGTTTAGCATTGGGCAATTCAGACTCACCACAAGGTGCGTTTGTCAGACACTCAGTGTCACAATGCACTTTGACTGTCTCGGTGGCAGCCTCAATGTTCTTTTTAAATTGGCAGAGGCAGCATGTCAAATGTCTAGGTAGGATCCTATAAATGGAAACAGAATTAAATTAGTGGCAAAGGAGTTACTTGAATAGGTAAAGAGGTAGGCCAAGGCTACCACAGGGCTGGGCAAACACAGAGCTGCTGGGGCATATCGCCTGAACAGTGTGGTAGGGATCAGTTGGCCATTTGCTACTCTTAATATCATAGATAAATAGAGAGGAGGACAGATGTGCCCAACAGAAGGGTAAGAATGGCAGTGGGTATGGGATGTCTGGAATAAAGGGATTAGAATTGGGTGACACTGATCTGTAGTCCAACTCAGAAGTATCTCCTCCTCCCAACCCAAAGTCTCCCTTTGGGTGGAGAGTACACAGGAAGAGGAAGACTTCTAAGAAGATCCTGGATAAGTCCCCAATTTATAGAATACCTTTCTCAATTCCTAATTGTGAGTAGTAAATATATTAAAAATTACTCCGGGATTAAAAACATTGTGAAGTTAAATAATAACAGACTGCATTGGCCAAATCGGGGCAATATGAACATTCAAAAGAATAAAGATAATCAGGTATAACATAATTAATTTAAAGAAGAGCCCATGAGTTCATGATGATACTAAAAAAGAAAAGAAGAACTTATTATTTATGGAATAATGCCAGCTAATAAGTATAGAAGAAATAATAGAATTAGAAAAAAGTGTCACTTTGTAACCACCAATGTAATACTCGATTCAGACATAGATTATCATTATTGCACAGTTGAGTAAAAAGTTGAGAGTAAAATTTCCACTGATCCCAAAACATCATCCCACAGATTATTAATCACCAAGGGAGAAAATTACTTTATAATGGAGAGATCTGGCAGATACCACCTTCACCAAGTGATCAAACTTAGCATTATGGGCCACTTGAAGTGATGCAGTAGGGAGGATACATCACCTATGTAGTATTCTTTCCAAAATAGTTTACCTTGAATCTAATTATGAGCAAACAAATCCAGACTATGGGACAATTTACAAGACAAGTATCTTATACATGTCATAAAAGACCAAAAAAAAAAAAAAAAAGGAAAATGTTTTAGACTAAAGGAAACAAAGACATGACATGTCATGCCTGATTTTGAGTGGATCGTGGATCAGAACAAACAGATTTAAAGAATATTGTTAAGGCAGGGTGGTGGTGGTGGTGGGGGCATATTACTGGCTTTTGGCCAAGATGGAGTAACTGGGACCAACTTAACCTCCTGCCTAAAACAATGTATAAACCAGACAAAAATATATGTAACAACAATTTTCAAGGAATTGGACCTCAGGCAATGAAAGACAGTGATTCCCAAAAGATAGGAATAAATGAACTGAGCCCTCTGATTGCCCTAGCTTACTGCTCTGAGTTTCCAGGTCATGGTGCAGAGAAGAAGAAACCCAGACAGAGACTGGTGAACTCCCTAAGGAAATGGAGCTGAGAGTCGGAGGAAACCAAGGTGACTAGAATTTACAAAGCAGAACTCTAGGAAGCAAAGAGGCACACAGACAAAAGAACTCTGGGGATATGCAGAGGGATCTCTTGAGTATTCAACAAAGTACTGGTCAGTGCATGTGTGTGAAGAATCGCTTGTGGCCAGGAAAAGAACCACATGAAAGGATTATAGATAAGAATATCTGGATATCACACAGTGTTAGGAATACTGTTCCTAAAAGCCAGAGATTGAAAACTACAGTGTCTAAATGAAAAAGACACTGGATACAATTATTGGCAGATAAGACACTGCAGAAGAAAATTTCAGTGAACTTAAATCATAGCAATAGAAACTATACAAAATGACATGAAACACAAGGAGAAACAAAACAACAAAAATGAAAGGAGCAGCAGTGAGTTGTGCAAAAACTTTAAGTGGTCTAATATATATGTACTTAGAGTCCATGAAGGGCGGAGACATAAAAATCTGAATAAATAGTAGCTCCAAATTTTCAAAATTGGTGAACACCAAACACCCACAAATTCAAGAAGGTGAATGAAGTCAAAGCACAAGAAACTAGGACAAAACTATACCAAAGCACATCATAAACAAATTTCTCAAAACCAGCAATAAAGAGAAAATATTAAAAGCGGGGGTGGGGGTGGGGGTGGGGGTGGAGACACGCACTATGTACAGAGGACCAAAGATAAAAATTACAGTTGATTTCTTGTTGGAAACAATGTAAGCCAGAACTCTCAGTGGAACAAAATCCTTAAAGTTGTGAAGGGGGAAAGAGAACCCAACAACTATTAAGCTAGAAATCTATACCCAGATCTTTAAAAAACAAAAGCAAGATAAAGACGCTCCAACATACAAAAGCTGAAAGAATTCACCACTAGTAGATGTGCACAGTGAAAAATGCTAAAGGAAGTCTTTTTCAGCAGAAGGAAAATGTTACCAGATGGAAATACAGATTATTACAAAAGATTGAAGAACACTTGAATTGGTAATTACATAGGTCAATATGTAAGATTTTTCTTATTATTTAAATATTTTAAAGATAATTTATTGTTTAAACAAAAAATATAGTGTGTTAATTATAACAGAAGTAGAAGTAAAATGTATTGCAAACCAAAGTACAAAGGCCAGGAGGGACAAATGGAAGTACACCACTGTAAGGTTCTTATATGACTGATGAAATTGCAAAATATCACTGCAAGACAGATTGTGATAAGCTAACGATGTACAATGGAAAACACAAAGCAACTACTAAAATAACAAAACCTGAGTTATAGCTATTTAGCTAACAAAGGAAATAAAATACTAAAATGTACTCAATTCAAAAGCAGATAGGAAACAAGGAAAAAAGAAACAAAGAACAGATGAGTCTAATAGAAAACAAAGAGCAAGGCAGTAGATTTAATTGTAATCACATAGAAATGGTCTAATCTCCCTAATTAAAGGGTAGAGTTGTCAAACTGGATAAAAATGCAAAAGCTACCTATATGTGTCTACAAGAACCATCTTCAACAGAAAGATACAAATAGGTTAAAAGGATACAAAACATATGCTATGCCAACACCAATCAAAACAAAGCTGGAGAGGCAATATTCCTATAAGACAGAGTCAATGTTAAAGCAAAGAATATTACCAGGGATAAAGATCATATTAATGAAAGGTCAATTAATAATGAAGACATAACCTAGAAATTTATGCTCCTGATAACAGAGCTTCAAAATATATGAAGGAAAATGACAATGACAAGGAAAAACAAACAAATCCACAATTATAGTTGGACACTTCAACATCCCTCTTTTAATAATTGATAGAGCAAGTAGATAGAAAATCAGTAAGGATATAGAAGACTTGAAGAACACTATCAACCTACATGATATTTAGAAAACACTCCACCCAAAATCAAAAGAATGCACTTTTTTTCAAGTGGACACATCAGATTTACCAAAATAGACTCTATTCTGGCCGATTACCAGAATTTACTGGCCAAAAATCAGTCTCTATAAATTTAAAAGGATTTTAGTCATTCAATATATATTCTCTGACCACAGTGGAATTAAATCAGAAATTAATAGATCTAAAAAAATCTGAAAATATTTGATAACTAAAAAATATGCTTCTAAGTAACCCTTTGGGTCAAATAAGAAATCATAAGGGACACTAGAAACTATTTTGAACTGACTGAAACTGAAAACATGAGATGTCAACATGTGGGATGTTGCTAATGCAATACTCAGCTTCTTCAGCTTCCAACTTAAGAGACCAGAAAAAGAAGAGCAAATTAATCACAGAGTAAGGAGGAGAAAGGACATAATAAAGATTAAAGCAGAAATAAGTAAAATAAAAAACAGAAAACTAGAGAGTTCAGTGAAATGACAAAATAGTTCTTAGAGAAGATCAATAAAATTGACAAACATTTAGTCAGATTATGCAAGAAAAGAAAAGACAAATGATCAATATTAGTAACGAGACAGGTGACATCACTATAGAGTCTACAGATTTTAAAAGGATAATAAGGGAATATGATCAAATATTTTATGCCAATAAATTGATGATGAAATAGACCAATTCCCTAAAGACAGAAACTACTAATGTTTACTCAAGAATAAATATGTAACTTAAATAGCACTATTAAAGATATTGAATATGTAGTTTAAAACCTTCCCAAAAAGAAAGCTTTAAGCCCACATGGCTTCACTGGTGAATTCTACCAAACATTTTGGGAAGAAATAATGGTAATTCTACACAAACTCTAAGAGAAAATTGAAGACAAGGGAATACTTCTCAATGCATTTGTAAGGCCAACTTTCCCCTTATCAAAACTAGGCAAAGATATTATAAGAAAGGAAAACTACACACCAAAATCTCTCATGAACAAAGATGAAAAATTCTAAACAAAATTTTAGCATATAAAATCCAGCAATACATAATAAATTATACATCATGGGATTTATCTCAGGAACATAAGCTTGGTTAAATACTAGAAAATTAATGTAATTGGCCCAAGTTAATAAACTAAAAAGGAAAATGATACAATCATTGCAATAGATGCATAAAAAGTAGCTGATACCCTGGCCAGTGTGGCTCAGTTGGTTGGGCGTCGTTTAGTGCACTGAAAGGTTGCTATTTTGATTCTGGTCAGGGCACATACCCAGGTTGCAGGTTTCATTTCCCCATTTGGGGTGCTGGTGGGAGGCAACCTATCAATGTTTCTCTCTCACATAGATGTTTCCCTCTCTCTCTCCCTCTCTCTTCCTCTCTCTCTAAAAAAAAAAATCAAAATAAACATTAAATGAATAAATAAATAAGTAAACATAATTAAATAAAATGGACATTTTAAATAAATAAAAGTATCTGAGAAAATCTTATATCCATTTCTGATTTAAAAAAACCCTCAGCGCCCTGGCTGGTTTGGCTCAGCGGTTAGAGTGTTGGCCTGTGGTCCAGAGAGACCCGGGTTCGGTTCCCACTAAGGGCATGTACCTCAGTTGCAGTTTGTCCCCAGCCCTGGTTGGGTCATGCGGAAGGCAGCCACTCAATGTGTCCCTTTCACGTTGATGTTTCTCTCTCTCTCTCTTCCTCTGTCTCCTTCCCACTCTATCTGAACAAAAAATGAAAAAATATTCTTGGGTGAGGATTAAAAAGCAAACAAACAAACAAACCTCCCCCCCAAAAAAACCCTCAACAAACTAGGAATGAAAAAAGACTTCCTCAATTTGATAAATGACTTCTACAAGAACTCTAACACCATTTTTAATCATGAAAGACAAAGCACTTTCTCTCTAAGATCAAGCCAAAGAAAGGATGTTTGCTGTCATTACATCTATTCAACATTGCACTGAACGTTTTAGCCAGTACACTAAGGCAAAAAAAGAAAAAGAAAAAGAAAAAGAAAAGTTATTCAGAATGAAAAGGAACACGTAAAACTATATTTATTTGCAGATAACATGATTACTTGTGTAGAAAACCTGACGGAATCTATAAAAAGGCTAGTAGAATAAATGAGTTTATCAAGTTTGCAAGACACAAGATCAATATACAATAAAAATTAATATTTCTCTTATACCTAGGAAAGAACAATCAGAAATTGAAATTTTAAAAATATGATTTAAAATAGCATCAAAAGTATAAAACATTAGCCCTGGCCGGTTTGGCTCAGCAGTAAAGCGTTGGCCTGAGGAGCAAGAGTCATGGGTTCAATTCTAGTCAAGGGCACGTACCTTGGTTGCGGTTTGGTCCCTGGACCTGGTCAGGGTCATGTGGGAGGCAACCAGTCAATGTGTCTCTCTCACAACCATGTTTCTCTCTCTCTCTCTCTTTCTCTCCCTCCACCTCCCACTCTATCTGAAGATAAAATGGAAAAATATCCTTGGGTGAGGATTAAAAAAAATAGTGGTATATCCATATAATGGAATACTATTCAGCAAGAAAAAGAAATGAGTTACTGATACACATCACAACATGGATGAATCTTAAAATAATCATGTGAGTAAAAGAAGCCCGTTAGAAAAGATTAGATACTGTATGATTCCATTTATATAAAATTCTAGAAAATGCAAACGAACCTATAGCAACAGAAAGCAGATGGATGGCGAATCTACTGGTGATTGCTCTAGCCTCATCTTCCTCCACACCCCACAGCGTCTGCTGTGGGGCAGAGGGGTCCTGTGCTGTGGGTGGGGAGCAGCCAGCTACCGCGGTAAGTGGCTTGTCAGGGTGCTTCTCCCTGTGCAGCCGGGAGGCCCCACCATTTTGGAAGATTCCCGGCCTTCTCTGGGAGGAGGCAGCAGGGAGCGGCTAGGGCCCAGCGACCTGAGTCCACCAGAGTGTCTTGCACCATCGGACCAGTGGACCCCACTGTGTCAATGTTGACCAGCGCACAGTAGTGGTGCTATCAAGGTGCCTGTTGCAGTAGCCCCAACTGGCCAGGAGCCCAGCACCTTCCCCCACAGCAGCAGTGACTGGGCGGGAGTGGAGCCCCACCCCCAACAGCAGCTGAGGCTCCGGAGCTGAGACACACCCCCAGCAGCAGAGGCTCTGGAGTGGACATCCATCCCCAGGCGGCAGCAGCACAGAGGGGCAGCTGAGACCCATCCCCAGCAGCATCAGCAGAGGCTGATCAAGAGCAGTGCCCCAGCCCAAGCAGCAGTGAGACTTGTGCAGCCAAGACCTGCCACTGACATCTGCAGCAGCAGATTTGGAGTGGAACCCCTCCCCAGCAGCTGCAAAGTCCCGGGAGCTGAGCACCCTCAGCCCCCAACACTAGCAGAGGATTGGGAGCAGTAGCAGCACAAACTGGGAGCTGACACTCGCCCCCAGCAGCAACTGATCAGCAGCTGAGCCCCACCATACAGCAAGCAGTGCACCCTGGAAGAACACCAGCGGGACCCACACACCACAGAAGTGCACCAGTGGGACCCACACAACTCAACAGCACACCAGGTGGACCCACGTACTCCAAGAGCACCTAACATGACAGACCAATACCAGCCGCCAGTTGTCAATTCTCCAGGACCCACACTGACCTGCCTACACATTCCAACATCCCTCACTGGGCCTAGAACTACCAGACTGCTAAAATGGTGAGACAAAGAAACAACACCCAAATGAAAGAAAAGGAGGAATCACTAGAAAAGGAACTACAGGAAATGGAAGAAAGCAATTTGTCAGATAAATAATTCAAAGCAATGATTTTAAGGGTGCTCAAACAATTTAGTGAGAACTACAAGCAACTTAATAAGAATTATGAAGAGCTCAGTGGGAACTACATTAGCTTAAAAAGACATGTAGAAGCTATGAATAAAAATCAAGAGGAAATAAAGAATGACATAGCTGTTATGAAAAATACTTTAGAAGGATTCAATAGTAGATTAGAAGAAGCTGAAGACCTAATCAGTGAGTTAGAAGACAAAGTAGAAAAAGTTACCCAAATAGAGCAGCAAATAGGAAAAAAAGTAAAAAGCAGGAGGAGAGTTTAAGGGAGTTTGGGACAATACGAAACATAACAACATTCGAAACATAACAACATTTGCATCATAGGGGTACTGGAAGGAGAAGAATCAGAGAAAGGAATAGAGAACCTGTTTGAAGAAATAATGACAGAAAACTTCCCTAAATTGGTGAAGGAAAAAGTCACACAAGTCCAGGAAACACAGAGAGTCCCAAGCAAGATGAACCCAAAAAGACCCACAGCTAGACACATTATAATTAAAATGGCAAACATTAAAGACAAAGAAAGAATCTTAAAGGAAGCAAGAGAGAGAGAGAAAGTTACCTACAAGGTAGCTCCCATTAGATTGTCAGCTGATTTCTTAATAGAAACACTGCAAGCCAGAAAGGAGTGGCATAAAGTATACAAAGTAATGAAAGGCAAGGGTCTGAATCCAAGACTACTCTATCTGGCAAGGCTACCACTCAAAATTGAAGGAGAAATAAAGTGCTTCACAGACAAAAAAAAAAATTAAAGGAATTTACCACCACCAAACCAGCACTGCAAGAAATGCTAAAGGGACTGCTGTAAGAAGGAGAAGAAACAGAGAGAGAAAGAGGAACACAGGCATAAAATAAAAATGGCAACTAATAAGAATCTATCAATAATAACCTTAAATGTAAATGGCGTAAATGCTCCAATCAAAAGACATAGTGTAGCTGATTGGATGAGAAAACTCAACCCATATATATACTGTCTACAAGAGATCCACATCACAACAAAAGAATCACACATGATGAAAGTGAAAATATGAAAAAAATTTTCCAAGCAAATGGAAATAAGAAAAAAAAAAACCTGGTGTAGCAATACTCATATCTAATAAGATAGACTTCAAAATGAGGGCCATAATAAGAGACAAAGAAGGTCACTACATAATATTAAAATGATCAATCCAACAAGAGGCTATAACCCTGGTAAACATATATGCACCAAATACAGGAGCACCAAAATAAAATTTAAAACTTCTGGAGGACTTCAAGTGAGAGATCAATAGCAATACATTCATAGTGGGTGACGTTAACACCCCACTGACACCACTGGATAGATCTTCTAGACCAAAATTTAACAAGGAAAAGGAGTCTTTAAATGACGAACTAGATCAGTGGGACTTAATTGATATTTACAGAACATTTCACCCCAAAGCTGCAGAATACACATTCTTCTCAAATGCACATGGGACATTCTGGAAGATAGACCACATATTAGGACACAAACTAAGTCTCTACAAATTCAAGAAGATTGAAATCATATCAAGCATCTTCACAGATCACAATGGCATGAAACTAGAAATCAATTACAACAAAAACATTCAAACACATGGAGGTTACCAAGGAGATTAAGGAAGAAATTAAAAACTTTCTGGAAACCAATGAAAATAAACACACAATAACACAAAATCTATGGGATGCGGTGAAAACAGTACTGAGAGGGAAGTTCATAGCACTACAGGCCTACCTCAAGAAACAAGAAAAATTCCTAATTGACTTTCTAACCTCACAACTTAAAGAACTAGAAAGTAAACAAAAAGAGAAACCCAGAGCAAGAAGGAAAGAAATAGTAAAGGTCAGAGAGAAAAAAACAACATAGAAAAAAAAATTTCAAAAGATCAATGAAACAAAGAGCTGGTTCTTTGAAAATATAAACAAGATTGATGGACCCTTAGCCAGACTCACCAAGAAACAAAGAGAGAGGACCCAAATAAACAATATCAGAAACGAGAGAGGGGAAGTAACAACTGACACCACAGAAATACAAAGGATCATTAAAACATACTATGAACAATTATACGCCAACAAATTGGACAATCTAGGCGAAATGGACAAATTTCTAGAAACACACAGTCTTCCAAAACTGAACTGGGAAGAGATAGAAAACTTGAACAGACCAATAACAACTAAAAAAATTGAAGATGTAATCAAGAAACTCCCCACAAACAAAAGCCCAGTCTCAGACAGCTTCATGGGGGAGTTTTAGCAAACGTTCAAAGAAGATCTAACACCCATTCTCCTCAAACTATTCCAAAAAATTCAAGAGGATGAATGACTTCCAAACTCATTTTCTGAGGCCAGCATAATCCTAATTCCAAAACCAGATAAAGACACTACAAGGAAAGAAAACTACAGGCCAATATCCATGATGAACACAGATGCCAAAATCCTTAACAAAATATTAGCAAATTGGATCCAGCAATACATTAAAAAAATTATTCACCATGATCAAGTGGGATTCATCCTAGGGATGCAAGGCTGGTACAGTCTTCGGAAATAAATAAATGTGATACACCACATAAACAAACAAAAAAAGATAAAGATCGTGTGATCATATCAATAGACGCTGAAAAAGCATTTGACAAAATTCAACACCCACTTCTGATAAAAATGCTCAGCAATGTGGGAATAGAGGGATCATATCTCAACATAATAAAGGCCATATGTGAAAAATCTACAGCCAACATTATACTCAATGGACAAAAACTAAAAGCATTTCCCTTAAGAACAGGAAGAAGACAGGGATGCCCACTTTCACCACTCTTATTTAACATAGTACTGGAAGTCTTAGTCACAGCAATTAGACATGAAGAAAAGATGAAAGAGATCCAAATTGGAAAGGAGGAAGTGAAACTGTCATTATTTGAAGATGACATGATATTGTACATAGAAAACCCTAAAGACTCCATCAAAAATCTACTAGATTTAATAAACAAATTTGGCAAAGTAGCAGGATACAAAATTAATGTCAAGAAATCGAGGGCATTCTTATACACCAACAATGAAGTCACAGAAAGAGAAACTAAAAAAACAATCCCATTTACCACTGCGGTAAAAAAAAATTAAGATACCTAGGAATAAACTTAACCAAAGAAGTAAAGGACCTCTACAGGACATTGAAAAAAGAAAGAGTGAGATATAAAAAAGTGGAAGCATATACCTTATTCATGGATTGCAAGAATTAACATCATTTAAATGGCCATACTACCCAAAGCAATCTATAGAGTCAATGCAATCCCAATCAAAATACCAATGACATATTTCACAGAACTGGAACAAATACTCCAAAAGTTTATATGGAACAAAAAAGACCCCAAATAGCCACAGCAATCTTGAAAGAGAAGAAAAAAGTAGGAGGGATCACAACACCGGATATCAGGTTACACTACAAAGCCACTGTAATCAAAACAGCCTGGTACTGGCACAAGAACAGGCATATAGATCAATGGAACAGAACAGAGAACCCAGAAATTGACCCAAGTCCTTATGCTCAATTAATATTTGACAAAGGTGGCAAGAGAATACAATGGAGTAAAGACAGCCACTTCAATAAATGGTGTTGGGAAAATTGGACAGCTACATGCAAAAAATGAATCTAGACAACCAACTTACACCATACACAAGAATAAACTCAAGATGGATAAAAGACTTAAATGTGACTTGTGAACCCATAAAAATCCTAAAAGAAAATGTAGGCAACAAAATTTCAGAGAACACATGCAGCAGAATTTTCATTGATACAACGCCTAAGGCAAGAGAAACAATGGAAAAAATGAACATATGGGACTACATCAAACTACAAAGCTTCAGCACAGCAAAAGAAACAAGCATCAAAATGGAAAGGGAACCCACTATATGGGAGAGCATAACTGCCTACTATACATCAGATAAGGGGTTAATTTCCAAAATATATAGAGTACTTATACAACTCAACAAAAGGAAGACGAAGAATTCAATTAAAATATGGGCAAATTGCCCTGGCTCGTTTGGCTCAGTGGTTGGAGCGTCAGCCTGCGGACCAGAGAGTCCCGGGTTTGGTTCTCGCTGGGCTCTAGCGGCTAGGGGCACATACCAAAAAAAAAAAAAAAAAAAAAAAAAAAAAAAAAAAGCTACTAGCTGTAAGAAAGAAAGATCTCTTATCCTTTGAGACAACATTGAGTGACTTGGAAAGCATTATTCTAAGCGAAATAAGCCAATCGGAGAAAGACAAATACCACATGATCTCATTTATTTGTAGACTATAATGAACAAAAAAGTAGATGAACAAAACCGACCCAGAGACATAGAAAGGAGTATGGTTCAGACTGACAAACCTCAGAGGAAGGGGTTGGGGGAGGGATGAGATAAACCAGAGAATTTATATGCATGTATGCGTAACCAATATGGACATAGACAAGAATGCTTGGGGGGGGGGGGGCGGATAGGGAGGAGGGTGTCTGTGGGTGGAAAAAGGAGAAACATCTGTAACAAAAGTAAATTAATTAATAAAAAAATTTTTAAAAAGAAAACAGGAGAAAATCTATGTGATTTTGGATTAGATACTGGGTTCTCACACAAAAATTTCTTAGATAAGACACAAAAGAAGTACTGACCATACAAGAAAAAAAAATGCTATATTAGAGTTCATCAAAATTTTAAAATTAAAAACTTCTGGTGTTCAGAAATACTTTTAATAGAATGAAGACAAGCCACAACCTGGGAGAAAAATTTACTAAACCATATCTGAGAGAAAGGACTTATACAAAGCACTCCTAAAACTCAATTACAAGATAATTATCCAATTAAAAAATTGATTTGAACAGATACTTCACTGAAAAAGATATTTCCACACAGACATTCCAAATCATCAGCTATTAGAGAAATGCAAAATAAACCACAATGTGATACAAATATCTTCCTATGAGAAAGGCTAATTTAAAAACAAAACAGAAATATAAAGATCAGGTAAAAATGTGGAACAATTACAACTCTCTTCTACTGCTGGTGGGAAGGCAACATGGTACAACCACTTTAGAACACAGTTTAGCAGTTTCTTAACAAGTCAAATATGCACTCAGCGTATGGTACAGCATTCTCACCCTTAGGTATTTTACGTGAAAGCAATGAAAACATATGTTCACACAAAGACTTGCATATGAGTGTTTTAGCAGCTTTATTCTTAATAGTCAGAAAACTACAAACAACTCAAATAGCCATTAACTGCTGACTGCATAAACTAACTGGTATACCCACACAATTGGAATACTACACAGCAACTCATAGGAATGAAGTTCTAATAGATGCAACAACATGGATGAATCTCAAAAGGATTATGCTAAGTGAAAGAAGCCAAACACAAAAGGCTACACTCTACATGATTTTATTTCTAAAACACCCTGGAAAAGGCAAGACTATAGTGACAAAAATCAGATAGGTGCTTTCCAGGGGCTGTTGGTGGGAGAAGGACTTGACTGCAAAGAAACAGGAGAAGCCCTTTTGGGATCACAAAAGTGTTCTGTGTCTCGAATGTGATGGTGTACAAAACTATACATTTATAAAAACTCACTAAACTCTACACTTTAAAAGAGTAAATTTTATTAAATAAAAATTACACCTCAATAAACCTGACTTCAGAAAATAATAAAGTAAACCTAAAATAACAACTAATTGAAAATAAATATAAGAAAAATCCACTTACAGTTTTTCCAATTCAAGGGACATCATGAGGATGTTATCAACTGTTGTAAGGGACACTTGTGTTGTTCCCATGTCTCTGAAGGAGAAGGCCCAAACATGCATGATATGAACCCAAAGACAAAAATTCTATACTTAAAAAGATACTAAACGACATCTGGTTGCTTCCATTCTGGCTTCTCTATCAAGCCAACTCAAGAGTTTACTTGCCAAGGATGCTAATTTCATATAGCTCTTCTTGAAGAAATTTAAATTTATTTGCATCATCAAATTAATAACTATGGTGAATAGTACAATCTGTTGTTAGTTGTTTGTTTGTTTTTACCATTATCCTACTTCTCATTCTCAAATGCAACCACCACTTGATTACTCTTTTAAAAAAAATACATAATGAGCCCTGGTCAGTTTGGCTCAGCGGTTAGAGCGTTGGTCTGTGGACCAAAGAGTCACCGGTTTGATTACGTTCAAGGGCATGTACCTGGGTTGCAGGTTCGATCCCTGGCCCTGGTCAGGGTTGTGCAGAAGGCAATCAATCGATGTGTCTCACATCGATGTTTCTCTCTCTTCCTCTTTATCTCTCTCTCTCTGTCTCTCTCTCTCTCTCCCTCTCTCTCTCTCCCTCCCACTTTATCTGAAGATGAATGGAAAAATATTCTCAGGTGAGGATTTTAAATAAAAATACATAACATATAACTTACTCCTTTTTTCATTCTGAGATCAATGGTATTTCTACATGCATCTACATGATTCATACCTGCTCACTTCTTCTGCTGGCTGTCTTGCCCTTGTGCATTCTTTCTTAATCATTTTTCTGTGCCTATAACTCTGTTTCAATAACCCAGTTAAATTTTAAGTTATAAATTTTTAGTCAAAATGCAAAATACTTAATCTTTGATGAAAATAAGAAAGTTCATAAATCATCTCATGAGCCATGAGATTGTTGCAATACTTACAAATATTTTAATGCCGGCAATTTTAAAAGATATGGATCTTGAACAATTGTCAGAGGATTACGACTGAGAATTCTGAAAAATGCAATGGAATTTGAATTATCTGAAAGATTATATTCATTTTGTTGGTACAAAACTTGAAGATTAAGAAAAATAATTTTCTGTCTTTACCTATAGATTACCCTTAGAATCAGTAAAGTGCTCTCTTTTGGGGCAACTACCCCGGTCTCTAAATGATAAAGTAGAGAAGGAAAAGTAAAAAGAAAAGAAAAAAAGTCAATAGCAAAGAAAAAAATATGCTGAAGACCTTTTCAGATTGAAAACCCTAGAAGTGACTATGCTGATAAGAAGCTCTTGCTCTATAGGAAATACTACTTTTAGTGTCCTCCATAATTCAAGGGGCTTTTCTTTCATCTCCAGAAATTTAAAAAATTCTATAGTTTAAACCACCCAGTTAAAGAGAAAAAAATAGGTCTAATTCCTTGGTTTTGGAGCCAAAGAAGGGATAAATCTAAGAGGAACTGATGGAAGCCATACTTCCATCACATACTCCCATGTGTATTCTTGCATCACAGGCTTTGTTACATTGTATGTAATCATCTGTTGACTTGTCAATTTCTTGGACGGTTAGTGCCTGACATTTACTAGGTATTTAACAGATATTTGTTTAATAAATAAATAACATTCTGATTACATATCAATAAAATGACCAAATACTTCTTTTTTGTTGTTGTTAATCTTCACCCGAGGATATTTTCCATTGAATTTTTAGAGAGAACAGAAGGGACAAAGGGAGAGAGGGGATCGGAGAGAGAGAGAGAGAGGGAGAGGAAGGGAGAGGGAGAGGAAGAGAGAGAGAGAGACATCAATTGGTTGCCTCCCTCACGACACTGACTGGTGCCAGGGATTGAACCTGCAACCCAGGTGCATGCCCTTGACAGGGAATTGAACCCGAGACCTTTTGGTCTGTGGGCCGAGGCTCTAACCGCTGAGCCTCTAACCGCTGAGCCAAACCGGCCAGGGTGTACAAATTCATTTTTTGACACAAATTGTTATTCCAAATGCAGAAATAAATCTTCTAAATTCTCTGAAACAAAAAAACAGCAAAACAAACAAAAAACAAGAAGAGAAGAAAAGAAAATCTGTCTTTAGGTTAACTCAGCTCAAGAATCATTAGTGTTCTTTTGCAGAATATTATAAAGATGATTATCACACCTAGTATCTATTAGGCTGCCAGGCATCTGTGATGAACTTTTCAGATTTAATCCTTACAATAACCTTATTCATTATTATTGTTGTTGTTAATCCTAAACTGAGGATATTTTTTCCATTGACTTTTAGAAAGCATGGAAGGGAAGGTGTGAGGGAGGGAGAGGGAAAGGGGGGGGGAGAGAGAGAGAGAGAGAGAGAGAGAGAAGAGAGAGAGAGACAGAGAGAGACAGAGAGAGAGAGATTGATGTGAGAGGGACACATGGATTGGTTGTCTCCCACATGCGCCCAAACTATGGCCAGGTATTAAACCTGCAACCCAGGTATGTTCCCTTGATTGGGAATCGAACCTGAAACCCTTCAGTTGTGGGCTGATGCTCTAACCATAGAGCACACTGGTCAGGGTGCACAATAACCTTATTGATAGATATTATTATTACCCCATTTTACAAATGAGGAAATTGAGGCACAGAGAGGTTATCTAACCTGTCCTAGGTTATCAGGCTAGTAGAAAGCAGAGCTGGAATTTGAACTCAGTTCTGACTCCAAAGCCTGTGTTTAACCTCTATGAAGAAAAGGGAATTAAATAACTATTATAGAACCTTAATTTTGAGGCCACTAAATATAGAAATACTTTTTCCAATTTCATGTATCCATCTGGGGGAGCCTCTGTGAGAATTACATTTTCTCCTTTTATTCCTGTTCCCTATTCATCTCCCATGATTAAATATTTAACTAGCTTGTAGTCACTGAGACTTTAGAAATTAAAAACCATGTTGTAGGTAAATCAGAAAATGGTGGAGTAAGGACACCTGGAAATTCATCCCTAAAAGAGCAACAAAAAACAACTGGCAAAAAAATGTCAGAATCTACATTTTCAAACTCTGGAAATTTCACCAACAGGCTTGCAATAATCCAGGGAATGTGTAGTCAAGAAAAAAGATTAATTTCTGTAAGAACAGTGATCTGTGTTGTTTTAACTCATCCTAGACCTTTGCTCTCCATCCCAGGGGTAACCTCGAAAAATAGCCCACAGACCCAGTACCACAGAGAGCAGAATGAAACAAAATCTCATTCCCAAAGAACTGTCATTTTACCTGTCTGGTGCTTCCCTGGAAGACCTCACTTGAAAGGCTTGTCTTTGAACTGACTGAGAGCTGCCTAGGGCTCATATCCTCTCTTCTCAGAGGGAATTTTGTGAAAACAATTGCAGGTAAATGTTTTAACATGGCACCTGCTAAAGCAACTGATAAGAGTTGGTACAAAAAATGGCCTAACACAAAAAAGTTTAAAAGAAAAAGCTGAGAAATGAGATGTCCATAGAGACTCCAAAGTGCTCCAACAATGCCTGGGAAACTGGAAGACCATGAGACATATTCCTGGGAATCTTAAAAAAAAAACAAACTATTAGCACTAATAAATGAGTTCAGCAAGGTTGCAGCATATAAGACCAATATGCAAAAATTAGCTGTATTTCTATACACTAGCAATGAGTATTCCAAAAATGAAATTAAGAAAACTATTCCATCTATAACAGCATCAAAAATAATGAAATACTCAGCAAAATATTTAACCAAAGAAGTGCATGACTCATATACTAAAAACTACAAAACATTGCTTAAAGAAATAAAGATATAAATAAATGGAAAGACAGGCTGTGTTCATGGATCCGAAGATGATACCTTTAAAATGTCCCTACTCCCCAAATTGATCTATGGTTTCAATGCAACCCCTATCAAAATCCCAACTGACCTCTTTGCAAATATTGACAAGCTCATTTTGAAATCATGTGGCAATTCAAGGTACCAAGAATAGACAAAACAATCTTTATAAACAGGACAATGTGGGAGGACTCACACATCCTAGGTTTAAAACCCAACTCAAAGCCACAGCAGTCACAGTGCGATATTGGCATAAGGCTAGACATATAAATCAATGGAAAAAATTGACAGTCCAGAAATAAACCCTCACATGTATTGTCTATTGATTTTCAACAATGGTGCCAAAACAATTCAATGTGGAAAGAATAGTTTTTTTCAAACAGTGCTCGAACAACTGTTCATCCACATGCAAAATAATGATGTTAGATTCCACCAGCACTGCACACCACATATAAAAATTAACTCAAAACGAATCAAATACCTAAATATAAGAGCTATCTATAAAACACTTAGAAGAAAACAAGGAGTATTAGGCCAATAGTTTCTTAGGTCTGACACTAAAAGCACAGCCACCCAAAGGAAAATAGATAAATTATACTTTATAAAAATGAAAAACTTTTGTACCTCAAAGGACACTATCAATAAAATGAAAACTCACAGAATGGGAAAAAATATTTGCAAATTATTTATTTGATAAATGCCTATATCCAGAATATATAAAGATCTCTTACAACTCAATAAAAAGATAAATTATCAAATTTTTAAGTGGGTAAAAGATTTAAAGAGACATTTCTAAAAAAAAACATATAATGGCCAATAAGCACATGGAAAGATGCTCAATGTCTTAAGTCATTAGAGAAATACAAATCAAAGCCACCACAAGATACTACTTTACATTCACTAAGATGGCTATAATCAAACAAATAGACAGTAACGAATGCTAGCGAGGATATGGAGGAACTGGAATCCTCACACATTGTTGGTGGGAATGGACATGGTGAAGCCACTCTGGAAAATAGTTAAACTTAGAGTTGCTATAAGACCCAGCACTTTCACTCCTAGGTATGCACCAAGAAAATTAAAATCATATGTGCATACACACACTTGTATATAAATGTTCATAGTAGCATTATTCATAATAGCCAAAAAGAATAGAAATTACTTGCAAAGCTCATAAGTGATTCTGCCACTTATTAACTGTGTGAACCTAGGCAAGTTATCCAAAGTCTCTGAGTTTCAATGGGGATAATAATATCTACATCACAAGACTTGTTGTGGATCCTGAACCTCATCTGTTTTGGGAAACCCTAATAAAAGCATGCAAAATTACAAATATGAAAGTTGCTAGGCCCCTCACACTTGCTAGAACTTGGAAGGGGCTATGCAAGTGAAGGGCCCTGAAGCATAAGCTTCACTCAATTCATGATAAATCCACCTCACACTTATTACAAACTTATTTAATGCAGGGGAAAATATGGTTTCAACTTATAAAAACCCCAGGAATATATGCTATACATGATAAAATGACTTAACTCGAGGGATGGCATTTTCCCTTGGCAAGTTGCCTTTGGAAAGAGATGCAATTTTTATATCTCACTATAGCAAATGTTTCCTGAAGCAAATTAGTTTTGCCCTTAAAAAAGATTTGGCCCAAAACAAAGGATCCCAGCCCCCAACACATACTTATGGTTTGTGACAATCTTTTAAAAGTAACTGTGAGTTAGTTTTAGAAGTACAGCTCTAGTCAAATCACATGAAAGGAGTATCAATGTATTTCTAACACCAGCTAGCTCTGATTCTTTCACTATCTTTTTCTGTCATTTAAGATGAACCCAGAAACTCAAGATAAACAAGATGGTGCCTCCTCTATTAGGAGTCTTTTCCAACCACCCCCATGCCCCGCTTTGGCTCCCTCCTGCCTCCTCACCCTGCTGTAGAGATGCTGGCACGGCTCTCGGGTGTTTTCCCATCAACATCCATCTTCCTCCTTCTACTATACAAGTTTCTTGGGGACAAAGTCCCTGCCCAATTCTTCTTGTACCCCCAGCACTTAGTACAGTGTTGACACACAGTGGGCATGGCACCCAGTAAATGGTTTTTAATTAATTCATTCATTTTTACCAACTGTGATTCTGCAGTATTTTTCCCCGTGTTGCCTTCACAACTATAGTGGAACTCAGATTCTAGGGGGGACTCTCAGTGTTACACATGCTTAGTAAAGGTGGTGAGTTTAAGACATTGTATTGACAGTACCAAAACTCTTGGTGGAGGTACCTCACCCGCCTGCTCTCTGAGGAGCCGGCCGAAGGCAAACTGACCCTCAGTGTCCTTCCCCAAGTGAGGCATCAGCTAATTCATGCGGGAAGAGGGGAGGCCGCTGCTGCTGGGCATCGGCAGGAACTGTCCACCCAGCTCCAGACACACCCTGACGCCGCATCTAACCGAAACGAACTGTGGGAAATTGGATTTCTGAACCACAAGACGGTAAGACAGTCTTTTCCAAAGACAAGTTTAGAGGACGATCTTCACCTTGAGTCTCAAATCCTTTTCAGCCACTGAACAAACCCACTACGATTTGTTTGCGTCACAGAATTTTAAAGCTGAGAGGCAGTAAAACTCACACTTCTTATTGAGTACACACGAGAGAACTTGGAATGAGGCTACAGCTATGTATTTTCTCTATGAATATTTTTTTCTCACCACATCTTGTTGTTGTTAATCTTCACCAGAGGATATTTTACCATTAATTTTTTAGATAGAGTGGAAGGTGAAAGGGTTAATAATGTTTTAACAAAATTAAACTCCATTCTGATCCTCAGTTACTGCACATACACACCCTGGCAGTTTCTTTTTTGTAAACATAAGGGCCTTGAGAAACCCAAAGAAAACTATAAAGATAAGGGGTTAATGAAGGCCTTGGGAAACTCAGAGGAACCATGAGAAGAAAGAGATTAATGATGGCCCTGACCTCTGCTGGAGCAGACTCCTTACCTCTGAGACAACTCCTACCAACCCAGACACCAATTACGCGGTGCCAAGAGAATGTGAGTTTTTTTTTTTTTTTTTAATGTAGTTTTTTTTTTTAGTTTCTGTAGTTTGCAACTATAAAACCCAAAGAACAAAGGGATTCCGATGTGGAACTCTTTCAAGGAGTCTGCATGCCTGCATCCAGGCATATGCAGTAAAGCTATTTTGCTCTACACTGGCCTCTTGTTGTGGATGTGATCTCCCGCTGGCTCAGACCTTTTAGAAGGGAGGGAGAGGGGGAGAGAGAGAGAAACATCAACATGAGAGAGACACATCCATTGGTTGCCTCCTGCATGACCTCGCCTGGGCCTGGGATCGAACCTGCAACCCAAATATGTGCCCTTAACTGGGAATCAAACCTGAGACACCTCAGTCCGAAGGAAAACACACTAACAGCTGAGCCAAACTGGCCAGGGCTCACACCACAGTTTAACATAAACAACATATTCTCCCATACCTTGAGGTTCCCATTACCACAGATGAGTCACGTCAGAGGCATATACTTTCGGATAACTCATATTCTGGGTGATTGGGGAGAGCAGTGCAGTGGCAGGTTTTAGGAATTCTTTCTGCTTTACCATTTAAAAGAGACTCATGGCTGAGGAAGCACCCACACCTTGTGCTCCCTGGAGAACTCTGAGTTCAACTTAATTCTTTCATTCTGTGGTGCATACATTTAAGCAGTTGGGAACTTTGCCAATGAGCCGAAATCACAGATAAATTCAAAAGTGGAATTTCAAGGACCATTCATACATCGGAGCAGCAACACCACTGGGGTTCCCATGACAACGCTACTTTGTTATGGGCCTGGTGCATCTGCTGCCCGTGCCAAAGATCAGTACTGGGGAAAGCAGAGCATGCCATCTGTGAGTTAGACAACTCTCTTGGCCTCTTTGTGCCTTAGTTTCCTCATTTGAAAAAAAAAAATAATGGTTCTTAAGCCATACTTTTCAGAGTTCAAACTGAAACTGGGTGAAACAGATTTGACAGAGTTCATCCAGCCAACCAATCACTGTATGATGTTTTTACCCATAGCTTTTTACATGTGTTCATCTTCTATTTCACTTACACCTTCTGTAAAGACTGCATTCCATGCGAGGTCTGAAATGTTCCAAAGTTCACTTTTTTGATAAAGTTGCAACCAAGATTTCTACCAAAAAACACAAGCAAAAGAAGAGAAAACATATTCCCTCAGATCATTTATCCTTTAGCAGTGATTCTAATTTATATATGATAAAACAGCTTCAATACTCCCTCTATCCACTAAATTAATCTCACTGTGGGAGATGTTTGCTTACGATTTATGTTTTCATGTTCAGACATACGGTGCATTAGATACAAAAGCAAGTGCTCAAAAATACCTGAGTGATGTGCATTTCTCTAGAACAGGGACACACAACTCCGACACTACTGGCATGCTGGGCTGGATAACTCTGTTATGGGGGCTGTCCTATGCCTTGTAGGATGTTGAACAACAACTCTGGCCTCTGCCCACTGGATGCCAGTAGCCCATCTACAGTTCTGACAACCAAAAATCTCTCGCATCTTGCCAAGTGCCACCTGGGCGCAGCATCACCCTGGTGAGAACCTCTGCTGCGGCATGCTTCCTTCTGGTCTGATCATTCTCACAGAGTCTGTGCTAGAGACAGCAAGGATTTGCTATGGAACTTTAGTAGATTCTACCAATAAAATTGTAATATACTTCAAAATAAATAACAAAGAGGTTTGCAATTAAATTTTATAACATTTCTAAACATAATGAAGTTATATTTATAACTTACATATATTGCAAACGCGGTAGTGTTTCAAATGCACTCCTTTCAATCGATTTGATTTTATTACAAGACAAATCTCTAGGAAAAAAAGAAAAATAGTACCTCAATTAGCTATTAGATATCTAAAAAGTAGGAATAACTGGTAGAGGTTAGAATGATAACACTGCATATGCAGATTTAGTCTAAACTCTAAACCTCAGGAATGTGATTTGAACCTTCCAGAGCCCCTATCCCTGCCCTCACCTCTCTTAAGAGTCTCACTTTCAAGATCTTCATAAATAAATTATACAACTATAGACCCTGACAGGTTTTGAAAGTAACCTTTCCTGAAAGCTGAATAATTGATTAGATGATCATTTGAGCTCAGAGTTTATATCTTCATATATAATTATAAATTTCTAATATTAAAAGAAATGGTCTCATGTCTACACACCTTCCTGGTTTAGTTCTGTTTTTCTAGGCCAATTCAGTTCCAGAAGAAATAAAAGATGCCTTTTCACATAACTTGAAAGGAAGTTACTCTAATTAATACAGAACTTTGAACTAATTCAGAATGATACTTTCCATTGTATTAATAGAAATTCATTTTTTTATTTTACATTGCTTTAATAATCCATGAGTTTAATTGCTTCAGTTGTACAGTGGTGGGAAAACATAAAACAACATGATACTGGATTTTTATTTAAAAACACCTCTTTTGTCTATAGCTGACTGTCTTATTTCCATTGATTCCACTTCAGTCCCTCAATATCCAACTGGATGGGTATAACTGTCTTCTGACTGGTGTTTCCATCTCTAGTCTCCCCCTTTTTAATCCATCCTGCACATAGTCACCAGATTAACAGTCCAGAAGTGGTTCTCAAATACCAGCCAGCATCACTCAGGAACTTATTGAAGATGCAAATTCTCAGCCCTACTCTGGACCCACTGGATTAGTAACTGTGGGGATGCAGCCTGAGTTTCAACCAGCCCTCCAAGTGATTCTGTCTTAGACTAAACCTTGTCCTGGAGCACTGGTGTGATAACATGATAGCTTGGCATTCAAAGCCCTAGAAGATCTGGCTCTAATCTCCTCCTGTCCCTACCTGTAGAATATCTACAGGTACTCAAAGTATTTTTCCTGTGTTTTGACTTTCCCCACACTCCTTTTGCAAGCTTATTCTACCCAAGATGTCTGTTTGATGATCTCCAAGGGCCCTTCAAGGTCCTGTTCAAGCAGCATTGCTCTAGTATCATCTTTGCTGATCCAAGTGAAGTCTCTTTTCCCTCTGCTGTGACCAAACCCAATTTACATCTCTCACTGTCCACATCCATTTCTTCTTTTCCATACAGTTATGTTTGCATCCTGTTTCCTCTGAGCATAAACTCCTTGAAAGTATAGACTGGGTCCTGCTCATCTGCATTGTCTACGTGAATAGGTGCAAACTCAAATATTTATAAAATAAACAAATAGCTGGGAAGTAAAGGGAGAGAAATGACTGCTTTAAAAGAAAAGTCATTTTATTACTTCATGGCTCCATCTTGTGTGCCTCTGCAGCACATTGTCTTCCATTTAGCACTTGGCCACTATGGTTTGAGCTTATATGTATTTTCCCTGTGAGATCATGAGTTACTAGAAGGGTAGGAACCCTGTCTTACCCAACTTTGTGCCTACAGTACTAGGTACAGGGCTTGGCATATTCTTTTGTAGCTTGTTTATTGATTGGCATTTTTAAATAAATGAGAATACTTATGCTAGCATGAAATAATTAGCTTACAAAGTATTTCACATTAGAAGTAATGAATGACCTAATCTATTGAGCAGTTAGTTACCTCATTTGTTTTCCTGCAAACTGTTTGTAAGGTTTGGAACCCAGATGGCAGAGATAACCAAGAAGACAAATACAAAATTGTTGTCCCTCTGAGGCTTGAAAGGTTTGATAATCCAAAGGACTATTTTAGTGTCATGTGAGGCTCTTTCATACACACTTCCATTAAGCCTTCTACATTTGCAAAACAATCTATTTGCTAAAGAGCATCATTAATTAGCTTAATAAGGACAAATGACCTACACAGCTCTGGATGTGATGGACGAAGGACCATAATTTATTTTTCATAGCAAAGATCATCTCCCTATCTCTAAAGAAATACAATTGCTAGGCAAGCATTTCTTCCTTGACAAGGAGCATGGAGAGATTTCTATTTTGCAATTAATGAAGTTAGGGGCATTTCTGATATGCTTTCTTAGTGTAGACATTTCTAACTGTACCATGTAACCATCATTTTAAACATTTATTTTTAGTATTGGAATAACAATTCCTGCATTGAAATCCTTAACACCAGTCTGTTCTTTTGGTAACTTAATATGTTCTTCATAATATTGTTTACATAATTCATCTGCTTAAACATTTAATATGTAAATGTTAATCGAATTTAAATTAACTTATCAAAAAATTCTGGATTTATGGCATTTTAATTAATGTAAGTGTTCTATATTTTCTTGTCCTATGGGAGACAATTTGAGGTTCACCTGAATTCCTCTCATTTTACTAAACAACATTTTAAAACTTTTTTTGTAAAGGACAGACAGTAAATATTGTAGGCTTTGCAGGCCACAGACAGTTTGTCTTGCATATTCTTTTCTTTTACAGCCCTTTAAAAGTGTAAAAATTATTTTTAATTTATGTGCTGTAAAAAAACAAAAAGCCACTCCAAAACAAACAAATAAAAACCACACACAAACATAGGCCCGATTTGATCCACAGGCCCTAAGTAAATATAAATATAAGATGGTGTATGAACACTTATATAACAAGTTATATGGGTGCATATAATTACTCAGATCTCTTTACCAACTTTCCTCTACAACTGAAGAGTTTTTCCTATCTATATCTTGTCTACATGATTACAAAACTGAAAATGCATAGCAGATAGTAAATGCTAGAGATGGGCTAGAGACCTACACACTTACAGAATTGTAGAATTTTGTTACTGGGACAAATTGTAGAGATTATCTAATTTGAACCCCCTATTTATTTTATAGATAATATAACTAAAAAACTCATAAATAAATATAATTAACTTACAAATACTGGAGGGATGGCAGGCCTTCAAATGTATACTGATATAATTCTTGTATACTATTTCCACTGAGGTTTCTGAAAAATAAAAAGGTTATTTTTGGATCAAATTGCAAAATATCTACAACTATTTACTGCACAGAAATATATATGGGGAAACCTGAGTAATGGTGCCATTGAAATATCTTAATTTTTATTTCATTTAAGGATAGTGATCTCTGCTCTTTCTTTATTCAAACCTTTCTTCTCAAGTCCTCTTTGTGTCTGTCTCTCCCCATCACACACACACACACACTCACTCCGGTCCACACTTTCCACCAAATCATATAGTTAATGTCTACTCTCTAGAGCACAAAGTCTCTGTTAGAAATCAGCTCTGGGTAGTACCAACATTGACAGAACTGCCACTTCCTCCTCTGTTTCCTCAAAACTTGTTATGGAAGCCCCATACAGACCTGTATAAGGGCTGTAAGTGAAGTCACTTGATTATTTCCCCCATTAGAACATTCTTCTGAGAACTAAAATGTGCATAGAACGCACACAAGATAAACACAGATACCCATATAACACCATTCATGTCAAGAAAGAACACTGCCAGCCTTCCAGAGGCCTGCAGGCTGCCCCCTCCAATCACAGTCCTTTCTCTGACTCCCGTTCAAGGATGTTAGCAACAACTTGGATAAGTGATGCTACTTTTTCAACTGTAAATTTATAAAGTCTAAATACAGATCAAGTCTCTCTGATAATAAATTTAGCAATCAAATTGAGATTTCAAAGACAATATGGAAAACAGAATGCAAACTCTCATTAACAATTTTTCTATTGATTTCATGTACAAATGACAATACTTGCATATTTTGAAAACTTACTGTGAAAAAATGTAGAATAAGTTATTAATAATCTATATAATTCTTATATGTTGAAATGATAATATTTTGGATATAAAAGTTAAATAAAAGGATATTAACATTTATTTCACTGCTTCTTTTTACTTTTAAGTGGCTACCAGAAAATTTAAGATTACTCATGTGGCTTGCATTATGTATCTAATAAATAGTATTCCATCGTATGACTATACTACACGTCATTTATTCATTCTACCACTGGTGGATACTAAGATTTTTCTAGGTTTTAGTTGTAACAATGCTGCTTTGAATGTTCTTGTACTGGTGTCCTGATACACATTTTCCCGAGTTTCTCTAGGATATAATAGGGGGACAAAATTGTTTTCCTAAGATGTTATGCTATTTCAGGTTGGCAGATTGAAACGCGCCAAGTCTCTGCATTTCCAACCTCCACCCAAATCCCTAAGAATAATGGGAAAGAAAATGGCCAAGAGACATATGACAAAATGCTCAATGTCACTAATCATCAGAGAGATGCAAATTAAAACAACTATGAGGTATCACCTCACACTTGTCAGAATGGCCGCCATCAACAAATCATCAAACTACAAATGTTGGCGAGGGTGTGGAGAAAAGGGGACTCTGGTACACTGCTGGTGGGAATGCAGACTGGTGCAGCCACTGTGGAAAACACTATGGTGTTACCTTAAAAAGTTAAAAATTGAACTGCCATTTGACCCAGTGATCCCACTTCTAGGAATATACCCTAAGAAACCTGAAACATCAACCAGAAAGAATATATGTACCCCTATGTTCATAGCAGCACTATTTACAATAGCTAAGATCTGGAAACAGCCCAAGTGTCCATCAGTGGACAAATGGATAAAAAAGCTGTGGTACATATACACAATGGAGTACTATGCAGCTGTAAGAAAGAAAGATCTCTTATCCTTTGAGACAACATGGAGGGACCTGGAGAGTATTATCCTAAGCGAAACAAGCCAAGCAGAGAAAGACAAATATCACATGATCTCACTTATTTGTGGAATATAATGAACATAACAGTCTGAGGAACAGGGTAGACCCAGAGACGTGGATGTAGGGTACAGAATGACAACCCTCAGAAGAGGGGGTGGGGGGGAGGGACGAGATAAACCACATAACTTATATGCGTGTACGCATAACTGATGGACATGGACAACAATGCTGGGGATGGGGTGGGGGGGGGATGGGGAGGAGGGTGTCAGTGGGGGAAAAAGGAGAAACCTCTGTAACAAAAACAAATTAATAAAAAAAAGTAAAAAATAAAAAATATATAAATAAATAAAATTGTTTAAGTTAAAAAAAAAGAATAATGGGAAAGATACCATTTAAAAATCACAAACTTCACTCAAAGCATGGGAGCAGCTCCCAAATGCTGCCCTACCGGAAGCGCCCTGGAGCACCCTGCAGGGGAGTAGTCAGGACACTGCAGCAGGAGCAGCTGGCAGCACATCACCCCACATCTCCCCTCCTTGGACCAGGCAGCAAATGGTGTGCCCCTCTAGGGGCAGCAACCGGTACTGAAAAGCGGCAGGGTCCCAGAACCCTGGAGAAAGGGTATGCACCCCCTGACTAGCCCCCAGAAAGCACCTCCACCTCTTCCTGATTCCCAGGGGAATCCACTGGAATAAGAAGCCCCAGCAGTTCATTTCACCTCTCCCCTGGAGCCGGAACACAGAAGCAGTAGGGTCTCAATTACAAAGATGATTGCAGTCAGGAATGATCCAAGAACTTGAGAAAGCCAACTCCATTGAGGACAGAAAACAAAAACCAACATAAGAGCCTATGGCCAATGAATCAGAGTTAACAGAGAAAGCACAAGCAGACTTCAGAATAACATAATTAACATCCTCAGACACATGTAAGCGGACAGTACATCTATGAAAAGAATCAACTCAACATTATACAAATGAAGTGTTATCATTCAAAAAAATAAAAATAAAAACCAACCTCAGTTTATGAGCAGAAATGACAGTTGAATGAATTAGAAAACAGAGAGATCCAGCCAATGAGCTCTCCGTAATGAAGAAGGAACAGGAATGAGCCACAGACAAGCCTGACACCGGGGCCCAAGGAATGTGAAGGCCTTTGTTTTACCTGGTCTCCCAGTAACCCCTGGGAACGCGCTTGGGTAGGTGTGGGGAGTGGGGGCAGTTTGCACTCCTGTCTTATACCTGATGAGCAGAAAGGCACATAACCAGAGTCTCCAAGAGTGGAGTGAGGGAGGGGTAGAGAGCCAGTACAGGAGACACTCTGTAAAATGTCAAAGGTAAGGGTCTCTTGCTGGGAGAATCCCCACCCTTGCAGTGACATTAAGGTGTACACTCTCAGGAGCCGTGGGGATTAGAGACTGTGCTGTGTCGCCTGTGAAACTACTTCCACCCAGTTCAGCATCTGAAACATTCTGCTTTCCCTCACAGTGTCTGTTGGACACATATTTATATTAACTCCATCTCATAGCATCATTCTACCTCAAAGCTTAATTCTTTCCTCATAGCTTAATATTACTCATGGCAAAATATTACTACTCAGAAACTACAACTAAAATCAAGTACGTTCTCAGTTATCGGGTAGTTCATATGACACAGAATGTAGTTACATTTTTAAAAGACCATTAAAATAAAAACACAAAAACTGTTACTCCCACAAATAACTCTTAGAGTCCTGAGAATGGATCAAAGACCTTGAGCTCACTTTGAAATTCATTACATTAGAAGGAATAGCAGTGATGGTCGTGATGTTCAGAATCCCTATGAAGGGGGAATGTCAGAGTGATGCTACGATTGATTGTTTTCTCACCTCCCTTAGGTAATGATGTCATATTTCCATGGAAATTATCCAAAAAGAAAAACACAAATCAATGTTCAACGATGTTTATAGTAACCCTTTTCATAAGAGTAAAAAGTTAGGAAAAACTGTACCTCCCCATATCAATTAATAAAACCGTATGTGTATAATATAGATGATACACAAAAAGGTCATAGGAAATAATGGTATATGAAAAAAAAGTCAAAAATTGAAGTTGTATTTAATAATTATAACTTAAAAAAATATAACCTCACAAGGTTTAATAAGGACAGAGAAGAAATGAGGGCTAATCCTCAGCTCTTTATAACAGCTTCTCTAATTGGCTGGCGCTCACGTCAGACTGTTTGGTGAAAGAGTTTGAAGATCACGGTAAGATGAGGAGTAACTAAAGGGTGTGTCACTAGTTTACGTTAATGAGGTTCCTTTTTCTGAAGTGGTTTGGATGACAGGATAGTAAAAAGTTTTTAATAACAAAAATAAATAAAACCTGAAAATTGAGAATGAAAATGAATCAGTCGCCAAAAAACTTACCCCCCAAAAATGGACCAAATAAGCAACTAACTGGTGTCAAATACACTGAACTGTAGAATTTCAAATATTCATTTTGACTAAAGAAAAAAATTGAAAAATATAGGGAATCAGTGTTACAGCCAGATCTATAATTTTCTCACACCACGAAAATATCAAAACCAGGCATGAACATTTAAGAAATATGCCATGGCCGGTGGGCTCAATGGTTAGAGTGTCACCCCATTGACAAAAGGGTCTTGGTTCGATTCCTGGTCAAGGGCATGTACCTTAGTTGCAGATTAGATCACTGGCTCTGGTCGGGGTTGTGCAGGAGGCAACCAATCGATGTGTCTCCCTCATATAGATCTCTCTCTCTCTCTCTCCCTTTCCTCCTCCCATTCTATCTAAAAATCAATGGAAAAATATCTTCAGGTGAGGATTTTAACAAATTTTGAAACCTACATATCAGTAGTAGGTTTTCTTTATTTAACCATATACTTTAACTTATAAGTCATTTTAAAACATGGTCCTCAAGAAGATAGGATTCTGCAGATCACCAAAGAGACATATGGAAAAAATAAAGGTTAAGAAATCCTGCCCTGGTGGTCCATTGGCCCTAGGTTAGGAACGTCTCCCTTAAAGCTATAAATCTCAAGCTGACTTAGAAATCTTCAAACCTTAACAGATTCATGTTATTGTGTATAAACTCCCAAACACAAACTTTTGCAAAATTAATGTGTAAAGTTCAATTTATTTTAAAAATATTTAATGTAGATTTTATGGCTCAAAATTCCAAAGGTATATAGTACACAATCTAAAGTTTTTCTCCTACACCATCTTTCAGACTACTCCACTACCTCTACCCTTAAAGGAACAAATGTTATTTGTTTCTTATGCCAAATGACTTTCATTTTTCTTACCAGATACTATCAGGGAAAATATAACCTATATATTAGTTTTTTAAAAATCATAAATTAAAAAAAAAACTTGCCTCATTCTAGCATTTTTTTTTCTTACCAATAAAGTATCAGACTAGACTAAGAAGGGAATCTTTTAGATTATTATTTTTTATTACTATGACTATTTTGATTATTTTTAGATTACTATGACTATTATGTCTTTATTATTAATTCATAAGTCATTTATGACATATTTTCAAGTTGAACTAATAATATGACACACAAACTTTCTTGAAAAAAGCCAGTTAATTATTTGGAATGTAAATACTTTTTCCCAAATCACTTATGTGTCTAAACTGACTTTTCTACAAATCAATAAATAAAGATAAACAAACAAAAAATGGGCAAAAAAAGGATAAGGCAAATTTAGAGAAGAAATACAAATGTTCAATAAATATAGAAAGATATTTAAATTCAAAACTAATCACAACAATTCAAATTTAGGTGGTACCCATTTTTGTCACCCATTAGGTCTCCTGAAAAATGGAGACAGTCCAGTGGTGGAAGGGTAGAGGGAGATGAATGCTGTAGTGGCCTAATGATTGGAGTATAAGTTGGCATAACTTCTTTGAGGGCAATTAAAATGTTATATCCATATAGTCTTGACCCGAAAAATTCCATTTCTAAATATCTATAATGCAGAAATATCTGCCTATGTTCCCAAAGATGCATGTAGAAGAATGTTAGTTGTGGGTTCCAAAATGGCAACAGAGTGAATAGAATCTATGCAGACCGTCTCCCAGAACCAAACATGAATTACAATGAAAATAAAGACAAATCATCGGGGAAAACCAACAGAAAAGCAGCTGGAGAGGACCCATATAACCACGGTCAGAAAGAGGACATGAAATCGAGCCTGGTAGGAACTGCAGAGGCACAAGAGGGCAGGTTAGGAGCCCACAAACAGCAGCTGTTTTAGCTGTGAGCAGCTCCCTCGGGGTTAAAATCCCAAGCCAGCTCCACAGCCCAGAGGGCCAGGACAGAGCGCTAAATTAGCTACAGCCACTCACCTTGGGCTCCAGCACAGGGAAGGCAGACTGGACAGGAAATGTGTGGAGAGACTCAGGAGTTTGGAGAGCTTGGAGGGCACTGGGAGTTTTGTGCTGAATCACTCCCTCACAGGACAGCAGCCATCTTACTCAAAGAGCCCCTTCCCAGAGCCTCAGTGAGAAGCAACAGCCCCTCCCTCAGAAATTTAACACCACCCACCCAGGCCAGAGAAATGCGAACTGAGGCTCATTAACAGCCAGCAAGCATCTGCCCCACCCACTGGAAATACTCTTACCCTGAACACCTGAGGGATTTTTTCATTCAGTTGAGGGCTACAACCCAAGGCTCATCAAGTAACTGAGACTAATAGCCTCCAGGCAAAAAGCTAGAGGATAACTGAACCTTTCTGGGTTTGCAAATCTACCCAAAAAAATAAGACTTGACAGTGGTGTTTAACTTGGGTCCTCCTGCACTCATCCAAACCCAGTAGAGGGAGCCACAACCAGCAGAACACCAAAACCCACAGGAAAAATTTGGCAGGCTCCAAAATGCACTGGAACAGCCAAAATGGTGAAACAAAGAAACAAATCCCAAATGAAAGAACAAGATAATTTGACAAAAGATAAAATAAATGAAAGGGAATTGAACAAGATATCAGAGGGAGAATTCAGAGTAATGATCATGAGGAAGCTAAACAACATGCGTAAAGATATAGAAACATTGGAAATCAACCAATTGGAAATGAAGAATGACATAGCAGAAATAAAGAACACATTAGAAGGAATAACTGGCAGAGTAGAGGAGGCCAAGGATAGGATCAGTGAATTAGAAGACAGGGTAGAAAAAAATCACCCAATCAGAAAACCAAAAAGAAAAAACAATTAAAAAACAGGAAGACAGCCTAAGAAAACTGTGGGACAACATGAAACATAACAATATCCACACTATAGGAGTTCCAGCAGAAGAAGAAAATGAGCAGGGTTAAGAGAATATATTTGAAGAAATAGTGACAGAAAACTTCCCTAACTTGGTGAAGCAAAAAGGCATACAAGTACAAGAAGCACAGAGAGCTCTAAGTAAGAAGAAACCAAACAGGCCCACACCAAGACACATAATAATAAGAATGCCAAAAATTAAAGACAAGGAGAGAATCCTAAAGGCAGCAAGAGATAAACAACAGGTTACCTACAAAGGAACCCCCATAAGGCTATCAGCTGACTACTCAACAGAAACACTACAGGCCTCATGGGAATGGCATGAAGTAATCAAGGTAATGAAAAACAAGGATCTGAATTCGAGACTACTCTATGCAACAAGGCTATCATTCAAAATAGAAGGTGAAATAAAGAGCTTCCCAGACAAAAAAAAGGCTAAGGGAATATATTAGCACCAAACCAGCACTGCAAGAAATGTTGTAAGGACTGCTATAATTAGTAGAAGAAATAGGAAAAAATATATAACCACAATAAACAAAAATAGCAATAAATAAGTACATATCAATAATAATCTTAAATGTAAATGGATTACATGCTCTGATCAAAAGACACAGAATAGCTGATTGGATAAGAAAGCATGATTCAGCCCTGGCCGGTTTGGCTCAGTGGTTAGAGCGTCAGCTTGCGGTCCAGAGAGACCCAGTTCCCGCTAAGGGCATGTACCTCGGTTGCAGTTTGTCCCCGGCCCCTGGTTGGGTTGTGAGGGAGGCAGCCACTCGATGTGTCCCTTTCACGTTGATGTTTCTCTCTCTCTCTCTTCCTCTCTCTCCCTCCCACTCTATCTGAACAAAAAATGGAAAAATGTCCTTGGATTAAAAAAAAAAAAAAAAAAAAGAAAGCATGATTCATACATATGTTGTTTACAAGAGACCCACCTCACAGCAAAAGACTCACATAGGTTGAAAGTGAAGGGATGGAAAAAAATCTTCCAAGCAAACAGAAAGGAAAAAAAGAGCTGTGGTAGCAATACTCATATCTGATAAAATAGACTTGAAAATGAAGGCCGTAACTAGACACGAAGAAGGCCACTAAAAATATTGAAAGGATCTATCCCACAGGAAGATATAACCTTGGTAAACATATATGCAACCAATATAGGAGCACCAAAATATATTTAAAAACCTCTGGAGGACTTCAGAGGAGAAATCGACAGCAATACAATCATAGCAAGGGACTTCAACACCTCGCTGACATCACTGGATAGATCCTCTAGACAAAAAATTAACAAAGAAACAGAGACTCTAAATGATGCACTAGATCAAATGGATTTAATAGGTATCTACAGAGAAGTATACCCCAAAACTGCAGAATTCACATTCTTTTCAAGTACACATGCGACATTCTCAAAGACAGACCATACGTTAGAACAAAAACTAAGTCTCTACAAGTTCAAGAAGATTGAAATCATATCAAGCATCTTCTCAGATCACAATGGCATGAAACTAGAAATCAATTACAGCAAAAACATTTAAACACATGGAGGCTAAATAGCATGTTATTAAACAATGAATGGGTTACCAAGGAGATCAAGGAAGAAAATAAAAACTTCCTGGAATCCAATGTAAACAAATACATCACAACAAAACATCTATAGGACACAGCAAAAGCAGTACTGAGAGGGAAGTTCATTGCAGTACAGGCCTACCTCAGGAAACAAGAGAAATTTCTAATGGACTATCTAACCTCAGAACTTCAAGCAGTAGAAAGCAAACAAAAAGAAATCCCCAGAGCAACTAGAAGGAAATAAATAGTAAAGATCAGAGCAGAAATAAATGACACAGAGACTAAAAAAACAATTCAAAAGAGCAATGAAACAAAGAGCTGATTCTTTGAAAAATAAACAAGATTGATGGACCCTTAGCCAGACTCACCAAGAAACAGAGAGAGAAGACCCAAATAAACAAAATCAGAAACAAGAGAGAAGTAACAACTGACACCACAGAAATACAAAGGATCGTTAACAAATACTATGAACAATTATATGCCAACAAATTGGACAATCTAAGCGAAATGGACAAATTTCTAGAAACACATAGTCTCCCAAAACTGAACTGGGAAGAGATAGAAAACTTGAACAGACCAATAACAACTAAGGAAATTGAAGATGTAATCAAGAATCTCCCAGCAAACAAAAGCCCAGGCCCAGATGGCTTCACGGGGGAGTTCTACTGAAATTTCAGAGAACTAACACCCATTCTCCTCAAACTATTCCAAACAATTCAAGAAGAAGAAAGACTTCCAAACTCATTTTATGAGGCAGGCATAATCTTAATTCCAAAACCAGATAAAGACACTACAAAGAAAGAAAACTACAGGCCAATATCCGTGATGAACACAGATGCCAAAATCCTAAACAAAATATTAGCAAATTGGATCCAGCACTACATTAAAAAAATTATTCACCATGATCAAGTGGGATTCATCCCAGGGATGCAAGGCTGGTACAGTATTCACAAATCAATAAATGTGATACACCACATAAACAAAAAGAAAGATAAAAATCATGTGATCATATCAATAGACGCTGAAAAAGCATTCGACAAAATTCAACACCCACTTCTGATAAAAATGCTCAGCAATGTGGGAATAGAGGGATCATATCTCAACATAATAAAGGCCATATATGGAAAACCTACAGCCAACATCATGCTCAATGGGCAAAAACTAAAAGCATTTCCCTTAAGAACAGGAACAAGACAGGGATGCCCACTTTCACCACTCTTATTTAACGTAGTACTGGAAGTCTTAGCCACAGCAATTAGACATGAAGAAAAAATGAAAGGGATCCAAATTGGAAAGGAGGAAGTGAAACTGTCATTATTTGCAGATGACATGATATTGCACATAGAAAACCCTAAAGACTCCATCAAAAATCTACTAGATTTAATAAACGAATTTGGCAAAATAGCAGAATACAAAATTAACGTCAAGAAATCGAGGGCATTCTTATA
Organism: Tadarida brasiliensis; assembly: GCA_030848825.1. Taxonomy (NCBI): domain Eukaryota; kingdom Metazoa; phylum Chordata; class Mammalia; order Chiroptera; family Molossidae; genus Tadarida; species Tadarida brasiliensis. The sequence continues at coordinate 48,640,118 of CM061273.1, forward strand.
CACCAACAATGAACTCACAGAAAGAGAAACTAAAAAACAATCTCATTTACCATTGTGGCAAAAAAAACTAAGATACCTAGGAATAAACTTAATCAAAGAAGGACCTCTTCACAGAAAACTACAGGACATTGAAAAAGAAATAGAGTGAGATATAAAAAAGTGGAAGCATATACCTTATTCATGGATTGCAAGAATTAACATCATTTAAATGGCCATACTACCCAAAGCAATCTACAGAGTCAGTGCAATCCCCATCAAAATACCAACGACATATTTCACAGAACTAGAACAAACACTCCAAAAGTTTATATGGAACCAAAAAACCCCCCGAATAGCCACAGCAATCTTGAAAAAGAAGAAAAAAGTAGGAGGGATCACATCACCAGATATCAGGTTACACTACAAAGCCACTGTAATCAAAACAGCCTGGTACTGGCACAAGAACAGGCATATAGATCAATGGAACAGAACAGAGAACCCAGAAATTGACCCAAGTCCTTATGCTCAATTAATATTTGACAAGGTGGCAAGAGAATACAATAGAGTAAAGACAGCCACTTCAATAAATGGTGTTGGGAAAATTGGACAGCTACATGCAAAAAAATGAAGCTAGACAACCAACTTACACCATACACAAGAATAAACTCAAGATGGATAAAAGACTTAAATGTGACTTGTGAATCCATAAAAATCCTAACAGAAAATGTAGGCAGCAAAATTTCAGACATCACATGCAGCAGAATTTTCACTGATACAACGCCTAAGGCAAGAGAAACAAAGGAAAAAATGAACACATGGGACTACATCAAACTACAAAGCTTCAGCACAGCAAAAGAAACAAGCATCAAAATGGAAAGGGAATCTACTATATGGGAGAGCATAATTGCCAACAATACATCAGAGAAGGGGTTAATTTCCAAAATCTATAGCGTACTCATACAGCTCAGCAAAAGGAAGACAAGGAACCCAATTAAAAAATGGGCAGAGGACCTAAATAGACACCTCTCCAAACAGGACATACAAATGGCCAAGAGACATATGAAAAAATGCTCAGCATCACTAATCATCAGAAAGATGCAAATTAAAACAACAATGAGGTATCACCTCACACCTGCCAGAATGGCCGCCATCAACAAATCATCAAACAAAAAGTGCTGGTGAGGCTGTGGAGAAAAGGGGACTCTAGTACACTGCAGGTGGGAATGCAGACTGGTGCAGTCACTATGGAAAACAATATGGTGTTTCCTCAAAAAATTAAAAATTGAACTGCCATTTGACCCAGTGATCCCACTTCTAGGAATATATCCTAAGAAGCCTGAAACACCAATCAGAAAGAATATATGTACCCCTATGTTCATAGCAGCACTATCTGCAATTGCTAAGATCTGGAAACAGCCCAAGTGTCCATCAATTAGATGAGTGGATAAAAGAGCTGTGGTACATCTACACAATGGAACATTATGCAGCTGTAAGAAAGAGAGATCTCTTATCCTTTGAGACGACATTGAGGGACCTGGAGAGTATTATGCTAAGTGAAATAAGCCAATTGGAGAAAGACAAATACCATGTGATCTCACTTATTTGTGGAATATAATGAACAGAATAAGCAGATGAACAAAATAGACCTAAAGACATAGAAAGGAGTACAGCTCAGACTGACAAACCTCAGAGGAGGGGGGTGGGGGGAGAGATGAGGTAAACCAAAGGACTTATATGCATGTATGCGTAACCGATGGACATAGAGAAGAATGCTTGGGGGGTGGGGGGCGGGACAGAAAGGAGGGTGACTACAGGGAAAAAGGAGAAACATCTGTAACAAAAATAAATTAATTAAAAAAAAAAAAAAGAATGTTAGTTGTGTTGCCAGGTGTGGGTCAGTGGAATGAGCATCGTTCCATGGACTGAGAGGTCCTGGTTTGATTCCATGTCAGGGCACATGCCCAGGTTCGGAATCCATGCCCAGGAGGGGGCATGCAGGAGGAAGCCAATCAATGTTTCTCTGTCACATCGATGTTTCTATCTCTCTTTCACTAAAAAATAAATAAAAACATATTTAAAAAAAAACAATGTTTGTTGCAGCAATACATGTAACAAGAAAACTGAACATAATCTGGACGTAAATATCCATCAACAGGGGGATTATTAAACTATGGAATATTATGTAGGAGTTTAAATGAATTGGGTAACCCTCTATGTACCAAGAAGGAAACAAATCTAAGATATATCATGAGGTAAAAGAAGCAAGTTGTAGGATGTTACCATTTGAGAAAAAAAAAAAAGATATGAAAATCACACAACAGACCTATTTTTCTATCTGTAAATATATATGTAGGGAAATGCATGGAAAAAGGCCTGGAGGGATGTACAGTAAACTTAGAGTAGTGATTACCTTAAGGGTGGGGGGATGAAGGCACAAGCAGGATTTTCACTATACCTGCTGCTTCATTTTTATATATTGAGAAAATAATCATGTATTACTTGTTATAATGGAAAATAAGTTTAAATTGATTCTTATATTAAAGAGGGCCTACTAAATATAATTTTTAAAATGAACACAGATGCCCGGTTGGTGTGGCTCAGTGGTTGAGCATCGACCCATGCACCAAGAGGTCGCCGGTTTGATTCCTGGTCAGGGCACATGCCCAGGTTGTGGGCCAAATACCCAGTTGGGGGCATGCAGGAGGAAACCAAATGATGTTCTCTCTCATCGATGTTTCTATCGCTCTCTCCCTCTCGCTTCCTTTCTCTCTAAAGTCATTAAAGAAAACAAAATTAAAAATAAAGTAAACACAGATGTGCAATCAATAGAGTGGACACGGAGGGAAAAACCTTTTCTCAGAGTTACTGACCTCAAAATTCTGGACTAAGAAGAATCTTATAATGCAGTTAGTTTTTTAAAATTCATTTTTGAAGAGAATATACTCACAGTTTCTCAACCAAACGGTATGACTTCCATGTGTCTATATCGATGTGAGAAATAGAGTTTTCTTGCAAGTTTCTGTGAAGAAACACAGTTAATATCCTTGAATAAGTGGGAAGAGAATGAACGGAATAAGTAAAACATCATGACAACCTTGTGGGGACAATGACATGCAGAAAACACCAGCTTTCTAACTTCCACATGTCAGCTTCCCGGTTTGCACAACGAATAAAGACACACTGTGGGGCCCGGGCACAAGCAGCGAGGCATCGCCTCAGAAGCTGCACTTCTCTTGGATGGGTAATGCCAGTGCATTAGCTTGAATGCATTTGTTCCAAAGTCACTTGTGTCTAAAATGACTCCTGTTATGAATTAATGAGAAAAGACGAATTCAACAGAAAAATGCAAAAATTTATCATTCTCAGCAAATAAATGTAAAGAAAACTTAAGTGAAGCCACGCCAAAGCTTTGGCTCAGTGCCCTCTGTGGAAATCTCCGCAGGTGTTAGGCGGATGAGGCAGTGAGAAACGAGAGGACTGGTAGGGAAGCTTCCTGGACACATTCGACAGGGAAAAGCACGACTCACTGAGGGAGGGAAAGTATGACCTCTTCAGAGGAATAATGCAAAGTAAAGAGAAAGACAGAATTTGGCAGGATAGACACCAAAATGGTAACAGGAGTAGTAGAAGGGGCTGGGTGGGATTTTCACATTTTATGCTGTATACATCTGTGACACTTAAAGAAAAACAAACTAACAGCCTGGCCGGTGTGGGGCAGTGGTTAGAGTGTCAGCCCACACATGGAAGGGTCAAGGGTTAGATTCCTGGTCAAGGGCATGTACCTGGGATGCAGGTTATGTCCAGGCTGGTCAGGGCACCAGTGGGAGGCAACCAATCTATGTGTCTCTCTCACATACATGTTTCTCTGTCTCTCTCTCACTCCCTCCCTCCTTCCTGTCCACTCCCTCAAAAACTTAATATAATAAATATCCTTGGTGAGGATTAAGTAAAAAAAAAAAACAAAAAAACAGTGAGAATGTATCCATGAATTACAAGTGTTTAAAAGAAGCTGTTGTATTCCTGAGGTTCAGTTTTTTTTGTTTGCTTGTTTTTTTATCCTCACCCGAGGACATTTTTCCATTTTTTGTTCAGATAGAGTGGGAGGGAGAGAGAAGAAGAGAGAGAGAGAGGAACATGGACATGAAAGGGACACAACGAGTGGCTGCCTCCTGCATGACCCCAACCAGGGCCGGAGACAAATTGCAACCAAGGTACGTGCCCTTGACTGAAATCGAACCCACAACTCATTGGTCCACGGGCCGATGCTCTAACCACTGAGCCAAAGTGGCCAGGGCCTGAGGTTCAGTTTTAACCACTAACTCTATGGATGATGTTGAATCTTTACCTTTAGCTTTGCCTTCTTCCCTCAGCAACAACTTACCTATTCAGTTTACATACAAATTTTTCAAGAAAATCAGAAAAAGTCAAAGAGACACTCATCTGCCCCTCTGCCTAGTGGACATTTCCAATCAAGCACAAGCCTCTGGTTGCTTTATGCGCACCATTAAAACATGCTGAAACTGAACTCACCTCCCTCATACTGGCCCTCCTTCCCAACTGCTGTGTGTCCTCCTGTTACAGCACCACCCTTCTCATCGCACAGGACAGACGTATCCCAAGGTCATAGCTGATCTTTCTCTTCCTGTACATCCCACCCCAGCTCCAGTCAGTTACTAAATCTTGCCAGTCCCTCCTTTATAGTGTTGCCAGGAGTTTGTTTCTACTCCGATGACAACCACTCGGATTCAGCGCCTTCTCACTTTACTCCTAGAATTTGCTAGAGCATTCGATTTGGTCTGCCTGAGTCAAGCTTTCCTCTCTAGATTACTCTACCTATGGAATCTAAAAGAATCCTCTTATTTTGATCATTTGTCTCTTTTACTTGAAAACTTTCAGTGGCTTGCCCTTTCTCAGTGTGACTTCTAAATCCCTATAACTGATAGCCAAGGGTTTGGATAATCATACTCCTCACTGCTTCCTAAACCAATTCTTTACAGCCAGACTGGTCTATTAAGTGCTGATCATTTCCCCAGCCATGCCTTTGCCTAGAGACTACTCACTACTTTTTGTCTATTTAACAAACCACCCTTTAAGTCCCAGCTAAAGTTCTAGCTTATCCATGCAGCCTTCCCTGACTTCCACACCCCAGTGACTACAGATTCTGCTGAATTACAGCACCTCTGGCCTGTATCTCTTTGGATACTTAATTATATATCACCTCCTTTTCTATGCATATTCCCTTTCTCCCCACCTACCACTGTCATGTTTCATAGACAATGTCATACTTCTGTGGCTCCCACAGTACTTAGCCCTGCATTGGGCACACAATGGGAGATAAAAATTTAAAGCCAGGGGACAAAGATGAGTCCTGGACACAACTGAGAGATCGATTAATAATAATAGCTAACATATACATATATTAGGCACTGATGTAAGTACTTTACACATATTAACTCATCTAAATCTCACAATGATACTTTGAGGTGGTAACTATCATAATCTTCATTTTACAGATGAGGAAATTGAGTCATAACACTAATGAATACCTTGGTTCAAACATAATCACTCTGGCTCTAGAACCTCTACTTTTAACCACTTGGTTGTATCACCACAAAGGAGATGGGAAGAGGGCCATGTTGATGTAAATAGGATGGAGTGAAAGTGGGAGGACAGAGGAGGTTAAGGAATGAAATGATGGGGCTAAAAATATGGATCTGGATAAATAATACGGGCAATTACAAGTAAAAGACTGGTGAAGGGGGAACAATAGTAAGAAGGAGAGTGAAGATAAGGAATAGTTGACAAAGATAAAATCAGAAAGTCAGTCAATGTGGGTTGGAAGATGAGGACACCCAGGAAGGCCCAAGGAAAAGGCTGCCATGTCGGGCAGGCTGCAGAGAACAAACCAGGAAAGGCAATTCTCACAGGACGGTGATGGTGCCATTGTAGATGCTGGGCTCTAGCACAGGTACGCTGTGGAGCTTCTGCTCTGGGCTGAGACCAGTACACGACAGTGCCCCATTATTGCAGGTACACAGCTCACATATGTTTCTAGAGGCATGCTGTTCAGTTATTGGTGGAACTGTCTCAGATGACTGTGGTGTTTGAGTTAGGACAACATCCATCTGCAAAGATATAACTGGGCCTGCAGACAAGGTTGGCAGCTGAGCCTGAACAGCCTGTGGAAGTGGAAATGACACCTCAGAGGTGTTTGGAGGAGCTGTAGCCTGCTGAAGGGTTATAGCACTAGTGTTCAAAGTAGGTTTTGGAGTGGTGGTGAGCTCCTGGTGCAACTGTTGACAGGTTGTCTGTTGAGCCTGAACAGGCTCTGGAAGTGCACATGTCACCTCAGGGTGCTTTGGAGGAGATGTAGTTGGCTGCAGGGCTGTAGCAACAGCCTCCAAAGTATGTACTGTAGTCATGGTGAGCTCCAGGTACAATGGTTGAATCGTTGGCTGCTGAGACTGAACAGGCTCTGGAAGTGATGATGTCACCTCAGGGTGTTTTGGAGTGATTGTAGTCTGCTGTGGGGCTGTAGCATTAGCCTCCAAAGTAGGTTCTGTAGTCATGGGCAGCTCCGTGTCCAACTGTTTAAAGGTTGACAGCTGAGCCTGAACAGGCTCTGGAAGTGGAAGTGTCACCTCAGGATGTTTTGAAGGAGGTGTAGTCTGCAGGGCTGTAGCATCAGCCTCCAAAGTAGGTTCTGGAGTCTTGGTGAGCTCTAGGTACAATGGTTGAATTGTTGGATGCTGAGCCTGAACAGGCTCTGGAAGTGGAAGTGTCACTGCAAGGTGTTTTGGAGGAGCTGTAGTCTGTTGCAGGGCTGTAGCATCAGCCTCAGAAGTAGGTTCTGGAGTCATGGGGAGCTCCAGGTCCAATGGTTGAAAGGTTGACAGCTGAGCCTTAACAGGCTCTGGAAGTGGAATTGTCATGTCAGGTTGTTTTGGAGGAGGTGTAGTCTGCTGCAGGGCTGTAGCATCAGTCTCAGAAGTAGGTTCTGGAGTCATGGGAAGGTCCATGTACAATGGTTGAATCGTTGGATGCTGAGCCTGAACAGGCTCTGGAAGTGGAAGTGTCACCGCAGGGTGTTTTGGAGGAGGTGTAGTCTGCTGCAGGGCTGTAGCATCAGCCTCAGAAGTAGGTCCTGAAGTCATGGGGAGCTCCAGTTCCAATGGTTGAATCGTTTGATATTGAACCTGAACACGCTCTGGAAGTGGAAGTGTCACCGCAGGGTGTTTTGGAGGAGCTGTAGTCTGCTGCAGGGCTGTAGCATCAGCCTCCACATTAGGTTCTGGAGTCATGGGGATCTCCAGTTCCAATGGTTGAATCGTTTGATGTTGAGCCTGAACAGCCTCTGGAAGTGTAAGTGTCACCTCAGGTTGTTTTGGAGGAGGTATAGTCTGCTGCAGGGCTGTAGCATCAGCCTCCACACTAGGTTCTGGAGTCATGGGGAGCTCCAGGTCCAATGGTTGAAAGGTTGACAGCTGAGCCTGAACAGGCTCTGGAAGTGGAAGTGTCACCTCAGTATGTTTTGGAGGAGGTGTAGTCTGCTGCAGGGCTGTAGCATCACCCTCCAAAGTAGGTTCTGGAATCATGGGGAGGTCCATGTACAATGGTTGAATTGTTGGATGCTGAGCCTGAACAGGCTCTGGAAGTGGAAGTGTCACCTCAGGATATTTTGGAGGAGGTGTAGTCTGCTGGAGGGCTGTAGCATCAGCCTCAGAAGTAGGTTCTGGAGTCATGGGGAGCTCCAGGTCCAACGGTTGAAAGGTTGACAGCCGAGCCTGAACAGGCTCTGGAAGTGGAAGTGTCACCGCAGGGTGTTTTGGAGGAGGTGTAGTCGGCTGCAGGGCTGTAGCATCAGCCTCCAAAGTAGGTTCTGGAGACATAGGGAGGTCCAGGTACAATGGTTGAATCGTTGGATGCTGAGCCTGAACAGGCTCTAGAAGTGGAAGTGTCACTTCAGGCTGCTTTAGAGGAGGTGTGGTCTGCTGCAGGGCTGTAGCATCAGCCTCCAAAGTAGGTTCCGGAGTCACGGGGAGCTCCAGTTCCAATGGTTGAAAGGTTGACAGCCGAGCCTGAACAGGCTCTGGAAGTGAAAGTTTCACCTCAGGCTGCTTTGGAGGAGATATAGTCTGCTGCAGGCCTGTAGCATCAGCCTCCAAAGTATGTTCTGCAAATGGTTCAATCGTTGACTGCTGAGCCTGAACAGGCTCTGAAAGTGAAAGTGTCATCTCAGGCAGCTTTAGAGGAGGTGTAGAGTGCTGCAGGGCTGTAGCATCAGCCTCCAAAGTAGGTTCTGGAGTCATAGGGAGCTCTAGTTCCAATGGTTGAAAGGTTGACAGCTGAGCCTGAACAGGCTCTGGAAGTGGAAGTGTCACCTCAGGCTGCCTTGGAGGAGCTGTAGTCTGCTGCAAGGCTGTAGCATCAGCCTCCAAAATAGGTTCTGGAGTCATGGGGAGCTCCAGGTCCAATGGTTGAATGGTTGACAGCTGAGCCTGAACAGGCTCTGGAAGTGGAAGTTTCACCTCAGGCTGCTTTGGAGGAGCTGTAGTCTGCTGCAGGGCTGTAGCATCAGCCTCAAAAGTAGGTTCTGGAGTCATGGTCAGATCCATGGCCAACGGTTGAAAGGTTGATAGCTGAGCCTGAACAGGCTCTGGAAGTGGAAGTGTCACTTCAGGCTGCCTTGGAGGAGGTGTAGTCTGCTGGAGGGCTGTAACATCAGCCTCCAAAGGAGGTTGTGGAGTCATGGGGAGCTCTATGTCCAACGGTTGAAAGACTGGCTGCTGAGCCTGAACAGGCTCTGGAAGTGGGAGTGTCACATCAGGCTGCTTTGGATGAGGTGTAGTCTGCTGCAGGGCTGTAGCATCAGCCTCCAAAGTAGTTTCTGGAGTCATGGTCAGCTCTAGGTCCAACGGTTGAAAGGTTGGCTGCTGAGTCTGCACAGGCTGTGGAATTGGAAATGTCACCCAAAGGTGTTTTGGAGGAGCTGTAGTCTGCTGCAGGCCTGTGGTATCAGCCTCCTGAGTAGGTTCTGGAGTCATGGTCAGCCCTATGTCCATCGGTTGAAAGGTTGGCTGCTGAGTCTGAACAGTCTCTGGAAGTGGAAATGTCACCTGAGGGTACTTTGGAGGAGCTGTAGTCTGCTGCAGGGCTGTAGCACCAGCCTCCACACTAGGTTCTGGAGTCATGGTCAGCCCTATGTCCAGTGGTTGAAAGGTTGGCTGCTGAGTCACCCACTGGTGCTTTGAAGGAACTGTAGTCTGTTGCAGGGCTATGGAAACAGCATTCAAAGTAGGTTCTGAAGACATGGTCAGCTGCAGGTCCAACGGTTGAACGGTTGGCTGCTGAGGCACCCAATGGTGCTTTGGAGGAACTGTAGTGTGCTGCAGGGCTGTAGCATCATCCTCCAAATAAGATTCCGGAGTTTTGCTGAGCACCAGGTGCCAGTGTCGAGTGGTTGACTGCTGATCCTGATCAGCCTCTGAAAGTGTAAGTGTCACCTCAGGGTGCTTTGGAGGAGCTGTAGTCTGCTGCAGGGCTGTAGCATCAGCCTCCAAAGAAGGTTCTGGAGTTTTGCTGAGCACCAGGTGCCAGTGTTGAGTGGTTGGCTGCTGATCCTGATCAGGCTCTGAAAGTGGAAGTGTCACCTTAGGGTGCTTTGGAGGAGCTGTAGTCTGCTGCAGGTCTGTAGCATCATCCTCTAAATAAGATTCCGGAGTTTTGCTGAGCACCAGGTGCCAGTGTCGAGTGGTTGGCTGCTGATCCTCATCAGCCTCTGAAAGTGTAAGTGTCACCTCAGGGTGCTTTGGAGGAGCTGTAGTCTGCTGCAGGTCTGTAGCATCATCCTCCAAATAAGATTCTGGAGTTTTGCTGAGCACCAGGTGCCAGTGTCGAGTGGTTGACTGCTGATCCTGATCAGGCTCTGAAAGTGGTAGTGTCACCTTAGGGTGCTTTGGAGGAGCCTTAGTTGGCTTCATGGCTTTGGCACCAGCCTCCAAAGTAGGCTCACCCAGGGACTCCTGCTGGGATGAAGATTTGTCCTCTTCAATGAACTTTGGAGGATGAGCTAAGACTTCCTTCTCATTCTTCTTAGGGTGTTTTGAAGTTTTCAAAATCCCCGGATCCACACCCTTATTGGATTGTGGAGGCCGAGCTGGAATCCTCTGCTGTTCTGAAAAAGGTTGGAATTTTACGGGCATGGAGCTCATCGGGTCAGGGTCCAGGGACAGCACAGGAGGCTGAGCTGCCTGGACCTGCAGACAAAACAGCTGCCAAATGAACAGGAGCCATGGGGCACACAGGTGCAGCCCAGACATGACAGGCAGAGGTCCAGACACAGTGAGCAACCCAGAAGAGTGGGGCACAGCGAGTGACTCAGGCAAGTGGGTCAGAGCGAGCGACCTGGAGAAGTGGGGTGCCAGCACCATGCGCTGAGCAGGAGCCCAACAGTTGGCAGCCTTGTCACAATTGGCAGCCCTGTCACAATTGGCAGCTCTGTCACAATTGGCAGCTCTGTCATGCATGCTCCCCTTAGCAACCAAGCACCCTCCCCCACCTCAGGTTCCAACCTTTATTTAGGCAACACTTATTAGTCTTGGGCTGAGTGACAGCAGAAGAGGAACCTTTGTTTCCATAATCACCAGGGACCCAGTGGTTATTTACCCCTGTAGAAAAGACAACTACCTCCTGCTGTGTCTCCACACCCCCTTAAACTTAAAACTTTTGTACATCAAAGGAGAGAGTCAACAGAGTGACAACACAATCAGTGGATTGGGGAAATTTTACATTGGGGGTCTGTTTCCTGTTATTCACATTGGGTGATTTCTATTTCTCTGTTTCTCACTATTTCCTCTGCATTTTTCTTGTGAGCCCACCCATTGCGCTTTTTAGTTTGGTTATTGTATTTTTCAGTTCTATAAATTCCACTTGGTTCTTCTTTATATCTTCAACTTCTCACTTTCTATTTCTTTGGGGAGGCTTTCTATTTTTTCATTTGTTTCCAGCGTTTCTAGCCCCACTTAAAGTGCTCAGTAGCCACATGTGGCCAGTAGTTGTTATTCAAGCAGCTCTAGAGGCTTCCTCACTCCCCTGCCTGGCCCCGAGGCTGGGATGACCTGAAGGCTACGCTCATGTGGGACTTTCTACCAGTCCTCACTGCACGGGAGCCTCAAGCTAGTCAGTCTTCTCAGTCTTCTCACATGGTGGCTCAGGGCTCCAAGAGTGAGGGTTCCAGCGATCAAGGTTGAAGTTCCATGGCTTTTCACAGCCTGGCCTCAGTGGTCACGTGATTGGACAGTAGTCACTAGCCCTCTCCATTTCAGCGGGAGAGAACATAGACCCCACTGCTTCATGAGAGGAGTGTCAAGGTGGCCACATTTTTAAAAATGCCACAGGGATGAAAACCTAGAGATAACCGCTTCCCCTTTCTTCCCCCAGGCAAAATATTCTGAGATGCATTCATAACGTTCTTCAAAAATCCCAACAGAATCAAGCACTAATCCCCCCAGTTGGTCTAGTCTCTCACTCCTGCTCCTGGGAATACCTCCCAATTTGTCTAATCTCACCCAGCTGTTCTCAGCTCGCTTTCAGGGCAACCTAGACTAAGACCCTACCCTATGCCGGTCACAGCGGAAACCATAGTGAACAAAAATGCAAAAATCTCTGCTCTCATGGAGTATATGTTCCAGAAGAAGAGACAGATATTAAAAGATTTAGAATAAAATATGTAGTATGTTAGTGCTAAGCGCACAGGAGAAAAATTAAAAAACTTGGAAGGGGGAGATTATAAATTTAGAGTGTCCCAGAAAGAATTACTGAAAAGATAATATTTGAGTAAATATCTAAAGAAGGTTAGGGAGAAAGCAATACATATATTTGAGGGAAGAGTGATCCAAGCAGAGGGAACAGATATCTTAGTCAGCCTGCATAACAAGCAGAATGAGTGAGGGGGAGAGTAGTAAGACATGAAAACTGCCAACAGGGACCAAAAATCATATGCCCTTAATACAGAGAGCAGACAGAGACCAGATAACTTGGGGATTTGGAACAGAGATCGAGCAGAGACCATATCACACAGGGGCTTGTAACAGAGAGCAAACCGGGACCAGATCACATAGGAGCTTATAACAGAGAGTGGATCCAGAACAGATCACATGGGAGATTGTAACAAAGAACTAACATGGACCAGATCATAAGGGGGTTTATAATTTATTATAAGGATCAAGGTTGATATTAAGTGGAATTTTAAAAACTATTGTAGGGTTTCAGACAGGATTGAGTTGATCTAATTTATTTAGCAGACTCACTGTGGTTGCAATGTGGACAATGAACTAAAGAAGGGCAAGGGCAGAATAAGGAGACAGGTTAGAGCCTTTGCAAGAATCCCAGTGAGAGAGAAGGATGGCTTGAGTGGAGAGAGTGGAGGTGGTGAGGAATAATAAGGTGCTGGACATATTTTTGAAAGTAGAGCCGACATTATTTGTTAATGGATTGGATGTGGATGTGAAACAAAGAGTCAAGGATCAAGATTCTATGTGAGGAATCACATGACCAGGTTTACACATTCATGCGTTCCCTCCTGTGGTCACCCCTGATAATAGGCTCTCTGTGCACTTGAAAGTAGTAGTTAATTCCTGAGGGAAAAACTCTGATTTAGAAGGATAAATAAATCTCCTAGAGGAAGGATCTTTAATAAAATGCAGTCACTCTTGCCGACTGTAAACAATAATTCGACTAGGTATTCCCTCAAAAAAAGGGTTTATTTGGGAAAAAGTAAAGATTGTAATCTGGTGTGTGCATACAGGACCTTTATGAAGACAGAGCAAGAAGAAGAAGGTAGTTATTTTACAGAGGGGAAGAGGAAGTTAGGGGGAGGGGCTGTTTTAACCATAGAGCTCTGTTGTGCACTTTCTCCTGTAAGACTTTCATGTCCCACAAAGGATGTGAGAACTCCTCCCAGAGGGTCTCGGATTCCTGTCTTGGCTAAGGTCTCTGTCATCAATTCGGACACTTTTTTTGCCTGTATCTATTGGGCAGGTGGAAAAGCACCAAGTCATTGTTCCCTCAACTTCCTGTTTCATTCCCAGGTTTGTTCCCTTTTTTAGAAATATGTTGTCGATTGTGTAGCCAAAGACCAGCATTTTGACCTCTGCCCTGTGACTTCCTGATCCTCCTCTTATAAATACAAGGGCAGAGCTGGGGTCCCAGGGAGTCAGGGAGCAAAGAGCCCAGGAGTCCTCAGGCCAGTGCTGCTGGCACACCTAGAAGATGAGAATCTCTGCAGCTGTCCTCTCCTTCCTCATCCTTTCTGCTGCCCTTGGAACCCTGACCCATGAATCCCAGTCCTATGAGTCCTGGGCCCATCGTGAATTCAGTGAGCCTTCTCACTGGTGGCCAATTCACTGGTAACTTGTAGCTGGGGAGGAGACACAGAGGGACACCTTTGTTCTCCTGCATCATAGAGGTGAATTTGGCACTTGTTTAAAAGCTGTAGCAGTAGGGTATAGATGTTTCTCTGCAGCATTTGATCCCTGGGGAAAACTATATACAGATGACTTGTCTCACTTGGGGAAACAATTCTCTCCCTTTTCATGGCCAGAATTATTTGATACCTTCTCTTAACTGATGTAGGACTATTACGTGTTTGTACTATTTAGTACAAGTCAAAAGACTTGTTCTAAAATTGTAATTTGGAGAATAAAGTATAGACCTCTATGTTAGAACTATTATATCCCATGTAGTGTAAAACTATCATTTTGAAGAGGAAATGGGATAAGCTGGGCAAATGACACACCCAAGTCCACCTAATCATTCTATTTATTTATTTATTTCACAAATAAATATCTAGTACTGCCTATGTACAAGCCGGCACTGTTCTAATGGTCTTGTAGATATTAATACATGGAATCCTACTAACAACCCTGTGGAATAGACTATCAGCAACTTCTATAGTTTTGTGTATTGTTATTATTCTTACTTTACAAGTGAGAAGACTGAAGCACAGAAGCCTTTGATAACTTGCTCAAGATCACTCAGCCAGTAAGCGGTGGAGTTAGGCTATGAGCTCGTTAGCAAGTTGTGATAGAAAAACATTTAAGACTTTATTTCGCAGCCCCCACCCCACACACATCATATCATGCATGCCTCATTCAATATAATTAATAGGTAACTATATAAGAAATGAGCTAAAAGTTTAGTTATATTTCCTCATTAGCATAATGCAGATCTACAATCCCTTACCCAAATGTTGGGGCTAGATGTATTTTGGAATGCAGAATCTTTCAGGTTTTAACAAGGTAATACAATCTGATATAGCAATTCTACTTCTGGATATATACCCAAAGAACTTTAAGCAGGTACATGAAGGGACTTCTGAACACCCTTGCTAATAGCAGCATTATTCAAAATGGCCACAAGGTGGAAGCAACCCAAGTGTGCATTGACAAATGAATCGGTTGAAAAAGTGGGATATATACATACACACACACACACACACACACACACACACACACACACACTGAAATATTATTCAGCCTTAAAAAGGACAGAAATTCAGACACATGCTACAATGTGGATGAACATTGAAGAAAAGTCTATACCCTATCATAAATGAGATAAGTCAGTAACAAAAGGATAAATATTGTCTGATTCCACCGATATGAGGTACTTAATTAGTCAGATGCAAAGACAGAAAGTAGAATGGTGCTGGCCCAGGGATTGGAGGAGGGCAACCGGGAGTTAGTTTTTAAAGGGTACACAGTTTCAGTTTCGCAAGATGAAAAGAGTTCTGTGGATAGACTGTGGTTATGGTTGTGCAGTATGTGAATGTCCTTAATGCTACTAAACTGTACATTTCAAAATGGTTAGAATTTGACCAGTTTGGTCTAAAGTACACATCTTCTGTTCTTCCTTTGACCCTAATAGCAATTTATGTGGACTGTTTTGATCACACTCCTCCTTATCTTATCTGATGACTAGAGTCTAAGCTGCTTGATAGTCCCTGCAAGGACTATTTTCCATTCATTCACCTAATAAAAATGTATTTAACAGGTCTAGATCAAGATCACTGTGTGTGTAGGGTACAAGATCAGAGCTCCAAGAAAAAAAGGTGAAGTTGAAAAGTTTATACTATGTATATTTTACCACACATTCAAAAAATAAAAAATATTTTTCAAATGGTAACACATAACTGGACATTATTTAACTTTTCTGGCGGAGTCTGGGAAGCATACTTTAATCAAACAGTAATATTTCTACAACAAATACATACAAATATTTACACTCACGGGTTAAAGACTGTAAATAGCCTCACTTCACTTTGGGTGACTTTGTGCATCAAATCAGTTAATGAAAAAATTTTCTGTTTCCAGAGCCCTGTAGATCCCAGAAATGTGCAGAAAGTGTTGTGGACTGTATCACATGATATAGCTATTCGACTGTTTTTTTTGTGTTGGAATTGGGGGTGCTCTTTGTAAAGTCAATAGAATGTTTTCATGTCTCAAACATTATAAAAGTTCCCTGAAAAATCTCAGGGCACTAATGGAGAAAAAGGGCCTGGAGGTAGGCCTAGAACCCAGACAGGCACCCAGTATCCCAGAAGGTCTTGGAGGTCTTGGAGGAGAAAATGGCATGTTATGTCTGGGTCAGTTGCATAAGACTCACCTACTCTATTTTCACAGTTCTGCAGAGACAGCATGTTCTTTTTTGCTTCCTTGTTTCTGTGGTGCCTCTGCCAGAAACACTCCCCCCTCAACTCTTCCCAGCAAAACTCATTTCAACCTGCAAGGTTCAGTTCAGGTGCTGCCATAAAGCCTTCCCTCGCTATCCCAGCCAGAGCATCCATCTCCCTTTCTCTGGAATCCTGAAACAGATATTTATTGTCCCTCAAACAGATAATTATTGAGTGTCTACTTTGCTATACAAACAGTATAGAGTTTCCTTAAAAAACTAAAAATGGAACTGCCTTTGGACCCAGTGATCCCACTTCTAGGAATATATCCTGAGAAGCGTGAAACACCAATCAGAAAGAATATATGCGCCCTCATGTTCATAGCAGCACTATTTACAATAGCTAAACTAGGGTCAGTGCTCTTACTGCTGAGCTAAACTTGCCAGGGCACATTTATATTTTCATGAAGAAACTTACTTATCCAAATACTTGAGTATAAAAGAAGTACACAACTGGAAAAAGTGTAAACATGGTTAAATAAGTTTGACAAACAAATTTGAATTTTTAAAAGTAAATATCTTGGTTGTTGTGACAAATGGCTAGAAAATAATGTGCTTAAAAGTTGTATAAAAAAACTGAGTAGAACACAGATATCATCAAGGCCTAAAATAGTGAATGGAAACATCCTTATTTTTACTATTTCTCTTTTAGAACCACAGACAAGATTTTAAAAGGAATATAGCTCATTCCCTTTCCTCCTGGTGAGGGCCAGGGAGCTCAACTGAGGGCTCAGCCAGGCCTGGGCCAGAGGGCCTGACCACATGGTTGAGGCCAGTGGGGCTGGCACTGAGGAGACAGCCAGTGTGGCCTAAAGATTTGTTACACACAGGGGACAAAGCAAAGAAGTAAACATATTGAGGTTAGTGGGAGCCAGGTTTCTCACTGCTGAGGTAGGGAGGGAAACAAAATCCCAACAGGTTTTTCTGTCAAAATTGACCAGCTAATTCTAAAATTCAGATGGAAATGTGAAGCTCGTGGACTGACAAAAAGCTGTCCCATGTGTCTTTCATTATCAAGAGTGGGATTTTTTTTTTTTAATAGGACCGTTTATGAAGGTATTACAAGGGTGGAAGAAGACCAGCACTGAGCTGACTATTGAGCCAGAGAGAACATCCTCAGACAGAAATGGCAACAGTTTGTCAGCCTTCATGAGTGAGCAGCTAGACTTTAATAATAAAAGTGATGCTGTTAGTGCACTAAATTACATATTGCTCTATTTCTTGGAGGGAAATCAGATGTAGAATCAACATTATTACTGTGACCCACTCCACCATTCTTTTAACACAGTTTCTGTACATGATGACCTGTTAACTAATAAGGGAGTGCAGATAAACAGCCTGTCTGCTTAAGAATTCTAGGAACTTCAAAAGAAGCCGACTCCAACTTTCACCCATTCCAGCTTCAGGGTATTTGCTGACCTTCAACCAGTTATCTGAAAAGACTGTGTGGACTTGCATGTAGTCCCCTCAATGAAGAACTCTCAACCCTCTCTTTTCATTCCTTTGTTTTGGTTTCTTTTTCTTCCTCCTCCCTTCCTTTATTTTATTTTTTAAAATATTTTTTTCTGTATTGATTTTTGGAGAGAGAGAAAGAGAGAAGGAGAGATAGAAACATCCATGAGAGAGAACAACTATTGGCCGGCTCCTGCATGCCCCCCCACCAGGGATTGGGCCCACCACGTGGGCATGTGCCCTGACCTGGTATCGAACCAGTGACCTCCTGGTGCGTGGGTCGTGGATCAACCAGTGGGCTACAATGGCCGGGCAGTCTCCTCCCTTCTTATAAAAAGTCCTGCCTCTGTCAAATTGTTAAGATGGTCTTTTAAAAATATATATATATGTTTTTATTGTTGACAGTATTACCGGTGGTCCTCCATCCCCCCCACTTTGTCCCCCTCCCCCCAGCCCCATCCCAGACCTTCACCTGTCTATTTCTGTGTGCATAGGCTATGCATATATGTATATAAATTATTTGGTTAATCTCTTCCCGGCCCCCTCACCCGCCTTCCTTCTGAGATCTATCAGTCTGTCTCATGCTTCCATGCCTCTGGACCTATTTTGTTCGTCAGTTTATTTTGTTCACTAGATTCAACATGTGAGATCATAAGATATTTATCTTTCTCTGACTGGCTTATTTCTTCTTCTTTGTGACTACTTATTTATTTATTTCCCCGTTGCCATTTATCCCCTCCTACCCTGGGTCTCCTGCGCGTCGCAGTCCTCGTCCTCCTTCACCTCCGCGCTGGGGTGGTCAACCTTTCACCACTTTGTTGAGGGACTGAGGCCCTGGGTGGTCCGAGCCAGGTAGCCGCCCTGCTGGCCCCTTACAGCCCGGGTGCTGGGGGTTTGGGGGAGCTGGTGAGGGCGATGGCTACCTCCGGCTACTGCTGCCCCCCGCCTGGTCTTGGGAGCCACCTCAGCCTGGGCTGCAGCCCACCTGCCCCTGCAAGGGTCAGGCCATGGGCGGCAGCAGCGGTGGGGCTGGGGCTGCTTGGGCTACCTGTCTATGGGCCCCTCACTTAGGAGCCCAGGCTGGGTAAGGGAAAGCAGAGGGGATAGGGGAGGGCAGTGGGGGATCCTGGCTCTGGGTGGGGAGGTCTGCAGAGCCAGGAGGGAGTAACCCGCCCTGGGGTGTGGAGGAAGAAGGCCCATCCCAATTGATGGGGCCCCACTTTAGATCTCATTCAACCGCCAACTCCTTTCTTCCCTCTCTCTGAGTGGCTGGGGAAACCAATGGTTGCCAAGCAAAGGCTGCCTAGCAACAGCTGTTGCAGGCCCCCAGCGAGGTCACTTGAACTGCGTGATGACTCTACCCTGCGACTTGACTGAATTGTTTTAACAATTTTTATATAAAATTTGGGGGTTTCTACATATAAGTCTATATCATCTGCAAATATAAATTTACTTGTTCTTTTCCTATTTGTATGCCTTTTATTTCTTTTTCTTTCCTAATTGCTCTGGCTAGAACTTCCAACACTGTAGAATAGAAGTGCTAAAAGCAGGCATCTTTGCCTTATTCCCAATTTTAGAAGAAATACTTTCACTCACCCTTGAGTATGATATTCACTGGGGGTTTTTCACATATGACTTTTATTATGTGAAGTAGTTTCCTTCTGGTCTTTGTTGAATGTTGTTTTTCTTTTTTGTGTGTGTGTGTGTGTGTGTGTGTGCGTGTGTTTTTTTAATCCTCACTCAAGGCTATTCTTACATTGATTTTTAGATAGAGTGGAAGGGAGGGAGGGGGGAAAGAGAGAGAGAGAGAGAAACATTGATGTGAGAGAGTCACATCGATTGGTTGCTTCCTAACCAGGCTGGGGATTGAACCTGCAACCCAGATACCTGCCATTGACCAGGAATAGAACCCATGACCCTTTGGTCTGTGGGCTGACACTCTAACCCTTGAGCCAAACCAGCCAGGGTAAATGTTGTTTCTTTTTAATGAAAGGTTGTTCAATTTTGTCAAATGCTTTTTCGGCCTCAGTTTAGATAATCATGTGGTCTTTGTCATTCATTCTGTTAATCTGCTATATTAAATTGACTTCTTTCCATATGATGAAGCACACTTATATCCCAGAATAAATCTTCCTTGGTCATGCTGTATAATGCTTTTATCATGCTGCTTAATTTGGTTTGCTGGTATTATGTTGAAATGTTTGCATTGATGTTCATAAGGGATATTGGTCTGTAGTTTTATTGTCTTTGTCTGGCTTTGGTATCAGAATAATGCTGGCCATTCCAAATGAGTTAGAATATGTTCCATCATCATTGTTTTGTGAAAGTTCAAGAAGAATTGGTGTTACTTATTTAAATGTTTGGTAGAATTCACTAGTAGAATCATTAAGACCAGAGCTTTTCTTTGGAGGAAAATTTTTGATTACTGATTCAATCTCCTTACTAGTTATATAGGTCTATTCAGATTTTCTATTTCTTCATGATTCAGTCTTGACAGGTTTTGTGTTTATAAGAATGTATCCATCTCCATCTAGATTATCCAATTTGTTTGGCTACCCTTGTTCATAGTCCTCAGGTATAATCCTTTTTATTTCTGTAGAATTGATAATAATGTCCTGCTTTTATTTATGGTTTTAAATTCAACAGAGTGGATATTGCCAAAGGAAAGGCTATACCAATTTACAAGTAAAACATGTTCCTTTCATGTATTTTTTTCCTTTCATCATTAAAAAAAATTACATCACTAGGAAGTTAAATATAATTTCATATGTTTATTGGTCATTTTAATCTTTCTTCTATGAATTATGTAATTTTCCCCATTGTTGTTATGGGTATTTGTCTTTATTTTTATTTTTATTTTTTTATTTTTATTTTTTATTAATTTATTTTTGTTACAGATGTTTCTCCTTTTCTCCCCATTGACACGGTATTTGTCTTTTAATATTAATTTGTAGAAATACCTTTTAGTGTATGAATATTTATATATTTTTCTTCCAGATACAAAGCAGATATTTTCTTCTAGTCTAGAAGGTTTCTTTTCATCTTATTTATGTTGTTTTTTTTTAATTGTTTAAGTTGAGACATTATCTAGCCATTATGCTCATGTATTACTCAATGATAATAAAACTAACCCTACAAAACACCCTGCATCCACATACATTTTAATATATTTACATTTCATACTCTGCTAAAATTTGAAGAAATGAAGATTTTGCAACATTATCAATGTCCGAGTTACCAGCATGGATGTGAAGCTGGAGTACACCATCCAGGACAAAAAAACAGCTTTTTGATCAGGTGGTTAAGAATCATCAGCCTTTGGGAAGTGTAATACTTTGGCCTCCAGTATGTAGATAATAAAGGATTTCCTACCTGGTTGAAACTTGATAAAAAGGTGTCTGCCCAGGAGGTCAGGAAGGAAAATCCTCTCCAGTTCAAGTTCTACCCTGAAGATGTGTCTGAGGAGCTCATCCAGGGCATCACCCAGAAGCTTTTCTTCCTCCAAGTGAAGGAGGGCATACTTAGTGATGAGATTTACTCCCTTCCCGAGACCACGGTGCTCCTTGGCTCCTACACAGTGCAAGGCAAGTTTGGAGACTATAATAAAGAAATGCACAAGTCCAGGTGCCTCAGTTCCAAAGGTTGATCCCCCAGAGAGTCATGGACCAGCACAAGCTCACCAGGGACCAGTGGAAGGACCGGATCCAAGTGTGGCAAAAGTAGCACCACGGGATGCTCAAAGATAGTGCTATGTTGGAATGTCTGAAAATTGCCCAAGACCTGGAAATGTATGGAATCAACTACTCTAGATTTTTTAAAAATTTGTTTTAAATGAGCAGACCTTTGGCTTAGAGTGGATGCCCTTGGCCTAAATATTTATAAGAAAGGTGATAAGTTGACCCCAAAGATTGGCTTGTCGTGAAGTGAAATCAGGAACATCTCTTGCGATGACAAAAAGTTAGTCATTAAGCCTCAACAAGAAGGCATCTGACTTCGTGTTGTACTTTCCCCCGCCTGCGCATCAACAAGGGGATCCTGCAGCTCTGCATGGGGAACCAAGAGGTGTACATGTGCCGCAGGAAGCCAGACACCACGGCGGTCGGCAGATCAAGGCCCAGGCCCTCGAGGAGAAGCACCAGAAGCAGCTGGAGCGGCAGCAGCTGGAAATGTAGAAGAGGAGGAAAGAAACCATGGACTGAAAGAGCAGATGATGTAGGAGAAGGAGGAGCCGATGCACAGGCTCCAGGACTATGAACAGAAAACCAAGAACGCCAATAAAGAATTCTCGGATCAGATTCAGAGGGCCCTACAGCTGGAGGAGAGGAAGCAGGCGCAGGAGGAGGCTGAGAGCCTGAAGGCCGACCGCGTGGCGGCGCTGCGCGCCAAGGAGGAGCTGGAGAGTCAGACAGTGGATCAGATAAAGAGCCAGGAGCAGCTGGCTGCGGAGCTCAAAGAGTACACCGCCAAGATCGCCCTCCTGGAGGAGATTTGTAGGTGCAAGGAGGCTGAGGAGTGGTAGCACAGGGCCAAGGAATCCCAGGGTGAATTGGTGAAGACCAAGGAGGAGCAGCACTTGGGGTTGACAGCACCCCTGCCCCCGCCCCCCCCCCCCACACACACACACACTGTGTACCAGCTGGTGGGCTGCCACATCTGGGAGAGCCTGCAGGAGGAGATCACAGAGTACATGGGCTTCAGCGCCAAGCTGTCCAGCAAGGGCATCCTGGAGGACCGCAACGAGGAGAAGTCACTGAGACCCAGAAGAACCTGCACGGGCAGCAGCAGCTGATGACTCTGTCCAGTAAACTGTCCCAGGCCAGAGTCAGAACAAGAGGACGCACAATGACATCATCCACAATGAGAACACAAGGCAAGGCCGGGACAAGTACAAGACACCGGCAGCTGCTGCAGGGCAACACCAAGCAGCACATGTAGGAATTCCAGGCCACGTGAAGGCCAGGCCGGGACTGGGCAGGGCGGAGCCTCCAGTGTGAGCTCTGCCAGGGTCACAAGCGGACTCTGAAACTTGTATTTGTTGTTCTCTAAATCTAGACCCTTTCTCGTACTCCATCCAGTTCCTTTAAAAAGAGAGTAGCTATTTCAGTGGAAATATTCTGGGGCTGGGACCAATGGAAGCTTTCCTGGTTATTTTTCCCATTTGTATTATAGTGCCAAACGGGTCTGATGATGATGATGACGATGATGATGATGATTGAATTATTTCCTGTCTTGTGCTTGGAGCAGGGCTGATTGAATTAAGGAAAGAGATGCCTGTAACATCTGAGTAACAAACTCCATGCTGGCATGTGTGATATAAGATTCAGTACAATTAAAGAAAACCACATCGTGGCTTCTATTCTGTGCCATCCTTTTTTCTGTGTTTGAAATTAGCCTAAATTGACTGATTTGTACTTGATTTCTATGAAGGATGCATCTTTGTACATTTATGATTTTGAGGGGTGAAAACTGAGTATAAAACACTCTTAAAACGTGCACACAGTGGTTTCCTCCCTAGGCGACAAAATTTTATGCTCATTTAGGTTAAACAACACAGGAGAACACTGACTCTTGGATAAACTTTTCCTGTTTTGTGTGTGTGTGTGTGTGTGTGTGTGTGTGTGTGTGTGTTTAACAGTTAGAGGGCTACACTGTTGGACTTACACACCTAACTAATGATCAGCTGTAGAATATAGTATCTATGTATAAGCAATAATATGGATTAGTAACATTAGTTTTAAAAGGGGAAAGTTTTGTTCTGTATATTTTGTTATTTTTTCCAGAATAATAAAAGAAGTACATGTTAAAAACAAAAACCAAAACAAAAATCATTAAGCAAATATATTTTCTTTTAAACACACACACACACACACACACACACACATATACACACACTTCACTGCATTATTTGACATCCTTTGTGACTAGATCACAGAATAAATTTATTCTTAGCCATTTTCCAGAAATAGTGTGTAGTTGATAACAAAAACATTTTCTTCAGCTGATTCAAAAATATAATATAATCCAACAGAGTGGTATAAGTTACTTCAAATATCAGAACTTTGAATGAATGACAATGCATAGGATTTTAATGCCATAACAGGGACAAGCTTTCAAGTATTCAAAAACACCCAGTTTCTTACATCAGAAACAACTCTTTGTGACAACAATTGCCTAATGTGACCAATCTCTGTCTTCTTTCTCTAGTGAAAGGTGATTAAAAGGGTAATAGCAAACTAACTCTGAGACCATCTGGAATTCAACAATAGACTGAGCCAGATCTGACACTGTTTCAGGTCTAAAGGTAGAAGAAAAATATTACAGGTCATACTAACACATAGATTACTTATAACTTCTAGTCATATCACAGTTTTGATCACATATTCTCTCTAAGGTTATCATAAGTTGGGGTCAACATAACATGGGGATGTAAAGAAATTTTTTCCTTTGGACCAAAAGACTTAACTTTTTATTTCTATCCAGTCACCATTCACACCACTGTAGCAAAATAGAAGTAAAGATAGTGAATTATATGTTTTTATTGGTTTCAGAAAGAGGAAGGGAGAGGGAGAGAAAAAGAGAAACTGATGTGAGAGGCAAACATCCATTGGTTTCCTCTTGTAAGCAACCTAAAGAGGATCAAGGCCCCTACCCGGGCATATGCCCTGACCAGGAATGAAACTAGCAACCTTTTGGTACAAGTGACAATGCCCAACCAACTGAGCCACACCAGCCAGAGCTATTTTACATCTTTATAAAAAATCATTTTTTATTTTTTAATTACAGTTGACATACAATAATATATTAGTTTCAGTGATTAGACATTATATAACTTAAGTGATCATCCCAATAAATCTTGCACCCATCTGACACCCTACATAGTTATTAGAATATTATGGACTATATTCCCTATGATATACTTTACATCCATATGACTATTATGTAACTACCAATTTGTACTTCTTAATCCCTTCTCCTTTTTCATCCATTCCACAACCCCCTCCCATCCAGCAACTGTCAAATGTTCTCTTTATCTATGAGTGTTTCTGTTGTGCTTATTCATTCATTTTGTTTTTAGATTCCATTGTTGATAGATATATATTTATTGACATTTTATTATTCATATTTTTAATCTTTTCTCCCCTTTCTTTTTAAGGAAGATCCTTTTTACATTTTATATAATATTGGTTTGGTGGTGATGAACTCCTTTAGCTTTTTTCTTGTCTGGGAAGCTCTTTATATGTCCTTCGATGAGAAATGTAAATTAAAACCACAATTTGATATCCTTTACACCCACCAGGTCTAAAATGAAAAAGACTTCCAGTATCAAATGTTCGCAAGGATGTGGAGTAATTGAAGTTCTGATTCACTGGAAGTGAGGGTGTGATTTATAAAAGCTACTTTAGGAAAGTAGCCATATCTACTGAAGCTAAGCATATTCATCCTACCCTCTGACCCAGAATTCAATTCCTGGGTATAATCCCAACAGAAATGAGTACATGCGTTCACCAAGAGTCGTGCCTAAGAATGTTTATAGCAGCTTTCTTCATACTAGCCAAAAATAAAAACCAATCTCTCTGTCAGCAGTAGAATGGATAAATACATTCTGGAATATTCACATAATAGAATACTGTATCAAAGTGAGATAAATAAATTAAACTATACAAGTGGACCGACCCCCCAGCCTCAGTCAAGCCTTCAGTGACTGCAGCCTTGGCCAATATCTTGAGAACCTCATGAGAGACCCAGAGCCAGAACTGCCCAAGCCACTCCTAAATTCTTCACTCACAGAAATTGTGAGGGATGTTTATTGTTTTAAGCCACTGTTTTCATGTGATCTGTCACACAGCACCAGATAATCAATATACTGTGTGATAAAGGGTTTCAGCTAGATAGACTTGACCCTCTGAGCTGGTACATTAATGAATGATGCCCTTGTAATGGTTGGGGACATGGGTCCCAGGCTCCAAGTCTTCCTTTCTACCATAATATTTGCCATGCCAACAACCTATAGATATTCAAGGCCCCATAATTCCTTGACCTCCTGTCATATAAAGAGGACAAATGTGCAAATATAGAGTTTTCTTGTTTTGAGGGAAAACTTACAAGCAGAACAATATCAGAGTTTACTCAATCTCCAAACTTTCAGGCCAGACTTAGCTGGACCCTGAGTCCCGTGCCTAGAGCTCCTGTAGAGGGAGCCTGCCTGGAATGCATCACGCTCATAGGGATGGTGAGGCAGGGACCATCTATACCACCAACATGGAGCTGCTTGAGGAAAGAAATGATCATTAGAAAGGGAACTCCATTTTTTCCATTGCTCGCTGGAACCTGCTGAGCTATCTATCTGCTGAGCTACTGAAAGGGGACAGGAAACTAGTCTCCAGGACTATCCCATTTGTTTCTCCTCACCTCCCAGATTCCCAGCACGTCACTGATCCCCATTCCCAGGCTGTGCTTTAAACACAGTAAATACTTGTTGTCTCACTGATCAACACAGAGAAAAACACGTTTTTCATTCTCAGTAAGAAACTCAGGAGGTAACTTGGGCAGACACCAAGAGAACAGCATCCGCAAACTAATAAACCAGACAGGAACTGATGGCCTGTTCACTCTGCCTAGAACCCTACCTAACCATTTTAGATAAGAATCCTAAATTGTCCCCAGTCGTTTGCCCTTCATCCTTATTGCAAATCTCATCACCATCAGACAAATCCTTGGCATGTAGCTTCTGTGCCACGTTTGCATGTGGCATTGACAGGTCTACACACACCCCTCAGCCAAAGCGGCCGCCTGCTCAAGAGAAAGCCCTCCTAGAAAACAGACAGGGAAGTACGAACTCTACGTTCCCCTGCTTTCTCCTGCCACAAAGCACGCTGGGCTGTTTCCCAGTCCCA
Source organism: Tadarida brasiliensis (assembly GCA_030848825.1). Classification (NCBI taxonomy): domain Eukaryota; kingdom Metazoa; phylum Chordata; class Mammalia; order Chiroptera; family Molossidae; genus Tadarida; species Tadarida brasiliensis. The sequence goes on from CM061273.1 coordinate 48,666,172, forward strand.
CGGCTCCACTGGGGCTCTGTGCTGCTGTCCTGTGCGTGGTTGGCACCATTCTACTCATATTGCTAAGCCACCAGCATTTATTGAGGTCATTTAGGCTGATTATTAAATCTTGTTCATTCAGAATTTCTGTTACTCACTCGGGCATTTAAGTCTCACTGGCTACTCCATGTCACTTAGTAATGACTCTTGGCAGGAGTGGAGGAACCTGTGCATTATCCCTTGGAGTCATGCAGCCACGGATCTGTGTTGGACGTGGAGGGAAGTGGGAAGGTTGGTGCTGGGCTGAGCTGGAGGGAGCTGAGTAGCACACACCTGACCCTAGTGGGGTCCCAGAGGCTGGGAAGGACATGTGCATAGAGAAGTGGCCCCACCAATGTTTTCTGAAATGGAGGCCTGAGGAGGGAAGTCTTGGGCAATTTCTATTCTCACACATTCTTCTCTACCCTATGTCTCCAGCAACTCCTGCCAACTATCTAACAGTTGAGAGTTTGTTTAATTAAAAGGGAAAATAAAAAAACCTACTGTGAATTTTCCACCAGCTTGTAAGGGTGGAGAACCCGCTACACCAATCAGGGCACACATTTGTGCATGAGCTTAAGAGCTGGGGGGAAAGACAGGCCCCACCTTCAAGATAGGCCCAGGGATCCAAATATCCTGACAACCCCCAAGACCTGATGAGAGGGGACGGAAGTGAATGATCCTCTATGGACAGGAGGTCGAGTATGTTGTAAATAACTGGTCATCATTGAGTGGGGGGCAGAGCTCCAGAATAAGTTGTTATCTGACTTAATAACCGACACCTCCTGAAGAGGATGTTTTCCAGTCCTCAGAGGCTGACTGTACTGGGGAAGGAGGGAGAAGCCCCTCTGTACCCTGGTTGGAGCACACTGCTGCTGGAGGAAGTAATGTCCTCCCCAGGGATTCCAGCTTCAGTCCTGCTTTTCTTGCCTATGGCCCTTGTTATTTGCATATAAATAGTTAACTATTTGCACTCTAATTCCTTACTTCATGGCTAGAGTTGGTTATGAATTGATACACTTCAAATATGTAATATATTAGCAATGTATTAAGGCCAAGGATGGGTTTACTCAGTGGCGGTTTCATGGCTCACTTTCCTCTCCTGTCTCCTCTGCAGCAGACTCCGATGTATCATTCAAGGCTGATGAGGTGGTGGCTTCACTCTGCTCCCTGGGGTAAGAAGTAGAAGGTCAAGGCTTTTACTCTTGAAAGGAACAGTTAAACTATTCATTATTTCCTCATTTTTGACAAGAATTCTAAATTGTTCACAATCATTTACATTTCGGTGGCTATCTTAGGCTCATCAGAGTTCTGTGGCTTCTGCTTCGTTTTCATGCTTAAGGTGGAGACAGCCTCTCCTGTCCCTGCAGCAGCGGCCCATGTATCAATCCTGACTGAAGGGGGAGGGGGAGCACTTTGCTTCCTGGGGTAAGAAGTAGAAGAAGATCAAGGCTTTTACTCTTGAAAGGAACAATTAAACTATTCATTATTTCCTCATTTAATACAAGAACTCTAAATTGTTCACAATCATTTACATTTCGGTGACTGTCTTAGTTTCATCAGAGTCCCGTGGCTTCTGCTTCATTTTCATGCTTGAGGAGGAGACAGACTCTCCTGTCCCTGCAGCAGCGGCCAATGTATCATCGATCCTGACTGATGAGGGGGAGGCTTCACTCTGCTCCCTGGGGTAAGAAGGAGAAGAAGATCAAGGCTGTTACCCTTGAAAGGAACAATTAAACTATTCATTATTTCCTCATTTTAGACAAGAATTCTAAATTGTTCACAGTCATTTACATTTTGATGAATATCTCAGTCTCATCAGGGTCCTGTGGCTTCTGCTTCTTTTTCATGCCTAAGCAGGTGGTGAGAGGTCCATATATATCCCTTAGCCAAAGTGGCCGCCTTCTCCAGAAACCGCCCTTCTAGAAAACAGACAGGGAAACATGAACTCTGCGTTTGCCCTGTTTTTCCCCCCACAGTCCTTTATCCTCCTCAAATTTACCTCCATTCCGTGGTCTGGGAAACCGCCCTCCTAGAAAACAGATGGGGAAACATGAACTCTGCGTTTGCCCCGCTTTGTCCCGCCACAGTCCTTTATCCTCCTCAAATTTACCTTCATCTGTTCCAGTGAGCATTTCTTACTCCCCCTGGGAGGAAAATGTATACCGACAATTAGTGATTTGTGCCATTTTCCGTGTCTCTCACATGCATAGCTCTGGCTTATTAGGACTCAATGGGAACCTGGGTCCATACTCACCAGCAAAATCACCACACACCTGGGACCTTGAAAATGATTCCTTGCATGCTGGGCTTCCAGAAGTTCTCTGTGTCTGTTTAAGATGGTCTCACAGTGCCCTTGCCCGTTTGGCTCAGTGGTTGGAGCATCAGCCCTCCAAGCAATGAGTCGCGGGTTTGATTCCGGTCAAGGGCACGTACCTCAGTTGCGGTTCAGAGGCAACCAGTTGATGTGGCTCTATCATATCGATGTTTCTCTCTGTCTCTTTCTCTTTCCCTCCCTCCCACTTTATCTGATGATAAATAGAAAAATATCCTCCGGTGAGGAACAAAAATAAATAAATAAATAAAATGGCCCCACAGTGTCTCTGGGAGACGGTTGCAGGTGGCTTGGCATGGGGTATAGGCAGGACTTTCACTCTGCTCCCCTTCTTGGCCCTTGGACAAGCGCCCTCGTGCAGTGAAAAGAAAATGCACAAGCACCCGGGGCAGAAGCAGTGTGCTCTCTGCAGACGCAGTCCACAGGGGTCCCCTTTGGACTTGGTCTCACGTATACCATGTGCGGGGAGGGGGTGGAGCTTTTATTTTCCCAGCTGCATTATCTTATATGTTATTCACACCTACTAAATGCCTGAGTCCACCCAGCAAAGATATCCCTTGCTGACTTTCATACTCCAGGCCGTCGGTGATGAGGGAGGGAGTTGTGAAATCAGTTGAAAGGTCATAACCGACACCAAAGTACAAAATATTCTTTTTGAATATAAACAGAATAGAAAAAGTCAGAGTGCATAATAGTTTTGTTTCAGAAACAACTACTGTCTATGTGGTGTGTGTATCGAGTGGTGACATAACATGTAGCTCTCAGCCCAGGCACAGTATCATCAACAAAGTCCCCGAGGGAGAGGACCATCTTCTTTCTGACACTCATCAGTAGTGTGACCATGGGGCAAGATATCTTCCCTTCCCCCTCTCCACATCCTTTTTTTATTAAAGGAAGAGACAGACTACTGTCTAAAGTCTCTCCCAGGTGAAATTCTATGAGGTTTGGATAAAGGGGAGAGAGAGAGTAGGGGCCTGAAAACCAGTAGGATGAGAGAGGAAGTTTTCCTGCTACTTTACAGGAAGGACTCACATATTCTACCTTCCATCAGCCTTGAAGGAGACTAGCGCCCTTACTCTGAGACCATGTGACCTTCTTGCCCTTCCCCAGAGCCTCCACCACCAGCAGGAACAGGTACCACCAACACCTCTCCCTCTGCACCCTGTTTCCTTAAAGGACTAGTGACAGCAGACGCATGTGTGCCAGTCCCATTGTCTCAGCTTTGCCTAGGGAGCTCATTTTGCAAAATCTAGGCAAAGCATCAGGATAAAGAAGTATTCCTTCCAAATTTGGTGGTCTACTCACTATAAAATGAGGAGACTGAAATAGATGAGTTCTAAGTTCTCCTCTAGTTCTTTTTTTCACCCTCACTTTTATTGGCACTTATTTTCTAATGCATTTACTCCTGGGCCATGTGTTTTTGTTTCCCCCATTTTTCCTGGGGTGTCTTTTCCTTCTGTGCAACCCCCTCTCTGGTTTAGGAACAATCAGCTCTTTTTCAGGAGGATCATCTCAGTGTGGCAGGGAGAGCTCGTGTGGGTCAATCCCCATGAGCTCTGTCAGTTCTACGCTGCATCTTGGGAGCTTTGTTCACCTGGATGTGCTCAATGACAGAGAATCTACGTCTAAACCCTAAGCTCTGCGTTACTTTCTGCATTTTTAAACATGTGCAGCAAAAATCCAGCACTCTTTTTAGGCCACTCACCCTGCGCCCAGCCCCACTCTTTGGCCTGGGCACACCTACCAACTCCATCATTGTAATGACAGAATGGCACACATTGCTTCTGTAAAGTGACATCCTTCAGATGCTTAGTGGCTTTTCAGATATGCATACCCTTGATGGCCTGGGCAGTTTCACGACTGTTCTTAAAGTGACCACAAAGGTTAAAACATCTTGATTTTCATGATTTTGTGGGTTTTCTGGGTCAAGTGAATAGCGAACCATTTTGAGAGGGCACCTCAGGCCATTTTCAGGAAGAGGAAGTTCCTATAGTTCTAAAATTTAACCTGAAAAATTGCCAGACTCATATTTACCTTGAGCTTCCTCCTTTATCTTGCTTGGATGGCGTTCTTTGACATATCTGTTTTGGAGGAAAACAACATCGTTGGTTATTCATCACTATGACCACTATCTCTAAAGCTTTTTTTATTTCATTCTAAGTGAGATGGTAATTTTTTGTGAGGACAGGAATTCTGAAGAGTCCCTAACTTAGGATCGTGTATGCAGCTGGCAATGCATTTTATTGACTGTTTTAGATAACATTCAGCAGATAAATCCTAATAAAAACTGGGTTCAGCTGTTGGTTTTGCCACTGGGACCTTAAGTTGATCTCCTTCATCTACGGAAGAGGATGGTACTATTGTCCTCACAGGACTGTGGGGATTGAATCAGATAGTATATGGAAAACTCTTCATCCTATGATTGGCATAAACCAGCGCTAAGTTTGCTAATGGGGTCACAACAAGGTGGTCAAATCTATCAAAGGGTTCTGTCTGTGGTATCAGCATCAGAAAGCACTTTCCCACCATCAGATTATAAAAATATTGCTTCTATTTTCTTCTAGTACTTTCACAGGTTCATTTTTATTTTTTACATTTATATAAAAAAAAATGTTTTTTCAATCTTCACCCAAGGATATTTTTCTAGTTATCTTCAGATAGAGAGGGAAGGAGGGAGAGAGAGAAACATCGACGTGAGAGGGACACATCGACTGGTTGCCTCCCGCACGACCCCGACCAGGGCCGAGGACAAACCGCAACCGAGGTACAGGTCCTTGACTGGAATCAAACCCATGACTCAGGCGTGTGCAGGCTGATGCTCTAACCACTGAGCAAAACAAGCCAGGGCATATATACATGTTTTTTTTAAGGTGAGAGAGATCTGCCATTATTTCCCCTTCAAATAGTTAGGTAGCTTTTATATACCATTTATTCATTTTCTTCCACAGATTACAATATTAAAAGGCGACATTTCAAAAGTTTTAGAACACAGATCTAAAGCCATTTGGTCCTTATACATCTCGGCTCTGCTCCATGATGTGTTGACCTTGGAATTGCTTTCTTGGGGAGTCACCTGTTAAAAAGTTGTTTACCATATATTTAAGTTCTCAGGGGAGGAGAATGCCTCTCTATTGCCTTGAAAAATGGTGACAAATCTCACAAAAAGACTAGGACCAGCATGGCTGGAGGACTCAGGGAAGGCTTCATGAGGAAAGATGAACTTGAGCTGGCTTTTGAGGGATTCACTGGACTTCCGCAGGCAGAGCAAAATGAGGGAATTTTAGATGGGCAAAGGCACACACAGCAGTGGGAATGGGCATGCTGAGGCCAGCCTGTGGTGAGGGGCTGCTTTGGTGGGACGGAGGGCTGCACGACTGTTGAAACGGTAAATCAGGTTGGATTAGTCGGGTACAGACAAGGTGGTCAGCTTAGTAAATCACTCTTTTAATGTTAGCACCTGCATGTAAACCATGATGTAATTGAACCAAAGGGACACAGGCAATCTCCAGGGACAGGTGACTATAACATGACCTGCTGTAGAGGAGCCTGACACAGGGTTTAGGTTGCAGTGTTTTAACTGAACCTATTTACACCACGCCTTACACACTGGAGAAGAAAGCTAAGTAAATCTGATGAATTGACAAGATCACACTTCTATCTTTTAGCCATGTCCTTTCTGCCAGGGTGACATAGCTCCCTGACAGTGGAGATTCTATATCACTCCTCATTTCAGCCAACCAGGAAAGAAATCAGTGGTGGAAAGAGAGTAATTGGTGAGTACATCAAATCAACATTGTTCATTTTGAGTTGAAGAAATGTTGCTAACATGTTAATTCTGGCCTATTAAACTTAAGTTTCAAAATACTCTAGTGGCTTGTTATTTCGATTTCAATTCCGCAAGATCTCTGGGTGTGGGCTTCCTTTAAAAATCTTTGGAATATAATTTATAATAAAAGAACAAAGCAGCCTGGCCTGTGTGGCTCAGTGGAATGAGTATCATCCCATGGACTGAGAGGTCCCGGTTCGATTCCCCGTCAGGGCACATGCCCAGGTTGCAGGTTATATCCCCCGTGGGGGGTGTGCAGAGGGCAGCCGATGGATGTTTCTCACATGGATGTTTCTATCTCTCTCTTCCTTCTTCTCTCTCTAAAAAATCAATAAAAACATTTTTTAAAAAAGAACAAAGCATATCTCAGTGCTCGTGACTAAAGAGGAGTATCAAGGAGGAGTAGGTGGGAGAGTGGTTTTGATTTTCAGTTTGTGGGTTCTAAGTCTATTCTGAAGATAGAATATATTTTAGAAACCTGAATTAACTGTTGTCTTACCGCAATGAGACAGAAAATTACAATAAAAAATGTTGCTACTACAATGACAGGTACTGCCATGATGAATTTGTGGTTCTTCTCATATCCTCGCATTTGTTTTGTGAGCTAAAACAAAACAAAGAACATTAAAACAAAACAAAACAAAGATATGGAAAGGATAAAAACTAACTATTCTTAAGCCTATTCTAAAGAATAGCTAACTATTCTTAACCACTACTCTAAAATCCCACTCTTTCGGGTGGTTCTTAAAGAACACACCCAATCTAATGTATTATGTATTCAGAGCATTAGCATTTTCTTGTACAATTTATTTATCTTGTGTGTTAGGTCCTCTTCTCATCTATCCCAGGAACAGTAGCACCATTCTTTAATGAGCAAAGAGGGAGATCACTGTCTTAGCCAAAGTCACATGGTCAAGACAAGGTTCAGACTAGGTGCCCCTGGTCTTCCTGCCTGGGTGCTTTCATGGCATGTCCTAAACTGCCTAAAAGTCCAGGTCCCATGTTTTAGGAGCTGTCCTCACCTCATCGGGCTGCTCCTCTTCCTGCTCACCCAGGTCTTGCGTCCTCTCATTCAATTGTTCTGAATCCCACTGTGCCTTGGAAATCTTTCCTTCTTGCTGCTCACTGAGCATCTTCATCAGGAGGCCTGTTCCAGAAAATAGTTTCCTCAATTTACTTTTGTAATTTGAATTGTAAAATTCGGGTTTAAGAAAAGAGTTCCCTCTGTTGTTTCTCAAATGACTCAAGGGCATATCTGCATCATGTGCATTTGCAAAAGGGAGTATAATGAATGGTAATAACACTGACTCTGTATCTTCTAGATTTCCCTCCAAGAAATAGGGCGATACGTATTTTAGTGCACTAATAACATCACTTTCATCAATAAAGTCTAGCTGCTCACCCATTAATGAAGACGAACTATTATAATTTTTCACTGGATGTGCCTTCTCTGGCTCAACAGTCAGCTCAGTGCTATTCTTCTTCCGGCGACTTATGGCCTTCATAAACGGTCCTTCTATAAATAGTTCTTCATCTGTCAAAAGGAAGAGACCACTTTTGATATTGGAAGACTCATGGGACAGCTTTTTGTTGGTCCACAGCCATACATTCCAGTCAAATAAATTGGGAATCGGCCAATATTTGAGTGCCATTTAGAGAGGAGAAAAATAATCCCCAACTTAAACCTATGATTGTCAACACTATAAAAGGAGAAAAGGAATCTTTTTAAAAAGTAGTTATTTACTCAGAACATTCCATAGCATGAAATATAGTAACTATATTTAGGAATATTCCACTGGTCCCCAAGGGCCAATTGCTCGTTACTGAAGAAAAGCCAAGGCTGGGAGACCCCACTCAGTTAGACTCTGCAGATCTCCTGTGACTCCTCACACTCATGTGCCCATCCTGTCCTGCCTCAGATGCAGAGGGAGCCTGAGGCCTCCTCTCCCCACTCTTCAGGGTGCTCGTGTTCTTGCTGCCATCACAGGTGACCACGATTAACACCCACTGCTAACAGGTCCTCATCCGGACACGCCCTTCTCCAATTACCCACCGATTCCTTAGCTCAGTTCCTGCTTCCACATATCCCAGCGCCCCGGCCAGTGTGGTTCAGTGGTTGAGCATTGACCCATGCACCAAGAGGTCACCAGTTCAATTCCCGGTTAGGGCACATGCCCAGGTTGTGGGCCTGATTCCCAGTGGGGGGCATGCAGGAGTCAGCCAATTGATGTTCTCTCTCATGGATGTTTCTATCTCTCTCTCCCTCTCCTTTCCTCTCTCTCTAAAATCAAGAAAGAACAAATATTTAAAAAATTGTTTTTTATTTTTTAAAAAGCCCAGTTGGTGTGGCTCAGTGGTTGAGCATCGACCCATGCACATATCCCAGCCCCCATAACAGAAGGCTCTATGCAGAAAAAAAAATATATATGTCTACTCTTGCTTAAAATTTAGGCAGGCATCTGGGATGTATGTTAAGAGATTTGCCAGGGTATATGCCACTATGGAATGCTCAAAAAAAAAAATTATATATATATGGATTAATACTTAGGGTCCTAAAAAAAAAAAGAGGCAAAAGCAACTTTTCTCAGTGCCCACTCCGCTTTCATTTCATGTCATTTCTTATATTTTCAGCTTTACTTGGGGAACCATCCAAAGCTTCTGGCTGTGTGAAGGTGAAGTGTACCATTGATTGTGCAGCTGGGTTTCTTTTCCAGAAGAATTAAAAGATGCTGGTGGTGGTGAGGGTCAGAGAAGGAGGTAAGGGTCCTGAGGAAGGAGGAGCATGGGATTGGGGAGAGCCCAACACTGGGCGCAGGAGACCCAGGCACTAGGCGGCAGCACTTAACACTTTCTGATCTAGATTTTATCTGTAAAAGGAGATTAAAATGCCTGTTCTGCCCACACTTGGGGTAGAAGGGAGTAATGTAATTAGTCAAAACATTGTTTTGAAAAATAAGCAATGCTGACTTTATATGAGAAGCACAGCGTTATTATTTACGATGTGCCCCAGATCACTGACAGAGACCGTGTTCAAGCTACCTGGGCATGAAAGCACATTTTAAAGATTATCAAGTAGGTGCCAATAAACCTAATATGTAGAAAAATACTTAAAAGCACCGAGTGTGTGGTGGATAGAAAACCTGAGCTCCAGAGCAAGTTCAGAGCTGGATGGTGTAAGAGCACGTGGGCCTCCCATTCATCAGAAGGGCTTGGTAGCAGCTTCTGGTGATGGATCCAGAAACTCAGGTTCCAAATAAAACTTCATGAAACAGCATCATTTGTACTCTTTTTATAAACTTGCAAAATAAAACAATAAAGAGGTATCTTGCCCTGGCCAGTTTGGCTCAGCAGTTAGAGCACCAGCCCATGGACCAAAGAGTCCTGGTTCGATTCCCAGTCAAATGCATGTACCTTGGTTGCAGGTTTGGTCCCCATCCTGGCCAGGGGCAAGCAATCGATGTGCCTCTCTCATATTGTTTCTCTCTCTCTCTCTCTTTCCCTCTCTCCCTCCCTCCCTTCCACTCTATCTAAAATCAATGGGAAAAAATATCCTCAGTTGAAGATTAACAACAATAACATAATAATGTATCTATATCTGTCCTACACAGCAAAGGGCAATTGAAACCGAATGCATACAAAACAATTTACAAACTGTGACACACTAATGAACAAGTTCTCATCTGGAAGTAAAGCACCAAGCAGAGAGCACAACACACACTATGTGGCCACTAGTGTTAACTCCCTCCCCTTCCATTCCTCTCTTGTTCCTTAATCTGACTTTTAGCAAGGGAGTAGTTCTTAGAAATATAAAGAGTTGAATTCTGAATAAATGAATAAAAATAATGCAGTTACATTACTTTCTTATAAGTATATCATCATCGATTAAAAATAAAAATTAAAAAGTTTAGCATCAGGCAATTCAGACTCACCACAAGGTGCGTTTGTCAGACACTCAGTGTCACAATGCAGTTTGACTGTCTCAGTGGCAGCCTCAATATTACTTTTAAATTGACAGAGGCAGCAGGTCAAATGTCTAGGTAAGATCCTATAAATGGAAACAGAATTCAGTTAGTGGCAAAGGAGTTACTTGAGTAGGTAGAAGAGGTAAGCTGAGGCTACCACAGGGCTGGGCAAAACAGAGCTTCTGGGGCATATCGCCCGAACAGTGTGGTAGGGATCAGTTGGCCACTTGCTACTCTTAATATCATAGATAAATAAAGAGGAGGACAGAAGTGCCCAGCAGAAGGGTAAGAATGGCAGTGGGTATGGGATGCCTGGAATAAAGGTGACAGGGATTAGAATTGGGTGACACTGATCTGTAGTCCAACTCAGAAGTATCTCCTTCTCCCAACCCAAAAGTCTCACTTTGGATGGAGAGTACACAGGAAGAGGAAAACCTCTAAGACGACTCTGGATAAGTCTCCAACTTATAGAATCTCATTCTCAATTCCTAATTGTGAGTGGTAAATATATTAGAAATTACTCCAGGTATAAAAAACATTGTGTGGTTAAATAATAACAGATAGCATTGGCCAAATCTGGGCAACACGAACATTCAAAAGTATAATGATAATAAGGTATAATATAATTAATTTGAATAAGAGCCCATGAGTTCATAATGACACTCAAAAAGAAAAGAGGGAAACTATTATTTATAAACTAATGTCAGCTAATAAGTGTAGAAGGAAAAATAGAATTAGAAAAAGTGTCACTTTGTAACCAATGATGTAATAATTCATTCAGATACAGATTATCACTGATGCACACAGTTGGGTAAAAAGTTGAGAGTAAAATCTTCACTGATCCCAAAGTATCAACCCACAGATTATTAATTACCAAGGGAGAAAATTACTTTACAATGGAGTGATCTGGCAGATACCACCTTAACCAAGTGATCAAACTTAGCATTATGGGTCACTTGAAGTGATGATCACCTATGCAGTATTCTTTCCAAAATAGTTTACCTTGACTCTAATCATTAGAAAACAAATCCAGACTGTGGGACAATTTATAAGACTAGGATCTTAGACACATCAAAAATACAGCTGTTATAAAAGACCAAAAAAGTAAAAGGGTAGGAAAATATTTTAGACTAAAGGAAACAAAGACATGACATGTGAAGCCTCAATTTTGAGTGGATCCTGGATCAAAACAAAACAGAATTAAAGAACATTATTGAGGGTGGGGAAGATATTAGTGGCTTTTGGCCAAGATGGAGTAACTGGGACCAACTTAACCTCCTGCCTAAAATAATTTAAAAACTAGACAAAAGTATAAGTAACAACAGTTTTCAAGGAATTGGACCTCAGGCAATGAAGGACAGTGATCCCCAAAGGATAGGAAATAAATGAAGTGAGCCCTATGATTGCCCTAGCTTACTGCTCTGAGTTTCCAGGTCATGGTGCAGAGAAGAAGAAACCCAGACAGAGACTGGTGAACTCCCTAAGGAAATGGATCTGAGAGTCGGGGGAAACCAAGGTGACTAGAATTTACAAAGCAGAACTCTAGGAAGCAAAGAGGCACACAGACAAAAGAACTCTGGGGATATGCAGAGGGATCTCTTGGGTATTCAACAAAGTACTGGTCAGTGCATGTGTGTGAAGAATCACTTGAGGCCAGGAGAAAAACCATGTGAAAGCATTAGAGATAAGAATATCTGGATATCACACAGTGTTAGGAATAGTGTTCCTAAAAGCCAGAGATTAAAAACTACAGTGTCTAAATGAAAAAGACACTGGATGCGATTATTAGCAGATTAGACACTGCAGAAGAAAATTTCAGTGAAATTGAATAATAGCAATAGAAACTATACAAAATGACACGCAAGGAGAAACTAACCAACAAAAATGAAAGGAGTAGCAGTGAGTTGTGCAACAACTTCATGGCCTGAGATATGTGTAATTAGAGTCCATGAAGGGGTGGAGACATAAAAATCTGAATAAATAATAGCCCCAAATTTTCCAAATTGGTAAACACCAAACACCCACAAATCCAAGACGGCAAATTAACTCCAAGGACAAAAAACATGGACAAAACTATACCAAAGCACATCATAACCAAATTGCTCAAAACCAGCAATAAAGAGAAAATATCAAAAGCAGCCAGAGGGGGGAAAAAAACCCAGGCACTATGTACAGAGGAACAAAGATAAAAAATATAGTTGATTTCTTGTCGGAAACAATGTGAGCCAGAACTCTTAGTGGAACAAAATCCTTAAAGTTGTGAAGGGGGAAAGGGGACCCAACAACTATCAAGCTAGAAATCTATACCCAGATCTTTCAAAAACAAAAGCAAGATAAAGACTCTCCGACATTCAACAGCTGAAAGAATTCACCACTAGTAGATGTGCACAGTAAGAAATACTAAAAGAAGTTTTTTTCGGGAGAAGGAAAGTATTACCAGATGGAAATACAGATTATTACAAAAGATTGAAGAACACTTGAATTGGTAATTACATAGGTAAATATGTAAGATTTTTCTTATTATTTAAATATTTTTAAAGATAATTGACTGTTTAAACAAAAAATATAGTGTGTTATTTATAACAGAAGTAAAAGTAAAGTGTATTGCAAACCAAAGCACAAATGGAGGGACAAATGGAAGTACACCACTGTAAGGTTCTTCTACTATTGATGAAATTGCAAAATGTCACTGCAAGATAGATTGTGATAAGCTATAGATGTACAATAGAAAGCATAAAGCAACTACTAAAATAAGAAAACCTGAGTTATACCTATATAGCCAAAAATGGAAATAAAATAAAATAATAAAATGTACTCAATCCAGAAGCAGAAAGGAAAAGAGGAAAAAAGAAACAAAGAACAGATGAGTCTAATAGAAAACAAATAGCAAGACAGTAGATTTAATTTTAATCACATAGAAATGGTCTAATCTCCCTAATTAAAGGGTAGAGTTGTCACACTGGATAAAAAAGCAAAAGCCACCTATATGTGTCTATAAAACCATCTTCAAAAGAAAGATACAAATAGGTTAAAAGGATACAAAACATATGCTATGCTAACACTAATCAAAACAAAGCTGGAGAGGCAATATTCCTATAAGACAAAGTCAATGTCAAAGCAAAGAATATTACCAGGGATAAAGATCATATTAATGAAAGGTGGGTGAATTAATGATGAAGACATAACTTAGCAATTTATGCTCCTGATAACAGAGCTTCAAAATATATGAAGGAAAATGACAATGACAAGGAGAAACAAACATATCCACAATTATAGTTGGACACTTCAACATCCCTCTTTTAATAATTGATGGAGCAAGTAGATAGAAAATCAGTAAGGATATAGAAGACTTGAAGAACACTATCACCCTACATGATATTTAGAAAACACTCCACCCCAAATCAAAAGAATGTATATTTCTTTCTCAAATGGACACAAGATTTACCAAAATAGACTCTATTCTGGCCGATTACCAGAATTTACTGGCCATAAAATCAGTCTCCATAAATTTAAAAGGATTTTAGTCTTTCAATATATATTCTTTGACCACAGTGGAATTAAATCAGAAATTAACAGATCTAAAAAAATCTGAAAATATCTGATAACTAAAAAATATGCTTCTAAGTAACCCTTTGGGTCAAATAAGAAATCATAAGGGAAACTAGAAACTATTTTGAACTGACGGAAAATGAAAACATGAGATGTCAACATGTGGGATGTTGCTAACGCAATAAATACTTAACTTCTTTACTTTCCACCTTAAGAAACCAGAAAAAGAAGAGCAAATTAATCACAGAGTAAAGAGAAGAAAGGACACAATAAAGATTAAAGCAGAAATAAGTAAAATGGAAAACAGAAAACTAGAGAGGTCAGTGAAATAACAAAATAGTGCTTAGAGAAGACCAATAAAATTTACAAACTTTTTGCCAGATTATGCAAGAAAAGACAAGACAAATGATCAATATTAGTAACGAGATGGGTGACATCACTGTAGCGTCTACAGATTTTAAAAGGATAATAAGGGAATATGATAAAATATTTTATGCCAATAAATTGAAGATGAAATAGACAAATTTCTTGAAAGACAGAAACTACTAATGTTTACTCAAGAATAAATATGTAACTTAATTAACACTATTTTTTTTTCTTTTAGAGAGAGATAGAAACATTAATGTGAGAGAGAGACATCAATTGGGTGCCTCCTGCACGCCCCCCACTGGGGATCAAGCCTACAACCCTGGCATGTGCCCTGAATGGGAATGAAACCAGGAACCTCTCAGTCCATGAGACGTCACTCACTCCAGTGAGCCACACTGGCCAGGCTAATTAGCACTATTAAAGATACTGAATATGTAGTTTAAAACTTTTCCAAAAAAAAAGCTTCAAGCCCACATGGCTTCACTGGTGAATTCTACCAAACATTTAAGGAAGAAATAATGGTAATTCTACACAAACTCTAAGAGAAAATTGAAGAGAAGGGAATACATCTCAACTCATTTGTAAGGCCAACTTTCCCCTTTTTAAAACTAGGCGAAAGTATTATAAGAATGGAAAACAACACACCAAAATCTCTCATGAACACAGATAGAAGAATTCTAAACAAAATTTTAGCATACAAAATCCAGCAATACATAAAAAATTATACATCATGGGGTTTATGTCAGGAACACAAGGTTGGTTTAATATGTGAAAATTAATGTAATTGGCCCAAGTTAATAAACTAAAGAGGAAAATAATACAATCATTGCAATAGATGCATAAAAAGTAGCTGATACCCTGGCCGGTGTGGCTCAGTTGGTTAAGCATCGTACAGTGCCCTGAAAGGTTGCTCTTTTGATTCTGGTCAGGGCACATACCCAGGATGCAGGTTTGATCCCCATTTTGGGTGCTGGTGGGGGGCAACCTATCGATGTTTCTCTCTCACATCGATGTCTCTATCTCTCTCTCCCTCTTCATTCCTCTCTGTCTAAAAAAAAAAAATCAATTAAAATAAACATTAAATAAATGAATAAGTAAATAAAATGAAGATTTTAAATAAATAAATAAAAATTAAAAGTATCTGAGCAATTCTAACATCCATTCCTGATTAAAAAATAAAAACAAAAAAACAACCCTCAGGAAACTAGGAATGAAAAAAGACATCCTCAATTTGATAAATGACTTCTACAAGAAATCTAACACCATTTTTAATCATGAAAGACAAAGTGCTTTCTCTCCAAGATCAAACCAAAGAAAGGATGTTTGCTGTCATTACTTCTGTTCAACATTGCACTGAACGTTTTAGCCAGTACACTAAGGTTAAAAAAAAAAAAAACAATGTTATTCTGAATGAAAAGGAACATGTAAAACTATACTTATTTGCAGATAACATGATTATCTGTGCAGACAATCTGATGGAATCTATAAAAAGGCTAGTAGAAAACAGTTTATCAAGTTTGCAGGACATAAAATCAATACACAATAAAAATTAATTTTTCTTATACCTAGGAAAGAACAATCAGAAATTGAAATTTTTAAAATACTATTTAAAATAGCATCAGTCTATGGCCATACCACCTTGAACACTCCCAATCTCACCGAAAATAGCATCAAAATTATAAAACATTTTGAAATGAATCTTACAAATGATGTAAAAGACTTACACACTGAAAACTACAAAGTATTGCTGGGAGAAATCAAGAAAGACCTGAAAAAATGGAGAGATATAATGTGTCCATGAGTCAGGAGAATCAATATTGGTAAGATGTTAATCTTCCTCAAATTGATTTATAGATCAAGCCCAGCAGGTTGTTCTGTAGGAAATGACCAGCTAATTCGAAAATTCAGATGGAAATGTGAAGCTCCTAGAATAACCAAAACAATTTAAAAAAAATAAGCACAAAGTAGGAGGACTAACGCTACCTGATTTCAAGACTTATGAAGAAGGTCCACTTTGAGGACATTGAGATATTGGTGTAAAGATAGACAACTAAATCAAAGAAGCAGAATAAAGTTGGAAAGTACAGAGATATGGACAACTGATTTTTAGGTTCAAAAGCAGTTCAGTGGAGAAAGGATAGTCTTTTCAATGAATGGTGCTGGAACAAATAGATATCTACAAGTAGAAAAAGTGAACTTCAATCCAAACCACATACAGAAATGAACTTAAATTGTTTGAAAGATCTAAATGTAAACCCCAGAACTATAAAACTTCTACAAGAAAACATATGAGAAAATCTTTATGACCTTGAATTGGACAAGATTTCTTAGATACAATACCAAAAGTAGAATCCATAAAAGAAAAAAAAGGATAAATTGGACATTTTTTAAATTAAGAATTTCTGCCCCACAAAAGACACTTTTGGGGCAATGAAGAGACAAGCCACAGAATGGGAGCAAATACTTATCAAATGACATATTTAATATAGAACTTGTTTCCAGAATATGTAAAGAACCAAAACTCAATAAAAACATAGGTGTTTCAAAGACATACAAATGGCAAATAAGCACATGAAAAGACATTTGACATCATTAATCATTGCGGAAATCCAAGTTAAAACCACACTGAGATACCACTACACACTTATTAAATTATCTAAAATTAAACAGACTGGCCATAGCAAGGGTTGGCAAACATGTGAAAAAACTGAAATTGTCATACACTGCTGGTGCGGATGTAAAATGGCACAACCACTTTGGAAAATAGTTTTTTAAAAACTTAAACATACCGTATAATCCATCCATTCCACTTCCAGATATTTATCAAGAGAAAGAGAGTATATTTCCATAAAAATACCTGTACATAAATATTCATAATAGCTTTGTTTTTAATAGTCAAAAATTGGAACAACTCAAATAGCCGTCAATGGTGAAAAATAGTGATATATCCATATAATGGAATACTATTCAGGAAGAAAAAGAAATGAGTTACTGATACACATCACAACATGGATAAGTCTTAAAATAATGATCTGAGTAAAAGAAGCCAGTCAGAAAAGAGTAGATATTATATGATTCCATTTATATAAAATTCTAGAAAATGCAAATGAACCTATAGCAACAGAAAGCAGATGGATGGCTGCATGGGAATTCAGAAGGTAAGGAGGAATGGGAAGCAAGAATTATAAACAGACATGATGAAACTTTTTGAGGTGATAGACAGTTTGATTTTGGTGATGATTA
Source organism: Tadarida brasiliensis (assembly GCA_030848825.1). Lineage (NCBI taxonomy): Eukaryota > Metazoa > Chordata > Mammalia > Chiroptera > Molossidae > Tadarida > Tadarida brasiliensis. The sequence continues at coordinate 48,683,474 of CM061273.1, forward strand.
GTGCTATATGAATGTGTATATTATACACATTATATATATACACACACACATATATACGTATATATATACATATACATATATATATACACACACACATATATATCAACACAAATTATTGTATATCAATTATACCTCAAAAAGTTGTTAAAAGTAAATGATATAGCCACCTGGGGAAATTTGAATAGCAACTCTTCATTGTATAATAGTCTAGTCAGGAATTTAATTTCCTCAGTGCATTAACAGTATTGTGGTTATACAGAGCATTGATTTTGCATGTCTGGAGAGAAAGTCATCTAACTGACAAGGGAAGGACTGACTGTGGCAGACACTGTGGAGGGCTGAGGAAGATGAGGCTAGAGCAATCACCAGTAGATTCAACAATGTGGGGAAACAGTCATTTGTAGTCTCTGTCAAAGGCGGTTGGAGCAGACTGCTGAGTGCAGAGCCCTTTCCCATACTGATATCATTTAATCTCCTCAGCTATCCTTAGCATATTAGCAAGTTTCTATTAGCCTGCCATATTGGAAGGGGACCCACAATTTCAGGTGTAGTAAGTTCTGTAATAAAATATCACAAGAGAGGTCTACAGAAATATTATTTTCACTGCAAAAAAAAAAAAAAAGAAAGAAAGAAAGCAAATGAAACCTGACCCTTAATTTACACCATATGTAAAAATGAACTCAAAATGCATCATAGACCTAAATATAACTAGACAAGTTCTGGAAGAAAACAGGAGAAAATCTATGTGATTTTGGATTAGACAACGGGTTCTCACACAAAAATTTCTTAGGTAAGAAACAAAAAAAGCACAGACCATAAGAAAAAAATTGCTAAATTAGAGTTCATCAAAATTTAAAAATTAAAAACGTCTGGTCTTCAGAAATACGTTTAATAGAATGAAGACAACCCACAACCTGGGAGAAGATATTTACTAAACACAGATCTGAGAGAAAAGACTTATACAAAACACTCCTAAAACTCAATATCAAGATAAATATCCAATTTAAAAATTGATTTGAACAGACACTTCATTGAAAAAGATATTTTCACATAGAGATTCCACATCATCAGCTATTAGAGAAATGCCAATAAAAACCACAATGTGATACAAATATTTCTTACAAGAAAGGCTAATTAAAAAAAAAAACAGAAATATAAAGATAAAGTAAAAATGTGGAACAATTGCAACTCTCTTCTATTGCTAGTGGGAAGGCAACATGGTACAACCACTTTAGGACACAGTTTAGTCCAGCTGGTGTGGCTCAGTGGTTGAGCATCGACCCATGCACCAAGAGGTCGCCGGTTCGATTCCCGGTCAGGACACATGCCCGATTTGTGGGCCAAATCCCCAGTGGAGAGCATGCAGGAGGTGGCCAATCAATGTTCTCTATTATCGATGTTTCTCTCTCTCTCTCCCTCTCGCTTCCTGTCTCTCTCAAATCAATAAAGGGAAAAAAAATTTTTAAAAAAAAGAACACAGTTTAGCAGTTTCTTAACAAGTCAAATATGCACTCAGCATATGGTACAGCGTTCCTACCCTTACGTATTTTACCTGAAAGCAATGAAAACATATGTTCACACAAAAACCTGCATGTGAGTGTTTTTAGCAGCTTTATTCTTTTTTTTTTTCCTTTATTGATTTTTTTTTTATTTTAGAGAGAGAAGAAGGGAGAGGGAAAGAGAGATAGAAACATCAGTGAGAGAGAACATCGACTGGCCGTCTCCTGCATGCCCCCACTGGGGATTTGTTCCACAACCTGGGCATGTGCCCTGACTGGGAATCGAACAAGCAACCTCTTGGTGCGTGGGTCGACGCTCAACCACTGAACCACATCAGCTGGGCAAGCAGCTTTATTCTTAATAGCCAGAAAACTACAAACAACTCAAATAGCCATTAACTGCTGACTGCATAAACTAACTGGTATACCCACACAATTGGAATACTACCCGACAACTTACAGGAACGAAGTACTGATAGATGCAACAACATGGATGAATCTCAAAAGGATTATGCTAAGTGAAAGAAGCCAAACACAAAAGGCTACACTCTACATGATTTTATTTATAAAACACCCTGGAAAAGGCAAGACTATAGTGACAAAAATCAGATTGGTGCTTTCCAGGGGCTGGTGGTGGGAGGAGGACTTGACTGCAAAGAAACAGGAGAGGCCCTTTTGGGATCACAAAAGTTGATAACTACACATTTATCAAAACTCACTAAACTCTACACTTTAACAGAGTGAATTTTATTAAATAAAAACTACACCTCAATACACCTGACTTCAGAAAATAATAAAGCAAACCTCAAAGAACTAAGTGAAAATAAATATAAGAAAAATCCACTTACAGTTTTTCCAATTTAAGGGTCGTGATGAAGATGTTATCAACTGTTGTAAGGGACACTTGTGTTGTTCCCATGTCTCTGAAGGAGAAGGCCCAAACATGCATGATATGAACCCAAAGACAAAAATTCTTTATTTAAAAAGACACTAAACGACATCTGGTTACTTCAATTCGGGCTTCTCTATCAAGCCAACTCAAGAGTTTACTTGCCAAGGATGCTAATTTCAGATAGCGATTCATGAAGAAATTTAAATTTATTTGCATCATCAAATTAATAACCATGGTGAATAGTATAGTCTGTTATTGGTTGTTGTTTGTTTGTTTTTTGTTTGTTTGTTTTTTTTACCATTATCCTACTTGTCATTCTCAATTACTTAATTATTCTTTTTAAAAAAATACATAATGTATAAACTATTCCTTTTTTCTTTCTGAGATGAATGGCATTTCTTTCTACATGCATCTACATGATTCATATCTGAATGTGTTCTTCAACACTGCTCCCTTCCTCTGCTGGCTGTCTTGTTCTTGTGCATTCTTTCTTAATCATTTTTCTATGCCATTAACTCTTTTTCAATAACCCAGTTAAATTTTAAGTTATAATATTTTAGTCAAAATGCACAATACTTAATCTTTGACAAAAATAAGAAAGTGTATAAATCATCTCATGAGCCATGAGATTGTTGCAATACTCACAAATATTTTAATGCCCGCAATTTTAAAAGATATGGATCTTGAACAGTTGTCAGAGGATTATGACTGAGAATTCTGAAAAAAAATGCAATGGAATTAAAATTATCTGAAAGATTATATTCCTTTCATTGGTACAAAACTTGAAGGTTAAGAAAAATAACTTTCTGTCTTTACCTATAGATCACTCTTAGAATCTGTAAAGCACTCCTTTTGGGGGGAACTACCCAGGTCTCTAAATGACAGAGTAGAGAAGGGAAAGTAAAAAGAAAAGGAAAAAAGTTGATAGCAAAGAAAAAAATATGCTGAAGACCTTTTCAGATTGAAAACCCTATTAGTGACTAGGCTGATAGGAAGCTCTTGCTCTACAGGAAATACTATTTCTAGTGTCCTCCATAATTCAAGGGGCTTTTCTTTCATCTCCAGAAATTTTAAAAATTCCACAGTTTAAACCATCCAGTTAAAGAGAAAAATAGGTCTAATTCCTTGGTTTTGGAGCCAAAGAAGGGATAAATCTAGGAGGGCCTGATGGGAGCCATACTTCCATCACACACTCCCATGTGTATTCTTGTATCACAGGCTTTGTTACATTGTATGTAATCATCTGTTTACTTGTCAATTTCTTGGATTGTTAGTGCCTGACATTTACTAGGTATTTAACAGATATTTGTTTATTTATTTATTTATTTTTATCCTCACCCGAGGACATTTTTTTTTCTTTTTTGCTCAGATAGAGTAGGAGGGAGAGAGAGGAAGAGAGAGAGAGAGAAACATCGACGTGGAAGGGCCACATCGAGTGGCTGCCACCCACACAACCAACCAGGGCCGGGGACAAACTGCAACCGAGGTACATGCCCTTAGCGGGAACCGAACCCGGGTCTCTCCGGACCGCAGGCTGACGCTCTAACCGCTGAGCCAAAGCGGCCAGGGCAACAGATATTTGTTTAATAAATAAATAACATTCTGATTGCATATCAATAAAATGAACAAATACTTTTTTTTTTTGTTTCGTTAATCCTCACCTGAGGATATTTTTCTATTGATTTTTTAAAGAGAGTGGGAAGGACAGAAGGAGAGAAAGGGAGAGAAAGGGAGGGGGAGGGAGAGAGAGAGAAACATCAATTAGAGAGAGACACATCAATTGGTTGCCTCCTGCACAACAGGGACCGTTGCCAGGGATAGAACCTTCAACCCAGGTGTGTGCCCATGATGGAGAATTGAACCTGAGACCTTTTGGTCTGCGGGCTGAGGCTTCAACTGCTGAGCCAAACCGGCCAGGGCAAACACATTCATTTTTGACATAAATTTTTATTCCAAATGCTGAAATAAATTTTCTCCTTAATTCTTTGAAACAAGTAAAACAACACACACAGACACACACACACACACACACACACACACACACAAAGAAGGAAAAGAAAATCTGTCTTTAGGTTAACTCTACTCAAGAATCATTAGTGTACTTTTGCAGAATACTATAAAGATGATTATCACACCTAGTATCTATTAGGCTGCTGGGCATCTGTGATGAACGTTTCACATTTAATCCTCACAATAACCTTACTTATTATTATTTTTGTTTTTAATCCTAACCTGAGGATATTTTTTCCATGGATATTTAGAAAACTCGGAAGGGTAGGAGAGAGGGAGGCAGAGATAGAGAGAGAGAGAGATGTGAGAGAGACAAATGGATTGGTTGCCTCCCACATATGCCCCAGTTGTGGCAGGGTATCAAACCTGCAACCTGGGTATGTTCCCTTGACCAGGAATCGAACCCGAGATCCTGTGGTGTGCAAGCCGATGCTCTAACCACAGAGCCAAACCAGTCAGGGCTCATACCACACCTTAACGTAAACAACACATTCTCCCATACCTTGAAGGTTCCCATTACCACAGATAATTCACTTCAGAGGCACATATTTTCTGAGAACTCACGTTCTGGGTGGTTGGGGAGAGCAGTGCAGTGGCAGGTTTTAGGAATTCTTTCTGCTTTACCTTTAAAAGAAACTCATGGCTGAGGAAGCACCCACACCTTTTGCTCCCCGGAGAACTCTGAGCTCAACTTAATTCTTTCATTCTGTGGTGCATACATTTAAGCAGTTGGGAACTGTGCCCATGAGCCGGAATCACAGATAAATTCAGAAGTGGAATTTCAAGGACCGTTCATACATCGGAGCAGCAGCACCACTGGGGTTCCCATGACAACGCTACTTTGTTATGGGCCTGGCGCATCTGCTGCCCGTGCCAAAGATCAGTACTGGGGAAAGCAGAGCATGCCATCTGTGAGTTAGACAACTCTCTTGGCCTCTCTGTACCTTAGTTTCCTCATTTGAAAAAAAAAAGAAAGAAAGAAAGCCTCTTAAGCCATAGTTTTCAGAGTTCAAACTGGGCTTACACCCAGTAAACCACCTCTGTATGATGTTTTTACCCATAGCTTTGTACATGTGTTCATCTTCTATTTCACTTACAACTTGTGTAAAAACTTCATTCCATGCCAGGCCTGAAATGTTCCAAAGCTCACGTTTGTGATTAGGTTGCAACCAAGATTTCTACAAAAAAAAGCACAAGCAAAAGAAGAGAAAAAAGTATTCTCACAGATCATTTATCCTTTAGCTATGATTCTAATTTATATATGATAAAACAACCTCAATACACCGTTTATCCACTAAATAAATTTCACTGTGGGAGATTTTTGCTTATGATTTATACTTTCATGTTTATACATGTCGTGCATTAGATACAGAGAGTACCTGCTCCAAAACACCTGTACTAAGTGATCTGCGTTTCTCTAGAACAGGGATACACAACTCGACACTACTGGCATGTTGGGCTGGATAACTCTGTTATGGGGGCTGTCCTGTGCCTTGCAGGATGTTGAACAACAACTCTGGCCTCTGCCCACTGGATGCCAGTAGCACATCTACAGTTCTGAAAACTAAAATCTCTCGCATCTTGCCAAGTTCACCTGGGCGCAGCATCACCCTGGTGAGAACCACTGCTGCGGCATGCTTCCTTCTGGTCCGAGGTCATTCTCACAGAGTCTGTGCTAGAGACAGCAAGGATTTGCTACAGAACTTTAGTAGCTTTCTACCAAGAAAATTTTAATCTTACTTCAAATTAAATAACAAATAGATTTACAATTAAGTTTTATAACATTTCTAAACATCATGAAGTTATATTTATAACTTACAAATATTGCAAACGCGGTAGTGTTTCAAATGCACTCCTTTCAATCGATTTGATTTTATTACAAGATACATCTCTAGAAAAAGGAAAAGAAAAATAGTGCCTCAATTAGCTATTAGATATCTAGTTATTAGGAACAACTGGTAGAGGTTAGAATAACACTGCATACACAGATTTAGTCTAAACTCTAAACCTTAGGAATTGTGGTTTGAACCTTCCCGAGCCCCTATCCCTGCCCTCACCTCTCTTAAGAGCCTCACCTTCAGGATCTTCATAAATAAAATATACAACTATAGACTTTAACAGGTTTTGAAGTTAGTCTTACCTGAAAACTGATCTTTTGAGCTCAGAGTGTATATCTTCATATATAGTTATAAATTTCTAATTTTTTTAAAAAAGTCTCACATCTACACACCTTCTTGGTTTAGTTCTGTTTTTCTAGGCCAATTCAATACCAGAAGAAATAAAAGATGCCTTTTCACATAACTTGAAAGGAATTTACTCCTCTAATTAATACAGAACTTTGAACTAATTCAGAACGATATTTTCCATTGTATTAACAGAAATTCATTTTTTATTTTACATTGCTTTAATAATCCATGAGTTTAATTGCTTCAGTTGTACAGTGGTGGGAAAACAGAAAACAACATGATACTGGAATTGTATTTAAAAACACCCTCTCTTGTCTATAGCTGACTGTCTTATTTCCATTGATTTCACTTCAGTCCCTACTATTCACTTGGATGGGTCTAACTGTCTTCTGACGGGTGTTCCCCTCTCTAGTCTCCCCCTTTCTAATCCATCCTGCACACAGTCACCGGATTAACAGTCCAGAAGTGGTTCTCAAATACCAGCCAGCATCACTTGGGAACTTATTGAAGATGTAAATTCTCAGCCCTACTGTGGACCCACTGGATTAGTAACTGTGGGGATGCAGCCTGAGTTTCAACAAGCCCTCCAAGCTATTCTGTCTTAGATGGAACCTTGTCCTGGAGCACTGGTGTGATAACATGATAGCTTGGCATTCAAAGCCCTAGAAGATCTGGCTCTAATCTCCTCCTCTCCCTACCTGTAGAGTATCTACAGGTACTCAAAGTATTTTTCCTGTGTTTTGACTTTCCCCATACTCCTTTTGCAAGCTTATTCTACCCAAGATGTCTGTTTGATGATCTCCAAGGGCCCTTCAAGGTCCCGTTCAAACAGCATTGCTCTGGTAACATCTTTGCTGATCCAAGTGAAGTCTCTTTTCCCTCTGCTGTGACCAAAACCAATTAATACCTCCCACTGTCCACATCCATTTCTTCTTTTCCATACAGTTATGTTTGCATCCTGTTTCCTCTGAGCATAAACTCCTTGAAAGTATAGACTGGGTCCTGCTCATCTGCATTGTCTATGTAAACTCAAATATTTCTAAAATAAACAAATAGCTAGGAAGCAGAGGGAGAGAAATGACTGTTTTTTATTTTTATTTATTTTTTATTTTTTTATTAATTTACTTTTGTTACAGATGTTTCTCCTTTTTCCCCCATTGACACCCTCCTTCCCCTCCCTCCCTGCCCCGTCCCCAGTTTTGTTGTCCATGTCCATTGGTTATGAGTACATGTGTACAAGTTCTGTGGTTCATCGTTCCCCTCCCCCACCCCCTCTTCTGGTAATTGTCAGTCTGTACCCTACTTCCACGGAAATGACTGTTTTTAAAAAAATGTCATTTTATTACTTCATGGCTCCCTCTTGTGTGCCTCTGCAGTACGTTGTCTTCCATTTTGTACTTGTGCACTATGGATGGAGCTTATATGTTTATTTTCTCCATGAAATCATGAGTTACTAGAAGGGTAGGAACCCTGTCTTCCCCAACTTTGAGCCTACAGTACGAGGTACAGGGTTTGGCATATTCTTTTTTAGCTTGTTTATCGATAGGCATCTTTTTTAATGAATGGGAATACTTATGCTAGCATGAAATAATTAGCTTACAACGTATTTCACAGTAGAAGTAATGAATGACCTAATCTATTGAGCAGTTAGTTACCTCATTTGTTTTCCTGCAAACTGTTGGTAAGGTTTGGAACCCAAGTGGCAGAGATACCCAAGAAGATGAATACAAAATTGTTGTCCCTCTGAGGCTTGAAAGGTTTGATAATCCAAAGGACTATTTTAGTGTCACGTGAGACTCTTTCATACACACTTCCATTAAGCCTTCTACATTTGCAAAAAGAATCTATTTGCTAAAGAGCATCATTAATTAGTTTAGTAAGGACTAATGACATACACAATTCTGGATGGGATGGACAAAAGATCATAACTGAGTTTTCATAGTAAAGAACATCTCCCTATCGCTAAGTAAATACAATTACTAGGCAAGCATTTCTTCCTTGACAGGGTGGCTGGAGAGATTTCTATCTTGCAATTGTGAAGTTAAGGGCATTTTTGTATGCTTGCTTAGTGTAGACATTTCTAATTTTACCATTTAACCATCATTTTAAACATTGATTTTTAGTATTGGAATAACAATTTTTGCATTGAAATCCTTAACACCAGTCTTCTCTCTCGGTAATTTAATATGTTCTTCATAATATTGTTTACCTAAAATTCATCTGATTAAACACTTAATATATAACTGTTAATCCAATTTAGATTAAATTATCAAAAAATTCTGGGTTGATGGCATTCCAATTACTGTTAAGTGTTCTATATTTTCTTGTCCTGTAGGAGACAATTTGAGTTCACCTGAATTCCTCTCATTTTACTAAATCAACATTTTAAAACCTTTTCTGTAAAGGACAGACAGTAAATATTGTAGGCTTTGAAGGCCACAGACAGTTTGTCTTACACATTATGTGATTCTTTTCTTTTACAGCCCTTTAAAAGTGTAAAAATCATTCTTAACTTATGTGCTGTAAAAATTCAACACACAAACATAGGCTTGATTAGAGCCATGGGCCCTAAAGTAAATATAAATATAAGCAGATGGTATATGAACATTTATATGACAAGTCTTATAGATGTATATAATTTCTCAGACCTCATTACCACCTCTCCTCTATAGCTAAAGAATTTTTCCTATTTATATCTGGTCTATACAATTATAAAACTGAAAACATATAGGAGATATTAAATGCTAGAGATGGGTTGGGGCCCTACACACTAACAGAACTGTAGAATTTTCCTTGCTGGGAGAAATTGTAGACATTATCTAATTTGAACACATTATTTATTTCATAGATAATATAACTAAAAAACTCATAAATAAATATAATTAACTTACAAATACTGGAGGGATGGCAGGCCTCTAAATGTATGCTTATGTAATTCTTGTATATTATTTCCACTGAGATTTCTGAAAAATGAAAAGGTTATTTCTGGATCAAAATGCAAAATAACTGCAAATATTTTCTGCACAGAAATATACATATGGAAACCTGAGTAATGGTGACATCAAAATACTCTAATTTTTATTTAATTTAAGGATGGTGATATCTGCTCTTTCTTTTTTTAACCCTGTCTTCTCACATCCTCTTTGTGTCCGTCTCCATCACACACATACACACACACACACACACACACACACACACACACTCATATCCACTCCTCCCATCAAATCTTATAGTTAATGTCTACTCTCTAGATCACAAAGTGTCCATTAAAACCCAGCTCTGGGTGGTACCAACATTGGCAGAACTGCCATTTCCTCCTCTCTCTTCCCAAAACTTGTTATGGAAGCCCCATACAGAACTGGATCAGGGTTGCAAGTGAAGTCACTTGATTATTTCTCCCATTAAAAAATTATTCTGAGAACTAAAATGTGCATAGAACGCACACAAGATAAACACAGGTATCCATATAACACCACTCATGTCAAGAAAGAACACTGCCAGCGTCCCAGAGGCCCATAGGTTGCCCCTCCAATCATAGCCCTTTCTCTGACTCCCGTTCAAGGGTGTTAACAACAACTTGGGTATCTGATACTACTTTTTCAACTGTAAATTCATAAAATCTAAATATAGATTAAGTCTCTCTGATAAAAAATTTAGCAATCAAATTGAGATTTCAAAGACAGTATGGAAAACAGAATGTAAACTCTCTCATTAACAATTTTTCTATTGATTTCATGTACAAATGACAATACTTGGATATTTTGAAGACTTGCTGTGAAAAAAACATAGAATATGTTATTAGTAATCTATATAATTATTACATGTTGAAATGATAATATTTTGGATATAAAAGTTAAATAAAATATATTAACATTTATTTCACTGTTTCTTTTTACTTTTAAGTGGTTACCAGAAAATTTAAGATTACTCATGGGGCTTGCATTATGTATCTAATGAATAGTATTCCATCGTATGACTATAACACACATCATTTATTCATTCTACCACTGGTGGGTACCAAGATTTTTCTAGGTTTTAGTTGTAACAATGCTGCTTTGAATGTTCTTGTACTTGTATCCTGATACACATTTTCCTGAGTTTCTCTAGGATATAATAGGGGGACAAAATTGTTTTCCTAAGATGTTATGCTATTTCAAGTTGGCAGATTGAAACATGCCAAGTCTCTACCCCTCCAACCTCCACCCAAATCCCTAAGAATAATGGAAAAGATACCATTTAAAAATCACAAACTTCGCTCAAAGCACAGGAGCAGCTCCCAAATGCTGCCCTACCGGAAGTGCCCTGGAGCACCCTGCAGGGGAGTAGTCGGGACACTGCAGCAGGAGCAGCTGGCAGCACATCACCCCCACATCTCCCCTCCTTGGACCAGGCGCAAACGGTACTGGAAAGCGGCAGGGTCCCAGAACCCTGGAGAAAGGGTATGCACCCCCTGACTAGCCCCCAGAAAGCACCTCCACCTCTTCCCGATTCCCAGGGGAATCCCCTGGAATAAGAAGCCCCAGCAGTTCATTTCACCTCTCCCCTGGAGCCGGAACACAGAAGCAGTAGGGTCTCAGTTACAAAGATGATTGCACTCAGGAATGACCCAACAACTTGAGAAAGCCAACTCCATCGAGGACAGAAAACAAAAACCAACATAAGAGCCTATGGCCAATGAATCAGAGTTAACAGAGAAAGCACCAGAGGACTTCAGAATAGCATAATTAACATCCTCAGACACATGTAAGCAGACAGTACATCCATGAAAAGAATCAACTCAAGATTATACAAATGAAGTGTTATCAATTCATAAAAAAAAACCACCAACCAACCTCAGTGTATGAACAGAAATGACAGTTGAATAAATTAGAAAACTGAGAGATCCAGCCAATGAGCTCTCCGTAATGAAGAAGGAACAGAATGAGCCACAGACAAGCCTGACACCGGGGCCCAAGGAATGTGAAGGCCTTTGCTTTACCTGGTCTCCCAGTAACCCCTGGGAACGCGCTCGGGTAGGTGTGGGGCGTGGGGGCAGTTTGCACTCCTGTCTTATACCTGATGAGCAGAAAGGCACATAACCAGAGTCTCCAAGAGTGGAGTGAGGGAGGGGTAGAGAGCTAGTACAGGAGACACTCTGTAAAATGTCAAAGGTAAGGGTCTCTTGCTGGGAGAATCCCCACCCTTGCAGTGACATTAAGGTGTACACCCTCAGGAGCCGTGGGGATTAGAGACTGTGCTGTGTCGCCTGTGAAACTACTTCCACCCAGTTGAGCACCTGAAATATTCTGCTTTCCTCACAGTGTCTGTTGAACACATATTTATATTAATTCCATCTCATAGCATCATTCTACCTCAAAGCTTAATTCTTTACTTGTGCTTAATATTACTCATGGCAAAATGTTACTGCCCAGAAACTCTACAACTGAAATCAAGAACATTCTCAGTTATAAGGTAGTTCATATGACACAGAATGTAGTTATATTTTTAAAAGACCATTAAAAATAAAAACACAAAAACTGTTACTCCCACAAATAACTCTTGGAGTCCTGAGAATGGATCAAAGACCCTGACCTCACTTTGAAATTCACCACATTAGAAGGAATAGCAGTGATGGTCGTGATGTTCAGAATACCTATGAAGTGGGAATGTCAGAGGTGATGCTATGATTGATTGTTTTCTCACCTCCCTTAGGTAATGGTTTCATATTTCCATGAAAATGATCCAAAAAGAAAAACACAAATCAATATTGTTTAACGTTGTTTATAGTAACCCTTTTCATAAGAATAAAAAGTTGGGAAAAACTGTACCTCCCCATATCACCTAACAAAACCATATGTGTATAATATCGATGATACACAAAAAAGTCATAGGAAATAATGGTATATATATATGAAGTGGTAATAATATACCATATATAATGGTATATATATATATATTATATATATATATATATATATATATATATATATATATATATATATATATAAAAGACAGCCCTGGCCAGTTTGGCTCAGCGGTTGGAGCGTCGGCCTGCGGTCCAGAGAGACCCGGGTTCGGTTCCCACTAAGGGCAAGTACCTTGGTTGCAGTTTGTCCCCGGCCCTGGTTGGGTCGTGCAGGAGGCAGCCACTCAATGTGTCCCTTTCACGTCGATGTTTCTCTGTCTCTTCCCCTCTCTCCCTCCCAGTCTATCTGAACAAAAAATGAAAAAATGTCCTCGGGTGAGGATAAAAAAAAAAAAAAGACAGAAATCAAAGTTGTGTATACTAATTATAACTTTAAAAATATAACCTCACAAGGATTCAATAAGGACAGAGAAGAAATGAGGGCTAATCCTCAGCTCTTTGTAACAGCTTCTCTAATTGGCTGGCGCTCACGTCGGACTGGTGAAAGAGTATGAAGATCATGGTAAGAAGGGGAGTAACTAAAGGGTGTGTATGTAGTTTACATTAATGGGGTGTCTTTTGTGGTATTGTTTAGATGACAGGATAGTAAAAAAATTTAAATAACAATAATAAATTAAACCTGGAAGGAAATTTTAGACTGAGAATGAGTCAGTCACCAAAAAACTACCCCTCCAAAAGGACCTTGAAATAAGCAACTAACTGTTGTCAAATACACTGATCTGTAGAACTTCAAATATTCATTTTGACTAAAGAAAAACATTTAAAACTATAGAAAATCAGAGTTAAAGCCAGATCTAAAATTTTCTCACATCATGAAAATATCAAAACCAGGCATGAACTAACATTTAAGAAATACTCCCTGGCCAGTTTGGCTCAGCAGTTAGATTGTTGGCCAGTGGACAGAAGGGTCTTGATTTCATTCCCGGTCAAGAGCACATACCTCAGTTGCAGGTTTGATCCCCGGCCCTGGCCCTGGTCGGGGTTGTGCAGGAGGCAACCATTCGATGTGTCTCTCTCACATCAATGTTTCTCTCTCTCTTTCTCCTCCCTCCCTTCCACTTTATCTAAGAATCAATGAGAAAAATTTTTTTAATTTTGAAAGCTATATTTCAGTGATAGGTTTTCTTTATTTTCCTAAGTATTTTAAGTTATAAATCATTTTAAAATGTAGTCCTCAAGGATTTAGGATTTTGCAGATCACCAAAGAGATATATGGGGGGGGGGGGGAAGGTTAAGAAATCCTGTCCTGGGCGTCCATTGGCCCTAAGTTAGGAACCTCTCCCTTACAAGCTATAAATCACAAGCTGACTTAGAAATATTCAAACCTTAAGAGATTCATGTTGTTGTGTATAAACTCCCAAACACAAGTTTTTCCAAAATTAATGTTTAAAGTTCAATTTATTTTAAAAATATGTAATATAGATTTTTATGGTTCAAATTTCCAAAGGTATATATATATAGTACAAAATCCAAAGTTTTTCTCCTACACCATCGTTCAGATTACCCCACTGCCTCTACTCCTTAAAGGAACTAATGTTATTTATTTCTTGTGCCAAATGACTTTCATTTTTCTTACCAGATACTATCAGGGAAAATATAAACTATATATAGTTTCCAAAAAAATTTTAAATTAAAAAAAAAAAAAAACAAAAACAGCCTGGTTCTAGCATTTTTTTCCATATTAAAATGGTATCAGACTGGACTAAGGGAGGAATCTTGTAAGGTGGTCATAAACCCTATTTTTAGATTACTATGACTATTATGTCTTTTATTATTAATTCAGAAGTCATTTATGACATATATTCAAGTTGAACTAATAATATGACACAAACTTTCTTGAAAAAAGCCAGTTAATTACTTGGACTGTAAATACTTTTCCCCAAATCATTTATGTGTCCAAACTATCTTTTCTACAAAACAATAAATAAAGATAAACAAAAGAAAAATGGGCAAAAAAAAAAAAAAAGACAAGGCAAATTCAGACAGGAAATACAAATGTTCAATAAATAGATAAAGATATTTAAATTCACAAGTAATCACAAAAATTCAAATTTAGATGAGACCCATTTTTTTCACACATTAGGTCAGCCCCAAAATGGAGACTGTCCAGTGGTGGAAGGGTACAGAGAAATGAAAGCTGTCATGGCCCATCAATTGGAGTGTAAGTTGGCACAACTTCTTTGAGGGCAATTCAATGTTATATCCATATAGTATCACCCCAACAATTCCATTTTTAAATATCTATTCTGCAGAAATACCTGCCCATGTTCCCAAAGATCAAAATTAGGGACCAAGAAGAATCCTACAATGCAGTTAGTTTTTTTAAATTCATTTTTGGAGAGAAGATACTCACAGTTTCTCAATCAAATGGTATGACTTCCATGTATTGTTATCGATGTGAGAAATAGCGTTTCCTTGCAAGTTTCTGTGAAGAAACACAGTTAATATCCTTGAATAGGTGGGAAAAGAATGAACAGAATAAGTAAAACAATCATGGCAACCTTGTGGGGACAATGACATGCAGAAAACACCAGCTTTCTAACTTCCACATGTCAGCTTCCCGGTTTGCACAACGAATAAAGACACACTGTGGGGCCCGGGCCCAAGCAGCGAGGCGTCGCCTCAGAAGCTGCACTTCTCTTGGATGGGTAATGCCAGTGCATTACCTTGAACGCATTTGTTCCAAAGTCACTTGTGTCTAAGTGACTCCTGCTACGAATTAATGAGAAAAGAATAATTCAACAGAAAAACGCAAAAGTTATCATTCTCAGCAAATAAATGTAAAAGAAACCTTATGCCAGGCCACACCAAAGCATTGGCTCAGTGCCCTCTGTGGAAATCTCCGCAGGTGTTAGGAGGATGGGGCAGTGAGAAACGAGAGGACTGGTAGGGAAGCTTCCTAGACACATTCGACAGGGAAAAGCACAACTCACTGAGGGAGGAGGAAAGTATGACCTCTTCAGAGAAAAGAGAAAGAATTTGGAAGCATAGACACCAAAATGGTAACTGGAGTGGCAGAAAGGGCTGGGTGGGATTTTCACATTTTATGCTGTATACATCTGTGACACTTAAAGAAAAACTAACAGCCTGGCCGGTGTGGGGCAGTGGTTAGAGTGTCAGCCCACACACGGAAGGGTCAAGGGTTAGATTCCTGGTCAAGGGCATGTACCTGGGATGCAGGTTATGTCCAGGCTGGTCAGGGCACCAGTGGGAGGCAACCAATCCATGTGTCTCTCTCACATCCATGTTTCTCTGTCTCTCTCCCACTCCCTCCCTCCCTCCCTCCCGACCACTTCCTCTAAAAATTAACAGAATAAATATCCTTGGTGAGGATTAAGAAAAACAAAAATAGTGAGAATGTATCCATGAATTACAAGTGTTTGAAAGAAGCTGTTGAATTCCTGAGGTTCAGTTTTAACCACTAACTCTGTGGATGACGTTGAATCTTTACCTTTAGCTTTGCCCTTTTCCCTCAGCAACAACTTACCTATTCAGTTTACATACAAATTTTTCAAGAAAATCAGAAAAAGTCAAAGAGACACCCACCTGCCCCTCTGCCTAGTGGACATTTCCACTCAAGCACAAGCCTCTGGTTGCTTTATGCTCACCAATAAAGATGCCCAGACTGAACTCACCTCCCTCCAACTGGCCCTCCTTCCCAACTGCTGTGTGTCCTCCTGTTATAGCACCGCCCTTCTCATCGCCCAGGACAGAAATTTCCCCAGGTCGTAGCTGATCTTTCTCTTCCTGTACATCCCACCCCAGCTCCAGACAGTTACTAAATCTTGCCAGTCCCTCCTTTATAGTGTTCCCAGGAGTTTCTTTCTACTCCGATGACAACCACTCGGATTCAGTGCCTTCTCACTTTACTCCTAGAATTTGCTAGAGCATTCGATTTGGTCTGCCTGAGTCAAGCTTTCCTCTCTAGATCACTCTACCTATGGAATCTAAAAGAATCCTCCTATTTCAATCATCTGTCTGTCTCACTTGAAAACTTTCAGTGGCTCATCCTATCTCAGTGTAACTTCCAAATTCCTATAACTGATAGCCAAGGGTTTGCATAATTATACTTTTCTCTGCTTCCTAAACCAATTCTTTACAGCCAGACTGATCTATTAAGTGCTGATCATTTCCCCAGCCATGCCTTTGCCCAGAGAGTACTCACTACTTTTTATCTATTTAACAAACCATAGCCACCCTTTAAGTCCCAGCTAAAGTTCTAGCTTATCCATGCAGCCTTCCCTGACTTCCACACCCCCGTGACTACAGATTCTGCTGAATTACAGCACCTCTGGCCTGTATCTCTTTGGATACTTAATTATATATCACCTCCTTTTCTATGCATATTCCCTTTCTCCCCACCTACCATTGTCATGTTCCATAGACAATGTCATCCTTCCGTAGTTCCCACAATACTTAGCCCTGGGTTGGGCACAAAATGGGTGATATATATCGAAAGCCAGGGGGCAAAGATGAGTCCTGGACATAACTGAGGGATTGAATAATAACAATAGCTAACATATACATATATTAGGCACTGATATAAGTACTTTACATAAATTAACTCATCTAAATCTCACAACAATCCTATGAGGTGGTAACTATCGTAATCTTCATTTTACAGATGAGGAAATTGAGTCATAATGCTAATGAATGGCATACCTAGGTTCAAACCCAATCACTCTAGATCTAAAATCTCTACTCTTAACCACTTGGATGTATCACCACCAGGGAGATGGGGAGAGGACCATGTTGCTGTAAGGAGGATGGAGTGAAAGTGGGAGGACAGAGGAGGTTAAGGAATGAAATGATGGGGGTACAATATGGATCTGAATAAATAATATGGGCAATTACAAGTAAAAGACTGGTGAAGGGGGAAAAACAGTAAGAAGGAGAATGAAGAAAAGGAATAGTTGACAAAGATAAAATCAGAAAGTCAGTCAATGTGGGTTGGGAAGAAAAGGATGGCCCAGAAAGGCCCGAGGATAAGGCTGCCCTGTCAGGCAGGCTGCAGAGAACAAACCAGGAAAGGCAATTCTCACAGGACGGTGATGGTGCCATTGTAGATGCTGGGCTCTAGCACAGGTACACTGCGGAGCTTCTGCTCTGATTTGAGATCGGTACACGATAGTGTCCCATTATTGCAGGTACACAGCTCACATATGTTCCTGGAAGCATGCCATTCAGTTATTGGTGGAATTGTCTCAGATGTTTCTGGTTGCTGAGATATGACAACTTCCAGATCCAAAGATGTAAGTTGGCCTGCAGACAAGGTTGGCTGCTGAGTCTGAATAGGCTGTGGAGGTAGAAATGTTGTCACCTGAGGGTGCTTTGGAGGAGCTGTAGCATCAGCCTCCAAAGTAGGTTCTGGAGTGATGTTGAGCTCTAGGTGCAACTCTTGATAGGTTGGCTGCTGAGCCTGAACAGGCTTTGGAAGTGGAAATGACACCTCAGAGTGCTTTGGAGGGGTTGTAGTCTGCTGCAGGGCTGTAGCATCAGCCTCCAAAGTAGGTTCTGGAGTGATGTTGAGCTCCTGGTGCAAGTGTTGATTGGTTGGCTGCTGAGCCAGAACAGGCTTTAGAAGTGGAAATGTCAGCTCAGGGTGCTTTGGAGGAGCTATAGCCTGCTGCAGGGCTGTAGCACCAGCCTCTGAAGTAGGTTCTGGAGTGATGTTGAGCTCCAGGTGCAACTCTTGATAGGTTGGCTGCTGAGCCAGAACAGGCTTTGGAAGTGGAAATGTCACCTCAGGATGCTTTGGAGGGTTTGTAGCCTGCTGCAGGGTTGTAGCATCAACCTCAAAACTATGTTGTGGAGCGATGGTGAGCTCCAGGTCTAACGGGTGAATTGTTGGTTGCTGAGCCTGACCAGGCTGTGAAAGTGGAAGTGTCACCTCAGGCTGCCTTGGAGGAGGTGTAGTCTGCTGCATGGCTGTAGCATCAGCCTCCAAAGTAGGTTCCGGAGTGATGGTGAGCTCCACGTCCAACTCTTGATAGATTAGCTGCTGAGCCTGAATAGGCTTTGGAAGTGGAAGTGTCACCTCAGGGTGCAGTAGAGTAGCTGTAACTTGCTGCAGGCCTGTAGCATCAGCCTCAAAAATAGGTTCTGGACTGATGGACAGCTCCAGGTCCAATGGTTGAATTGTTGGCTGTTGAGCCTGAACAGGCTCTGGAAGTGGAAATGTCACCTCAGGGTGCTTTGGAGGAGCTGTAGCCTGCTGGAGGGCTGTAGCACCAGCCTCCCAAGTAGGCTGACCCGGGGTCTCCTGCTGGAATGAAGGTTTGTCCTCTTCAATGGGCTTTGGAGGATGACCTGAGACTTCCTTCGCAATCTTATTAGGGGGTTCTGAAGTTATCAAAAGCCCCAGGTCCACATTCTTATTGGATTGTATTGGCTGAGCTTGACCCTTCTGATGTTCTGAAGAAGGTTGGAATGATAGGGGGATGGAGCTCAGCAGGTCAGGGTCCAGGGACAACTTAGAAGGCTGAGCTGCCTGGACCTGCAAACAAAACAGCTGCCAAATGAACAGGAGCCGTGGGGCCCACAGGTGCAGCCCGGACATGACAGGCAGAGGTCCAGGCACAGTGAGCAACCCAGAAGAGTGGGGCACAGCGAGTGACTCACGCAAGTGGGTCACAGCGAGCGACTCAGAGAAGTGGGGTGCCAGCACCATGCGCTAAGCAGGAGTCCAACAATTGGCAGCCCTGTCACAATTGGCAGCCCTGTCACAATTGGGAGCCCTGTCATGCATGCTCTGCTTAGCAACCAAGCACCCTCACCCCGCCTCAGGTTCCAACCTTTATCTAGCCAACATTTATTAGTCTTGGGCTCAGAGTGACTGCAGAAGAGAAAGCCTTTTTACCAGAAACACCAGGAACCAAGTGGTTCTTTTCCCCTGCAGAAAAAGATAACTACCTCCTGCTGGGTCTCCTCTCCCTCTTAAACTTAAAACCTAAACTTTTGTATCAATGGACAGAATCAACAGAGTGACAACGCAATCAGTGGATTGGGGAAATTTTACATTGGGGGTCTATTTCCTGTTATTCACATTGGGTGATTTCTATTTCTCTGTTTCTCACTATTTCCTCTGCATTCTGCTTGTGAGCCCACCCACTGCGCTTTTTAGTTTGGTTATTGTATTTTTCAGTTCTATAAATTCCACTTGGTTCTTCTTTATATCTTCAACTTCTCACTTTCTATTTCTTTGGGAAGGCTTTCTATTTTTTTTCATTTGTTTCTAGCGTTAGACTAGCCCCATTTAAAGTGCTCAATAGCACCCTGGCTGGTTTGGCTCTGCAGTTAGAGCATCGGCCCGCGGACCACAGAGACCCGGGTTCGGTTCCCACTAAGGGCACGTTCCTCGGTTGCAGTTTGTCCCCGGCCCTGTTGGGGTCATGTAGGTGGCAGCCAGTCGATGTGTCTCTCTCACATCAATGTTTCTCTCTCTCTCTCTTCCTCCCTCTCTCCCTTCTGTTCTATCTGAAGATGAATGCAAAAAGCGTCCTCAGGTGAGGATTAAAAAATAAATAAATAAAGTGCTCAGTAGCCACATGTGGCCAGTAGTTGTTATTCAAGCAGCTCTAGAGGCTTCCTCACTCCCCTGCCTGGCACTGAGGCTGGGATGACCTGAAGGCTTCACTCATGTGGGACTGTCTACCAGAACACCCGCATGTGGTTTGGGCTTCCTCACTGCACGGGAGCCTCAAGCTAGTCAGTCTTCTCAGTCTTCTCACATGGTGGCTCAGGGCTCCAAGAGTGAGGGTTCCAGCGATCAAGGTTGAAGTTCCATGGCTTTTCACAGCCTGGCCTCAGTGGTCACATGATTGGACAGTAGTCACTAGCCCTCTCCATTTCAGTGGGAGAGAACATAGACCCCACTGCTTCATGAGAGGAGTGTCAAGGTGGCGGCATTTTTAAAAATGCCACAGGGATGAAAACCTAGAGATAACCGCTTCCCCTTTCTTCACCCAGGCAAAATATTCTGAGATGCATCCATAACGTTCTTCAAAAATCCCAACAGAATCAAGCACTAATCCCCCCAGTTGGTCTAGTCTCTCACTCCTGCTCCTGGGAATACCTCCCAATTTGTCTAATCTCACCCAGCTGTTCTCAGCTCACTTTCAGGGGAACCTAGACTAAGACCCTACCCTATGCCGGTCACAGCGGAAACCATAGTGAACAAAGATGCAAAAATCCCTGTTCTCATGGAGTATATGTTCCAGAAGAAGAGACAGATATTAAAAGATTTAGAAATAAAATATGTAGTATGTTAGTGCTAAGTGCACAGGGAAAAATAAAGAAATTTGGCAGGGGGAGATTATAAATTTAGAGTGTCCCAGAAAGACTTACTGAAAAGATAATATTTGAGTAAATATCTAAAGAAGGTTAGGGAGAAAGCAATACATATATTTGAGGGAAGAGTGATCCAAGCAGAGGGAACCGAAATCTGAATCAGCCAGCACAACAAGCAGAATGAGTGAGGGGGAGAGTAATAAGACATGAAAACAGCCAGCAGGAACCAGAAATCATAGGCACTTAAGACAGAGAGCAAAGAGAGACCAGATCAACTGGGGGCTTGGAACAGAGAGTGAACAGGGACCAGATCACATGGGACTTATAACAGAGGGCCAATAGGGATTAGATCACATAGGAGCTTATAAAAGAGAGCATACAGAGACCAGATCACATGGTGGCTTGGAACAGAGAGGAAATAGGGACCAGATCATACAGGGGCTTGTAATTTATTATAGGGATCGGGCTTTACATTGAGTGCCATTAAAAAGCGATTGGAGCCCTGGCCAGTTTGGCTCAGTGGTTAGAGCATTGGCCAGTGGACCAGAGTCCCGGGTTCGGTTCCCACTAAGGGCACGTACCTCGGTTGCAGTTTGCCCCCAGCCCCGGTTGGGGTCGTGTGGGTGGCAACTAGTTGATGTGTCTCTCTCACATTGATGTTTCTCTCTCTCTCTCTCTTCCCCCCTCTCTCCCTCCCACTCTATCTGAAGATAAATGAAAAAAAAAAAAAAGCTATTGGATCTCAGCCAGTGTGGCTCAGTGGATTGAGTGTCGTCCCATGGACTGAGAGGCCTGGTTCGATTCCTGGTCAGGGCATATGCCCAGGTTGAGGGCTTGAACCCCATTAGGGTCTTGTGCAGGAGGCAGCCGATCAATGTTTCTCTCTCACATCAATGCTTTCATTTCTCACTCCCTTCCTCTCTCTAAAAAAAAAATATATATATTTGGGGGAAAAAAGGCTTTAAAAAAAAAAGCTATTGGAAAGGAGTATAGCTCAGACTGACAAACTTCAGAGGAGGTGGGTGGGAGGGAGGGATGAGATAAACCAAAGAACTTATATGCATGTTTGGGTAACCAATGGACACAGACAACAGTGCTTGCGGGGTGGGATTGGGGGGCGGGATAAGGAGGAGAGTGTCAGGGGGGAAAAGGAGAAACATCTGTATCAAAAATTAATTAATAAAAAAGCTATTGGAGGGTTTCAAGAGGGCTGAATTGACCTGATTTCTTTTTTTTTTTTTTTTTTTTTTTTTTTACGTTTTTTTTTTTTTTTTAATTTATTTTTGTTACAGATGTTTCTCCTTTTTCCCCATTGACACCCTCCTCCCCATCCCCCCACCCGTCCCCAGCTTTGTTGTCCATGTCCATCAGTTATGCATACATGCGTATAAGTTCTGTGGTTTATCTCTTCCCTCCCCCCCCACCCCCTCTTCTGAGGGTTGTCAGTCTGTACCCTACTTTCACATCTCTGGGTCTACCCTGTTCCCCAGACTGTTATGTTTATTATATTCCACAAATGAGTGAGATCATGTGATATTTTTCTTTCTCTGCTTGGTTTGTTTCGCTTAGGATAAGACTCTCGAGGTCCCTCCATGTCGTCTCAAAGGATAAGAGATCTTTCTTTCTTACAGCTGCATAGTACTCCATTGTGTATATGTACCATAGCTTTTTTATCCATTCATCCACTGATGGGCACTTGGGCTGTTTCCAGATCTTAGCTATTGTGAATAGTGCTGCTATGAACATGGGAGTACATATATTCTTTCTGATTGGTGTTTCAGGTTTCTTAGGGTATATTCCTAGAAGTGGGATCACTGGGTCAAATGGCAGTTCAATTTTTAATTTTTTGAGGTAACACCATAGTGTTTTCCACAGTGGCTGCACCAGTCTGCATTCCCACCAGCAGTGTACTAGAGTCCCCTTTTCTCCACACCCTCGCCAACACTTGTTGTTTGACGATTTGTTGATGGCGGCCATTCTGACAGGTGTGAGGTGATACCTCATCGTTGTTTTAATTTGCATCTCTCTGATGATTAGTGATGTTGAGCATTTCTTCATATGTCTCTTAGCCATTTGTATGTCCTGTTTGGAGAGGTGTCTATTTAGTTCCTCTGCCCATTTTTTAATTGGTTTCTTTGTCTTCCTTTTGTTGAGTTGTATGAGCACTCTATATATTTTGGAGATTAACCCCTTATCTGATGTATCATTGGCAATTATGGTCTCCCATACAGTGGGTTCTCTTTCCGTTTTGATGGTTGTTTCTTTTGCTGTGCAGAAGCTTTTGAGTTTGATGTAGTCCCATGTGTTCATTTTTTCCTTTATTTCTGTTGCCTTAGGTGATGTATCAGTGAAGATTCTGCTGCGTATGATGTCTGAAATTTTGTTGCCTACATTTTTTTCTAGGATTTTTATGGATTCACGAGTCACATTTAAGTCTTTTACCCATTTTGAGTTTATTCTTGTGTATGGTGTAAGTTGATGGTCTAGTTTCATTTTTTTGCATGTAGCTGTCCAATTTTCCCAACACCATTTATTAAAGAGGCTGTCTTTGCTCCACTGTATGCTCTTGCCACCTTTGTCAAATATTAGTTGAGCATAATGTCTTGGGTCAATTTCTGGATTCTCTGTTCTGCTCCACTGGTCTATATGCCTGTTCTTGTGCCAATACCAGGCTGTTTTGATTATAGTAGCTCTGTAGTATAATCTGATATCTGGTATTGTGATCCCACCTACTTTGTCCTTCTTTTTCAAGATTGCTGTGGCTATTCGGGGTCTTTTTTGGTTCCATATGAACTTTTGGAGTATTTGTTCTAGTTCTGTGAAATATGTCGCTGGTATTTTGATTGGGATTGCATTGAATCTATAGATTGCTTTGGGTAATATGGACATTTTAATGATGTTAATTCTTCCAATCCATGAACAAGGTATGTGCTTCCACTTTTTTATATCTTCCTCTATTTCTTTTTTCAATGTCCTGTAGTTTTCTGCAAATAGATCCTTTACTTCTTTGGTTAAATTTATTCCTAGGTATCTTAATTTTTTTGCTGCGATGGTAAATGGGATTGTTTTTTTAGTTTCTCTTTCTGTGAGTTCATCATTGGTGTATAAGAATGCTGTCGATTTCTTGACGTTTATTTTGTATCCTGCTACTTTGCCAAATTCATTTATTAGGTCTAGTAGATTTTTGATGGAGTCTTTAGGATTTTCTATGTATAATATCATGTCATCTGCAAATAATGACAGTTTCACTTCCTCCTTTCCAATTTGGATCCCTATTATTTTTTCTTCACGTCTGATTGCTGTGGCTAAGACTTCCAGTACTATGTTAAATAAGAGTGGCGAAAGTGGGCATCCCTGTCTTGTTCCTGTTCTTAAGGGAAATGTTTTTAGTTTTTGCCCATTGAGTATGATGTTGGCTGTAGGTCTTTCATATATGGCCTTTATAATGTTGAGATATGATCCCTCTATTCCCAAATTGCTGAGCGTTTTTATCAGAAATGGGTGTTGAATTTTGTCGAATGCTTTTTCAGCATCTATTGATATGATCATGTGGTTTTTATCTTTCATTTTGTTTATGTGGTGTATCACATTTATTGATTTGCGAATATTGAACCAGCCTTGCATCCCTGGGATGAATCCCACTTGGTCATGGTGAATAATTTTTTTGATGTATTGCTGGATCCGATTTGCTAGTATTTTGTTCAGGATTTTGGCATCTATGTTCATCAGGGATATTGGCCTGTAGTTTTCTTTCTTTGTAGTGTCTTTTTCTGGTTTTGGAATGAGAATTATGCTGGCCTCATAAAATGAGTTTGGAAGTCTTCCTTCTTCTTGAATTTTTAGAAACAGTTTGAGAAGAATGGGTGTTAGTTCTTCTTTGAATGTTCGGTAAAACTCCCCTGTGAAGCCGTCTGGGCCTGGACTTTTGTTTGCTGGGAGAGTCTTGATTACATCTTCAATTTCCTTGGTTGTTATTGGTCTGTTCAAGTTTTCTATCTCTTCCCGGTCCAGTTTTGGGAGACTATATGTTTCTAGAAATGTTTCCATTTCGCTTAGATTGTCGAATTTGTTGCCATATAAATGTTCATAGTATTTGTTAACGATCCTTTGTATTTCTGTGGTGTCAGTTGTTACTTCTCCTCTTTCGTTTCTGATTTTGTGTATTTGGGTTCTCTCTCTTTGTTTCTTGGTGAGTCTAGCTAAGGGTCCATCAATCTTGTTTATCTTTTCAAAAAACCAGCTCTTTGTTTCATTGATCCTTTGAATTGTTTTTTTGTTCTCCATGTCATTTATTTCTGCTCTGATCTTTACTATTTCCTTCCTTCTACTTGCTCTGGGGTTTTCCTTTTGTTTGCTTTCTAGTTCTTTAAGTTGTGAGGTTAGATAGTCAATTAGAAATTTTTCTTGTTTCTTGAGGTAGGCCTGTAGTGCTATGAACTTCCCTCTCAGAACTGCTTTCGCTGCATCCCACAGATTTTGTGTTGTTGTGTGTTCATTTTCATTCGTTTCCAGAAAGTTTTTAATTTCTTCCTTGATCTCCTTGGTAACCCATTCATTGTTTAATAACATGCTATTTAGCCTCCATGTATTCAAATGTCTTTGCATGTTCTTGTTGCAATTGATTTCTAGTTTCATGCCATTGTGATCTGAGAAGATGCTTGATATGATTTCAATCTTCTTGAATTTGTAGAGACTTCGTTTGTGTCCTAACATGTGGTCTATCTTTGAGAATGTCCCATGTGCACTTGAGAAGAAAGTGAATTCTGTAGTTTTGGGGTGTAATTCTCTGTAAATATCTATTAAATCCATTTGGTCTAGTGCTTCATTTAGAGTCTCTGTTTCCTTGTTAATTTTTTGTCTAGAGGATCTATCCAGTGATGTCAGCGGGGTGTTGAAGTCCCCTGCTATGATTGTATTGCTGTCGATTTCTCCTTTGAAGTTTTCCAGAAGATTTTTAATGTATTTTGGTGCTCCTGTATTGGGTGCATATATGTTTACCAAGGTTATATTTTCCTGTTGGATAGATCCTTTCAATATTATGTAGTGGCCTTCTTTGTCTCTAGTTATGGCCTTCATTTTAAAATCTATTTTATCAGATATGAGTATTGCTACCCCAGCTTTTTTTTCCTTTCTGTTTGCTTGGAAGATTTTTTTCCATCCCTTCACTTTCAGCCTATGTGAGTCTTTTGTTGTGAGGTGGGTCTCTTGTAAACAACATATATATGGGTCATGCTTTCTTATCCAATCCGCTACTCTGTGTCTTTTGATCGGGGCGTTCAGTCCATTTACATTTAAGGTGATTACCGATATGTACTTACTTATTGCCATTTTTGTTTAGTGTGTTTCTATTTTCCTTTCTATTTCTTCTACTAATTACAGCAGTCCTTTTAACATTTCTTGCAGTGCTGGTTTGGTGCTAATGTATTCCCTTAGCCTTTTTTTGTCTGGGAAGCTCTTTATTTGACCTTCTATTTTGAATGATAGCCTTGCTGGGTAGAGTAGTCTTGGGTTCAGATCCTTGTTTTTCATGACCTTGATTATTTCATGCCATTCCCTTCTGGCCTGTAGTGTTTCTATTGAGAAGTCAGCTGATAACCTTATGGGGGTTCCTTTGTAGGTAACCTGTTGCTTAGCTCTTGCTGCCTTGAGGATTCTCTCTTTGTCTTTAATTTTTGGCATTTTAATTACTATGTGTCTTGGTGTGGGCCTGTTTGGGTTCTTCTTACTTGGGACTCTCTGTGCTTCTTGAACTTGAAAGCCTTCTTCCTTCACCAAATTAGGGAAATTTTCTGTCACTATTTCTTCAAATATATTCTCTAACCCTTTCTCATTTTCTTCTTCTTCGGCGACTCCTATGATGCGAATATTATTACGTTTCCAGTTGTCCCACAGTTCTCTTAAGCTGTCTTCCTGTTTTTTCATTGTTTTTTCCTTTTGGTTTTCTGATTGGTTGATTTTTTCTACCCTGTCTTCTAATTCACTGATCCGGTCCTCAGCTTCTTCTACTCTGCTTTTTAGCCCTTCCATTGTGTTCTTCATTTCTGCTATGTCATTCTTCATTTCCATTTGATTTATTTTCAATATTTCTATGTCTTTGCTCATGGTGTTGATGTCCTTACACATGCTGTTGAGCTTCCTCAAGATCATGGCTCTGAATTCTAGCTCTGTTAACTTGCTTAACTCCATTTCATTTATCTCATCTTCATTGGAAGTCTCTTGTTCTTTCGTTTGGCATCTGTTTCGATGTTTTACCATTTTGGCTAGCTCAGTGGTTTTTGGAGCCTGCCAAATTTTCCCTGTGGATGTTGGTGTTCTGCTGTTTGTGGCTCCCTGTACTGGGTTTGGATGAGCGTGAGAGGACCCACGTTATACACCACTGTCGAGTCTTACCTTTCTGGGTAGAGTTGCAAGCCCAGAAAAGGTTCAGTTATCCTCTAGCTTTTTGCCTAGAGGCTATTAGTCCTGGTTACTTAAAGAGCCTTGGGTTCTCAGTTGGATGAAAACCTCCCTCAGGTGTTCAGCGTGAGAGGATTTCCCGAGGGTGGGGCAGATGCTGGTAGTTAATGAGCCTTGATTTGCATTTCAATGGCCCAACTGGGTGTGGCTGAATCTCCGAGGGAGGGGCTGCCGCCTTTCCC
This sequence comes from Tadarida brasiliensis, assembly GCA_030848825.1. Classification (NCBI taxonomy): domain Eukaryota; kingdom Metazoa; phylum Chordata; class Mammalia; order Chiroptera; family Molossidae; genus Tadarida; species Tadarida brasiliensis. The sequence goes on from CM061273.1 coordinate 48,710,893, forward strand.
CAGAGCCCTGGGATGGAGTAAGTCGACCAGGCCACAGTCCTGCGTGGCCGAAACTCAGCAAAAGCTCTGAGCGCCCTCCAAATCCCGAGTGTCCCCACACAGTTCCAGTCCAGTCCGCCCTCCCTCCGCCGGAGTCCGAGGTGAGTGGCTGTGGCTGTTTTAGTGCTCTGTCCCGGCTCTGCGCTGTGGAGCCGGCTCGGGCTTTAACCCCAAGGGCAGGCACTGCTCACGGCTAAGGCCGCTGCTGTCTGTGGGCTCCCAGCCCCCCTCTCGCGCCTCCGCAATCCTACCAGGATCAAGTTAGTGTCCCTGGTTGTATGGTCCTCGCGAGCTGCTTTTCCGTTGCTTTTTCCCGACGATTTGATTTTATTTTAGTTGTATTTCCAGTTTGGTCCTGGGAGATGATCTGTGTAGCTTCCATTCACTCCGCCGCCATTTTGGAATCTCTGACCTGATTTCTTTTTGAACAGACTCACTGTGGTTGCAATGTGGACAATGAACTAAAGAGGGGCAAGGGCAGAATAAGGAGACAGGTTAGAGCCTTTGCAAGAATCCCAGTGAGAGAGAAGGATGGCTTGAGTGGAGAGAGTGGAGGTGGTGAGGAAATATAAGGTGCTGGACATATTTTTGAAAGTAGAGCCGACATTATTTGTTAATGGATTGGATGTGGGTGTGAAACAAAGAGGAGTCAAGGATCAAGATTCTATGTGAGGAATCACATGACCAGGTTTACACGTTCGTGCGTTCTCTCTGGTCACCCCTGATAATAGGATCTCTGTGCACTTGAAAGTAGTAGTTAATTCCTGAGGGAAAAACTCTGATTTAGAAGGATAAATAAATCTCCTAGAGGAAGGATCTTTAATAAAATGCAGTCACTCTTGCCGACTGTAAACAAAAACTCGACTAGGTATTCCCTCCACTGAAAGGGTTTATTTGGCAAAAAGTAAAGATTGCGATCTGGTGTGTGCATACAGGACCTTTATGAAGACAGAGCAAGAAGAAGAAGGTAGTTATTTTACAGAGGGGAAGAGGAAGTTAGGGGGAGGGGCTGTTTTAACCATAGAGCTCTGTTGTGCACTTAGAGTTCCTCCTGTAGGACTTTCATGTCCCACAAAGGATGTGAGAACTCCTCCCAGAGGGTCTCGGATTCCTGTCTTGGCTAAAGTCTCTGTCATCAATTCAGACACTTTTTTTGCCTGTATCTATTGGGCAGTTGGGAAAGCACCAAGTCATTGTTCCCTCAATTCCTGTTTCATTCCTAGACTTGTTTCCTTTCATAGAAATATCATGTTGTCAATTGTGTAGCCAAAGACCAGTATTCTGACCTCTGCCCTGTGACTTCCTGATCCTCCTCTTATAAATACAAGGGCAGAGCTGGGGTCCCAGGGAGTCAGGGAGCAAAGAGCCCAGGTGTCCTCAGGCCAGTGCTGCCGGCACACCTGGAAGATGAGAATCTCTGCAGCTGGCTCTCCTTCCTCATCCTTTCTGCTGCCCTTGGAACCCTGTCCCATGGATCCCAATCCTATGAATCCCAGGCCAATGGTGAGTTCAGTGAGCCTTCTCACTGGTGACCAATTCACTGGTAATTTGTAGCTGGGGAGGAGACACAGGGGGACACCTTTGTTCTCCTGCGTCATAGAGTTGAATTTGGCACTTGTTTAAAAGCTGTAGCAGTAGGGTATAGATGTTTCTCTGCAGCATTTGGTCCCTGGGGAAAACTATATACAGATGACTTGTCTCACTTGGGGAAACAATTCTCTCCCTTTTCATGGCCAGAATTATTTGATACCTTCTCTTAACTGATGTAGGACCATTAAGTGCTAGATCAAAAGAATTGTGCTAAAATTGTAAATTTGGATAAAGAAGCATAGAATCCTATGTTAGAACTATTATATCCCATGTAGTGTAAAACTATCATTTTGAAGAGGAAATGGGATAAGCTGGGCAAATGACACACCCAAGTCCATCTAATCATTCTATTTATTTATTTATTTCACAAATAAATATCTAGTAACTGCCTATATCCAAGCAGGCACTGTTCTAATGGTCTTATAGATGTTAATACATTGAATCCTCCTATAAACCCTGTGGAAAAGATTATCAGTAATTTATATAGTTTTGCATATTGTTATTATTCTCATTTTGCAAATGAGAAAACTGAGGCACAGAAGCCTTTGATAACTTGCTCAAGATCACACAGCCAGTAAGTGGTGGAGTTAGGATATGAGCTCGTTAGCAAGTTGTGATAGAAAAACATTTAAGACTTTATTTCGCAGCCCCCACCCCACACACATCATATCAAGCATGCCTCATTCAATATAATTCATAGGTAACTATATAAGAAATAAGCTAAATGTTTAGTTGCGTTTCCTAATTAGCATAATGCAGGTCTACAATCCCTTACCCAAAACGTTGGGGCTAGATGTATTTTGGAATGCGGAATCTTTCAGGTTTTAACAAGGTAATACAATATGATACAGCAATTCCACTTCTGGATATATACCCCAAAGAACTGAAAGCAGGTACACGAAGGGACTTCTGAACACCCTTGCTAATAGCAGCATTATTCAAAACGGCCACAAGGTGGAAGCAACCCAAGTGTGCATTGACAAATGAATCGGTTGGAAAAGTGGGAGATATATATGTGTGTGTGTGTGTGTGTGTGTGTGTGTGTGTGTGTGTGTATAAAATATTATTCAGCCTTAAAAAGGACAGAAATTCGGACACATGCTACAACATGGATGAACACTGAAGAAAGGTCTATACCCTATGATAAATTAAATAAGTCAGTAACAAAAGGATAAATACTGTCTGATTCTTCTGATACGAGGTACTTAAATTGGTCAGATGCAAAGATAAAAAGTAGAATGGTGCTGGCCTGGGGACTCGGGGAGGACAACCAAGAGTTAGTTTTTAAAGGGTACACAGTTTCAGTTTTGCAAGATGAAAAGAGTTCTGTGGAGAGACTGTGGTTATGGTTGTGCAGTATGTGAATGTCCTTAATGCTACTAAACTGTACATTTCAAAATGGTTAGAATTTGACCAGTTTGGTCTAAAGTACACATCTTCTGTTCTTCCTTTGAACCTAATGGTAAATTATGTTGACTATTTTTATAGCTTTGATCACACTCCTCCTTATCTTATCTGATGACTAAAGTCTAAGCTGCTTGATAGTCCCTGCCAGGTCTACTTTCTATTCATTCACCTAATAAAAATGTATTTAACAGGGTTAGATCACTGTGCGTGTATGGTACAAGGTCAGAGCTACACACACACACACAAGGTTAAAATTGAAAAGTTTATACTATGTATATTTTACCACACATTCAAAAAATAAAAAATATTTTTAAAAGGGTAACACATAGCCTGGCTGGTGTGGCTCAGTGGTTGAGCATCGACCTATGTACCAAGAGGTCGCTGGTTTGATTCCTGGTCAGGGCACATGCCCAGGTTGTGGGCCAAATCCCCAGTGTGGAGCATGCAGGAGGTGGCCAATCGATGTTCTCTCTCATCGATGTTTCTATCTCTCTCTCCCTCTCCCTCCTTCTCTCTAAAATCAATAAAGAAAAAAAAATTTTTTTAATAAAATAAAAGGGTAACATAACTGGACATTACTTAACACTCCTGGCAAAGTGTGGGAAGCATACTTTAATCAAACAGTAATATTTCTGCAACAAATATTTACACTAATGGATGAAAGACCGTAAATAGCCTCACTTCACTTTGAGTGACTTTGTGCATCAAATCAGTTAAAGAAAAATGTTTCTGTTTCCAGAACCCTGTAGATCCTAGAGATGTGCCCAAAGTGTTGTGGACTGTATCATGTAATGCAGCAATTCGATTGGTTTATTCGTGTTGGATTTGCAGTTTGCTCTTTGTAAAATCAATAGAATGTTTTCATGTCTCAAACATTATAAAAGTTCCCTGAAAAATCTCAGGGCACTAATGGAGAAAAAGGGCCTGGAGGCAGGCCTAGAACCCAGACAGGCACCCAGTATCCCAGAAGGTCTTGGAGGTCTTGGAGGAGAAAATGGCATGTTATGTCTGGGTCAGCTGCATAAGACTCACCTACTCTATTTTCACAGTTCTGCAGAGATAGCATGTTCTTTTTTGCTTCCTTGTTTTCTGTGGTGCCTCTGCCAGAAACACTCCCCCCTCAACTCTTCCCAGCAAAACTCATTTCAACCTGCAAGGTTCAATTCAAGTGCTGCCATAAAGCCTTCCTTCGCTATCCCAGCCAGAGCATCCGTCTCCCTTTCTCTGGAATTCTGAAACAGATATTTATTGTCCCTCAAACAGATTATTATTGAGTGTCTACTTTGTTATACAAACAGTATGGAATTTCCTCAAAAAATTAAAAATGGAACTGCCTTTGTACCCAGTGATCCTTCTTCTGTATATCCTAAGAAGCGTGAAACACCAATCAGAAAGAATATATGCGCCCTCATGTTCATAGCAGCACTATTTACAATAGCTAAGATCTGGAAAGAGCCCATGTGCCCATCAGTAGATGAGTGGATAAAAAAGCTGTGATATATTTACACAATGGAATACAATGCAGTTGTAAAATAATAATAATAATAATGAGGATCTCTTATCCTTTGAGACAGCATGGAAGGAGGGACCTGGAGAATACTATGCTAAGCAAATAAGCCAGTCAGAGAAAGATAAGTATCACATGATCTCACTTATATGTGGAATCTAATGAACAAAATAAACTGATGAACAAAATAGATCCAGTGACATGGAAGCATGGAACAGACTGACAAATCTCAGAGGGAAGGTGGGGGTGGTGGGAAGAGATCACCAAAGAACATATATGCATATATACATAACCCATGGACACAGACAATAGTGTGATGAATGCCTGGGAGAGCAGGAGCCGGGTAGAGGGGGTCAATGAAGGATAAAAAGGAGGACATCAGTAATACTTTCAACAATAAAGATAAAATTTTTTATAAAGAATATTTCAGTGTATAGAGAAAACTGAAAATAAGAAGATATGACATCTGTGTCCAAGAATCATATTTAATTCATCACTAAGTCTCCAATTATGCAACACTGGATGAAAATGATGAGGTTGTCTGTACTGAGGGTAACCAGCCTGGGGCTCATCAGGGCTCCTCTGGCACCAGTCAGGCTGCCCAAGGGGGGCTGAAGAGACCAATATATTGAAGCACACCAGTTTGGAAGCTCTGCTACAGGCATACCTCAGAGATATTGCAGGTTCAGTTCCAGACCACGGCAATGCTGGTGGAGGGTCTTGCCTTCAATTTGTAAGAAAATGTGACATCTGTGGAATGCAATAAAGTGAAGCTCAATAAGATGAGGTATGCCTGTGTGGATCAGGGCTTCTGAAACTTTAGTATGCATAAGAAACACCCGGAGGGCTTTTAAAACAGACTACTGGATCCCACCCCAGAAATTCTGATCAGGAGGAATGGGTGAGGCCAAAGAATCAGCATCTTAAAAAAACTTTTTTTTCTTTATTGATTCTAGAGAGAGAGGAAGGGAGAGGGAGAGAGAGATGGAAACATCGATGAGAGAAAACATCTATTGGCCACCTCCTGCATGCCTCCCACTGGGGATCTGGCCCATAACCTGGACATGTGCCCTGACCGGGAATTGGACCGGTGATCTCTTGATGCATGGGACAACACTCAATCACTGAACCACACCGGCCAGGCAAGAATCACCATTCTTAAGTTCCCAGGTAATGCTAATGCCGCATGGTGAAGGTGAAATCTGAAGAACTCTCAAATTTAGGCCAGCACTTTTTTCTTATCTTTTTTTTTAATCCTCACCCAAGGATATTCCTCCACCGATTATTTTAGATAGAGTGGGAGGGAGGGAGGGAGAGAGAAAAACATTGATATGAGAGAGACACATCTATTGGCTGCCTTGCACACAACCCCAACAGGTGCCAGGTATCAAACCCAAAACTGAAGTACCTGCCTTTGACCGGGAACCAAACTCCCAACTCCTTGGTTCTAGGGCTGGCGCCCTAACCGCTGAGGCAAACTGACCAAGGCACATTTATATTTTCATCAAGAAGCTTACTTATGCAAATTGCTTAATAATAAAAGAAATATGCAACTGGAAAAAGTGTAAACATGGTTAAATAAGTTTGACAACCAAATTTGAATTATTGAAAGTAAAAATCTTGCCCCAGTTGGTGACGCTCAGTGGATTGAGTGTCATCCCATGGACTGAGAGGTCCCAGTTCGATTCCAGGTCAGGGCACATACTGGATTGTGGGCTCGATCCCCAGTAGGGGGCGTGCAGGAGGCAGCCGATCGATGTATCTCTCTCACATCAATGTTTCTCTCTCTCTCTCCCATTGTCTCTCCCTAAAAAAATCAATAACAATGTATTTTTAAAATTTGACCAGAATTTTTTTTAAAAAGTAAAAATCTTGGTTGTTGTGTCAAATAGCTAGAAAAAAACGTGCATGGAAGTTATATAATAAAACCAAATAGAGCTGCACAGAAATCATCAAGGCATAAAATAGTGAATGGAAACATCCTTATTTTTACTATTTCTCTTTTAGAACCACAGACAAGATTTTGAAAGGAATATAGCTCATTCCCTTTCCTCCTGGTGTGGGCCAGGGAGCTCATCTGAGGGCTCAGCCAGGCCTGGGCCAGAGGGCCTGACCACATGGTTGAGGCCAGTGGGGCTGGCACTGAGGAGACAGCCAGTGTGGCCTAAAGATTTGTTACACACAGGGGACAAAGCAAAGAAGTAAACATATTGAGGTTAATGGGAACCAGGTTTCTCACTGCTGAGGTAGGGAGGGAAACAAAATCCCAACAGGTTTTTCTGTCGAAATTGACCAGCTAATTCTAAAATTCAAATGGAAATGTGAAGCTCATGGACTGATAAAAAGCTGTCCCATGTGTCTTTCATTATGAAGAGAGGGCTCTTTGTGTGTGTGTGTGTGTGTGTGTGTGTGTGTGTGTGTGACAGGAAACTATTTATAGAAGGACCGTTTATGAGGGTATTACAAGGGTGGAAGAAGACCAGCACTGAGCTGACTATTGAGCCAGAGAGAACATCCTCAGACAGAAATGGCAACAGTTTGTCAGCCTTCATGAGTAGACTTTAATAATAAAAGTGGTGCTGTTAGTGCACTAAATTACATATTGCCCTATTTCTTGGAGGGAAATCGAGATGTAGAATCAACATTAATACTGTGACCCACCATTCTTTTAACACAGTTTCTGTACATGATGACCTGTTAACTAATAAGGGAGTGCAGATAAACAGCCTGTCTGCTTAAGAATTCTAGGAACTTCAAAAGAAGCCGACTCCAACTTTCACCCATTCCAGCTCCAGGGTATTTGCTGACCTTCAACCAGTTATCTGAACAGACTGTGTGGACTTGCATGTAGTCCCCTCAATGAAGAACTCTCAACCCCCTCCTTTCATTCCTCTGTTTTGGTTTCTTTTTCTTCCTCCTCCCGTCTTATAAAAACCCCTGACAGCGTCAAATTGTTGAGATGGTCTTTTTTTTTTTTTAATATATATATTTTTATTGTTGACAGTATTACAGATGGCCACCCCTCCCCCCCTTTGCCCCCCTCCCCCCAGGCCCATCCCAGACCTTCACCTGTCTATTTCTGTGTGCATAGGCTATGCATATATTTATATAAATTCTTTGGTTAATCTCTTCCCGTCCCCCTCACCCTCCTTCCCTCTGAGATCTATCAGTTTGTCCCATGCTTCCATGCCTCTGGACATATTTTGTTCGTCAGTTCATTTTGTTCGTTAGATTCAACATATAAGTGAGAGCCTATGATATTTATCTTTTTCTGACTGGCTTATTTCTTCTTATTTTTTACTTATTTATTTCCCCGTTACCATTTATCCCCTCCTACCCTGGGTCTCCTCCGCGTCGCAGTCCTCGTCCTCCTCCACCTCCGCGCTGGGGTGGTCAACCTTCACCACTCTGTTGACCGGCTGAGGTCCGGGGTGGTCCGAGCCAGGTAGCCGCCCCATAGGCCCCTTACAGCCCAGAAGCTGGGGGTTTGGGGGAGCTGGTGAGGGCGATGGCTATCTCTGGCTACTGCTGCCCCCCGCCTGGTCTTGGGAGCCTCCTCAGCCTGGACTGCAGCCCACCTGCCCCTGCAAGGGTCAGGCCATGGGCGGCAGCAGCGGTGGGGCTGGGGCTGCTTGGGCGACCTGTCTATGGGCCCCTCACTTAGGAGCCCAGGCTGGGGAAGGGAAAGCAGAGGGGATAGGGGAGGGCAGTGGGGGGTCCTGGGTCTAGGTGGGGAGGCCTGCAGAGCCTGGAGGGAGTGGCCTGCCTGGGGGTGTGGAGGAAGAAGGCCCATCCCAATTGATGGGGCCCCACTTTAGATCTGTTCAACCTCCAACTCCTTTCTTCCCTCTCCCTGGGTGGTTGGGGAAACCAATGGTTGCCAAGCAAAGGCTGCCTAGCAACAGCTGTTGCAGGCCCCCAGCGAGGTCACTTGATCTGAGTGATGACTCTATCCTGGGACTTGACTTATATTAATTTTAACAATTTTATATAAAATTTGGGGGTTTCTACATATAAGATTATATCATCTGCAAATATAAATTTACTTGTTCTTTTCCTATTTGTATGCCTTTTATTTCTTTTTCTTTCCTAATTGCTCTGGCTAGAACTTCCAACACTGTAGAATGGAAGTGCTAAAAGCAGGCATCTTTGCCTTGTTTCCAATTTTAGAAGAAATACTTTCATTCACCTTTGAGTATGATATTAACTGGGGGTTTTTCATATATGGCTTTTATTATCTTGAGGTAGGTAAACATTGTTTTTCTTTTTTGTTATTCCTCACCCAAGGATATTCTTAGAGTGGAAGGGAGGGAGGGGGAGAGAGAGAGAGAGAGAAACATTGATGTGAGAGAGACACATCGACTGGTTGCCTCCCGCAGGACCCCAACCAGAGCCCGGGAGGAACCACAACTGAGATATGTGCCCTTGACCAGAATCAAACAGGCAACTCTTTGGTCCGTGGTTCGACGCTGTAAACACTGAGCCTAACTGGCAGGGCTATGTTATTTCTTTTTAATGAAAGGTTATTAAATTTTGTCAAATGCTTTTTCGGCCTCAGTTTAGATAATCATATGGTCTTTTTCATTCATTCTCTTAATGTGGTATATTAAATTGATTTCTTTCCATAAGATGAAGCACACTTGTATTCCAGAATAAATCTCCCTTGGTCATGCTATATAATGTTTTTATCATGTTACTTAATTTGGTTTGCTGGTATTTTGTTGAAATGTTTACATTGATGTTCATAAGGGATATTGGTCTGTAGTTTTATTGTCTTTGTCTGGCTTTGGTATCAGAATAATGCTGGCCTTTCCAAATGAGTTAGAATATGTTCCATCATCATTGTTTTGGGAAAGTTTGAGAAGAATTGGTGTTACTTATTTAAATGTTTGGTAGAATTCACTAGTAGAATCATTAAACCAAAGCTTTTCTTTGGGGGAAGATTTTTGATTACTGATTCAATCTCCTTACTAGTTATGTGGGTCTACTCAGATTTTCTATTTCTTCATGATTCAGTCTTGATAGGTTTTGTGTTTATGAGAATGTATCCATCTCCATCTAGATTATTCAATTTGTTTGGCTACCCTTGTTCATACTTCTCAGGTATAATCCTTTTTATTTCTGTAGAATTGATAATCATGCCCTGCTTTTATTTATGATTTTAAATTCAATAGAATGGATATTGCCAAAGGAAAGGCTATACCAATTTACATGTACAACATCTTCCTTTCATGTATTTTTTCCTCTGATCAATAAAGAAATAACATCCCCATAGAAGTTAAATATGATTTCATAGGTTTATTGCCCATTTTAATCTTTTTTCTATGAATGACATAATGTTCCCCATTGTGGTTATGGTTATTAGTCTTTTAATATTAATTTGTAGAAATACTTTTTAGTATATGGATATTTATTTTCTTCTGGATACAAAGCAGATATTTTCTTCTGGTCTAGAAAGTTTCTTTTTATCTTACTATAGTGTGTTTGCTTAATTGTTTAAGTTGAGACATTATCTAGCCATTATGCTTATGTATTGCTTCAATGATAATAAAATGAACCCTACAAAACACCCAGCATCCACATACATTTTAATATATTTACATTTCATACTCTGCTAAAATTTCAGAAATGAAAGATTTTGCAACATAATCAATTTCCGAGTTATCAGCATGGATGCGGAGCTGAAGTAGGCCATCCAGCCAAATAGGACAAAAACCAGCTTTTTGATCAGGTGGTTAAGACTCATCAGCCTTTGGGAAGTGTGATACTTTGGCCTCCAGTATGTAGATAATAAAGGATTTCCTACCTGGTTGAAACTTGATAAAAAGGTGTCTGCCCAGGAAGTCAGGAAGGAAAATCCTCTCCAGTTCAAGTTCTACCCTGAAGATGTATCTGAGGAGCTCATCCAGGGCATCACCCAGAAGCTTTTCTTCCTCCAAGTGAAGGAGGGCATACTTAGCGATGAGATTTACTGCCTTCCCAAGACCGCGGTGCTCCTCGGCTCCCATGTAGTGCAAGGCAAGTTTGGAGACTATAATAAAGCAATGCACAAGTCCAGGTACCTCATTTCGGAAGGTTGATCCTCCAGAGAGTCGTGGACCAGCACAAGCTCACCAGGGACCAGTGGAAGGACAAGATCCAAATGTGGCAAAAGGAGTACCACAGGATGCTCAAAGATAGTGCTATGTTGGAGTACCTGAAGATTGCCCAAGACCTGGAAATGTATGGAATCAACTATTTTGAGATAAAAAATTAAAAAAGGAACAGACCTTTGGCTTGGAATGGATGCCCTTGGCCTAAATATTAATATTTATGAGAAAGGTGATAAGTTGATCCCAAAGATTGGCTTGTTGTGGAGTGAAATCAGGAACATCTCTTGCAATGACAAAAAGCTTGTCATTAAGCCCATCTATAGGAAGGCACCCGAATTAGTGTTCTCCCTGTCCCCCGCCAGCGCATCAACAAGGGGATCCTGCAGCTCTGCATGGGGAACCAAGAGGTGTACGTGTGCCGCAGGAAGCCAGACACCACGGAGGTCGGCAGATGAAGGCCCAGGCCCTCGAGAAGAAGCACCAGAAACCATGGAGAGAAAGAGCAGATGATGTGGGAGCAGGAGGAGCCTATGCACAGGCTCCAGGACTATGAACTGAAAACCAAGAAGGCGGATAAAGAGCTCTCTGACCAGATTCAGAGGGCCCTACAGCTGGAGGAGAGGAAGCAGGTGCAGGAGGAGGCTGAGCGTTTGGAGGCCAACCGCGTGGCGGCGCTGCGTGCCAAGGAGGAGCTGGAGGGGCTGTCAGTAGATCAGATAAAAAGCCAAGGGCAGCTGGCTACAGACCTTGCAGAGTACATCGCCAAGATCGCCCTCCTGGAGGATGCACGGAGGTGCAAGGAGTGGCAGCACAGGGCCAAGAAAGTCCAGGATGACCTGGTGAAGACCAAGGAGGAGCAACACCTGGGGTTGACAGCACCCCTGTCCCCGCAGCCCCCCATCCAAACACACACACACACACACACACACACACACACACACACACACACACAGCGTGTACCAGCCGGTGGGCTGCCAAGTCTGGGAGAACCTGCAGGAGGAGGACACAGAGTACATGGGCTATAGAGCCAAGCTGTCCAGCGAGAGCACCCTGGAGGACCGCCACGAAGATCAGCGGATCACTGAGGCCCAGAAGAACCTGCAGGTGCAGCAGCAGCTGATGACTGTCTAGTGAGCTGTCCCAGGCCAGAGTCGAGAACAAGAGAATGCACAATGACATCATCCACAATGAGAACACGAGGCAAGGCCGGGACAAGTACAAGACACTGTGGCAGTTCCTGCAGGGCAACACCAAGCAGCGCATGTACGAGTTCCAGGCCATGTGAAGGCCAGGCCGGGACTGGACAAGGCGGAGATTGCAGCGTGTGCTCCTCCGAGGGTCACAAGCGGACTCTGAAACTTGTATTTGCTGTTCTCTAAGTCTAGACCCTTCCTGGTACTCCATCCAGTTCCTTTAAAAAGAGAGTAGCTATTTCAGCGGGAATATTCTGGGGCTGGGATCATTGGAAGCTTCCTGGTTATTTTTCCCATTTGTATTATAGTGCCAAAGGGGCCTAGTGATGATGATGATGATGTTTGAATTATTTCCTGTCTTGTGCTTGGAGCAGGGCTGATTGAATTAAGGAAAGAGATGCCTGTAACATCTGAGTAACAAACTCCATGCTGGCATGTGTGATACAAGATTCAGTACAATTAAAGAAAACCACATCGTGGCTTCTAGTCTGTGCCATCCTATTTTCTGTGTTTGAAATGAGCTTAAATTGACTGATTTGTATTTGATTTTTATGAGGGATACATCTTTGTACATTTATGATTTTGAGGGGTGAAAACTGAGTCTAAAGCACTCTTAACACACATGCACACAGTCGTTTCCTCCCTCAGGTGACAAAATTCTGTGCTCATTTAGGTTAAACATCACAGGAGAACACTCACTCTTGGATAAGCTTTTCTTGGTTTTTTGTTTTTTTAACAGAGGACTACACTGTTGAACTTACACACCTAATTAATGATCAGCTATAGATATAAGCAATAATATGGGTTCGCAACATTAGTTTTAAAAAGGGAAAGTTTTGTTCTGTATTATTTTGTTACCTTTTCCAGAATAATGAAAGAAGTACATATTAAAAAACCAAAACCAAACCAAAACAAAAAGCATTAATTAAGCAAAAATAGTTTTCGTTTACACACACACACACACACACACACACACACACACACACACATACTTCACTACATTATTTGACATCCTTTGTGACCAGATCAACAGTATAAATTTATTCTTAGCCATTTTCCAGAAATAGTGTGTAGTTGATAACAAAAATAATATTTTCTACAGCTGATTAAAAAATATAATATAATCCAACAGAGTGGTATAAGTTATTTCAAATGTCAAAACTTTGAATGAATGACAATGCATAGGATTTTAATGCCATAACAGGAACAGGCTTTCAACCATTCAAAAACACCCAGTTTTTTCCCATGAAAAACAACCATTTGTGACAGCAGTTGCCTACAGTGACCAATCTCTGTCTTCTTTCTCTAGTGAAAGATGATTAAAAGGGTAATAGCAAACTAACTCTGAGACCATCTGGAATTCAACAATAGACTGAGCCAGATCTGACACTCTTTCAGATCTAAAGGTAGAAGAGAAATATTACAGGTCATACATAGATTACTAGTCATATCAACAGTACTTCACAGTTTTCATCACATATTCTCACTGAGGTTATCATAACTTGGCATCAACATAACATCTGCAGTTATTGTCAGTCCCGCTCCAGACACACCTTGATGCCACATCTAACCCAAAATGAATTGTGTGAAATTGGATTTCTGAGCCACAAGACAGTAAGACAGTCTTTTCCAAAGACAAATTTTATTGGACAGTCTTCACCTTGAGTGCCAAATCCTTTTCAGGCCACTAACATACCCACTACGATTTGTTTGCGTCACAGAGAAATCACAGAATTTTCAAGCTGAGAAGCAATAAAACCCACACTTCATATTGAGGAGTAGTCAGGAAAGAAATTGGAATGAGGCTACAGCTATGTATTTTCTTTTTGAATATGTTTTCACACCACACCTTAATGTAAACAGCATAATTCCCCATACTGCAAAGTTTCCTATTGACACAGATAATTCACTTCAGAGACATATACTTTCTGAAAATAATGTTCTGGGTGATTGGGGAGAGCAGTGCAGTGGCAGGTTTTAGGAATTCTTTCTGCTTTACCATGTAAAAGAAACTCATGGCTGAGGAAGCACCCACACCTTGTGCTCCCTGGAGAACTCTGAGCTCAACTTAATTCTTTCATTCTGTGGTGCATACATTTAAGCGGTTGGAAACTGTGCCCATGAGCTGGAATCACAGTTAAATTCAGAAGTGGAATTTCAAGGGCCGTTCATACATCGGAGCAGCAGCACCACTGGGGTTCCCATGACAACGCTACTTTGTTATGGGCCTGGCGCATCTGCTGCCTGTGCCAAAGATCAGTACTGGGGAAAGCAGAGCATGCCACCTGTGAGTTAGACAACTCTCTTGGCCTCTCTGTACCTTAGTTTCCTCATTTGAAAAAAAAAAGAAAAAAGAAAGCAAGCTTCTTAAGCCATAGTTTTCAGAGTTCAAACTAGGCTTACACCCAGCCAAACAATCTCTGTATGATGTTTCTACCAGTAGCATTGTACATGTGTTCATCTTCTATTTCACTTACAACTTCTGTAAAAACGGCATTGCATGCCAGGTCTGAAATGTTCCAAAGCTCACTTTTGTGATTAAATTGCAACTAAACCCTGGCCCATTTGGCTAAGCGGTTAGAGCATTGGCCCATGGACCAAAGAGTATCTCGGTTGAAGGTTCAATCCCTGGTTGTGGTTGTGCAGGAGGCAACCAATTGATGTCTCTCTCACATCAATGTTTTTTTTCTCTCTCTCTCTCTCTCCTTCCCTCCCTCCCACTCTATTCAAAAAAATCAATGGAAAAAATATATCCTTGGATGAGGATTAAAAATAAATAAATAAGTAAATTGCAACCAAGATTTCTATTAAAAAAAAAAAAAAGACAAGCAAAAGAAGAGAAAAAAATATTCTCTCAGGTCACTTATCCTTTAGCAGTGATTCTAATTTATATATGATAAACAGCCTCAATACTCCCTCTATACACTAAATCAATCTCACTGTGGAACGTTAGGGTTTTCGTTGGGCCAGTGATGCAGGCTTGTGAAAGAATTCGCAATAGAGAGAAGTGAGAAAAGAGGGACGGGGTGGGGTTGCCTAGAAGAGTTGCAATTTGTTCCTCAGGACAGTCCAGCTGATGCGCGGGGGTGGGGCTGGGGGTGGAAGGTGGTTCTTATCATATCTTCTTCAGCCTGTAAAATATGCTTTGGAGTAAAGAGAAAAAGGAGTTCCACCTGAAGGGGTTGCAAAGAATTTGAAAGAGGAAGATTTGTTTGAAGGGGGAAGGGAGAAGGGAAGTTTCTATTCATTAGAGGTTCTTTTGGTGTGAATTGCGTTTTGAGATGCTAAAAACAGCTGGGGAGAGCCCAGCCCCTATCTATTTTACTGTTTGGGTAGAAAGGCAGTTTGAAGTTGCAGACACCAGCAAGCTCTGCATTTAATTACCAGGTGCTTCTCATAAATTGTAGAAAAAAATCATAAAAAAAAGAAAAATCTGTTTTCTGTCCTTACAGTACACTTTTGAGAATAACAGAACTGTATAATATTTAAGCAATTAAAAAACATTGCTATGTCAATTGTATCTCAATTTAACAAAAAACAAAGAACCCATACTGAATACTCCCCCCCCAAAAAACTGGTTGCTCAAAAAGCCCCACAAGAATACTAATTAATCCAGTAACCCGTTCCAAAAAATGGATTTGCACTTTAAGCCCTACAGAAAATTCAATCCAGTGTTTTCTAGTAGTTGAGAAATAGTTAGGAGGCAGCTACTTAATACCAAAGCTAATTATCACACCATACTCCATATGAGAAATTTTATTTATTTTTTTTATCCTCACCCGAGGACAGTTTTTCATTTTTTCTTCAGATAGAGTGGGAGGGAGAGAGAGGAAGAGAGAGAGAGAGAAACATGGACGTGAAAGGGACACATCGAGTGGCTGCCACCCGCATGACCAACCAGGGCCAGGGACAAACTGCAACCGAGGTACGTGCCCTTAGCGGGAACCGAACCCGGGTCTCTCTGGACCGCAGGCCGACGCTCTAACTGCTGAGCCAAACCGGCCAGAGCCATATGAGAAATTTTAAATGAAGTCCCTTATAGCAGGTGTTTTTCCATATGCAGTTAATAGGAAATATACAAAATCAGTTTGAAAAGAATTTAATGCAGTGCTGTCCAAGCCAGTAGCCACAAACCGCATGTGGCCACCAAGCACCTGACATGTGGCTAGTGTGACTGAAGAACTAAATTTTGTTATTGTTGTTAATCCTCACCAAGGATATTTTTTTCATTGTTGTTTTAGAGAGAGTAGAAAAGAGAGAGGAAGGGGGGAGGGGGAGGGAGAGAGACGTCTCTGTGAGAGACACACATCAATTGGTTGCCTCCTGCATGCGCCTGGACTGGGCCGGGATCGAACCTACAACCCCAGTACATGCATTGGGTGCCTGGGCCAGTGCGCTAACCACTGAGAACACTGGCCAGGGCAAGAACTAAATTATTAATTGTATTCAGTTTTGTTTTTGTTTTTTATCCTCACCCGAGGACATTCTTCCATTTTTTTGTTCAGATAGAGTGGGAGGGAGAGAGAAGGAGAGAGAGAGAGAGAAACATCGACGTGAAAGGGACACATCGAGTGGCTGCCTCCCACACGACCAACCAGGGCTGGGGACAAACCGCAACCGAGGTACGTGCCCCTAGCGGGAACCGAACCCGGGTCTCTCTGGACCGCAGGCTGATGCTCTAACCGCTGAGCCAAACTGGCCAGGGCTGTATTCAGTTTTAATTACTTTAAATTCACATAGTTACATGCAGTTTGTGGTTACTGTACTCAATGAATAGCATAAATTCAGTGCATAGTTAACATACAGAAACTGAGAAAACAAAGAAAACTAGTAGAAATCTTATTCCTTCTGTCTAGAGCAATATTACAAAAAGAGGAAGAAAAGGTAATTGGGGCCAGAAGTTTAGCTAATGAACCAAGTGTCACCCAACAATGATTATAATAGTACTCAGTACAGCAGGGGTTCTCAACTGGGGTGATTTTCTTCCCAGGAGACATCTGACAATGTCTGGAGACATTTTTTGTGGTCACAAGTGGTGGTACTGAACCACTGGCATCTAGTGAGTAGAAGGCAGAGATGGTGATAAAAATTCTGCATGCACCCTGCTCCCCAACACATTATCTAGCACAAAAGGTCTGTAGTACTGAGGTTATGAAAACCTGCTGTATAGTGACAAGTCACAAAGTGTCCTTGATTAGAAACATTTGCCATTATAAGAATCAGACAATATAAGCGTGAAATTTTATTATACCTGACCACTAGTCACTAGTATTTTCATCTTACACATTATGACAAAGCCACTACATGTATTTTGTATCTTAAAAATCTGCCTTTATTTCATCTATAAAATATCCAAGCATCTTGTTCACTGCATATCCCTAGAATCTGATGTAAATGACGCTTACAACATTAATAATAAATGTTAAAATAATAAAACTTAAAATTGTCCCATAAAATTAAGCTTGTAGAGACAGAATTTCTAATAGCCTGTGATCATAAGAATACCCCTCTTGGCTATCTTAATTAAAAAACAACTCAGAAACTCCTAATTACCTTCAAAACTCTTGAAAGATTCAAAAAGTTCAATCAGAGGCTGAGTTGACAGGTGTTGGTGATACTTAGAAGCCACTTGAACACAGACCTGCAGGTTCTGGCGAATATTGGCAGACAGCATGGCCCTGAGGCATTCCAGGGAGTCTTCTACTGATAAGGATCCAAAGTAATTCACTAACTACTAGAGGATGAAATAAATAAATAAGCAAATAAATAAATAAAATAACACTAAACCTAATGGTGATATGAAACTATCATTCAGTACTGCAAACACATTTTCAGTATACCAATTAGTCATAATTAAGACCATCAGTTAGGTGAGAAAATGAAATACCTCGGGGTTAAGAAGATGGGTGTGAACAACTGCACGCTTAACGTCATATAAATCAGTGAAGTGTTCTAATGCACGTTGCAGCAGGCCAGCCTTTTCACACAGCTGAGCAATGTGAGCCCGGTCATACTGCGTGAACATCTGACTCCCTAGAATAGCATCTGCAACCTGTAACACCACAAACAGGATGAGTTCATTCCACCAGCCTATTTATATCAGTAATTCTCTATCCAGGTTACGTACAAAAATTCAATATCGAATTGATAAAGGAGAGAAAATATAAAGGAGCGTTAGTTAAATTATTCTTAAGTAAAGAATAGTCATCTCAGCAGTTTCAAATAACTTAATCTAAGCTCTAAGTAACTACTAAAACAGTGTTGGAAACATACCTCAAAAGCTTGAAAACACGACCTGAGGTGTGCGTACGAGGTTCACCTCGAGGGCAGAGCGCGGCAGTTGGAATCGGTGAGGCAGAGCCGCGATGTTCCGAACCGAGGGCCTCGCGCCCGGTCCCAGGGGATGAAACGGAAGATGCGCGAGGTCGCGATCTCCTCCAGAGGGTACTTCCTCGTCTATGGGCCCTGCTGCGAGTCACCCCTTTTGTCTTAAAGAAATTGGACAGCATATAAAGATTAGACACCACATGTGAATGCATGATATGAAGAACCTGGTTTGTACTCTGCAAATGAATCTGCAAATGAATAGGCTCAGAGAAATGTAAGAGACTCTTTGAATGGACATAAAACTTCTGCTTGTTGAGAACAAGTTTGGTTGTGGTAACTGATCTTCTTAGCTAAAATAGAACACTGCTTGGGAAGTATGAAAAGGCATTTCTTATGCCTGTGATATTTCGTTTCCATGAATGTTGGTGTCATTGTAAACAATGTCAAACTCCATTTTCTAGCAAGTATTAATTATATAAGGGAATTATGTCTGCAGTGGCCCTGTCTTGTCAGTCATTTCTGTTGACCTTTTACTTCTGTCTGGAATATATTTGTTGAAAAGGTCCTTATGATTAGTTATGTTTTATGGAAGCCAGCACACAACTACAACATTTAAACACAGAACCACTAGTCTATATTTTTAATAAATGTATCAATTAAGAAAAAAAAAAAAGGTTCATCTCAAGCAACCTAGTCTGTAAAGGACCTTCAGATGGGCGATTATTCTTCAGGGCATCAAGCACGAATGCAGTACACTGCTGAATTAGATTATATTCCAAAAAGACATCCACAATCCACAAAAAGATTTAAAGAATATTGTTTTAAGATGTATAAAAACTGCTTTATGGTACTGTTGATAATATGTAAATGAAAGGAAATTAAACACTATCTTATTTTTTATTTACAGATAAAAAATTGCCAGACTAAACCCCAGACTTAAGAAAATATTATTTGGACAACTTAATTTTATAATTTAAGAATAAAGTTTTGGCCCTGGCCAGGGATCTCAGTTGGTGAGAGCATCATCCTGATATGCCAAGGTTGTGGGTTCGATCTCTGCTCATGGAACATGTCAGAATTAACCACTGAATGCGTACATAAGTGGAACAAGAAATTGATGTCTCTCTCACTAAAATCAATTTTTTTAAAAAAGAATAAATTTTTGTCTTCTGGGGTTACTTTTAGTTATAATAAAAACTCTAAGATATTTCAAGATACTGTATAATAGCAGAATACAATCAAATAATAGATTAAAAAAATTTTTTTAATCCTCAGCTGAGGATATTTTCCTATTTTATCTTCAGACAGAGTGGAAGGGAGGGAGAGAGACAGAGAGAGAGAGAGAGGGAGAGAGAGAGAAACATCGACATGAGAGGGACACATTGACTGGCTGCCTCCTGCACAACCCCGATCAGGGCTGGGGACGAACCGCAACCGAAGTACATGCCCTTGACCAGATTCAAACCCATGACTCTTTGGTCCACGGGTTGACGCTCTAACTGCTGAGCCAAACTGGCCAGGGCCATTTTTCATATTTTTAATACATAGATATCTCTAAACAAGGAGTCCATTTTGTACATTTAAAAACTGTATATAGCCCTGGCCAGGTGGCTCAGTTGGTTGGAGCGTTGTCCCATGCACCATAAGGGTTGCAGGTTTGATTCCCAGTCAGGGAACATGCCTGGGTTGCGGATTCAATCCCAGGTCCTGGTTGGGGTGTGTGCGAGAGGCAACCAATCAATGTGTCTCCTTTACATTGATGTTTCTCTCTCTCTCTCCTCCTCTCTCCCTCCCTTCCATTCTCAAAAAATTAAAGGAAAAAATATCCTTGGGTGAAGATTAACAAAAACTAAATAAAAAAAATTGAACTGTGGCTTCAGTCAACTTTGGCTGCTGAGCCTGAATGGGCTCTGGATGTAGAAGTGTCACCACAGGGCTCTTTGGAGAAGCCGTGCAATGCTGCAGGACTGTAGTATCAGCCTCTGACGTAGGTTCAGGAGTGATGGTTACGTAGAGTTCCTAAGGTTGAAATGTGACTTCTCCAGACCAGGTTGTCTGCTGAGCTTAAACAGGCTCTGGATATGGAAGTGCCACCATTGGGTTCTTTGGAGGAGGTGTAATCTGCTGCAGGGCTATAGCATCAGCCTCTAAAGTAGTTTTGAGAGTGATGGTGACTCCACTTTCTTTTGAAATGGGACTTCAGACAAGTTTGGCTGCTGGGTTGAACAGTCTCTGGAAGTAGAAATGTCACCTCAGGGTGCTTTGGAGGAGCTGTAGTCTGCTGCGGGGCTGTAGCATCAGCCTCTGAATTAGGCTGAGCTGGGGTCTCCTAAGGAGATGGAGGTTTGATCTCTTTGTGGAGTTTGGAGGATGAGCTGAGACCTCCTTCTCGGTTGCAGATTGTTCAAAATCTTAGGGGGGCTCTGAAATTATCAAAGGCCCCAGACCTGCATCTTTAACATTGATATTAGAAAACCCTTAATGCTGAGCTTCATCCGAACCTAGAGATGAGACTGTCACCTCATGATATACTGAAGGTTGAGCTATGGCATCCATAGAGTATTTTTGAGGCTGAGCTCTCCCTTCTGCTGGACTACAGAAGGTTGTCTACA
The DNA here is from genome assembly GCA_030848825.1 of Tadarida brasiliensis. Taxonomy (NCBI): domain Eukaryota; kingdom Metazoa; phylum Chordata; class Mammalia; order Chiroptera; family Molossidae; genus Tadarida; species Tadarida brasiliensis. Next base: position 48,731,660 of record CM061273.1, read on the forward strand.
GGCCAGACCCTTGTGAGTCAGGGCTGAGCTCTTCTGCTGGATTGAAAATTCTACATATTCAGGGTAGGTTCTGGAGTTACGGTGATCTACATGTTTAAAGACTGAACTGTGATTTCAGTCTAGGTTAGCTGTTGCACCTGAACACGCTCTGGAAGTGAAAGTGTCACCTCAGGGTGTTTTGGAGGAGCTGTAGCCTGCTGCAAGGCTGTAGCATCAGCCTCTGATGTAGTTAAGGGAGTGATGATGAGCTCCACGTCCAAAGATGGAATTGTGACTTCTTCAGACAAGGTTGAACATATTCAGGGTAGGGTAAATGCTGATCTGGAACTCCTTGGTGGACCAACAAAAATTTCAACCAGTCAGAGGACACTGCAGACTGAGCTGAGACTTCTTTTTGGGGTAGAAGCTAGACTGAAGTCTCCTGAGGGTTTGGAGAAGATTCCATTTTTTCAGGGGCCTATGTAGGCAGAGCTGAGGCTTCCTGTTTTAATGACAGAAGTTCAAACTCTGGAGATACACGAAGGGTTTTTCTTGGGCCCGAGGCCCAGTGCTGGATGGGCTCAGGGGGATAGAGGTCAGCAGGACAGGGTCCAGGGCCAACTCTGGAGGCTGAACTGCCTGGACCTGCAACCAAACAGCAGCTACTTGAACAGAATCCATGGGGACCACAGGTGCAGCCTGGGCATGACAGGCAGAGGTCCAGGGCACAGCAAACGACCCAAGCAAGTGGGTCACAGCAAGGGACCCAGGCAAGTGGTGTACAGCAAGCCACCCAGGCAAAGAGGGTGCTGGCACCACGCGCTGAGCAGAAGCCCAACAATTGGCAGCCTTGTTACAATTGGCAGCCCTGTCATGCATGTGTCCCTTAGCAACCAAGCACCCCTCCCTGCCTCAGGTTCCAATCTTTATTTAGGCAACATATATTAGTCTTGGGCTGAGAGTGACTGCAGAAGAGGGAGCTTTCTTCCCAGAATCACCAGGGACCAAGCAGTCCTTTCCCCCTGCAGAGGGGACAGCTAACTCCTGCTGGGCCTCCCTCCAGTTCCTGGTGGCTTTCCTTGCACCAACCTCACCCTGGTCATCAATCAGACTAATAGCTGGTCAATATTGAGGCTCTTATGCAAGACCCTGAAAGAACTCTGCTGTCACTGTGTTATGTCCATGAATGTATCCATAAGCTTAAACTAGATGATTCTACCCATCTCTGATATATCCAAAGACTTTTTCTAGCAGTGTTTCCTATAGGTGCCTGGGAGGCTAACTCAAAATGACCCCCAGAACACCTGCAGATACTGGCAAGGAGAAACTAATATTAACTGGAAATCCCTTTATGAGATCCCCACAGCACATAGAGCCCTTATAGGGCCCAGGGACCTTCTCCTAAAAGGGAGACCCCTCTTCACTAATTACAAGGGCGACACCTACTGGGGTCTGACCCTACAAGCCTAGTTTTCAACAACATATCCCCAGTGGGCGTGCACACCTCATGGATACCTCTTCCTTTGTGGACACCCCCAAAGTAGCCTACCTTATGATGGCAGAACTCATACCAAGTTCCACCAGCCATTACCTGCTCTGGCCTACCCATGTATTGACGATACACAATTTCAAGCACCTTCGGTTTTCTTATTTCTGTCACTTTGCATAATGCCACTAACCCTCGAAATAAAAGGGAGTCGGTCTCATTGTAGCTGGCACAGGGGCAGCCGTTGGCCCAGCAGCCCATGGGGAGAATCTGCCTACCAAGAAGCCACCTTAAGAAATGTAACAGACAGCACAGCTGCCCTAGAAGGAAGTACTGCCAATGCCCACAAACACTTACAGTGGTCTTTCCCTGGCCAGGTGGCTAGTTGGAGTGTCATCCCATACACCAAAAAGGGCTGCGGGTTTGATTCCCAGTCAGGGCACATACCTAGGTCGCTGGTTCCAACCCTAGTCGATCCCCGGTCAGGGCACATACAGGAGGCAGCTGATAGATGTTTCTCACTCACATTGATGCCCCTGTCTTCTTCCTCTCTCTCTAAAAATCAATAAAAACATATCTTTGGGTGAGGATTAAAAATCAAAAACAACAAACACAACGGTCTCTGGATTCTCTTGTTAATGCTGTGCCAGAAAATAGACTAGCCCTTGATTTCCTGCTAGCAGCAGAGGGAGGGGTATGCACAGTCATAAACAAAACCTGCTGCACTTACATCAACTCTCAAGTCAAGTAGAAGAAGACACCAAAAGAATCGATGACCAGGCCACCCGGCTTCATAACTTTCAAAAGGGGAACCTTCTTCCAGTTCCGTCTGGGACACTGTAAAGTCTGTTCTCCCCTCCATTACCTGTTTTCCCCCTCCTTGGACCTCTACCAGATATAGTTCTCATCTTTGGACCATGTCTTTTTCACCTTCTTGTGAAATTAGTCACCTCTAGACTGCGACAGTCTGTCACCTTTAGGGTGCGCCAGCTCCACACCAAGGTGATGATGCTCCAGCTCTGTGGCCCACCCCTGCTTTAGAACAATCAGCTAACAGCCTCTCTGTTCCGGTCGCGGATCCCATTCCCTTGTCTCCCTCAGATCAGGCAGGGAGAGACTTCCATACCCTGCACAGGCAGGGACCACAGCCCTTGTCAGCAGGAAGCAGTGACTGAAGATGGACCGTCCTCCCTCATCACCCCTAAAAGATTTTAGGGATGGGAGTCTCTGAGGTGGAAATGAGGCAGGTTAGGAGGAAGCGAGGAAAAGTCCTTGGCAAGTGGAATGGGGAAACAGACAGATAGCTGAACAAACTGGCTGAGCAATTTACAGCTAGTAAATCACTAAATCTTATCTTCTCTAACCAAGGACACTTAGGAGCATATGTTTTACACGTTCCAGGCCGTGCCAGGGCAGACCCACCTCAGTCCTGGTCCCTGTCCAGTGACAACCTCTTCAGAGGTACTTGAAGGCTCGCTCAGGTGGGGGTTTGCTGGCCCAAAGGCAGTTTCAGCTCCTCAGGAGACTCTGGAGGTGTAGCTGGGCTCCCCTGGGGATTAGCAGAATTTTCAGATTCCTTAGGGAGCTCTGGAGGCTGAGATAGAGCCTCCTGCTGAGACTGTGCTTCAGTGTGTTCTGGATGCTGAGCCTGGGCCTCTGCCTCTGGTGAAAACCATTCAACCTCCTCAGTGGTCTGTGGGTGCTGAGTGGGCACCTCCTGCTGGGGTGAAGGTTCAGTCTCCTCAGGAAGCTCGAGATGATGACCTTGGGCTTCCTACCAGGGTGGAGAAATTTCACCCTCTTCAGAGGGCTCCGAAGGTTTATCTGGGCCTTCCAGGAAATCTGTAGATAGGTTTTCCTCAGAATAGAGATATCCATTCTGGTATCGAAATTATCATCCTGCAAATGTTGTTCGAGATGCTGAGGTGTTTTTGCCAGTTGGCTTGGAGTTCCAACAACAACTTTGGCAAGCTTTTGATGTTGAGCTAGATCTTTGATGATGAAGTTAATTTGGGACCAAACCAGAGGGCTTAGAATTCCCCCAAAAGGGGCTAGAACAATGCAGGAAACAAGACATAAGCAAAGTGAGACCACACCTTAGGAATTCTGTCCTTCCTGTGTCTGTAGAGTTCCTTCTCTGAAAACACAGGGGCGGTTTCCGTCCCCTCCCTGTGATTGCTAATGCTGGACTTGAGGGTGGTGAAGAAAAGACAAGATCAGGGCAACGGCCGGTTCCACTGAGGCTTTAGCACCCAGGTGTCTTCCCTTTTACTGTCAGTTCCACAAATGGAGCCTTTCACTTGTCTCATTGGAACTCTAGACCACAGACAATGCCTCCTCCTCACCCCGTCTCCTCTGCCCAGTCCTCAGTTGATACCCTGAATTGCATTCCCTCATGGACTTCTTGGGGGGAAGTCCCTTCATACTCATGGTTCCATTTCTGAGAGCTGGCTTGAAGAAGGAAATGGAAACAGCTGAATCAACCATTTCTGATAATGGACCTTATCATCTACCTCCATGATTACAGCACTTACCACATTGTGTTACGTGCATTATTTATGTAATTTCCTGCTTAAGAAATTTAGACCATGTACTGTTGACTTTAAACCAAATTCATACCATGTCTTGTTGGTGGATTTAAATCAAATCCTAGCACATGATGATTATAACATGATGAATTTTCTGACATAGTCTCTATTTCTTATAATTTTGTTTTTTAATAAAGGTGATTTATTGAATATAAAATTCCATCTTAGTAATTATATATATAAGATTTTCCATATCAGTCCTAAATCCAGGAAATAGCCCTTTGTCTTATGTGTTTTTCCTTGAATAGGAAAATAACATACTTATATACACAGTATGTGCTTACTGTGCATATGTTGAACGGATTATCATCCTGCAACTGTTGTTGTTCGAGATGCTGAGGTGTAATGTGAGGGAGCCTTAGGATGGTTGAAATGGTTGTAAAGGGTCTTAGAAATGTCCTAGGTGGTAAATTCATGTTCCCAGGTGAAATGATTTGCCAGGGCGATGCAGATAGAATTGGTCAGTTTTATATTTCACTGTGAGCATTAGTTAGCAATGGTTCTCCATTGATAACCACAATGCCTGACACATAGTAAAGCTTCATAAATATGAATGAATAAATCACTGATTTGACTAACAGTATGTGTTATACCCAAGTTATACCCAAGTCCACTATGGAGTTGAAATACTAACAGGAATGAAAGAATCAGGAGGGCCGTGGAGTCAAGGTCTTGACTTGGGGATGACCCAAGATCTCTTAGGCAGTGGTGACAGAAAGTAGCCAGCAGTCAACACGGCGGATCCGTCAGCATGGAGGGGCTTGATTTGTGTCCTAGCTTTCTGGCTCATTGCAGCCTCCTGAGGCCCCACCTCAGTCCAGCAGAGCACCCCAGCCACAAGTACAGGGAATTCTGGCTGAACAGTCCGTGTTCTGCAGCATCACTGCCTTGTCCTGCTCTGCTCAGCCCTCATTGCTTCCCAGGCTCTGGCCCTGCCAGACTGGTTTCCTTTGTTTCTGGCCCTGCAGTTTCACTTCCCCAGGCGTCCGTCTCAGCTCTCTCCCTTCAACAGCAGTGGCTCCATGGATGGGTTCACTGAGAACGATGCCACTGTTTGGTCCGGCCTCGGCCTCCTTTTCTCAGGTGTGGCCCAGAGTCCGGTTGCAGGAGGTTTGGCTCCACCTTTCATGTAGGTAGACGCAATGTCCTGAGGACCCTTTCTAGCATCTAGAGACAGTGTCTCCATGCAGCCCCTTCTCTCTGCTTTTCTACCTTCAGTTCTTGTCATGCTCCTCTGTATGTAGACGGTAGATCAAGGCATACATGTGGGCATTGGATTAGATCCTTCCCCCTGTCCCTCTGCTCCTCCTGTATTCTCCACTCACTAAAAGGCATCCAGGAAGCTGGGAGTCACCTTGGCTGGTCCTTCCCCTTCACCTCCTTCATCTCCAGTAGTCTCCCCTTATCTGTGGTTTCACTTTCCTTGGTTCCAGTGACCCATGGTCAATGGTGGTCCAAAACAGTAAGTGGAAAATTCACATGTAAACAATTCATGAGTTTTAAATTGTGCACTGTCGCCCGGCTGGTGTGGCTCAGTGGTTGAGCATCGACCCATGCACCAAGAGGTCGCTGGTTCGATTCCCAGTCGGGAAACATGCCCAGGTTTCGGGCTCCGTCCCCAGAAGGGGATGTGCAGGAGGCAGCCAATTGATGTATCTCTCTCATATCGATGTTTCTATCTCTCTCTCCCTTCCTCTCTCTCTAAAATATCAATTAAAAAAATTTTTTTTAATTGTGCTCTGTCCTGCTCCGTCCCGCCGGGGACGTGAATCACATCTCTGTCCAGTGTCTCCGTGCTGCACACACTACCTGCCCGTTAGTCACTTAGTAGCCGTCTGGGTTATCAGATCGACTGTTGGTATCACAGTGCTTGTGTTCAAGTAACACTGGTTTTACTTAATGATGACTCCGAAGTCCAAGAGCAGTGATGCTGGCGATTGGGATCTGCCAAAGAGAAGCCTCAAGTGCTCCCTTTAAGTTGAAGTGAAAAGGTGTGTGTGTGGCATAGGAAAGAACATAGTGTATGCAGGGCTCAGTACTGTCTGAGGCTTTAGGCATCCACTGGGGGTCTTGGAACATATCCCTCGCAGATAAGGGGGAACTACTGTACTCAGTCACCGACTCGATTGCATTTTGAAACGAGGTATATCTGCTTCTCGCCATTCCCACCGCCACTGTGTTAGGTCAGCCCTCACCATTTCTCAGCATGGCAGCTGTAAGAGTGTCCTAGCCACGGCTTTTCTTCCGGTTTGCCTCTCAGAGCTGTCCCATCATCACACAGCATCCAGGGTGATTTTGCCAAAGTGCAAATCAGTCTGTCTCTTTCTGTTGAAAATCCTTCAAATACTCTGCATCATTTTCAGCATGAAACGGAAGCTTCTCTGTGACCTGACCTCTGCCTCCCTCTTTGGCCACGTCTCTTGCCACCTTCAAACTTCCTGGAAACCCAGACTCAGCCCTCTGAATGCCATGTAGTTCCTGAAAAGTGCAGGTCTCTTTTCTGCTTTTCATGAATGAGGTGTCAACTTGACAAGGCACAGTTTCCCCTTCTTGTACATCACAAGGCAGAGTGAAATACTATAAGCATGGGTGCATCCCACAACCCCTGCAGAGACTAATATTTAGAACAGATAAGGAAAACCACCATTTAATTTCCTTAATTTTCTAAGGAAAAGAGAGAAACCCATGGATTCTACTGTTCAAAGACATGCAAAATGTAAAACTGAAAGATATTTTACGTTATAATTATACAACTTTGGCTGTTAAGCTCGTAACATAAATGTATAATAAGCACATTTTCCTTTTCTGATTTACTTACACTCTGGAGCCAGACCTCTGGTGTCATTTCCAAATCTGTGACGTAATAGCTGTGTGCTATTCCATAGGTTATTTAACCTGTCTGTGCTGCAGTTTCCTAATGTGTGCTGGGGATAATACTAATAGGATGAAATACATTAGCATTTATAAAAGAATTAGAGTATCACTGGCTCATAGTAAATGTTATGTGGCAGTTAATATTATCACTATTACTGAATATTTCAATTCATCTATTTTACACATTTTAAAAAGTGCAGACCTCTTGTTCTTTGCCTGAATAACCCCATCCCACACTCTTTCTGGCTAATCATCCTTCAGGTCTCAGCTCAATTTATAATAGAGAAAAGTTAAAATAACCTAAGTGGACCGACCTAAGTAAAAATAGTTAAATATAAATCTTGGTATAACATTTTGGTGTATCCATGCAATGAAATATCATGCATGCTCATTTTAAATAAGTTCTGAGTTTTTAATGATAGGGAAGAATATAAAGTAACAATAATAAGATATACTAGTTCAAGAAAGACTATGAAGTAACAATAGTAAAATGCAAAACTATGTCCAGAATGCTGGGCAATTTTTGTTTTCTTATTTATGATTGCCTATATTTTCTAAATTTTGTACAGTGGACATGTATATTTTCTATTGAAAACAAAGCAAACTAATATAAGTTTTTATAAAGATCAGATGTCACATTTTGGGGAAGATTTCCTCAACACTTCACCACCACTTTCCAAAGCGTGTATCCTCTATGCCCGATATAGTGCCTGTAGCACTGCAGACACTCAGTACAGTTTTATGGAACTTCCTCTCTTGCTGGATACTCCAGCCTGGAAAGAGCTAGAAACAGGTATAAAAGCACTATTTAAGGAAGTAAGATGCTTCATGAAGACTACAGAAGGTTTGCCCTGGTCGGGTTGTGTGGGAGGCAACTATTCGATGTGGCTCTGTCACATTGATGTTTCTCTCTGTCTCTCTCTCTCTCCCTTCCTCCCACTCTATCTGATAATAAGTGGAAAAATATCCTCGGGAGAGGATCAAAAAAAAAAAGAATACTGAAGGTTTGCTCGAATCTGTCCAATACCGGTGAGATTTTAAGCTTCTCTCAGGAATTTAACATCCCCTGAAGTCACCGCCCTCCAGCCTTGACTGCCCAGGAGCAGGCTGTGGTGGGTGTCGAAGGCCCCTTCCACTGCGAGAAGAGTGGGGCTGGCTGGCTGAGGGGTGGAGTGTGGCCACCCTGATGAACTGATCCAACTAGTTCACTGTGCTCCGGACTCCACCCTGAACCCTGCACTTTGGATAATCGTGTACTCATTTCTTCAATCTACAGTCCCATTTCCCCCAAGTGACTTGGCTACCATATTGGCAAAACCAAAGGATTTACCTCTTCCTGGTTTATTATCTTGGCCAAATGACCATGTGTTCCAGCTCACCTTGGATTTCCAGTCTTGGGAGTTGCTTGCAAGGAATTCTCTGATTCTAAGCATCCCACCTCCTTGTGGCTAGTGCTCTCGGCCCCAACACCCAATGTTCTCCCCAACACTCATGCATCTCAGCACTGTCTTTCCGGGAGAACACAGAATGTCAAGATCAGCCACCTCTGTTTCTGCTCCTCAGCAGCTCTGCAGTCTCTTCTGAGAGACCTTCATGAACAAAACACTTTTCCCCCATGAGCCAAAGATCAAATCAAAGCTAGGAAGCAAAAGTCAACAGTCAAACTCATTGTGTGGCTTCATGCAGACTCAACACCCATTCTTATCTGTTGTCATTCTCCTAACACTCCAGGGCAGATGTCTTCAAAATCACTTCACAGCCTGAAGACCAGCACAGCCCACTCATTTAGATGGAGGTCTCCACGTCAAGGGCTCCTCCTTAGCGCACAGTGGGATTTAGAATTGATTTGGAACTACTGGTCCACAGCAGAGGGATGCTGTGACATTTTGTTTCTACCTCTGATGTAATGCTTACTTTATTCCATCTCATAGGATAGTTATTTCGTTCACTGTCAACAACATCACTAGACTAAGCTCTTTGGGGGCAGGAATGGGGCTTCCGTGTGCTCTGCCTTCCCTGACCAAAAGCAGATGGCTTCTAAACTGGGTTGAGTGGAAAGGGCATGGATGACAAAGTCTGTGTAAATCCCAGGGGACACAAGACACACCCTCTGTCCCTTAAAATGAGGTCCTTGACACATGAAGATGAAACTCCACCAACCAGGGGAGACCGTGAGAGGTACTGGCATGGTGATATCAGGGAGCAGAGAACATGAGAGCTGGAGATGGGGGCCTTGGTGAAGATCAGAGCATTTGAAGCAAGACTCACACAAAGAAAAGGGTGAGGTCAGAAAAGGTGGAGGAAAAACAGTACAGTTTGTTTGTGTGTGTGTGGGAGTGTGTGTAGGTGGTGGTGGTGGAGGCAGTGATATGAGGTAGAATGACATTGTGCTTTATTTAGTGTCCTTGAAGTACCCCAAGATGCTGCTCTGTCCCCTCCTATTCCACATCTGTACAGCACCGAGGGAGCCTGCTTTCCTGTTTTCACTCTTCATTCTTCTTTCATAGAGCAGAAGGAGGTAGCAATGTGGAGTGGTTGAGCTGAAGTTGGATGGAGATCTTGATCCAATCCTAATTGCCCTCACTCGCCCACTGCATGTATCACTGTATTCCTGGCCTTTGTGAGCTTCACCTGGTCACTTTCCTGTCAGCTTCGGGTCTCAGGGCTGAAGCCCTCCCAGAAAGCAGCTGCCAAACCAGCCAGGGCTTTATATGAACACAGGGAATTCCCTACGGATGGCTGGGAAACACCCGCGTGCTTAGATGACATGTTTTATCTATAACATAGATGAACTCATTGCTAGGTATATTCAATCCCATTTTTATTTTTTATTCATTTATTTTTTTTTTATCCTCACCCGAGGACATTTTTTCATTTTTTGTTCAGATAGAGTGGGAGGGAGAGAGAGAGAGAGAAACATCGATGTGAAAGTGACACATCGAGTGGCTGCCACCCGCATGACCAACCAGGGCCGGGGACAAACTGCAACCGAAGTACATGCCCTTAGCGGGAACCGAACCCGGGTCTCTCTGGACCGCAGGCCGACGCTCTAACCGCTGAGCCAAACCGGCCAGGGCTCAATCCCATTTTTATACTAGAGGAACATTATTATTGTTTTTCTTTTTATCTTTTTCAATTACAGTTGACATTCAAAATTAATTTATATCGGTTTCAGGTGTACCACATAGTGGTTAGACATTCATATAATTTACAAAGGTAAAAAAGGTGAAGGGATTAAGAAGTACAAATTGGCAGTTACAAAATAGTCCTGGGGATGTAAAGTATAGCTTAGAGAATATAGTCAATAATGTTGTGATAACTATAGATGATGTCAGATGGGTGCTAGATTTATTGGGGGGATCACTTCATAAATTACACAGGAACATTCTTTATCCAGGTCTTCCAGACTTGATTCTCCAAGTGAACATATTGAAACCTTTAGTTCTGTTCCCTACTGTTCCCTCCTTGTTCTAGGACAGACTGGCCCAAACTCCCCTCCTAAGCTCAGCGCTAATAAGATGGTTCTTTGTGGTCAACAGTTTCTCTGTGACCACATCCTATATTTGTGACAACAGTTTAAAAAGAAAATAAATTTTAGAGTCAAAAGAATCTCATTTCAAATCTTGCCACTGCCACTTAAGATTGTGGCCTTGAGATGATCAGTGAACTCTCTTCTGTTCTTCCATCCTTATTACCTCAGAGGAATAATTACACCCCAGCTCAGGGTCAGGGTAGGAGTTGATGTTATGTGCATAAGGCAGCTTGCCCAGTGCCTGGCACATAGTAAATGTTCAGTAAGTAGATTGTTGTCCTGCTGGGTCCTTCTGCACATTTTATGCTGGATTCTTTGTGCCCAAGGAAATATCTAGGGCACTAAGGTCACTCAGCCCAGCAGAAGAGAAGGCCCAAGAATGTGACGTGGAATCCTCTCTCCCCCTTCCTTCTTGGGACCAGGCTTGTTACAACACTGGAAAGACTGACGCGAAGCCTCCAGCTTCTGGAGGTGACAACCACCAAGAGCATCATGGTTCTCGTCTAAAAGCTCCTTCTAGCAGGTGTGAATGTTGCATCCTTCCTCTTGGGTTTACAATTCTCTCCTCCATCTCAGTAACTGCCTTTGGTGTACCACTTCCCTCCAGGGTGCAGCCCACTTCTCCGCTGTGCCTCCTCCTCCTCCTTTCCACTGTGATGACATCGCGCTGGGGAAGAGAGCTGTGCAGAGCTCCTCACTCTCAGCTAGTTTCAGTTATCTCATTGGCGCCATGACATCATCTCTACCCTGGAAATTCCACTTGCCCTCCTGTGCTCCCACCTCTGTCCCAGGCCTCAGAGTGCCTATAAAGAGGGGATCCCAGCTCTGTATCAGTACAGAACACAGTTGGGTTCTGAAACTTCTGGGTTCTGTTGTCTCAGCTCTGGAAAAGGCTCTTCTCAGCCAAGACCATGAGGCTCTGCATGACTCTCCTCTCCCTCCTCGTGCTAGTGGCTGCCTTCTGCTGCCCAGCGCTCTCAGCACCAAGTAAGTTTGTTGTTTCAGCTACTAGTTCAGAGCCATGGTGTAGGCAGAGCCTACTGTCCTAGCTGGGGCTGGTCCAACAGCGGCATCTGGGGATGGGACAAAAGGGAGCTGGGAGAATTTTTAAGCAGCCTGCTGTTAAATGTAGTGTCTACTAGACATTCAGTAATATTCAAGTTCCTGTTTTCTTAAGAAATAGTAACCTTGCCTGGCCGGTGTGGCTCAGTGGTTGAGCGTTGACCCCATGCACCAAGAGGTCGCCGGTTCGATTCCCAGTCAGGGTACCTGCCCAAGTTGTGGGCCTGATCCCCAGTGGGGGGCATGCAGGAGGCGGCCAATCGATGTTCTCTCTCATCGATGTTTCGATCTCTCTCTCCCTCTCACTTCCTCTCTCTCTAAAATCAATAAGGGGGGGCGGGGGGAGAAAGTCCCTGTCTCTCTCTATGCCTTGGTTTTCCCACCTGTTAAATGAAAGGAGTTAGACATGTGCTCTGAGCCCCAATCCAGCTCCATGCTCTCTTAAGATCCTGTATTCCAAAAGAGACTCTCACGTAGGGTGGGTTGCATTGGATGCAAAGGACCGTGTTTGGGGATCTGGTAGCTCCACAGAGATGCCCCTTGAATATCCATAACCGCAAGCCAAAGAGCAGCTTCTTGTAGAACTTTGATCTCACCTCACCCTTCTTTCTAGTGGGTTCAGACCCTCCCACTGCCTGCTGCTTCTCTTACATCTCGCGGACACTTCCTCGTGACTTTGTGGTGGATTACTACGAGACCAGCAGCCTTTGCTCCCAGCCAGCAGTGGTGTAAGTAGCAACCTCTGGGCTGCTCTGGGAGGCAAGGGCAAGGGCAGGAGTAGATCCGGGGCCTGTTTGGGGCAGGGGGAGGATCAAACAGTAGGGAGACAGGAAGCCCTCCCAGACAGCAGTAAGAAACAGGTTATGAAGTCACCCAGTGAGTCCTGAGATGGGGGGGTTTCTGGGGAAGAAATTAGCCAGAGGCTAGGAAACCAGGGAGAGTAAAAAATGTCAAAGGAAATGTGGGCTAATTTCTTAAACCATGCTTAGAAAAACACATGGAAAAGTTATTGCTAGGGGCACCAGGGAATGAATGGGGAGATATAGCCATATTGATTGTCAAATCCATTGGTTCCTAATCTGGGCAACCTTGAGGCCACAGCTAAATCCAGGGTGGAAGTTACAAGGAGTCCGTTTCCAGTACCACCCCAGAAAGGCCTTCCCACCCCCTAGAGCTGTCCAACGTGAACACAGGGAGATGTCCACCACAGACAAGGTCCCACGCGACTCTAATCCATCTACTCACTCCTTGTTCCACAGATTCCAAACCAAAAAGGGCAAACAAATCTGCTCCAATCCCAGCGAGCCCTGGGTCCAGGACTACATGAATGACTTGGAACTGAACTGAGCCACTCCAGGCACAAGGGGCAGGAGGTCTCCAGGGAAGGTCCCCTGAGCCTGACGCTTCTCAGTGAGGTGCACCCTCTCCACGCTCATGGCTCCTCTCAGTCGTCCCCGTTCCTTTGCTTAATTTAATCTTTATGATGTGCTATGTTATTGTATTTGGTGTTATTTCCATAATTTATGTTGCTTTTGCCAAGGGACGCACATCCCCCATGGGAACAGTCCACCATCACTGTTTCTCTGCTATTGTGGGATACATGGGAAATGCAGTGGATTCTGTGTGTTTTCATAATAATAATTTTTTTAAAGACAAATTATTTGTGTTTTAATTTGATCTGGTATGAAGGGAATTACCTGGTATTATTAATAGGGACAAACTACCATTTCCAAAGAAAATAAGAATGAGCAATTATGAGGACTTTATATGGGCTAAATGCTCTGAAGATGCAATCTCAGTATTTTCAACAAGGATTTTAACACTCTTATGAAGTAGGGAATCTTACCTCCCATTTTACAGATGAGGAAACAGAGGCACAGGAGTGATGCGACTTGCTAAGGCTTGTAGGTCTGTTTGGAGAGAACCAAGAAAAGATGATCCAAAAGGACAGCAAAACTATCATAGGCCAGAATTAGGCCAGAATTACCCTTTGCTTCATACTGGAAACGCCAAGTGCTAGAGTAGCCAACACTAGATTATATTATCTTATATAATTTCCACAAATTAAATTTCTTTTCGTAACTGTGGTGAGAGTTCTTTGCCCTACCTTCCCAACTGGGGTACACCCCACAGGGAGTATGGGAATACACAGCTTGAAATACTCCATTAAAATTTTAACTTGGGGAAGCAAGATTACAAATGCATCAGGTCAGTGTGTGAGGAACGGGTGTCTCCTTCACTGCGGGAGGAAGTGTAAATAGGCAGTCGTTTTGGGGGACAATTTGGCAATATCTTCCAACTCTACAGTAAACACACCCTTTGTGTTTCCATGTTCAGGCATCTATTCTGGGGAAAATACTGACATACGTAAACAAAGAAGCACATACAAAGTATCCAATGCATATAACAGCAAATTGTTTCTAATACAGAAACCACCTAAATGGTCAACAATTGAAATTTGGTTAAATAAATTATGAACCATTGATATAATGGAATATTAGATAGTGGTTGTTTTTAAGGGGAGGGGGAGAGATACTAACATGGAAATCTCTCCAAAACATAATGTTAAGTGAATAAAGCAAAAACAATACATACAATATGACTTTATTTCTGCAGAAAAGGGACACATTTGTGTATATATACATTTTTGTGTGTGTAAAAGCATAGGAAAGGGCTTAGAAAAATACACAGCAAACACATAAAAGAAAAGAAAAAGAAATGAATTTTAAAAGATTATGTTAACTAAGCGAGAGGAGTCATGTCCAAGTCACCTTCAGAGAGGGATTAGGGAGTCCTCCCCTTGCCAACAGTGCAGAATGGAGATTTGGCATTGATCAGATCCACGATCTTTGACCTTCGGGAGTGACAACCCCGCATCTCCCATTCTCCTCATCAGATCAGGTTGGGTCTGATTAGAAGTTGGGTTTTCTCTGGATATGCCTTGGATGTGGAACTCCAACAGGGAGTAGCTCCAGGGTGAACACGGGGTAGATGTGAGGTTGTGATCAGAGATTTTTAAAGTATCTTCTTATAAGGTGGAAAGAAGAGGGTTATGACAGTGCAGGTTTCTTGCCTGCTGGGGCCGGGCAGCCTCTGGAGCAGGGAGAACATCCTCCTGAGGGCCTGGCTGTGACAATGGGGCTGTAGAGTGAGAGCGGGGCTGCCGAGGCCCAGGGAGGGGCCCAGGAGCTTGAAGGAAGAAATGGAGAGAGACTCAATACGATGAAATTGTTGGCTTGGCATTGACGTGATGCCCTTGACGTGATGCCCATGACGTTCTGGACATGGATAAGGTGCTCTTCTCACCCCACTTTCCTTTATGTGCTCTCGTGGCAGCCTTTAATTTTGAGTGGTCTTGTCTGCTGAGTGGGGAAGGCTGTTGCTGTTGGTGCAAAGGGCTCGTTTGAGAAAGCGGCACACACAGCATGTTACCCTCAGCCAGTTGCCTGAGGGCTTAGCTTCCAGACACACACACTGGCCCAGCTCAGTAGGTGAGAGGCAGACCATCCTCCCTCAGCCCCTGCTTCACCTTCACAGAACCAAGGCTTCAAAGAGCAACGTAGATTGGGTGTCTCTTCATGGCCCTCTTCTCTAAGTGTGGAACTAGAGACTCCCCAAGGCCGGAGACATCACAGGTAATAGCTGCCCATTAATCTCGGGTGGATTCAAGTGAGAAAGAGAAACCAGAGGCTCAATGTTCCATGTTGTTGTTTTTTTCCTTGTGCCCATGGCCCCACTGGCTCAAACACAGACTGTAGGGACTGGGGACAAATCCAGGTTATAGTCCCCTAGCCAGATGGATCCCCATCTCCTCTGGCAACCACAATCTTGTCACTGAGCTGAATTCTTATACTCCAGTCTTGTCTTTCCTTCAGGATGAGTCTGTCCCAGGCTGCTCCTCACTCTCTCAGGGCTCAGGGACACCTGGCAGAGCCACCTGACTGGTCTGACAGGCTCAGCCAGTGCTCTCCTGTGAGTTAGTTCACATGAATCCCGTGGGGACAACTTGCAGTAAGGCTGTCGTGCCCATGTCAGAGACAGAGGTGGAGGCACTGGCTTTCTACCTGTCTTTAGCCAGTATCTCACAGTTCTTCCGAGCCCTGTGATGAGAGAGATAGTCTCCCACTGCTGTCCAGAACATGCTGCGAGCATGTGTGAGCAGGTGAGGACTAATGGAACTTGGCACTTGGATGGACTCTCAGCTTGGGGAGCACCTGGAGAGAGTGCCCTCCAGGTCACTCTCAGGGCAGCATGGCCACAAGGACACCGACAACCATTTGAACTTCAAACTTAAGAAACTGGAAAAATAAAACAAACTTACAGCAAGCAGAAAGAAGAAAGGGATGCAGAGCGAAAGAAGCCACTTCCAAGAGGTTCCGTATTGTGTGACTCCCTTTACACGACATATAGAAAAGGCAAAATTATAGGAACGAAAAGTAGATTGCTGGTTTGCTAAGAATTGATGTGAGGAAAGGATTCAGTTACAGGGAAGCATGAGGGAGAGTTTTGGGAATAATGGAACTGTTTGGAATCCTGGTTGTGGTGGTGGTTGCATAAATCTATCCATGACAAAATTCATGGAACAGTATACTCCCCCCAAAAGCCTATTCTGAATTATTCATTCTGAATTATTCATTCAGAATGGCTCACTGGTACTCAAAAGATGGGGTCTCTCTTATGCCTAAGTATGGTGGTAATAATTAACATTCATTGGCTGCTTTTTATTTACCAAGCATAGAAAACATTTAGTTACATTATCCTAATGAGTTTATAACTCTTAGACTATTCTATTAAATACAGGAATACATTTTGTATATTCTTGTTTGTATTACTCACAAGTTTTATTTCTTTTTGGTTCTCTTTGATTCTTTTGGCAAACATTCTGAAAAATGCAAGCAGCAGCACATCTGGGATACCCCAATTGTGTAGGGAAATTATAGCAATGCAGTGCATGGCCAGCAGATGGAGACAGAGAACACAAAATCTTCAGACTCAGGTCCTTGACCAAAGCTGCTTCTCAGCCACAGGGGCTGCAGCACCTGGATATCAGATTTCATTCATTGTAATATTGGATCTCAAACCTGGCTGCACTTTGGAATTACCTGGGGGAGCTTTTGAAAACACAGATTTTGAGTTTAGTGGTCTGGGGTGCAGTCTTGCTATTGGGACATTTAAAATCTACACGAGTAATTGTAATTACAACAAAGTTTGAGACCCACTACTTTAGAACAGGGAACAACGGTGGGTCTGGAGCAAGCATGTTTCAGAATCACCTGGAGAACTTCCGAAAAACAGAGACCCAGACTGCCATAGTTTTCATCCTTTTGAGAACCCGTGCATGCTGACATGGCGATGTATTGAGCTTAAGATAGTTAAATATGTAATTAGGACTAAATCTGATACAGTCTCATATTAGAATCTAATGTATCAGAGTAACTCCAAGCATCAAATGTTTCAGAAAATGTTATAGGAGAAAAATTTTAATTAATAAAATGTTAACCATAAACTTGAATTTCCCTCCTGGAAATAAAAAGAAAATCAGCTGGGCTACCCTTGCACTATTGTGTGGAACACAGGAGTGGTTCCCGGTGCTGGGCCAGCAGGTTTCCTCTGCAGAGAAGAACAGCCTCACACGCTGTCAGGTTTCAGAAGTTCATGGTCCTGTGTGGTCACTCCGTGGCGAGGTCTTAGGACAAGGTAGCTGAATCCCCAGCCTCGATGGAGGGTACGCTCCTCAAGTATGTTTTCACTTGCATTCACCAAAGTATTTAAGTGCTTTTAATATTAGAGCCAGCATAGATTAATTTTATAAATAACATTTATTGACTTTCCATATTATAAAAGTAATGAATCTTTACTGTGGAACTTTTGGAAAAAACAAAACAAAATGTGTAAGTAAAAATAACTTGAGATAATCACTATTATTTTGATATGTTTAATTTCAGATTATTTTAGTGATCCATGTAAATGTGAGTATGAGTCTACACTATACATGCGGCCTCACACACACTCCAAATGTGTGTGTGTGCGTGCGTGTGTGCACATGTGAACATTCTTCCATATATAGTTGTGGGAATTTTGACTATAAAATTGTGACCATAACCTTTAATTGTAGCCTGCTATTTTACTTAATAATCTACCACAAGTACTCAATACTCTTCTAAAATATGACTTTAATGACTTGATAATAGTCTATAGTATCAATATATCATAATTTAACCAATTCTCTGTTGTTGAACATGGTTGATTTACATGTAACTTATTATAAGTGTTATAATATTATTTGGATATGAGGTAGAGATATAACTTTATGTCTTTTCAAGCAGTTAGCCAATTGTCTCTGCACCACTGATTTAATAATCAAACCATCCTTTCCCCCAGGTTTGACATGCGTCCTTGCTCAGATGCTACGTTCATATATTCCCACAGGACTGTGGGCTTCCCGTTCTGCCATCCCACTGCTCCTCCATCCTGTGCTAGTCCCAGATCTCTAACAGCTGGGCTTCATAACAGAAAGTCCAGTAACCAGATGACCAACCGGACGAGACAGGTTCCTTGATGGATAGAGCTTGACGCCACCTTTTGCTTGGGAATCTCAGATGCAGCTAGTTGTTACTGAACATATGGTATTGATATTTAAAACAAACACTTTCTATTCGAGAGGCAATGAATATAAGCTATATTTACAAGTGTCCATAAAGTATTTTTTTCTATAAAGCCATAGACTTCCTCCTCGGGCCTGGCCTCTGGCCATCTTCTTTCTAAGGAGTCCTTGCCGGGTCAGGAAGGCCTAGTCCTCTGCCTCCGCCTCTGGGTCACTCGCAGTGTGTTTACAGCTGTGATGATGGGTGGTCGCCAGTCCCTCTGAGAGTGAGACTGAAAGCCCATGGTGATAGAACGCAGGATGGCCGGCAGGGGTCTCCATCTTTTCAGGAGGCTGCCTGGACACACAATCTCACTGGCGTAGGTCACCCTCATTCCCCATGGCCCTCAGTTGCCAGCTCTGGTCACCAGTCCCCTCTGACCCCCAGGCCCTTACCTTTTCCTCAAACTATGACCACAGTCTCCAAGAGGGCACTCCAATCCCCATAGATTTGTAGGTTTCCTATCTCCTTTCTCACTCAGCTCACTCATTCTCCAAACTGCTGTCGGCCACCAGCAGTCTGTAACCCCCTTCATGTGGCTTACAAGACCCTTCCTGGCTGCTCCCCCACTCTGTCATCTACCCACCCCCTCCCCACTCCAGCTCCCACATGGGCCCCCGCCTGGTGCTCATGCATGCACAGACCTTTGTTCAGGCTGTTTGTTCCCTCCCAGCCCTTCAGGCCTTGTCTGACACACTCCTGTACGCACTTCAGGCTTCACAGACTTCACACCATTTCCTCTGGGACGCCTGTCCTGAGCACCTGTGAAATGGGGATATTTGCGGTGCTCAGCTCATAGTGTTGTTACAGGATTGAATTAATTGATCAAGCCCCTAGGAGAGTGTCATGCACTGATGAGACCTGAATGATCGCTAACTATTATCATTATTTTTATTATGATGCTTATTGTATTGACTCACCACACTGTATTACAATTGCCTGTTTACTTGGTGGTCTCCCTACCAGACTGTGAGCCCCTTGGGAGTTAGCATCGTGTCTCGTTCACCATTCTACCTCCCCGACCTAGCACCAGCCAGGCAGGCAGCGGGCTCTCAGCAAGTGTCTGCTGAAAGAATCGTGAAGGTATTAAATATCCCCGTTTTATAGATGAGCAAACTGAGGCCTACAAGGAAAACATGACTTGCCCTGATAATACTGCTAGTCAGGGGCAGAGCAGGAATTGAATTCGGGTCTTGGGCTCCTTTCTCCAGCACTGTTCCCCCTCCACTGCTATTACCATCAGTCTGTTGAGGCCAGATGCAGAAGAAATCAAAATACAAAGAGGAGTTCTGTGCCTGTTTTTTGTTTGTTTGTTTGTTTTGTTTTGTTTTTTCTTGCTGTGTTTGACTCTGGTCTTCCCAACTATGGATTTCCTGATAATTGAGGACCTGAGGGGAAGACCTTCACATAGCCTTGCTCTCAGGTGGGACAAGCTGTGACACTGTTGCTGACAGCAGGCTTCAGGACCGTCCAGTCCACCCCACCCCTTTACCTCAAGGGAAACCAAGAGCCCTAGACGGGGAGTTAGCCAACCACAGCCACGGGGCTACCAGCACAGCCGCACTTCCTCTACAGCGCTCCTGTGTTCCCAGGAGTACGGGGGCATTATCAGGGCAGAGCAGCAGAGGGGAGCCGGACTCAGAGGGCAGATGCTCCGTGGAAGCCTCCGGCACCAGCTGTCGACCCCTCCAGCCTCCAGGAGTACCCCAGAGAGCGCAGCCCATGCCAGAGGGGAGGGAGGGAAATCCAGCAGGCAGAGGACATGTAGTCTGGGTCCCGCCCAGAGGGACGTTTTAGTTTTCTCTTTGCCGCCTGTCGATGTGCCATGCTCTCTCAAGAGGGCAGTCACCTTCCCACGCCTGAAGAGTTATGGCTGCAGAAGGGACAAGGGACGTTTCACCGCACTTGCATCCTTCAAACGTGGATTCGTAGGATTTCTTTCTGGGTTAGAGCACTTGCCTGGAGCCGCAGAGGGCTGTCCCACCCGGTCCGCTCTTTGCTGCCAACACCTGCTGGTGCCAGGGGCACAGCTAGAGTGAAACCCCTAAGGCTCTGAGATGGGGAATGCAGTTAGATGTCACTGTGGTACGGAAGTGTGTGTGAAACTCACCGGTCCAGGTAGGGGTGGGGAGCGGGGCCTGCTGGGCGGCTGCCCCAGGATTTCTGTTGGGACCTGGGAGAGAATAGCCGGGCAGTTGGTAGGATCCCTGCCTCTACATAGACCGGCAGGCTTTCACTCCTTCATGCCTTCATTCATCACCCTTCACACCAAAACAAACACATACATACCACCTACTATGTGTCGGGCAACAACAGGTTTAGAATACAACGGTGGATGGTACATTGGCCCTGGCCTTGAGGAGCTCACAGTGTTCTACTGCAGTGTGGTGAGGGTCCCAAGGGAGCTTGCTCAGTGCTGTGGGTCTCAGCCAGCCCTCCAGGGACAGCAGTCAAGGAAGACTTCCCAGAGGAGGATGAAAAGATGGGGAAAAGCACTTGGGAAGAGGCATGGAGGTGTGGTGAGCAGTCGGGGTGGGAAAGAGACAAGACCGAGAGGTGGTTAGAGGGAGCTGGGATTTTATGTGAGGGCCACAGGGAGCCAGAGAGGGGTTTTACAAAGAGTGGGGGTCACATAGTCAGATTTCCTTCAAAGAAAGCACTCAGGTGGCAGGGTGATGCCTGGATTAGAAGGAAGGAGGCACAGTGGTTCTCACACGTGGCTGTCCCTTTGAATCAAGGGAGCTTTAGGCAGGCTGATGCCTGCCAGGGTCCCGCTCCAGAGACTTGCTGTAAGTGGTCTGGCCTGGGCACTGAGATGCTGAAAGTCTTTCTCCCCATGACTCGATGTGCAGCTGAAGGTGACCCACCAGAGAGGGACCCATCAGGAGGCCCTGTGGCCATACACGCGAGGAGTGGCCAGGCGATGGAGGAAGGTACACATTCGGGAGGGAGAGCCACGGTCGGATGCGGCTCCTTAGAGAGAAGGAGGAGAAGACAGTCTGGCAGCTCCTCCAAAGGTTGAACCTGAGTTACCAGATGGCCCAGCAATTTAGCAACACACCCCAAGGAAATGAAGCCCATACACAATCTCATGCTCAAGTCTTCACACAGCCTTAGTCATGACGGCCAAGAAGTAGAAACAACCCACGGGCCCATCGGCTGACGGAGGGGCAGCGAAGATGTGGCGAGTCCACACGAGGGAGGAGCATCCAATGAAAAAGAAACGAGGCACTTAGACATGCCACAGCTTGAATGGACTTGGAAACGTTATGCTAAGTGAAAGCCACAAAAGGCAACACTGTAGGATTCCATGTACATGAAATGCCAGGACAGGCAAATCTGCAGAGACAGAGAGTAGATGCGTGGTTGCCTAGGACTGGGGTGGGGGGTAGGGGGTTGGAGTGACTGAGCGTTGATGGCTAGGGGGTGTAGGGTCTTTGGGAGGGAGCAATAAAAAAGTTCTCAGCCCTGGCCAGTTTGGCTCAGCGGTTAGAGCATCGGCCCGTGGACCAGAGAGTCCTGGGTTTGGTTCCCGCTAAGGGCACGTACCTCAGTTGCAGTTTGTCCCTGGCCCCAGTTGGGGTCGTGTGGGTGGCAACCAGTTGATGTGTCTCTCTCACATCGATGTTTCTCTCTCTCTCTCCTCCCCTCTCTCTCCCTCCTGCTCTATCTGAAGATAAATGCAAAAATGTCTTCGGGTGAGGCTAAAAAAAAAAGTGTTCTAAAACTGACGGATACACACTGAGTGCACTAAAAGCCGTTGAATTGTACACGGATGGATTGAGTGGTGTGTGGATTATGTCTCAAAAGAGCTGTTGAAAAGAGAGGGGTCCTGTGTTCTGACCTGGGTGTCAGCTAAGTGGGCTTCAAGAACCAGGCGGAAAAGCATGGGAAGAGGAGCAGCTTGGGGACAGTGTGACACTGGTTTGTTCATTCAGCAAATACATTTTGAGCCCTCGGCAGTAGGATGTATCGGTGAACGAAACAAAAATCCTTTCCCTGTGGATTTTACACTTTGGTGGGAAGAAAATAATAATGTATCAATAAACCAGCGGGTGAGAAGATCACTGCAGTGGAGAAACAGACAGCAGGAGGGAGGAGAGAGAACGCTGGGCCAGGCTGCACCTCGACGGTGCTCAGGAAGACCTCACTGCGAAGGTGAGGTTCGAGCAGACTTGGAAGTGGTGAGGGGTGAGCCTCAGATACCACGAGCCGCATTCCAGGCAGATGGGACGCAGCGTGCGAGGTGGGAGTGGGGGAGTGTCTGGTGTGTTGGAGGGACAGCAGGAGGCAGAGCAGGTGAGCCAGGGGAGAGGAGAAGACAGGGAGAGAGAGCGGGCGCGGAAGCATGCAGGGCCTTGTCCTCCTCATGAGGGCTCTGGATTTTGCTCGGAGGGAGATGGGAGCCTTGGGAAGGTTGGGAGCAGAGTAGGGCCGTGACCTCACCTCCCTGTGTAAGACTCCCCCGAGGTCTAGCTCCTCAGCCTCACGCTATTGACATTTGGGGCAAGATAATTCTTTGTTATGGAGACTGTCCTGTGCATGAGGGATGTTTAGCCGTATCCCTGACCTCTGAAACCAAATATATCAGCAGACACTGCCAAATGTCCCCAAACGTCCCCTGGGAGCAGAAGCACCGCGGTTGAGAACTACTTCTCTGGGCTGCAGGGGACTGTGCACAGGGAATTCGGGATGTCTCGGACCCGCGCGTCGAGAGGTCTGCAGAGCAGCCCGACAGGTGGGGCTGGCGCACCCAGAAAAGCCTGGCGGCTTAACCAGCGACAGAGCTGTTAGAATGGATGTCACAGAAAAAATGGGCAATACCCAAAGGGTCTGCTCAATAGAATTTGATTGTCTGAGCGGTTTTATGCTAACAGCAACAGGGAAGGTGGTGTGACTACAATGAGCTTCTGAGCCACGTCACAAACATGGAAACCTCTAATCAAGTGAGGTACAGAATGCTCTAGAACTGTAGAAAAGGGAGAGGAAATCCAACTGGGCTGGGAGGGAAATCCCATCAATAATCGGAACGTTTCTTGGCTATCTCCTAAATACCAGGCAGTTTTACTCACACTGTCTCATTTAATCTTTAAAAAACAAACACACAAAAAACTATGAATATTATCCTCTCCTTAAAATTTTTTTTTTACAGATTAGAAAACTGAGGCTCAAAAAGACAGAATAATGTAATCACAGTCACTCTGTTGGTGACAGGGCTAGGATTTGAACACAACATGTTTAATGCCAAAGTCCAATGCTGGCTTCTGGAATCTTCTAGGAGGGGAGACTTGAGCTCAGCATTGAAGACTTTCCTCAGATGAGAAAACTGAGACCTGAGAGGAGAGAGGGACTGATGATCAGTGACAGAGTTGGGTTAGACTCCAGGTCCCCGAAGCCCAGTTCAATGTTATCTCTCCGCAGCACTCCACCTGAAGTTTGCCCAGAATCAAAGTCACCGTTTGCTTTTCGTGTGAGAGCTTTGCCTCCTTTGGAATCTGTTTCTAGTTGCAGAACCGAAAAGTAAAATCAGAGACCAACGAAGAAGAGACAGGGTCCTCCTGAAAGTGTGTCTCTTCGCGTGTGACCTCGCTTTTCTCTCTCCTGATTGACCCCCAGCTGTGGGCTTGCTTGGTTCAAAGAAGAGTCACAGATCTGTGAACTTCAGCAGAAGGTAGGGACCTCTTATCACGCATTCAACCAACATCTAGAGAGACTCTCCATCCACTAGTGTACCAGGAACAGCTGCCTCATTTTAGAGAAGACAGTGAGTCCCAGAGAGGAAGCGTGACTTGCTTAAGATGGCCCAGCTAGTAAGCATCAGGCTGGACTTGGATATGAGTCTTCTGGGTCCAAGGCCAGTGCTCATTTAAACAAAAAATTTTTTAAATATAATTCACTTTCAAACTTGGTCAAGCATCAATGGGACCCTCGTTAAAATTCATTTATTCAATCCATTCATTCAACAAATACGGATGGAGTGGGACATGCCCACATGTATTGACCAGGGATGCATAGTGTAACTACCTGGCAGCACTAAGGAGACACTGAGGTTTGAAGCTCTGACTCTAAAGTGTGAGCCGCCAGCGTGGTCCTGCGTTTTCCTCGAACCCCACGCAGCTCCGCAGGGTCAGGCGCCGAGTGGAAGGTTACATCTCCCCCAGCTGCGGTCTTGCCAGGGGAGTATGATGAAGTGAAGGGGGAGAGAGAGTTGAGGGTGTGCAGGAACTGTGATTAAGATGAGTAGTCATGGGATTTAAATGTGAATTTTATTTTTAAAACATTTTTTAGCCCTGGCCGGTTTGGCTCAGCAGTTAGAGCGTCGGCCCGTGGACCAGAGAGGCCTGGGTTCGGTTCCCGCTAAGGGCATGTACCTCGGTTGCGGTTTGTCCCCGGCCCCGGTTGGGGTTGTGTGGATGGCAGCCACTTGATGTGTCTCTCTCACGTCGATGTTTCTCTCTCTCTTCCTCCTCTCTCCCTCTCGCTCTATGATACATGCAAAAAAATGTCCTCAGGTGAGGATAAAAACAAAACAAAACAAACAAACAAAAAAAAACATTTTTTAGAAACTTCACAAAATGAATTTTGAAACCAGGTTGTGATGCCTGTTCAGGTTGAAATGATAACATTGTCATCTTGGTACAGAAGCTGTCTTAAGAGTGTTTGCCTGGGCTGGTTCAACTTGTAGACGAAAGAGGTTCTACTTGATGTAGATTGTTGTTTGAGCCAGTGCTCGACCTGAGGGCCTCAGGACTTTCCTTCCTCCGGAAGGAACCTTTTGAGACAAATCTCAGGGTCAGTCCAAAGCTCAGGAGCTGCAACTCAACTTGTAAAGCCCTTTTATAGCATGACTTGCATAAGTAAATAGTTGGCTTCCTATTTTCGGGAGAGGATGTATTTGTTCTCAAGGCTGCCTTGTGTCCTGGGCACCTACTGGGGTCCTGGAAAACAGCCACTCCTCTCTTGACGTCGTTTTGAAATAGCCAGGGCGGTTTGGACTCTTGGCACACTGAAGCTGAAATGCAAACCACACTGCTTCCCCTCTGTTTCGTAGTCTGTCCATCCCCTACCTCATCGTATCACTTCCTGAGAATCTGGCCCCCTTGCCACTCACTGTGGGTGCCCATGCACAATACACATGGCTTGGCTGTCACTGATGTCAGCCGTGGTGATGATCAGGTGCAAACACCCCACCCCATTCAAATGTCTCCCTTTCTCCTGAAGATCCCCTTTATGAGGGAAAGTGCGGGGTGCCTTCCCACATTTCTCCCAGAACTTGTGCCTAGAGTGCGGGTGAGGTGAAAGGGTGGAAAGTAAATCCTGCCGACATGAATCACACCACCACCCTTCCGACACTCCAGATACCAGTCTCCACCCCACTTGGATGCGGCAGTCCCTGGAAAAACCCAGAACAGATACTTCACTGTCAGGTCAAGGCATAAGCAAATCAGAAGCATGTGCATATATTAAAAATGTATCAAGATGCACCACTGCGAACGTGTACTCTTGACTGTAGGTAAATTATAATCCAGCAGAAATTTTTTTAATAAAGCAGAATTCTAGATCATGTTCTAACTAGCATAGGATTTAGGGGTGGGGGCAAGCCAGAATGCTGTTACCCACTTTAAGATTCCCGATGTTCTGGGTTGCCTTTGACAAGAGGACACTGTAACAGTGAAGAATGATGGCCAATTGTTTCCCAAAGAGAACAATGAAAGGTAAGGCACCCCACCCCCTGCTCTGGCCCTCACATTCTCAAGCCCTACAAGAGATTTAAAAAAGAAAAGCCCAGGAAATTCCAAGCATGAATACCTCCCCAGATAAGACAGAAATGGAAGAAAACCAAACTTTTAAAAGT
Source organism: Tadarida brasiliensis (assembly GCA_030848825.1). Lineage (NCBI taxonomy): Eukaryota > Metazoa > Chordata > Mammalia > Chiroptera > Molossidae > Tadarida > Tadarida brasiliensis. The sequence goes on from CM061273.1 coordinate 48,757,680, forward strand.
AAGCATTTTGATCTTCATGCAAACATGGAGTTAATCTCAGGACAGCTAAGCACAATTACACAGATGAATTCATTGTGTGAAATGGTCATTGAGCGTAGAGAATGTTAGTGCCAGTTCAGAGTCCGAGCTCTGCAGGGGTCATACCTGAATCTGCTGAGTTGAGCACATGGAAACCTCAGTGTGCATTCAGGCTTGACCATTGTTTTTTAATTTAGTTCAGAGTTGCTCACTGGGGTGGCTTCAGGAAATGCAAATCGAATGTCCATAGTGGTGTGTAAAGACCAGCAGGGTTTTGATGCATTTGAAACTGAAAATATCAATAAATATCTTTGTGGCTATATTTATGTATTAATGTTGCTCTTAAGATAATGGTATAATTTTTAGAATCCTTTTGCCCTTCAAATCAGCTTCTATTCATACAGAGAGGATACAAGCATTAGGCTGGGCACCATGGCAGCCAGGTTCCAGCTCCCACTCCGTCTCATTCCGCAGGGGCCCTGGGTTACTTCCTTCCTTGACTCTGGGCCTCCACATTGTAAACTGAGGAGTCTGGACCACATGGTTCAGCTCTCCAGTTCTGAGGCTGCAACTCAGTGGAATTTGGAAACACCACTTCTCCAGGATTTTATTGTAAGCAAATGGGAAATGTGTTTACAGTGTAAAAAGCATATGACTCTACAGTCTGTTCGGCTTACCAGTCCACAAACTTAGGGCCACAGTTGGAAAGAACTCAAGTCTTTGTTTTAAATAGCTGTTCCTGTTCCAACCAAGAGAAATATTTAAACTCAAGTATCATTGGCCATGGTGAATGTGTGAAATTCAGCACTACATGGAGGAATCGCTCTGTGTTTATAACCATAAAATATTTGCACTGAAAGAGTCCTTAGCAAACATGTAAGCCCAGAGAGGTCAAGCAACTTGTCCAAGATCACACAGGCAGGAGGAGAGAACCAGGACCAAAATGTTAAGTCTCCTTGCTCCCAGCATGGTCAGGGCTGCTGCATGTGCCCTTCAGAGTTAGAAAAGCTCACTTTTGGGCCCAGCTGGTGTGGCTCAGTGGTTGAGCATCGACCCATGCACCAAGAGGTCGCCAGTTCGATTCCCGGTCAGAGCACATGCCAGGGTGGTGGGCCAAATCCCCAGTGGGGGGCATGCAGGAGGCAGCCAATCGATGTTCTCTCTCTCCCTCTCCCTTTCTCTCTCTCTAAAATCAATAAAGAAGAAAAAAAAAAAAAGAAAGAAAAGCTCACTTTTGGGATTTGTCTTTTCATATTTACCTACACCCTCACAAGAAATAGAAATGTTGAAGTTTATTTTTTAGAGTTAGATCTTGTTGAAATTCATTCGAGAAATGACTGTAGATGAAAAACTCACAGTTGCCTCATCTGGAGGACAGTTTCACAAAAGAAATGATGAAGGGTCTCTGTTCAAAGCTGTCCCTGCCTCTTCACCAGCAGCAGAGTAGCCAGGAGGCAAGAGAAGGAAAGGGGCTCCCGGACCCCCCAGGAACGGAGCAGGAGCAGCCTCAGCTGGAGGTGTCTGTGCTGACTTTCTAAGTTTGAATCAGAATGGGGTCCTGGCGTGCTAACGGAGCGTGGACCTACGGAAAACAAGTTGGTATTGGAGTAAAAAACAAAACAAATGTGAGTATGTCCCACAGTGTCCTCTGATCTTGCATCTTTGGGAAAGGGACTCCCATTCCTCGCATTCTCAAATGCCTGAGCCGCCACACACTTGTCACCCAAAGCCAGAGCTTATGCACAGGCACCGCGCTGCTGCTCAAATGCACTTGAATTCAGGGATTATGTCCGGTGTCTTCTAGGGAGGGAGAGCGGGGCCTGGAGGCGAGGAAAGGAACTGTCAGCTGAGGCTAAGAGAAGCTAGAGTGGCATGGTGGAAATGACCAGGAACCAGATGAGCCAAGTTTCACAGCTATCAAGCTGTATGTCTTTGGGCAGAAAACTTACCTTCTCTGTTTCCTCATCTGTGAGATGGGGAGAATCATCTCTCCTGAAAGCACTGTTGAGGGGATTCAAGGAGAAGACATGTCTATAGTTCCCTTTCTCTGCCCCTTTCCTTAGCAGGATCTATATGAGAGATGCTACCATTGACTGAGCACCCACTAGGTGCCGGGCACCTATTGGCTCATCATTACAACTGAAAGTGTTTTTACAGATGTCAGACATGGAACGATATGGTACCCCAGGTAGGATGTCACTTTGACACCCAATTCTCACCACCTCAAACCAGTGGTTGCGGTCATTGTGAAATGGTGGTATGGCATGTGGTTTGCTTGTGTATCCTCCAGTGTCTTCCACTGGAGATGGGAGCACTTCCGTCTTCCCTTTCTTCCATTCCCAGTCCCCACTGTGCTCCTGGAGTCATCCCCCGAAGTTGGGGCTTGTCCCTAACACCTCTTGAGTAGGAAAAGCAGCTTCCCATGTGTGAAAGAGGAGCGGCCACACTGGCCTTGGTGAGACACCAGGTCTTCCAGCTCTACAAGTCCCCTTCTCAGCTTCCCCCATACACACAGTCACCTGTTTAGCTCATACCATCCTCATTCTGGACATTGTTCGCCACCAACAAGGTTCCAGTGCAGAAGAAAGCACCTGGGAGGTATCAATCTGGCTCTGCCGCCATTGTGAGACCTCAGCCAACCCACTTTCTCTCTCTGAGCCTCAGTTTCCCCATTGGTATAAAAAGGGACCTGGATGAAGTGGCTCTCAAGGGCCACTCCAACTCGGCTAGCCTGTGATGAGATTCATCGTCCATCAGAAAATGCTTCTTTTTCTAGCTCCAAGGTGTAACAAGGACTTCTCCACCTGTTCTAGGTAGTTTGGAGTAAGGAATAAAAAGATCTTATTTGACCAGGTTTTTGAGGCCTATTTCTACTTAGAGGCCAAAAGTATCCCAATGTCAGCAGCTAAAAGCAAATCAGATCAAAAAGCATCCCTGTGCCTCATCTGAACACAGTCTCTGCTTTGAACCTTATGCCAAGTCTAGGGCTTATCAGCCAGAGTGTGTGTGAATTACCATATGAAAGAACTCTCTTGGATCATATTTAAAAGAATCCTCCTTTTAATTTAGATAAGAAAAACACCCAGTTCTCCAGAAAATACATATAAATTCCTCTCCAAATGTCCAAACAGATTTATGCTCATAGAAGATGTAATTATCTCCTTCTAGAATAAAGGAATCTTCCAGCTAGGAGGAAGAATCAAGAAGCCAGAATGTCCTGCCTGAGACTGCAGCAGGGCCACCACAGAAGGTTGTCCAAGTTGTTCACTGCACAGAGGTGCTCAATTTATTGGGGGTGGAGGGGTTGAAGGGGTTGGCTTAAATCCAGCCTGTATGCCACCAGCCGAGCCATGTGCCCAATGCGAGATTATGTCCGTTCAAAGGGAGGTGCACCTTTCTGTAATTCAGCAGGCAGCCCCCAGCAAGGAGAACTAGGTCTTTCCTCTGCTTACAAATATTAATACATCATCTTCCAAAGTCTCATGGCAAGAGTAAATAGCAGAAAAGCAGAAGTGAAGGCTTGATCATGGGTGGGTGTGAGGAGGAGCGCCTCTTGGAGACCATCTGGGTGTCCAGAGGGGCTTACACCCCTAATGCCTCCCAGCTGGCTTCCAAAATAAGCACAGTTTTGGGAAGAACCCAGTGAGAGTCTGCTCCCCGCTCCTCCCCTGTCCTTCACTACCCCCATTAGGGCTCAGCTCGGCCTTTCCTGACCTCCCAGCCTATGCCAGAGTCCCTGTGATGGGTTCTCAGAGCAGCCTTGTCTTTTCTTTATAACTATCCTGCTGCACTTTGCAATAATATGTATGTAGATAATTTGATTTCCCTCCACCTCCCCTATTGGACTGTAAGCTGTGTGAGGGGAGACTGTGGGGTTTTGCTCTTGTATTCTCAGCACAGCATCTGGGGACCAAAGCAGGAGCTATGAATGGATGGAAATGGAGTGAATGAGAGGGCATGGGTCGTACACCTCTGCATCCCTTCCTGTCAGGCCCATTTGGGCACAGTGATATTTGGTCTCCAAGACCTAAGCCTTGTGCCCAAGCCCAGGGGACATAGACTAGAAAAGATATATTCAACCCTGGCCTGGCATCCAAAATACACTAATAAAAACACAGCTTCCCAATTCACCCTAGGAGATCTGGGCATCTAGGATTTGTAGTTTTACAAGGTTCCCCAGGTGATGCTAAACCACCTCTCAGGGTTGAGAACTCACAGACACTGTTGCAATAGATATAAGGAACCTAAGATACTAAACGGAGGGAGCCTGAAGTTTCCTGGAAGCCTTTCTGGTGGAAGTGATGCCTCAGCCAGGTCAGGATGGTTGACAAGAGTGAGTGATGGGAGGGGGTGCATTTATGGAACAGGGCAGTGGGATTGAATCAAAAGGACAACAGCTGGGCTCCTAGTGGTAAATCAAGCATGAATCACCCACCAGGCTTCTAGAACTCTTTGGGGGCAGGAAACCCACATTTCAGCAACCCACAGAGGAGTTCCTCTTCACCCCCATTTGTGATGCAGGCCTCACTCCTATTTTTGTTTCCACTGACCTCTGTTTCTCACATTCTTTCTCTGTTGAAACTGTGGCCTCCTGAATAGCCTTCTGAGCCCCTCCGAACACCCAGATGGTCTCCAAGAGCAGCTTCTCTTCACACCCACCCACGACCCAGCCTTCACGTCTGCTTTTCTACTATCCACTCTTGCCATGAGCCTTTGGGAGACGATGTGTTTGTAAGCAGAGGAAAGACCTATTTCTCTTTGTTGGGGGCTGCCTGCTAGTATATACAGGACCTTGATAAATGAGCTTGACTTAAGAATTCCAAACTGTCCTGGATGGAAATAAGAAATTGCTAAAGCTGGCAAAATGGTAGGAACGTCCACAGCCGATGCGTGCGGCCATGCTCACCAACGTGGCAGGAACAGGTCATTTTACGCCACTTCAAAACAGTATCTGGAGCATAAAGGTCAGGCCGCAGAGGGGCCTGCACATTTTGTTTCATTTTCATCTTTGTTGGGCCCAGAATGGGGAGGAAGGGCTAAGTTTGGGAATGACAGAGGGGATGCATGTGGACGGGAGGGCAGATCCTCAAAGACCTGCCTTGGCTGGAGTGGGAACAGTCCACAAGCTGGTGCTTCAGGCTGTAGGAAAGACCTTTCACCACCCCCCTAGCTCCTTCCTTCTCCATCTCTCCATTGCCTCCTCTGTCCCTGCTCCTCCCCTCCTCTCCTTCCTTCCTGCACAGTTGGCCAGGGGGCCCCAGCTAGGTTGGCAGGCCAATGCCCCCTCTTAACTGGACTTTTTAAACTGGGATTTTCTAATGAGTCCGGCTGTTGCCTGGGCAGGTTTTCTAAGACCAGCAAATATGCTGCAGAGAAGAAGGGAGAGTCCTCAGCACAGTTTCCTTCTCTTTGGACCAGGTGGCCTCTAGGAACCAATGTGGAGCGGAAGTCTCTGCACCAAGCTGCAGACCCAGGCGTCTTCTGAGCCATGCCCCGCGCCACAGTTCATTGCCACCCCACCGAAGCCTGAACTATCTTGTCTGCTGTCCAGTTATAAATTAATCTCTTGTCATCAGTGATTAACTTATTCGAGCCACAGAAGCTGCTGAACCAAAACAGCCCCTTGGGGTGAGAGAGTCTCCAGCTCCGTGTGGTGTGTGGATCTGCCTGTGACCCTCATCACTCTGGCCCCTGTGCTGTGTCAGCAGGGGAATAGGGGTGGCCAGGACAGGGGTCCTGCGCTGGGCACTGCTGCTCTGGAATGCTCCCCGGGCTTCAGAGAGGAGATCCACACAGCAGCGGTCGAGGGTTTGCTTTTTTAGCGTGTTTGTCTGCAAGGAAGGTTTTTAAAATGGGGTTGGGGTGGGCGTGTTCTTGGGAGGAGTATGTCACCTGAAAACAACAGCCTGGGGCTGATATGGAAGAAAGGGGAACCAAGCTTTGGAATTTGCCAGATGTTGAGGGGATTTAGGATTAGAGCATTAGCCATCGGGGAAGAGGCCTTAGAAATCGGCAGTTCCAACGTTCTCTAGGCACCAAGAAAGACGGCCTGGAGCACGCAAGGCCACACTCTAGAGTCTAGAGCCAATGGAGAAAGAAAGGACACATGTCAAGTTGTGTCTGTGTGTCAGGTAAAAGCTCGTTCCTTCGCCACCACAGAGACAGGCAACACACAACTTTTTGGAAAAAAAGATCCAGGGAATCCTTCCATATACCGTGTCTACCATGTGAAGTTCTTAAAAATAAAATTCCTCTGATTTTTCTGAAGAAAAAAAAAAAAAAAATCCTGGCAGATTTAGTCTCACTTCTTAGTTCCAGGGCTCCTCACGGCAATTTTAAAGTGATGTTTTTATGCACTTCTGTGGCCATCGCCCCAAAACCCATAATCCCAGTCTAACCATGAGGGAAATATCAGACAGACCCAGCTAAGGGACACTCTACGGAGAACCTGACCAGCACTCCTCAAGGTCATCCACAACAAGGGACTCCTGAGCAACTCAGACCAGAAGAGCCTAAGGAGACTGATGATTAAATGCAATGTATCCTGCGTGGGGTCTTGGGACAGGAAAAGGCCATTGGGGAAAAACTAGTGAAATCTGAATAAAATGGAGAGTCTAGTTAACAGTAATGTAACCATGCTGGTTCCTTAGTTGGAACAAATGTGCCATACACAGCATGGACGGTTTTAACAGTAGGGGAAACCAGGTGATGGGTATACTGGAATTCTGTACTCTCTTTGCGACTTTTCTGTAAACCTAAAACTATTTTAAAATAAAGCATTTATTGAAAAAAATTTTAAATGTCTTTCAATTTCCTCAGTCTGGAACCTTTATCAGATGTTCAATTACAGTGCCTATAACATGCTAGGTGTAGAATAATAAGTGTCTGAGGGTAAGAAGGAGAGAGGAAGATATTGAGCTACATAATACGAAAGTGAATATAACCATCCAGCAACTAGATGTGGTATATCCATTTAATGGGATATCACGGTCCATAAAAAGAAAGGAATCACCAACACATGCTACAATGTGGGTGAACCTGGGAAGGAATATGCTACGGGAAAGAAGTCAGACACAAAAGGCCACACATTGCGTGACTGCATTTTCGTGAAATGTCTAGAAAAGGCAGAACCACAGAACAGAAAGCAGGCTAGTGGTTGCCAGGGACTGGGGGCAGGGAGATGGTGAGTGACTGCTGGTGGGTACAGGGTTCCGTTCAGGGAGAGGAAAACGTTCTGCTGTTAGACCGTGGTGATGGCTGCACAACCTTGTAATAGACTAAAAACCACCAACTTGTCCTTTTTTTATTTTTTTTAAATAGCATGCCTTTGAATTTTATTTCAGTCTTCCAAATATCTAACTAATTTTAATCTATTTGTTTTTTTTTAAGACTAAACCATTTTAAAAGGGTGCATTTTATGGTATGTGAATTATGTAATAAACTAAAAAATAAAATGAAAATGGGAAAAAGTAAGCACAACCTAATCTGCACCTTCAAGCAGCTCACTATGTACTGGGGGAGATAGTTCCAGGCCTGGTGACTATAAGCCTTTCTCCTTGTCTGGAAGCTCCTGGGGTCAGGAGCTGTGATGCTTCTGTTCACGTATGTATCCCGGGCACCCTGCACAGGGCTTGGCCCCTAACAGGCTCTAAAGAAGTACTCAATGAACAAAAGAATGAGTGTGCTAAGTCCTATGACAGTTACGGGGTCACAGAAGAGAGGTAGGGGTGTTCAGAAAAATCTAGGGTGCTCAGAAAAACCACAGGCTGTGTCGTGAACAAGATTTAATGCACCACGACACCATACAGATTTTCAAAGCCCCTCCAGAGTGACGAGTCCATGCAATCCTGAGCAAAGCCCTGCAAAGGCACCTCCGTCTAGCCCACTGCCCATGACCATGAACCCTGGGACCCCTTCCTCTTGAATACCCACAAACTCAGAGCTCTGCTCTGCCCAGGAGCCTGTAGTCTAGAGAAAGGGATGTGTGCGCACACCCCCACAGCCCACCGCTTCTGATACAGTGTGTGCTGAGAGCCAGAACAGAGGCGCGTGCAAAGGGAGTGGGAGCCTGGGGGGAGCAGCGTGGGCCTGAGCAGAGGCAGGTCACAGCAGGTTTCCAGGAGGAGGTGACATCACTTGAAGCATGAGGAATGGATTGATTCTGAAACACAGTTTCTGGGTTGGTATATCTCCACCTATTCCTTTCATAGTTTGTTTTCTTGTTCCTCCTTCCAAGGGGAGGCTCCATAGAGCCATAGATACAGGGATACGTCATTTTATCGTGCTTTGCTTTATTACACTTCACAGATGTTGCATTTTTAACAAATAAAGGCAAGATTATGACTCGCTTCATTGCGACACTCGCTTTATTGAGGCTGTCTGGAACCAAACCCACATTATCTCTGAGGTGTGACTGCACAGCTCTTAATGTCATCACCAACACCCCAGTGTGACCCCCAAGGCGACTCAGCTACTCAAAGGTAAGTGCCGTAAAAAAAAAATGAAAACTGCTTTTGACTTCTAGAGCCAACCAGAAGGAAGTGAATTTTTAAAAAGTCTGGTTTCAAGGACCTCAAAACACTGGGCAGCCTGTGGCTGGAAATTGAGTGCCGTTGACATGTGAGGGACTTGGCAGAGAGCTCTCCAATCACAAGCACGAGCTTAGAGGGAAAAGAAATTTGCAGAACTAGGCACTGTAATCTTGGCAGACTATCAGAGTTAGAAGAGCAGGGGATTTGCAGTCAGACAAAGTTGGGTGTGAAAAATAGCCCTGCCACTCACCAGCTGTGTCATCTTAGGAAGTACAAAGTCTGAGCCTCAGTTTCCTCGTGTGTAATATGGGGATATAGTCCCTAGCCCTCTGGGTTGCTTTGAGAGTTAAAAAATGTAATGCGGGTGAAGTATCCTGATCGATGTCTGGCAAATAAGAGACCCTCAATAAAGGGCAGGTATTCTTTTTCATTATTATTACAATTACTGTTATAGTTATAGCAACACCTTGTCAATTTGGAGGGTATTTGAAAATAAATTTCCACCCCCAGACTCTCACTTTCCAGTTTATTCCAAAAACCTATTCAAAGAAAAATTAGGCTCTGGGTTTTTATCCTGGCTAAATTGTGAATGGAGTTTTTATACCATTTCATAATGAGTATTTGTGATGAAATCACAGAACCGCAGAAACTGAATTGGAGACGGGGAAGCTCCTGTGCCTTTTAGCCTTGTCTGTGAAACTAAAAGAGCCTACGACACCAAAACAGAGAGCTATCCACCCCAGTGGGCAGAGAGCTTCTATTCCTAAAATATCTCAAACTTTAAAGTGAAATCTGATTTCAATGTCCATTTCTTATTAAGTCTTCGACATTGCATAACGCACTACTTTAAAGTAACAGCATGTAGATGTATAAACTCACATGGTTTCAACAGAAGAAGGAAAAGGAGGTGGAAGAGAAGAGGGAGGAGGAAAGGGGGAGGGGGAGGGGAAAGGCACAGACTTTGGTAGTTTTCAAAACTCCTAGGTGATTCCAGTGTGCAGCCAGAGGCCCACAGGTTGGTGCCAGTTCCCCTTGGCACTCAATCCTACACCCCCTTGGTAAAATAGTAAATAGGGAACACCTGCTTGTTTGTGTCTCCCTACAGGTGCAGTTGGGTTTAATAAAATTGTACTAGCCTGACATTTAGTGTACTTGATAGATACCGCTGGGTTCCACGTGCTTCTTGTAGAACAATCACTAGGAACACTAGGAACCACACTAGATCAAGGACAAGGCTGTGTGTTCACATCTACGGGTTAATGGGGGAGCCCAAGGCCTCAGCCTGGTGAGCGTTGCTGTTTAAACACTGGATGACTTACGAGGGATTTCAGATATTCGCTGGATTCTCTAAGCTGTTGATCTGATCATAGACACCACATCCAAAGAAGCAAGTGAAAAAAATGTTAAAGAATTTAAAAAAATCAAAGCATAATTGCTTCTTTTCAGCTTTCTGTTTTCAAGTTGTAGCTTAGAGACTGTCCGTTCTTGGTTTCCTCCTGGTTCATGTAACCACTAGATGGTGCACGTTACAAAACATTAGCCCTGCATTTACCACTTTGCCTTGACTAGAAGGGAATCAGAGGGGGCGGTCAAATTTAGCAAATAAAAAGAGAAGGCTCCCAGTTAAACTTGAATTTCAGATAAACGAATATTGCATGGGACACACTTATACTAAAAAATTACTTGTTATTTATCTGAAATTCAAATTTAACTGGGTATCCTGTATTTTACCTGGGTCCTAAAGAGTACCATGTTTAGACAGCTTCATAAGAATGCTCAATGACAAGTTTTGGAAATTTTTGCTCTATGAGATTCCTGAATTCCTTAGGTCAACATATAAATAAACATGAAATGAGAAAGAGCCTGCATTTTTCAGATTTTCCTCATAACCCTCAAGGCATAACGGTCCTAGAGAGGAAGCTGAGCACTCCTCCTTGGGAAGGGAGGGAAAGAATCCAGACAGGCTGAAGTGAGTTATCCTCACTCTCCTGCTGAGAGGTCCCCCCCGCCGCCCCCCGCTGGGAACTCAGTCCATCTGCAACTCATTCCACACACCTTCCTGAGCACCTTCTGGGTGCCAGGTGCTGCAGATAAAAACACCACATCATTTTGTAAGTGAGGAACTGAGGCTCCAGGTTCCCCAGATAACATAGTAAGTGATGCAGCTGAGATTTTAACCTAAGCAGCCTGACTACAGAGAAGCCATTATAGAAACTTGATTAAAATGCAGTCCTGCCCTGGCCGGTTTGGCTCAGTGGTTAGAGTGTCGGCCCTCGGACCAAAGAGTCACAGGTTTGATTCCAGTCAAGGGCATGTACCTGGGTTGCGGTTCGTCCCCAGCCCTGGTTGGCGTCATGCAGGAGGCAACCAGTCGATGTGTCTCTTTCACATCCATGTTTCTCTCTCTCTCTCCCACCTCCCTCCTTCCTCCCTCCCACGCCCTCCCACTCTATCTGAAGATAAATAGAAAACTATCCTCAGGTGAGGATTTAAAAAAAAATGCAGTCCTTACTCTCAAGAAGGTTATAATCTAGCAAGGAGACCAGATAAATAACTTAATTAATTAGTTAATTAATTCACAGAGACAGAATGGTACTAGAGGTGAGTAACATAGAGAAATCATGGGGTAAAATCATGGGGACATAAACCAGTGGTGGGTAGGATTGTCAAGGAAGTTTTCCCCAAGATAACGAAGTTTGAAAAACAAGGAATAAGGGTTTCCTTGGTGAGAGAGAGCAGCAGATAGTCTCCAAGGTGGCAACTAGCTTTAAGAAGCCTGTAAGAAGACGAATAATTAGAACGGAGGGTCTGATTGTCAGCTCGAACTGTCTTGATTCTGCCCTCACTCTTGATGGAGAGAATTCTGGGGTGAAAAACTATTTCCCTCAGGACTTTGAAGGCACCGCCACCTTGTCTGTGGTGATACCAGTCTGGGTCTCTTCCCTTTGATCTCACATTCGCAAGGATTATGTTGTGCTCCACATCTTCCTGAGCATTGTACTTCTTGTTGTTCCTGGAACATGTCACGCTTTTATCTACCTACTCTTTTCCTCTTCCTGGAATTTTCTTCCTCAACTCCGCTCATGGCCATTTCCCTCATCGGGTCTGAGCTCAGATGTCAGCCCTCGGAGAGGCCTTCCCTCACCAACTTAGCTAAACTAGCAAATACGAGACGTGCAAAAAAAAGTTTAATGAATTAATTTAAGATAATTTATTAATTCATTTATTCTATGTAGAATTCTGTGGGAATATTTCAGAAAGGAGTTGGTGTTGGCCAAATTCACACTCTTATTCATTTTCTATCCCCATTCATTGGCTATCCCCATGGCAAAAAATGAATCTCCAGGCCCTACCTCATCCAATACACAAAAATTTATTCAGATGCCTTATAAATCTAAATGTAAAAGAAAAACTAACAAATATTCTAGTATAGAACAAAATGCCTTCATGACCTTGGAGGATGGCAGATTCTTAAATAGAACACAAAAAGTATTAACTATTAAAATAAATAGGTCATGCAGGACGCAACTGATCAATGTGTCTCACATCGATGTTTCTCTCTCTCTCTCCCCCCCCCCCCAACTCTGTCTGATGATAAATGGAAAAATATCCTCGGGTGAGGATTAAAAATAAATAAATAAAACAATAAACTGGACTAGATTAAAATTTCTATTCATCAAAATACACCCATTAAGGGAGTGAAAAGGCAAGTGAGAAAAGACATTTGCAATATACAATACACAAAGGACTCATTTTTAGAACATTTAAAGAACTTAAACATTTAATAAGAAAAAAGGAAAGCAACCCAATAGAAAAACAGGCAAAAACTTGACACTGCATGTAAAAAGGTATCCAAATGGCCAATAGACATAAAAATAGTGCTCAATTTCACTATTTATCAAAGAAATACAAAGTAAAAGCACAACATAATGCAACTACACGTTTACTGTCTTAGTTTGTTTATGCTGCTATAACAAAATACTGTAGACTGAGTGGCTTTTAACAACAGAAATTTATTCCTCTCAGTTCAGGAGGCTGGGAAGTCCCACAGTCTAGGCACAGATTTGGTACCTGGTATGGATCCACTTTCTTGTTCATAGATGGTGCTTTGTAGCTGTAATCTCACATGGTTGGAAAGATCTCTCTGGAACCTCTTTTATCAGGGCACTAAACCCATTCCTGAGGCTCTGTCCTCGTGACCTAATCACCTCCTGAAGTCCCTACCTCTAAAACCATCACATTGGGGATTAGGTTTCAACATAAGAATTTTGGTGGGACACAAATATTCAGACCATGACATTTACCAAAATGGCTAAAATGAAAAGAAAAACCATACCAAATATGGGCCTGTTTGAAGCTTCTAGGACTCTCATATTCTGTGGTGGATGTGTGTATTTAACAACCCCCCTGGAAGTAGCCATTAAGGTAAACATATTCATATCCCAAGACTTAGCAATTCCACTTCTGGGTAAATACCCAATAGAATTGTGTACATATGTTCACCAAAAGATATTTACAAAAAAAATATTCACAGCAGAACTATTAGTAGTAGCATAAAGTGGGGAAACTACCAAAATGTCCCTCAATAGTAGAATGGATAAGTAAATTGTAGTATAGTCATAAAATGGAATACTATTTAGAAATTAGAATAAATGAGCTATTGTCATATGTGAAAACATGAAAGAACCTCATAAACATATACTTAGTAAAGGGAGAAATACACAAAATATTTTATATGCTATGACTCCATTTATATAAAATTCAGAAACAGGCAAAACGAATCTATGGGTTTAAAGTCAAGATATTGGTTATTGTTGCTTTCTACTGGGGGTGGGTGGGTGGTGGGGCACTGAGTATGACTGGGAGAGGGCCCGAGGGGGATTTCTGGGGTTCTGGTTATGTTTTTGCTTTTGATCGAAGTGCTGGTTACATAGGTGTATTCACTTTGTAAAAATTAATCAATCTGTACGCTTATGATGTGTTCCCGTTCCTGTATGTATGTTATATTTCAATTAAAAGTTTGCCACAAACTGTTGTTGTGGGGATTAAATAACATAATAAGTTGAAGAACTCAGTTCAGTTCCTATTACATGACAAGCACCCATGAAATGTTCATTGTTAAATTCATAGTATGAATAGTGAGCAGTGACCATGACGAGCCAAAATGAGACACTCGTGTAGCGGCACAAAAAGTAAATCCAAAGAACTGGGAACACCCCTTAGGATGGCCATTATCAGAAACAAAACTAAACAAACAAACAAAACCAGGAAATTAGTGTTGACAAGGTTGCAGAGAAATCAGAAGCCTTGTGCAGTGCTGATGGGAATGTAAAATGATGGAAAATGGATGGCAGTTGCTCAAAAAATGAAACATGGAGTTAGCATATGACTCCATAATTCCTCTTCTGAGTATATACTCAAAAGAATTGAAAGCAGGAACTTGAACAGATATTTGTACACAAAGTTCAAAGCAGCCTCATTCACAGTAGCCAAAGATAGAAACAATGCAGATATTCCTGAATGGACACATGGATAAACAAAACGTGGTATATACATACAATTGAATATTATTGAGCCTTAAGGAAGAAAATTCTGACACTCGCTACAACATGGATGAACCTCGAAGACATTATGCTAAGTGAAATAGGCAAAAGAACTCAACAGAACAAATATTGTTACCAAAAAACATATTTTCCCCACTACTCCACAATATTATCTTTGTCATAAATTAATAAATTAAGTGGCCTATACATGTGGGTCTGCTTCTAGACTATTCTATTATATTAGTCTATTTGACTATCCTTGGGCCACAATATCACAGTATCTTAGCTACTGTAGCTTTACAATAAGGCAAGTTATACAGTAATGTGATCGTTCCTGCTCTGTTCTTCAGGATTGTCTTGCCCTTTATATGTCTATATATAGTTTAGACTTTTTCTGCTTAGCAACTTCCATTTAAAAAACATGCTGGGATTTTTATTGGGGTTACATTGAATCTATAAATTAATTTGAAGACAGTAATAATTCTTTGAATTAGGAACTATTATTATGTCCAGTATAGAGATGAGAAAACAGGTTTGGAGAGCTTAAATAACTTGCCTAAGGTCACATGGGCAGGATTTTAAACTCAACGCTGCACTTTTCTATTTCTGACTTCAGAGCCTTCACATTGAACCTTCCTTCCAAGTAGACTGAAGTATGTCTTCTACTTCTGGTACCACATGGATATTAAGCCTCTGAGGACAGAGGGTATGTCACCCATGTTTGCATCTCCTTAGCTCCTAGACAATACCCAGGACTAGGAAATTGTTGCATAAATATTCATTAAGTGATTATTTAAATGAATAAATGAGTAAGGGAGTGACTCACTGGCTTCTGAGAATGTAATCATATATTGACAGCCAAATGCATTTGTATTTGCCCTACAAACACCTGAAATAAACGAACAAAAAAACACCGATTAAAGCAAAATTTGTTTTGTTACATTTTAACCCCTAAGAGCCTAAGCCTTACCACAGTAAGTCAGATCCAATGTAGAATTTTGTCCCTAAAGATGACATCAAAGGGCAAGTGTTGGTTGGGAACACTCACCATCCTTGACATTCACCTGCCATTTGAGTCCCTCTAGGCCTCTATCCAACTTGTTCTCATGTTGATCCAACTGCCATGACTGAATTGATACCCCAGTGCCATACGCTCAGCGTTGCTAGGTGTAAAGGGAGTTTGTTGGATTTGGACTGCTCTGCCTCCACTCTCCTCCCTAACAGAACCTTACTTTCTTTAGTTGGAGTGACCTCTTCTGCACCGAGCAATGTCTGGCAGGTCCTACCTACTGCTAGCCACAATGTGGGCAGATGACCCTGACCAATCTGATGTTCCTTTCCTGGGGCTGGAGTCTTGAGCAGAGAGCAAATAAGCAGGGATTGGCTGCAGCACCATCCCACTGGCCAGCTCTGACCAGGTGGCTCCTTAGGGGGGTCACTATTGAGGTTTCCCAACCATGACCCCCAGCCTCCTGTCAATTCTCTGAACTCTCAGTAACCTTCCAATAAACATATTTTCTGCTTAAGTTAGTTTGAATTGCAACCAAAACTTCCTAACTGAGACATAACCAGAAGTGGGATTTTGTGAGGCTAAGCAGAGACATTCGGTGAAGGGAAATAATTGATATGAGAATTTAGTAATTCCTTTTTATGTTATACTGAGAATTTAGTAATTCTTTTTTATGTTATACTAGACAGCTCATTAGCCTGTTGCCTATTAAGCCTGGAAACTGTGTCCTTCCTGAGGCTTTAACATTAAAAGATATTGTAAGAAAATCTCACAGTCTAGAGTGGCCTGGTAACTTCTTCAGCAAGGTCTTCCAAGAAAGAGGTAAGATTAAACTGAATCTGATCATTCGAAAGTGAGAGGGAAGAAAATACAGATTTGCTAAGAGTTGTCTTTTTGCCAATGGCCTCTAGTTACAGCTGTCTGGGAGTCCAGGAAAATCTCAGTTCTCTACCCTCAAATCAAAGTCAGCAGAAGAAAGGTAGGAACATAGGAACCAAAAGGAAATAAGATTAAGGCCTGGGAGAGACCCCTCCCCAGCACCTCCTAGTATGTCTGAAACGTCAAAGTCAACACTTCCCTTGGGAAGATGCAGCAGGATGTAGTCTATGAGCAGCACAGAACAGTGGTTAGAGCTCCATTCGGGCTGTGGAGCCAGGCTGCCTGGGTTTGAATCCCTGCTCTGCATTTAAAAGCAATTTCTTTATTGCTCCACGATTAGTTTTTGCAAAAGGGCAATGATGACAGTTCCTGTCTCGTAGGGTTGCTGTGAGGATTAAGCAAGTTAATACACATAAGACTTTAGAACAGTGTCTGCCTCACAATAAGCAATCAATAAATGTTACTCATAATATTTTTGTTGTTATTATGAAGAAGGGGTACTTTTGTGAGTCAGCCCCACCTAGCCTGTTGTTTTAGATTATTCTCAGGTAGGGGCCAAGATAGAAATATTAATTTGAGGGCTAAACAGATGGCCAGAGCACCTGGGCCTATTGCTAGGAGATAGCTATTCCCAGGCAGGGTCTAGTTTCAAAGACTATGACATAGTAAGATCTGACTCTTTTACTATCCATGGTGTTAGGCAGAAGCAAATAAACCAGAATCCCATTAACTTTTTTTTTAAATTAAATTTATTGGGGTAACACTGGTTAATAACATAACATTCAGGAGTCTGTATAACATAACATACATCATCTGTATAGTTCATTGTGTGCTCACCACGGAAAGTCTAGTCTTCTTCCATCACCATATATTTGACCCCCTGTACTCTCTTCATCCTCCCCCCACTCCCCTTCCCCTCTGATAACTATCATACTGTTGTCTGTGTCTATGTGTTTATTTGTTTAGTTTGTTCATTTATTTCTTTTTGTTTTACATCCCACACGAGTAAAATCATATGGTTCTTATCCTTTTCTGTTGACTTATTCATTTCGTATGATACTCTCAAGATCCATCCATGTCGTCGTAACCCATTAACATTTTAAGGGAGTCATTTGACCAAAGAAACCTCAAAACTGGCCCCCAGTGCTCTATGGGTGTGGGTACTGGACAGTTAAAGGGGATGGACTACACTGCATAGATGCTTTTGCAACTCAGCATCCACTCACTTTCCTTCTGATAAAATAACTCCTCCCAATATGGTTTGGTTGGCATGTGATTCTGCCCCCAGATCTAGGGATGGTTCTTGATTGTCTTCAGCCCATCAGCATATCTTATACCCTGGATACAAGAAGAGCCAATGAAATTTGATACATGAGCTAAGTCTTGGTGGGGAGGCAGGGGAAGAGTTCCTCACTCCTCTCTCTCTCCATCTCTCTTCAACAGGAGTTACTGGAAAGCAGATCACCCTTCCTCTGGATGGCATCTTGTTAAGATGTGAGACTTGTAGTCACTGTGGGAGATGGGGAGGGACTGGCCCTTGGTGACCTTGTTTGAATCTAGTCCTCACCCGAATCAGTCCCACTCCAGCCCTTGTGGTTTAAGGCAGTTTCAGTTAGGTTCTCCTACAGCATAAGAAGTTCTAACAGGTGCATTCACAGGATTGGTACTTTTATCTTTTAATAATAAAACTTGGCATTTATCAAGGGCCTTGTGGTTTACAAAGCATTTGCCTGGACAGATCCCATGAAATTGTCATCTCCCTGTAGGGACCATCAACCTCGCATTATCATCCTCCATTTCCTAGATGAGGAAACTGGGTGGAGGAGCTTGAGCTTAGATCCAGGTGTGACTCCAGGAAAAAGTCTCATGTTGTAGCTGGAGCTGGAGCTGTGTAAAAGCCATCATAGAACGCAGCAAGTAAAATGAGGCAGATGCGCACCCAGCCCACGAGTTTTCATCTTAGCCTCGAATTCTCAACAGCAGAGCCTGGATTTCAGATCCTGAGCTGCCCAGCACAGTTGCTTCTGCGGGAGGGGAAATGGCTCTGTCTGAGATATCTCTGGGGCAGTCAAGCGGGAGGTCATTTTCCCTTGTGGTTTCATTGATTTTATGATGAGGGAGTCTGTGATCTTAGTTGGAAATATTTATACTTTAAAGAGGGAAACTCAGGGGACTCAGTCGTGTCTGTAGGCCAGTCACTCCCAGGGACCTTCTTAATTTAGCTGTTCCTCCCCTCCTGCCCTCCTTCTTCTGTTAGTCTTCCTTGCACAGGGCGGGGCTGAGTGGGTGATGTATTTATGAGACTGGAGCTCCAGAGCCCACGTGGAGGAGTAAATTACAAGTGACTGTACCTCCAGGATAGGGCAGCCTCCCTTGTCCTGGCGGCACTTCAAAGCTTCCTGAAAATTCCCCAAGGAGAATAGTCAGTCTCCACGGGGCTTTGTGCAGCCCTCTGATGGCTGTCCACCTGTCCACGTATGCCCCAAGGTCTGCGGGCTTGCCCTCACTTGTTTGCACACTCCGCTCTGGCAATTAGCCATGCCCCTCGGCAGAAGGAGACACTGAGGTACAGGGAGGCCGAGGCTGTCAACTTAGCAGGCTTGGGAGCTGAACCCATCCTCCAGAGGTCGGTCTTGGTCTCCATCTACCTACCCTACATACCTGAAGGGCCAGGATTGTGCTTGTCTATCCTTGAATGCCTATTTCTAGTGCAAATGATGACAAAAGCTGGAACTGAATACCTGAATACTTGAATACCTTTTTGCTGTTCTGTTCTTTATGCCAATCTCAGAGGTTAGGAAACAGACACAGAGAAGGGATGATTTGCCAAAGTTACATAGCTAATAAGTGACAAAGCCAGAACTCCAACCCAGGTCTTTTCATTCTGAGTCTAGTGTTCTTTCCACTGTATCACCACAAGGGGTGTGTGTTTTTTTATTGTTGAAAATATTACAGATGTCCCCTTTTTCCCCATTGACCCCCTCCTTCCTTCTCCCACCCCCCCCCCTCCTGCCTTCCCCAGCCTAGTGAAGGGGTGTATTTTTGTCCCTGACTCTGAGAGGTCCTGGAGGGACTACTGAAGATGGAGGAAGATTGATCAAGGATGGGAATTCCCTGACTTTGCCTGGGGCAATGGAGCAAGAAGGGGAGGGTTGTCTCCAGGTTCTTCCCATTTCCTGAGCACCTAGTTTATGTCAGGCTCCGTGCTGCTCACATACCTGCTTCCAGGAGGGACGCTGAAGCCCTCACTATGCAAACCCTCCAATGGTCATAGGTAATGAACGGGCGCGCCATCGATTTATCACACAGTGCCAGTTGAGATGCCCTGAGCTCATGTATAGTAGAAACCTGATAGAGGTTTTCCAAATTTGACAATAACTTTTAAAAAGTGCCTGGCATTGTGAATAATGATTTGTGAAGCTGAATAATAAATTCTCAATAATAAACACCAAATTTTAATCAATCATGCTAAAGAAAGACTGAGTTATCTTTCTCTTCTGACTATAAAAAATACTATAAAATCTTTGTCCTGTTGAAGGGTGATCAAAAAGTATGCAGTCAAAATGTAGGAAAGTTTTGGGTTTTTTTTTAATCCTCACCAGAGGATATTTTTCCATTTATCTTCTGATAGAGTGGGGGAGATAGAGAGAGAGAGAAACATCAATGTGAAAGAGACACATCGATTGGCTGCCTCCTGCAGGGCCCTGACCAGGGCCGGGTAATGAACTGCAACTGAGGTACATGCCCTTGACTGGACTCAAACCCACGACTCTTTGGTCCGCGGACTGATGCTCTAACCGCAGAGCCAAACTGGCCAGGGCTGTAGGAAAGTATTTTTTAAGAGGTATGTTTAAGTAGTTATTTTTTTAAATTGTCTCTTTTCTGGATTTTGTGATATTTATGGTGTTTGCCAGCTTTTAAATGTTTATAAATTTTTTTGTTAATTCTAAGTCTAAATAAATGTTCATTTTGTGCCTAACTTATAATTGTCATTTTGCATTCTATTTTCTTAAAGTATCAGGTCCCATTTTTTTTAATGTGCCCCTGTATGGGTCATCTCATGTAAACATTATAATAACTCCATGGAAGAATTACTATTGTTATCTTCATTTTACAGATGGAGAAACTAAGGTTTAGAGATGATCCTTTTTCCCCAGATCCCACAAACTGGAAAGGAGTAAACCTGGTTTCAAGCTCAGATTTGACCCATAGCCCATGCTTTTCCTACTATGTTACTACCAGAACCAACCTTCGTGGAAATTCATCCATGGTCCAGCCACTTCATGTTTTGGGAAATTGGTTTTAAAATGTGTTCACAAATCCCTTGATGCTCTTCCCTCCCTATTTCCACCCCCCTCTCTTGAGTGCAGGCTGGACTTCGTGACTTTCCTCTAACAAATAGAATATGTTGGAAATGATGGTGCATGATTGGGTCTTAAAAACACCATGGCTTCCCTCTTGCTTTCTCTTTCTTGAATCACTCATTTCAAGGGAAGCTAACTTTCATGTCATGAAGACATGCAAGAAGCCCAATAGAGAGGTCCTCATGGTGAGGAACTGAGGCCTCGAGCCAACAGCCATGTGATGAGCTATCTTGAAAGCAGACCCTCCAGCCCCAATCAAGCCTTCAGATGACTGCAACCCAGCCAACATCTAGACTGCAATCTCATGAGAGACCCTGACCCATGGAAGGAACACTGTGGCTTTAAGAATTCAACCTTAAAGCCAAATGTCCATGGTCCTGATGGGCCCTTCCTTTCACCCCCACGGTGCAGCAACAAGCCTGACTGAATTCTCTGTGACCGGAAACTCCATCTGCGTGCTGTGGGCCAATTCCATGAAGTCTGAGGACACCACAAAACCAGCAAAGGACACTTGACCCGAGGAAAAGGGATGCACACAGAGTCTCCAGGTGGCCACTCCGTGCATCCTGAAGAGAACCTCTATGGCTGTGCTGCTCCTTTGCATGGGGACAAACTGCAGGGCTCTGCACAGGCAGGCAGACTTGACGGTGACTCGGAGCTGCGGGAGCTGCCCATACAGCGGCTGGGATTTGTTGGGGGGTCCAGAGCCTTACCAGAAGTGAGGGACTTTATTGGAAGGGTTTGCAGGCTTGTTGGGTGGCCCTATTTGAAACAGTTTTCTCGCTGCCCTCCCATTTTCTCTTTGCAGAATCAGGCATTTCCAGGCAGGGGGCCTCTCGCGATGCAGGGTCTTCAGGACCAGGCTTGTCAATACCGAGCAATCGAAGAGCCCCAAGGGAGATCAGTTTTCTTTTTCCCCCATAGGAGGTGAGCTCTTCTGATTTCAAAAGAGTACATTTCCTTGCCCATTAAAAAAATAAAAATCTCCTAATGTTCTCTTGGGCTGACAAGTCTACTTGATTTGTCATTGGTATTTAGGGTTTATCCAGGACATTGAGGGCATTTTTGTTTGTCTGGGATGGGAGGGTTTCCCAGGATGTGGGGTTATCAGTGCTAAAGTGGGGACAATCCTGGGCAAATAGGACAGTTGGTCACCTATTGGCATTTAGATAAGTGGGGAGCCAGCTAAAGTCAGTAGTGTTTTTTTAAATAAAAAGTTAATGATACTATTCACCCTCAGGAGAGCATATCTTAACGAGAAATAAAACCCCTTGTACTGAATTTCTTCAGGAAAGCCCAGAGCTCTTTTGGGAGGAGGAAGGAATGAAGGGGGAAGGACAGAGTTCTGCTTCCTAGAGTTTCTTTGCCTTACAATTGAGTTCTGTTAGCAGCACTTGCAAATGTAACTCACCTGGGAGACTGCTTTTCTAGAAAGACAAGAAAGGTGAGAAGTAGGTTGTTCTGTGAGTAAACATGCCTATAAGGGAGAAAGTTGCTTAATTTTAGGATGCTAACAAGAGTCTCCAAGGGATACCTAATTCTCCTAGGCTTGCACTCTTCTGGAATAGGAATATCAGCCTACAAAATCCACTGTGCAAGAAAAGTAACTTCTTTTAAGTGCTTATCTTAATTTCTATTAAGAGTCTCCATTGTATCGTTATGGTAAGAACTTGATCCTAGCCATTTCTGGAGTCATCTTTTCTTCAAGGTCATGTCTAAGTTCAGGGAGGGGGGCACTTAATATGGTTCTAAGGTACAGGGCAAGGGTGGGAACAGTGGCATCTACTGATACCAGGAGCACATACTTACTGAACGCGTGCTGTGCCAGACTCTAAGTCCTTTACCACATTATCTTTTTACCTCAGATCAGTACTGATCTGCACTATCTTTATCCCCATTTTACACATGGGACTCGGAGAAGGGAAGAGACTTAGGATTGCAGACTAGTAAGAGGCAGGGCTGAGGTTTGAAATCCAACGGCCTGAGTCTAGAGGCAGCCGACCTACGGTCATTCATTTAGCAAATATTGATCCATCACCTATTGCCTGACTGAGGCTCACAGGATGGAGCAATGAACAAGCAGACAGAGATCCCTGACCCCAAGCAGCCCCCCTCCTGGGCTCTGCACCCTCTGTCTCTTTGCAGCAGCCAGGAGATATCCACTCTCATTCTGGTCCTGGGCATCATGTCCCCTAGGCAGCATTATTCCTTGTTCCCATTCTAGAGGGCTCTTCAGACCCAGTGACCCTCTTTTGACCTCCACCTAGGAAGATGGACATTTATTCTGCCGTGTGCCCCGTGCTGGCCAGAGAGAAACTTGCAGGACTAAGACCCCTTCTACTTCCAACTGCTCTCAAACCCAGGGCAGATTTGCTCTCCCAGTGTCAGTACTCAGGAAACAGCTCAGCAGGGCTGTGTCGGGCACATCTAACATGCACACCAGCTGTCCCTGCTCTGGGGGTCTGATTCCCCAGGACTCACTGGACATCAAGCTCAGCTGGGGAGTAGGGTCTCGTGCTCCATTTCTCGGGGGATCTCTGCATGCCTCTTTCCCTCTCCCAGTCCCTCTCCCTGTCCCTGTGGGCAGGGAAACTGACTCTAACTCACTGGGCTTGTTTATGTCCTGAGTTTCTTCACGGCCATGGGTTTTGAGTTTCAAAACTCTAATGCCTTTTCTGCTCTTTGCAGAAAATTCCTTCCCTCCAACTGGATCTTAAATGGCAGAAGGGTCAAGCAAGGAATAACAGAAATATCAGGGGAACAAAATGACCCATTAGCATTGCACAATATTACCTCACTTCCAGCATCGCCATCATTATTTCTACATCTCAGGCCCTGTGAATGAACAAACACTTGTCATGCACTATTAACATTCACAAAGCCTCTTTGACACACATACACAGGAATAATGACATATATAAGAATAATAACAGTACCCACCTCACAGATGGTTGGGAAGATTAAAATGAGCTAAAAGGTTTCAAGTGCTCAGAACAGTTTCTAGCAAAGAGCAAGTGTCATGTAAAATGTTAGCCATTATTATTATTGTGATCATTTCTTTCCCTTTACACATATTGCAGGGTAAGGACAATGTTCTATAAGTTCATTTCTGTATTCTCAACACATGCCAGGGTCTGGCACATAGTAGGTAGTCAGTATATGTTTAATATTTTTTTCTTTCCTTTTTTTTTTTGTTAATCCTCACCCGAGGATGTTTTTTTCCATTGATTTTAGAGAGAGTAGAAGGGAGGGAGGGAGGGGGAGATCGAGGGAGAGAGAAACATTGATGTGAGAGAGAAACATCGATTGGTTGCCTCCCGAACACACCCCAGCTGGGGCCAGGGATCGAACCTGCAACCCAGGTATGTGCCCTTGACAGGGAATCGAATCCATGACCCTTTGGTGTCTGGGCCGATGCTCTAACCACTGAGCACACCAGCCAGGGCTATATGTTGAATTTTAATTGAATAAACAAACTGTTGTGTTTTGTTCTCAGTCTCTTAACAAAAAAATCAGATTTGGTGCAGTGAAGTCATGACTTCTCCATGTTCTCTGCCCTTCCCCATCCCTTGCGGAAGATTCTATTCCTTAGAATGTCAGACTTGGGAGCTCATCTGGTCTAACCTCAGTTTACAGAGGAGGGTTATGAGCCCCAGGAAGAAGAAGTGAAGTACCTTGGCCACCCGGTTAGTAGCAAAGGAAGGATTTATAATCCAGCAGACAGGGGGAGTTTAATCATTTCCATTGAATGGCTGTTCTCTGAGAAGTAGAGCTCATCACTTCCTTGTACTCATTACACTGACAACACTTCAGGAACACTCACTCTCTGCTCTGGGGTGGGAAGAGTGCAGGCTGCGATGCTAATAGATCAGGGTTGAAATCCCGGTTCCCCCACTTGGTAGTTGTGTGCTGGGGGATCAATTAAGCCTCACTTCCTTGTTTATAAAATGAGGACAATAACAGAGTCTGCAGGAGTTTTGTGAGGATTAGATGAACGGGTGTGTTAATGTTTCTAGCACACAGTAGAAATGCTGGTTTCCTCCCCATCCTCCCCACCTCACCACCCCCTGCTCTGGTAGCAAACCAAAAAAATAGGAGACAAGACCCTTATTCTCCAGGAGACTATACTCAAAGATATAACTATATGTCTTTCCAAGAATGAAGAAGCTTGAGCAGAGATGAGCTAAAGGCAGTCAATGGAGGGAGAGCTGGTTGGGGGTGTTCTATGAAAGAGGCAATCCCAGTTTTGAAGGAGAGAAAGAAGATAGATTGCCAGAGCGGAGCACAAAGGTTTTCCAGTGTGCTTTTCAGAGAGACCACCCATATGAAGCAGCCCTCCCTCACCCCCGCCCCCCTTACTCAGCTGTTTGTTCACAGCAGTTACACCATTGACACACTCATTTGTCTTTCTATAATTGTCTGTATCCCCAACTAGAATGTACGTTCCATGAGAGCAGAGACTTCATCTGTTTTATGTCAGGGCTATTGCTCCTATTCCTAGAACAATGCCTAGCACATAATAGTTGTTCACAAAATATTTGCTGACTGACTAAGGAGTGACACATTACAAAGGTAGGAACTGAGTTACTTTGGGAAGAAAGGAATGATCTGACTGGGAAGAGTCCACGTTTAAAATGTTGAGAAATACAGTGGATGATACTAAGGTACTAAAGGCTGAGATTTGATCATTCCCAATGGCAGGAAGAGGGCCTCCGCTGTGGGTACAGTAGCTTCCCTCTCTAGAAGGCCCACTGTCCTGATCTTTGGCCAGTTCTCATACCAGATGGTGAGCCCAAGAGATAACCTCCACCCACTCGAGACTTCAGGTGCCTTTAGGTCAGCGTTTTACATGAGGATCACCTGTAGTCACAGGTAATTCTCAACTGCATTTGACTTTGTTGAGTGTTGGCCCACTGAGATCGTAGTGTTAGATAGACTGACACTCAGAGCCCACAAAGCACATGGTTGAATCACCAAGCATCTTGTTTGTGTTGGAGGGTGAGGAAAACTCTAGGAGCCTTCACCCATAAAACTGTATGCAGTATTGAAAACATGCTTTATAAAAACTCCCTGGTGACCAGGAATGTACCCTTCTAACGTGGGATGTGTCTGAAAACATTTTGAAAACCTGAATTACCACTCCTTGACTAGTTTCTTTGGTGTACAGTAGGGGGCGCCATTGATACAAATTATATCAGTTATACATTGACTCCATTACCCTGATTACAGTCTCGTGTTTACAGCTTTGCACAGATACTTGGCCCTGGTTCTTAACACTGAATAGTTAACATGTGCGAGGAGAAGAATGTGGCTTACTCAAACAGTTTGAAGAAAAACATTTTTCTGGTTGGCATCCTACTGACTGTAACTAGTTCCCTTCTTACAAAAACGTTTTCATCTTTTCCAGTTCTCACCCTGTTAATTGGCTTTTCTCCTAAAGAGGTTATTTATATTATATACCCCAAGGAGCAGTGTTTGGCATTGAGAATCCCTGTGTTAGAAGAATGTCAGGTGTCCAAAATTGGAGAACCCAAGTCCCACCCACTGGCTTGAAGAAAATCTAGATGCTACTTCCGGGTCAAGCCTAATTCTCCCAAGAGATGAAGTTATTAGGGCTGCAAAGGTAGTTGTTTGAAAAACTGCTCTTGGAAGCAATACAGTCATTTGAAGAAGAAAGCTGTATCCCCGAAATTCCAAAAAGAGGGTGCATGAAATATTCTGGATGCCAGATTTGTAGGGATCTTAACCCACTTAGGGGTGGGCAGTAGGTTTGCATTTCTAAAAGCTCCAAGCTTTTAGAATAAGGGATGAATAAAGGGTGCCTTCCTTACCTCCAACCCTCCACCCTCTCCTAAGCAACAAGCCCTCAAGGCTAGCTCAGCTCCACCAGATCCTGCCTGGACTCCCCCACCCCCAGGGATGCCCAAGTTACCACATGGGTCAGGAAAGTACCAAGACTGTTGGGGACATGAAGACACTTTACTCTCTTCTGGAGTCTCAGACCTTCACTGTTCTCAACAAGCTTGCTTCTAGTTCTTCTAGCAAAGGAGGGCAGTGGATTCCCAAGGAGTTCTGGTGCTCCTCATGGCTCAAGGGCAGCCAGGCCAACTCAGGAACAGCCAGGAAGTCACTCCAAGCCCCTCAACTCCCTTGCCCTCCCTCCACACAACTCCAGCAGATGGAGGTGCCAGAGAGAGACCGGGAAACAAAGGTGGCTTTCACCCAGAGCCAGCTAAGAGGGGACGCCAGTGGCGGGGTCTGCAGCCCTGAAGCAGGGAGCTGTCCTGTGACTCTGAGCTCAGAAATGTGTGAAATTTCTTTTTGCTGGGTATTCTACATCAAGCGGAACCTGTTCTCAGAGAAACATTCCATTTCACAGACCCTAATGGCTTTCCTCTGTGCTGATGCATTAATGAGACTCCGGCTCATTCTAATCAGAATGAAGCCATGCAGATAATTGCCTGAATTTTTAATTCAGGGTTATGATAGGGGAATCAAAGTCACACTGCAGTTGCTGAAGCTGCCTCTAGTTCCAGGCCATTGACTTTTGCAATTTTCTTTGATTTCCCCCTCCGTCTCTTTCTCCCCACCCCCACTTCTCTCTCTCTCTCCCCCCCCCCCCCACCCTTTTTCTTCTCCTCCCCCTGAGGCTTAGTGGAGACTGACAGTTTCGAGTTGGGGCAGAGTGGAGGAATAGGGACAACCCTTGGGGTCTTCTACAGTCTTTCCTCCTCCTCCTCCTCCTCCTCCTCCTCCTCCTCCTCCTCCTCCTCCTCCTCCTCCTCCTCCTCCTCCTCCTCTTTTTAAACCTCCCCCATGAAAGAGTGGATGCTGCCTGCACCTGTCACCCAGGGCTGGTTCTGGGAGAGTGCCCTGCAACTGGCCTCCCCACTCGGGGTCTCCGTGCCCATAAGCAAAGACAGGAAATTTGCCCCAGGAGAGAATCTCACTTGGCAATTTACTTCTCATTTCATCTCAGTTCTTTGGGCAAAGGGACAGGAATGGAAAGGCGAAGGGGAAAGAAATCAGGTGACCAGAGCAGCTCATTGTCTTCCAATCCCCTGCAAAGGCGACTTGCTCTAGATTAGTGCTGGGACCAAGGGCCAGTGGGAAGTTGCAGGAATCCAGGCCTAGGGTCTTTCCTGAACAAACTTAATCACCTGTCCTAACAGTCACTGAGTGCTAGAATTTTTAAAAACTTACAGACTCTGAGAACTTACAGGTGGTGAAGAGAGGTGAATTCCAGCTGGTGGTATTACATGACACCAACCAGCAAATGAACCAGAACCCAGAGGCTGGTACAGGAGGAAGCTCTCTGATGTTGGCTAGTTTTCCCAGAGTATCCAGGACCTTGGAGGGATACAGAATTTGCTGTGGTGAGAGTCAGCCTTTCTGGCTCAGCTCCAACCAGGCAAGCTGGCTTTTCCAGGAGAAAGACTGTTCCTGCAAGGGATGTTTCTCCCAGCATCCTCCAGGGCTGGCTATAGCAACACTGTAGGCAAATGTTTGCACTTTAAAGCCAGTAGTCAGCAGCGTGATTCTTTTCCTTCCAGACTGGTCTGCTGAATCGCTGGGCACCAGTCATGTGGTCTCTAAAGCAGAATTTATTTCCACATCTCTGGTTCTATATAGGTTCAGGAGACTTACTTTCAAGAGAGAGAGAAGATATTTGCACCATGATTGAGCATCTTCTAGGTACCAAGGACTTGATGCCATCATTGCAATGAATCCTGACAAGTGCCTTGTGGAGAAGAGATGACTGCCTCTACTTTACAGATCAGGAAAATCAGGTTCACCAGAAAAAAACAGAAATTGTGCTGCCACCTGCACCTCACCTTCCAGTGGGAGTTTTCTTCCGTGGAACTCAGAAGTCTCGTTAAAGTTGCATGCTCAGGGCTTGGTAAGACTGCTGCTAATGCAGTCTTCCCAACTGAGGGCTGCAGCTTTCAGAAACGATAAGGAGCAGTTACTTTTATTATGCTGGTGGAATTTGCCCTCCATGGGGCTTTTGTTTCCTCAATAAAATGCCACCTCATGCTTGAATAGCACCCCTCTCCCAAGAATGCCGAAGCAACCTTAAGTGTGCTCTGCAGTCATCCAAACAGTAAGGGAGAAAGAGGAGAAGACTAAACTCCTCAAGAACATTCCATCTCTTTCAGACCAGTGGACCTCATCTTGGATCTATGATATTTTAAGATACCACAGAGTATTTCAAGAGATGTTTATGAACCTCTGTTGAACTTTGTATGCCAAATCACTCTCTAATTCTTTTCATCAAAAAGAAAAGGGGAAAAGCATGTGCTTCAGAACCCCTATAGGCAGAGTTAGAGTCTCATTTATTCAACCAGTCAGCACATATTTAATGCGCACCTACTACGTGCCAGGCTGTGCCAGGCACTGAGGATGCTAAGATAAAAGACTGAGTTCTGCCCTCCAGGAGATCACAGTTTAGTGGGGTAGGTGGATGAGTAAGGACTTACCATGCAGGGCAAGGGCAGTGGCAGAGGGAAGTACACTCTACTATGAACACTGAAGGGGAGTCCTGAAACCGAGCTAACATGATGGGTAACTCCAATAAAATCGAGAGGAACAGCAAGTTCCTGAGCCCAGAGTGTAGAGCCATTCAGGGACGAAAGACCCCATTCTAAACGTGGGTTCCTTCCCCTCTCGAGAGCTGTCTTTTAGCTCCCCAGAGACCCAGATCCTGTGTATTTCAGCTCCAGCTCTGTGAACTTGGAGTTACTGATTAAACTGGGCATCAGTTCCAGGGCTTCCTTGGGGTGAGCTGCGCTGCTCAGCCCTGGAAACTGCCAAGTTCCTGGCTCTGCTCCAGCCCAGGACTAGTCAGAGACAGATCCAGCCCCCACCCCCAGATGCAGCTCATTTTCAAAGTTGGCGAGAGTCTCAACCACATGCAGTTACTGAACCTCCTGCTACAAACCTAAGGCCCTGTGGTCCAGTAGAAAGGGGGGTGTAAAAGGAGATGAGAGTCTTGGGTACAAATCTGGTTCTGTTACTAATTAGCTGGGTGACCTTGGGACAGTCTCTCTACCTTTTCTGGGCTTTGAGTTCTTCTTCCATAACAAAAGAAGTTTGGACCAGAACATGCCGTGTTTTCTCACACTTTCATGCACATGCCATTACCTTTGCCTGGTGCACCCTTTCTATCCCCTTTGCCTTCTTACTCATCCTAAAGGATGCAGCTGGAGGGTCATCATCTTCAGAAAGCCTTCCCTAACCAACAGGCCGAGTTAGGTGGCCCTCCTCTTAGCCCCACAGCATTCTCTGTTCCGCTTTATCATAACACTTAGCCTCTTGTTATTACTGCCCCCCAACCCCCACCCCATGAGCTTCCTGAAGACAGAAGCTGTAGTTTATCCATTTGTGTATCCCCGGTGCCTGGCACTGTGTCTGGCATCAAGGGTGTGATCAGAAACTTGAAGTTTCATCCACTGAGAGGCATTGTGATTATTGACCTTTGTAAATGTATTTCTACCATTTTGTTTTGTCTTCTTTTTATCCTTACTTCTTTTCTCCTCTCTCTCTTGCATTCTACTAAATTGACTCTGTTTTTCTTTGTTTGGTTTGAAAGTTTTACATTTTATTTCCACTCTTTTAGTGGAAACCCTTAAATTTTTAACACAAATTCTTGTCTTAAAGACTGTAAGTTAATCACTATCTCTAACCTCCCGCCCATATAAAAACCTTAGAGCACTTTACTTTGTCCTTCCTGAATCCTCTATTGTGTTGTAGTACTTTATTTTTTATCTTCTTTTCAAACCCACAAAAATTACTCTTTTTAAAAATTTCATAGCCAATGATTATTACGATATAGTCAAATGCTACATATACACTTTATTTTATTTTAGCTCATATTGCTTCTTGCAACGCCACTTCTTCCATCTGGGCTCAATCTCTTCTTCTTGAAGTGCATCCTTTAGTAGTCCTTTCAGTGGGAGTTTATGACAGATAAATGCTCTGTCTTTGCTTGAAGATATCATTATTTTGCCATCTCTCCTGAATAATATGTTAGGTATAAATTTCTACACTAATGGTTATTCTTCCTTTGCACTTTGAAGATTATTTCCACTGGGTTCTGTCATCTTTGTTTGCTGATGAGAGGTCTTGTTTCAGTTTCATTGACATTCATGTATAGGAAAATGTGTTTTTATTTACCTCTGGTAGCTTTTAATGTTTGGGGGCTTGTTGTGTTTGTTTTGTTTTGGGTCTGTATAATTTCTGCAGCTTCATTATGCTGATGTGTCTAAGTGTACAGTTGTTTTTATTTATTCTGCATGGGACTCAGTATAACTTTAACCTGAGTATGCATATCTTTTTTCAATTTTGGAGACTAGGAACTCTTTATTATTGTCATTTCTACATTTTCTCTAGACTCTCTTTTAGAATCCCTATTAAAAGTCTGTTGGATCTTCCTATTCATATTTCCTGTCTCCGAGCCTCCTTCCATAATGTATATCTCTTTACTTATCCATGTTTCATTTTGGGTGACTTAGAGGCATATTTTATGGCACTAATTCTCTCTTCACTTGTAGCTATTCTATCATCTACCAATCCATTACACTTTAGGTTTCAAAAACTATACTTTTTCATTTTTAAAAATTCTACTTTTTCACATTTTCTTATTTTTTAGTATCCCATTCTCGACCTATTACCTCTTTGAATTTTTTTTTTTTATCCTCACCTGAGGACATTTCTTTGTTTGCATTTATCTTCAGATAAGAGTGGGAGGGAGAGAGGGAGGAAGAGAGAGAGACAAACACCGACGTGAGAGAGACACATCGAGTGGTTGCCACCCACACGACCCCAACCGGGGCCAGGAACAAACTGCAACTGAGGCACATGCCCTTAGCGGGAACCGAACCCGGGCCTCTCCAGTCTGAGGGCCAATGCTCCAACCACTGAGCCAAACCGGCCAGGGCACCTCTTTGAATATTTTAAGCACACATACGGGGTAGGCAAAAGTAGGTTTACAGTTGTGAGTACACCAGACACAGAGTTAGTAAAGCTGTTGTAATAACCATAACCTACATGTCTTTTTCCATATGAACAACTATAAACCTACTTTGCCCACCCCTGTATTCATAATCTCTTTCAGAATGCTCTATTATCTGCAGTTTTGTGGATACTAATTTTCCTGCTTATTGTCTCTGTTAACTCACCCTCATGGTGCTTCGTTTCCTGGTATAGTTTGTAATTTTTTTACTGTGGGCTCATCTTCAGCAGAGATGATCTTCCGTGAAGTTTCACATATGCCTCTCTTAGGGCTATAGGCTTTTACTGGTTTGGACTGGTTCTCATACTGGATATTATCAACTCAAACTCTACACCGATATATGAGACAGGCTTGAGTTTACAATTTCTCATGGTGTCCATTCTTCCACCCATAGTCCCAGGTGGGTATTAAGACTCCTTATAAATTTTCCAGGCTGGTGAGCAGTTCCCATTTGTGTACAGGGGAGCCCTTAGAATTCACTCTACTTCCTCACCTCTCCCTGTCCTCAGTTTCTCTTCTGTGCCTTCATTTAGTATTGAAACGTAGCCTGTAGCCTCTAAAGTTTATCTCTGAATCTGGAACCCATGTCAGCCATCATGGTCTCAGCACTTACTTCCTACTCTAGTTCTGAACCTTTCTCTTTCTTTTTCTTACAAGCTCAAAAATGTATTTGTTAATTTTTTTTTGTTCTACTTAACCTAGATTCTCTATGAATTTGTAGAGAAACAAGCCCAGTCGTTCTCATTAGCCAGAAGTCTCCACATATTTCTTTCTGATGAGAGAATGAATGACTGAATGAATGAATGTTCTTTTAGGTTCTAAAGTCTACAATTTTAATGTACTCAGAGGAGAAGCTTACCATCAGAAATAGAAATTCAAAACCCCTATTCACCTTTCAATCTCCCTCTCTGTGGAAACAGATGCAGAACACAGTGGCCACACACGTTGGCCATAAACTAAGGTCCTCTCTCCCAGTTACATTTGGCAACAATGCCTAGCTCTTTTGTTCAAACTGGAACAAGTCTATTGACCTAACTTGCGGAATATTAGAATACCTAAAGAGCCTTACAAGTAGAAGTTCCTTGTATTGTAGTTTATTCCCAACTATGCTAACAGGCAAATGTCAAGGTGCTTCCCCGGTAAGTTCTTCATGGGCATTAGAAATGCCCAAGGTTTATTAGAGGGAGACTGAAATATGGTCCTCAAAAAATTCTCATTCATGCCTAAGTAACTGAAGGAAATACTTCCTAGAATCTGCCTTTCTAGAATGAAGACAGGATAATAATTTGCTGCATTGTAAGATTTTGTTCATGCTGCCTTGAAGCTGCCCAAGAGAAGGCTACGTTCCTCTCTCCCCAGGGTATGCTTGTTTTGCCCATGAAAACCACCACAGTTTGGTTCAGTCCTACAAAAGTCTACTGAGCTCTTGCTGTGGACCCTGCACTGGGCCACATCCTGAGGACACAGAAATGAACAGGATGAAGCCCCTGTCCCTCCTCTCCCCACCCCAATACTAACAGTCTGGACAATACAGAGCATGCATGGGAAATAGAATATTTGCTGTGATTTTTAAAATATTTTATTTTCATTTTTAAATTTTATTTTCCTTTATTTACCTACTTAGAATCTTTGACATTTCTCTTAAACAATGTCTCTTCCTCCTGAACAGTGGCCATCCTGCAGCCTTCGTGGACCTTACCCCACGGTAGTTTGTAGAGGGTGGGAGGATCGCAAACCAGACCTTCCACCTGAAATTCATTTTTCCTTCGGAGCCATGGAAGGACAGAATTTCAGAATAAGCGAGCAAGAGCTTCCTCTTCCTCTGAAGCCCCTTCTCTGCACTTCCCTTGGGGCACCTGTCACTTTCCACCCTCAGCAAACAACAGGTCTCTCATTTAGGGCTTCTCAGACTTTAATGTGCCACAAGTCACTTAGGAAGCTTTTCAAAAATGCAGATCCTGATTGAGGAGGTCTGGGGTGGGGCCTGAGTTCTGCATTTCTAACAAGTTCCCAGATGATGTCAGAGCTCCTGGCCCACAGACCACACTTTGACTAGCAAAGGTCCAATATAAGGCAACTACTGTGCTATGTACACGGGCCGTGGGGGTTGGAAGTGATGAGTTGGAAAAGAGCAACAAAGTTTAAAAGAAGACCCAAACTCTCAGAGCTCAGAGCTCAGAGGCTACAGGGAAATACTGTGTGATTATGGTGAAGATCTGTCTGTCTATACATAGTATTCTAGGTGCACGGGGGAAAAGAAGAACCGATTATTTCCCTGGTTAACCACAGAAAACGAACTTTAATGTATTTCCTTGCAGAACAGTCATTTTCCTCTCTAGTGACTAATGCCAACAATACTTTTTTTCTGAATCTTCAAGCAAAATTATAACAAGGCTCAGTCACGAGCCCAGCAACCCCACCCTCTCCTGCACCCCAAATGCCCCTGTAGCCTTTGAGGCCCAAACTAGACCAGATTATATTCATCAGATTACATCTGGTTCCTCTGAGCCCAGCTGCTTTTTAGAAACTGTCCTAGACAGGCTGTGAATGCCTGAATTCTTAGTATGATGTTGGGAAGCGGGGAAAAGTGTGATGATAGGGGCTGGCCATCTGCCTGTTAGTTTTCATACCTGTAGCTGATGTTGCTCTAGAGTGAGAGTTCCTTTCCTATGCTACCCTGACTCCACGGACCTGTTGGTTTTTTCTTAAGGATGGAAAGGGGGGGACCTCTTTCCAGTAATAATCTCACCTACGTTTAATTACATTGCCCTGGGCATTTTTCCTTCACTGGCAATGAATGTGGCCTATAAACAGTGTCTAGGGCCCTCGGGCTGTAGTCACTTCCTGCAAGAGAAACTGAGATGGGGTCTCCTGAGCTAGCCCAGAGCTGCGTGGGTACCCAGAGTCTGCACTGTCCCCCATTGGGATGCGTGCCAAATCTGACATCAAGTTCTCCAAATGGCTCTTTAAAATACACTGGGAAAGAGAACGAAGATGAGGGAGGGAGTTCCTTGAAGGGGCCACCCAAATTTTGTTGCCAAGAAAGATGCAAAGGGCCCAACTCTCCAATTCTGTATATTTAATCCTTCCTTTCGTAAAGATTAACAGGGAAAAAGCAGCTAAACTGAGCTGAGTGCCACAAAGTCCACAGGCCCCAAGTTCATGGTCAGAGGCAGAGCAGAGGTGCTGTAGCAACCCTCAACATTAGCATGGGTGGGGGTGGGTGAGGGGAGAGGGACACTTTCAGAAACGTGGGATTTCAGAGAGGAAGGGACCTGAGCAGTTGCATAAATCAACCCCTTAGTTTACTAATGAGGAAACCAAGGCCCACCAAGGGGAAGGGATGCCCCAAGTCACTGTGCAAATGCCCCTCGGGTATTTTAAGTGCATTGATTAAAATGCAGAGATGAATTCTGAAAGCTCCTTGGCACTGTGTTGTGGAGAACTTCATAACTGATTTATGAGAGCTCAAAAGCTGTGACGCAAACTCAACCATCCTTAACTTTTTCTTTGATATTAGGATTCCCTGGATTCAATGGGGGGGGGGGGCACCAAATTCATGAAAAACGTATGTAACCCTGTAAGTCAGGGGTAGGCAAACTGCAGCCCATTGTTTTGTATATCCCCCGAGCTGAGGATGGTTTGTACATTTCTGAATGGCTCAAAAAGAAAGAAAAGATAAAGAACGTTTTATGACGTGAAAATTATATGAAATTCAAATTTCAGTGTCCAGAAACAACATTCTGTTGGTCTACAGCCACCTTCGTTTGTTTGCATGTGACCTCTGGCTGCTTTTGCATCACAATGGCCGAGTCCAGCAGCTGGACAGACTATCTGGTACTCAAAGCCAAACATATTTACCATTTTGCTCTTTACAGAGAGAGCTCGCAAACCCTTCCTCCAGAGATAAAGATTTGGAATGGGATTTTGGAAGTGATCTCCGGCTTTGCCATTTTAAGCTAAACACCTTCAAGAGGGGACACATCACTCGTGAAGAAAAGGCTCTGGTGGCTTCCAATGGCCTGGGAGTGGAGGGGGTAAGAACGAATTCCTTGTGTGGACAGAGCTGAGTCTCCGTGAGCCCCATCTCTCTCATTTCTGCACTTTCCCCACGTTCAAGAAGCTATATTATCCCCGAATGTCCCTCCATTTGAGCCTCTTGGTGGTCCCTTCCACATGTTCCTTTAAGACTATTGCAGTTTCTGTGTAGGTATCACAGATGGACCTACAATCAGAGACTCTGTCTGTTTTAAGGTATCAGGAATCGGAGATCAGAAACGAAGGTATCCCAAACAGGCACTTGTGCTTCAATCTAAGACCTGTTATTAACAGTGTTGGAAAATAGGAGGAATGACGTTTATCCTTAAAGCTGCTACAATTTCTTCCTCTGGAATGCTGCCCCTGACTCCCTTGGGACGACAGAGACAGCTACCTCGGAGCCCCTTCGGACTTCGAGCTACACTCAGCATTATAGTTCAATTAACATATTGCATTGTTAGTGGTTATTTGTATGGCTGTCTCCAGGAAGATAGGAACCTGATCTTTTCATCTCTGGATCCCACCAGAACCTGATCTTTTCATCTCTGGATCCCACCAGAACCTGATCTTTTCATCTCTGGATCCCCCAGGACCTTGGACCACACCTGGCACATAGTAGGTGTATTAGTTTGCTAGGGCTTCTGTAACTAAATATCACAGACTGAGGGCTTAAGCAACAGAAATTTATTTGCTCACAGTTCTAGAGGCTGGAAGTGCCAGATCAAGGTGTCAATAGGTTTGGTTTCTCCTGAGGCCTCTCTCTTTGGCTTGTAGGTGGCAGCCATCTCCCTGTCTCTTCACATGGCCTTTTCTCTGGGTGCACATATCCCTGGTGTCTCTTCCTCTTCTAATAAGGAGACCAGTCATATTGGAGTAGGGCTCCATTCTTATGACCTCATTTAATCTTAATTACCTCTTTAAAGGCCTTACCTCCAAATACAGTCATATTGTGGTTAGGGCTTCAACGAATGAATTTAGGGGGACATAATTCAGTTTTCAACATTGGGTGCCTAATAAATATTTCTTTGGGAAAGAAGGAAGGAAGGATGGATTCTGCACACTAAACTGTTTACAAATGGCAGAGCATGATACAAATGTAAATATTATGATATAATGTGGTAGAATAGACCATCTCCCTCATTAACTTTCCCTCTCCTCCTGAAACAGACTCACAAGCCACCAAACACCAATTTTGTTGAGTTTCATACATTGAACAAGAGAAAGGAACCTTGTTATTCTGGTCTCCCCATGGGTATTGACCTCAAAGCAATAGACATACTCTCTACCCCTATCTAGTCATCTTAGGTCCTTTAGACCAGTAAGAAATATATGTTTTACATCATAACCTGGTATGCATGTTTCACAAAATAATGACATTATTCTGCAATATACACTGGCATTTTCAATTATGTTCTTTAAAAACTAAATTTCTCTTTGTGAACCAATAAATTGATTTTATGACCCATTAGTGGGCCAGGGTTTGGAAAACACTGCTATTTTCCTTACAAAGAAAAGCAGAGAAGGGCTCCTTTCCTTCTTTTCCCAGTTATCAACCTTTCATATAACACTTAACATTTTACAGAAGAGTTCTACAGACATTGTTTCATTTGATCTTACAACAATCCTGAGAGGTACATTTTATAAATGAAGAAATTGAGTATTGGAAATACTAATTATGCTGAAGGTCATTCAGCCAGAATTCTACTGGGATTTGAACCCAAGTTCTCTGACTCAAATTAAAAATTCTTGCTGAGTGGTTTCATTTTTGTCAAAAGGGGAAAATTTTTGCCCATTTTTCTCATTCACATATGTATTTTGCTGTCCTAATTGGCTGTTCTTGCCTTACTAGAAAGTTTTAAACCTGTGGGCATTTTGACTCCTGGTTAGATTAAAGCACTTTCAAAAAGTTTACAAAGCCTGAATAAACATATTTTCCTGGTTATAAAAAAATAGAAATAAATTATATAGAATTTGGTAAAATACAGAAAAGTTGACAAAATAAAATCATGCAAAATCTGAATACCCAGAGAAAAAGCATTATAGGTGTTTTTGGATATACCCTTCCAGGGGTGTGTGAGTGAGTGTGTGTGTGTGTGTGTGTGTGTGTGTGTGTGTATCTCCATGCCACATTACTTAATTGTCATCATACTTGATTTTATCACTGAACATTATCCCAGAAGTCTTTCTTCATGTTATTTCAAACTCATATTGTTTAACAGCCGCAAAAGCATTTTCATGATATAAATGCACCACAATTCACTTAACTATCCCTACCATTGGACACTTGTTGTGTTTCCAGTTCTTATCTGTAAATCAAATGTAAGAAGATAAATATTGACCTAGGTACTTTTTAATGCCAAGTGATTTTCCTTGGTTAATGTCAACATTCACTAAATCTTTTTTGGAAATAAGCTCTCGATGGAGACCTTCAATATTATCTAGTTCAATGTCTTCCACTTAGAAGTGGGGATTCCTGCCGGAGTTCCGGCTGAGGCTCTAGTACATATAGGTGGATGATGGACTCTGCCCGTCCAGGAAACCACGCTCCTGAACTTGAGGAATCAGATCATCTGAACACTTAGAAATGAAAAATAATTTAAGGAGACTCTGGTCCAAGAGCTGTACTCCCGTTAGTCACCACTAACATGCCCTCCCCAGCAGGGAGTCTCCATGGAATGAGGCATCAGAATTTGGGGGAGGGGAAGTGATTTGCCCCAAACTGCACTGTGAGGTAATGAGAGAACCAGGCCCTGAACCCATATCAAGCAATTCTCAATTCAGTGCTCTCTGTACCCCACTGAAGAGTGTGGTATAATTCATAAAGTATAAATAAACATTGTATCATGGACCCGAACTTCACCCCTCCAAATGCGTAAAGAGTACTTGTGCACTGAGGTTTACGGTTTGGCTAAGTGGATGTTTCTCTCTCTCTCTCTCTTCCTCTCTCTCTCCTCCCCACTCTATATCTCAAGATAAAGTGCAAAAATGTTCTTGGGTGAGGAGAAAAAAATTTAAAAAAAGAAAACCAGCAAAGCAATAGTTTCAATGTATTATAAAAAGCAAGAAGAGATGAGTGGAACAACTTGTTTTTAGCAGTTTATAAACTCTCCAAGGAAAGAACTAGAGATGCAGCGATTGGAGAGTTAACCATCAATGAGAAACTCAAGCAGACATTTTAGTTTAGGCTTTAAGCCAGAAATAAATGTGTGAAGAGTCACATTTTAATATCAAATACTTGAACGGTACTAGAGTATATGCTTTAACACCCAGATAGTGAATATCTACCTTCAGTTGGTCTCTGACTATGCCCAGACTAATTCCCATGACCTCCATACTGCCCTGCAAATTCCTGGCTTCCAACATCAAAATCCCACTAACTGCTGCATCTCGGTTCCTAGAGAACTTGCTTCTGGCTGAATTGCATTACTGACATTACTAGTCCCCACACCTTGCTTTGCTGCTAGCTTTGGATCAAGTACAGGTTCCATGGCCAACAACCTAGTGAATTGCTATCCGCTTTCTAGAAGGTAAATTGGCATTTATTAAAAACCACAAAAATGTCAATAGTCTTGGGCCAAATAATCTCACTCTTGGGACTCTTCCCCAAAAGAGAAGCCAAAAGGAGAAAACAGTTTGCAAAAGCCGCCCATTATGGTGCCATTTAGAACTGTCTGACAATGAGATCAACAACAGCACATCTCAATGTGCTGCCGTTTGTTGAAGAATTTCTGACAGGTCTTGACATGCTTCTAAGCCTCACAGCCACTCTGTCACGGGTGTGGAAACTGAGGCTGGGAGCACAAGGCAGGAACCAAACCAAGGTCACACGGCTAGTAAATGGCAGAACCAAGGCTTGAACCGAAGGTTTTGTGACTCGTCCACTCACCCCTAGGATTGCTTGGGACCGAGACACTGGAGCAGGGAGTCTCAGGAATGAGCCACAATGCCGAGCTTCCACAATAAGCACCAAGACAGTTCAGCAATGCAGAGAAGGCCTTCCTGAAATAACCCGAAGGGAAAGAGGGTGCCAACATCAAGGTACTGTATGATTATAATTGTCATGAAAATGTGTATAAAAACTGGAAGCAGTCACACAGGAAAACAGGCTAGTATTTGGGTGGGTGCTTTATTCTAGTTATATTTCCCTGGTGTGGTTATACAAAGTCTTAACAGCAAGCCTAAAAAAAACCTGACTCGGCCACTGACTTGTACTTAATAAATAAATGCACGTGGGTGTTTTTCTTTCTCTCCTACCTTTGAGTAACTGCTCTACCCTGCCATTTCTCTCTCGGTTTCATGATGCCAGCACCTTGCTGAAACCACCACTTCCCCTGGGAGTTGCTGAGTACCCAAAAGGGAATCGCAGGCAGGTCTTTTTCAGTCGAGGTGAGAGGGCATTGGAATATGACATCACTATTCAAATGGAGAAGAAGAGAGGGAGAGCACCAAACAAACTCATACACCAAGGAGAAAACCAGTGTCTTTTACGGCTCTGTTTATGGGAAGTGTCTCACTGACTGAAAGGTCAGGAGCTGACGTGTCTGACGGCACTGGAGCATTACATAAAGTTGCAAAAATAGAACCTTATAAAAATTCATAAGCTCATGAAACACCCACTTGACTTATAGTTAGGGATATGGTGGCCAGGACTTTGTCAGGCCCTGGAATAAAGGAAGCGTCCTAGCATCCTGAGCACCCCGAATGCCCTTGGCAGGGTCCTAGGCCCTTCTAGTGAAAGAATGCTGAGAAGATGCTGAGAGGCGCATTGAGCGGAGCGCCTCTCGTATTAACTGCTTTACTCCTATGGTGGGTACTATTGGTTTATCTTCTATTTACAGAGGAGGAAACTGAAGCTTTAAAGAGGTTAAGAGAAAACTTGCCTCCTTCATAGTGAGGACACTGCCTTTAGTTCACAGGAAACGCTGCCTCAGAGCTCTTCCCCCGGGTGGTCAGATCCAGTGACAGTTCACTGGGCTTCCTGCCATTTCAGTAAAAGAAAGAGGCACTGTGGCCTGTGATGGAAAAGGATGTGGCCTTTGGAACGAATTGGATCCAGGTGTGCATCCTGCCGTCCATGTTCAGTAACTTGAGTGAGTCACTGAATGTCTGTGAGCCTCAATGTTCTCACCTGTGAAATGGGGGCCCATGTGCAGGTGGTGAGGATTGGAGTCCAGCACAGTGCCTGGCATATAGTGAGAGTATTTTCATTTGGTTAACAATCTGTCCCTTACTGATTCCAGAGGAACCTCTTGTATCCAGGTCTCCTCCTCTTCAGTGAAACTGCTGTGAAAGAATAGTTGGTTAGTACCTTCGATGATCGGACACTGATTACCTGGGATGCATCTTCAGTTTGCTACCTTTGACCACTTCCTTTGCCTTCACAATAATGCTACCAAGCTTTGCCTGATCCATCTACCAATGGAATTTCTCTTTTCTGTGATGAGAGTTCTCTCCCTTTTGGCTATCCATTCCCCAACCTCTTAAAATACTTACCTTAATCTTCATTGTGCCTAGTCATTGATGGCCTTGATTCCTCTCTCTTTCTAAACTCATTAGCTGCTACCTGCCTTGCCAGTTTACATTGTTCTTTGCATACCCTGTCTGAACCCAGAACATTCTAGCAGCGACCATAGCTGCTTTCTCACCTTTTTTATCCCCCATGGCCCAAGCACTGTACCTGGCATATAGTTGGTGCTCAATAATTGTGTGATAAATGGGGGAACAAACAAACAAATGATTAACCAGTCATTTGTATGGTCTGAGCGGAAAGTGAGTCAACCTACAAACGTTTGCCCAGGACCTATTGTTGGCTGTGGGAGGAGAGACACAAGATAGGTCTGTTAGGCTCCCTGGGAGTCGGGGTAGATTATATGCAGCTACATTCTCTCATTTAATCCTCAAAAGAACCGGATACATACAAGTGGAAGCCCCATTTTACAGATAAGACTAATTTGCCTTGTTATCCAGCTTGGTGAGGAGTCTAACCCAGGTCTCCCTGACTCCAAAGCCGGTGTCACCTCCTTACACTGAAAGACCATTTAGCCCGTGGTTAAGTGCATGGGCTCTGATGTTCACAGCCTGACTTACCTCTTACTAGCTGTGAGAATTCTGACAATTCATGGGACTCTCGGCTTAGTTATCTTGTCTGTAAAATAGGGATATTTCTTACTTTAAGAGCTGATGTAAGAATTAAATGAGATAATTTAGGTAAAATACCATTAGCCAAGCACACAGAAAGTCTTTGGTAGCAGCAGTAGCAGCAACAGCAACAGTAACAGTAATTATAGGAATAGTGGTGGTATTAATAGGAGTAGTAGCTGCAGTGGTGATAGTAGTAGTAGTAGTAGTAGCAGCAGTAGAGGCAGTAACAGTAGCAATAGCAGCAGTAGTAGTAATAATAATAGTGTAAGTAGTTGTAGCAGCAATAACAGTAGTACTAGTACTAGAGGTAGTAGCAACAGCAGTAGTAGTGGTAATAGTGGTAGCAGTTGTAGTAGTGATAGTAGTAGTTCTAGTACTAGTGGTAGTAGCAATAGCAGTAGTAGTGGTAATAGTGTAGCAGTAGTAGTGGTAATAGTGGTAGCAGTTGTAGTAGTGATAGTAATAGTACTAGTACTAGTGGTAGTAGCAATAGCAGTAGTAGTGGTAATGGTGTAGCAGTAGTAGTGGTAATAGTGGTAGCAGTTGTAGTAGTGATAGTAGTAGTACTAGTGGTAGTAGCAATAACAGTAGTAGTTGTAGTAGCAATAGCAGTAGTACTAGTAATAGTGGTAGCAGAAGCAGTAATATCATGGTGATTTTAATTGCAATGTCCCCAGAAGCCAAGATAGTAATTTGAGGAGATCAAATGGGCCTGTCAACTTGAAGTTAAACTGGGAGGCTGTCTGAGTGAGTGTAGGAGTGGGAGAAGGGTGTATTTGAAACCCAGCACCTATGTCCTGGGGGACCAGTTGTACTTATGCCCCATAACGGAACAGAAGCACTGCAATTCCCAGACATAACCACAAGGTGGAGCAGTGATTCAGCACCCACAATGTCTGAATACCCCTGTGCCCCCCACCCCTCACCTCCAGGGGAAAATACCTGGGAGTACCCTGAGGAACCCAGGAGATTCCTAGTAAATCAAGGAGAGTTGGCTCCCTGAGCTTCAGAGATTATTTTCTTCCTAGCATTTACAACAGGCTCCAGGAAAGCAAGGTTAAACACAGGAGAGCTGGAAGGGCACAGACAAAGTGGGAACAGGGCAATAGCAGGTGGCTGGGAACAGTGGGTCTCAGCTTGTTCCACCTGACTGGTGATGTTGGGACAAGGTTCACTCATGCTCCTACTCCCTGCTGGGGTAGAAGTAAATGGGCCACAGGTTATAAGCAGTTCCCCTTTCTTTCTCACTCATTTGGACCCTATTATGTGAGATTGAGAACCACTGGTCTGGACCAGACATGGTGGCCAGAGGAAAGAGAGTTTAAACAGTATCAGAGTCAAATTTAAAGAAACCACGTGGCTCAGTCATTGTGCATCAACCCATAGGTCGCCAGTTCAATTCCGGGTCAGAGCGTATGCCCAGGTTTTGGCCAAATCCTCAGTGGGGGGCAATCGATGTTCTCTCTCATCGATTTTTCTACCTCTCTCTCTCTAAAAAAAAATCAATAAAGGAAAGAAAAAAAGAAACCACATATACATAGAGGCCTAGAGTAGGGCAGAAAGAAGGCTGAGTATGGGCTGTAGGTATTCACTCTAAGAACTTGACTTCGGAGGTGAACCTGGGTTCAAATTCTGACTCTACACTATAGCTACGTGACCTTGGGTAAGGGGATAATTTAGTACCAACCTGGTAGGATTGTTGTACAGATTAAATGAGACAATATCTGTAAAGTGCTTAGTCTGTGCCTAGTGGTAACTATAGTAACTGCTCAAAGAAATGTAACTATTACTACTCTCATTACTATTATGTTGGCATGATGATTAAATACACTCCCACAATCCTATCAATGTTCTGTGGTCTTGTATTTTGCTCAGTTGGTGTCACGTGTGATAGAACTGACTTCCCCGTGAGATTTTAAGGCCCCCTAGGGTGAGACTAGAAACACATATGTCTCTTGACTATCGACAATTCCAAGTATGAATCTGGACATAGAGGAGTTGGGTGGGCAATTGTGAAATTAGTAACTTACAAGTTTTGCAGTGTGGCACCTAACGAGGTATTCCAACCATTATTTGTTAAACACCTGCTCTATACTAAGAACACTGGGATAGTCTACTTTGGGGAGACTGTCCCAGGTATCCCAATTTTCTCATTGCTAAGCTATGGCTCTGGGGGAGTCCAAGGTACCTCTGCCCCTCGCTCTGACCAAACTGACCCCAATTCTGGACAGAAACACTGGCATGGAACAGAAGGGACAGTACAAGAAACTAACTTGGTTCAGTGAATTTAAGCATTTGTTTTTCAAGTTCACAAGGCCATTTCCTCGGGGACTAGACAAATTCGATGTGTAAGTTACTCTGACACTGAAGGGAAGGAAGACAGCAAGAACTGAAAGTCCTGCTTAAATAAATTCCACAGAACCCAAAGGGGCGAAGGTCGATTTTAAATGTCTTCTCTGGCCTCCTAAGTTCTCCTTGGCC
This sequence comes from Tadarida brasiliensis, assembly GCA_030848825.1. Classification (NCBI taxonomy): domain Eukaryota; kingdom Metazoa; phylum Chordata; class Mammalia; order Chiroptera; family Molossidae; genus Tadarida; species Tadarida brasiliensis. Next base: position 48,801,698 of record CM061273.1, read on the forward strand.
CCAGTGCTCTTTCTGCCTTACTGCTCTCTGTTTCTTCATCTAGAAAATGAGAATATGAGACCAGCAGGTCACCAGTGTCATTTGAGGACCCTGGACATAGCTCCATGGACACTCAAGGTGGAGGAATTCTCCTTTCCAGCCACCAGCTCCCCATGTGGCCAGGCACAGAGTCACATATCCTCTCTGCACCTCAGCTTCCCCATGTACAAATGACCTCTAAGTTGGCTCTAGGTGACCTCTAAGGACCAGTGCTGCCTGCTCTGCTCTCAGCCCTGATTCAACACAGCTGGGGGCTTGAGTAAGCAGATCACTTTCACTTTTTTTCTTTCTCTCAGTGGTGGGTCACTTTCATGAGGACATACCACTCCAGAGACGGTGTGGGGACCCTTCAGGCAGATGGAGGCAAACATGACTGTCCCTTGATATGAGAGTAGAACTGACTGGGTTGCTGTTGTCCTTGGAAAACCATGACCCCTCTCCATGTGGCTGTTTCCTCATTTGCAACGTGGGAGTGCACGTTCTGTTTTTAATCAGCAACATTACCCCTAAAGAAATTTTAAATGGCAAGTCTGCCGTTAAATATCTCAAGCAGTAACTTTGATAAATGACCCCTTTTTTTTCTTCAAATTACAAAATGAATTTCCTTGCCTTTCCTCCGGTGCTCCTTCCCTCTCTTCAACCCAGAAACACAGGGGCTCATTCAAGAACATTTACCCCGTTAGAGAAGAGAAAAAAGGAAGGACATTAAGATGGGCTCTCTCCCTTGCCCTGATTCACCCTCATTTCATTGCTGGCTGAACATTTCCCATACAACCAGACACATTTGAATAATTAATATTCAATAAGCTGAGAGCTTGACTTTTAGCAGCTAGATGACTCCTAAAAATGAACGTGGTGTACTTATGGAGCAGTCTAGGATGACACCTAAGTAAATGTCCCCCATTAAATTCACAGAATGTGGAATTAGGTCAGAAGCGACTAACAGGACTATGACACATCACCCAAGCCTCTTTGGAGAACTTCTTAGGCAGGAGCTGGGCTCAGGTGAAGAGGCGGTGATAAATGAAACCTACCTTGGAAGAATGGCCATGTGACCGAGATAAAAATGATCTGCTCTGCAGATTATGAAAAGATGAGGCCCAGCAGAACTGAAATTCAAATACCTGTTAGGGGCCAGTGAAGTTTCATTCAAAAAAACATTTATTCAGACCTACTAAGTACCAGGCCTTGTTCTAGATGCTGGCATTGTAGCAGTGAATAAATCAGAACTTCCCCAACAAAAGAATTTCTGCCTTCTTGAAACTTTTATCTAGTTGAGGGGACAGACAATAAACAGAATTAATTGATTCAATATATAGCCTGCCAAGTGATGATAAACACTTTGAAGAAGAAGGGAAAAAAAGCAAAGGTATGAGGTTAGAGAATATCAAGTAGGGGATGGGCTATAATTTTAATAAAAGTAGACAAGAAACACCTCACTGAGAAAATGACAAATTAGTGGAGATTTGAAGGAGATAAAGAGTGAGCTGTGCAGTCATCTGGGGAAGATTTCCCATGGCAAGCAAACAGCAAGTGCAAAGGCCCTGAGGCAGGAATGTGTCAGAAACAATAAATAAGGAGGACCTGTGGCTGAAGACAAGTACCTCCCATAGAGCTTTTGCTTTGAGTGAGACAGGATGCTGTTGGGGTATTTATCAGCAAAGAACATGATCTGACTTTTGACTTAACAAAATTCCCCTGGCTGCTGTGTAGAGAATAAACCATAGAGCAAGGGCAGAAGCAGAGGGATCAGATCAGGTAATAGGAAAGATGACTGGTATGACTGAGAGGATGTTGATTAAGGTGCCAACAAGTGGTCAGCTTCTGGATTTATTTTGTAGGAAGACGCAACAGGAGTTGCTGAAGGGTTAGATACAGGTATACGAGGAAAGGATGAATTGTTCGGGGGTATGAGCAGGTAGAACAACGGAATTGCGATTTATGGAATTGGGAGAGATTGCAGGAAAAGCAGATTTGAGGACAGAAATGGGAAGTTGTATATAAACAATAGGAAAAGAGGGAGACATGTGGAGTGCTTGCCCTACCTAGAGTTGGGGGGTGAGGGGTAAAAAAAAACCTTACAAAACCAAGTCAGCCAGGGCATGCTGCACAAGCAATGTTGCGAGGTAGGGAAAGCCCTGTTTTTTTCAGTAAGAACATCTGGTTTCGAGGCCCACATTTGCTACTTTCTAGCCAAGGGATTTTGTGTGCTTCAATCTACCCATCTTCAAAACTGGGATGTATATATGTGCTTTGTGAAATGCAGACCTTTACACTCAGAGGCAGAGGCACAGTGCAAGGAGACCAGGCTGGATCTGTAGCCTTTTACTGTAAACAGGATGTTGGGCAAGTTTCTTAACCTCTTAAAGTCTTCGTTTCCTTGTGTGTAAAATGGAGATAACACTGCCTACCTTACGAGATTATCATGAAGATTCCCGAGATGAAATGTTTAATGCACCTATCAGAGAGCTTGGTATGTAGTAGGCATTCGATATATTATGGCTATTATTACACATAAAAATAACTGTTACCGTAGGTATATTTATTTGTATGTTGGCCTTCTGAGTGTATGGTCACCTGTACAAAAATTCAGGGTGGCCACAAAGTCTGGAAACATACACAATATTATCTCATCATGCATTATAATGTCATATCAATAAATGATTTACTATGTGCCTGTGGCCACCCTGTGTATACTCTGAGATTATGAGCCTCCAAGAGACTGCTAGAAGCTGAGAAATAATAAAAAGAGGTTAAACACCCATTCAAACTTTCTAGAGATGAGAGACCTTATCTTACTTTTCTTTCCATCTTCCACTTCTAGCTTGGTCCAATGACTACACCCAAGATGTACTTAATAGACAGATAGGATCAAAGAAAAGGATTTGAGAGACCATCATCTTCTTTTCAAACTAAGAAAACTGGAGCCCAGAGCCAGTGACTTGCCAAAGTGACCCAGCAAGTGAGTAGCAGATCTAAGGCAGGTATTTGGTGTTTCTGTTAGGTCCGTGGCTTTCCACCGTACCTCTCTGTTTGTGGAGAAGGGAAACTGCTGTGGTGGAATCCAGATCCTTTCACTGACCGAAACCCACATAAATCTCTTCAGTGGGTTCATCCAGCCTGACAAGAGATTCAGAGGGTTTCCTTGTAGTGATGATAGGACACAGCAGGGGTCCTTTGAGCCTCTTGGATTTCTCCAGGGCCTGCAGTGTTTGCACGGGTCTAGACATTTTCCACCAAACCTCCCGGCAAATATTTGAAGGCCTTGATACGATGCCACACAAATAACCGTATCTAAAGCCCTCCCGTGTAAACAGCCCGAAGTCCTCAGTCAGTCAGTCAGCAGTGATCAGAGAACAAAACCAAAACCAAAACCTGGCTCCTCAAAACGGTTTTTAGAAAGTAAACCTCAAAAATCACCTAAAAGCTAACACGTTTTTGTTGTGGTTAAAATCACAATTGTTATTGATGCCATTCATTGAAAGCTGGGATAGGAGGGCTGTGTGTGTGTGTGTGTGTGTGTGTGTGTGTGTGTGTGTGTGAACAGCTTTTCCATGATACAGAAGAAATCCCCTGTGGTAGCAAACGCTGTTTTAAAAAGTAGCGTTTAGACTTCAAAAAACCATATGCCTCTTGTTTTGTCTCAAGAGTTGCATGTTCAGCATTTGAATAACCCCTTTATCTGACAGGTGTAGGAGAAAGACTTTAGAATTAGATTAAATGGGAAAAAAATTTGCTCTGGAATTATGAGATGGTTCATATAATGTTCCCCATCAGTGGCAAAGGAAAAAAGTACTATTTCCTCTCATATTAGTAACTCTGGCAGTAGCACGAAAGAAGCTTTGGACAGGGAGATGGAGAGAAAGTCACACGAAATATCAGAAATAATAGCAGGTATAGTTTAAAGAAGCCATAGTAAGTAACCACAGGTTAGATCCAGGACCGTCACCTAGCCCGACCACCTACCCATCATCATTTATCATCCCCAACACCAAAGAATCTTTATATTATAATCATCCTTACTTCTGCTCTACCTCCGAACCTTGTAAATTGAGAATCCTAGTTCCTAAAACCATCTACTTTATTTATCTCAGCTAATCACAGATTAATCAGATCAATTATCCACTGGTAATCAGTAAATAAGTCCTTTGACCAAAGCAGGGAACCAAATAACTTTAATGTATTATTATTACAAAAATAGCAACTATTGAACATTTATTGAGGGCTCAGTCTGTGACATCACTGAGCATTGTCTTAATTTAATCTTCACTAAAACTTTGAATTTATGCTATCTTATCTCCATTTTTACCCACGTAGAACTTAAGTCCTAACTAGTACACTATTCTAGCTTACATACATGAAGGCTCTTTAGAAACAACTGATAGAATTTCAGGATTATAAAACCCCTACAAGATCACATGATCTGAATGTAGTATTTTGTATATTCATGCTTACTAATACTTGATTGGCAATAATTCATATTCGACAAATAGAATCACACTATAAATATGTTCAAAATCTCTTTTCACTTAATTTATTGATGTATCTTTAACTAACTAAATAGAAAGTGTCACCCTGGCCAGTTTTGCTCAGTAGTTAGAGCGTCGGCCTGTGGTCCAGAGAGACCGGGTTCGGTTCCCGCTAAGGGCATGTACCTCGGTTGCAGTTTGTCCCAGGCCCTGGTTGGGTCGTGCGGGAGGCAGCCACTTGATGTGTCCCTTTCACGTCGATGTTTCTCTCTCTCTCTCTCTTCCTCTCTCTCCCTCCCACTCTATCTGAACAAAAAATGGAAAAATATCCTCGGGTGAGGATTAAAATAAATAAATAAGTAAATAGGAAGTGTCAACAGCAGTTGAGATGAAGGAAACTTGCGCTTTCTCGTTTTGCTTTAATTTTTTACAACGATTCTCTATTTCCAAGAACCACAAAAAGAAAGTTATTTCCATTCTTAAAAATAAAAAATAAAAAGATTCCAGTACTGCAGAAGCCTGTGTAGCAGGATATTGACATGAATGCATTGGAACAGTGTCAGTAGCAATCATTTACACCTGCTTAGAGCTTAGTGGCTGGCAAAGCTTTTGCATACCACCACAGTTTAACCCTCACAGTAATCCTACGTAATATGTAATATCATGCCCACTTTCTGGGCAAGGAAACTGATGTTCGAAGAATGTATAGCACGCATGACTCAAGGTTACACATATCTGTGAGGTAGAACTGGAACTCTGGTCTCTTGACTCCACTGCTGCCCATATTCCACTTAGCCCGTATCTTGCTATAATTATTTATCCATGTGCCCCAGGTCCTAAATATTTTCTGGATTCTGCTCTACCACCTCTTCCTAAAAGTGTACATTATAAGTTTTCATTCTGGGGACCTATTATTTTGAAAAGGATATCTGGATTGTAATAGCTGTTCTTGATTGCTGGAAAGATAAAGATAAGGCCTTCTTAATATCCTGTTTTTAGCTAGGTCCTCTGTGGAAAGATGATACACACATTGCAAGGCTGAATAAAGCACCTCCCACAAGGCTCTCCCCTCCCCTTTCTGCAGACTGCCTTGTGCCCTTACTGTTTGCAGAGCCCAGGTCATGGGAGAAACTTCCAAAGAACAACCATAGTCAACCTTACTGTATGTTTCCTATGTGCCAAGCATCTGCCCATCTTCTTTTTATTAAGACCCAACAATAATTGTGTACCCATTTTCAGGTGAGGAAACTGAGATTTAGAGAGGTTAAGTCACTAGCCCATGGTCATAGCCATTAAGGGCCAGCATGGACATGTACTCCCAGCAATCACCCCTCACTGCCCATGTGCTACCCTTGGCTACCCTTGAGGAATAGAAAACAGTTAAGAAGGAATCAGAGGTCAGGGGTCCTGATTTGGTTTTTAAAAGTATAGACACACACACACACACACACACACACACACACATATTTGTGTAAGCATACATAAAATAAACAAACTGAACAGCAATTGCTTGGAGAAAGAGAGGGAGCTGGGGATTGGGAGTCAGGTAATAAATAGGTGAGAAGGGAGACTCCGTTTTTACTTTATACAGTTCAGATTGTTTGAATTTTTTTATGTCAATTAGGTTTTTTAAATTGTGGTAAAACAAATAAAATTTGCCATCATAACCATTTTTAAGTGTACCATTCAGTAGTATAAAATATATTCACACTGTTGTGTAATCATTACTGCCATCTTTCTCCGAACTTTTTCATCTTGTAAAACTGAAACTCTGCATCTATTAATAACTCCTACTTCCCCACTTTCTCACCTGCCCCCACCCTGGCCATCATCATTCTACTTCCTGTCTCTATGAATTTGACTGCTTTCAGTATGTCATATAAATGAAATCATATAGTATTTGTCTTTGGGTGACTGGCTTATTTCACTTACTAAGCGTAATGTCCTCAAGGTTCATCTATGTTACAGCATGTGCCAGAATTTCCTTCCTTTTTACAGCTGAATAATATTCCATTGTGTCACGGTTTTGCTTGTTCATTCATCCATTGATGAACTCCTGGGTTGCTTCCTCCTTCTGGCCGTTGTGAATAATGCTGCTATAAACATGGGTGTATAAATACCACTTGGAGACCGTGCTTCCAATTCTTTTGGGTGTACACCCAGAAGTGGTACTGATGCATTATTTGGTCATGTTTATTAGCTTTGTAATTTGAAAACAAAAATCTGTTGTTGTTTTTTCTTTATGGATTTTTAGAGAGAGAGAGAGAGAGAGAGAGAGAGAGAGAGAGAGAGGAAGGGAGAGGGAGAGAGATAGAAATATCAATGAACAAGAACATCGATTGGCCGCCTCCTGCATGCCCCCCACTGGGGATGTGCCCTGACCGGGAATCGAACTAGTGACCTCTTGGTGCATGGGTCGACACTCAACCACTGAGCCACACCAGCCGGGTCAAAAATCTGTTTTTAAGTGAATGTTCAGATAAATTAAAAATATTTAATAATGAGATGTGGAAGACAATAGTGAAAATGATAGGCTTAAAGATAGGTGTGGTTGCCATGGGCTCTAGGAGCACCTGTCGGGCTGTGTGATTTCTGAGGGTAGGGGTGGGATGTGCAGCTTTATACTCCATACTACTTTGTGCCCCACACCACACCTGTCTTCTTGTAGGAATTCAATATATATGAATTAAAGGAATGACTTTACCATAGCATCCAGGCAAGTGGCAAATTTTCCTTAAGCTAACAAAAGGACTTCATGGAAGCAGTGTCCCAGTGACCATGGAGTACGGGACTTTGCCACTTGCTTACTCACAACATGACCTTGGACACCTAGACGCTTGAGCCTTAGTCTCCTCAGTTACATGAAGACACTACCCACCTGATATCGTCACATGATTTTTGTGAATATTCACCGTTCATTTATTCATTCATTCAACAAATATTGCAAGCCTCCCCGCCCAGGGCCAGATCAAATTTGAAATAAGAACGTTTCATTTAATAAGCATTGCTTGAATTTTCATTTTGTGTCATTTTGTATAGTATTTTTGTATTCTTTTGTTTTGTATTCTTTGATTAGTTCTATATTAAAGACCTTGTCTCATTCCTCTGTTTTTAAAGCAAGTCTTTAAAACCAAACAAAAAAAAACTGTTCAGGGTTCTCTGGGAGCTTCAAACACGACTTTCTTCTGATAGCTGTTAAGCCAGAAGAGCGTCTCCCTTGTCCTGCAGGAGAGAACTCCTGGGTCAGAAACTTCTGGGAAACTGTGCATTCCTCTGCTCTCTGAAGAGCCCGTCAGCTTTTCTAATCCATAATGGTCATCTCCAGCTGCAAGAAGTTAATGAGGTGTGTGGGACAGTGATGGGAAAATGTCAGCCTCTACATCACTCCTGACACCGCTGCTAAGCGAGGGCCACAGAGGGGAACTAGCCATAGGGTAAGAGACATGGACCAGAAAACAATATCCACTTCATTAGCCACTGATTCTGAGTGTGTGCAAAGAGGCCAAGGTCCAGCCTACAGACTGTGACAGAACATTCTTACAACGCTGTGAGGTCTGGGCCAGGGCGGGACGGAGAACGTCCTCACTGCCTCTCACCAGTGGCATCTGGGGGACAGTTTTCTGTTACTCTTTTCTCTCTCTCTCTCTTTCCCTCTCCCTTCCTTTCCTTTACTTCTTTTCTTTCTTTCTTTTTCCTTCCTTCTTTTCCTCCCTTTATTTTTCTTCTTTTCCTTTTAAAATTGTGTGAATCTTATCTCTTTTTCTCACTATCCCCTTTTCCTTTTCCTCCTCTTTTCCTTTCTCTCTTTCTAGAACTTCAATCAAGTTCCTCATTATTCCAAATCTCAAAAAATTCCTGAGAAGCAGATATCTGGCAACCTCTAGCCAAGTTTTCATTTATCATAAAATAAAATAAAAATAAAATAAAATGTAGTAGTACTCTCGTGCATCAAACAGGGGTCCCAAAGTGCAGTGCACAAGTGATACCTTGTGGGTACAGGCTGAAAATATTAGCTCTTATTTTTATATTTATGTTAACTCCATGGCCTTTTTATTTTTGTGTTTGCTTTCTAATAAGCATAAAATTAGTACAGTAGCACATATAGTAAGGTAATGAATTAATACGAATAATGGGATCAAGTTACCCAAACATTTTTTTTTAACTGAGAAGAGCCATGGGGAAAAATATTGACCGATTTCTGCCTTAAAGAGGAGCCCCTTACCCTCTGAATAACAGTCAGCGTCTTTGCCCTCCTGGGTGCATGTAGGGCCTGAGCAGTGAGGAGGCCCGAGGGTTGATACCCCAGGAAATGCTGTCACTCCGGACAAACTACACCAAGTTTGATTTTCTGCTCTATGTCAATTATTTGAAGTCTTCCCAGGAAAGACCCCCTCGCTCACAATAGTGCCTCCCACACTCCCTTTCCATGTCCCCTGCCCTGGGGTTTTTCTCCGTAGCCCACCGTCACCTGAAGTACCATGTGTGTGCTCATCCACTGGTTTGGCTGTCTCCCCCTGTCGCCAGAGTGAAAGCTCTATGAAGACAGGACCTTCTGTTTTATTTCCTGCTGTGTCCCCAGTATCAGGAATAGTGCCTGACACAGAAAGGTACTTGATAAGCAAACCAAGTACTGCAAATGCCCCAGTTACACCTGACATGGCTCAAGGGGAGTTCGTTAGAAATGGGGTCCTGGGATCTTCTCTTTTTTTTTTTAATCCTCACCCGAGGACATTTTCCATTTATCTTCAGATAGAGCGGGAGGTAGAGAGGGAGAGAAACATCTCCGTGTGAGAGAGACTCATCGAGTGGTTGCCACCCACACGACCCCAAGGGTCGGGGACAAACTGTAACCGAGGTAACGTGCCCTTAGGGGGAACCAAACCCGGGACTCTCTGGTCCGAGGGCTGACACTCTAACCACACTCTAACCACTGAGCCAAACCAGCCAGGGCTCTCTGTGTTTTTTATTTGCTACTTAACATCATATTCCCAGGGCAATGAGGATGCTGACAGCACCAACCCTCGCAGGTGTCCGAGGACCCCACTCTGTGACTCAGTGTGCACAGGTGCACGCAATCCAAGAGCTGCCAGTTTCCTCCTATGCATTGTGCCCCAGCTGAGGGCATGGAAATCAAGCCAGGAATCTACCCTTTCCATGGCTGCTGCTCCAACCCATAGCAGATAGGCAACCTCCAAGGGTATTGCAAAGATGAGGATGGGTGAAAGGCTTGAGTAGAGGCTTGCCTCATGCTCTGTGGCACTGCCAGCTTGGGTCAGGGATGGCCACTGTCATGGCCTACCCTGAGATACGACAGGGCTAGAGCACCCTATCCCAATGTCCCCGGTGCCCACAATCAGGCCCCCTAAGGGCGCAGAAGGCAGCAATGGTTGTTAGGTAGGAGTGGGGAGAGAGAGGCCTGGCAGGGCCAGGGACACCAGGTTGTGAAGGAGCTGGAGCCAAAACTCCATCCCAGAAAGTCAGGGAGGAGGTGGAGGTGGGCTTGTGAGCTGAGGCACCAAGTCCCTAGAGCATGCTCCATTGTCCCATCAGACTGCACTTATAAAACAGAAGTTCAAAATTGTCAAATATTTCAGGATGGACTACAGAGCATTAAACCCCAAGAAAACTCCCATGAAGCTAGCCCTGCCACATATTGCCAAATCTCGCCTAGGGGACCAAACCACCCTCATTTAAGAACCACTGAACTCAACCTGGGGTTAGGTGGGGCCTTCCTAAAGGAATGAGCCCTCGGCCGATCCCAGAAGGTTACAGGGATGGGGGGTGATGTGGAGATTATTAGAAGGGACAAAACTAATCAGGAAAGCTTTCTGCAGCTCATGAATTTTAAAAGCAAGTTTTCGGGGAAGCTGTAGACTCTGGTTTGACCTTTAAGCTTTGTTCAGCTCATCTTTCTGCCTGAAATGCTCTCTGGCGTTTTGTTGTCAAAATCCTACTTACCCTTCAAGGGCTCTGAGCCCCCACGGAACTTTGCTGTTGCTCCTGTTATTAGTAGTATTTGTTCCTATTTATTAACTGTGCCAGTTGTTTACATACATTATCTTTCCTGCCAAATTCTATACTGCTTTCCTTTTTACAGTTGAAGAAACTGAGGTTCAGAGTGGCAACTTGCCCAAGGTCACGCCTAGGAAGAAGCAGAGACAGATTTCAAACTGCCTGACTCCAAGCCCCATACTGATCCCTGTATTGCACCTGCCTCTTGGATGGGACAGAAAATGTTTGAAGCCAGAGAGAACTGCTTTTGAATCCCAACTGGGTACAAGCAACAACAGGCTCTCTGCTACTCAAGCTCTCTGAGCATCATTTGAGAGAATGAAACGTAGGAATAATGATATTTTCTCATGGGACTGTTATGAAGAGTCAATGAGATGCTTTCTGTAAAGCAATCAGCACAGCGCTTATTATAAAGCCTGTTCCATTCTATCTAGCAATGAAGTTAAGTATATATGTGTCTGTCTGTCCCACTATATAATCAACTTCTTTGGAGCAGAAATGGAAGCTTGTTCTTCCCAGCAGTGCTGGATATCTCCTGCAGTGCCCAGCACGTAGTGGGTGTCCAATAAATGTTTGCTGCGTTGACTCATCACCCCCGGTGGCTCTTCACCACCAGGTCTGGAAGCAGAGTCTTTGTCTAACTACCAGAACATTAAAGAATACCATCCCTGCCCTGGCTGGTTTGGCTCAGCGGTTAGAGCGTCGGCCTGCGGACCAGAGAGTCCCGGGTTCGGTTCCCGCTAAGGGCACGTGCCTCGGTTGCGGTTTGTCCCCGGCCCTGGTTGGGGTCATGTGGGTGGTGACCACTCAATGTGTCTCTCTCACATTGATGTTTCTCTCTCTCTCTCTTCCTTCCTCTCTCCTTCCTGCTCTATCTGAAGATAAATGCAAAAATGTCCTTGGGTGAGGATAAAAAAAAAAAAAAGAATACCATACCTTAGTATGAAGCCCAGTGGCCACTTTCATGCCCAAGGTACATGTCGTGGACAGCACTCCTGAGCAGACACAAGCAGGCAGAACAGGGGCAGAGAGGAGAGGAGACATAGGTGGGCATGACAGAGGGTAATACCAAGTAGGTAGCACATCCTGACTCATAGATTGGACCCAACGCCTTTGCTGACACCCTTTCAGCTTTTCCAACACAGAAGCATGGCATTGGGAGTAGAAATGAGGGTCTCTTCTCATATCTTATTCCTAGGTCTTATATCTACTCCTGGGCTACACCTTGTGCACAAACACAATGTTGTAGAGAAAACAGTGGAATCTACATTCAGATGACTTAGGTCAATAGATAGTGATTCTGGCACCCTCAGGGGATCATTTTTCTTCTCCGAGCCTCAGTTTCTTCATGAAATGTGAGTACTAATGACTACCTTCCCTTCTTTGAGGGACTATTTTGAGGATCAAACAAAAAGGAGAAAGATCTTTGCACACTATAAAACCCTGAGCAAACATTATAGTTCTTTATGTGGCAGGTATCTCCTTAGACAGGAAGACTTTGGTCTCCCTCTCACACACACACAATCACAAGACCTCTCTGTGCTGAGACTGTTCCGGGTGTTTCTCTGGGTTACCCTCTGTTTAAGTGAATAGAGGGTTCAGAAGATGGGAAAGAGACAACCCATAGTTCAAGTCCAACGTTTTATTTCTTAACTGTTTGTGGGTCCTTGGGCCAATCCTTACCCTCTTGGAGCCTCCATTTCTTTATCATTAAAGTAGGGGTGAGATTGTCTATCTCATAGATTTGTGAGGAGAAATCAAGGATAGAGTGTAGCCAGGGCTCATTTGAATATTAATCTGAAAACAGATTCCAAGAAATTTTAGTAAAGGGTATTGCTTTTTGTTTCGAAACACGGTAGCCTACCCCATATCGTTTATTCAATAAACATTTATGGAGCACCTGCTGTGGGCTGGGTTCACTGCCAACCTCACTTTTAATGGGTGTAGTAGAAGAAAGAGGAATAGATTATTGCTCTGGAGTGAAGGCTCTCTCTGTGAGGTGTAGTATTTATTAGTTTAATATCATACTAGGTCACTAGTTTTTAATTTAATCTTTTACAAACTACTGGGAACACCCTATTTCTAAAAACGACCCAGCAGAAGGATGTGAACTGTTGAATCAAAATGAGGGAAATCTCCTCTACCCTTAGGAGTTTCCCTGGCAAATGTCTGGTAGGGAAATAAAAACACAGAGCTGGAAGGGATTCCTAGAAAGGAAGCTGAATGCTGGGGTTGGTGGGATTTGAGATCTTCGGTATCCATTTGTTCTTACCTCGCAGCTCTCCGCAAAAGGCTTCATGCTTATCAGACATGTGGTCGTGTTTGTCAGTGAACTTACTCCAGAAGCTGTGCATTTAGAAGGAAGAGGGATGGAAGGAGGCAGGGAGCCCCTGAGCCACATGCTATGTTTGAGAAATTGTTTGTGAAACCAAGTCCTGCTTGTGCCAGCCCCATACAAGGTGTTTTTCTGTGTTATCTATTTTAATTCTTCCAATAACCCTATGAGGTATAAATTCCATTATTACCACCATTTGCATTTGGTGATCATATAAAGACTCAAAGAAATTAAGTCACTTGCCCAAGCCTCCCCCCCACCCCAAAACACACACCCTTCCAGAAAGTAGCTGGTCTGTTCGACTCCAGAGCCAGAACTTCCCTAGTGTACTCTGCTGGATCTCTTAAGAAAGTCATTTTTCCTCCCTGAATCTGCTTCCTAGTGAAGTGAGATGCCTCTCAGGTCTCTTTCAGATCTATTTCTACCTACATAGGTGCTTTATTCAGCAGCTGACAAACTGGGGCCCATGGGCCAAATCCAGCCAGCCCATTGTTTTTATAGAATTTTATTGAAATACAGCCACACATATTCATGTATATATTGTCTATAACAGCAGAGTTAAGTATTTGTGAAAAAGACTATATAGCACACAAAGCCTAAAGTATGTTACTATCTGGCACTTTATAGATGATGTATCCACCATTCCAATCAAGGTATAGGACTTCCTAGCACTCCAGAAAGCTCCCTCATGACCCATCCCTATGAATATCCAAAAGTAACACTGGTTTTAACTTCTATCACCGTGGACTAATTTTTCCTGCTTGTTAACTTCATATAAATGTATATACCCTTTTGTGTCTGGGAAAGGTATTCTACAACTTCCTTGCTGCCAACTTGGAAAATTGAGAAGTACAAATAAGGAAACAAAAATCACCCTTGATGGCATCATCCAGAAATAATCACTTATTTATTTATTCAACAAGCATTTCATTGAGTAACTGCTATTTAGCAGGCAACTCTGCAGGCATTGCAGAGTAAGACATGAGACAGTCCCTGCTCTCATGAAGCTTATTGTCTGTGGTGTATTTTTTTCATGTCAAAAGTCCCATGTCCAGCACTACACAGCCCAAAGGCCTGCAAATGGACACACTGGTAATTTAGGACCATTTAGAAATTTCAAATTATGGAAAAGTAAGGGAACTTATATAGTCATCCAGATCAACTGGCCGGTTTTCGAAAGCAGGATTAGAGGCCCAGAGAAAGTGCTCACAAAAACCTTTAGGAAGGTAAAGAGTCACCCTGAAAGGAATGCTATATCCAGAGCTAGAATTGTAGGCTACTAACCCTGTAGTCTAAATGTTCTTCAGGCTGTGACACGGCTCTCTAACATAAGGCCCTTACTCTCCTACAGACTGTCCAGAATCAGTGGGAGTCTTGGTGAGTGGAGCAGCAGAGGATGGAGAAGAACAGGCTCTCCCTGCTATAAGCAAGGCAGGGTAACCATGGAAAGTAGAGGAAAGGCTGTGGGCAAAAAAAAAAAGGAATATCACTTATGCTGCAAAGTTACAGGAGAGCTGAGTCCCCAGAAACCACATTTGCCATTCCATGAAATTTCCAAGATGGTGCTTGGAAAATCTTAACAGAGTGATAACCCAGCTGATTTTAAACTATCTTACACCAGTGACTGCATCTCCCATAGAAAATCTTGGGATTTGAACTGTGGATTCAGTTTGAGTAGAAAAACCTAATATGGTCTCTATCGATTCAGTAACTCTTTAAAATAAATAAATAAATAAGCTGGAAATCAGAGCCCAAAGAGATCAGCCGCCTCGCTTCCTTGTGTGTTTTCATGATGTGCTTCCCCCCCCCCCCAAGTATGTGAGCTTGTCATAATCCAGAAACCTGCAGTTATTAACTTATTTAACCTTCACAAAACCATAGAAGAGCATTATCATTTCCCACATAAGGAAACTTGAGGGTCAGAAAGATTATGTAACGTGCTCAAGTCACACAGCTGGTTAAGCAGATCTAAGACCCAAATTTAGGTCTGTTTGATCCAACATCTACCCTCTCTTCTCTGCTGTGAATCCTCCACTTCTCCCTAATAGACTCCCCCCTTTCGACTCACCATCTCCCAAAGCAATAAAGGCTGGAGACCTTTCTCTTTCATCCTGAAGCTCTGTTCAAAAGTCCTGAGCCCCAATCTCAGCATTAACACCTCCTTAAAATGTCCTATGTCTTACTTTCCCATCTTTAAAATGGGGCTGCTATATCAGTCCATCACCACCTTATCCTATGTGAAGCATAGACAAAGAGTATTTCCACTGCACTCTTGCTTCCTCTATTTGGGGACGTTTATCCAAAGGGTTTTATGAGATAATTCATTTAGGAGCACTTTTGACTCACATCCTGACGGACTATCTGCTGGGATGCTTACATTTTTCCTTTTAAATTTCCATATGGAGGAGTAAGTACTGGACCTGTTCACAGACCTACAGTATTACACTAGGTGGCATGCACAAGGTAGATCTGGGCAGGGGGTTACAGGAAGTTGCTGGATATAAATAGACAGATCACCTCTTCAAGACTATCTGGACACTCATAGAAAGTTTCCCTATACTTTGTGAAACTTCCTGTACATTCACATAGTTTGCTTGGCGTAGAGGGAAGAATGGGTTTGCTGCCACCTGAATTTTAAGAGAGAGGGAAGCTTGAGAGTCAGACTGGGCACACAGCAGTTGGAACTACAAATCAAAGTTTTGTTGCTAAAAGGGAAGTGATTGCTGGTTTTTTAATGGGTTTTTCCAGCTAAACACAGAAACTGATCTTCATTACATTTGACTGCTTCTATCATGATAGTAAGTGAGATTCAGAGACAAAGAACTTGTTCTCCAGGGACATTTACTCTCGGCACTTCATTATCCTGGTTGAGGGGAGCTGGGTAGGCAGAGAATATTCTCCCAGTGGGCCGAATTGTGAGGGGCAAGGACCTGCCAAATGTCACCACAAACTAGAAGACAATAAGGTGAAATGAAGGAACCTAATTTCCATGAGCTTATTACTCCTTTCTCCAGGAGAGGCTGAGATAGTGCAAGCCTCCCCCAGGGCTCCATGCACACAACCACCCCCCTTCTTTTTGACTCCTAGCACATGTGATCCAGGCATCTATAGCAGATTCTGTATTTAAAAGAGGCAGCCTAGCTCCTTAGCAGCCGGATGGATCAGTCACACCGGGAGGATCAGCCCTCATCCACCTAGATTTGACTCTGAATCAAGCAGATTGAGAGCTGTTGACCCTTCCTCCCCCACGTTGAAATTCCAGTCTTCCTGAAACTAACCCCAACTTCCTCCTAATTATGTGTTAAAGGCGAGAAAGGTAGGAGAATTTGTTTAGAAGCACCTTTGCAAATTCCCTGCGGATTCTGAAATTTTGTCTCTAATCTTCCAGTCCCTCCAACCCCAGCGCGGGATCTGCCTGATTTTGAGAACTCTAAGCCTCCAGAGGGGCTAGATTTTACCGCTGAGAACTGGCTTCCTGCCTCCCCAGACTGCAAAGTATTATTAGACTAAGGGGTTTCACAGGTGGTCTCCCGCAATACACACAAGGCCCCTCCCCCTGCACTGTCGGTATCGGTATTTTACAGATGAAACTGACGCTAGGAGAAGGGGAAAAGGCTGTCCCCTGCCCCAGAATCTATGCGTCTGTGACCGATGGATCCTAAAAAAAAGCCCGGTCCCCTCTTTCTTCTGCAGGTCAGGACGGGGTGACCCTCGGGCTTCCTTCCTGCCCCCTCCACGTCCCAGGGAGATGCAAGTGAAACTGCTATAGTGCTGAAAGGTTCCCGACCTCCTTCCCGGGGTAGGGTAAAAAAACGTCTTTCGCTCAGCGGCTTGGTGGACGCCTTCTCAACATGCGCCATCTCCCGCCGCGGCCGCCGCGACTTCGCGTCTGCAGTCCAAGCCGGCCCAGACTCCAGGAACCGCCTGTGTCCTGGAGCTGTGAATAAACCAGAAGTCAAGGTGGGACATAAGGTTTCAACTGTCCACCCAGACGTATGCAGGCCAAGCCTCGCTTTCACTGCTGGAAAGGAGGCCCCCAAAGCGGAGGCACTTTGATATTCCGGGTTTAAACTGAAGAGCACGGCCCAGACGTCCAGCTCCCCCGCGGCTTGGCCAGGCTAGGTGCTGGGGCAGCGCGTGTGCTTGGGGAACTCAACTTTGGCAACTCCCCCTGGCCATAAATTAGCCTGCGCCTCCTTCTCTCTCGCCTACGCTCAGAGGCGATATTTCTGCAAATCCAAAACACCAGACCCGGCTGGCGAGGGCCTGGGGTCTGCAAAGTGGTAACCCAGGTGGATCTAAATGGGGTCTCTGCAATCCGCACTCACCCCACCTAACACCCCCTCTTCCCCCAGGTCTCGGCGTCCATTCCCAAATGGTCAGGATCTCCGCCCGGCTGGCTCTCCCGTCTCACTACCTGCGTCGTTGGGACGCCTTGGAGGGCCTCTACTCTCCCCTCCTCCTCCATCTCCTTGTTCCAAGAACACTCCACCTTCCTCCATCTCTCACCTGAACCCCCGAAGCGCAGTTTCTTCTTCTTTCCAGACTAAAGCTGAACCTGCGGCCGGTGGAAAAGCCCCAGGCTGCAAGCTACTTGCTTAAGTCCAAAGGTCAGCTAAAGTTTGACTGATAAACAGAACTAGCACAAGAAGGCCTTCAGCCCCCCAGCGTGAGTACAATGGACCCTAGCAAGCCCCGCTCCCGCCCGGGTCTGCAGCTCTCCACGACTGCCCCTCAAGCTCTCCCTCTCTCGGTTTTCCCCCCTCCCCATGATCATTTGCATCTTGCCGAAAGCCGGGCCCTCCCCACTGATTTGCATATCTTATATGGCCTAATGGTGGCGATCATGGCCAGTTAGAAGTTTTCTGACTTCTCGGAGGAGACTCCGGGACCCCGGGGAGTAACAGGTGTCTGGAGGCTGAAGGGTGGGGGGCTTCCTGGACTTGGGGTTTGCTTGTGAAACTCCCCACCACCCACCCTCTTCTCTCGCACCCACACACCCCCTTCTTTTTCTGTCCTTGGAAAATGGTGTCCAAGCTCACGTCGCTCCAGCAAGAACTCCTGAGCGCCCTGCTGAGCTCCGGAGTCACCAAGGAGGTGCTGGTCCAGGCCTTGGAGGAGTTGCTGCCATCCTCGAGTTTCGGGGTGAAGCTGGAGACGCTGCCCTTGTCCCCCGGGAGCGGGGCCGAACCCGACACCAAGCCGGTCTTCCATACTCTCACGAACGGCCACGCCAAAGGCCGCTTGTCCGGGGACGAAGGCTCCGAGGACGGGGACGATTATGACACCCCTCCCATCCTCAAGGAGCTGCAAGCGCTCAACACCGAGGAGGCGGTGGAGCAGCGGGCAGAGGTGGACCGGATGCTCAGGTAGGTGCGGACAGAGGTGGAGAGTATGCGCCCGACCCCTTGAGCCCTGGGCCTTGTACCTGGGCGACACTACGCCCGACCACTCTCGCCATGCCTGTTTCCCACCAGAGAAGTCCCCCGGGGGCGCTCCGCTTTCCCCCCCAACACCTGGACCCCTCCCAATCTCTCAACCGGACGGCCGGGAGGGTCAGGGCTTCATCTCTCCCTGCTCAGACTAGTGTACGGGGCTCGAGGGGCCCTCCCCACAGAGCTGGAGCTCTGCCGGGGAGAACCCGAGTTGCGGAGCCCTTTGCCTGGAGGTTTGCCCACGCGACTGAAGGTGCGAGTGGGTGCAGTGAAACAACGGTGGTTTCCCAGGAGCAGAGGCTCGGGTCGCACAAGTCGCAGGCCACTCATTTCTCCCGGGTGCCTCTTCCCCGGTTAGGGAAAACGCAGGCCGGCCTATGGCACAGCGCCCTGCTGTACTTTGCAGAGGAACAGGCGGCACCCAGGGCCGGGATCTGGGGGAGAGTTCTCAGGTGGGCACTCCCATCTGCAGCGCCCATGCAAGGCCCCAGGATTATCCGGAATCCCCAAACCGGTTTAGATCTGCAAAGGAAAAGGTTTGCATGTTGTAGGGTCAGGGGGGACCCGCACGGGGCAAAAGAAACTGCACATATCTAAGCAAGTGAGGAGCAAATGTGGCTCAAACCCCAGTTCGCAGCGGATCTGGTCCCAGCTAGAGAAAGGAGGGCGTTTCCTGATCTCGCCGCTGACACTCCGGCGTCCCTGGGGAATTCAGGCAACTGACCGGCGGTCTACCTCCCCGTTCGGGATTGTTTGCTGGGCCTAGTAGACCGGCTTGGGACTTTGACAGCTGGTTACTAATTATTGAAGGAGCCGAGAGGTTCCCTTAGACTGCATGTCGCTCCCGGCCACTTCGCTTTAGGACTGAGCCCCTCGAGTGACCTCGGACACTTCAGCGTCGGGGTTTCAAGGCAGGGCCAGGACCAAAGTCTCGTCCTGGACTCGGGTAGCCTCGGCTACACGCCCTCAGCGGCAGTTTGGAATGGGATATGACCTTGCATTTGAATTTGCTCTCTGGGAACCCCGGCGGCTTACTCTCTAGCAAAGACAATCAGGGAGACGTCTAGATTTTTCTTCCAAAAGTACTTTGCTACAATTCGTGGGTTTGAGGTTCTTCCCTCGTTGTTCCCCCGCGCGGTAGCAGGTTCTCCCCCGCCGGGGTTCGGGCGCCGGAAGGTGAGAAGGGTCGGAAGGAGCGGCTGGAGCCCAGGGTGGCCTGGAGATTGACCAGGGCCTGGCGGACTAAACCGAGCTCCCGCCGCCTGCCACGGGGCCTGTGGGGCCGAGGCCTACCGGCCGGGTCTCAAGGCGCCCTTATTTTAGCTGGGCTCTGGAGGAATCTGGGAAGCCCGGGGCGACAGAGGGTGCCCCTCCGCACCCAGCCCCGCGCAGGGCTGGACGCAGCACAGATGTAACATAAACTGCAGCACGTGGAGTTAGGGTGTTATTAATTTATTTCTATAAATCATCAACAGAAAGATACACAAAGAGTCGTGATTAGGTTGAAAAGAGGCGGGTTATTCATTGGTGAAGTTGTAAACGCGGTTTAGAGGGGGAAGGAAATCAAAACTCGGACGCCTGGCTGCTGGCTGCTGCCAGCGCGCACACACACACACGCACCGCGCTGCGGGGCGCTCAGACCGAGCCCCCAGCGCGCCACCCCAGCCCCCCGAGCGCTGCCCCGGCGGCCGACACACCTGACAGCCCGGCCCGGGTCCCGGACCTCAGCCTCTGCCCTCCGCAAAGCCCCAGCTCCAGCGGGCGGGGAGCAAGCCTAGGGGACCCAAGACACTTGCCGGGGTGGAGACACAGGACAGACCCTAAGGTTTTTCTCCCCTTCCCGAGCTGGTGCTGCCTTCCCTCCCCCACCTTTGGGAGCTGTCGGACTTTATTAAAGTAATTTTTCAAGAAATTGCTAACGGTTCCCAGGTCACTGCACAGTCGGCTCCTGAGCACCAGACACAAGCACTCCCCTTTTTGCCCACTCAGTTCCCCTAAGGCGGAAAGAAAAGAACAGGAAAAGTCACTTTTTGGAGCGCTTGAACGCACCGTCTACCTTCCAGAGGAGAAAGGCGAGGAGGAAGGGTCAGGGGCTGCGCGCTGCCGGGACCCGGCTCCGGCTCGAGCCGGACTCACTGGCCGGCCTCCAGGCTGGCGCGCTCGTGGCGTTTGGAAAGTTCACTGCTTGCTAAGAAGCCGAAGTTGAGGTTGTGCTGGGGTCCAGGGCGTTTCTGCCTGTGGGCCGCGAAGGTATTGTTGGAAGAGGAGCGTGCTGGGCCGGCACTGCCCGCGCCAGGTCGGGCGTTTGACACCTGCGCTCGGAGCACAATGGCGGCGCGCGCTTCTCCGGATCCGTGTACTTAGCAGGGTTAGGAACCCTGCACATGAGGTGTATTTTCAAATTTCAAAAAGTAACCAGTTCTCCGAGCTCTTCCCGGTGAATGTATGTAAATCCTGGGGTCAGAGAGCTGTAAAGGTAGTAACTACGCCATCTTACCCCCAACTCTAGTCCTTTAATGCGGGCTGAAAGGTTTGCTCTAGTTAATGGGGGTTTCCTGGGCTTTTTTTTTAACCTTCCCAATTGTTGAGCTAATTCTTTGCACAGAACCCTTAGCTCTTAGAACATTACACCATTTCTCCAGGTTTCTTAGACACACAAAATGAAGACAGGTAAAGAAATTTAAGCAAAACAAAAATAGCCAAAGACTCTATTAAAGAAATATTAACTTTTAAAATACAAATACTTTTTCTAACTTTAGACGTTATTATTCCTATCTGCTAAAAGTGTTTTTCTACCCTAAAAATATCTGTGGAAATATTCGCCAGAAATAAGATTTTAAATAATCTCTGATGTTTACATGAGTGCCTCCAAAATGTTATATCATTTTTCTTTTACTTGAGGTGAATTCTCCATGTTTGAAACTGTACTGCATTTTCTCATTTTTGTTCTTGTTGTTACTTCATTATATTGTATTACTTGGAAGTACCTTTTAAAATTCTTGAGAAATTTGTTAACTTATATTTTATTAATCTTAAAAGTTTGCATTTCCCAAAAACATCTCTGTCCTCACGAATTTAATATCAAAGAACTGCTAGAATAATCAGTTATTCAAATGCTTACAAACTATTCCAGTTTAATTATTAGATTTTTAATTTATTAAACAAAATTTATTTTATTTGACATATTATACCATTTAGAAATAGTTTATATAATCTGCAATACTATGTCTGTTTGACCTCTGCTTTACACCATTTTTTGTGTTTCATCTGAAACTAAATTTTCCTTTCATTTTTTTCATGTTCTATCAGGCTACTATAAATAGATATATCAACATACAGTAGAGGGATGCTGGTTTTTATAAAGTTAAATATGTAGCTGCATTAAACAAATAGTATATGTGGATGTATTGCTTCTTTAACACTTTTTTCTATACTATGCATTATTTAATTTTTTGTTTTAAATGATATCTCAGTTTTAAGTCACCTATTCAACAAGCAAAAAAAGATATTGGCAAAGTTGAAAACATTTTAAATAAATTCAAAGGTATCAACACATTGTTTTTTAAAAGTTTTTGTACACCTGTGTTTATGAGAAATGAAAACTATAAGCAAGTTATTATCTCAAGCTTGAAATTTAGGAGAAAACTTCCCTTCCAGATACCCTTACCCTGTCAGAGCTGAAATGCAGGAATGCAGGAAAACAAGGCATTGGGGATCGGTAATATCTTATTCCGAAATCAAAATTATTAGTCGCCATTAGGTTTTATTTGGGAGGCGTGGCTGTGGTGAATTTTCTTTTTTAACTTGACTTGCTTGCCTCAATGGAATGATTTTTCAGTCCCAGGGAAGAACTTTATTGTACTTCTTAAAACTTTCCTAAAATTCTGAAAGCCACTTAACATTTGACTAAGAAGTCCTCCTTGTATCTCAGGAGGTGGACATATATGTTTTACTCCTATTTTATAAGACAAGAAACTGAGACACTCATTCAGAAGAAAAATAATGTGGGAGAAGTCTAGGTGAATTTAGAAACTGATGCTGCCCCCTATCCTGGTAGGATCAGTCAGCCCAGTCCCAATCAAATGGCATCTCTACTTTCCAGTGTGTTTCCTGCCTTTTAAGTCTCTCACATTCCAGGCAAATGAAGGAAAGTAAAATAAAATAGGATCTTTTCTTTCTGCTTAACAGGGGAGAGTATTGGTAGTTCTTTCCCATTCCTAAAGACAGGAAGTCATCTTAATCTTTCCCCTCCTAATCTCAGAAGAAAGGGATGGAGTGTACTGTAAAGGAGCTTTTATATAGTACTATATAGGTTCTATTTGGCCTCACATCTTTCACAAGGATATAGCTTGGACAGGTGAAGAAATAGGTGAAGGTCAAAGTTTTGCACAGAGTTTAGGTAAAACCCGTAGAAAGAGAATATTTCTCTCCAGACATCTTCCACCAGCACCCTAACCATCTGTTTATCTATCTAGTGAGGACCCTTGGAGGGCTGCCAAAATGATCAAGGGCTACATGCAGCAACACAACATTCCCCAGAGGGAGGTGGTCGATGTCACCGGCCTGAACCAGTCACACCTCTCACAGCATCTCAACAAGGGCACTCCTATGAAGACCCAGAAGCGGGCTGCCCTGTACACCTGGTACGTCCGAAAGCAACGGGAGATCCTGAGACGTAAGTGCTTTAATCCCACCTCTACCTCAACCTGGAGTGACCTTTGCCCTAACTCTGACCTCAGTGGGATACCTCCGTTTTCCCTTCATCAAGAAAGCCTGTGTGGCCCTGGCCGGTTTGGCTCAGCGGTTAGAGTGTCGGCCTGCGGTCCAGAGAGACCCAGGTTCGGTTCCCGCTAGGGGCATGTACTTCGGTTGCAGTTTGTCCCCGGCCCTGGTTGGTTGTGCGGGTGGCAGCCACTCGATGTGTCCCTTTCACGTCGATGTTTCTCTCTCTCTCTCTCTCTTCCTCTCTCTCCCTCCCACTCTATCTGAACAAAAAATGAAAAAATGTCCTCAGGTGATGATAAAAAAAAAAAAATAGAAAGCCTGTGTAGCACTTGGTAAATATAAGGAAGCTGGCAGGTGGATTTGGCCTTCATACTTGCTGTATGATGGATTACTTTATATCATTTTCTTCTTCCATGGTTCCTTTACTACCCAGCCAGGTGTTTTGACAAGTCCTTCAGTATGTGCAATTTACCTTGAATTTTTTGGTTCCTGCTTCCAACATTTTTCTCCTTGAAATAAAGCAGGTAACAGTGGAATATCATCCTCAAAGTAAGCAAAGCAGCTCCCCTTGACACATGACCACAGATCAGAGTTCCCAAGGAAGACATTTCATACCCATCAATAATATTGATCGCTCTTACTTTTACATTTTCTCCCCCCTGGAAAAAATTATTTTAAAAAAATAGAGAACGTTTGTGTATATATATGATACATATATTCAGAACCCAACCCTGTTATTTATTTATTTATTTATTTTGTTGGGGGGGGATGTTGGTGACTGAGTTCTGAAGCAATTTAAAGTGCTTACTCATATTTATCAAAATTGGTAGAGTTTGGGGACCTCAGCAGGTGACCCTGTCTAATGAAGGAGCTGCTTCTGGCTAAGGCAGGACACAGTAAAAGTGTCTGTATTTGGAATTTTGACCAATCAATTCTGTGATTCTCATTCTCATTCCCCAAATTTCCTTTCTGTCCCAAGATTTCTTTCATTCAATAATACTGAGAGATTTTTGTTTTGCAGTCTAGGGACATTTGGACTTCATTTGAATGACCAGAGTATGAATGACATACAGTTTTTATTTTAGGAAAGTATACTTTTACATCATACTTTAATTATTTTGATCCCATCTTTTCCTAGGAAATTTTTATATGAGTGTTTAGTCTTCCAGACACTGTCCCCTGGGCTGTGGGTTTCTCTGTCTTTGTCAAGATATTAGTTTCCACCACTTTCTGGGTTGGGTTTTTTTCTCTCTCGCTGGATGGCCACTTTTATTTATTTATTTATTTATTTATTTATTTATTTATTTATTTATTTATTTTTTATCCTCACCCGAAGACATTTTTTCATTTTTTGTTCAGATAGAGTGGGAAGGAGAGAGAGGAAAAGAGAGAAAGAGAGAAACATCGATATGAAAGGGACACATCGAGTGGCTGCTACCCACACAACCAACCAGGGCCGGGGACAAACTGCAACCGAGGTACATGCCCTTAGCGGGAACCGAACCCGGGTTTCTCTGGACCGCAGGACGATGCTCTAACCACTGAGCCAAACCGGCCAGGGCAAGAGTGATTTATAAAAGTGGCCATCCAGCCCTGGCCGGTTTGGCTCAGCGGTTAGAGCATCGTCCTGCGGTCCTGAGAGACCTGGGTTCGGTTCCCGCTGGGGGCGCGCACCTCGGTTGTAGTTTGTCCCCGGCCCTGGTTGGTCGTGTGGGAGGCAGCCACTTGATGTGTCCCTTCCACATCGATGTTTCTCTCTCTCTCTCTTCCTCTCTCTCCCTCCCACTCTATCTGAACAAAAAGTGGAAAAATGTCCTCGGGTGAGGATAAAAAAATAAATAAATAAAAAATAAAAATCACTCTTGTTTTCTGTCATACACTGCTCCAAAGTGATTGTTTCAGTATTTATTGTCTCAATATCTGGGGGCTGGAAAGACCTTCATGATGGAAGGAA
This sequence comes from Tadarida brasiliensis, assembly GCA_030848825.1. Classification (NCBI taxonomy): domain Eukaryota; kingdom Metazoa; phylum Chordata; class Mammalia; order Chiroptera; family Molossidae; genus Tadarida; species Tadarida brasiliensis. Next base: position 48,826,667 of record CM061273.1, read on the forward strand.
ATGTTTTTTAGGTACTCATCTCATATTGTTGGAAGCATTAAATGGATAGATTAGAAGCAGCAAAGTGAGAGCTCTTTGCTGTGTCAGGGAAGGGACTCTGGGTTGTTCCACTGTCTGTGGTGACAAGGTCTGGAGAAATTGGGGTTTCTGACATGAAGCAACTCTCTGTTATACCTGAAAAGTCCATTATCATGAGATATCTTTGTGTTCAATAGGAGTTCCCTCAGCAAGGAGAGGGAGGCAGGAAAGGCCAACCAGAAGCTTCTAAAAAGACAAGAAGTACCAGAAAATTTCTCAAGATACTTGACAAGGGACATTTTACAAAAATTTATTATAGACCCTGTAAGGGATTTTTTTAAGGTTGTTGTCATTGTTATTGTTCAAAGTCAAACGAGACATAAAGCTTAAGAGCTTAAGAAACATTTCTTCATCCTGTAAATATTATGTGAGCTCCTATTAGGTGCCGAGCACTGTGCTGGACTGTGGGATACGCAGGTCCTTTTCTCCAGAGACTTACAATCTAATGAAGGGATGAAATGTTTGAATAAATAATGACAACTGCTTTGTAAAGGCTGTTGTAAAGGTATGGACAAGGGGCATCAGAGGAATTGCTAAGCTGCCTAGAGACATCATGGAGGGCTTCCTAGAAGAGGTGACATTTGAACCAAAGTCTGATGGATAAATATAACACACAATCATGAGATAAAAATTAGGAAGTAAGATAAATAAAACAGGGACACAGTGAATGGGGTGGGAAGAAGGAGAAAGAGGGGGAAGAATTTTAAAAAGGTATTACTTGATGACAGATTTTCTTGAAAAACCAATAACAATAAATGGTAATATTCATGGGCCCCTCTATACATATAGAATCTCTTTATCCAAGCCAGCTTCTGAGCCTATAAACATTAACTTGTATCAGCGGTGAACATTTTCTTTCTCTTCTTACCACCCCCTCCCCACCACCACCATTAATCTGGAAAGAAATGGAGGAAAGTTGGTGGTGGCTGGAGGACCTGGGAGAATCTCATTCTTCAAAAATTGAGAGAGGGTAGGGCCAAGGCTCTGAGGTGGGTAGAGCCTGGATGTTTCTGAGCACCTACAGGCAAGTCAGCCTGGCTGAGCCTGGCATGCCCTGGGCTCTGACCACCATGCAGGCTGCTGCCTTCTCAAAGGGCAGCTGACAGCCAGGCAACCCCCACACTACGGGCGGCTCTGAATGTGTTTCACACCCACCACAGACAAAACTTCAGGATTCAGTTTTGTTACCTCCACCTAAGTCAGATTTGAAGGTTTTGTAGGTGTATTGTTTGTGTTTTGGTTTTAGGGAGAAGTGATTCAAAGGCTGCTGGTTAGGAGCCTTAAGGCCCATAGGCAGAGTTCACATCTTGGCTTCTGTCCCACATCCATGTGACTTTGGGCAGGTCACTTAACCAGCCTGAACCTTGGTTTCTTCATCTGTAAAATGGAGATAGCAATACTTGTTGCATGGAGTGGTTGTGAGAATTAGATGAAGCGATCCATTTAGAGAACTTTGTTCAATACCTCACCATAGAAATGGTTCAATAAATGTTAACTGTTATTACATCCATTCCCATCAAGTGAAGAACCTCAAATTGATCCTGGGTCCTTGGGCTTAGCCATACTGGGTTTGGCTATTATTCACGGTGATGCCACAGGGCCACAGGGAGGAGAGAAGACCCTGAGACAGACCCCTACTGAGCAGGGAACTTCTCTCTGCCTCTCTGATTGATTGTCCCTAAAGTAACTGCACTTAGATTGCTATGAAGACTAAATGATACAGGAGGTGTGAGAGGACTTTGAAAAGTATAACTTTCGTAGGAATTTGGGTCATCATCATCATCCTGACTAGGGGTAGATGTTCTAAAGATATTTGGGGTCCCTTAGATTTTCAACCAGTCCAATTCCACAGATGGGGAAGCTGAGAGACCAGGGATTTAAGTAACTTGGCTGGGGCTCTACATTATTCCATTGAGTCAGTAACTTCCTGCCAGTAAATTTGGCAGAAACTCTCCTAGTTATCTAAAGGAATTATTGGGGACCAGTGAAAACAGAGCCCTAAGTGGCCTGAGAATCATTGAAAGTGGGTGGGACTCAAATCAAAGGCCCCAATGGACATGTTCAGTCCATCAACAAGGGAGACTGCCCATCAACTTGGCCAGTCAGCTATTGGTTAAACAGAGCCCAGTGTCACCTGCAGCTGGAGTCCTGAGTCTAAGAGTGTTAGGGGCCCACTGCTCCTTCTGATGTACCAAAATGGAAATTAATCCCTAGACTGGTGGTAAGTTCCCCACTGCTGGAGGAGTATAGAATTAGGACCACAGGGTAGGGTGTGGTAGAGGGGATTCAAGCATTCAGTAGTGGCCTAACTTTGAACCTTGAGGATTTTGGATCTAGTGATCCCTGAGACCTGTGGGAGTGACTTCAGGAACCAAGAAAGAAAAACATGAAGGTCCAGAACATGGGGACCAGGATTTAGGAAATGAATCTGTTATGTGTCCTTGCTCAGCAGAGTGCTTGGCCGCTATGCTTATTCATCTGTAAAATGGAATCAATCACCTCAGTGAATACTGCTTCATGCAGAGGTAAGGAAGAGAACAACAACGCTCTCTCCTTCCATCAGTAAATATCAAATCTCACTTAAACCATCAAGGCTCAGCTTACCACTGAGCGAGCTGCCATCTTTCTTTCATTCTTTCAACCAAAATGTATTGAGGGTCATGCTATGCCTGGATCCTGGGAATTAGACAGACTGGGAGCATCATTCTGTCTGCATTTATCTTTCTCCAACTCATATGCCATTCCTAGAAGAGTCCTGTGTGTGCCGTCTTCTGCATTTGCCATCTTTCAAATGTGTGGGTGGGGGTGTAAGACCTCTTTCCCTCATAAATGGACCCCTGGACACACAGACAAACGCACACACCAATGCTTTTGAAATGATCTGATATTTAAAGAGCTTCTTCTCTTTCCAATACAAAGCCCCAGTTATATTTATTTCAAAGCTGTGGTCGAAGGTTTGGGGTTTGGGTTTTTCTAACACCATAACATTATATTGTAGATACCTAGGATCTCTGAGGAGAGAGGAGGGGTGGGGAGAGCTATTTTCAATACCTGACTATTTTATCTGACTGCAAAGTGTACCTTTGAGCAGTTTCCCCCTAGACCTGAGACTTGGTTGAATTAATCCCCTTGACATCAAAATACAAGAGTTCAGGATACAGAGTGTTGCTTCATGTTTGAGGCCAGTGAACCAATGGAAAAAAGTAATAATAAATTGCTCTTAAAACAATGCTTGGCCACCTTTGAGCTCCTTCAAAGAAAGGAAAGGGGTGGCTTTGGTGGCGTGAACTGAGGTGGGCAGTGAGGGGCCTGTCGTGAGCCTCCCCCCTCTGTATCTTCACATACAATAGCAGCAGGTCACGAGGCTTAGGGGAGAGGAATAAAAATGTTTTTGTTCGTCTATCTGTCTGTCTGCCAAGCAGAGGCTATAGACCCTATCAAATCTACTCCTTTCTCTTTTTTCAGAATTCAACCAGACAGTCCAGAGTTCTGGGAATATGACAGACAAAAGCAGTCAGGATCAGCTGCTGTTTCTCTTTCCAGAGTTCAGTCAACAGAGCCAGGGGCCTGGGCAGTCCGATGATGCCTGCTCTGAGCCCCCCAACAAGAAGATGCGTCGCAACCGGTTCAAATGGGGGCCCGCATCCCAGCAAATCTTGTACCAGGCCTACGACCGGCAAAAGAACCCCAGCAAGGAAGAGAGGGAGGCCTTAGTGGAGGAGTGCAACAGGTAACACCACCAGAAGCTCACCGAGCAGGCGGGCAAGAGCACGGACCTGAGATCCATCCCCTCAGTCCTGGGACATTGAGACACTGGTTACCCAGATAAGTGTGGCTCAATTAGGGTTTCCCGAAGCATGTTCCATGGAACTGTAATTTCAAGTCATTAATAAATAAATTTGAGGAACATCATATGCATACTTCTTCTTAAGGAGTCTTAAAGGCCCTGAGAAGTCCTGCAGCAAGAAACCCACTTAGCTTTTTTGAGTTAGTTGTTAACCAGGGAGTCTATTTTTCTGAGGACTACCCCTATGAAGTATTATTACAGAGAAGATACTCTGGAGAGTGCTGGTCTAAAATATGATGCCACATGGGAATCCTGTGTTTGACCTTCATATAGACCAAGGACCAAACTATCCCTTAACCACAGATTGGCTCTGTCCTCAACCAATTGTACATTCATTGGTCCAAAAGGAAACTTGGCAGGAGAGCAAGAACTGGTTGGATCTGTTCAGTCCACTCTGCCCACACTAATTGGAATTCTTTTTATATCTTAACAGGTACATGTAATTTTAAAGAAAACTATTAGAAATCCGTGGGATATCTTTTTGCCTCATTACTGCCCCATCCTCCCTGACTCCCAACAGTGACTTTCTTAAAATTCTGCTCTTGGCTCTGGCCAAGACCTATGGGCTCGCTCTCTGTCTTTGGGCTGGACTGGCTCTGGCAGTGGAAGGATGTGGCAAGAAAGGTCAGGCCAGAAAGTAGGAAGGCAATGTGATCAACTCTGCATGTCACAGAGTTCTCAGTCTGTGCTCTGTCCCCTTGACAGCATCCAGTGATGTCTAAGAATCTCTCACACCTGGATTAGGGGTTCATCAGCAATGATAAAACTAGAGGCCAGCCATCTCTGCATGCCCTCCTTTGGATCTCACACAGCCTGGTCTTTGGGGAGACTCCTGCAGTGAAAATAAGGGATCTGGCTTCCCTGATACCCTCTTGGAGTGTCCAAACCCCAAAAGACCAGAATTCCTTTAGAGTGCTATGAAGGGACTCAGCCAGCCAGCCAAGGACTTTGCCTTTTGTAAGGTGGGAAGAATAGCGCTATAAGGAGGTGTCAGGAAGCCCCATCTGGACCTTCCCCCTGTATTGCCTGTCCCCAGCTTGCTCTCTTTTCACTGGAGGCTAAGCCCTGGCTTCCAGGCAACGGAGCTTGCTTGGTACCTGTGTTCAGCCCCATTCCAGACATCTCATCAGAGAACTACATGGGCAACTTCTTCTCTGGACAGGCTTTTTCCCAGGCTCCTACTCTCTCCTTGGCCTCTTCACACCTCCTAACCAAAACCACTGAGATTATGTGTTTGGGGCCAAGCAGAGCCAGCCACCCCCTGGCCATCCTTGCTCACCATCTCCCCTCTATCCATTCTCAGGGCAGAATGTTTGCAGAGAGGCGTCTCCCCCTCCAAAGCCCATGGCCTGGGCTCCAACCTGGTCACTGAGGTCCGTGTCTACAACTGGTTTGCAAATCGTAGGAAAGAGGAAGCATTCCGCCAGAAGCTGGCCATGGACGCCTATAGCTCCAACCAGACGCACAGCCTGAACCCCTTGCTCTCCCACGGCTCCCCCCACCACCAGCCCAGCGCCTCTCCTCCCAACAAGCTGTCAGGTAAGCAGGCCCTGGACTCGACTGCCTCGGCGACCAGACCAGACTGTTTCTCCCAAGGGTCTCATCTGGCTCAAGATTTTTCAGAGGAAAAAATGCTTTGGGATGGCCCAATAGCCGGCCACCTGCTGTTGCCAGAACATTCTTGTGAAAATAGTGTGTGGCTGTGGCCAGGTTTCCTCAGAGTTCTTGCCCAGCCTCCAGGGAGCCCTTCACCCCATTCCTCTCTGGTCTCCTGTCTTCTCCCTCTGTGGCTGCGACTCAGCAGGTCAGTGCCGCCAGCAGCTTGGACCAAGAAGGCTACCTTATTGATGTGCCAGATCCAAACTACAGCCAGAGAGGTTGCCTGTCGTTGCCTCACGTCAGGGCTCTGTCCAGCTGCAGCAGGGGGAGCCAGGGACCTCTGGGGAAGGGCCACTCTATGGGCGGCCTCTGCTTGTTGGCATCTGTGCTCTGCCAGAGTTAGGGTGGAGTTAGTCACTTGAAATCTTTGCAGTGATGACTTGGCCAAAACCAGCTGAGGACCTACTGTGTGTTTCTGTGTGCCAGGCCCCGGTCTGGATTAGCATGCCTGTGCTATGGTGTATGGGCTTGTCAAGATGGAATCCCATATCTTCATTGTGGGAAAGCACCCCCTCTGCAGAGTGCTGCATCAGGCATACGCTGGGGTGAGCACTTCTCCCCTGGGGGCTGAGTTCTTCCAGGCAAGCTGGCTTCCCAGGATGGGTGTCTTATTGAGGCCCGTTTGGTGGCTACATAGACAGTATGTGATGGTCCCCTGCCTGCTCTGGGATCAGGCTTGTGAAAGGAGAGCCAAGCACCATTTCTAACCTGAGAGTGGTTCTGAAACCTATTTCTCCCCCTTGTCCCTGCTGGCTGCCCTTCTGCTGGGAGAGGCTGGAGATCTGAGCTGTTGTGGTGGTGGGAGGGTAGGGGGAAGTGAAGGCTCAGAGCTACCAGCTAGGTGGTATCCAAGCATTTATTCCACACTGTAACCTCCCATAGCATGACCTCTTCAAGGGTCTCTAGGAGCCTGCAACTGTCCAGCATGAAGCCCAGGCCAGGGCTCGGAGCTTCTCTGGACTCAGCTCCCACAGAAGGAAGGGCTCAACTACATGGGGAAAAAGTTTAGGTTACTCTTGAGAGGCAGTGAAGCCTCCACCCCAACACTGGCCTGATTGCAGAGTAACTTAGCCCCTTTATGGAAATTCAAAGCAGGGTTCAGAGGACAGTGGCAAATGGCTTGTGGCCGGTACTTGCTGCCCGCAGTGATCCATGGAGCTGGAGCTGGGAGCTGCAGGGGGCGTGGTTGGGGCAAGGGGCATTATTGAGAAGACAATGGCTATTGTGCTAGGACTTGTGATCTCCACACCAAAGTCAGGGAGCCTGCAAGCCAAACAAAGGCCCAGCAGCTTTCTGACAAGCTGGGGTTGTGGTGAGGTCACCACGGAGTCGTTAGCTTAGGCATTCTGTGTATTGACAGGAGGCCCAGAGAGCTGGGGATGGAGGGATGGCAGCAGGTCCTGGAGGTTAGGCAGTGCCCAGACACCCCTCTGTTCAGTCTGAGAAGGCACATCCTACTGGAAGTGGTTTCTCTGGGGTCCCCAGAAGTCTTGGCCTTTTTAAAAATTATGGGATGTTAGGACTAGAAGGGACTTTGAAAAAGGAACTGAGGCCTGCTGATTCCCACACCATACTTTCCATAGCACAGGTATGCTCTGAGAACGTTCCAAGTCCCAACACCATGCTGGTGATGAGTGAGACAGATGTCCCTGCCCTGCAAGCTTATTATCTAGTTGGAAGGCATCCCGCCAGCATGGAGTCCCCAGAACCGGCTGGGAATTGAGCTCATCTTTGAGGGCTTTATGTGTCTTTCTAGAGACAGACTGGTATTTATAGAGTCATAATTGTGGGACACTTTTTTTTTTCTACTGGCTGCCTTTTCCTTAGCCTTAATTTTCACTCAGGGTTGATCAAGCTAGACCTTGTCCACACCCAGGGACCTGATTCTCTGGACTTGGTTTTGAATCCTGGTTTTAATCAACCAGGTCAATTCCCATGACGACAGCATGGCAATTCATATAACTTCTCTGAGTCTGACTTTCCTGTCTGTGAAATGGAGAGATTGTATCTACCTCCCAGGGTCCGTGTGTGGGTCAAATAAGAAAATATGTAAACATCATCTTTCCCAGTAAACCATCACTACTGTCATTATCATTATCATTATTGATACAGAGGACTGAGCAAGTGGCAGGAGAAACAAATGACAGGCAGCAGAAAGCTATTTCCTTTTAAATTCCACACACTGGGGCCTTACTCCTTAGAGGCAGTGAGATGTGTCCTGGCCCTGGGCCTGGAAGCAGAGGCGGCTGCTGGACTGGTGCCTGGTGTAGGGACTGGGGCTCAGTTCCGGTGTGCCCCTCTCGGGCTGCCAGGATGGATGGCACATGAGCTGTGATGGGGCCCTTTGGGAAAGCACCTGGGGCTCAGCAGACAGCAGGCTGGAGCCCAGTGCTCAGGGAAGGCTTTGGTCTGCAGAGCCTCGTGGTGCACTTTCCATCACGGTCCCCACGACCAAGGTGAGGTCTCTTGGTCTCTAACCAGGCCCAAGATGTAACTGGATGGAGAATGCAAAAAGCTCTGTGGTGACCGACCTCTAAGGCTGAGCTGGGGAGACAAAGCCCCAATCCCCCCACCCCAGAGCCCCTCCCTCCTCCCACTCAAACACCGGCATCTGAGCCAGGAGGACTGGAGGCACCTTAGAGACAAGTCTTTCCCTTAAAGCCTCTTCCTGGAGAGAAGAGCATCCCTTCGCTACCTGAGCCCCTTCCCTCCCAGCCACGCTTAGCGCGTTGTAGCCCACTTGCCCACGATGACCACACTGTGACCCTGGTCCTGGAATGTCCTGCACAATAGGAGTGGCAGGAGGAGCACTTTGCCTCTGTCAGCGGCTGATTGGTTACAAGGTGCCCTACAAACACACTGTCAGCAGAATCAGCTGTTTTCAGCGTCACCCCTCCCGGCTTTACAATCACACATCAGCATGCAGCCCGGGTTGTCATGGCTTTGTGTCCCTTATGCATGCTTAATTGACAATTAAGTTGGGGCTTTGAACCGGCCTGGCTGCCGCTGATGGGCCTTCATCTTTCCAGGGAGTGTCACAGGGGCACCCTTTGTTTGCTCTTCTTGGGGGCCTGAAGTTACTGTAGCAGGCTGCAGGCAGCCATTTATCTTCAGCCTGGAAAGCCTTTATCTGCACCCCCCATTCCAACTCTTGCCAGCAGGAGCTGTCCCTGGTTATAGGCCCCATGACAGCCCATTCTGAGGCCATTGAGCAGGCCCGGAGTGATGGCCCCTACCTCCATTCTGGAGCAGAGTCAAGAGAAAGGCCCCCAAAAGGTCAGAGAGCAGGGCTGTGGCAAGGAAAAGGACTGGTTGGGGACTGGTGCTCGTATTGATCGGCTCAAGGAGGAGGAGGAAGTTGGCATGGGATGGAAGCTGGGCTAGCCTTGGACCAAGCCATGGGATCTGGCTGCGTGATCTGTGGTGGCCTTGCTCACTGTACCCTTTGCTCTAATCTGCAGCAAACTCACCTGGCCACCTCCAGCAAACTCACCCCACTGCAAGGGAGGGGCAGAGGTCTTCATCAGCCTTCATTCACCCCATACATATTGTCCTCATTCTTGTATCACCTTTCCAGATGGAGATCAGGGCTTACTCTCCTGGAAAGAAAGGGAGTCACAGAGGTGAGCCGAAGCCCTTCTAGGGTAACTCTCAGCTACCCTGAACCATGCCTCTTTACCCAAGAGGAGACATTCAATTCTGTGGCTGCTTGCTCCTCTCTCCCTCTGAACTCTATTCCTCTTTCTCCAAGCCCAGTGGACTTGATTGCCCTGATGGTCAGACCAGAGCTTGAAAACCAGAGCATCCTGCCTCCCCCTCTTCCCCTTCCACTTCTCCCAGTCACCCGCAGGAATCTAACCCTGGGTCTCAGACAAACCAAGCTCTGGGCTAGGATATCTGTGTGGTTGCTATCGTTTTCCTTGATGTTGAAGTCCACAGGACCCAAGGAAATCTCAAAAGTGCCCAGTGTCAGGGTTGTAACTAAAGTGAATCATCATAACACCTAGTGTTGATTGAGCACTTCCTGGGTATTAGGCCCTGGGCTGAGCACCTACATACATGCATCATCTTTAACCCTGACAACACCCTGATGGGTAGAAGCCATCCAAATCCTTATCCCCATTTTACAATCGAGGAAGGTAAGATGTTTAGAGTCTAAGTAATTTGCCCAAGTTCATAGAGTTAGTAAGTGGCAGAGACAGGTTTTGAGTTGTCATACCCTGTCCATCTCTCTTGGCTTTGTAGAGATGCTAAGAACTTTTCAGGCATGAAAACCAACGCACACACACAATCCCTACACAGTCCCTTCTTCTCCCACATTCTTACTGTTCCCCTCTGAGTGACAAGAGGCTTTGGGAGAGCATGGCCAAGGAGGTGGGGTAAGGGTAGGGGTCTCTCAGTCTGGCTAGTTTACTGCTTCCCCCCACCCAAATGTTGCCCCTGACCGAGGTGGATTCCATGCCCTACCCAGGGGAGAAACAAAGCCATCTCTCTCACGACTCCATCCCCATCTGGGTGGGGATTTGAACTGCCCTTGCAGTCAGCACTGTCTGGGGCACTAAATGTCTTAACAACTTAATGGGGCTTCTTAGACAGTGCAGGCACCTCAGCTCACCTCTGGAGCTCCACCCCCTCCCCGCACAGCAGACAAGGGGGGGGTTTATGAGGGCAGTTGTAAAAATATTCATCTCGGCAGCAAATGTCCCCATAGTAAGTAAGTCCCTTTGTCCCTAAGTAGCAGATGATTTCAGTTCAGAAAAGAAACAAATCCTGTCCTGAAATGTCTGCTATTTTAGGAAACCCTTTTGTACTGACTTAGAGTTCAGTGGTGGACCCAGCCCCAATGTTCTCCTTCATAGGGGCTTTATCTGACTGCCATTTTATGTTAAATTTGAAGGTCATTTTATCTTGCGGTATCACCTCCATGGGCTGCCACTAGACTGGGGAAGACAATCAGAATATTAATGAGATTACGGGGCCTGGCCTTCAGAGCATTCTGCCAGCAACCTTTCCCTGATAGGGGACTAACCCTGGCCTGCATACAAAGAGGGCCAGCTGCTGGGCTGGTGGGGCTCCCAGCCTCTGCACAAAGGGGCCAGAAGATACTGGAGTCCTATCACTGGAAGCAGCCTACTGGCCATGCCTAATCCCCCTGAAGGACCCTTAGAGGATTCAAGGACTCCTTGTTGCCTCCAGTTAGCTCTGAGGAGGAAGGAAGCTGCCTGCCAGCACGGAGCCCTGGCCTGCAGGTAATGGGAGAAGTGCCCTTGGAAGCTGTTTGTTGAAGGTTAGATGGGAACTGACAGAAATTTGGATGGAATTAAACACTGAAAGTGCAGAGAGAGATAGAAATTTGTGCAAGGGTCTTTGAAGCTAATTGCTTGCTGGGAAGGCATAAGATCTGGCCTTATGCCTCTGCTGCCTTTTCAAGAAGAGGTTCAAGCACAAATGGGGAAGGAAAAAAGTCACATATATATATGAATGAACGAAGCATTCAATTATGGTTATCACCCTAGCTGTTCACAAGAACTGCAGTATAGGGGTTGACAAACTATTTTTTTTTTTGTAAAGAGCCAAATAGTAAATAATTTTAGGTTTTCCAGGCCGTACTGTCTCTTCTCAACTCTGCCTTTATAGAGTAAAAGTAGCCATGGACCATGTGTAAATGAACACATATGGCTGTCTTCCAAGACAACTTTATTTATGGGGACTGAAATTTGAATTTTTTATAATTTTCACATATCACAAAATATTCTTCTTTTGATTTTTTCCCAACCATTTAAAAATATAAAAACCATGCTGAGCTCATGGATCATACAAAAACAGGCTGCATTAGCCTGTGGACCCCAGTGTACTGACCCGCACTCCAGGACAATGGTTCCTACACCTTACTACAATTTAAAATCAACCGGGGAGCTTCTAAAAATCCCAGTGCGCAGGCTGTGCCATTGATGCCCACCCACCCACAACCCCGACATTTAACGTGCACTGTAGATACTCTCCAGGAAATCCTTTGGTAAATCCAGTGGGCGCAGCAACCAAATCATGGACGATAGAAGCAGGTCTGAATTCCAACCTCAACTTGACCACTCATTAGCTGTGTGACCCTGGACAAGTTTCTGGGATCTCTGAGCCTCAGTTTCTCAATGAGTAAAGTAGGGACACCCACTCATGCAGATGCTGGAGGGATTCAATGAGAATTTATGTAAAGCACCTGGACTCTCATAAACGGTAGCTATTACCATTCCTTGCAGAGTCTTGTTTGCTTTTGGTTTTTGTTGTTCCCTCTTTTCCTCTTGAAGGTTTCTTTCGATCCTGATTTTTAGAGGATTTGAGTATTTGCACCTAGATACTCACCTTGGTGGTTGCAGCAGAGCAGTTTCTCATTCTTCCCAGGACTGCTCTGTGACATCCATAAGGCAGTTCCAGAGCCAGAGCCAGGGCCATAGGCATTTAGTGCAAATACTCTAAACGGTGAGAAAAACCTGGAAGCACCAAGGATTGGGGGGAGGGGGAGGAGGTCAGGAGGTCAGGTTCTTTTTTTTTAATCCTCACCCGAGGATATTTTTCTATTTATCTTCAGATAGAGTGGGAAGGGGGGGGTGGAGAGAGAGGGGGAGAGAGAGAGAGAGAAAGAAACATCCACATGAGACTTGTTGCCTCCCGAACAAGCCCAACCAGGGCTGGGGACGAACCGCAACCAAGATACTTTTTTTTTTTTTTTTTTTGCTCTTGGCCGGAATCGAACCTGCAACTCATTGGTCTGCGGGCCCCACGCTCTACCGCTGAGCCAAACCAGCCAGAGGAGGAGGTCAGGTTCTTAAGATGACCCTGAATTTCCTATATCTAATAGGGCATTTTTCTCCTTTAGTTAAAGGAGGTATGCTTGTTCGTAATTAGCCTTGGTAACCTGCAAATTGGGGGTGGGGTGAGGTGTGGTACATTCCTGGGGGAGGCCAGATCTGAAAAACTTAATGGCTTTTGTTCTTAGGAGGAAGCTCCCCCAAACTTCAGGCAAAGAGCGGTAAGAAGGGGAGGGTAGACGCAATCCCTGCAGTGAGCACGGGTAGCCTCAGAAGCTCCTGAGGACTGATTTTTCTGGAAGCCACTCCTCTCAACCTGTGAACATGCGTCTGCTTAAGATGCCTTTCCATTGCCTCTGTTCTGGCTTCAGAAGCCCCCACAAAAGCACACCTGTGTGAGTTCAGCCATTGAGGAGTCCAACAATGAGGCTCAATCTCTCTCATGCTTTCAGGAGGTCAAGAGCCAAGTTTCTCAGGACAAGGATGGGGCATGTCCTTCCCAAGTTGGAGGAGCACCATTCAGACAATCTTTAGTATTTAATGACTTTCCCAATACCATCCCCCAAGGCAAGGTATTACAGGCAGTCCCACGTCAGGACCACACTTTCTAGGTAACAAGGTGTCGCACCCAAAACAGGCCTGGGCTTGCATTGTGCTGCCATCATCTGGCAGTGTGGTCTCATACAAGTGACTTAGCCTTTTTGAGCCTCAGTTTCTTTATCTGTAAAATAGGGCTGTTGTAAGGGTTAAATATGATAAAATGTACCCAGTGCCAAGCTGAGTGCCTGGCAAGGAAGGTGTGATTGGGTTGACTCGGGAACACTCAGGGCATTGAGAGGAGGAAGAGCTTTGGATCTCCCTGGGTTCTTGACCAGGGTGTGGTTTGCGGTTTCTCCCTGGAAAAGTTTCCCTTTTTATGAACCTGCTTGTCAGTTGAGACATCAGAAACAATGAAATCCAAGTATTGACATGATCTGTGGTTCTCAAATCTCCTTCCCAGGCCACATAAAAGGCATCTGGGAGCTCTTTAAAAATACCCATGGCTCCCCCACTCACACCTTTTAGGATCAGAACTTGGGGAAGGGGGTCAGGCATGTGACAGTTTCAACAAACTCCCTAAGAGATCTGGATGTAGAGTCGGGTCTGGACATCACTAGGCCAGATGGAGCAAGAGGGTTCTGAAGGGGGTGACTATCATCCTGATGGCCCCTGACTGCACTAGACATTGGGGTGAGGGGCCCTGGACTAGGATTCAGGAGACCTGAGCCACTAAGGAGCAGGGGTGACCTTGAGCAAATCACTTAACTCCTTGGGAATTCTGGCAAGTGAGAGTACTGGACCTTTCAGCTCAGACAGGTTCTCATTTAGAGATTGTGTGGAGCATCAGGTCTTGGAAGCCAGGACTCTGCTGCTTGAATTAACAGAGGGAGGTTTGCCATTGTGATATTTTATTGTTAAGCTCCTCATCTGTCTCTCTCCCTCCTGCTCTCCCTCGCTCCTTCCCCATTTCAGGAATTGTGTGCTGTTAGAGGCCTTCCACCTTTATTAGGGACCATTAGAGCTTTACAGCACCAGCAGATTGGGTGGGGCCAGTCACAATAAACAGATTTATAATGGGTATAAACGAGACACCTATAACTGCTGGAGGTTAACACTTTCAGGGCCTTTGAGTGGCAGCTTGCCTGCCCAAGCCTTCTGGCCCTGCCCACCGCAGGGTGCCTCTTCCTGTTGGCAGGGAAGTCCAATGAGTTCTTGCTCAGCAAGAGTGGAAAACCTCTGAACAACATCTCCTATTTATGTAACATCAGTTTGCATGATGGGCACAAAATAGGTGCTTAATTTGTCTCAAGATGTTTTACGAATGGAACCTTCTCCTCCTACTACTGCAAGGTGAAATATAGGGTTTGCATCCCTACTCGTCAAAGAAAAAGCAACGAACCAAGTAAATCTTCTTCTCACTGTGAAGAAGATAGTCCCTGAAGTCTCTGAAAATCTAGTCCACTACGTATGTATTCCATGTGATAGAGATGGGTTGTACCAACATGTAAGCGTGAGTTAGCTTCCTTCATCACTGTGTCTCCAGTCCATAGCCCTTTGCCTGGAGCCTGGTAGATATTCCATAGATTTGTGGAATGGAGATATATTATAGAGGGCTTTCTCTCCAGAAGCTTAATGCATAAATCCCCTGTTTTATAATGTTATTCAGTTTTAGAGTTAAACTGAGCATGGGATTAGTTTCATATTACATAACATATGTATATATTATTTCTTAAAGCATATTTTTCCTTTCCTAGGAACAATGTCATCAGCTCTACCTCCATTAATACCGCTTAACCAAAGTATACAGTTCTCAAAAACAAACCAAAAAAAAACCCCTCATTAAATGCTACAGGAAATTGTTGAAGAACATATTATTATTCTTTCTCCCTACTGTTCTACTAGTTTAGTTTCTATTAGTTTAGTTAGTTACTAATTTAGTTTAAGTCTTCTAGTTAGTTTTCTGTTCTACTAGATTTGTTCTTTGGGTAAGGAACTAGATTAATCTCTTGGGCAAGAAAAGGGCTAGAAAAACTTTTCCTGAGTTTCTATTGAGTGAACTGAGATTTAGAAAAGGGACTGGACTTTTTGCGAATCAGAGTCATTTAGAGAGACAGAAAGGAAACTGCCCAGCTCTAGGCAGAGCTGGTGGCACTTCCCTGGTGCTCCTGTTTGATGGAAGTTAGTTATGCACCTTCCAAAGCCTCAGTGCCTAACACCTGGTGCTCCCTGGGCCCAGCATCCATGAGCTGGTGATCCCATGGCTGTCTGTCATGATGATGGTGATGATGATGGTGATAATGATGCTGATGGTACTGCCCTTGCCAACGGTGATGAAGAGGCCAGGGTCTGGCCAGGCAGACCCCCCTAACAAGGCAGCTCCGACACTTGCCAGGCCTCAAAGGATCTTCTCTCTCGATGTCACTTCCCAGTAGGGTCCTGCTTGTGAATAGGTCGCAATGGAAAACCTCTCTTTTCTAAGGCAATTTTATTAGCCCTTTAGTCACAATACAGATGTCTGTTTATAGGACCTAACTTTTGTGTGGACACCCAGTGGCTCAGTCTGCTGATGGCTTTATAACCTTCCCCCCATTGCCCAGACCCACAAGAAGCATCATCTTTCTCCTCGTCAGCCAAGCCCAGGGGCCTTTGTTGCAGCCACATGGCCCCTGCCTGCAAAGGCAGCCTCAGAAAAGAGACCTGAGGAGCCAGGCTGCAGCAGGGCTCTGTTGCTCCCAACAACCTGTGGGCCTAACAACCGCCACTGTTAACGCTTCCTAGTTTTACTCTAGATTTCTTTGGAGAAAAAGGCATTTAAGTTACTCATGTTGCCTCATTAATGGGTCCTCCTTAGCCCCAAATCAACCTAGTGGGCCTAAAACTGGATTCTAACATGATGAGTCTAAATTTTGGGTGCCCACCTGCAGCCCCAAACCTTTAGAAGAGGTAATCCTGTGCTAATAGAAGCACCCGTTCCCATGCACCCTACAGCATCCGAGGTAATGGATGCTGTGTCAGGCCTCAAGAAGCAGAGAATGGGTGGATTCCTCGCAGGCATCCCCTTGGCCCTTTCTTACACCAGATAAGGCATTGCCCCAAATCTCAGGTGTGAATAGGCAGTCCTGCTGCATCACTCCTCAGCACACCCACCTCGCATCTTCAAACGAAATTGCCCAAATGTGTCCATACTATTTCTTTGTGATTATATTTTAATCTCACTTTCTACTTCTCTCTTCCTCCTTAAAAACTATGCTTCTCCCTAAGATCAGGATAACTAGGAGATTTAGAGGGTAAATGGATACCCCTATCGGTTCTCCACTGCTCAGCTCAACAGACTACAGGTGAAGGGAGTGTGGAGCCCTCAGTCAGACTTGAAGTATAGGTCATTCATCCATCACTTACTCATTCAACACATACTTATGAGAGCCTATCATGGGCTAGGCTCTGTACAAGATGCTGAGGAGACAATGAATAAGACAGGCCACACCCTGCCCTCATCAGGCTTATACTCCAATGAGAAACACAGCTAAGAAACAAGTAAATAAAATTGTTTCAAACTATTGGTGAGTCATGATGCAAGTCCCAACATATCTGGAGTCAGTTTGGGGCTTATGAGGAAGAGGGATAAGAGTCAGCTTCCAAGTACCACTGACTTGCTGGGAGACCCTTAGCAAGAGGTAATGAAAATCACCTCCTCCTCTTCGAATCTCGGCTCTCCCCTCTGTCACATAGCATCTGTGACACACTGAGAAGCAGACTGTGTAAAACACTTCCATATGTGAGAACTTCTCAAGTCCTCAGATACCAGCCTGTCTGCTCTCCCCGGCAGCCTCGGTCTCTAGGCTGAAGTTCATTGCAAACCATCTGATGTTTGTCTGCAGAAACCTGCGTGGTGGCTGGTGGAGCTGGTGGGGAGGACAGGCGGAGTTTGAGTCCCTTCGACCTCCCTACATGTGCAATTTTAAATTCTCAGGTGCACCGTGTACATTAGCTTCTGTTCTCAGCCAAGATGCTTTAGATGGAAGGCTTTTTTTTTTTTTTTTTTTTCCTTTTCTTGGTTACATTTGCTTTGATTTTTAGAAGAAAACCAGTTTGTGGGCTTCCCTTAAGTATCACTCCACTTTTACTCCTTGAGTTCAAGAATGTTTACCATCTCTGCAGGCCTGTCTGTGTTTCTCCTCTTATGAATTGGGCTCCTAACTCAGCCACCTCAGGTAGAAAGACATCTGGAGTTAAAGCCAGCCCAGTGTTTAAACTGCTTTCATCTTGCATCAGCTTTTCCTCCCAGGCTTGCAGGTTTTTAATCTCCTAAACTCTTTGCACACATTCATCTTTATCCCCTTAAAAGTGCTAATATTAATAAGAACAGGCAATGGTCCTGTGTTACCAGTGAGGAAACTGAGGCAGCAGTGCTAATTCATTTGAGAGCCTTCATTTCTGGAGTTTCCAGTCTCAAGCCTGGGAATGGGTCATATATTCTTTTATCCCAAATGAGTGTCGCAGTTCACCAGACTGAATCATTTGTGTCTCTGCCTCTCTCCCTAAGAAAGTGATTCCTCTTTGCGAAAAGAGGAAATGGACTTCTAAGGACGCAGTACTGAGCCTGTCAAGACTGGCCTGATTCCTCCGGGTCCCCTCCCCAACCCTTTTAGGACAAACAGCTCGTCTACTCATAATTGATGGACATGGTTGTTTCCTTTTGGAAGAGCTTTCTCCCTTGCGTGATCCCTCCTGCTTGAGTTTAAATTCCCAGTTTCTAGACCCAACAGGGTTGGGCTGTGCTCTGCATGAGGTTAGGAACACAGGGGAAGAATGTGTGTGACAGAGCCCTGGCCAGTTGAGTAATGTTTACTCTGTTGGTGGCTGGGACGCTCACTCCTGCTGGCAAAGGTCCACCAGCCAGAGGAACATTCCTGCATTATCAGGGATGGGAGGTTGGCTTTGAAATGTCAAGGGTGAAAGGCATCCCACCAGATTCTGGGTGCAGCTCACAGACCCCAGGGAAAGGGACCACAGGCTTCAGTGCCAAAGACCACATAGGGGCAAGCTGAGCCTGGCATTGCCCAGGAGGCCCCACCTCCCCCCTTCACTTCTTACTAAATGAGCAATTCTGGTCATGCTTTCTGGGCTGGCATTACTCTTCTGTTTGCCTAGCATTTTTCTCTCCCAGGAAAACCCAGTGCTTTTCTAACCTTATTTTATTCATTCATTCTTCTGGCTTCTGAGAAAGGGAGATCTGTATTCCCACTTTATAGACAAAAATGCCAAGGCCCCAAAGCGGACAGGCCCAGAATCATCACAGTCAAGGCAGAGAGATAGAAAGAGAGTATTAGCTTAAAGTGTCTAGACACTGGTGCCCTGTAGATTTCCGGAATTGTGGAATTGGGGTCTCAGCTGCTTTTTTAAACTACTAGAGAGCTGGGTTAGATACCTGGGGCTTTATAAAGTGTGGTTCTAAGCCCTCAAGCACGGGTTTCTGAACAATCTCTGTGGTTAATTACACACTGAGCAGCCCCTCTCTGGGGTCCCCCTGTAAGACAATTGGTGTGTGTCTTTGAACACAGATGCACGATCAGTTCTATAGAACCCAGCATACACATCATAAAAACCACCATGCTTTGTAAACTCCCACCATAAAATCCACGAGGCTTATGGGGGGAAATGGGGTGAAGGGCACAGTACTCAAAAACACTGTCAGTGACACCTTTTAAAAAGATAAGAATCTAATAAAAACATCAGCAGAGTTTTACACCTGTTAAATGATTTAAAAACACATAAATGCTGTAGAACAATATGGCACTTTGCCTTGAAAAAGTCCTGAGGTTTGCCTATGGATGTGGGCATCAGAAAGGTTGCAACTTGTGAGTTACTGTGAAGTGGTGGGCTGAGGGTGACTGGAAATCAGAAGGATAGTTGTAATTCCAGATGTGGACAGAAGTGGCTTGTAGCACATGCAGTGAACTGATAGTAGGCAGTAGAGGTTTGACAGGTGCGTGTGTGCGCATCTATGCACACGGATGCATTTAGTGTATTCCTGTGTGGCTCCATTCAGCTGGGTGCAGATTTCTGATTTCTTCAAATGCAAAATTCATGTTGCATTCAAATTATTTCCTAATGTATCAGTAGACTTGGAAGAAATCCACACTTTCAGTACAAACATTATTGCGGAACTAACTGTATTTTCTCCTTCCGCCAGAGGGATGCTTCCTCATTGTGGGGCATGGATACTCAAAGCAGCTGAGGGCTCATTCCTTCATTCAATAAGTAGTCACAATTTCAGACCTTCTGCTAGGCTCTGAGGATGCAGCAATGAGTAAAATGCCATCTCTTCCTTTAAGAGGGAGAGAGAAAAGTAAAGATATCATCAGAGCGTTATAGTGCAGGGTAACCAACTCCAGCTGTAAGAGTCTCTACTACAAGTAAAATACAAGGGATGGAGCAGATAACTATCAGGATGAATCAAGGAAAGCTTCACAGAGGAGGTGACATTTAGCCCTCTTAAAGGATGTGACATGGAGAAGAAGGGAAGAGCATTCTAAGCAGAGGGAACAGCATAGGCAAAGGCACAGAGGCAGGAGATGGCAGGGCCTGTGTGAGGAATGGCAGGTGCTCTGACGGGATGTGGTGAGAGATGATGCAAACAAGACAGACTGCAGTTATAAACACCTAATTCTGCCAGTCTTACATGTTGGAGCTTTTCCAGATGGAGTGAGGAGCCATCATAGGTTTCCAAGCAGGGCAGTGACGTGGTGCAGTTTTGTTTTAGAAAGAAATCCCAAGCTGCAGCAGTGTGAAGAGTGCCCCAGAGATGGGTGCTGGTGCGAGAAGGCAGAACATGGAGATTCTGGCTTCTTGGAACCATAAGCATCTTTCGTGTTCTGACACGTCTGACCAGTCACGTCGGACAGAAACCAAATTATTTGTCTCTGTCCCACATGCTGTCAGGAACTCAGGAATAGCATCATCACCCATGATGCTGAGGACTAGGAACAGGTGAAGGTACATAACCTCAGCAGGACCTCCGGGTGTCTCTAGATTCCAGCTGAGGTGACTTCTGCTGCTGGACACACTTGCTGTGGTTCACAGGGCCAGTGATGGGGATGTGGCCAATTAGTGACTCGAGCCAGGAAGTGAGTGGAAGATATATGGCCACCTTGTGGCATTGTCATTTCTCCTACGGGACCTCGGTGGCTATTAAGTTGGCATCTTTGGTCAGTTAATATTAGCCCTGGCCGCTTTGGCTCAGCGGTAGAGCATTGGTCCGTGCACCAGTGAGTCTTGGGTTCGATTCCGGCCAAGGGCGTGTACCTTGGTTGCAGTTCGTCCCCGGCCCTGGTCGGGGTTGTGCGGGAGGCAACCAGTCGATGTGTCCCTCTCACGCTGATGTTTCTCTCTCTCTCCCTTTCTCTCCCTCCTACTCTATCTGAAGATAAATAGAAAAATATCCTCGGATGAGGGTTAAAAAAAAAATATATATATATATATATATTAAACCAGAGCCCTTATAACATATTTATTTTCAGAGCTTACAATGGTGAAGGACAAGGGAAGATTTCATTTCACTTCTTAACACAGGCTCCCTAGCACAGTGCCTGGCATATGATAGGTGCTCAACAAGGTTTTGTGAACTCAGCCTTTCTAAAAATGTCTTTTAGACAAAGACAGTTCCAAAATAGGAGGAATCAATGAGTCTTGAGCAATTGCTACATGCCAAGCATGGTCTGGGTTCTTTAACTCATCAGTCTTCTTTCCGATAAGCTAAGAGGTGGATATTAACAATAAAGAAACCGCAGTTCAGGGAGGTTAAGCAACTTCCCCAAGGTCACACAGCTATTATGTGGTAGAGCCAAGATTTAAACCCAGGTTCACCTGGCTCCTGAGACTGCTCTACTTTCGTTCTCATCTCAAGCCCTCTTCTGAATTTGTGAAATACACAAGGACCTGGCCTCTCCTTCCTTTAATAAGAGCACCAGCAGGTACCTTGTGATACACCCTCTACCACCACACCCCCCTTTAAGGCACTTGGCTGATTACAGTCACCCTCTCAGGGTCCAGAGTGATTTCCAAATTCCTGGTGAGAAAAGCATCAGTGGAAAAGGTCACAGGTAAATGTGGAGTTGATGAGCCACCTCATGCCTCGCTCCCACCACACTCTGCAGTACCCGAAGTGGGTAGTCCTCTGGCTTACAGATGAGGAAGCTGGAGTTCACCCAATACATTGATGGCAGAGTGGAGATCAAAACAGGGATCCCTAATTCCCAGGCAGACACTACCCTTAGCCAGAGGTCTTTAAAGGAATGTACAGGGGTCTAGGCCCATCTGTGTTTAAACAGAGTAGGTCCACTGTTTTGTTTCTCCTAATGAAGTTCTGCTAGGGAGAGAAAACCAGGTTTGAAAACCACAGCAACCTTGGGCTATACAAATGGCTCTTGACTCCCTCCTGCCAGACTCCCTTGTAAAGAAGGCTTTTGTTTCCTGTGCATATCTTTGGTTAATTATTTTTAAATAAATAATTATGTAGCCTGTGGTAGGGGAGAAGCCTCCCAGTGACCCATATTTGATCATCAGAGGGCTGGCCCTCTTCCTTCAGCCAAATTAAATAGGCTAAAACCAGAGTCTGTTTGACTTGAGACTGAATCGATGATGGGGACAGGCTGGGGTTGAAAACACACCTGACTCCCAGCGTTATCACCACTCTCTCAGGAGCAGAGCATCTTGGGGAGGTAAATAGCTAGTGAGGGAGTCAGAGAAAGCAGGAGAAAAACAAGGTGAAGTCTAGTTCCTCCAAAAGGCCTTCCTGTCAAATTGCTTCCAGGGCAAAGCATCAATGGTCCACCAGGTTTGGATGCTTTGGAAACGATTCTCCATGGAAAGATAATTCCATTCAGTACATAGACCCTGCCGTAAGTTGTCTAGAACTCTAGAGTCTTAGGGCATATATCTTGGGGTCTGTTCCTATACCAGCTACCTCCACCCAGCATCCCCCTTCATAGTTGCCATTTATTTAGCATTGTGCTAGAAGCTGTATAGATGTTCTCTCTAATATAAAAATAAGGAAGCATTCTCTCCATTTTATGAGAGGAAACTAAGGCACAGAGAGAAAATTCCCCAAGATTACACATCTGTTAAGAGCAAAGTCACGATCTGAACCTGAGTTTGTCTAGCTCCACAGCCCACAGTCTTCCCACTGCCCCTCCTCGTTAGGAAATTCTTCCTTTTATTGATTTGAAATCTGCCTCCACCTTTTCCATTGAACCTAGTTCTGCCTTCTGAGCTCACAAGCTTCAGGTCTTTCTTCTTCCTTATAACAGTACTGTGAGCTAATGTGAGTGGAGAGAAAGGACCTAATTTAATCCAATGGGATGAAGTAGAGGGTGATAAACAGGAAAGCAGGGGGCTGCAGATGGGCCACAGAGAAAGACCGACAGGTCTGGGCAGGGGTGTTGATTTGGAGATATGGAAGCTTTCCTCCCTTTTAACTTCATGGCTCCTATTTCCCCAAAAATGTAATGCCCCAGACCAATAGCGACCGAATTCTAGTGTTGCCCTACTACTGACACCACCCCCACTAACAGTCCCTTGAATCAAAGGATGGGGAAACCCATAGAGCATGCATTAAGCCACTTGATAGTCAAACAAATTGCTCTTGAAGGTTAGAGCTCTACTTTAGCACCTATTTGTCTTCTCCCAGCCCTCATAAGCTCTAGGTCACATCAGCCTTGGCTAACGTCCTTCAGAGGATCCACGGAAAACTGGCTTGGGTTTCCTCTTGGCAAGCTTCATCTTAGTGAATTGGGACTGCAGTTATGACAGCTTGCCTGGTCCCTGGGGGGACTTTGTTAGCCTCCTTGAAAGGGGGGCAGGGCAGGGGGAAACAGACCAGCAGAGTCAATATTCTTTATAAAGTGATGGTTCATCTTGGGGAACTGGGAAAAAGGAGAAGTACAGCCAAATAGTTGGCCCACCTTTCCAAATGAATTCATGCCTAGAACATCTGAGCTAACCTCCCTTGCAGGACAGGGTCCCCCAATCCTCTTTTGCCAAATCCAAAACGAAAAACAAAAACGCTTTTTCTAAGCTTCGAGCTTAGGGTGCGATGCCCAGCTACTCCAGCTTTGGTCTTTGGTTGTTTCATGGGCACATCAAGTAGGACTTTGACTCTGCAAATTTACCCAGGTTCTTTGCCCAGCTTCTGCTTCCTTTGATTGCGTGGTCTCAACCCAGCATCTTCCCTTTCCTGAGCAAGAGGACAGGTCAGAGCAAGAGGACAGGTCAGAGCAATGAGATTATAAACATGCTTGGTTCTCCCCTCCCTTGCAGACCAAACTACAGTGCTTTAGAAAGCATCTACATCCCACCGGTGTGTGCTACCTGCCCCACTTCCCAGCAGACATGCCTTCCCCTGTGCCCTGGAAGTCAGCCAAATAGGACCCCATTAAAGGAATGTGAGTCCCAGAACCAGAGACTCCTAGCTGCAGCCCCATGCTGTGCTGCTCTGCCCGTGTCCCCTGGGCCTTTTGGGCTCAGGCAAAACAGTGGTTCACAGAACTGATACACTTTGTTATGGCTCTTAGGAGGGTCACTGGGCAAGTGTCTCTGTAAAGTGGGTCAACTCATACTTTGCAGCCACACAGAGCCAAGAGAAGCCAGGGAAACATTTCTAGAAGGCATTTTGAAGAATAAAAGAAATACTCCAGCCAGGAAGAAAAGACCCTAAATCCTAAAAGAACTATGCTGACACAGCAACAAGCAGAATTCACTCATTTATTCATTTATTTGACGCATATTTATTGAGTGGCTACCAAGTGCCAAGGCACTGGAGATATAGCAGTGAACAAAATGAAACAGATAAAAATGTCCTGGCCTCATGGAGCTTACATTCCAAAACTCAGTAGAGGCCTTTCCCCTAGAAAAAGACAGCCGATGTTTCTTGTGGGTAGAGAGGGGAGGAGAAGACAATTTTGTTTTCTTGTCATCCACCCTTGAAAACAAGGGGAGGAGCAGAGTCAGTGTTCTGGGGCCCTGGTGGCACTAATATTCACTGTTGGGTTTGCCTTGTTTTGCAGGAGTGCGCTACAGCCAGCAGGGAAACAATGAGGTCACTTCCTCCTCAACAATCAGTCACCATGGCAACAGCGCCATGGTGACCAGCCAGTCTGTTTTACAGCAAGTCTCTCCTGCCAGCTTGGACCCAGGCCACAATCTCCTCTCACCTGATGGTAAAATGGTGAGTACACCTGGGCCATTGTAGCTCTGGAGCTGATAAGATAAGAAGTAAAACAAACACAACTTCTCACAAGGCCTGCCTCAAACAATGAACCATTGTAGCCCTACCGGGGAAGATGGGGGCTGTCCAGAGTTGGAATGGAAAGGTAGAACGGGTGACCCAGCCTTCGACGGGTGGAAGAGGTGTTCGGTTTGAACCCAGCCAATAAATCTGACAGAGCTCTGCTCTCATTTTATTGATTGAATGCCTCATAAAGGAGCAAGCCGGGTGGGACACTGTTTGTTTTGGGGCTGCCAATGACATTTGTGTTGATAAAATGTTCATTCACCACCACCCCCAACCAAGGCCTCCAAAGCCAGTATTTTTTAACCCAGAGAGGGCCTCACTTTGAAACAAGCCCCCTTTTTCTCTTCACTACCCCCTGGTGCTGGCAAGGAGACTAATTAAGTCAGGATTTAGTGGATGGCCGGTGGGGAGAGGGCTTCTTGAACTGGGGTCTTAAAGGACATCGGATGGCATGCTAGTGAAGATCAATGGCACAAAATGGCAGGTGGGGTGGGGCCATGCTTACAGGGTGAGTAAGAAGCACCGACTTTGAAGTTACAATGACCCAGGTTCAAATCCCAGTTCCAGCACTTAATAGCTGTGTAGCCTTGGGCAGGTTCCTGAGGTACTCCAGGTCTCTTGTTCTCATCTATAAAATGGGGGTAATATCAATAGGGTTATTGAGGAGACAAAGGTGATTACATAGGAAGAACTCAGCACAGTGTTTGGTAAGGTAAATATTCAATAAGTGACAGTGTTGTTGTTATGTTAATGTCAGTGTTTTTCTCTTTAAATGAAGTTTTCTATAGTCATAACCACAGTCCCCACCCAGATTTAAGGTTAGCACACTTGGTGAGGAATGGACTGTTGGGGTTTGAATTTTCAGGGTTCTAATCCTCTAGCAACAGCAGTGCAGGAGAGAGCAGCCCATGAGAGAACACAGGCATTACGACACCAGTGAGGGTAGGAAATGGAAAACTTTAGTCTTTGGTCATGCTCTGTGTTTGGGGGGGAGGGGGGGCAGGTTCCTGGCTTCCACACTCAAGGTGGAGCTGCACACATTCCCTCAAGGTGTCTGACCCAGAGGCAGCAGGGGCCAGAGTGGGGGGAAGGGACAGGACGCAGATGCCATTTTAGACCTTGACGTGTGTGCTGTATAGGCAACACGGGAATGGTGAGTCACAGGTGATTGAGTCCCCAGCTCCCTGGAGGGAAAACAAAGTGTAGTTTCTGAGGAGAGAGCTGGCCTGGTCAACTCTAGTTTCAGGGCAACTGAACTGATCTCCCTGGTAGTGGTCTTGGCAAAATAAATGAAAGGGGGCTCCTGTGGGAGGCATTCTGCAGCCTCCTTACCCTCCCCTCTTCCCTTCAGCTTCTTCATGAAGAACAGGTTGTCTCGGCTACCTTGTGGGAGGCACAGACAAGTCTTTATGAGTCACAAGAGTTACTTTGAGACCCAAACAAGTAGGGATAGGGATTACCCAGGCTTCCCTGGGGAAGGGGCCTGTGGGAAAGGTCTTGACTTCTCAGTGGATGGAACCCTCCATGTCTCCACCTCGGTTGCTTGAAGGCCCTTGCAGTTTCCCTTTGAACCCTCTCACTCATTCTCCTAAGAGGCAAACTGCCTCACCCAGGCCAGGGCTGCTCCAAGGGCAGCCTGCAGACACGCTTTCTTCTTCCTGTTCTGCTTGGCAGTGCCCTACTGGTCAGTGTATTCTTGGATTGACGATTGACCAAGACAGCACACCTCAATGTTAGCAAACACCTGGAAGCTTGTTTGCAAGGACCAGCTTTTCACTAGTCTCCAACACCCTGGCTCTTACATTATGTTACTGTTACTGGAAGCCCAAATTCAAGAGTCTGTTTCCTGTTCATATTTAACAGATCTTGGTCCACCAAGGCAAGAGGGGAATATGGTTAAAAATAATGCAGGCAGGGGGACCTTTGTGTCCAAGTCTTGGGCTCTGTTATTTATCAGCAGTAGGATGGGCTTCGCTTACCCTCAGTTTCCTCATCTGTAATTTGAGGGGTAATTGGTGTGAGGATTGCTTGTAGCCCTGCTGTTCTTTGAATGAGCCCTGTATAAGGAATGACAATCTCTGTGTGCTGACTTTCAGTGGGACATGCATTTGAAATCTTCCCCCACATATTGGTTTTGGAAATAATGCTTATCCATTTGAGCTTTCTTTTGCACTCTCTGTCCCCCACTCCATGCCCAGATGGCATGCATTGACCAAGAGCTGGCCAGGTTTAGGGTGGCAGTCTGTGCATGTTGACTTGTGTTTTGTTTTTGTTTTTTTTAAAAAGCACGTACTGGATATTTTCACAGCATCAAAGCAGTGTGACCTAATGGTGAAAAGCTCAGGCCTTGGAGGTAGCTGCTTTCAATGCTGACTCTACCACTAGGGCACATTTCTTAACTTCTCCAACTTCAGTTTCCTGTGTGCAAAGTAGGGAGAATATTACCAACCTCATAGGTTGTAGGCAGGTTAAGTAGTTAGCATAGTGAGAGGACTGCAAATGGTCAAGCTCTCTGAATTATCATGTAAGGATCATGACTGATATCCTCAGCAGCTCCCTGGCTTCCATCATTCCTAGAGGCAAATAGAAAACAATGGTTGCATTTTAGAGTGGGAAGGAATTTGACCAAGATTCCCCAGACATAGTAAGTGAGTGGGATTTAAACTCCAGCAAATCTGTGTTTGGATTCTGGCTCCCTCACTTACAAGTCAAATGACATAGACTAGTCTCTCAACCTTTCTGAAGATCACTTTCTTAATCTGTAACATAGGGACAGTCATTATAATGCTTTCTCTATTTGTGTCATTATCTATCAAGGATAATCAGTAAGAGCACTCTACAAACTCTAAAGCCATATACATTTAAGTTGTTTTTATCATTGGCATTCGTGCATCTCTTTCACCAGTAAAACCAAGCATTGAAATGGCAGAGATTGCTGTCACTTCTTTGACTTTTTCTGAAGGACTACATTACCCAAGGGAAGTCTGAAGGCAGATTACTGATTTTTTTTTTTTTTTTAATGACTCTGACATTTTGAAAAACAAGTCCAGCAAACAGGCTGGTTCTCTCTTGTTTGATGTGGCTGGAATTCCTTCTTAGTCACATGACCCCTAACTCACTTCTTGATGCTCATTTTGAAAACACAAACAAACCTGTTTGGTTTTTTTCTTTCTTTCTTTTTCAAGTTAACCTTGGAGGCTATGGGGTTGATTAGAAGGGCAGGGTCGGAGGGAGATAGTGTCTTACCTGGGTGCTGGTGAGAGACCTATAATCTGAGCAGCTCTGGGTAATGAGAGACAGAAGAAGAGAAACTAGACCACTCAAACATCTGGTGTATGTATTCTAACCCTAAAGCACCTCTCAGGGCCCCTGATGCCATCAAGAATGTCTGGATTAGTTCAGAATGAGAGGGGGTGTCCTTAATAGTCATTAAAAATTATTTTAAAACTATAAATAATAGTAAACTACTTTGTCATAAAAAAAAATGTTTGTGTATGTGCATATGTGTAAAACTGTTAGCTCCTTATAATTAATGGGGAAACATTGGAAGCATTTCTGATATCAGAATCAAAGCAAGCACATATATTACAGCTATTATTATTTAATACTACTCAGAAAGTTCCAACCAATGCAATATGACATGTATGCATATTAGTACTAGCACAGAAGAGACTCTATGAGCATTATATGCTTGTGATGCCATTATACAGTTAGAAAAATGAAGAAAATCAAAATGGCAAAGACACTATTAGGAATAAATAAAAGGATTCAATTATCAATAAGAAAATTCAGAGTGGCCATATATGAAATAAACACATAAAAATCAGTAGCTTTTTCTTACTAATCTGTCATTAAAATATAATGGTAAAACATAATGGGGGTACCTGGGGCCCACGGCCTATTTGGTAGTTTTATCATTACAATATCAGCTCCTTGACAAAATAATAATAATAATAATAATAAAATAAAGAAATTGTAATGTACAGTGGAGATTTGGAGAAAGTAGAAAAGCTCAATAGTGGCTGATCTCCCTCAACCCTTAGTAATAATTGCAGGGGTAGGGGAAAGTCCTCTATAAAAGGTAAGAACTTGAGTTCTAGAGTCAAATAGACTTGGCTTAAATACCAGGTGTACCATTAGGCAATGTACAGTCTACTCTGAGCCTCAGTTTTGTCATCAATGAAATGGGAATGGCAGAAGTACCTACCTTATGGGACTATGGTAGGTTTGTGAGTTAATGTATGAGCAGTGCTTGGTAGAGCCTGTAGTCATTGAGAGCTTCTCTGAGCTCCTGCCTGGTCCCTAATCTGCTCTCACTGGGGAGTCCCAGGACATTTCTTCAGTTATTATTTTTTAACAGTCGCATGTCTTTAGCACCAATAATATAGAAGGCAAAGAGCAGAACAGAGGATACTTCCAAAGTGATCAAGTGACAATCATATAATACCCATGGGCAGAAGAATCTCTAAGGTAGACTAGTAGCTCAAAGATAGTCAACAAATGGAAGCACCATAAGGGAAGGGATTATTGTCTATTTTATTGTTCTATCTTCAGCACCTAGAACAGTTCCTACCTGGAAGTAGGTACTTAATAATTGTTATTGAATGAATGAAAGTGAGTGAATGAATCAATGAATTCAGCCATTAATTAGTTGTGTCAAAGAATTGCTAAGTGATGTCATTTTGGACACTGCTCTTTACGGTTCCAATTCCACTCATGCTGCTCTTGTTTTTTCTCTCCAGCAGATCTCAGTCTCAGGAGGTGGTTTGCCCCCTGTCAGCACCTTGACGAATATCCACAGCCTGTCCCACCATAACCCCCAGCAATCTCAGAACCTCATCATGACACCCCTCTCTGGAGTCATGGCCATTGCACAAAGTAAGCTCTGTTCTTGGTCAGAAAACTTGAGGGCACAGAGAAAACTTGGCTGGGAAGCGAGTTAACCTGGTAAGAAAGGACTAAATTCACCCACCACTTGTAGGTTTGATTCACCTTGTTTAGTTTCTTATCTCTCTCCTCAATAATATTTAGATTGTTTAGCCTAAAACAAGCAAAAATATACAATGGAATTGAATCTTGGTCACAACTTACTAGCTGCACATCCTGGTTCCAATCATTGAATCTTTATGAGGTTCAGTTTCCCCATCTGTAAAATGGGTTGCTGATCAATGACAATGTGCATAGACATGCTTATAAATCTATAAGGCATGTATATGTATAATACTGTAGTTTATACTTTTGTCTAGTGTCCATCTCTATCCCTAAGTATGTGGTAGATTCTCCAGGAGTTTGTGCTGATGTTTCTTTGTGTTGGTGGAGATGGAGCAATACATGATGGGCTTCCTTCTAAATGAGGAATTTTATGTGATCAGATGAGACATCTTTGGCCAGTGGTAAAAATACAGTGAGAAGGAATTCTGAGGGAAACAGTCATAACATCTCTGGGTCTTTGAGAAGAAATAGGTTGTTGAAGCCCATGCTTTGAAGGTGAGGAGATGGGTCAGGTCCTTCCAGCTCTAGGAGGCTCATATTCAACAGCAAGCTTGTACCCTGTCCCAGATGGGCATTTCAGGGCACGGGAAGGCTGACGTAGCCCGTGTCTGTGGGTGCCTCTCTCAGAATTTTAACCTTGATGAATATTCAGCGTATTTTCAGCTTCGCCATGGCAGCTCAGGTCAAGTCATCATTGTGACTCTGGGAATTATTCCTGAGAAGTCTCAGAATAGATCTAGGGGTGGCACATTGCTCCTCTTTCTTTCAACCTGGGACCGCCCCAGGGTACTCATGGCTTCCCTTGTGTCAAGTGCCCCAGTTGACCACCTCTTTGCTTTAGTCCTGCCTTTTCCTCTCCTCCCTTCCTCTCTCCCTAAACCAGCGTTAGCCAGGATAGCAACTTGGGTCACTTCTGAAGAGAATGACTTATATGCTCTTTAAGAGCAATCCAGGACTAGGCCCAAAGGAGGCACACAGATGTTCTGAATGAGTATGTGTGGCCCTCACCCTATCCTTAGCTGCTCGGAAATTGGTATACTCCACATTTATTTTTGCAGAGGGAAGTGGAAATGGAGAGAGCCCTTGGAGGACTTACAAAATAATAAGTTATTTTAAATTTACTGCCTTTTCACTGGGCCCTCCCCAGAAATACGGTAACCATACTAATACCACTGAGAGTTATATAGGCTACCTGAAACCAGCTTGCATGCCATCTAGAAGATTTGATTAAAAGGACCATGGCTAAGATATCCCACCTCTTTAGTTCTACAACCAAAATCATACACAAACCATCCTACTTACCTTCTTTCTTCCCATGTCAAACTTGGGCTGACACACATAGTTATATATTCTCTTAGGTACTATCTGAACTAAAATTTTCCCTGAGGCTGCTCCGTATTTTTCAATTTAGTTCCTCCTAATTTTCTTCATCCATGCTTCTCTACTCTCTGACAGTAATCTTAATCTCCTACTGCTGAACGGCAACACCAGAGTGTACATTGACCTTAGGGTGTGTGTGTGTGTGTGTGTGTGTGTGTGTGTGTGTGTGTGTGTGTGTGTGTGTACTTGGAGTGGGAGGGAGCATGAAAAATGGTGAGGATCACCAGAAAACTTGGCTGAGCCACAGTCCTGCCTATGGAGTGTCGGGATGAAGAATTAGTTGCAAGCACCCCCTTTTAGCCAGCTCATGTCCTGTTGAATGCGTGGGCCCTGCCTCAGGACCACAGAGACCATGGAGAATGTGATAACAAATTACTTGGCAGTGCCAATTCCTCATTCTCTACTCATCTACTGGCCTGGACAACATGCTTCCTAAGCAGGAACCAGTGCCCAGAAAACAGTTGGAAAGGCTCAGAGTCACACTTCATGGGAGCTAGAATGACATCAGTGCCTCTCAGTCCTGGAATCGAGGCACATCAGGGCCACAGACTGTGTTGAAAATAAGATTCCTGGGCCTCACCTCTAAAGGTTCTAGCTCGTTAAGCCTCGGGTGGGGCCTAGGAATGTATATTTCATAAAGAGCTCGCCCAGATGATTGTAAAGCACAGGCAGGTTTCAGAACTATGCCCTCAAATGTCATCCACTCTACACAGGATAATTTGCTTTTCTGGGCAGAGATTTCCTAACAAGCAGCAACAATGGGCTCTTGGAAAACAGCAAATTTATGGGCTTCCTAGGAGACTGAGAGCATCAGTGGAAGGTAGGCGAGGGAAACAGTATTCCAGGGTATCAGGTGAGACGTGGGCCTGAGGAGAAGCTGGGCCCCTGTGGGGAATTGGAGATAGTGCTATTCTGAGGGTGATCTGAGGACCTCACCCCCCAGCCCCACCCAGGAAAGCCAGGAGGGGGCTTATTCCTCCTTCACTCACCTTTTATGTTTCTGATAACAATATCAGCTAAAGCTCTATGTCGGCAATTGTTAAGGTCTTTGTGCTATCTCCATGGAGGACTTCCTGCAGATCTGCTTATGAAACCCTCTCCATCCGAGGAAAGGCTCTCTAAGTGTTCCTTCCACGTTTGCCTAAAAGAGACCTTTTTCTGGGTTTCCTTCTTCATTTTACTGCCCCCTCCCCTCCAACCTTTCCCAGAAAGCAAGATCAAAGGAACATTGGTGGCTCCAAGAAAGAGGTTGGGTGTCTTCCCCTGATTCTCTTGTCCCCACTCCCACCTGCCTCAGCTGCCTTCTCCAGAGTCCTGCCCAGGGAACAAATGGATGGTGGGTACCAGGGACCAATCTTTGCTGTGCCAGCTCTAATTCTAGAGAAGCCTCAGGATATAGACAGTACAGAACTACAGAGGTCCTCATACCCCCCAGATCAGAAAGGTGGCAAGACCCACTGTAACTGCCAACCTTCAACTTACTAGTTCCTCCTCCCAATACCTGCTCCTTTTGATGCCACAAGCCCTGGTGTTACCAGATAAGATACGATATACACTTCATGACTGGCTGAGTTCCAAGGTTTTTTTCCCCTCTTTGCAACAGTCATGAAAATGAGCACCTAGCCTCTCTCGGGGTCTTTGCACAAAGCTGCTAAATGAGTGTCTTCAGACTTCATGCTCCCAGGACTATGGAGGTGGTTTTGTTTTTTTAATCAAAATGTAGGCCCCTGCACACTCCTGCCCTCTGCTGGACAGATAGATCTGGGCAATAACCTGTTCCTCAGAGTAAGGGCCTTTAACTCTGCCCCAAGGGCACCACCAGATCAAGCCTCTCTCAGACGCAGGCATGGATCCAGTGAGCAAGTAGGGTCAGCTTTCTCAGGGCCCCGGCAATCTCAAAGGAGCAGAGTTTGGGAGGTCATATGACTTCGAGAGACTCTCTGGCCTCAGTCAGTCCATTTCCATCTACAACTCACTATGGAATTTGAGCAAGTCCCTTAATCTGTCCAAGCCTCGGTTTTGTCGTCTAGATAATGGACCTATAAAATCGCTTCCCGTGCAGACTCTTGTGGCATTGGCTCAGCCCAGTGCCTGACACATAGCAGGGGCTCAGTGGATGACATTGCCATCCGTTCACTTCTCCTCATCCCTGAAGTATCTCTGACCTTTCCCTCTTGCTCCCACAGGCC
Source organism: Tadarida brasiliensis (assembly GCA_030848825.1). Classification (NCBI taxonomy): domain Eukaryota; kingdom Metazoa; phylum Chordata; class Mammalia; order Chiroptera; family Molossidae; genus Tadarida; species Tadarida brasiliensis. Next base: position 48,859,445 of record CM061273.1, read on the forward strand.
TCAACACCTCCCAAGCACAGAGCGTCCCCGTCATCAACAGTGTGGCTGGCAGCCTGGCAGCCCTGCAGCCGGTGCAGTTCTCCCAGCAGCTGCACAGCCCTCACCAGCAGCCCCTCATGCAGCAGAGCCCGGGCAGCCACATGGCCCAGCAGCCCTTCATGGCTGCTGTGACTCAGCTACAGAACTCACACAGTAAGGAGCTGGGCGTGCTGGGGAGGAGCACCGGGGGCCCTCAGCAGCCACCCTCTTCCCTCTCTGGGTCTGAACTTTCCCTGAAGTTTATCAGTTTGCTCATTTTATCCTGCCTATGATCAACCAAGACAGTTTCTCAAGCATAACTCTGTGTGGTGCTGTGCTTTTGCAGTTCCTTTACTCCACCCTCAGGATTCCCGGGGAAGGTTTGAAGAGGACAGCTGAGGCCTACCTGTAAGGGGAGCTGGAGATAGAGAGCAGGGCTAGTGTGTACGTGGAACACGTGCCATAGTTTCCCTCTCTGGCACCTGTGCATGGTGTCACCAGTCAACCACAGCACCTTTCCCAGTGAGCCCCATGTAGCCTTTCCAGTCCAAAGGTTCAAGCAGCCATTACCAAGTGATTATAGTGGGCATATAATTTGCATCCTGTTTGCCTTCCCTGGGATTGAAGAATCTTCTAGAGTCCCATGCACTCTGATTTACACACTCCAAGCATCATATCATGAACCACGAATAGAGGTGGAAAATACCACCTGCACACTTCCTGGACAAGGAATGTTAGCGTTTCTGCACGCTCCCCCACCCCACACAGGCTATTTCCCATTTCCAGTTTCTACACCTACCCTAAGTCTACCTTTCAGCCACTTATTTTCCACCCACTCCAGCCCCTATAGCTCTCCTCACCCCCATCCTGAGCCCTAGGCCCCCAGTCTTCTGGCCAGATTAGGGTATAGCCCCTGGCCTACTAATTTGAGGAGAAATCATGGAAAGGATGGCTTCCCTGCTTCAGGCATGGTCCCACAGGAACATCAGAGAAGTCTCTGGAATAGAGTGTTAGCCGTGGAGTCAGACAGACCTAGATTTAAATCCTGGCTCTGAGACTTACCCGCTGTGCAGCCATTGGTACACTACTTAGCCGCTCTGAGCCTCAATTTCTTCATCCATAAAATGAAAATAATATCTATGTAGAGTGATTATGGAGATAAAAAATAGTTATGAATGGTGTTTGGTAAGCATCAAGAGTTACAGAAACACAGTGACTGCCTATTAAGGGACTGACTCCTTAATAGGAGGGGGGCAGGAATGAGGAAGAGGACTTTGATTTCTCCCCTGCCTGCCTCAGGCAGAGCTGCAGATCTGAGGGAGACAGTCAAGTCCAGCCTTCTGCTATCCTCCAGGCTCTGTCCCCCTCAGGCCTGTGGAGCTGGTTTCTAAGCACCATCTCACATTCCAATCGCATTTTCGTGACTTCTCAAACAACTGCCACCGCCTGTAGCACAGTCTGGGAGCACATGTGCCCTAGTTCCCTTCTTCTCAGGGCCTGACAGTGTGCTCCCACTTTCCCCTGCCCCTCACCAGAGCAGGCTTCCTCAGTGGCGTCCTGGGTGGGTGGGACAGTCAGAGAGCCATCACCAGTGACCTGTGAACCGCTGAGGTCCAGCTGGCCTGGCTGGCTATGGAGAGAGAGCCCGTGGGGCTTCAGACCAGGAAATTACCAGCCTCCCTCCATAGGAAAGGCAAGCTGAGGCAGCAGGCAGTGACCTTCACCCCTGTTTCCTACTTAGAGGACTCCAAGGTAGAACAGGTTGGTCCCACCCTCAAGGCCAAGCATCCACATGCTTTTATTAGTTGGTCATGTGACCTAGAATTTACATAAATCTTATGGATAACTAGTGTGTGTCCAAAGGTTCCAGACTTGGTGGACAAGTACTTAAAAAAAACTAAAAATGGAGTCACATGTTCCTGGAGGTTTTATTTGATTCGAGTCTCCTTTTGTCTATCCATATTCCTGGGATGTTGTAAGACTATGATGTCAGAAGGCATTTTAATGCAAACTGGAAAGCCCAGAATTATATCAATGAGTTATACTTATGTCTAATTATAATTATTAATTAATCTATTATTGCTAGCACGAGACCTGGTGCTTGAGTTCTGGCAGAAATGGCAAGCATGTGCTGGTCAGCTCCTTCATGTTTGCCAGCTACTTAGACTTTTTTTCCTTAAAATCCCAGATGTACCACATACACCTAAGGATCACTTGGTGGTACCCAGGCATCTAACACGCTATTGAAAGTCGGGGGAAGAGAACTGCTCCCACCACAGAAGTGCTGTCCACCACTACATACTAGGCGCTGTGCAAGGCTGTTTATTTGGTACAAAGTGCTTTAAACATGATCTCTTCTAATCCTATTCAATCCACTCGCATTCAACCGGCAGGAAACTGAGGCTAAATAATTTGGTTAAGGAGCCAGGATTTAAACACATGGCCATTCTTTTTACCACAATACACTGCCTTCCCAAACATCTCCACTGCCAGTACCACCAGCCCCTTTTATCCACCCAGGGACACAGGAGCTGTGGTAAGGGATAGTGTGGGAAGTGCAAATGCCTGTGGGATCTGCACCTTGATTTTGTCTTCACTTTGTCTCTGCAGTGTACACACACAAGCAGGAACCCCCCCAGTATTCCCACACCTCCCGGTTTCCATCTGCGATGGTGGTCACAGATACCAGCAGCATCAGTACCCTCACCAACATGTCTTCCAGTAAACAGGTAATGCCATTGGGAAAGGGTGGTCGGGTAATGACTACGGCAATTGATGTGTAGAGAGTGTGGCGGATTTGGACTGAGCCATAAGTCTGGTCCTTCTGATGCTCTCCGTTACTTGCTAAAGGAATCTCTGAGGTCACAGGGCCAAAAAGATGGGCCACAAGCTAAAGACGCTTATTGTTCCCCTGGTATCCCCAACAAGAGCTCTAAATGAGGACTGATATTTGATAAGTCACTGGAGCCTGGATTATACGCAGCCTTTAGGCATGGAGATCGAGTATTTCCCTGGTGGATTGCCAGTGATGCATGGAAAAGGTATTTGCAAGGAGAGCTCAGGAAGTCATACCTTTTGTGGAGTTTTCATGCTTTGTAAGAGGGATCCCTACGGATTTTCTGCAAGTTAGTCAATGGAGAAAGTGAGTAGAAAGTCAGGGATCCTGAGGCTGATTTCCCCAGTCCAGAACCCATACTGGACCCACAATGCTGTAAGCTCTACAGAGTGTCCCATGGGGACTCCTCAGCAGACAGCCTATCCTGTCCAGGGGCCTGCATTCATTTTGCGTTTTATTTTTAAAAACAACAATTTAGAATCAGCTTCCTGGTGTACTGAAAGTGGGGAATCCAGAGGCTTAGTCACCGTTTCGGTTGATGAGTAATTCCCACGTCCACATAGAGGTTATGAGGTAGTAAGGACAACCAACAGTGAGGCTCATCACTGAGCTTGAACAGCTGGACTCAAATGAGGCACTGAGAGTTAGAAAACAGGACAAGAAGTCTGAACACAGATGACAATTCCAGAATAATACAATAGGCCTTTTAGTGGCTGGGCTCTATGCCGTGTGGGAACTGTTTAGCCTTTATCGATTACCAGATAAGTAGGTGACAACCTTGAACTTCATGTCAGAGGCTCTCAGCAGGGTTTGGTCTGGTTGATGGTCTTTTTTCCATCTGAGCTCTGCGAATCACGCTTCATCCACTGCCGCGTGCTTCCAGCAGGTTCTTTCATGCTCTTCCCTTTGCCCCCATCTCCTCCTGGGTCTGCAATGTTGTGAAGCAGGAAGGTTCTGTTCCTGGTTGTACCACTTGCTTGGTGACCTTGACCTTCCTGAGCCTTTGTTTTTTCATCTGCAAAACAAGAGTTGTAACACCTACTTGTTCTGGGGATTCAATGAGGTCACCCAGATTAAGTGCCTGGCGTGTCTCGGGTGCGCGCGCGCGCGCACACACACACACACACACACATACACACTGCCTATGCAGCTGGGCTCTGGAGTTGAGGAGCAAGGGAGAAGTGTGTGGGACCTGCTTTGCTACTCTTCTCTCACCCAATGGAAGATGAAAGGACACCCCCACACACACTGCCTTGCCCTTCGACTCCGTGCGATTTCCCACTCTTTGTAGCAAGCAGGGAAAACATTTATCTGTGCTCACAAATCTCAATCAGGGGGGCAGCCAGGCGCAGCAGCCCTGCTTGGGAATACCTTCCCCTTTGAAAGGTTTATCAATCCATCTGCCGCTTGGTCAGCCCTAGACAGGACTGTGATTAATTATTTCTGTCTTTCCCAAGTTGACTTTGATGCTTGCTTGTTGAAACAAGTCCTCTGAATTCAGGAAATGGTCTCTTAATCAAAATACTTCAAGATGCTCCCTGAGATGCCGCACCAGCCCCCAAATGGCTTCTCCCCTCCACTGGACAGAGTGGCCAGCCAACCTTGAAGCTGCATGCACATCCCTCTAGAACTACCATGAAGTTATCTCCAAGTCCCCAGCCATTTCAGGAGTCTGGTGACAGACTCACTTCCCGGATGATGAAGATGATGATGACACTTTGTAAGGATAAAATTATGTAGCACTCACAGTTTGTACTTCTCATGAACATCATTTCATCATTTTCTCTTTATTGAAACCTCCTAAGAAGTACAAAGAAGTCAACTAAGGCTCAGAGATGGAGACTGTTCTGCCCAAGGTCACACAGATGATCAGTTCTAGACCTGGACCTCCAGAATTTGGTCTTTGACTCTAAATCCTGAACTCTTTCCACTTAAACAACACTTGCCTTCCATAACCCATCTTTAAAATACCCACCGTAATTTCTGCTCTTGTGGTCTTTAGTAATCAGGAACAAGAATAAAAATTAGGCCCACATATTATATTTCAATCAGGAAACATTCTTCCTACAAACTAAAGGAGGAGAGGGAATGGGAAAAGCAGAATGAAGTAGAATGAGTGTAAAGAAACCCAGGGTGAAGAAAACTTGTGCAAACTCTATTCCAAAGGCAAAGAGTCAAAGTGAGTTCCAAAAGAGACCTGGTGGCAAGGCTGCTTTGTTTTAAAACATTATTTTCTGAAAGGAGTTTCAAGACCATTGCTAGGAATCAGGGGCACATAGAATGAGGAGAAGACGACTCCTTGTTCAAATATGTTGGGGGAATGGTAGACCGAAACAGTTAAACCCCACAAGGCAGGGTTTCTAGAATCTTTCAGGTGCTGATGTGCACATTGAACAGGGCCACTAGTGTGCACCTTGTTCCTCATTGACCGAGTCAAAGGGACACAGCCAGGGAACTGCTACTTCAAGGCACCCTAAAGAGCTAGGAAAAGCCAACAGATCCGAGCCAGTCCCAGCTCCTTCACCCCTTGCTACATGACTGTAGGCAGTTAACTCACTGCTGTGAGACACTTTCTTCATCTCTTATGGGGAAAACCCCACCCCCATCTCACAGAATATTCAAAGTGCCCAAGAGAGTGGCTGGTACATAGTCCAATACACAAAGTGGTAACTCCCTCCCTCTTCCTTCTCCTTTCTGTGATCCTTTAGGAGACACCTTCCATCCACTCTTTCAATATTTAACTCACTGCTTGGTCTACATGTGGTCAAAGTGGGTGTTCGCAATAAAATTTCTCAGGATTGGGACCATCTCTCAAGTACATCCTACCTCTTGGGCCCAGCTACAGATCCTTGCTTCCCATTCTTCTGCTGACACACAGATGCCTTCTCACCCACCTCCCAGAGAAAATACAGATAGTTCAGGGGCCTCTTAAAGCTCCCAAGCCCTTTGTACTTAGCTAAATGCTTGGGCTATAGTAGATGTTCAGTACATATAAGTGAGTGAATGAATGAATTCAAAACTAGCATTTTTGAGTGTCTTGCATTTATCAAGCAGCACTCCAGGTGCTTTTCCATCTTACCTGTCCTGGCTAACCCTCCCACCCATCCTGCAAGGCAGATATTTTATGCCTGATTTACAGAGCTAAAATCTGAGGTTCAAAAATGGGGAGGGATCTGACCAAGTTCATACAGATGATAAATCTGGAGACTGGTCTTCTCACTCCAAATCCATTCAACAACACTCACCTTCCATTTCTAAGCACCCATAAAAATGACCCAAGGTATGCAGGTATATAAGGCTAAAGCCAGAATTTGGACTTGTATCTCTCTGATCCCAGTATTTCCTCTTGTCAAGACAGACATTCCCCAGGGCCTTGTGGATCATGTTTCAGAAACTTCAGGCTAGGACTCTCTTGTTGGGAATCCTGGAGCTTCTGCCAGCTGTCCTTTCCAAAGCTTATGCCTCCTCTTCTCCTCTACCCTTTGGTGCTGGCGAATTGCTGTCTGAGTGGGTCTGTGCCTGAGCTCCTGCAAAACAATGCCCTGCCAGTCTGGAAACAAGACCATAGCAAGCACTGACCTCGGTTAGAACAAGTGTGGGCAGGCTGTGAGCTGACTCCTGTTTCCACAACTTCTCTACCTACTGTTCCACTTCCTAGTTTATAGAGAGGTCAGGAGAGGGCCCTCAGAGCAGTCACTGGTCAGGGGTGCTGACAAGGAGGAGGTGGGAGGCCTCATCATAAATCCCCTGCAGCTTTCCCCCACCCACCCAGCCTTCTCTACTGGCAGTGAGGCAGTACAGTCTGATGTTTAAGAGTACCGACTTGGGAGTTAGGCAGACTCAGGCTCAAGATTCTACCTCTTTCTACCTGTGTGACCTCAGGGAAAAGTCTTAGCCTCTCTGAGCTTCAGTTTCCTTGCCTGTGTATGAAGATAATGATTCCTCTTCCCTGGGATCATTGAAAGAACTAAACACAATAAGTCTTGTCACACACTAGCTCAGTGCTTGACCTGAAACACCCCGCCCATGGCAACTGGGGTGAACTAGGCTTCCCCGGATGGCAACTTGAATGTCTCTCAAGCTTAGAAAAAAGGATTTTAACTGGCAAAGGGCATGTGTTTCCCCATTGCTAGACTCAGAAGTTAGAAGGAAGTGATCTCCCTTGTCGCTAAGAGCACAAGCTTTTCTGTTGTGAGACCCTGGGCACGTTACTTAGAATCTCTCTAGACATCAGGTCCCTCATCTGTAAAATTGAGATTATAATCATTTATTTTAATTAGTAGAGCTATAATTAATCTAACAATAATAATAAAAATGAGTTATCTATACTCACTGTCCCCACTTCCTCATCCCCAGTTCTGTCTTGAGAAGACTCAGACTGGCTTTTGTCCTCACATTCCACTGGAACCTCTCTTGTCCAGCTCACCGACACCTCCATGCTGCCAGATCCAGTGGTCACTTTTCTTTTTAATTTTTAAACATTTTTTACAATTGACCTTCAATATTATTTTATGCTAGTTTTAGGCGTACAGCATAGTGGTAAGACATTTATATAATTTACAAAGTGATCCCTGATAAATCTAGTACCCACCTGGCACCACACATAATTATTACAATATTATTGTCTATATTCCCTGTGCTGTACTTTACATCCCTGTGACTATTTTGTAACCACCAATTTGTTCTTCTTAATCCCTTCACCATTTTCATTCAGTCCCCCAACACCCTTTCCCTCTGACAACTATCAGTTTGTTCTCTGTATCTATGAGTTTGTTTCTGTTTTGTTTGTTCATTTACTTGGTTCTTTAGATTCTGATTTCACACGTGAAATCATATGGTATTTGTCTTTCTCTGACTTATTTCACTTAGCATAATACCATGTTGTCGCAAATGGTAGAATTTCATTCTTTTTTATGGCCAAGTAATATTCCATTGTATATATGTGCCACATCTTCTTTATCAATAGTCACTTTTCAATCTCTGTGACTATCTCTGATACAATTGATCACTCCTTTCTTTTTTTACTTGGATTTTTGGAACATTACCCATTTCTGGCTCTCTTCCTATGGCACTTGGCATTTCCTTCACAGGCAACTCATCTTCCCAGTATTCAGTTGTTTGAGGGCCCCGAGGTTCATTCCCTTCTTAGTTCACTCCTGGCTCATCTCTACGAATCCCATGGCTTTGGATCAAGTGTACACACTGATGGAGTCTATAATTCTGTCTCCAGTGCAGATCTCTCCCCTGAGTGCCCATTCACCAACCCAATGCAACTTTGGCCTGTACATATGCATGCCTAATATATCTGACAAACCTGTCAAATTGAACCTGCCTAAAATAAGAACTCATCCTTTTGCTCCAATTTCTTCCTTCCCAAATTGCTTCTTCCTTGGGCTTCTCCATTTCCAAAAATGGTACCAGTTGTTCAGGTGAGATACCAGGGAGTTTCCTTGATTTTTTTCACCACACCCTACATTCAGTCCATCAGTAAGTTTTGCTGGGATGCTCCAAAGTACACCCTAATCTACTTCTTACCACCCCATTAGTTCAGCCCCTGTCTCTCACTGACCTCTTGCAATGGCTTCTAACTTCTTACCCCCACTTTCACTGTTGCCCCCCTATGGAGGGAATGGTTTGTTCCCCACAGAGCAGCCAGAATTCTCTCTTAAAAAAGGAAATCAGCCCTGGCCAGTTTGACTCAGCGGTTAGAGCGTCGGCCCGCAGACCAGAGAGTCCCGGGTTCGGTTCTCGCTAAGGGCACGTGCCTCAGTTGCAGTTTGTCCCTGGCCCCGGTTGGGGGTCATGTGGGTGGCAGCCACTCGATGTGTCTCTCTCGTGTCAATGTTTTTCTCTGTCTCTCTTCCTCCCTTTCTCCCTCCCGCTCTATCTGAAGATAGGTGCAAAAATGTCCTCGGGTAAGAATAAAAAAAAAAAAAAAGGAAATCAATCATGTTATTTCCCTGTCAAAACTCGCCAATGGCTTCCCAGTGCAACCAAACTGAAATAGAGACTTCCAAGCCCTTTGTGATCAGACCTGCCATTCTCATCTCCTTCCCCTCCTCCCTTTCCCTCCGCTTCAGCTGAGCCAGAGCCAAAGTGGTCCTGCTGCAGGGCTCTGCGTTTGTGGTATCTTCTGCCGGGAACACTCCTTAATGTGCACCTTTACTCCTTAATGTGCTCCCTCATTTCATTCAGCTCAAATGTCACCACCTGAAAGAGATCCCTCTTGATCCCCCTCCCTAAATTATTCTCTTTTCCCTCAAGTCCCCCTACCTTCTCACCATGCTTATTTTTCTACAGAGTATTCCTCTCCACCTAAAGTGTTATACATACATATGTATATTTGCTTATTTGTTTACTTGTTTATTGTTCAAAGCCCTCCCTAAAGTGATGTGAGGGTGTGAACAGGGTCTTGTTTACGGCTGTATCCTCTGTGTGCTAAGCATGTGGAAGGCATTCAAATGAATGAATGATAATTACCTGCCTCCAAGTGTTGATATACTAACTCAGTGCAATGATGCGTGCAAAGCCCTTCCTTAGCATAGTGCCCAGCACAGAGCAGGACCTCGATCAATGTTAACTATCACCATTATGTAACAGATCCTCTTAAAATGAGGACATCCTGAACAACCTCCACAGACATCACACCTTTCAGACAACGACCCTGTAGTCACTCAGAGATCCTCTGGGCAAGGCCCCCCATGGGGCTGCATGTGCTGGGCCTTGGTTCTGAGGGACCACAGTGTCCCCCTTATCAGATGTTTGTGTTTAGACTCTGAAGGGGGCAAATAACTCTAGTTCCTTTGACAACATTTAGGGCCCTGCCACCATTTTATTATGTGAGCAAACATTTGATAGCTGGGAAGCCCATCCCTAATGACAGGTCATAGAATCTCGCTGGCGTCTCCTTATCTGCCCTCTTGTTTGCTCTTCTATTGAAACCTGCAAGGTCACAAGCCATTTTCTCTCTCCTCCACCTGAAATCTGAAAATTGGAAAAAGGCTGATAGTGGGAAGTAAAGAGACTCGAGAGTGGGGGTGGGTGAGGGAGGAAGAGGAGGCAAAGGGTATCAGAGGACCCTGAGCAGAGCCTCAAGAATTTAAAAGGGTCAGAACCTGCCTCCTCACCCGAATGCACAGCTCCGTCCCACTCTGAAGGGCACGCAGAGCAGCATGGACGGAGGTGCCCTGGGCAGCAGTCTTAATGAGAACAGCTATGCCTGGCCGGTTTGGCTCAGCGGTTAGAGCGTCGGCCTGCGGTCCAGAGAGACCTCGGTTCAGTTCCCGCTAGGGTATGTACCTCAGTTGCAGTTTGTCCCCGGCCCTGGTTGGGTTGTGCGGGAGGCAGCCACTCGATGTGTCCCTTTCATATCGATGTTTCTCTCTCTCTGTCTCTTCCTCTCTCTCCCTCCCACTCTATCTAAAAAAATAAAATAAAATAAAATAATGAGAACAGCTATGCTGAGCACCGTTCTGAGTACTTCACCAGTATCGGCTCATCTAATCCCTCAACAACCTCCACTTTCTAGGTGTAGAAACTGAGGCACAGAGAGAGTAACCTGACCAAGAGCTCAAAGCTAGTAGAAGGCTCCTAACCTCGGAGCATCATAGAAAGAACACGTGCTAGGAGGGCATCCAGAACGGGTTCAAATCTAGCTTCACACCCACATCATTCTGAAGTCTTGGACAATTCATTGACTCTCCCTGAGCCCTTTTTTCCTAATTTGTAAAATGGACATAAGGGCAACCTCATATAGGATTATGGTTGGAAGTACTGATTAATGAAATGATAATGGGATAGCAGGCCTGTACTAATGGTAGAGGTGCGTGTGTGCGCGTGTGCGCACGCGTGTGTGTGTGTGTGTGTGTGTGTGTGTGTGTGTGTGTTTGGGAGGGGAGTCTTGAGAGAATAAGCCACTAAGCCAAATGGCAGAACCTTCCCCTGAGATGCCGACAAAAGTGAAAGGGAAGGAGGAGACAGAGGGAAACAAAAAAGGGACTCCTTGGAAGGAAAAGGAGAGGAATGATGTCCCATGACCGTTGAAATGAATGAGGCCCAGGGCTCTGGAAGGGATTCCACCCCATCATGGGGGTGTGGCTCCTCTCAGAGGCTTTCCCTGTCCATTCTGGGGTCTCTCCCCACCACCCCAGACACCTGAATTCTAGCATCAGAGTCCTTCAGCCCTTCGGTTTCTTTCCTGATCCTCCAAGTTTCTTGTCCTAATAGTAATAAACCTTATAAAGCACTTTGCAGTTTCCCACGCTCCTTCCCTGGTAAATCACTGGAGTAGTGCTGGTTTTCTCGTGTGCTTTATGGCCTTGTTGCTCAAAGTAGATCAGCACAACCTGGGAACTGGTTGGAAATGCAGATTCTTAGGCCCACCCAGGCCCACTGAATCAGAATCTCCATTTTAACAGGATCTCTGGTCCTCGTAGGTCCATTAAAGTGTGGGAACCATGGTCACGGGGACCCTGCTCTTAGCGGTCTCACTTCCACGAGAGGCAAGAGCTGCCGATCCAGCTGCTGTTGCAACCACACTGAGCACTTTAGAAACACCACTCTCACAGAAAGAGGAGCCCAAGTTCAGGATAAAGGTCAGCGAGTTATGACTATTGCAAGGTCTGCAGCAATTCATTCTCTCTTCTGAAGTGGCCGGAAAAGCCGGCTGGCAGGTTTTGCTAAAGGAAGTGTGCTTCAGGACCAACACCGCAGAACTGAGCAGGCACTCGGTCCCCAGCCCTCCACTCCCAGCTCTTTGCTGGCTGAGTTGGGTCTCAGCTCCTCTAGAGAAGCCAAACTAATGGCCCATGTCCCTGCCAATTGCACACAGCTGAGCTCTCTGTCCTTTCTCTCTGCAGTGTCCTCTCCAAGCCTGGTGATACCCACACATCACTTAGTTTGTGCACAGCAACAAGGATCCTATTTTCCACACCATCACTCTCCGGGCAGCTGTCATGGAAAAGCCCAGTGACCTGACAAGCACCTGCAAGAGGTCCCTGCTTACCTGACATCCTGTTGGTACCTCGGACAATCCATTCTCAGGAGGCGCAGCCCGAAGCCCAGCTTCCCTTCTATGCAGTATTGTCACGATGCCTCTCCCAAGATGTCAAGTCCTCCCACCTATCCCAGAGGTGGGAGACAAGAAACCACGGAAGAGGAAGAGAGAAAGCTGTAGTGTCTACATTATTTCTTCACCGAACAAACTGATGTGAAAACTTGAATCTGTTACTGAAATGAGGAGAGGAGGACACGTGCTATTGAACTGAGCCAAACACACTGTAAATATCAGCACTCCCTCCCCGACCCCCACCCCAACTGATCTTGAGATTTCTTTTAAAGAAGTAAATTTGTCCAATGGGTGTAAACTATAAACTACTGTAATTAAGTGCAATTTCCCCTCCACCTCCTCGCCCCTCTGCTGTATATATAATACTAAAGTGTCTATTAGTTTTCTTTGTAAAGGTCAGAGTTGAATTTTCAAAGTGATTTGTCCCCTTTCCCTTCCCCTATGGAGAAATATCCTAAGTTGGAAGTGAAGCCCTTACCCACTCTCTCATGCCTGGACACACACAGGGACACTGTATATTTTGGATTGACTGCCAGCTAACTCCAATCTCCTGATGTTAATACACATCTCTGGGTCCCTGAGGGGGGTGGGGTGGCGAACATAATGTCAGAGTAACGTCCTAGCTTCTGGTGGGGCTAGGGAGTTCAGCCAGTGTACCCCCAAGAAACCCCAAGGCAGGGAAACTGGCTGTTTGATAGCATAAGAAAAAGTTGTCCTTTCAGAAAGCCTCCCATTAAAACTATTTTATCACTGCCCAGAGTCTCATATTTCTGTCTCTGACACTTCCCCTGCCACAGTTCTTCCAAGGATCCCTGGCCTCCGTCTCCTTGGAATTTTCCACTTACTCCAGTGGGCTCCGGGCTGCATGCCCCCATGTCTTTGCACCATAAATTAAGAAGAGTGGATTCTCCCAGCTTGACTCCACAAGTCCATCAGAGGGGGATCTGGCCCGAGCAGGAGCCAACACCTTTTTCTTCTCTGCAACTCACAGGAGTAAAGTTATAGAACCAGTTCTTGGTGACTTGTGGTCATAGGAACAGATAAAAAGCAGGAAGAATGGAAACCCTGTGGGTCACTTTTTCATCTGCATCCTAAACATTAATTCCAGCCTTTCGTCCCTTCTGTAGGACTGTCAGTCACTAGGAGAGTGGGCTCTTGTGGGTGTCACCTACTGCCCGGGTTTCCCCCTCTGGTAGAGATGCTAATGGATACAAAACTCCAAAAGGAGCAAAGCTAAAGGCCTGGACACTCCGCCAGCAGGGATTTTGCCATAAATAATCCAGTGTTGACTCAGGAAGAAAGAAAAATGGACCTGTTCTCTTGGCTGTCTCCTCTTGTGTACAGCATAAATCTACTAGCATTTCTCACTTCTAATGGTTTCTTGCTTCAAGACCAAGTATTTCCCAGTCAACGTGTAAGTAAGGGAATTGTGCTGATCAGAACCCAAGCAACAGGTTTTCAAAATCCCAATTTAGTAGAAGATGTAATTCTCAGTGAGCTAGGCAAATTTACTGAGTACCTACTATGTGCCCAGGGCAGGGATGGATGGATATGGAAATGTTGACCTTATTTGGTTTCCGGCTCCCCTGGACAATGTAATTTGGGCAGAAGTAGTCAAGAGCAAACTCATGTTTGGGTTGAGATGGCTGAGGCCAAGGCCAAGCACCATGTGTCAAGAGAGCCCAAGGTCCCCTGTCACTAATTGAGATGGCCTGTGAGTTCCAGGAAGAGGAAGGGAATATAGGCCTCGAGCTGCAGCCTCAATTGGGGCCCCATTTCTGGACTCATATTGTTTCTGGAACAGCAAGTATCTGTATTTGATAGATTTTAGACCTTGCATTGTTGTAATGACTGAGAATTCAGGAAGTTATATTCAACCAAGAGGTCATCTAGGCAGAGGTGGAGGTGGGAGGGAGGATGGATGGGTTGGGGAAGTCTTTAGGGACTTTGCCTAACCAAATCTACAAAGACATATAGAAAGTGACTCTGTCAACTGAAAGCCCCCAAGAAGGTTAGCACCTCCCTTCTAAATCAAGGACTAATTGGTACAGCCACTATGACTAATAGTATGACGGTTCCTTAAAAAAATTCAAAATAGAACCACTTTATGACCCAGCAATTCCATTTCTGAGTATTTATCTAAAGAAATCCAAAACACTACTTTGAAAAGATACATGCACCTCTATGTTCACAGCAGCATTATTTACAACAACCAAGATATGGAAGCAACCTAAGTGTCCATCAATAGATGATTGGATAAAGAAGATGTGGTACATAAATACAATGGAATATTATTCAGCCATAAAAAGAATGAAATCTTACCATTTGCGACAACATGGATGGACCTAGAGGGTTATGCTAAGTGAAACAAGTCAGACAAAAAAAGACAAATACCATATGGTTTCACTTATATATGGAATCTAAAGAACAAAATTAACAAGACAGAAACTGACTCACAGAAACAAAGAACAAACTGACAGTTGCCAGATGGAAGGGGGTTTGGGAGGACAGGTGAAAAAGGTGAAGGAATTAAGCACAAATTGGTAGTTACAAAATAGTCACGAAGATGTATAGTACAACACAAGGAATATATCAATAATATTGTAATAACTATGTATGGGGCCAAGTGGGTACTGGGCTTATCAGAGGGGTCACTTTGTAAGTTATATGTCTAACCACTATTCTGTACACCTGAAACTAATATAATATTGAATATCATCTGTAATTGAAAAATAAATAGGGATCTCCCTGCACTGGCTCTAAGCGGGGCAAGTATACCTACTATGTATGGGTCCAGGTGGGAATTACCACTCTGAAGGTTCATTTGCAACTAAAAAAACCTCATACCTTCCTCCAGTATCTTATGGACTAACATTTCCAGTGTCTTTCTTTACACTCTGAGCCTAGGTTAACAGGTTGCTCCATTTTTACTATGACCTGCTGTCATTTTCTGGGCTGAGCTCTAGGGAAGCCTATCTTAAAATGTATTAAACTTCTCCATGCCAAACAGTGGATTATTCTCCCCCACCAAGGCAGAGATAACTGGAGTATTAGCTGATGAATTCAGGTGGGGAAAAAACACAATGCAGACAGCCAAGGAGTGTGAGCTCTGGGCCCCCAGTTGGGGGCAGGTCTTTGAAATTCATTTTGGAGCCAGAATGCCTTGATTACAATCTCCAGCTCCACCACTTAACCCCATACTCATTGTCCTCCTACATTAAATTGGGTGGTAATAATAGCACCTACTGTATAAGGTTGTTTGAGGAGTAAATGAGTTAATACATGTTAAATGCTTAGAAGTCTGCCTTGTATGTCGTTGAGTGCTGGTGTTCATATTCTTCCATCCCAGAATGCCTTCTCGTGTAGTCTTCTAAATCTGGTTGCTATTTCCAGATGACCTCATCATAAACTTGATGCTTGGTAAAGAAAACTGTCAATAATTGGTTAAACAATTTTATTCATTTCTGTGGCATGTGGCAAGTCCCGCAGTGAACAAAGGATGAGTCAGGAAGGGGAGGTCTGAGGACAGGGAAAGGCTTTGTCTCTTTAGGGAAAGAGGGAGGTAGAATGGGGTGATCTTGCAATGAGAGGGAGGGCCACAGAGAGCAGGGAGGCTGGGACTAAAGCTGGCTGTGCTCCTAAAAGTGGGTGGAAGGGGGTTCATGGAGGAGGAGAGCAGGGAGCAAGGAAGGGTGTGGGTCAGGAGGAGAGAGACAAGAGTGAACTTCTTCCCAAGGAAAATCAAGGCTAATGGGTCCCCTTTGAATGAGGAATTATTTCAAACAAACACCATTGAAATTTGCTCTGGAAAATAAGAGATTGCCAATAATGGACCACATAGTGGCATATGTCATATTGATGTCTTAACACTTCAAACTCAATTACATTTAACAGGCTGAATATTCATGAGAAATTGCAAGTAGATATAAAGCCTCTCTCTCCCTCCCCCCCTTTCACTCTCTCTAAAAATCAATGGGAAAAATATCCTAGAGCGAGGATTTAAAAAAAAAAGATCCCTCTGGCTGCTGAATTGTAGGGAGGGGCGAGAGTGACTGCAAAGAGACCATCAGGAAGCCCATTGCCAGCATCCAAACCTGAGGTGGGGAGGGGCATGGAGGTGATGAGAGGCTGGCTGATGCTGGATGTTGTTCTGAAGGCAGAGGATTACCAGGCAGGATTTCCTGATGGTTTAGATGTGGAGTGTAAGAAAGAGAAGCATCAAAGATGATTCTAAGATTCCGGGCCTGAACAAAGTAAAAAGCAGAAACTGATGTTGTAGAAAATGAGAAACAGTGTTGCCTGAACATGGATTCTATCTCAGCTACTTTTTAAAGTGTTACTTTAGGAAGCATCTTGCTAGTACGTGATATCTGCTGTTAGCATGTCTCTGATATGATATCAGGACTCTTCAGGTAGCAGTAAGATGACATTTAATCATCCCTCCAACAAATGTTTATTGAGTGCTTTTTAGATGCTATATACTCTTCTAGGCACTGGGAGAAAAGTAGTTTTTAAAATGTCACTTCGTCCATGGAGCTTACATTCAACTGGGAGGAAACCAGCAATCACTGAACAAATACACAATGTGCCAGACAGTGATAGGTACTAGAACGAAAAACAAAGCAGAGAAAGGGCACAGGGGCAGAAGGAGATAGAGTCAAATTTTTGTAGGAGGATCTCTATAACCTTGCTTTCCAAGGCAAGGTTTCTTTTTGGGCATCCAGACTAAAAAGATGCAAGAGTGTGTATTTCTGAATCACCTACACTAGTGGTTAAAGACTTATTCCCTGTGCTGTCTCCTTCTCTAGGAGAGTGTATGCGTTTCCTGTGGCCACTGTAACAAATTACCACAAACTAGGTAGCTTAAAACACCAGAATTTTATTCTCTCACAGTTGTGGAGGCTGGAAGTCCAAAATCATATCACTGAGGACAGGGAAAGGTTTTGTCTCTTTAGGGAAAGAGGGAGGTAGAATGGGGTGATCTTGCAATGAGAGGGAGGGCCACAGAGAGCAGGGAGCTAAAACCAAGAGTCGACTGGGCCGCACTCCCTCTAGAGGTGAGAGGAGGATTTGTTCCTCCCCTCCTCCAGCCTCTGCTGGCCAGGTTCCCTGGCTTATGGCCACATCACTCCAGTTCCTGTCTCCAGGGTCACATTGCCTTCTCCTCCTATCAAATCTCCCTCTTTCTCCTCCTCATAAGGATACATGTGATTACATTTAGGGATTATCTAGGATAATCTTCCTTAATCACATCTACAAAGACTCATTTTCCTTGTAAGGTGACATTTACAGCTTCCAAGGATTAGGACCTGATCTCTTTGGGGGTCATTATACAGCCTAATACAGAGACTTTACAACTCACCGTGAAAACAGAACTTAAGGTGATCATTTTTTTGATATCACTTTTCCAATTATAACTCATCATTACTTTTGTAAATAGGTTGCCTTGCCTTGTGCAAGAAACATGAATGGTCACCAGAAAGATGCCTGTTTCTTAATCTTTATGAAATACACTTTCAATAGGAGCCGCACTTTGGAGAAGCTTGACTCAGTAGTTGAAAAACTTAAAACATGTTGCTCATATTTGTCTCATGGAAACAAAATAACAGGCTGCCGCTGTCATTAGGGTTAACCATTCATCCACTCCTTTGTTCATCTAGTAAATATTTATGGCTGCCATATAGAATCATGGGTAACAGCCCGGGCTGAGGGAGTCAGGCAAATCTGGGTTCAAATCCTGGCTCTACCACTTATTAGCTGTATGATCTCAGGAAAGCTGCTTAACCTTTCTGAGTCTGTTTCCTAAATGGGATTAAATGAGAAACAGGTACATAAAGCCCTT
This sequence comes from Tadarida brasiliensis, assembly GCA_030848825.1. Classification (NCBI taxonomy): domain Eukaryota; kingdom Metazoa; phylum Chordata; class Mammalia; order Chiroptera; family Molossidae; genus Tadarida; species Tadarida brasiliensis. The sequence goes on from CM061273.1 coordinate 48,877,208, forward strand.
TGCCTGGTACATAAGAAAGTGCTCAATAAATGTTAGTGATTAGCACCTAGTCCTTCTGCAATGACAACATGGACGAACATGATGGCCTCATCCCCACAATCACTGAATGTCTTCCCCCAACTAGATGTAAGTTCTGTGAGATCAGGGGCGTGGTGTTTTGTTTACTGTTTTGTCCCCAGCATCTAGTACCTGGCACATATTAGGCACTCAGTTAATATTTTTTTAATGAATGTGTATATGTGTATCATTGAGTTTACTAGTTTTATTTCTGGAAAATGGCTCAAATGCACACCTACCACCACCACCACTGTCTGCCCCCCTACTCCAAGCTTCAAAGAAAGGAGCGATTCATTGTCTATTACATATTTCCATTTTATAAATGGGGATAAGGAGAAAGGAAAGATAAAAATGGAGGTCCTAGATAATGCTTTATGGTTAGTGTACTACAAGGGTGAGTTAGACCAGCTCAGAAACCATTCTGGCTTCTGAACTGCCATTCAAAAAGGAATACCAACAATAACACAAAATCACTTCTCTCTCCCTGTGGGTTTGATCTCTATACCTCATCTGCAAATACTGCTACCATCCACAGAAAGATGATCAGATCCAACTTCCCAAGGACAAGAAACCCTAGGTATGCCTCTCTCTACCAGTCTAACCCAGGTCTTCATTCCTTTGACTATTTTTTGTACATTTTCAAAATACAAGGCATCTGAGACACATAATACGTGCCCATTCACTCATTCATTCAACAAACCTGTTTTGCATACTGACTTTGAAGCAGACACTGTAGTGGGTACTGGGGTCAGATGCCCTAAAGGAGTTGCCAGACTGGCTGGGGAGACAGATAAATTAATAAGTGATTGCAATGCAGTGTGTATGTGTTAGAAGGTAGAGCAGTAGGACAATGAAGGAAATTCTGTTTGAGTAGAAATCAGAGAAGCTTCCTTGGAAGGCACTTGAACTCCGTCATCAAGAATGAGTGACAGTTTCCCAGGCAGATGGGGGGTAAGGGAGTGGAGGAGACATTTCAGGCTGAAGGACCACAAAATGCAAAGTGAGTGTCCAAATCAATGAGTTCTTGGTAGTGTTTCAACCCAAATTTTCTGTCTTCTGCATGCCCGAGACTTTGCCTGACCTTCTCTTACTCTGGCTCTGTAAATCATGATCTGACACAGTGAAATATGTTCTCCAGGCTACAGGGTCCTCAGGTCAAGGTAATGGATCACTAGCCAGCCAGTGCCTCTGAGGAGTGAACCAGAGCCTGGGAATCAAGTATGTGGGCCTCACATCTCAGATGAGCAAAAGTAAGGCATGGGGTAAGGCATGTGATGTTTACGTTCACAAACTGCAAAGCCACTAGTTTGCAAAGTGTCATTACATCGGCAGCTGGAGGGTAATTTTCCTGTTACTCAAGGACTCCTGACTGGGCTCTGATTGGTTTCTGGAGAATTGTTTTATGACCCAGAGCCAGGCAGCACTAGATAGGAGATGTGGTTTGCTGGGCAGAAGTTTACAGGGCAGGAAATTGCTTCACTGGGCACAACCATTCATAAGAAACACCTCTGGGAAAAGGAGACCAGGCTCCTGGCAGGTCGGGCCCTGGCCATGTGTTTACATCGGCAACAACCCGTGTTCCTGGTTACACAATGTGGCAACGTCACTTTGAATGGGGGATCTTTGCTCCTTGGAAGAATAAACACATTCCTCACTTGCAATGGAATTAGCAGACCTCACAGACTTCTCAGTGACTCTCCTGGAGGCCGTAATGTCATAGGAAGGTGACTGTAAACATGATTAGCTGTATAACTTAACTTATTTCAAATTTGGTTGAACTCTCCTTTAGTTGACAGTACAGCCTTAGATGAAGATACTCCAAAGGTGCAGGGTGGAAAAGGGTGACAATCCTTTGTCAGGCAGTTGCCAAAACCACACTAGGTTTCTCAGGAGCAATCCAGTCAGTGGTTTAGGGGTCAGTGGTCAGTCTTTGGGGAGGAGGGGCCAGGGCTGTGGGTTGTTTAGATACATTCCAAAGCCGGCATTTCCATTGTCCCACCAGCTCTTAGCTGAGTTCTAGAGTCCAGAGTTTTCAGCACTGGAGCCATCAGATCTGCACATGTCATGGGGAAGAAAGATAAAGGGCAGTGGCCAGAGTCTCCAGAACCATGGGGGTCTGTCTGGCAAGCTACTGGAGGCCTCCAGCCCAGCACTGTTCAGTAGAATCAAGAGTCACGCCCCAGGCCCTAGTCTTCCCCACCCACCTCCTCTGTAAACCCCACCTCAGTCCCTTCCCGGCCAGGTGAGCTTCAGAAATGAGCTGCGTCACCTCTCTAAGGTCTCGGGTTCTGTATCTGCGAAGTGGGGGAGAATCATGCTATTTAACGTCATAGCTCAAATGGTGGGATTACATGAAACCATGAATTTCTTCACTCTTGAGTGTGTTTGTACACTTAGGGTTTGATGCATCGTCTCTGGGGGCAGTTGAGCAGGTAGGGGAAACTTGGAAGGGAATTTTATTTTATGTTTTTTTTGCCTTTCTATGAGGAGTTGCAGGCAATTCACAATTACCCCCAACTTAGTTCAGGACCTACTAACTATGTACTTAGGTTTTGGGGCAGAACATCCAAGGGCAGGAGCAGTCAGTGGCAGAAGGCCCTGGGCTTGCCCCATCTGAGCTTGTTTTATTGGCTTCCCCAGAGACCATTTGTCTAGTTCTGTCTCCCACTTGAATGTTTAAGGGGGCCCAGGCCAGGTTATTCTTGCTCACCACTATATCTTCAGTACCATACAGTTCCTGGTGCATAGTAGGTTCTCTTCAAAAACTTGTTGAATGAATAAACAAATGCGTGAATGAATCAATGAACGGATTATACTTCCTTTAAAATATGAAAACCATTGATAGAGTGAATCCATAACAAACCTACTGTGGACTTACCATCTAACTTCACCTCATCGGATAAGCACGAGCTGTGGTTCCTAGTTCCCTTGTACAGAAGGAGCAAGTGTGTCAGAGAAAGCAAGGTGGGTATGGTGCTAAAGCCTACCAAGGCAGTTACAAGGACAATACTTAGCCAAGGACCCTTTAGATAACTAGCTCAGTAAGTACCCACTTTAATAGTCGTTTTCAGCTCCCCTCAGGATCTCAGGCTTACTGCTGCCCCTTCCCTGCCCCCTTCCCTGTGAAGGAGACTACAAAAGGTTTAGAGCCACTGCTCCTAGGTATTTGGGGAATAGTGTTACTGGTCAACTGATATCCAAGTCCTGCTGGAGGAACCAGGATCAGCCCAGACCTGAGGGATGATCCCACGGGGTCAGACTAGAGGAGTGTGTGACCAGGGAAGCATAGGACAGACCCAGAGGAGTGTTTTGGGATCAAGGATGTGGTCCATGCGGATGTGTTAGAGGCCTCTTTTGAGGGGGTACCCCTGAATGTGGTACCTGTATATGGGTCTGATGTCCTAAAAGGCATGCTTCTCAAACTGAGGTATAGGTAGCACAGTAAGCCAGGGGTACAATTAGCCACAGGAAAAATAACTCACCTTCCTGGAGCATCAATTTTATTCAGAGACAAGTAATTTTAACTTCATTTGTATATAAAAGCAAATTGATAGATCATGGTAGGAAATACAAAATTCATAAGCATTTTTAAGATAAAATGTGGGGCTTCAGAGAAATTTCCTGTTTGCGGTGATCTAAAATCCTAGGCCCCTCGAGAACTGTGAATTCACTCTTCTCTGCCAATAATGGTCCTTCAGTAGAAACGTTTCAGAGGCACTGGCTGAAAAGAGCCATGCAGAAAAATGTCACCCATTGACTGTGCCCTCGCCGTCCACGCACGCTGCCAGACCCCCGCCCATGCAGTGAAGGTCCCCTCGATGAGATGATGGCATTTGGTAAAGCAGTGGCACTTCACATCACCAGGGCTGACCCTTGGACCTCAAGAGATCAACTTGCTGTCCTTCTCCCAGGTTCTCTGAGATATGAATCCCCTGTCCTAGAGGAGGACTTGGACCCCTGTGATTATTTTCTTCACTCCTGGTGGCCAGCACAGACAAGGCACTCAGTTATGGTGTGTTGGGGTGAACCGAGCTCCAGACAGATGCCTTTCTTCCTCTTGTGGGCGGAGGCAGCTCTGGCCTCAAATCCACAGGGAGCCCCAACCTAACGGCATGGTCACTGCTAACACGTGCAGCTCTGGTTGGGACCCAGGGGGGGCAAGTTTCACTTCCTCTGTTTCCAGGGCTAAAGGGTTGAGAAATTCTTTCCAAATAGAGACAATATATATATTTTTTAACTTTTATTCACACTTTTGAGACCAGGACACTGAAGCACGTGGAGCAAGTTAATAGCTCCACTCTGGAATATACGGAGATGAACGGTGAATGAGCACCTGGGTCTGGGAGTACCTGTACTAAGTTTACTCTTTGGAAAACTTTGGTCGCCAAAGCAGAGTTCTTGGGGAATCCAGCTCCAGTCCTTCCTCTGACCTTCTGGCAAGTACAGCTCCTCTGGGTCTCCCCGACTCCAGTGCAAGCCCCCGAGAGTGGGAATGACATCTAATTAATCTTTGTACCTCCTACCACTTAGCGGAGTCACTGCATAGAAGACGCTCCCAATAGATATTTGCTGGTGATGAGTATAACAGCATTTACCGAAGTCATTTGCCAAATATTTATGTTCTGTGCAGTCTGCTGGGCATAGGGATTCAGTGATGAATAAGAAACAGTCTCTCCCTCAAGGGGCTCATGCTTAGTAGGGAAGGCTCATATGGAAAATACCCATTGCATGACAGAAAAACTCAGAGGCAGCATCAGGGCCATTCCAGACAATGCAGGGGATGCCTGCTGGCCAGCCAGTGGACTCAGTAGATAACGTGAGGACTTCTAAAGCCCCTAAGGTGGGCTTCGCCGCCCACAGCTGAAGTCATGGGGGACCAAAAGGAGGATCACCTTCAACGGTGGGCTTTCACAGTCACAGGAATGCCCAGAGTGGGTGGGCCGAAGGGTGACCTCCCCATCACCCTGTAGGAAAGTGAGGCCAGACTAGCACCTGTTGAGACAGGTAACTCCATTTGCCCATTGTCCCATGTTTGCAGAGGAGGAGCAGTGAACTCCAAGGAGTAAGAGGGGATGGGTCACAACCAGGTGAGCCTCCTTTCGGTGGCACCACAAGCATTAGCACAGAGATAGAGCGGCTGTCCTGGAAGGATTTATAGCTCCAGATTTCCAGGTCTTACCGTAAACAGTCTCTTTCTCAATTGAAACATGTCAGGGGTAGGGGGAGTAGGCAGGTGGGGACAGACTAGAGAACTTAGTAGAAATGTGCACATTTGGTTGTAGCAGAATGGGGAGTTTAGAAGAGAAGGGTGGGGGTGCACAGAGCTGTTCATGGCAAATATTGTATGGGACATTGAACTAGTTAATCATAATGCTTTATTTTTTGCCTTATTCCCTATGGCCAGGCCCAAAAGGTCACAAACATGCTTTGGAATGTAGTGATATCCTTAGGCAAGCCCCGAGAGCCAGCACAGTGGGAGCATTGTCTTACCCAGGCTTCTGTTCTCTAGAAGTTTCTCCCCTACACCCAGGGTGCCTCACCCAGGGCCGGTTATTGCTTAGGGGAGGGGGCAGGTGGCTGGTATCTCTGGTCTATCTGTAGCTTCTGAGTCAGACACACAACAGAGCTATCCCTGAAGAAAGGCAAACTGCTTTGGTGGGAGGTGGGAGGAGTGGCAGGTGGTGCCGGAGGCAGGGAAGCAGTTGGTGGAGGGTGAGGAGTGGAGGAGGAGACTACAAGTGGGAACCTCAAGCCTGTGGCTGGGAAAGGCACCAGTGCCACCTTTGGACGCCTCTCTCTCCCTTCAAGCCTTCCCTCGGTGTCTATTCTTACCTGATGTCACCGGAATGAAAACAGGTGCCCAAGGGAAGCAACACACTCTGCAATTTGCCTGGACCACACCCCAGCAGACCACCTTGAAGGGAGGGTACTAGGTGTTCCCTGCCACTGCAGCCCTGTCCTGGGCTTTTCTGGACTCAGCCTGGTCAGCATTCTGCTCCTAGGCGGGACTGCAGGCTCAGCAGGAGTTGAAAGATGTCCCTCAAAAGCCCCCAGAGCAAGCCTCCCTCCTTCTGCTTCTCTGGAGACATCAAACACCCCAGGCCTGGGCGGGCCAGCCAAGTTAACAAACACAGCCAGGCTTGGGGGAGGCTTGCAGGCCTCTCCTCAGTCTCCCAACAGCAGCCTGAGCAAATCCCCCTGGGACTTCAAAGCCAGCTGCTTGTTTGCCTGGCCACAGGGCAGCAACAATGCTTTCCCTTTGACCTAAGAAAGCATCCCTGACAGGATTGGTGGCCAGGGGCCCAAATAGAGCACAAGACTCTGCTTAGGGACTGTGAGGTAGGCATTCCCGCCAGCTTCCTTTGACAGTCTAAAACCAGGCGATGTGTTTGATGTGTTCAGCAGACTTGATAGGAACTATGTCCCCAGGCCCCTGGATATACCTCTGGAAAGACTGCCCCCACCAGGACTCAGTTCAAAGAGGGCAGGCTCCACCCCACCCGCAGGGTGTAAGTGGCCATCAAGGGGAAATGAAGACCACAACCCCATGCACTTGCTGCTTCTGGGAAGGTACCCTTCTTTCCAGGGACTCATCACAAATCGGGTGGTGTGGTGTGTGTGTTTGTCCATGCCAGGTGCATGTGTGGCCAAACACACATGTGTACATATCCCAGTGACCCCAGACACCACAGTTCTATAGGAACTATGACCTTGACTTCTATTCCAAAAACACATTTTTATGTTTGATCTGGTGTATGAATGGTGTATGAGAAGCAGTAAATGAAATCAACCAGTCTGCTCACGAGATGAAGAAACTTATCCTAGGACTTATCCTTCAACTAATTTCTGCCAGGTCAGACTTTCAGGGACCCTCACTTTGAGGCTTAAAAATCAATTCCAGATTATAAAATCTAGCACCCATTTAAACCTTTAACAAGATTTTTTTTGGTAATAATTGCGATGATGATGATTTTTCCCTGATGAATGGCCCTTGCACATCCTCTGTCCCATGCAAAAGAGGATATTAAGAGTGTCTGGCCAGGCTCCTTTTGAAGACGTGGCCTCACGATAGATGCAGTGTGGAAAAGGAGGAGGTATGTGGACACCAAAGTCACCCAGAGCAGGGCTCACCTTCTAATTTTGCCTCTTACTCCCTACGTGAACTTGAGAGCATTATTTAACGCTCTGATCCTACATTTCTTCATCTGTAAAGGGGCTAAAACCTACTGGAAGATTCTACTCTAAGAAAGTAACATTCTTGGTGATTATAATAAGAGGAAATCATTGGGCAAAGAACAGCTTTGGGGCAGAAACCCAGATCTGGGGTTGCAGGTGCCACGCATATGATATCCACTACAGATCCCTCTGCAGGTTAGGGAGGCGGCATCCACGTGGTTTAGAGCTCGGCCACTCGAGCTGGACTGCCTGGAGTCTAACCCGACCCTGCCACTTTTAGCTGTGTGACCTTGGGCAGCACTTAATGTCCGTGCTTCAGTTTTCTCATCTGTAAAACAAGGATAATAATAGTCTCTACTGCAAAGGACCGTTGTTAAGACAAAATGAGTTAACATATATAAGTGCTTAGAAAATGGGTGCCACATAGCAAGTGCCATTTACTGTTTGCAATTTGTATTATTATATTGTCAATACTGGAGTCACATAACACTGTCCTGGTAAATACTGTCCAGGAAATATTTACAAACATTTGGTGAAAATGAGCAACATGTGTGGGGTAAGGGGAAGGTTTACTGATTTATACATACAGATCTGTATAGCAGGACGGACAGGGGAGATTTGGGTAGCTGGGATTTCAGTTCAAAGACATACTCTGAAAGTCATTTGCGCTAGTGTGATGGAAGGATGGGTGGTAAGCAACCCCACTAAAGGTGGTAGGAGCTAAGAAAAGCACTCTGACTCCTGCTGTCCCTCCCCTTCCTGTGATTATTCCATCATCTCTTAAGAAGGTTTAAAAAATCATGAGATCTCTAGTTTCGTGTGAGATATTGCATTTTAACTCTACAGTAAAAATCTCAAAGAATCAAGGCTCTGAAATTTGAATTTTATCCTATCCTAGGACAGCAGTCCCAACGGTCTTCACCTACCCTGACCACCCAGGTGTTTCCTGGTGACCTACAGGCAGCCTCCAAGCTGCAGGTGCTGCTCCTTTTGTCTCCATAACAGAGGAGATTTTTGTCCTGGTTGCCTCTTCACAGACCTTGCCCTGACCTAGAAAGCTTCCAAGTGCTGAAGAAAAGGGTACAGGAGATGGAAGGGAGCGGAAAAAAGCTAAATAAGCTACCATGGCTTCTAGTCTAACTGATTAGGTAATGCAGGATAACCTCTCCTTGCATTCTAGACCTCACTCTACACAGAAGTCATGCTTTATCACATGATTATTTTAGTGAGGATTATATATGTATATATTCCTGCCTTCAGGGCTTTTTCCCTCTCTTCTTAAACATACAAATAACACATTTTAAGTAATGTAATTCAAATGAAAAATAGATGGATTTAGTTAACCCTAAACTTAGCATAAGTCAGCAATGTGTCATAGTTGCTAAAAAAGACAAAAATCTGGACTGCATCAATGGAAATAACTGTGTCTAGACTGTGTGACAGAAGACACCCACCTTGTTTGCAACCAGACCTCACCTTAAAGTCTGAGCATCACTTTTCAAGAGGGACATTGACCAACTAGAAAGCCCTAAAGAGGACAATAATCAAGATAGTGAAAAGTCTAGAAACTATCTCATACAGACAATGGTAAATATCCTAGAAATGAATAGTCTGAAAGGGAAGACCTAAGGAGAACAAATCAAATACGTGAGACCTATGGAGAACAAAAAGCAAATGTAGAGGAGAAAACACACTGCTCTCTGGACCAGTGGGCAGATTGTGGACCCACATGAGAATTATTCAACAGTTTGTCACTGAACTGAACCCACCCTGGCAATTGGTAAAGGCTGGAGGATTATCTCTCAGTGACATAGTATAGGAATAACTACATTAAATGGGGGGTTGGACAAGATAAGAGTTGTCTAAGAGTCTATGAATCTGTTAAAAAATTATAAGTAGCCTGAGTCTCCTATTTTGTCAAAACAGGATATCTCCCTAAAACTCCCACTATTAGAGTCATTTAATTAGGCAAAGGCATTCTTTGTTCTGGAATATCTCTTTTAAAATGCAATATGCCACATGAGAAAGGTAACACATTAGCACAGATAGATATCTAAGAAGGAAGTTTGGAGTCCTAGAAGTAGTATTCAATTGGGAATCAGAAGTTTGGGGTTGAATCTCCCACTTATGCACTGTGTGGTCTTCAGCAAATTACTTACCTCTTTGAGTTTCTGTTTGTTCATCTTTTAAATGAGAATAAAAGTATCTATTCTCAAACACCAAAGGCATACACATGTTGCTAGTACAGATCTAGCAAGTGTGGCATAGCTCTAGGGACAATCATTCTGGTAACATATCACATTAAGATGGCATGTTCCTTTAACATCTATCAACATTCACCACTTTCATTCAGTATTTTACTGGCTATCCCAGCCAATGTAATAAGGCAAAAAAAGAAATAAAAGGTAAAAGGATTGGAAAGGAAAAAATAAATTGCTGCTATTTGTTGATAATATTTTTGTCTTCATAGAGAATCCAAGAGAATTTATAGATAAGTTATCAGAACGATTAAAAGAATTGTGCAAGGTTGCTGAATTCAGGACCAGCATACAAAAAAAAAGAAATCAGAAGTATTCCTATACACCTGCAAAAACTAATCAGGATACATAATCTTTTTTTAAAAAAATACTTTTATTGATTTATTTAGAGAGAGAGGAAGGGATAGGGAGAGAAAGAGAAAAAAACATTGATATGAGAGTGAAACATTGATCAACTGCCCCCTGTACACCTGCTACTAGGGATTGTGCCTGCAACCTGGCTATGTGCCCTGACTGGGAATTGAACCAGCAACCTTTTGGTACATGAGACAATGCCCAACCAATTGAGCCACACTGGCCAGGGCAGGATATGTAATCTTTTAGAGTTACTATCACCATATCCACAAAAATTAAACAGTATTAGCAATGGATCTAATAAAAGAAGGTTGATGCAAATTAAGATAATTATAAAACTTTACTGGAAGACAAAATGCCTAAATAAATGGAGCCAGATACAAAAATGTGTGAAATCCAACAACAGGCAAAATGAATTTAGGGTGATAGAAGTCAGAATTGCCTAGGGGTAGAGGAGGATTGAGGGACTGAATGAAAAGGACCAGGAGGGAACTCTCTGGGGTAATAAAACTGTTCTATATCTTGTTTTGAATGGAGGTTACATGAGTGTATACAATTATCAAAACTCATTGAATTTTGAACACTTAAGTTGTGTCATTTTGTTGACTATAAGTTAAACTTCAATAATTGAATGAATGAAGTGGAAAGAACAGGTGATAAAAGGGAGCTTCAAAGTTAAATTTGGGGTAGAAACTTACAGTCTCCACTCTGTGATCCTATAGTGCTCATAATGTAAAGCCTCATTGTGGGGAAGGAGAGCCAATGTTCATAGATGATCTATGTCTCTCTTGCATTTTTATCTTTTTATCTACTTCAGAGTCCACATACAACAGTAGCAGAGTGATGGTCTGTTTCAGAAATCTGGGAAGAGTGAGGCATACTGGTTCTACTCAACTACACAAAAGTTAAAAAGAAAATTCACAGAACTAAGACCTCATCTTGGCCAACCTCCATCTGATCCATGAACTTCCCTTACAACAGGTAAGCCAGTCTTATGCTTGAACCTCTGCAGTGACAAAGAGCTCCTGCCTTCCCGGTAACATTAACAAACAACAACTAACCTTTCCTAAGTGCTAATGATGTGCCTGGCACTGTTCAATCCCTTTGCTCATTCCAAATATAAACAGCTCTATCTGTAAAATGTTCAGACAGGACTCCAACATTTCTCTCCTATCCTCACAGGTCTCTTAACTGAGGGAAAATGAGGGTTTTCATCTTGGAATGGGTTGGCCATGGAGATTATAGGGGAGGACAGAGTTGGTATTCATTATGTTACATGTTTATCATCATAAATACAGTCTATACCGCACTCTGAAGTAATAGCAATAGTAGCAGCAATAGTTAAAATTTATTGAAGCATATACTCATTTTACATACATTTACCTCATTTGATCCACATAACAACCCTATTTTTTCTACAGATTAGCAAAATGTTGCTTTGAAAGATTAAATAACTATCTTTAGGCCCCAGAGCTAGTAGCCCACATTCTGGCCCACGTTGTCTGACCCAGAGGCTGAGCTGTTAACCCCACCATTCTGCATACGTTTACAAAGTTAGTATTTTTCTGAGAAGAGCGTAATGGAAAAAAAATCTCTGAACTAGGGGTGAGAAGACCTGAGCTCTGCTCCCTTGTCTGCTACTTCCTCTGTGAGTTTGAGAATTTGTTTTCTTCATTTCCTTTAGTATGAAACAAGAGAGATGAACTAGATGATCCCTAAAGCCCAGGCATAACTCTGATAATCTATAAATTCCAAGCCAAAGGTGTTTATAATCCTTTCCCATCTGGAATGTGCCTTGTATAATACTTCTTAAGACATCCAATTAACATACAGAGATGGTGATGGTGATGATGATAAAATGTATGAATTAATGAATGAATAAAGTGGAATCTTTAGCATTTTCCTTTGCTGAAGGCTGTCCCTGGTCAGCTGTTTCAGGAGAAAGAGAGTTCTTGTCTCACTTTGCAGGTTCAGTTGCCTTCCACCACACTGCCTCAGATTTCAGAGAATAAATAAATAAAGCTGGCTTCAGCCCCAGAGATTTCTCTCAAGGCCCAGCTGTAGGCTAGAAGCAGAAAGTGAATATGCACAGAGTGGCCAATTAGTTCACTGAGTGCCCTCATGACCTCTGACCCCTGCTGGGCCACCCCATCCATTAGCTGTCCTCTTCCCCCTCCACCCTCCTCTCTCTCAGTTTGATTCGTTGTCTCTGCCATTCTCTTTCAGCAAAGAAACATGCTCAGGCATCCAGCCAGTCGCTTCCACTTTCTGTTCTTTTGTCTGCTCCCACTGTTGCCCTTGTTGCTAACCTGGTCACCACTCCTTGACCCTATGGCTGGTCTCTCTCCCCTCCTGGGAATGGGGAGGGGCAGTATTTCAAGGCAAGGTTTGCTCAAGGAAGAAGGCAAGCTCTTACCGTTCCTTTTCACTTGGTTTTTACTCCACAAACTTGAGTTTTAATCCTATTCCTCATGGCAAGAAAGTCTGTAATGCTTTCTCTGGGATGATGATTTTTTTCAAAGGCACATATTCTGAAAAGCCCATGTGGGTGAAGGCAGCATTCCTTTGATTGACAGGGGGAAGGCTAGTTCAAGAATATGGGTGAGTACTTATTTCTGGAGAACTATAAAGAAGTCATCAAAAGACTAATATAAATTAATTTTATTGGACTTGAAACAAGCCTTCCAATTGTTGATTACCTCTGCTAATTCTTTAAAATTCTAGCTCAGAGAGCAAGGGAACTGGTGGTGAATTTATTAGAAAAGGGCAAGCACTTTGGGAGTCAGATCACTGCATTTAAATCCAGGTCCTGCCTCTTGTCAACTGGGAGACTTCTGGTAATTGTAGTGGCTGCCAGTGTTCTGAGTGCCGAGTGCCAAGCACTTTACACACATCTCAATAAATGCTTATAATAAACAGTGAGGTAGATATTGTTAGCAATTGTCATCTCCTATTACAAATAAAGAAATGAAGGCTAAGAAATTATTTGTCCGGGGGTGTAAAAATAATAAATGCCAGAAAAGGAACATGCATGAGATATACATGACTCCAGAGTTCTTAAAAGCGATGCCATACTTCCTCCAAGTTATAACGCACCTAAGTCAATCTTTATGAGCTTCAGCTTCCTCACCTGTAAAATGCCTAACAGGAATGACTACGCAGTCCTGCATGCTTACTATACTCTAGGCATTTTTCTAAATGCTGACATACCTTATCTCATTTAAGCCTCACAAGGTTCAAATAAATTGGAACTATTTTTATCCCCACTTTACAGAAGAGGAAACTGAGGCTTAGAGAAATTAAGAAACTAACCCAGATCACACACAGCTAGAAAGTAGTGAAGCTGGAATTCTAATTTGAGCCTGTTTGGCTGTAGAGCCCTTTCACATTCCATTCTATGACAGTTGCCTCAAAAAGGCCTACTGAGGAAGTCAGGGTACGCTTGCATGCAAGTGCGTGTGCGCACACACACACACACACACACACACACACACACACACAGTATGTACACAAAGAGAGGGCTACAGAAATGTAGGGAAGGAAGAAACTAATTCCAACCCAGAGTAACAGGGGTGGCTTTCCAAGAATGTAGAGGAGAGTCACTTGATAGAAATTCACTTTGATGCCAGAAAGGCTTAGAAATACATCTGTTTCATAAAATGAGGAACATCCTAATTATGGACCAGTGTTTATGCTGAAGAAGTGGCAGAGTCCTTGTCATAAATGTGTCTAATCAATAGTAAAGCAGGCCATTTAACTCTCTAAGCAGCACCATGGTTGTCAGCAAGAACAAGCACCTTATGAAAGGTGGCTGAAAGAAAGCCAAGAAAAAAGTGACTGATCCATTTTCTAATCAAGATGGGTGTGATGTGAAAGCACCAGCTATGTTCAATATAATAATTACTGGAAAAACACTAGTCACGAGAACTCAAGGAAGCAAATCGTATCTGATGGTCTCAAGAGTCCTGTTTTGGAAGTGAGCCTCGCTGATCTGCAGAATGATGAAGTTACATTTAGAAAATTCAAGCTGATTACTGAGGATGTTCAGGGCAAAAACAGCCTGTCTAATCTCCATGGCATGGATCTTACCCGTGACAAAATGTGCTCCATGGTCCAAAAACAGCAGACCACGATTGAAGCTCATGTTGATGTCAAGACTACCGATAGTTATTTGCTTCATCTTTTCAGTGTTGATTTTACTATAAAAAAATTTAACAATCAGATTTGGAAGACCTCTTATGCTCAGCATCAACAGGTCCACCAAATCTGGAAGAAGATGATGGAAATCATGACTCAAGAGGTGCAGACAAATGATTTGAAAGAAGTGGCCAATAAATTGATTCCAGATAGTATTGGAAAGGCTTGCCAATCTATTTATCCGCTCCATGATGCCTTTGTTAGAAAAATCAAAATGCTGAAGTAGCCCAAGTTTGAATTGGGAAAACTCATGGAGCTTAATAGTGAAGGTAGCAGTTTTGAAAAGCTACTGGGGATGAGATGGGTGCTGCCAAGTTGAACAAGCTGATGGCTATAAGCCCCTTGTCCAGGAATCTGTTTAAAATTCAGACTTTTAATGGTGACAAATAAAAAATCCTATTTGTGGGGGAAAAAATAAGGCAGATAGTGCATCTTACTCATCTTGGTACTACTTCCCCCTCCTTTCCCCTTCTTTACCTAATAGCATATAGAATAGTGTCTTACACATACTTGGCACTCACTTGATAGGTTTTTCCTAAATGAATAAGTGAATGATACCTCAGGAAGGATTTGGTTGGGAGTAAATGGCTTTCCTGGTTTGGGGGATGCTGTAGCCCTGCAGCTGAAAGACCCTATTCCCTCTTATCTTTGAGCCCTGCAGCTCCTCTGACAAGCCCACAGGCTGAATGATAGAAAGCTCACTGTACCAGAGATGATTTATGGTTCTTTGTTATACAAATCCTTTCACATTCCTCCCCATCCTCCTTTTGCCAATTCATCATGATACTTAAATGAGACTTTAGTGAACTATATGATTCACAGTCTTGAAGATAATTGTTCAGGACACCTGAACAACAATAGAGCTAGTATTCAGATCTATAAAAAGACCACTTCTCCATCGGGATTATCTTAGATTCCCCGGCTTTTCCCAAAGACCCCAAGAAAGAAAGAACCTTTATTTCTACCTTAAAGAATCCCAGGTACTCCACCTCAACAGTGAAAAGAAAGGGGAAGACATGCAACTGACTATGGAAAGCGATGCTCTGTAATCTCTTCATAATTAAAGTAACAGAGGCCCCAAGGAAGATATGATCACGGTATTTCAGTCTGGGTTGCAGAATAACTTGGCAAAGATGCCTCAGAGGTGTTTTACTCAATGCTCTGGGACGCATAACTTTGTCGGGTCAATCTGCCATCAAAATGATGATGGCAAAGTGAGTTGAAACTTTCTTGGTTCTTCATGCTTTTAATATAAGCAGAAGTTACACTAATCAAAGTAAGCCCTTTATTATGGCTATAGGAGTCAAATAGAGGTAAGCATTTCCTTCTATCTGTCTGTCATTAAGCCTATTTCAGTCTCATCACTCATAGGATACTATATACTGGCATTATCTTGACTATGTCAATAGAACTGAGATTTTAATTCTTGGGCAAAAATCACATACACTAACTCTAATCCAAGATCACGTAAAATGGGCACTTTTGATTTTATTTATTGGTTGCTATATATCATCACCTTAGTGTGAAAAGAAGTATGGCTGATAGATACTAACATGCCATACATGATTTGTTACATGCCCTTTATATAACCCAGACAAGTAAGTGATGCCTTCTAATCTCTTACTGCGCAATGCTAAATAAACTCACTGCTTCTTTCTGTCTCATTTTCCCTTGGTGTACAATTAGGAGATGAATGTTTTGCTTCCTATCCTCCTTTTAGACAGAAAACTCAAAAAGCAACATAACAAGGAAATATTTTACAAAACAATATGTTCCAAAAAATTAGGCATACATCTTAATTTCAGTGAACCTCATCATACTTTAAGTGTACCACAGAATATCAAATAATATTCTTTTGTAAAATGATCAAGTTTCTTGTATACTGGTTTAGAACATTCAAAATCTCAAGTTATCAAGTTGCTTAAAAAAGAGTTTCAGTTAAACTTGCAAAGTTCCTTGAGTTCACCCTGTGCAGTTGGTGTTATAAAATATTTTTATTGCATATATTATCAGCTGACACATTTATCGTGTACTGTCTTTGTTTCTCATTCCTTCAATGCAAGCATTTACCTTTGACCTACATAATGTTAACATTTTATTGTTCATGCCAGATGATTATGTTTCTGTTTTGTTATCTGTAAAACAGACGTCTATCTCAAAGCAATTAGACAAACCAGAATAAAAGACATGCATTTACTTTCTTTCCAACTTGGGCCTGGCATGATGGCTCTACCAAGAAGAGAGTTGAAAAGAAGAAGTGCTGTTCTGCCATCAGCAGGGTAGTGACCAGAGAATACACCATCAACATTCACAAGTGCATCCATAGAGTGGTGTTCAAGACGTGTGCCCCTCAGGCACTCAGAGATCCGGAAATTTACCATGAAGGAGATGGGAACTCCAGATGTATACATCAGCACCAGGCTCAACAAAGCTGTCTGGGCCAAAGGAATAGGAATGTCTCATACTGTACCTGGGTTCGACTGTCCAGAAAACGTAACAAGGCTGAAGATTCACCAAACAAGCCCTACGCGTTAGTTACCTACCTACGTGTCACCACTTTCAAAAATCTACAAACAGTTAATGAGGATGAGAACTAACCGCTGATTGTTGAAAAGTTATAAAACTGCCATCAAAAAAAAAAAAAAAAGACATGCATTTAAAAGATACATGGAGAGCAAGATTTTTATTTATTTTTGCATTTATCTTCAGATAGAGCAGGGAGCGGGGAGGGAGAGAGAGGGAGAGAGAAACATCAATGTGAGAGAGACACATCGACCGGTTGCCACCCACACAACCCCACCTGGGGCCGGGGACAAACTGCAACCAAGGTACATGCCCTTAGCGGGAACTGAACCCGGGATGCTCCTGTCCGCGGGCCGACGCTCTAACCACTGAGCCAAACTAGCCAGGGTGAGAGCAAGATTTTTAAAATATGAACACTTTATATAATTTTAACATTCATACTAATTATTAAATATCAAATGACAATCTAATCTTGATTTTTCTCCAAAAATTTGTCCTCCAAACTGAATAATAATTCTGTTAGATCCACAGTTCCAAACTGTGCCCCAAGGTACCACAGGGTGCCACAGCAGCAAGCCCATGGGGCAACGTAGGCTATTTAACAGTTTCAAGGGCAACACAGGTGTTGAAAATTATGAGATCATTGTTTCAATATTAAACTGTTATACTTTCAGTGGTTCTCAACCTTCCTAATGCCACGACCCTTTAATACAGTTCCTCATGTTGTGGTGACCCCCAACCATAAAATTATCTTCGTTGCTACTTTATAACTGTAATTTTGCTACTGTTATGTCTTAGGCGACCCCTGTGAAAAGGTCATTCGAACCCCAAAGGGGTCGTGACCCACAGGTTGAGAACCGCTGCTTTTGATGATATCATATCTTTGCAAAGCTGAATTTCCTGCAGTTGCTGTGCCCAAAAGCAGGTACTGTATGAATATCTGTTTGAGAACCTTGGTTTTCTCAATTGTAAACTGAGTCTAATAATAGTCTAATAATAATCTACTACACAGGGTTGCTGTGAGATTAAATGGATTAATATATAAATAATATTTAGAATAGTATTTTTCATGTCATCACAGTAGTAGTATTATCACTTCATCACCTAGGACAGTTCTTTCAATTATCATATACTTATCTCTATGTGATAGAAAAAAAAACAGTTTTGGAGTATGTCTCTGCATCAGTAACATTAAAACTTTATAACTGCCATCATAATCAGAAATTTCTATTTAAACATACTATCTGAGAAGAGAACAGAAATTATTCAATTTCTTTATATTTTGACTTCTTTGATTTTTAGGTCTTCTAGGATTGAAATCTTTATCCAACCATTTATTATTTTTAATGACTAGATACATAGAATTTATCTCTGGCACATGACAGTTTTTCCAAATTGCTATCAAAAACTCTTTTCCAACAGGTTTACAGCTTTCCAAAAACAAAATATACATATTTTAAATTTTGTTGAAGGAAACATCTAATAAGGTGTTTTGCCCGCCACTCCCTGCTCCCCAGTGATGGCTTTCCATAAGCTGTTCTGCTAAGGAGACAGGTGGAATTAACTTGCTATACATTGATTACAGCCTTTGTCCTCATATAACTTAGCACACTCCTAGGAAATTCTTTAATTATCTTTCTTTTTAACTTTTTTATTTTGATATCATTTCAGACTTATAGAAACGTTGTAAAAAATAGTACAAAAAATTCCTGTAAACCCCCTACCAAGATTTCCCAAATATTGGTATTTAGCACATTTGCTTTATCATTTACTTAGATCATTTTGTTACATGGTGTCTGCCAAATTTCTCTATTATAGATTTATTATTTTTCTCTTTGTAATTAAGAAATATCTTGGCTTCCCGTCAAGATGGTGGCATAGGTAAACGCGGTATCACATCCTCCCACAACCACATCAAAGTTACCACTAAACTACAGAACCACCATCATTCAAAACCGCCTGAAATCAAGCTGAAAGGAAGTCCTACAACTACGAAATTAAAGAAGAAGCCGCATCGAGACTGGTAGGAGGGGCAGAGGTGCAACGGGCTGGTCCCACACCCACGTGTGGCGGATAAAAATCAGGATACCTCGGCTGGGAAGGTCCTCCCTGAGGACTGAGGGGTCCCCATCCCACACCAGGCACCCAGCTCAGGGTTCCAGTGCCAGGAAGAGAAGTCCCCATAACTTCTGGCTGGAAAAACCAGCGGGAGCTGAGGCTGAGAAAGGCTGAGGCTGCGGGAGCCCCAGGCAGCTCCTCTTAAAGGGCCCGCGCACGGACTTACTCGGACTCGCACCCTCCAGGCTCCAGCGTGGGGAAGGCAGCTTGAAAGGCACCAGAGTCATATGGGGAAGAACTGAGTTGTTTGGCATTGGAGCGAGGGCTAGAGAGGCGGCTTTCTCCTGCACAGACGTGCTATCAGAGGCTTTTGTTCCTTTGGTGAGCCCTTCCCTGGGCCAGCAGACTGCTGCCATATCTGGGACTCCACCAACCCGGCTCACACTGTTTGCCCCGCCCTGGTGATTCCCTGAGGCCCCGCCCCACCCAACTTTCAGGCCCACCCAAGCTGTTGCCAGTTGCTTTACCATAGGATTGGCCTGTCTTGGATCTTGCTTCAGGTTTTCCTAAATTCTTTCAAACAAGCAGCATCTGGTCTCAGCTAGTCCCATATCTCTCGTTAAGTAACAGATGCTGAGTTCAAAACACTGATGCTCAATGGACTTAGTGAGAACCTCAGTAACCTTAGCGAGGGCCTCAAGAGCATAAAAAAGGACCAGTCAGCCCTGGCTGGTTTGGTTCAGCGGTCAAAGCTTCGGCCCGCAGACCAGAGAGTCCCAGGTTCGGCCCCCGCTAAAGGCATGTACCTCGGTTGCGGTTTGTCCCCGGTCCCGGTTGGGGTCGTATGGGTGGCAACTAGTCGATGTGTCTCTCTCACACTGATGTTTCTCTCTCTCTCTCCCTTCCTCTCTCCTGCTCTATCTCAAGATAAATGCAAAAATGTCCTCGGGTGAGGATAAAAAAAAAATTTTTTTTAATAAAAAAAATTAAAAAAAAATAAAAAGGACCAGTCAGAAATGAAGGATGCACTAACTGAAATAAAGAATAATTTACACAGATTCAATAGTAGAGTAGGTAAAGCCAAGAAGCAAACCATCGATTTGGAATATAAGGAAGCAAAAAACACCCAATCAGAACAGCAAAAAGAAAAAAGAATCCAAAAAAATGAGGATAGTGTAAGGAGCCTCTGGGACAACTTCAAGCGTGCCAACATTCGCATCTTGGAGGTGCAGAAGGAGAAGAGAGAGAACAAGAAATTGAAAACCTATTTGAAACAGTAATGGCAGAAAACTTCCCTAACTTGGTGAAGGAAACAGACATGCAAGTCCAGGAAGCACAGAGAGTCCCAAACAAGATGAACCCCAAGAGGCCCAAACCAAGACACATCATCATCAAAATGCAAAAGGTTCAAGACAAAGAGAGAATCTTAAAAGCAGCAAGAGAAAAGCAGTTAGTTACCTACAAGGGAGTTCCCATAAGACTGTCAGCTGATTTCTCAAAAGAAACTTTGCAGGCCAGAAGGGAGTGGCAAGAAATATTCAGAGTGATGAAAAGCAAGAACCTACAACCAAGATTACTCTATCCTGCAAAGCTGTCATTTAGAATCGATGGCCATATAGAGAGAGTTTCCCAGACAAGGAAAAGCTAAAGGAGTTCATCACCACCAAACCATTATTATATGAAATGTTGAAGGGTCTTCTTGAAGAAAAAGATAAAAAATATGAACAAACAAAATGGCAATGAATACATATCTATCGACAATTGAATCTACAAACAAAATGAACAAGCAGAACAGAACATTCTCATAGATACAGAGAAATTTTGTTGGTTGCCAGATGGGAGGGGGATTGGGGGAATGGGTGAAAAAGGTGAAGGGATTAAGAAGTACAAATTGGTTGTTAGACTGACAAACCTCAAAGGGAAGGGGGGTTGAGGGGTGGGAAGAAGTAAACCAAAGAACTTATATGTATATATGCATAACCAATGGACACAGACAACAGTGTGGGGAAAGGCAGGAGGGGGGCGAGAATGGGGAGGAGGGGGTCAACGGGGGAAAAATGAGGAACATCTGTAATACATTCAACAATAAAGATAAGTTTTTTAAAAAAAGAAATATCTTGTAAGGACATATTTTATTACAATATAAAGATCCTGTTTCTCATCCCAATTTCACCGATTAGTTTAATCAACCATTGATGATTCAATGATTACTCTGATGTTTGCCAAACAGTGATTTTCTAATTTCATCATTCTTTCTACACTTATTAGTTGACACTCTACTGTAAGGACTCACTTTGCCTTCTCCTACATTTATTTATTTACTCTTTTACTTATTTATATGCTATGTACTCTCATTTTATTCAATGGATTATAATATACTATTACTACCTTTATTTATTTTTATGCTAAATTGTCCCAGATCTGGCTAGTTGGACTACTTCCAGTATGTCTCTTTGTCACTTTTTAAAAATTCTTTCTTTAATTTCAAGCATTCCTTTTTTTGATTTTTCAATTATAGTTGACATACAATACTGTATTAGTTTCAGGTATACAGCATAGTAATTATACATTTATATACCTTATCAAGTGATCACCACAAGTCTAGTGTCCATATGGCACCATACATAGTTGTTACAATATTAGTGACTACATTCCCTATGCTGTACTACACATACCTGTGACTACTTTAATAACTGGCAATTTATACTATTTAATCCCTTTCACCTTTTTCACCCATCTCGCTGGCCCCTTTCCCATCTGACAACTGTATCTATGAGTTTGTTTCAGTTTTGTTTATTCATTAATTATTTTTTTAGATTCCACATATAAGAGAAATCAGTATTTGTCTTTCTCTGTCTGACATTTTTTTTTAGCATAATATCCTCTAGGTCCATCCATGTTGTCAAAAATGGCAAGATTTCATTCTTTTTTTGGCTAAGTGACATTCAATTGTATATATGTACTGCAACTTCTTTTTTTTCCCCCATTAATTTTCAGAAAGAATGTAAAGGGTGGGGTGGGGGGAACAGAGAGTGAGAACACTGATGTGAGAGAGATACATCGATTGGTTGCCTCCTGAATGCACCCCGACCAGGGCTGGGATTGAACCTGCAACCTAGATACATGCCCTTGACGGGGAATTGAACCCGAGGCCCTTCGGTGCATGGGCCAACGCCCTAACCACTGAGCTGCACCAGCCAGGACTGTACCATATCTTTTTTATCCATTTATCTATCCGTGGACAATATCTTCGCTATTGTAAGTGATGCTGCAATGAACATAGGGTGCAAGTATCTTTTTGAATTAGTGTTTTTGATTTCTTCAGATAAATACCCAGAATTGGAATTGCTGGGTCATATGGTAGTTCTATTTTTAAATTTTTAAAGAACCTCCATACTCTTTTCCATAGTGGCTGCACCAATTTACAATCCCCATCAACAGTGCACACTGGTTCCTTTTCTCCACATCTTTGCCAATACTTGTTTTTTAAATTGACTTGAGAGAAAGGGGGGGGGTTGTTGTTCCACTTATTTATGCATTCATTGGTTGATTCTTGTATCTACCCTGACCAGGGATCAAACCCACAACCTTAACGTATTGGGACAACGCTTCAACCAACTGAGCTACCCAGCCAAGGCCCTTGCCAACACTTTGTTGTTTGTTGATTTATTGATAATATCCCTTCTGACAGGTGTGAGGTGATATCTCATTGTAGTTTTGATTTGCATTTCCCTTATGATTAGTGATGCTGAGTATCTTTTCATGGTTATATTGGCCATCTGCATGTCCTCTTTGGAGAAATGTCTATTTATGTCCTCTGCCCACTTTTTAATCAGATTATTGTTTTTTTAAATGTTTGTATGAGTTATTTATATATTTTTAATATTAACCTCTTCTCAGATATATCATTCATAAATATCTTCTCCCACTCAGTAGGTTTTGTTGATGATTTACTCTTTGTCATTTTGACATGTCCCACCATTCTTTGAACACTTCCCAACTTACTAGCTTAATATGATATTCCAGATTCATCTTATTCTTTCCCATCTCTAGCTCTAGAATCAGCTAATTCTCCACGCAGCCCTGGTTCCTTTTAGTAGCAAACAGAATTTAGAAACCAAGTTCTCGGTGCTAGGTATGCTCATTGCCTCTGGGGTGTCATTGCTTCTGGGCTTTCTGAGTGAACAGAGCTAGGATATATATGTATACACACACATCCATATCTATGTATATTAAAGCCCATGAGTTCATACTGTCATGTACAATTCTAATCCAATGCTCTAGGATTAATTCTACTCTTTTCTTTGTCCATATTTGTAACTTCCTTTTCTCTGTGAGAAAATTAAATCCCATTATCCATAATATATTTACTTATTCACCCAATCCTAGAATACACAGAAACTAATTTTAGAATTGCTTCCTAAAAATAACCCCAACAATTGCAACAAAAACCCAATTTGAGTTTAATATTCATTTGCAGTTCTTTAGGCTGAGAGTATACAGTAAAATAAATGGTATTCTAAAGTTACTTGGGTTGAATTGGTTCCCGCTTGCCCCCATTCACACCTGCTTTTCAGTGTGATTATATTATTCATTTGAAACTGTTAAATTGATTTGTGTGTATTCCAATTTTAGGATTTTCCTATTTGTGTGTATTTTGTTTTTAGCATATGAATCATTAACATGGCTCCAGAAGACAGAACCACACACAAAGGAATATTCAAGAGAAATGTCACTCCCTGTCCTCTACTCAGTGCCCACCCTCCTCAGCCTTTCAACCTCGTTCCCACCCACCTCCTATAAGTATCCAATCTCATTAGTTTCTTGTTTATCCTTCCTGTTTCCTTTTTGGTAAAAAACAAAACAAAAAACAGCCATGTGTGTATTTTCTCACTTCCTTTTTTGTCTTAAAGAAAAGACAGCATACTTAGATACTCTTTTGTACTTTGCTGAAAATCTTTCCATATCAGTTTGCAGAAATCTTCTTAATTCTTTTTTTTAACAAATGTATAGTGTTTTATTATGTTCTTGGACCATAGTTTATACAATCACTCTCCTCTACATGAGCATTTAGGTTGTCTCTAATATTTTGCAAATACAAACAATGGTGCAATAATTAACCTTGTGCATATATGTATTTTCATATTGTTGGAGCTGTATATTTAGGGTAAATTCCTAGAAGTAGGATTATTGGGCCAAAATAGACACATTGAAGTTTTTTAGATACCTAGTAAGGTTATTTGTTTGTTTTTTGTATCCTCACCCGAGGACATTTTTGCATTTATCTTCACATAGAGCGGGAGGGAGAGAGGGGGAAAGAGAGAGAGAGAAACATCCATGTGAGAGAGACACATCGAGTGGTTGCCACCCACACGACCCCAACCGGGGCCGGGGACAAACCGAAACCGACATACGTGCCCTTAGTGGGAATCGAACCCGGGACTCTCCGGTCCGCAGGCCAACGCTCTAACCACTGCACCAAACTGGCCAGGGCTCTAATAAGGTTTTAATAAAGAGATTTAAAATATTTTTCATGATGATGTTCACTATCTATTCGTCTACATTAGAGGTTTTTGTTTCAGATTTTGAGTTGCCAGATTTCGTATATCTTTTAAGCAACACAATTATACCTTAACAAATGTGTTCTGGTGATTATAAGCAGTTGAATAACAAAATTCTTCCTAAGTAGTATTAGATTTTACACATATTCATGTAATTAGATTTTAGTCCCAAGAGTAATGATGTACAAAAATAAGGTGTGGGGAGGGGGACTGGAATCCCTTAGATCTGAAAAACAACTGGTATATAAGAATGGATCACATTCTGCTTGTGGGAATGATCAGGGATATGATATTTTTACATCTCTAAGGAGGAGGTATTTCTTCCCAACAGAGTTGATGGTCTGAAGTCACTGGAAACATGATGAATAGCAAAGTAAGCTAGTCTGCTGGTGCAGTGGGACTGGATAATTATACTGTTAATCATGCAAAAACCGACATGTTGAACAAAAAGCTTCTCCAGACATCTTCCCCTTCTCACTAAAAGAACAATTCCTTTAAAAGTAGACAGATTTGTAATTATCTTGGGCTGAGAATATACAAAATGCTGACATTAACCCCCAGAGATGCAGAGAAGCTTTATGGCTTTGAAGTCTGTAAGGCATTTTAAAAATGCTTTATAAATATGATTTGACACTCTTGATTAAACACTGTAGAAGTAAGGACAACTAACTCCCACCTCTAAAGTCTGTGCTCAGTAGAATAACATTATTCTGGAGTTTTATTATTGTGTCTTTCTTCTGGGAGTCTTCTTTTATAGAGTCTAGGATTCACCAACAATTCTCTACCCCTTAGAAAGGTAAATGTTTTATTTGGAAACCTTTGTGGGATTTGGGCTTTCACAGACGAAGACCAAAGATAGGTTCTATTGCTGACCAATAATGTCAACAAATTATCCCTTGTCCCTTTGGGTTTTCCACTCTAAAAGGAAAAGAATCTCTCTATGGCACAAATATTGATATTTACCATACTTGCTTTATAATTTATACTTTGATTATTTTGTTAACATAGTGTCTGCAAGCTTTCTCTGCTGTAAATTTCCTATTTTTCTCTTTGTAATTAATAAATACCTTGTGAGACATACTTTGTGACTGTGTAAATGTCCTGTTTCTCATAGATGGCACAATGTTTCATTAAGAGGCCTCAAATTCATGATTGGGTTCCTCACTAGATTCCCTAGATACAGAAGTATTTAAACCATGTCATGCCAAACAGTCTATTCCCAAAGAAAACCACATTTCACTTGTTACTGCTTTAATCTTGGCATCAATAATATGAGGCAATGCAGCCTTGTTTAAAGAGCTCAAGTTTTGGAATCATACAGGTTGAATTAAAAATGCAGCATGGCTATTTACTACCTATATGATTTGAGAGATAAGCAACTTAATGTCTTTAAGCCTCAGTTTTTTCCTCAGAAAAAATGAGATTATCAATCTCATAGTGTTATTGTGAGGGTTTAATGAGCTCATGTAATATTAAAAGTACCCAGAACAGAGATTCCAAAATGGCGGCAGAGTGAATGGAAGCTACACAGACCATCTCCCAGGACCAAACTGGAATTACAACTAAAATAAAGAAAAATCATTGGGAAAAAGCAACAGAAAAGCAGCTTGCGAGGACCACATAACCAGGGACACTGAATCTATCCTGGTAGGATTGTGGAGGTGCGAGAGGGGGGCTGGGAGCCCATGGACAGCTGTGAGCAGCACCCTGGGAGTTAAAGTCCCAAGCCCGCTCCACAGCACAGAGGGCCGGAACAGAGCACTGAATTGGCTACAGCCACTCACCTTGGGCTCCGGCAGAGGGAGGGCTGACTGGACTGGAACTGTGTGGGGACACTCGGGATTTGGAGGGCGCTCAGAGCTCTTGCTGAGTTGCTGCCACACAGGACGGTGGCTATCTTACTCCTTCCCAGGGCTCTGGGGAGAGGCGGAAGCCCCTCCCTTGGAGATTCAACCCCACTCAGGTGGGCCATTGAAATGCAAATTGAGGCTCATTAACAACCAGCATCTGCCCCACCCTCGGGAAATCCTCTTACGCTGAACACCTGAGGGAGGTTTTCATTCAACTGAGAACCCAAGGCTCTTCAAGTAACCTTGACTAATAGCCTCTAGGCAAAAAGCTAGAGGATAACTGA
Source organism: Tadarida brasiliensis (assembly GCA_030848825.1). Lineage (NCBI taxonomy): Eukaryota > Metazoa > Chordata > Mammalia > Chiroptera > Molossidae > Tadarida > Tadarida brasiliensis. The sequence goes on from CM061273.1 coordinate 48,903,526, forward strand.
ACCTTTCCTGGGCTTAAAAATCTACTCAGGCCCTGGCCGGTTTGGCTCAGCGGTTAAAGCGTTGGCCTGCAGTCCAGTGAGGCCCAGGTTCAGTTCCCGCTAAGGGCACGTACCTCAGTTGCAGTTTGTCCCCGGTCCTGGTTGGGTTGTGCGGGAGGCAGCCACTCAATGTGTCCCTTTCACGTCGATGTTTTTCTCTCTCTCTCTCTCTCTTCCTCTCCTTCCCTCCCACTCTATCTGAACAGAAATGGAAAAATGTCCTCCGGTGAGAATTAAAAAAAAAAAATCTACTCAGGAAAGTAAGACTTGACAGTGGTATTTAACGTGGGTCCTCACACGCTCATCGAAATCCAGTAGAGGGAGCCACAAACAGCAGAACACCAACATCTACAGGGAAAATTCGGCAGGCTCCAAAACCCACTGAGATAGCCAAAATGGTGAAACAAAGAAACAAATCCCAAATGAAAGAACAAGAGACCTCTACTGAAAATGAGATAAATGAAATGCAGTTAAGCAAGTTAACAGAGCTAGAATTCAGAGCCATGATCTTGAGGAAGCTCAACAGCATGAGTAAGGACATCAACACCATGAGTAAAGACATAGAAACATTGAAAATCAACCAATTGAAAATCAAGAAGCACCAAGAAGAAATGAAGAATGACATAGCAGAAATAAAGAACACATTGGAAGAACTAAACAGCAGAGTAGAGGAAGCTGAGGACCGGATCAGTGAATTAGAAGACAGGGTAGAAAAAATCAACCAATCAGAAAACCAAAAGGAAAAAACAATTAAAAAACAGGAAGACAGCTTAAGAGAACTGTGGGACACCTGGAAACGTAATAATATTCTCATCATAAAGTCCCTGAAGAAGAAGAAAATGAGCAAGGGTTAGAGAATATATTTGAAGAAATAGTGACAGAAAACTTCCCTAATTTGGTGAAGGAAGAAGGCATTCAAGCACAAGAAGCACAGAGAGCCCCAAGTAAGAAGAACCCAAACAGGCCCACACCAAGACACATAGTAATTAAAATGCCAAAAATTAAAGACAAAGAGAGAATCCTAAAGGCAGCAAGAGATAAGCAACAGGTTACCTACAAAGGAACCCCCATCAGGCTATCAGCTGACTTCTCAACAGAAACACTACAGGCCAGAAGGGAATGGCATGAAGTAATCAAGGTCATGAAAAACAAGGATCTGAATCCAAGACTACTCTACCCAGCAAGGCTATCATTCAAAATAGAAGGTCAAATAAAGAGCTTCCCAGACAAAAAAAAAAAAAAAAAGGCTAAGGGAATATATTAGCACCAAACCAACACTGCAAGAAATGTTAAAAGGACTGCTGTAATTAGTAGAAGAAATAGTAAGGAAAATGTAACCACACTAAACAAAAATGGCAATAAATAAGTACATATCAATAATCACCTTAAATGTAAATGGATTGAATGCTCCGATAAAAAGACACAGAGTAGCTAATTGGATAAGAAAGCATGACCCATATATATGTTGTTTACAAGAGACCCACCTCACAACAAAAGACTCACATAGGTTGAAAGTGAAGGAATGGAAAAAAATCTTCTAAGCAAACAGAAAGGAAAAAAAAGCTGGGGTAGCAATACTTATATCTGATAAAATAGATTTCAAAATGAAGGCCATAACTAGAGACAAAGAAGGTCATTACATAATATTGAAAGGATCTATCCAACAGGAAGATATAACCTTGGTAAACATATATGCACCCAATATAGGAGCACTAAAATATATTAAAAATCTTCTGGAGGACTTCAAAGAAGAAATCGACAGCAATACAATCATTGCAGGGGACTTCAACACCTCGCTGACATCACTGGATAGATCCTCTAGACAAAAAATTAACAAGGAAACAGAGACTCTAAATGAAGCACTAGACCAAATGGACTTAATAGATATCTACAGAGAATTACACCCCAAAACTACAGAATTCACATTCTTCTCAAGTGCACATGGGATATTCTCAAAGAAAGACCACATGTTAGGACACAAACTAAGTCTCTACAAGTTCAAGAAGATTGAAATCATATCAAGCATCTTCTCAGATCACAATGGCATGAAACTAGAAATCAATTGCAACAAGAACATGCAAAGACATTTGAACACATGGAGGCTAAATAGCATGTTATTAAACAATGAATGGGTTACCGAGGAGATCAAGGAAGAAATTAAAAACTTCCTGGAAACCAATGAAAATGAACACACAACAACACAAAAGATATGGGATGCAGCGAAAGCAGTTCTGAGAGGGAAGTTCATAGCACTACAGGCTTACCTCAAGAAACAAGAAAAATTTCTAATAGACTATCTAACCTCACAACTTAAAGAACTAGACAGCAAACAAAAAGAAAACCCCAGAGCAAGCAGAAGGAAGGAAATAGTAAAGATCAGAGAGAAATAAATGACATAGAGACCAAAAAAACAATTCAAAGGATCAATGAAACAAAGAGCTGGTTTTTTGAAAAGATAAACAAGATTGATGGACCCTTAGCTAGACTCACCAAGAAACAAAGAGAGAGAACCCAAATACACAAGATCAGAAATGAAAGAGGAGAAGTAACAATTGACACCACAGAAATACAAAGGATCATTAACAAATACTATGAACATTTATATGGCAACAAATTCGACAATCTAAGCAAAATGGACACATTTCTAGAAATATATAGTCTCCCAAAACTGGACCGGGAAGAGATAGAAAACTTGAACAGACCAATAACAACTAAGGAAATTGAAGATGTAATCAAGACTCTCCCAGCAAATAAAAGCCCAGGCGCGGATGGTTTCACGGGGGAGTTTTACCGAACATTCAAAGAAGAACTAACACCCATTCTCCTCAAAGTATTTCAAAAAATTCAAGAAGAAGGAAGACTTCCAAACTCGTTTTATGAGGCCAGCATAATTCTAATGCCAAAACCAGAAAAAGACACTACAAAGAAAGAAAACTGCAGGCCAATATCCCTGATGAACATAGATGCCAAAATCCTTAACAAAATACTAGCAAATCGGATCCAGCAATACATCAAAAGATTATTCACCATGACCAAGTGGGATTCAAGGCTGGTTCAATATTCGCAAATCAATAAATGTGATACACCACATAAAATGAAAGATAAAAACCACATGATCATATCAATAGACGCTGAAAAAGCATTCGACAAAATCCAGCACCCATTTCTGATAAAAACGCTCAGCAATGTGGGAATAGAGGGATCATATCTCGACATAATAAAGGCCATATATGAAAGACCTACAGCCAACATCATACTCAATGGGAAAAAACTAAAAACATTTCCCTTAAGAATAGGAACAAGACAGGGATGCCCACTTTCGCCACTCTTATTTAACATAGTACTGGAAGTCTTAGCCACAGCAATCAGACGTGAAGAAAAAATAAAAGGGATCCAAACTGGTAAGGAGGAAGTGAAACTGTCATTATTCGCAGATGACATGATATTATACATAGAAAACCCTAAAGACTCCATCAAAAATCTACTAGACTTAATCAATGAATTTGGCAAAGTAGCAGGATACAAAATTAATGTCAAGAAATCAACGGCATTCTTATACACCAATGATGAACTCACAGAAAGAGAAACTAAAAAAACAATCCCATTTACCATCGCGGCAAGAAAATTAAGATACCTAGGAATAAACTTAACCAAAGAAGTAAAGGACCTATTTGCAGAAAACTACAGGACATTGAAAAACGAAATAGAGGAAGATATAAAAAAGTGGAAGCACATACCTTGTTCATGGATTGGAAGAATTAACATCATTAAAATGTCCATATTACCCAAAGCAATCTACAGATTCAATGCAATCCCCATCAAAATACCAACGACATATTTCACAGAACTAGGCCAAATACTTCAAAAGTTCATATGGAACCAAAAAAAGACCCCGAATAGCCACAGCAATCTTGAAAAAGAAGGACAAAATAGGTGGGATCACAATATCGGATATCAGGTTATACTACAAAGCTATTGTAATAAAAACAGCCTGGTACTGGCACAAGAACAGGCATATAGACCAGTGGAACAGAACAGAGAACCCAGAAATTAATCCAAGACATTATGTTCAACTAATATTTGACAAAGGTGGTAAGAACATACAATGGAGTAAAGACAGCCTCTTTAAGAAATGGTGTTGGGAAAATTGGACAGCTACATGCAAAAAAATGAAACTAGACCATCAACTTAAACCATACACAAGAATAAACTCAAAATGGATAAAAGACTTAAATGTGACTTGTGAATCCATAAAAATCCTAGAAGAAAATGTAGGCAACAACATTTCGGACATCGTATGCAGCAGAATCTTCACTGATACATCACCTAAGGCAACAGAAACAAAGGAAAAAATGAACACATGGGACTACATCAAACTCAAAGCTTCTGCACAGCAAAAGAAACAACCATCAAATTGGAAAGGGAACCCACTGCATGGGAGAGCATAATTGCCAACGATACATCAGAGAAGGGGTTAATCTTCAAAATATATAGAGTGCTCATACAGCTCAACAAAAGGAAGACAAAGAATCCAATTAAAAAATGGGCAGCCCTGGCCGGTTTGGCTCAGCGGTTAGAGCATCGGCCTGCAGTGCAGGGAGACCCGGGTTTGGTTCCCGCTAAGGGCATGTACCTCGGTTGCAGTTTGTCCCCGGCCCTGGTTGGTCGTGCGGGTGGCAGCCACTCGATGTGTCCCTTTCACATCGATGTTTCTCTCTTCCTCTCTCTCTCCCTCCCACTCTATCTGAACAAAAAACGAAAAAATGTCCTCAGGTGAGGATTTAAAAAAATAAAAAATAAAAAATAAATAAATAATGGGCAGAGGAACTAAATAGACACCTCTCCAAACAGAACATACATAAAGGGCTAAGAGACATATGAAGAAATGCTCAATGTCACTAATTATCAGAGAGATGCAAATTAAAACAACAATGAGGTATCACCTCACACCTGTCAGAATGGCCGCCATCAACAAATCGTCAAACAACAAGTGTTGGCGAGGGTGTGGAGAAAAGGGGACTCTAGTACACTGCTGGTGGGAGTGCAGACTGGTGCAGCCACTATGGAAAACACTATGGTGTTACCTCAAAAAATTAAAAATTGAATTGCCATTTGACCCAGTGATCCCACTTCTAGGAATATATCCTAAGAAGCCTGAAACACCAACCAGAAAGAATACATGTACCCCCGTGTTCACAGCAGCACTATTTACAATAGCTAAGATCTGGAAACAGCCCAAGTGTCCATCAGTAGATGAATGGATTAAAAAAGCTGTGGTACAAATACACAATGGAGTACTATGCAGCTGTAAGCAAGAAAGATCTCTTATCCTTTGAGACGACATGGAGGGACCTGGAGAGTATTATCCTAAGCAAAACAAGCCAAGCAGAGAAAGACAAATATCACATGATCTCACTTATTTGTGGAATTTAATGAACGTAACAGTCTGAGGAACAGGGTAGACCCAGAGATGTGGAAGTAGGGTACAGACTGACAACCCTCAGAAGAGGGGGCGGGGGGGAGGGAAGAGATAAACCACAGAACTTATATGCATATACGCATAATGGATGGACATGGACAACAAAGCTGGGGACGGGGTGGGGGGGATGGGGAAGAGGGTGTCAATGGGAAAAAAAGGAGAAACATCTGTAACAACAAAAAAAATTAAAAAAAAAAAAAAAAGTACCCAGAACACTGCAGGCACCAATACATGGTAGCTATTAGTAAATAATGAGTATGTTATTTTACTCATATAATTCATCAGGGTTAGTTTTGAACCCTGATGAATTCCTTTTTTGGATGGAGACATTCTGCCATATTATACACCTATACCACTGATCCAGCCTTAGGGCAGAACTGATTTAAAAACAGAAAAGCTTATCCTCCCCTGTAAATTCTCCCCAGGAAGTTTAATTGTGGGGTCTATGGACCTACAGTTCATACCAACTCTTTACTTCAATGTGGACTGTCTGGCAGTGGTTCTCAACCTTCCTAATGCCGCAACCTTTTAATACAGTTCCTCATGTTGTGGTGACCTCCAACCATAAAATTATTTTCGTTGCTACTTCATAACTGTAACTTTGTTACTGTTATGTCTTAGGCGACCCCTGTGAAAGGGTCGTTCGACCCCCCAAAGGGGTCACGACCCACAGGTTGAGAACCGCTGACTTAGAGGTTAGTAAGACGTTTGCGGAGCCCTTAGTTCTGACAATACTGGAGTGCCACCATGAGGTCAGCTTTGGTTCTGGAAATATTTACTTGAAATCAGTCCCCATTACAAGAATATTTGAGTAGTTACATTTACATTGCATTATACTTACTTTAAAGCCTGAAAAGTGCACTCTGTTGACTCTTGATGGCCCAAAACATGTACAAAACGTATAAAAATTTGTTTTTTAATTTTATTTTGCAGTTACAGTTTATATTCAATATTATTTTGTATTAGTTTCAGGTTTACAGCATAGTGGTTAGATAACCCCATACTTTACATAGTGTTCCCCCCGATATTTCCATTACCCACCTGACATCATAAGTAATTATTACAATAGTATTGACTATATTCCCTATGCTGTACTTTACATACCAGTGACTATTTTGTAACTAACAATTTGTACTTCTTAATCCCTTCACCTTTTCACCCAGCCATCCAACCCCCCTCCCCTCTGGCAACTATCAGTCTGTTCACTATCTATGAGTTTTTCTACTGTTTGCTTGTTTATTTTGTTCTTTAGAGCCTACACATAAGTGAAATCATATGGTATTTGTCTTTCTCTGACTTATTTCACTTAGCATAGTACCCTCTAAGTCCATCCATGCTGTGGCAAATGGTAAGATTTCATTCTTTTTATAGGTGAGTAATATTCCATTGTATATATACCACAACTTTTTTTATCCACTCGTCTATTGATGGACACTTGGGTTGCTTCCATGTCTTGACTATTGTAAATAATGCTGCAATGTACAAAGTATAGGAATTTAGATTTCTTAAGTATTTGATTTGGATTTCTAAAGTATTGGTGAATCTTGAGAATTTGAAATGAAAAACTTAGCCTCAGGGAAAGTGAGATTTTTTTACTTAGTCCCGAAGCTGTGATCTATACGTTTCTACCTCCCTTGGCAAAGTAAAAAAAAATTCCTATTTTCAAATGGCCATTAGAAATTCCACTCACGTATTCCACAGAAAATCTCAAACTCAACTCACTGAAAATTAAACTCCTTATATTGTCCTCATACAAACCTAGCTTTCCAATATTCCCCATCTCCATGAATAGAGCTACCCTCACCTAGTCACCTAAGTTTGAGATCTGGGAATTATTTTAAGTTTCTCCCTCTCCCCGTCTTCCTACATTCAATCACTAAGGGAGTCCTATCAACTTTACCACCTCACTGTCCTTTAGACCTGCTCCCTTCTCCTCTTCCCCTTTACTACTGCCTTCTTTCCTCACCAGACTACTGCTGCAATATTCTTCTGGTCTCCCTAACTCCAGACATGCCTCTTTTCCATGTTGCTGCTAAAGTGATCTGTTAAAATTGAAAACTGTTTATATCACTGGCTTAACACCCTTCAATGGCTCTTAGAGCCTACAAGATCCAATCCAAACTCCCTGGTATCCATAAGGTGTGTGGGAGTAGTCTTTACCCACCTGTCCAGCTCCATCTCTTGCTGCATCATCTGCTTTCAGCTTTGCTGAATCACTATTAGATCCCCAAACACAACAGGATTTTTTTCATGCCTCCTTACATATGTTGCTACTATTCTCTTTACATGATAGTTTTACCTGTCTGATCTAATTCATCAACATCTCATTTTTTAAGGGTATGCAAACTTTCTCTCCTCTACAAATCTTTCCTAACTTTCCACAAAGCCCAGACCATTCTTTCACCAAAGATTAGAACTACTCCCTTACCTTCTTATAACTTACACCACAGTGCCTAGAGAATTTTCTTGCTCTGTTTGAAAAGAGCTCTCTATCCTTTGTAGACTTTAAGCTACTCAAAAGCTAGGGACAGTGTCTAATCTCCCTCTGCATCCCTAGGCTCTACCATGCCAAGCATGTTGTAAAAACAATAGAGTTTGTTAAATGATAGGCAGGAAGTGGAGGAGAGAGATTCTCAAAAACATACTTTGAGGGTATGGAGTGATCACTCTGCTCATCGCAACAAGATAATCTCTACTAGCTCCCACTGCAGTGTTAGACAGCCTTTGTGTTCTCACTTGCTACAGTTGAGAAACCATGTGTGCTACCAGTCAGACCATATTGGTTTTTGGAGAAATTCCAGTTATACAAACCCATGATTCAATTCCTTGCCACTTTTATTGACTATGGTTTTTAATTGTTTTGTTTTGTTCTGAAGGAAATGGTCCCTTAATGAGTCAGCTGGACATTGTCAAGGTAAGAAATGATGTAAGTCTACAGTTTCTACTTGACTTCATTCATTCAGCCAAAATTTATTACAAAGTACCAAGCAAAAGACATAGGTCCTTTCCCAAACCCACAAGGTTGGCAGTTGCAAGGATGTTTGTTTATTTTATTTCACTTCATTAATTCAACAAGATTTATTGACCACTTCCTATGAAACAGATTTTGTGTTAGGTAAACATAATATGAAGATAAATGAGATACAGACCCATCCCTCAAAAAGCTCAAAGTCCAGCATAAAATAGATGTGGAAACATAATTACAATGCAATAGGAAAAGTGCTAAAATAAAGGTATTTACAAAGTGGCAGGAGAAATCACAGAAAAAAGATGGACTATGTCAAAGAGGGAGCATTCAGGGTAAGCTTCGCAGAGAAGAGGACATATAAATTGGGTTTTAAGGAATATAAGGATTTTGTCAGGGAGGAAAATAAGAGGACATTTTAAGAAGAAAGAAAAATATGTACAAAGGTCCATATTTAGAAGCAGCAAAGCTGAAATGAGATGATAAAATTAAAGCTTAGAGAAGATAAGTAACTTATCCAAGGTCACATAGCTGGTAAGTAAAAGGGCTGGAGGGAATCTAACCCAAGCTGAAGTTATTTATGGGAGTGTGTCACACTTCTTGAGAGTGTTGAGAATCACTGCTCGGGGCCTGGCATACAACTGTCAGGAGCTCGGACTACATTCAGGGGAATCATGAGAGGTTTTAAGCAGAGAAGCAACATGGTCCCATTTGGACTTTAGAAAGATAATTCCAGCAGTGATTTTTAATTCTGACTGCAATTAGAATCACTTAAGAAGCTTTCAAAAATTACAGGCCAGGTTGTTACTCCAGAACACTTAATCCAGAATTCTGGGGGTGAGACCCAGTTTTCTTTTTTTTGTTTGTTTTTTTTTTAAGTTCCTCAGGGAATTCTAATGTGCAGTTAGGATCAAGAACTACTGCTCTAGCTCGGCTGGTGTGGCTCAGTGGTTGAGCGTCGACCCATGCACCAAGAGGTCGCCAGTTCAATTCCCGGTCAGGGCACATGCCCAGGTTGTGGGCCAGATCCCCAGTGGGGGGCATGCAGGAGGCGGCCAATTGATGTTCTTTTTCATTGATGTTTCTATCTCTCTCTCCATTCCTCTCTCTCTAAAATCAATTAAGAAAAAAAAATTTTTTTAAAAGAACTACTGCTCTAGGAGAATGGACTGAAATATGGAAAAGAACTAATATTTATTAAGTACTTACTATACTTGCTATTTTGTTCCAAATTCTTTATACAATAACTATAACCTACATATATATTAGAATGATAGATAGATAGATAGATAGATAGATAGATAGATAGACAGACAGACATATAGATAGTACCCTGATGCATTTCAACCATTTTGGGCCATGTGTGGAGAGCAATTATATTACTTCATGGTAGAGATTATAATCATATAATCCTCTTTTTTTTTTTTACCAATGAGGAAGTTGAGGCACAGACCAGTGAAATGACCCATCCAAGTTGATCAGATTATTAATGATAACAATTAGATTCACACATAAGTTTTTCTGATACTCAAAACCATGCTCTTTCCACTATACACCACTGCCTATGGACCTAGCCTAATCCTCAGAACAATCTTGAAGTAGGTATCAAGATCCTCATTTTCAAATGAAGAAGTTAGTCCTTGAAAGGTTAATCTGACTGGTCACAACTAATAGGTGGAGAGGCTGGGATGGATTTAAATTCAGACTTGTTTAACTCCAACTACATGCTTATGAAAGTAAAGTATATAAGCACATATTCAACACTCAGTACAATTTTTTCCTCTGAAAGAAATGAAGCAAGTTGGATTATTAATATAATCCAGAGTATTATTCTTACTCTGTTCAACTATCAATCCCAGGGGCCTTAATTTGGGCTGGGGCTGGGGGTGGGGCATGAGGAATTCTGCCACAATCTTTATCATATTCACCTGGAAAAACTTTAACCTTGGCTAAGTCCAACACTACAACTTCTTCACAGCCTTATCCAAGCAGCTGAATCACGCTGGTTGTCTCTTTTGTAATGCATTGTCTCTAACTCAAATGGGCATTCACTGCCTAGCAACACTATTCCTTTTCCTAGTAAGTTCCTTTTTCCACTCTTAGAGAATATTATTTCATATAATTTCCTCCCTCCTCAACCCTCCAACACTCCCTGACAAAATTCCATCCCGTTATTCTCCATTCTCTGTTGCATCAACAATTTCCATTTTCACTGGATCATTCCTTACAATTTACAAATATCCACAGGTGCCCATTTTTAAAAACATCAAAAACAAAAAGACAAAAATCTCCTTTGAACCCACATCTGCCTATAGTTACCATCTACTCTGCTTTTCTTCTCAGCTAAACCTTTGGAAAGGGTTGGCTTCATCACAGTCTTCACTTTTAAACTTTTACCACTGCATCATCTCCATCCACCATGTCACTGAAATCTGATACTGTCAGGGTGACCTCCATGTTGCCAAGTGCAGTGAAATTTTTTTCTTTGTTCTCTGATTCTCAACAGCCTTTGAAATAGCTGATCACTACCTTCTTCCTGAAACTTCCAGCTTCAGTGACACCACATTCCTTGTCTTCCTACCTCACTGGTTGCTTCTTCTCAAACTTTTTATAGGTGTATCCTCCTCTACCTGATCTTTAAATGTTGTAGTACTATAAGGGTCAGTCTTGGGTTCCCTTTTCTTCCCTATTCACAGAACCTCTCTAAGTGATCACTTAGAGATAGGAGTTTTGCCCTGGCCAGTTTGGCTTAGCAGTTAGAGCGTCAGCCAGCAGACCAGAGAGTCCTGGGTTCGGTTCCTGCTAAGGGCACGTACCTCGGTTGCAGTTTGTCCCCGGCCCGGGTTGGGGTTGTGTGGGTGGCCATCACTTGATGTGTCTCTCTCATGTCAATGTTTCTCTCTCTCTCTCTTCTTCCCTCTCTCCCTCCCATTCTATCTGAAGATAAATGCAAAAATGTCCTTGGGTGAGGATAAGAAAAAAAAAAAAGAGAGATATGAGTTTTTAGATATGGGTTTGTCATCACTTACATAGGGATTGGATTCTAAAGTCAGCTCATAAAGAAAAAAGAATTCATGAAGTGGAATTATTCTTGGAAATTCCTTAAATTACCCATAAAGCATGGTTTCATACATGTTTATTTTATACATGATTGTGGTCATATTTATATGTTGAATTAAAGACCAGCACTCCATTTTCTAATAAGGTCAAACAGTCAACTTATTCCCTCTCATTTTGAGATAAATTGTTGTTATTAAGCAATAGATGAAATACTTGGGGCTTTAACTTAGGGGCCATGTTTCATAAAAAGTACTTATTTTTAAAGAGTGGATACAATTAGAACAGCAAAATACTCCCACTATAAAGGGGAATCAGGGCTGAACCCATCTGAGGGTACAGCAAATTCACATCCTCCATCTCATGCTCACTCCACACTTGCTTTCCTTGAGCATAAAGGAACACCCATACCATATTATTTACTTTGGTTCAATATGTATAATGCAATTTTAATTAGTAAAATCTTTGTTTGATGTGACTCCATTGTACCATTTATATGTTGATGACTCCAAAATTTATTTCTTCAGTCCTGACCTTTTTCCTTCAACTTCAGGCTCTTGGATCCAACTACCTACTTTTTTTTTTTTTATCCTCACCCGAGGACATTTTTTCATTTTTTGTTCAGATAGAGTAGGAGGGAAAGAGAGGAAGAGAGAGAGAGAGAAACATCGACGTGAAAGGGACACATTGAGTGGCCGCCACCCGCGCGACCAACCAGGGCCCGGGACAAACCGCAACCGAGGCACACGCCCCCAGCGGGAACTGAACCCGGGTCTCTCTGGACCGCAGGCCGACGCTCTAACCGCTGAGCCAAACCGGCCAGGGCCCAACTACCTACTTAGATGTCTCCAGTAAGGTCAACTAGGCATCTTAACATCCAAAACATAACATTTGATTCCACACACAATCATACACACCTATACCTCATCCTCACCAGAAAAGCTGTTCTTCCCATCTTTCCTAGCTCAGTAAATGGCATGTGTCTACCCAGGGTTTCAAGCCAATAATCTAGGAGTGATCCTTGATTCCTCCCTTTACTTCATCTCCACATGAAATTTAGGTGCATTTAGCTCCACCTTCAAATATATCTCAAATCTATCCATTTAACTCCATCAGCACAGATACCACCCTAGTCCAAACCATCACAATTTCTACTTTGACCGGCCTCCTTGTTTCCATTCTTACCCTTTCTATGCCATTCTCCAAATAGATAGAGTGATCTTTTATAAAACATTAGCTCATCCATTCACCACATATTTATTAAGAGCACAAAGGAAATGGTGCTACAGCAGTGAAGCATATTAGATTCCTGTGCTCATGGTCTTCCATTCTAGAAGGGGGAGAGGCAATGCAAATAATTTTGCACAGTACAAATGCAATGAAAAATATCAATGTAAAATTCAATAAGCTAAATCTCTTGCTTATTGAGTTTTACAGAGTGCTCTCTCAGTAAAACAAATTCCTTATTATGACCTTGTTATAAGATTCTGACATCTGATTTCTATTTGTCCCTCCAACCTTATCTGTACCACACTTCCTCACTGCAACTTCTCATCATTCACACTGGCCTTCTTTCTTTACCCTCAAAGTTGCAAACCTTCCCCTTCTGCAGACATCTGAGCAAGGCTGCCTCCTCTTTGCTCAAATATCACTCCATCATTATAAACCTGAATAATATACCTAAAAGTAGCTCCCCTTCCCTTTCTCTATCAACTACACTGTTTCATTTGTTTCATAGCACTTTTCCCTTTCGGAAATTATCTTCCTTATTTGTTAACAGTATTTTCTGTTCCCACTAAAATGTTGAGTTTCCTGAAGTGGGACCTTGGAGTGGTTCACCAAAGTATTCCAAAAAGTCTAGAACAGTGTTCTGCATGAGTCTCTCGATAAATATTTTTTGGAAGAACAAATAAGTAACGATGGATTATATGACATACAGGGACATACATATAGCACCAGACGACAAAACGAATTAGTCGCTCACAGCTGCCAGGCTCCGCCCCCCAGAGCCACTTTCGCCCACGGCCTAGCCCGACACCTTCTGGGAGAAGTCCTCTGCGCAGGCGCAGTGGGACCGCAGGGCTTTCTGGGTAAAGATGGATGCGCACGATCTCTTTCGCCGGCTTGGCGCTGGGGCCAAATTCGATGTGAGACGCTTCTCGGCGGACGCAGCACGATTCCAGGTACTATGCGCAGGTGGACGGAAGGCTGAGTCACTGAGAAGGGGCAGGAGCCGAAGAACGAACTGGCTGCTGGGGAAGGCTGCGCTCGGAGACCCCGTGCCAGGCTGTGGGGCATTTTCCCTCCTTTGACATTCACTTTCCCCGAAGACCTACCTGGTCAAGTAGTGCTTTCTAAATTAACTCTTTTCTCATCCTTTTGTAGATTTAGTTGGACATGGCCGGAGAATGCACCCCCCCCCATCTTCTTAGTTTATTCAAAGCACAGTTGTAATCCTTTTTTCAAAGTTACTTTTTCTCCGAAACTGGTGGAAAGGAATTCTGAAAACAAAACTGGAGAGTACAGATACTTTCCCCTATACCGGGTTTGGCTTGGTATGCATATAACTTTAGTGGGCAAGGTTGTTTTTAGTCCCGCACTCCCGTGACGTGTTAACCAATGAGAAGAGAGATTTAGGAATCAGAGGTCTTACATAGGGAAGTAGTGAGTGATAAATCCAGAGTAGTTGGGGCCCAGTTGTGGAAAATCTTCAGTGTCAACCTTGATAATGGGACTGGGGACGTTTGTGTGAGTGTGTGCGACACGTGTGTTTCTTTCTCTCGCTGGCTGTTATGTAGTTGTTAAGAGTTTGAACTCTGAAGCCACATTATTTGGGTCCAAATCAAGTTACTTAACCTCTTAATGCTTCGATTTTTCTTATTTGTAATGTTGGTATTTACTTCATAGAATTGTTGAAGAATGTAGTTATTTTATATGTATATGTATATATATATTTTTTTTCAACATCTACCTGACAGCATATAAATGTTATACTGATAAGCATATGTCTTTGTTGCTATTGATTATTGTTATTACTTTTATAAAGTCAGAAAAGCTATCATCTTGGATTTCATTTGCCCAAACACACTTGTCAACGCAACAAATATTTGGTGAAAGTAAAAAAGATGAGGAGTCATTGGACCGACGCCCTTACTGCCTATACTGCTCGGGTGAAATCAATGCCAGTCCTTAGATTTCACTTTGAATTTTTTTGGTTTTTAGGTAGGAAAAAGGAAATATGACTTTGATTCTTCAGAGATGCTGCAGGGACTGGACTTTTTTGGAAACAAGAGATCTGTCCCAGGTGAGTGTGGAGAATCAAAAACTAATCAGGAGCTCCAAGATGAAGAGAAAAAAGAAAAGAGCCTAACTGAAAGGAAGAGAGAGCAGAACAAGAAAAAGAGGAAGAGGATGACTTCAGGTTAGTCTTTTATTTCTGTCTTTTCTCTTTATTTAATTTTTTTCCTTTACAAAAATAATATAAGCTTACGGTTACAAGTCAGATAATATGCAGTCATTTGTCAGTTGATGGCACTCAGGTTATTTCCAGGTATTAATTACAAATATTGCTACAATAAAGATATATATATGTATAACATATATATATATAATTTTGTATAGGATATATATACATATATATATCCTTTTGTACAGGTGCTGTTATTTCTGTAATTAGCATCCTAAAAGTGGAGTCACTGGGTGAAGAGTATGCGCACTTTCTTTATTTTTAAATTTTTTTTTCTTTATTGATTTGAGAGAGAGAGGAAAGGAGAGGGAGAGAGAGAGAGAAACATCGATGAGAGAGAACATCGATTGGCCGCCTCCTGCATGTCCCCCTCTGGGGATCCGGCCCACAATCTGGGCATGTGCCGTGACCAGGAATCAAGGGGCCACAGGGAAATTTGGGGAGGTGATGGAAATAACCTTAGATGTGGTGATGGTTTAAAAGTGTGTTCATATGTTAAAACTCCTCAAATTGTGTACTTTATTTATTTATTTATTTATTCCTCACCCGAGGACATTTTTCCATTTTTGTTCAGATAGAGTGGGAGGGAGAGAGAGGAAGAGAGAGAGAGAGAGAAACATCGACGTGAAAGGGACACATCGAGTGGCTGCCTCCCGCAGGACCCCAACCAGGGCCAGGGACGAATGGCAACTGAGGTACATACCCTTGACCAGAATCGAACCCGCGACTCGTTGGTCCGCGGCCGATGTTCTAACTGTTGAGCCAAACTGGCCAGGGCCAAATTGTGTACTTTAAATATATTGTATGTCTATTGTGCCTCAGTGAAGTTGAAAAAAATTAAAAAGAAATTCCAAAGGTAGTCCTTGCTCATTACTTTTCTTAGAATTTTTGGGTTATTTTACATATTTATTTTCCTGTATAAACTTTAAAGTTAGCTAGTCCAGTTACCAAAACAATCCTGTCATTACTTTTCATTAAATTAATGTTATTTCTAAATTTAGTGAGAATTGCCATCTTTATTATATGGAGTAATCCTTGAGTATTATGTTGTGTTCATTGCTATTATACGTGAAATCTTTTCTTTCATCATTTATTTTCTAGTTGGTTGTTGTTTGGATATAGAAAAGCTGGCTGCCTCATTGAAACCTTTTTGTTTAAGTAGTTTTTCAATTAATGTCTTGTTTGCAAGTATACAGTTGTCTACATATTACACGGCTGAACTGACTAACAAAAGGAGAGAATGAACTTCAGAGCTCTGATTTTACCAACATAGAACCTGCCTCTCCTTTTCCAATTTTTATACTTTCTATTACTTTCTTTTATCTAGTTGCAACAGCTAAGTAGTTGTCTTTTGTTTGTGTGAAGGTATTGCCTGTTTGCTACACCCTAGAATGTTGAGCTTAAAATCTTTTAATTTTTGCCCTGGCCAGAGTGGTTCAGTTGGTTGGAGTGTCATCCCATGCACCGGAAGGTTGTGGGTTTGATTCCTGGTCAGGGCACATACCTAGGTTGCAGGTTCGATCCCCGGTACGGGAGGCAACCAATCGATGTCTCTCTCTCACATTGATATTTATCTTTCTCTCTCTTTCCCTCTTTCTCTCTCCCTTCTTCCCTCTCTAAAATCAATTTTTTTAAAACCTCTAATTTTTAAAAATATATTTTAGAAATTACTTCAGAAGAAGAAGGTTCTACTATACAGTGGATATCATCTGTGGAAGCAAAGATTGAAGATAAAAAAGTTAAAAGAGAAAATAAACTAACTTCAGGAAAGTTGGAGCATATCAGAAAAGAAAAGGTTAGATAAATGTCTTAGCCCCAATTTCTGACCTAGTGACTTTTTCACTGTCCTTAGGTTATTCTGTTGCTAAAAGTGAGTATGGTTTTGTTAAGATAGAATATTAATTAGTTTGAATTTTACTTTAATGAAAACTGAAAGCAAAGTGTTTGTGTTGTGGCTGAAAATTTTTAAGTTTAAAATTTTGAAACTTGAACAGGTCAGTAAATATATATATATATAATTCTTGATATATTTATATAGATATAGATATTATTCCTATAGTATATACTATATTCTATATAATTCTTGACTGTCCAAGTTTTAAGATTGATAATGTGTGTAGAATTAAATTTTTAAAATTTCTTAATCTCTTTTGAGAAACATAAAATTGGCCCTCTTTCCCTTCTATGATAGATAAGCTCACTGGTTTAGGAGGATTTCCTCTGGCAGGTATTTGAGAGTTAGAATTTTTAAGAAATCCTTTTATAACTTGGGACTAGGGGGAGTAGAATATAGAAGAAAACAAATAAGCCATTGTCATGTCTGCTGCACACCTGCTGTATTGCAGATGGAGAATATCTTCAGTAACCCTGAATCCAAAATCTGGCTGTCTCTGGATCAGAGAATGGGAAATTCACAAACCAAATCAACACTACTTTTGGCACTCAGTTTTAATAAGTAGAGTTTAGGGTAAATCATCAGAAAGCACTGGAACTTGTATGCTAAGTGCCATATAAAGAAAATAATGGATGCAGTGCCTACCTTCTAGAAGTCTGTGTAAGATGATAAATTATGACTATGACAGTAGCACATTAATATGAATAACACATTCATAACATTGACAATATGAAGAAAGCATGGATAGATAGGTTTCATTATTATGGTCTTTTATCTATGAAAGGACATGAAATGTACCTAATATTTGTATCTTTAGGGGCTTGGAGTTTAACCAAAAAGTTTTCATATGCTACTAAAGCTTATCCTAGACTGTTGCTTTGTAACATCTGACAATATTTTTTACCCTATCCATGGTGACCCCTTTTCTTCACTTTTCAGATAAACTTCTTGCGGAATAAACACAAAATTCACGTCCAAGGAACTGATCTTCCTGACCCAATTGCTACATTTCAGCAACTTGAACAGGAATATAAAATCAATTCTCGACTGCTTCAGAACATTCTAGATGCAGGCTTCCAGACACCTACGCCAATCCAAATGCAGGCCATTCCAGTTATGCTGCATGTGAGTGTGAAGGTCTAGAATGCCTCTGACATTCTTTCCTGTGTTTGCTTATTTTCTTTTCTCTGTCTTTGAAATCTTCCTTTCTACCTTATCTCCTCCCCGTTGAAATCTTTACCTTGCTTTTAAGGTCCAGCTCCAATGCCTGTGCCTTCATAAAACTTGTCTTGATCACTACAGCTAGATGTGATCTTTTCCCTTTACCAGTGCTCCTCTACCATCCAAGTCTCCATGGTATTTAGCGTTTTTTTTGTTTTTTTTCTTGCAACATTTATCTTACAGTTCACACTACTGTGTATTTGCACTAGTTAAACTTATCTTTTCCTTCTACTAGAGTGTAAGCACTCTGAGGATAGGGATGATGTTCTGTTTATTCATCCATGATTTAGTTTGTAATTCCCAGGAACTATTTCGGAAATACAGAATTTTTGCACTAACCTGACTGGTTTTCCCAATACTTTTATTATTGGAGTATACTTTTTATACAGTAAAATAATATAGATTTTAAGTATACAGTTTAGTGAGTTTCAATGATGTATACCCTATGTAACCATCACCCCAGTGAAGATATGTAACATTTTTATCACCCCAGAAAGTTTTCTTGTGCCCTTTCCATTCTGTCCTCACCCCACTCCTACCCGGAGGTAACCACTATTCTGATTTCTATTGCCATAGATTATATTTGCCTCTTCTAGAACGTCATATCAGTGGAGTCATTCATTATTTATTCTTTTATTTCTGTTTTCTCTCATTCTGCATACTGTTTTTGAGATTCATCCTTGCTGCATATATCAGTAATTTGTTACTGAATGGTGGTCTGTTGTATGAATATAACACAATTTGCATATCCACCTATTGATAGATGTATGGGTTAACCTAGATTTTTGGAAATTACGTTTTTCTAAGGTTTCTTATTGTAGTGAAGAGAGCTACTTTCCTCCCCCACTACATAACCAAGATTATGACTACCAGAATTGAACAGCCTTCAATTCTGGTAGTCATAGGATACCATACTGGTCCTTTTCATTTTCTTTGGGAACTGAAATGAAAATACATTTGAATAAGGTTGTTGACTCATAGTAACTTTGCTTTTTAATTTCCATTTAAGATGATTTCTATCATGACTTTAGTTTAAAGCTTTAAAAATCACAGTGACTTACTTGAGATTGTCACTCGTTAATTACTCTGTCACTCAGGTTTTTGCCAATTTATATTTCGTTCAGCCATTTTGTTACTTATTAAAATCTTCCCTGGGGTTGAGCAGTACAGATCTCGGGACAAATGTTGGTTTTCTAATTTTGCTTTGATAAAGAGTTTAGTGGGAAAGAACAATTAAAATAATGGGAAGAATTGAGGTTGTGAATTACCTTTGGATTTTAGTTATCCACATTCCTTACCCAGTTCAAATGATGTCAGTGGCAGTGCTCAGAAACTCCGTTGGGGTGGTAGCAGCAGGGGTGGATAATGTTAGAAATGCAAATATGGGAGAAGTTAGATGAGGGATGAGAACATGAATGATTAGATTTATCACATATATTTTTATTTGTTATTTGTAGGATTGGTAGCATTATTTGACCAAGGCTCTGAAAATTTTACGTACTTTTTGTTGTATTTAATATACTCTGTTTTTAGGGTCGAGAACTTCTGGCTTCTGCTCCTACTGGATCTGGAAAGACTTTGGCTTTTAGCATTCCCATTTTAATGCATCTGAAACAACCCACAAATAAAGGCTTCAGAGCCCTGATTATATCACCAACACGAGAACTTGCCAGCCAGGTATGGACCTGTAGCTTCTGAAGAGGATGTGTTTGGTGTTTGCTTCAGTTGTCTTTATTTGGAGGTCATAAAAAGGCCTCAAAAGAGTAAAGCCTGCATCTTTTGTCATGGTCAAGTATTCTGTTCAGAGCACATAGTTCTGTGTCTCTTATTGCATATGGGAAAATCTTTTCTCATTTTCTAAAACATGATTTTAATATTTGTACTTCTTTGGTGAATGTTCTTAGATCCTTGAAGTTGAAAGTTGTAATATGTAGTCTCTCTAAAATATATTTTTCTTACCTAGAAAAATGAAAACTCATCTAAGTTTTTGAAAAAGTAAAACTATACACTCATCTGCTCCACCCTCCAGTGTGCTAAATGTAAAATACATGCCAAGTATGAAATAGTTTTATAATAGTACTATATTCTAAAAATAATACATAACAGATTGGAAGAATTTGGGTTTTATCTCTTGGAATTCGTTTACTAGACCTGAAGAAACTACTGAATCTTAGTTGGCATTGAAGTTCCAAGCTGCTGAGATTCCAGGTTAATCAATACATTATTACAGGTTTAATTAATAATGTAAAAGAGACTATACATTTTATCCAAGTATTTTAGCAGGTAATATTTTTATCATTTTGTTTTAGATTCACCGAGAGTTAGTAAAAATATCTGAGGGAACAGGATTCAGGATACACATGATCCATAAAGCCGCAGTCGCAGCCAGGAAATTTGGACCAAAATCATCTAAGAAATTTGGTAAGGGATTCATGCTTGAGATGTAGAGCATGAAGGGGATTTAGACATTACAAATATCGTAATCGACACCTAAGAATTCTTAAACTGTAGTCATGCATATAATTTGTTTGATGTTTGGAGAAGCTAAAAGAGATCTCCTCACTCCCACCCAGTAGTTACATAAATATATACTAGTGGTTCTCAACCAAAGGCAGTTTTGACCTCCACCCCCACCTCACCCCTGAGGAACATTTGG
This sequence comes from Tadarida brasiliensis, assembly GCA_030848825.1. NCBI lineage: Eukaryota > Metazoa > Chordata > Mammalia > Chiroptera > Molossidae > Tadarida > Tadarida brasiliensis. Next base: position 48,924,303 of record CM061273.1, read on the forward strand.
CTGTATCTGGAGACATTTTAAGTTGTCACAGCTGAGGAAGGGTGCTACTAATCTATAGTGGGCACAAGCCAGGGATGCTGTTAAACATCCTGCAATGTGCAAGACAGCTTCCTACAATGAAAGAGTTGTCTAGGCTAAAATGTCAGTGTGCTGAGGTTGAGAAACCCTCCTTTATACTAAATGCCATGGAAATACTCTGTAGACAAGAATAGCTTACATCCTACCCTTATATCAACCAGAGAATATGCTTTTACCTTGAGCTTCTGAGTAAAATGCCACTTGAAAAAGGAGTTTCCAGCCCTGGAACTCTGTAGAGCATCGGCCCGCGGATCAAAGGGTTTCGGGTTCGATTCCGGTCAAGGGCATGTACCTCGGTTGCAGTTTGGTCCCTGGCCCTGGTCAGGGTTGTGCGGGAGGTAACCAATCGATGTTTCTTTCTCTCCCTCACTTCCACTCTGTCTGAAGATAAAAATGGGAAAAAGTATCCTCGGGTGAGGATTTAAAAAAGGAGTTTCCTGCCCTGGCCAGTGTGGCTCAGTTGATTGGAGCGTTGTCCTGTACACTGAAAGATCATGCATTTGATTCCCTGTCAGGGCACATACCCAGGTTTTGGGTTCGATCCCTGGTCGGGCTGCGTATGGGAGGCAAACGATTGATGTTTCTCTCTCTCTCTCCCTCCCTCTCCCTCTCTCTTTCTCCCCCTCTCCCTTCCTCTCTCTCTAAAATCAATAAAAACATCCTTGGATGAGGATTGAAAAAATAAAATAAAAATAAAAAGGATTTTCCTTGAAAAAAAAAGTTTGAAAATCAAGCTGTTGGATTATAGTGTTCTTGCCCCTTAGGAGCTGAGAAGACAGATCAAGTATAATAATACAGAAGGGATATACTATGGTTTGTGCTATGATGGATACAAAAATATGTGTATTAGCTTACTGACAGGGAAGAACTTTTGTGTTGTTGGTGTAGTGAGTATAATCACTCCTTCCTCTCTTCACTTCAGGTTATTAACTGAAATTCAGGAGGCTTAATTCTCTAGTTTAAGAAGGATGAAATTTGTTTTTGCAATTTGTACCATTTGTTTTTCCTGTAGATATTCTTGTGACTACTCCAAATCGACTAATTTATTTATTAAAGCGAGATCCTCCAGGAATAGACTTAACAAGGTACAGATGATATTTTTAATATCTTTTATATGTGTTTCTTTTAGTTGATTCAATTGCTTGTATTGTTGCCCCTTGGAGCTTGCTGTATGCTAACTTTCAGTAAGTGTTGGCGCTGAGAATAATGGTATTCATTAAATTCATAAGAAAATAACTGTCTGGTCTGGAAAAAGTTACAAATACTGATAAGTAGTTAGCACAGAATTCCCCTAGACTTTCAGCAATGGTGATAGAGTTTATAAGGTTTATGTGAAGCTCTGTTGTTGCTAATGGAACTTCATATCTTTGAGGCTAATGGAATAGGTACATTAATTTATGTTTATCTTACTTTTACCTTTTTCCTGCTTAATTTTCTTGCACCTTTTTGAGATATGGTATGTGGTTCTGAGAAGCAGCATTATGGTTTGACTTCATGTGTCTCCACAGTTTAGTGAAATGTTTTGGATCTTCCAGTTTAATACCCACAAGTTGTTTTGTTATTTCTTAGTGTTGAATGGCTGGTAGTAGATGAATCAGATAAACTGTTTGAAGATGGCAAAACTGGGTTCAGAGACCAGCTGGCTTCTATTTTCCTGGCCTGCACATCCCACAAGGTCAGAAGAGCTATGTTCAGTGCAACTTTTGCATATGATGTTGAGCAGTGGTGCAAACTCAACCTGGACAACGTCATTACTGTGTCCATTGGAGCAAGGTAATTGTTCTGCATTATCCTACTGTTTGTTTGTTTGTTTTTAATCCTCACCCGAGGACACTCTTGCATTTATCTTCAGATCGAGCAGGAGGGAGAGAGGGAGGAAGAGAAAAAGAGAAACATCGATGTGAGAGAGACACATCGAGTGGTCGCCACCCACACGACCCCAATTGGGGCCGGGCACAAACTGCAACCAAGGTACGTGCCCTTAGCGGGAACCGAACCCGGGACTCTCCGATCCACGGGCTGACGCTCTTACGCTGAGCCAAACCAGCCAGGGCCTGTTTGTTTGTTTTTAAGTACAAGTCATTTTTTTAGACTCAAGAAGATTGAGTTGGTTAAAAAGATTAATCTTAGGTTGGCTAAGTTTAATAACAGAATTTTACTGAAATAAATATATTCTTTAAAGTCAAGATTAGTTATTTTATTTTAGAACATTCCAAAGGGAGATTGTAATATTAGTATTCCTATTATCATGATTTTAGTTAATTTTTCCCATCCACAAAGTATGACATGAGTTCTGTGGCCACCCAGAGGATTTAATTTCTTTGATGGCTTAACTAAAGAGGACTACAGAGGAGGAAGCTGGATGTTACTGAGCAATTTGATTTATAATTGCTTTTTAAAAATATTTTGGGGAGCATTTTATGCTAAATGAATGCTCAGTGGTAGAAAAATGCTTTTGGAAATTACAGTATTGCCACTTGATAGAATATCATACAACCCCTGAAGTATGATGACTGTAGACATATGAAAAAGTGCTTAGCCCAGCCGTTGTGGCTCAGTGGTTGAGCATCGTCCCATGGACTGAGAGGTCCTGGTTTGATTCTTGGTCAGGGCACATGCCCGGGTTGTGGGCTCGATACCCAGTGGGGTCCATACAGGAGGCAGCCAGTCGATGTTTCTCTCTCACATTGATGTTTCTATCTCTCTCTCCCTTCCTCTTTCTCTAAAAAATCAATAAAAAAAATATTTTAAAAAAGAAAAAGTTCTTATAATACCATGTTAAGTAAAAAAAGAAACCAGATAGAACAGTAAAGAATGCCGTCTATTTTAAACTTAATTCCTGTGTATAAAAAGAAAATAGAACAAACTTACCATAAATATAATTATAAAGGCAGACAAAAAATGGAAAAAATATTTATGATATAGTATAATGTATTGCAGCAGCTTATAGAGCGTTAATAAAACCTCAGTCCCAGTGTCTGCCTATAAATAAACACTACTAATTATTAAGAAAAAATTAATAAAAAAAGAAAAAAGTTTAGCCATATGTAATAATAACCTTAAAAGTGTCCTCATTATTTTACCATATAATTTGACTTTTTTTTTAATTGCTCTTTTATTTTTTTCTTTATTGATTTTTTTTAAGAGAGAGGAAGGGAGAGGGAGAGAGAGATAGAAACATTGATGAGAGAGAGCATCGATTGGCCGCCTCGGGCATGCCCCCCAGTGGGGATCAGGCCCACAACCTGGTCATGTGCCCTGACTGGGAATCCAACCAGTGACCTCTTGGTGCATGGGTTGATGCTCAACCACTGAGCCACACCGGCTGGGCCCAAATAATTTTACTTTTAGAAAGATTTTGTAAGTAAGTAGACACATCAAAATTTATGACTAAAACACAACAGAATATCAAAGTTTATTCTAAAATGGTAGAATTGTGGGCAATTTATTTTATTTTTATAATTTTCAAACTTTCTTGATAACATTTTTATAATTAGAATAAAACATTTAAAAAATAACTGTCTTTAGGTTAAGTGTATATATTTAAGTACTCATATTAACAATGGAAAAGTTTATTCTGTTGGACTTGTGTGTACATTTTTTTCATTTATTTAGAATTTCGAGGGGAGGGAAGCAAAAATTGGCTCTTGCAAAACTGTAAGGTATGTTTTCTTCTCAGGAATTCCGCAGTAGAGACTGTAGAACAAGAACTTCTCTTTGTTGGATCTGAGACTGGAAAACTTCTAGCCATGAGAGAACTTATTAAAAAGGTATATTTGGAAAATAGTCTTGACTTTTGATAAAATTCACTTAGCCTTATATTATTGGTGGGAGGCTCAGCACTATTCCTGTATCATATTTCATAATCTGCTGGTAAATTGTTAAGTACATTGGGCCAGCTCTTGTCCCAAATGGAGAGCTCAACTGTTAGAATATAGTAAGCTTTCTATTCCCATCTCAGGGTAGGCTGGGAAGAGACCTACCTGATGCCCTGAAAACCTCTTTCCAAATTTGCATATGTACCTGCCACCTGCATACCACCCCCACCCCGCCCTCCATCCCTCTGCGGTTTTCTTAATGAACTGGGGTGTTGTAGAATGAGTAGGACAGTGACTGGGGTTTTCTGTTTGTATCCCTTCAATAAATATTGAGTAGAAGCCATAGTTAAAATGTTAAGTACTGAAGGGTCAGAGAGGGAGCATAATAAAAGAAATAGGAATCCTAAGCCCTGCCCCTAGTGTTTAGTCTTTTAGGGGTGAAAATAAATACACTTGTGTAAGATAGTTTGTGATAAAGGAAGGCTATAGTGTTTTTCTTAAATATTCATGTAGTTATAATGGGGCCATCAGGGTGAGTTGAATTGGTTGGGGAAAGCCTTGTAGAGGAAATGCTACTAATTTGGGCCTTGAAGGATTTGTGGGATTAAAAAGTGAAGGGGGACAATATTGGTGGCAGGAAGAACAGCTGTTGTCGAGTCTCATAGGTGGAGCTGAACACAATGAATATGTTTGGAGACGAATGAAGAAGTTACCTATCTAAGGAGAATTTATGGTAGGAATTAAAGATGATTAATTTATAGGAGAGATGGGGTCAAGAGAAATCACTGAACATTGTTGAAGAATGTGGCCACATAATTTTTAAGGCAAATTTAACAGTGGTATATAAGATAAACTGTAATGGAAAGTGACTGAAAGTAAAGAAGCCAATTAGTAGGCTATTAAATTAGGCTGGTTAGACCTAAGGAGGAAATAAATGAAGGTGACAGCTTTAGCGGTGGAGCGTTAACAGTAGTTGGAGGATGTACAGGAAAGGTGTTTGCAAGTACCCGGTGACAACAGAAGTGGTTAAGAGCGTGGACTCTGGAGCCAGACTACCTGGATTGGAATCTAGCTTGAGGCAAATTAACCTCTGTTCCACAGTTGACTCATCTGTAAAAGGGGGATAATAATATCTACTTCTTAGTGTTGTTTTAGTATTAATGAGTTAATACAAATGTCGTACTTACAGTAGTGGTTGGCACATAATAAATGCTGTGTGTTAATTTTTAAAATATTTTTAAGGGTATCATTTGAAAATAGGAAATATAAGGTTTTCACAGATACATAGGATTGTACACTAGGTATTTTTAGTTATGTATGAGCTTTAGGAGGTTTGTGAACCCTCTGAAATTATGTTAGATTTTGTATAAATGTGTGGTTGCCTATTAGAAAGTTTCATAGCTTTCATTAGATTCTGAAAGGGGCGTGTGAACCAAAATAAAAAGGTTAAGTCCTAATATAGATAGTTGAAAATATAAAAAGTTCATTTAGACAGAGGGCAGGGTATGATATAAATGTAAAAATCATTTGCTTAGAGCTGGCAGTTTATAACAGATTTTTCTTTTTAATCCTTACCCGAGGATATTCTTCCACTGATTTTCAGATAGAGTGGAGAGGTGGGGGAAGAAACATCGATGTTAGAGAGACACATCAGTCAGCTGCCTCCCGCACAACCCCGACCAGGGCCTGGGATTGAACTGCAATCGAGGCATGTGCCCTTGACCGGGAACTGAACCTGCAACTCTGGCCCGTGGGCCAACGCTCTGACCACTGAGCCAAATCAGCCAGGGCTATAACTGAGATTTTAACTTAATAAATATCATATTGAGAGAACTGAGAATCAAGAACTAAGCTTTGGGGGAATAACCACAATTAGAATAGATAATGAATTAAAAACACAGTCATTATATTTTAAGCAGAATCAAAAAAGTTCTGAGGCACAGAGGCCAAGAGATTATCATTTCAAGAAGTAGGAATCCATCATTGTATAAAGATGAAGGGGCTTAATTAAACAAGATTATTGGAGGGTACAGTTCAAGTTGGTGGAAAGAACCCATTATAGAGAACGATGATGAGGAAGACAGATTAGACCACTGGTCCTCGAAATTTGGCAATGAAAGTATACTAAATTGAATTGGGTTCTTTTATGAACTAAAATCATACATAATACTGTGATTATATTCTTAATTATGGGTTATATGTGCTGATTTTTGCTTTTCTTTTAGGGTTTCAATCCACCTGTTCTTGTTTTTGTTCAGTCCATTGAAAGGGCTAAAGAACTTTTTCATGAGCTCATATATGAAGGTATTAATGTGGATGTTATTCATGCAGACAGAACACAGGAACAGGTAAAGTCAAATGTATACTTTCAAAATGATAACAACTAAATTTTTTAAATATTGGCATTAAACTTATAAAGTACTTGTTTCCCATTCCTAGAGTGGTACTAAAACATTTACTATATGTTCCGTTAATCAGAGAGATAACACAGTCCACAGCTTCCGAGCAGGAAAAATCTGGGTCCTTATTTGTACAGCCTTGCTAGCCAGAGGGATTGATTTTAAAGGCGTGAATTTGGTGATCAACTATGACTTTCCAACAAGCTCAGTGGAATATATCCACAGGATAGGTGAGTTGTCCCCTGCCTCCGCACTCATCCATTTTAGCACCTCTGCTATTCCCTACAAACATGCTCATTTTTTTAGTGCTGTGAAAAATCCAGTGACTTTTATATATGAATCTTGAAGGTCCCTTTCCCGCAAAAAAGCTTTTTTAATGGTCTGGTTTATCTTAGGTCGAACTGGAAGAGCAGGACATAAAGGAAAAGCTGTTACATTTTTCACTGAAGATGATAAACCATTATTAAGAAGGTAAATTAGGAAAAATAACTTACTATTAAGTTGGCAATGTTGATTCATTATTCTTATATGTATACACAGTTAACAGATAATTAAAAAATGGTTTTGTCCAAAATTCTGTTACAGTAATCAGCCAAATTTTAGCAATGAGGAAAGGAAAAATGATCAAAAGGCTTTATTTTTGCTTTCCCATTATTATATGTTAATAACAAATATTCCTAATAACTCACAGAATTCTCCCAATAGCCATGAGTTGATATTACTTGCGGTATAATATTAAGGTTTTTGAATAAGTGAATAGTTTAAAATTAACCCCTGAATCTCTCTAGCCCTGTCAAAATTCTCTTACTGTAGTACATCCTTCCCATTACTCTTAGGGGCAGATGGAGTTTTATATTTAGTCCCAGGAAAAATTATTTCAGTAACACACTCCAATGTTATTCAGTTGTAGCCCCTTGAGGCCTGGATAACATATGATAGTTATACTTTTAGAATCATGGGTCTTAATTTAGTCCATCATCATAGATATTAATATAGAAGCTGTTTCCTACATTTTGGCTGCTTACAGAAATTTTAAGCTGATGATAACTGGTAACACATCACATTTCTAACAATTGAAATTGAGTTATGGCCGAAGGCAGTTTGTACTTTGAGTTTATCTGTTTGGGCAAAGATTTTGATTTGTGCCTTCTGATCTTTGGCTCTGTCAGCCTTGGTTTTGCTTTGGGCAGACTTTTACATGTGCACGTGTAGGAGAGTATGTATTCCAACAGCCTAGGTTCACCTGAAGTTTCCTCAGCAACTCCAAGCATGTGAATCTGATACCCCCCCCCCATAACAGTGTAACTATGCACCTCAGTTTTTCATCTGGGAAATGGGGATGATAATAGTTCTTGCTACAAAAGGTTGTTGTGAAGATTGAATAAGTTACAATACATGAAAAACTTAAGACAGCGGTTCTGAACCTGTGGGTCGTGACCCCTTTGGGGGTCGAACGACCCTTTCACAGGGGTTGCCTAAGACCATCGGAAAACACATTTCCGATGGTCTTAGGAACCGAGACACTGCTCCTCTATCTGTCTCCAGGTGGGTCTGCCCACATGCAGATACACCCACATACAACATGAGGAACTGTATTAAAGGGTCGCGACATTAGGAAGGTTGAGAACCACTGACTTAAGACAATGTCAAACCCACAGTAAGCACCATCATTTAATAGATTTAAGCTTGACTTTGGCTTCAGTGAGTGTCTCATCCAAGATTGAGCTTAGTAGTTTTTTAGAGCCTGATACAATAAATGTTGAGCAGAAATAGCTGCTATCTAAAATTATTCATCAGTCATTGATTTTAGTCTAGCAGACAGTTTGTCGGTAATCCAATATGATTACATCTGGTGATAATATAGTAAAACACGCTATTGGATTACTTTCTTGTTTGTGTAGTTTTAGTTCCTCTTGTGTCATGCAGATGGTTCAAGTTCATTAACATCAGTTTGATAAAATACAAATTTATGTTTATGGGTAACTTTTTCAGTGTTGCCAATGTTATACAGCAGGCGGGATGTCCTGTTCCAGAATACATAAAAGGTTTCCAGAAACTACTAAGGTACAATCTTGAATTTACTGGACCTTCTTTCTCTGTCTCTTTGAATATACATTCTTGCTTTCACACTCTTACACATAGTTCTAATAATGCTACTACTTTTAGAATGTTTTAAGATAAAATTTTTTCTTGTAAATATTTGTGAATACTGTATGTTTTTAAAACCTTGCTAGTTTTTTCATCCTTGAAATTTTAAATATTCACATTTTTAAAAAATTATTCAATGTGAGCCCTGGCAGGTTTGGCTCAGCAGTTAGAGCATCAGCCTGTGGACTGAAGGGTCTCGGGTTTGATTCTCAGTCAAGGGCATGTACCTGGGTTGCAGGTTTGATCCCCGGCCTCAATAAGGGTCGTGCAGGAGGCAACCAATCGATGTGTCTCTCTCATATTGATGTTTCTCTCTTTCTCCCCCTTCCTCCCTTTCACTCTATCTAAAAATTAATGGAAAAATATCCTCAGGTGAGGATTAACAACAAAAAAATTATTCAATGTGAGTGAAATATACTTAGATTTTTGTTTTAGTTGATAAAACTGGTAAAAAGCAGTTAATTAGCCAAAACTGTACTCTGATGTTTGTTGGCACAGGATATAAGATTGACAACAGGACATACCTTAATCATAATCACTGCCTTTTAAAAAACTGATTGACTTTAACATCCTTTGAGTTATCTCTGTAAATGTTATTAGGTAATCTAGTATATAAAGTGGATACAGTGTGGATAAACCAATAAGCAGATTTTAAAAATGAATTTTGTGATCAAGAATCAAAACTAGTTTTAGCTTTAGTATTTAAATTAAGTTACACTGAATTTAATTCTTTCCTCTCTTCGTAACTTTCAGCAAACAAAAGAAAAAGATGATTAAGAAGCCATTGCAAAGGGAGAGCATTAGTACAACTCCGAAATACTTCTTAGAAAAGGCTAAGAATAAACGGTAGGTATATGGTGAGAAAATTAATGCTTGACTTCATTATTTAGTTATAGTAGGCATTAGTTTTCCTTAGGATAAGCTTTTTAGAAGTAGAATTAATAGGTTTACAGTCTATTATAGAATATAATAAAAGTAATACATCTTAGGTTGGGGGAATGATTTGGGGGCTTGGATGATTCAATCTTGGATCTGTTTTTTTCCACCTCTGAAAATATGATTTCAGTTCACTATGAATTAGAATTGCACTGCCCACCATCTCCATGCAGCTTGCATCAGGACATGCTACTGGGGCCAATAATTAGGACTCACATTGATGGAGTCTTCCTTGAAGCTCCATATTCTGATCAGGATTTCAGTATAATCTTAGACCCATGCTGAAGCACATTGTAAAACCTCTAAAAAGTATGACTTGGGCCCGGCTGGTGTGACTCAGTGGTTGGGCGTCGATCCATGCACCAAGAGGTCACTGGTTCGATTCCCAGTCAGGGCACATGCCCAGGTTGTAGGCCAAATTCCCAGTGGAGGGCATGCTGGAGGCGGCCAGTTGATGTTCTCGCTCCTCGATATTTCTATCTTTCTCCATCTCCTTCCTCTCTAAAAATCAATAAAGGAAAAGAATTAAAAAAAAAAAATTTTTTTTTTAAAAGAGTATGACTTGGTTAAATTTGTAGCCGAGTTGAATGAGAGTTTTAAGTATAGATTTTTTAGCATACATACAGGACTACTTTTTTTGCCCAGTACTGCTTGGAAGCTACATGTTTTGGTAGGAGTAGGCTAATATATTCTGAACAGGACTATTATTTCCACTGTTTATGAAAAATGACACTCTTCAAATTCTACTAGTACCATTTAATATATAATATATATGAAATGTAGGCATTTACTGAATATCTATTGTCCTGCCAGGTACTTTGATCACCGGTGGTAGGTTACACAAATGACTATAAAATGAGGCCTGTTTCCTGAAGTTAGTATGCAAAAAAAAAAAAAGAAAATAATTTTTAAATAAAATAGAAGTTTAGAGAAGGGGAAGTCGTTATGGATTAGTATAGTCACAGAACGTTTCAAGGAGGTAGAACACTCTAAGGATGGGTAAAATTCAGGCATGTAGAAAAACCAAGGTGAACAAAGACGTGAACACTGCAATCACTTTCCTTCTAAGTGGAACAAGAATCTTACCTGACATTTTGTACTGATTGTGGGAAATAAAGTTCAGTTCAAGTATGTAAAGAATACAGTGTGTCCCAAAGTTTCAGTGAGTTTTAAGCTTTAATAACTTGGGAAGAGTAATCCTTGAAAGAGTAATCCTCTTGTATTTCTACTTAGTTTTGTGAATTCTTAATAGGTTTTTTATTTTAATTTTTTTGTGGCAGCAGTTTCTGGGAGACACTGGATTGGTAGAGAAGGTCACTCTGCTTGGCCAACCTAATGAGTCTCAGACTTTTTCTTTTTGGCCACCTAAACTCTCTCGTTAGACTTTTTCTTTTTGGTGGGCATTAGAATCTTGTCTTTTGGGTGATCTTAAAGCTAGGATTGTAAATGCAGTTGTTTTAGGCGCTGAACAGCAGCTGATGAAAGTTTTTGCAAAGTTGAAAATTAACTTAGAGCATAAGATGATGGCTATGTTGATTTTAATAAGAAACATCAATATTTTAATTAAATGTTGATTTTTGTCGGTATGTAGCATTTATACTTCTTAGGTTATGAAAATTTAAAGCTGCTGTAAGACTTTGAGGACACTCAGTATAAATTTTGTCACTTTAGACCACTACTTAAGATGCTTTCTTCATTTTCTTTACATTTAAAGGCCATACTTCTCTTTCTTTTTCTTTTCTTTTTTTCCAAATTATAAGAGAAAGTTCATTTGAAAGTTACAGAGGTAGTAGAAGTGAGCCAGCTGAGCTGCGTAGGTTTAGGAAACAAGTTACAAAGGCTGAAGAATGGCTCTTGGAGCTTAGGAGAGAGAAAGGCAAAGGTAATGTGCCTGGTAGGGGAAGAAGAGGAATAAGGGAAAGGCATAGGCATGCTCCCAAGAGGGAGAGCACGCCTAAAGGCCATACTTCTTAACATAGTCTACAAACTAGAACTAATCTGACTCTAGCTTAATTTTCCAATGTAGGTGTTCCTTTAATGATGCTATCCACACCTGTAGCCTTAGCTCATACCTTTATGCTGTTAATTCTTATGACCATATCTTCAGGCCCAGCTTTTCAACCTGAAAATAATACCAACTCTGTCACTTGGGATTGGTTGAGGATAAATGAGTTAATAATACATCTGAGAACTTTGCATTACTATACTATGGTGTGCAAACACTGATTATTTTCTCAAAACTCGTTTCCTTTTCCTGTGTTAACATTTAGTTTATGGCATTCACCAGACTCTTAAAATCAGACTGTTGGGGTTCATGTCTAACATTTATTACCAGTGTGTAATGATCAGCAAGTTGTCCAACAACTCTGCTTCATTTTCTTCATCTGTAACATGAGGATAATAATAGAATCTTCTTCATAAATTAAGAAGATATCCAAGGTGATAATATATAAGGCACTTATAACATTATTAGCCCTTAATCAATGTGAACTCTTACTGTTAGGTCAGGATCAAAATCTGTCTTTTATACCATGGTGTAATGTAGTTTAGTTTATTGTGACCTTTTTGTCTCACCTAGGTGATTGCGCTTTTCTAAAGGGCAGAGACCTAATGCATCTTTGTGTTTCTGGTGCCTAATATATTTGATTATACAGTAGGTTTCAGTCAATGTGTATTAAATTGGTAGACTTTTGGAAAGTACATAATAGCCAGAATTTCTGATTCAGCATGTCTTACTTTCCTTGTCACAGGAAAAAGGTCACTGGTCAGAACAGTAAGAAGAAAGTAGCTCATGAAGACAAAAGTTAAAAAAAGATTTTTTAAAAGACTATCAAAAATGTTATTTTATGACCTCAGCATGAATGTTGTTTACATGGAATACTTCATCTTAAAATCACCTGTACCAACATTTGAAATCAACTACAAGAACATGGAACTAGTGAAAAATTATCATAAACTTTCAGTGCATCATGTCAAATTTCAATTTATAGGTGACTTTTCAATGATTACATGATGAAAATAACATTCACTGACATTTTTGTTGTTTGGATCCAGAGAGATACTTCTTATAGAAGAACAAAAGCTTATGCTAAAAATAATAATACCCAAATGTGGTGAACTCTTAAGGATTTTCCCCTTCAAGTGTGAAGGAAGATGTGTTGTATGTTGCAGAGACATTTGGAACCGAATTTTCCAAGTAAAGCCTTGAGATTGAATCCCTCCCCCTCTCCCCAATCTGTTTTCATTTTTGAGTGGACACAGGCTATCTACCAAGAAGAAACCTACTGCTCTCTCTTTATTTTACTATTTCTTACTTTCTTGATGGCCTTTTGTGGTGTAAGCCATAACAAAGAGATTCCTCTTCTGTGGCTGGTTATTCAGGTTCTCTAGGATTTTAAATTCTTTGGTCTATTGAATATCCTTATACTTCTTTGGTAAATTAGCTCATACTTTACCTGTTATACTGTTGCAATTACAAACTATGGTCAGCCTCTGCCTTTTTTTAAAACATTTATTTTTTATTTTTTTACTGAATTTCTTGGAGTGACATTGGTTAATAAAATTATATAGGTTTCAGGTGTACAATTCTATAATACATCATCTGTTTATTGTATTGTGTTTACCACCCCAAGTCAAGTCTCCTTCCATCACCATTTATCACCCTTTTACCCTCTCCTACCACCTCCACCCCCTTTCCCTCTGCCTCTCCCTTTCTTACTTCATTTTTCATCATTTAACCATGTTCTTTCCATTCAAGATTACTTTGCTTGAAAACTGATAGAGTTTTATCCTGATAAGGAAGAATGTTCCTGTTACTTGATATACCTCTGGCCGCATTCTCTTACAGTTTATCTTTCCTGAGGCTTTATGGCCCTTCATCCATTTAGTAAGCAGGTCTCAGCCAAAGGTAAAGGATTATGATTATATAGTGATGAATACTATTCACCATTAGCAGACTTTTCCCTGCTGATAGTTTTGTACAGTGGAATAAAAAATCAACTTCAGCCCTGGCCGGTTTGGCTCAGCGGTTAGAGCGTCGGCCTGCAGTCCAGAGAGACCTGGGTTCGGTTCCTGCTAAGGGCATGTATCTCGGTTGCAGTTTGTCCCCGGCCCTGGTTGGTCGTGCGGGTGGCAGCCACTCGATGTGTCCCTTTCATGTCAATGTTTCTCTCTCTCTCTCTCTTCCTCTCTCTCCCTCCCACTCTATCTGAACAAAAAATGAAAAAATGTCCTCGGGTGAGGATAAAAAATAAATAAACTTCAGTCATCGCTGGGTTCCTACCTAGTTTGCAGCGACATGGCTAAACGCACCAAGAAGGTCAGAATCATCGGTTAAAATGGGACCCATTATGGTGCCTCCCTCAGGAAAATGGTGAACAAAATTGAAATCAGCCAGCAGGCCAGGTACCCTTCCTTCTTCTGTGGCAAAACCAAGATTGAGAGACGAGATGTGGGATCTGGCACTGTGGTTCCTGCATGAAGACAGTAGCTGGTGGTGCCTGGACCTACAATACCTCTTCTGCTGTCATAGTAAAGCCTGTCATCTGAAGACTGAAGGAATTCAAAGACCTGTAGAAGCTCCACAATTTGAAACATCACTAGCCTATAATAAATGGGTTAATTTATGTTAAAAAAAAATCAACTTCTTACATGTAAGGTACTTAGAATGACACATGAATGAATGTTATTGTCAACACTACTACAATACTGTAAGATAACGTTTTCTAAGCAGCATTTGAGTTAAACATTTATTTCCTTTATTCTTAGCCTTTTACTTTAGAGCCAAGACAGGTAGGCTCCCAACTGGAATATTTTAGATGGGACAAAAATTGTTCATCTTCAGAGTTTATGTAAATGGAGGTCTATTACTACAAGGCGCAAAATGTATATACAAGTATGTGATCTTTTTGTTTGTTCTGACTAACAGATCCTTGACTATATATTCTGAAGGTAGTATACTGCTGCCACCCATTTGCCAGCTGTATGAATAAGTTCTTTAATTTCTCAGAGCTTTGATTTTTTTCATTTATGGAATTGGGGGTAATACCAACTATGTCTTAAAGTTAGAAGTACCTAGCACTGTGCCAAACATGTTGTAAAATTCACAGAATATATTTCTTAAACATTTTTGGCTCAGAATACAAGTCTTAATAACAGTCCCTGCCCTTCCAATGTAGTGGTTAGGGATAAAGTGTAGCAAATGCTATATTAGACATAAGGCTATGATGCTGAAGCATCACAGGAGAGCATCTAACCCACACTGGAAATGTCATGGGAGGCTGACATCCTGAGTTGAGTCTTGCAGATGTAAGAATCAATTGGTAAAAGAGAACAAAGTATTCAGGCAGATATCACATCTTTGATCCTTAATATACTCCTTTCATTTGACTTCTGACTTTACTATTTTCTCCTGTGTAACCACCCATCCTTAAATAAAAGTGCTTAGTTACATTAATCTGTAATCACCTTGGTTTGTCAGTGGATTAATACTGAATTTAACACCTTTATAACAGTTGGAAGTAATCTGCTATACAAATCAGTTTCACCTAAAGAAGGAGAGGAATGAAATTACACAATTTTGAAAAAAAAGAAGGCGTGATAATTGAATAGTTGGCTCTAGTGAAATGAGCAAGGACTTTGAAGTTCAACACCAGGTTTTGAATCCTGGTCTTGCTGCTTTGCAGCTGTATGACCTAAGCAAATTACAGCTTCTTTTAACTTTGGTTTTCTCATCTGTAAAATGCCACTATATTAACTCTTAGGGACACTGAGGATTTGAAAAAATACAGGGAAGTTCCTGACCAGTGGTTTGTGCTCAATAAATGGTAACTTACTACAAATTATGTTGCTGTAAAAGTCTTGAGTCAAGAGTGAAAGATAAAGCTAATTATAATTAATCCATTACTTGCTAGTAAGCAAACTCTGCTTGAAAAAGTTTATATTTGACTTTTATTTTATAGTAGTTTGATTAGGAAAAATCACAGTAAAAATATGGTAAGACACCCAGCCAGTGGCTCCATGCACCAAGAGGTTCAATTCCCAGTCAGGGCACATGCCCAGGTTGTGGACCAAATCACCAGTCAGGGGCATGCAGGAGGTGGCTAATCGATGTTCTCTCTCATCGGTGTTTCTATCTCTCCCTCTCCTTCTCTCTCTAAAATCAATAAAGAAAAAAATTTTTTAATACGGTAAGATAGATTCATAGTAGTTATAAACTGCTTTCCAAACACCAGTTTTGCCCCTGCATACAATTAGAGACATACCGGATTTTATTGTCCTTCACAGTTGCTGCGTTTTTGTTTTTTTTAGATAAATGGAAGGCAACACCCTGCATCTGCAAAAAGACTAGGACTCATTTTATTGCGATACTCTATTGCAGTGGTCTGGAACCAACCGCAGTATCTCCGAGGCATACCTGTGTAGGAAAAGCAGATTACTGGATGGCACGATGGCAGAACGAAACACAAGAGTTATGCGTTCTGGAGGTTTTATATGTGGATTGGGATTTATTGTTTTACTAAAATAAATTTTAAATACCTTCAGTTTTGGGGGTGGGTACCAAAAGAAAGCTGCCGAGTTCCAGGGAAAAGTGGAGAGCGCTGATCATTAATCGGCGCTGCAAAGCTATTCAAGGGGCATTCAGGACCCATCTAGTCTTTATGTGCAAAGAGTAACAATAAAAGAATATCCGTGTACCCACCATCCAGTTTGAAAACAGGACTCAATGTGCTCTTTCCACTGACCAAAATTATGATTTTCAAAGGGAGGACCGAGGACGCGTTGCAGCTCTGCCGCCAGCTGGGCTCTCCTAACAGCCTCGCGCGACAATGAATCAGCTCCCCAGGAGCTGAGCGCGAGACCGCCCCAATCAGCCCCATAACTAGAATTGCACCTGGAGGACCCCAAAGGGGCGGCCGGGTCACGTGACGAAAACGCACCGCCCCTCTCCCGGGCTCGGGGGTCACGTGGGTTCATGGCCCCGCCTCGTCGCCCTGTCTGCAGCGAGGTGGGGTCTGGCGTTTGCCCCGGAAGTGGCTGCCTTCAGCTGACAGCTGCTTGTAAGGTGGCGGCGGCGGCAGCGGCAGCGGCGACAGCAGCGGCGACAGCAGCAGGCCCGGAGCAAGATGGCGCTGCGGCCGGGAACCGGGGCGGGCGGCGGCGGGGCCGCGGGAGCTGGCGCGGGGGCCGCCGGGGGAGGCAGGTGAGTGTGAAAAGCTGGGCCGGGAACTGCCCCGTTGCCGCCGGCGAGGGGTATTGGCGGTTATGGCGGTTTTCGCCTGCTCCGACCCCTTTGCTTTGGAACTGGCCTACGGGAGAAGGGTCGTCCGGGCACCTAAGCGGAAGGGGGCCCCCGAGGGGAGCCCGGGTGCCCCACTTCTGTCTTCCAGGCTCAGGGCACCTGCTTCTGGGGCCGAGCTGGGAGCGAGCGAGCGCCCCAGTGCGGGGAGGAGAGGAAGAGAAGGTGGGGGTCCGCTCGAGGGGGTGCCACCGGCCTGGGTAAAGGAGGACTCCCAACGCCTCGCGTCTCCCCTGGCTGGCTCTGAAGCGACCAGAGACTTCCCTCTCCCGGGGTTTGACCAGATACTGTAGGGAAGGCTCTGAAAAATCTGGTCACAAAGCGGAACAATTGTTTCCAAGATGGGCGTGTGGTAGTTTTCTTTTCCCTTTTAGATTCTCCTGTCCTTTTAATTTCCTTCACACATGAGAATCTGGACCTTTCAGTGAGGAAATAGGGCTGTTGTAGATGTAACTGTTAAGACTGGATTCCTTATTAAAAAAAAAAAATTTACTGTTAAACAGCAGTTACTAGAACAAAGCTTCCAGACTTTCACTTAGCCCTTAAAACAAATTGCCCTCTGTCATATTTCAGCTAATAATTGCTTGTGGTTCTCATACCCAGAACAATAGGGAAGATGAACATTTGCAACTTGGCAAGTTCATCATTTAAGGAAAAATTTTACGCCGGAAAGTTTTACCCAGCTTCTATAATGACCTACTCTGATTCTGTTTTGTTAGCCAACACATACTGCATACATAATTTGGAGATAAAATTAGCTTTTTATCTAAAGCATTCTAAATTATCTTTAGAAAACAAAAGTGTTAATTTTTTTATATGCAGTGGTATCCTGAATGGGCTAATTTAGAATAAATGATAGAGTGGGTATAAAGGGCAAAATTTACCCAAGAGATGAGAAGCATAATTTTTTTTAACAGTCAAGTACTACATAAAAAGTTGAAAGATCTTGAATAGTCTGTATCCTTTTAGGATATCATTTGTAAGCTTGTCAGTTTTTTTCCTGCTCTTTTATAAGCTCCTTAAGGGCTTCCTCATCTTTTCATCTTCCACTACTTCTAGCATATTCTAGCACATAGAAAAACATCCTGTAAATATTTGTAGATTCAAGCTACACTGAGGCAAAGAAGAAGCAGTATTTCATCTGGGCCTCATTTGGAGGAAGAGGTCAAGAGATTGTCATAAAGGTGGGGATGCCTAGTGAACACTAGGGAACAGCAGGTAGGCCAGATGTGGCACTGAGTGGCGGAGAAGAGTTCTGTGAGATAAAGCTGAAAAAGTTGTGCTAAGCTGGAGCAGTCCTTGAATATAAACAAAGGAAATTCAGTTTAAGGGGGAATCGTTGCATTGCTTTAACCTTAGGAGTGGGTATCAAATGGTGCTTTAGGAAGATGCACCTCACCTCTGCTTTAGAGCTACTGGAGGTGGGGAGAGCCATTAAGAATCTCATAGGATTCCAGGCCTATGGAAGTAAAGGCTGATGTAGGTTAGCAGCAAAGGTAACTGAAAAGAAGAATGAATGAAGTAAGCAAGAAGAATGAATGTGCCCAGTGGGTGTGGCTCAGTGGTTGAGCATCGACCCATACACCAAGAGGTCGCCGGTTGGATTCCCGGTCAGGGCACATGCCCAGGTTGTGGGCTCAGTCCCCAGAGGGGGGCATGCGGGAGGCTGCCAATGGATGTTTTCTCTCATCGATGTTTCTGTCTCTCTCCCTCTCCCTTCCTATCTCTCTCTAAAATCAATAAAGAAAAAAAAAAAAAGAATGAATGTGACAAGTAGAGCTAGCTCACTGTTCTGCTTTCACACTAGCACATCAGTAATAAATAGTGATTCTACCTAAGAAATCAAATTATTGGTCATCTTGATGCCCAGTTTTTGCCAAACTTTTCTGTCTTGTCAATGTCTCACTTACCTGCTTGTCTAACCAGTCTTTAAGCATATTGATGTTAGTTGTCTCAACATTTCAGAGAGTCGTATGAGTGGTACATAGGTCACTAAGTAGTTTGGGTTGTTGAATAATTACTGGAGTAAATCATGTTCGTCAGTAATGTTTTTGATTTAGTTTTTATTTGTTTATGTTTTTGAAGTAACCTTTATAAATCTATATATCTATTCTTGTCTATTTGGTTGTCTAAGTTGGGACCTTGGGACAGTTCTATGTCCTCATTTGACAGAGGGGAAGCAGGACAGGGTGGTGAAGGGGATTGCATAGAGCTTCACAGTCACTTTATGGCAGAGCCTGAGTTTCCAGTTTTTACTTAGTCACTAAACCATATTGGTAATTATAATCTTTAAGACTGATTTTGAAAAGTCTCCACAGATTGATTACTTAAATGTATTGTTTCTAAATTCATAAATCTTAGTATATGAGTAAGTTTTTAAAAATTGAGCACTACCAAATTTCAACTTGCAGTCTAAACATTTTATCCAGTTAACACATTACTTAGGTAATATATCTTGTGTGCGGTTCAGAAAAGCTAGGTGTTCACTCTCTTTGGGTGCAGGCCTGCTTGTCAGTAGTAGAAATTGCTAATGGTTCAGATCCTCTACAAGGCTGTAAATAACAAATAACCAAAGAGATGTTCAACTAGAACATTGTAAACCATCTTAGAATTTACGCATTTAAAAAAAATATTTTAGAACTAAAAGATTCTAATGTTTGGTTTTTAGCCTTTTCCCTGGGGAGTGTTGTGCAATAGAAAAATGCAAGGACTCATAAATTTGGCATACAATTCCTAGATTTCACTAGACTCTCTAAAGACTGTCCAGAAATCCCCTTCAGATCCTTAACTCCCAAATTAGAAGCATTTCTCACTCAGAGTTTTTCTTCCTTGATTTGTCCCACTTTCTTTCCCTTCAGTCTAAGAAGTCCCTCTTCCTTTTCAAAGCAGATCCCTTTTGCTACTTTGCTGTGTTAATCCCATTCCCCTGTAAAACCTTATTTTATCAATTACTAAGTATATCTTTTGTATTCTAAATCTTTCTCCCTACAGGTTTCTTCCTCTTCCTCTTGAAACTGTCCATGTAAAGATCACCATTTTCAAAAGCAGAGATCTTTATGTATTATCCTCTTTCTGATCAGCTTTTCTACAGCATTAGACACTAGTAACTATTTCCTTCTCCCTGAAATGTGATTGTTCTTCAGTTCCAACTCTCAGTTATAACCAACTCCCTTAGTTCTCAGTGACCATTCCCTACTCATTTGTCACTGTGAGAATTCTCCAAAGTTGTCCCTTGTTGCCTTCTTACTATATATGCACATTACTTTGGCTATTTCATCCACAACTAGAGCTCAGTTTTGTGTGTGTGTGTGTGTGTGTGTGTGTGTGTTGTTTTTTTACCTTTATTTAAAAGAGACTAAACTAGATTGACCTAGACCTTGCTCCTGAGCTTGAGTTACCTTTCTGATTGCCTGCTAGAATGCTCCTCATGGACAAACTCCTACCACCTTTCTCCCCAAACCTCCTCTCATTAGGTTCCTGTTTTCATTAAACAGCATCAGCGCCCTTGCAGTTGCTCTGGCTCAAAATCATAGCATTATGTTCTGTTCGTCCTACTTTTTCACTACTGTTGCCCATCTGGCAGTTGCCAAGTCCTGTTGATTCTTCCTTTTAAATCACTTTCATTCACCTCTTCTTTGCCATTCCCATTACTTTGGTTCTGGCCCTTTTCAATTGTTATTAAGATTATTGGGATAGTCTTCCATGCTGTACCCTGTTACCAGAGAAACCTAAAGCACATATCTGATTATTAGGGAAATGCCAATCCAAATCACAGTGAGGTACCACTTCACACACATTAGGATAACTATCAT
This sequence comes from Tadarida brasiliensis, assembly GCA_030848825.1. Classification (NCBI taxonomy): domain Eukaryota; kingdom Metazoa; phylum Chordata; class Mammalia; order Chiroptera; family Molossidae; genus Tadarida; species Tadarida brasiliensis. The sequence goes on from CM061273.1 coordinate 48,944,791, forward strand.
CCAAAAAGCAGAAAATAACAAGTGTTAGTGAGGATGTGAAGAAATTAGAACCTCCATGCAGCTGCTATGGAAAACAGTTTGGTAGTTTCTCAAAAAAAATAAACATAAAATTACTATATGACCCAGCTATTCCACCGCTAGGTATATACCCAAAAAAATTGACAGAGGCAACTCAAACAGATACTTGTATACCAGTGTTCATTGCAGCATTATTCATAACTGCCAAAAAGGATGGAAACAAGTGTCCATCAACAGATGAATGGATAAACAAAATGTGGTATGTACATATAATGGAGTATTATTCAGCCATAAAAAGGAATGAAATTCTTATACTTGCTACAACATGGATGAACCTTGAAAACATTATAAGTGAAATAAGCTAGATATAAAAGGACAATTATTATATGATTCTGCTTAATATGAGGTAGCTAGAGTAGGTAAATTCATAGAGATAAAAGTAGAACAGTGGCTATTAGGTGCTAGGGGGAGGATTGTTTAATGGGTACAGAGTTTCTATTCAGAATGATGAAAATGTTGTAGAAATGAATCATGGTGATGGTTGTACAATGTTGTGAATGTACTTAATTCTTCTGAACTATATACTTTAAAATGATTAAAATGGTAAAATTTTATGTATATTTCACCACAATTTTAAAAACCTCTGACAACTTTATATAATATTCAAAATAAAGGCCCTCTGTAATCTGTTTACTTGTCTAATTCTATATTTTATGTTTAACCTTACTCTGAACACACCAGCTCCAGCCTCAGAGCTTTTTTGCTCAAGCCTTATAGTGTGCCTCTCTAAGATTCAGCTCACAAGATACCTCCACAAAACTTCCCAAGATGTAGCCAGTCTTTTTCTTCTCATCTGTTAGTGTTTTGGACTTCTCACAGCACTTAGCACATTCTGTCCTATGTTAAAGTTATTTGCATCTGTGTGTGGGACTGTGAGCTAATTCACTACTTTCATATAGTAGGCACTCAGTGTTCACTGAATTGAATCTAATCCAATCCTCTCATTTTATGGATGGGGAAATTGGAATCCAGGAAAGTCACACAGTGACAGAACCAGTACTAATTTCAAGGTCTTCTGTTCTCTAGTTCAAAAATTTCCCCCTACATTAACAGGCTGACTGTTGTGACACCTGTGAATTTTTACTCTCTACTGATATTGGATAATTCAGTATTGTACTGCAGAATAAACATCAGGATCCTGTTTACAATTTTTTTATTTATGTAAAAAATGACATGTTTTATTTGAAATCTTTGTATATATGAAGATCCCAATGTATTTTTGTTCTGTTTTCAGCTTCATGTTTCCAGTTGCCGGTGGAATAAGACCCCCTCAAGGTAAGCAGAAGGTTAAGTTTGGAACTTTTATTTTTCACTGTTACACTTCTGAACTTGGGATTAAGTGGGTAAAGAAGTTTTGTGCCAAATAGAGTAAAATTTTCCTATAGTCTTGAACGTATATGACACTACTCTTAAAATTTCTCAAAGATTATGTAATTTGTGGAATACTATGAATCATTCTTCATTTCTCCCAAACTTATTTAAACATTGTATTAACAGATTGTGATTTAACCTGAGAGATGGAGACTTTCAGAACAAGAGTATTAAAGAATTCTCTAAATGACATCTCTTTCCTTCCATCTAGTTTTCTCCTAGGTGGCTAGCTCCTTAGGGCAGGGTCTATGTTTGCCTTGTGCTCATTAGCATATCTAGCACCCAGCACCACCATGCTGGTAGAAATAATAGGGTCTCTAGAAATGTTTGTTGAATGAATAAGTAAACCTCTCTCTTCAGTTATTTTATAGTACTATATTTTCTCTATATGAATTTGGTCTTATTATAGTCATATACATAAGAGATCACATATTCTGATTCAGTTTTAACTATTTTTAGTCTCAGTTTTATTCCTAGCGATTTTTTTTTTTTTTAATCTTCACCTGAGGACATTTTTGCATTTATCTTGAGATAAAGCAGGAGGGAGAGAGGAAGGAAGAGAGACAGAGAGGAACATCGATGTGAGAGAGACACATCGAGTGGTTGCCACCCACACAACCCCAACTGGGGCTAGGGACAAACTGAAACCGAGGTACGTGCCCCTAGTGGGAACTGAACCCGGGACTCTCTGGTCCGTGGGCCGATGCTCTAACCGCTGAGCCAAACTGGCCAGGGCACAATTTCTTTATCTTCCCTCATGATTTCAGACAAGGGACCACCAATATCAATTCCAGCTTTCACTTCAAGGAAACAGCAGTGAAGGGATGTAATCTTTACTCATGCTGCCTGGGACACAACATTGAAGGAAGAATAATAAGTCTGCTCTTCTCTTCTTTCTGCTCACTTTTCCCATTCCACTTTATCCTCCTTTGCTCCACACACCAAGCTGCTTCTGAAAACTGGCCCTTCTCACAATGCCAGTGTTGATTGGTTATGGTAGTCTTGCTAGAGAAACAGACTCCTAGATCATTGTTAGAGATGAACGATAAAGAGCTGCTCAGTAGCAGGTGGTCAGTGGCTCACACTGACTTTGTTTCCATTTATAATCAGTGATGGAGGTTGAGTTTCAGGTAAATTTTTCCAAGGGTCAGTTGTATTCTTTTCATTGTGCTCACATTTCTGCATTATTTAAGCTATCTGTAATTAGATGTGTCCCAGATATAGATCAAATGGTTTGAGATCTTTTGTTCTTTAAGAAGGCATTACAGTTATATGTTCATTATCATAGCTCATTTTTATAAACTTGCAAATAGAAATCTATTTATGGAGCAAAGGAACAGGACAAGAAGAGATCCTAAGAGGTTGCCTGATATTTTTTCTTCTGGAATTTGCAACTGTTTTTAGAGATTTTTTTTTTTCTTTTTACAGAGTATGTTAGAGTGGACTTTTTGATCATTTGAAGGCTTTAAATTATGCATGAATTATTTCTTTTTTTTAAACTTATCTTTATTGTTGAATGTATTACAGATGTCCCTCTTTCCCCACCCCCTTTCCCCCTCCTCCCCAATCCTGCCCTCCTACTGCCTTCCCCACACTATTATCTGTGTCTATTGGTTATGTATATATGCATATGAGTTCTTTGGTTTCTCTCTTCCCACCCCGTCTCCCCACTTCCCTTTGAGGTTCATCAGTCTAACAACCAATTTGTACTTCTTAATCTCTTCATCTTTTTCACCCAACTCCCCTCCCATGTGGCAACCAACAAAAACTTCTCAGTATCTATGAGTCTGTTTCTGTTCTGCTTGCTCATTTTGTCTGTAGATTCAATTGTTGATAGATATATTTATTGCCATTTTATTGTTCATATTTTTTTATCTTCTTCAAGAAGACCTGTCAACATTTCATATAATAATGGTTTGGTAGTGATGAACTCCTTTAGCTTTTTCTTATCTGAGAAACTCTTTATATGGCCATTGATTCTAAATGATAGCTTTGCAGGATAGAGTAATCTTGGTTGTAGGTTCTTGCTTTTCATCACTTTAAATATTTCTTGCCACTCCCTCCTGACCTGCAAAGTTTCTTTTGAGAATCAGCTGACAGCCTTATGGGAGCTCCGTCGTAGGTAACTAACTGCTTTTCTCTTGCTGCTTTTAAGATTTTCTCTTTGTCTTCAACCTTCGGTATTTTGATGATGATGTATCTTGGTGTGGACCTCTTTGGGTTCATCTTGTTTGGGACTCTCTGTGCTTCCTGGACTTGTATGTCTGTTTCCTTCACCAAGTTAGGGAATTTTTCTGTCATTATTTTTTCAAATAGGTTTTCAATTTCTTGCCCTCTGTCTTCTCCTTCTGGCACTCCCATGATGTGAATGTTAGTACACTTGAAGTTGTCCCACAGGCTCCTTATATTATCCTCATTTTTTTGGATTCTTTTTTCTTTTTTGCTGTTTTGATTGGGTGTTTTTTGCTTCCTATAGTCCAAATCGATGGTTTGCTTCTTGGCTTCACCTACTCTACTGTTGATTCCCTGTAAATTATTCTTTGTTTCAGTTAGTGCATCCTTCATTTCTGACTGGTTCTTTATTATGCTCTGGAGGCCCTCACTAAGTTCATTGAGTGTCCTTATAAACAGTGTTTTGAACTCTGCATCTGTTAGATTGCTTATCTCCATTTCATTAAGTTCTTTTCCTGGAGTTTTGTTCTGTTCTTTCATTTGGGACATGTTTCTTTGTCTCCTCATTTTGGCTGCCTCCCTGTGCTTGTGTCTATGTATTAGGTAGAGTTGCTATGTCTCCCAGGCTTCGTATGGTGGCCTGTTGTAGTAGGTGTCCTGTAGGTCCAGTGGCACAGGCTCCCTGATCACCCAGCTGGGTCCTTGAGGTGCACCCCTCGTGTGGACTTTACACCCTTCTGTTGTAATTGAGTCTTGATTGCTGTTGGCACATAAATGGGAGAGTTTTACTCAGGCTAATCAGCTGCAAGGACTGGCTGTGCCCACTAACCACCGACCTCTGACTACCTTGGATGATCAGCTGTGTAGGGACCCACCACACAGAGCAAGACTTACTTCAGCAGTGCTCTGGTACCCCCTGAGTCCATTCCTTGAGTGTGTCGCTTGTGGAGGTGATTGGGTGGTGGTGCTTCAACGTGGTCTGAAGCTGTCCACTGGGTGTGCTGGCTCTGGGGCAAGGTCAGCCACTGCCTGTGTTCTACCCAGGGCCACCAGGCATAAGCTACAAAGCGATCTGCCGATGGCTCCTTCTTATGCTGGGCTTGGAGGTGCTCAGGCAAAGCCATGCTGTGAACAAAGGCTGGCTGCTTCTAGTGCCAGGCCTGGGGCCACTTAGCAAGAGGTATGGGGCTCGCTGTGGCCAGATGCTGCTTGTTTGAGAGAATTTAGGAAAATCTGAAGCAGGAGCCAAAATAGGCCAATTCTATGGTAAAGCCACTGAAAACATCTTGGGTGGGCCTGAATGTTGGGTGGGGCAGAGCCTCAGGGAATCACCAGGGCAGGGCAAACAGTATGAGCCAGGTTGTTGGAATCCCAGATATGGCAGCCCTCTGCCTGCCCTGTGGGAGAAGGGCTCACCAAAGGAACAGTGGCCTCCACCAGCACATCTGTCCAGGAGGAAGCTGCCTCTCCAGTCCTCACCCCGATGCCAAACAACTCAGTTCTTCCCCTTATGTCTCTGGTGCCTTTCAAGCTGCCTCTCCTCTGTTCTGGAGCTCAGAGGGAGTGGTCCAAGTAAGTCCATGCGCGGGCCCTTTAAGAGGAACTGCCTGGGGCTCCAGAAGCCTCAGCCTCAGCCTCAGTTCCCACTGGTTTTACAGCCAGAAGTAATGGGGACTTCTTTTCCTGGCACTGGAACCCTGAGCTGGGAGCCTGGTGTGGGGCGGGGACCCCTCCTTAGAGAGGACCTTCCCAGCCGAGGTAGCCTACTGACTTTTGTCCGCCACACGTGGGTGTGGGACCAGCCCATCGGTGCCTCCGCCCCTCCTACCAGTCTCGATGTGGCTGCTTCTTTAATTTTGTAGTTGTGGGACTTCCATTCAGCTCGATTTCAGGTGGTTCTGAAGGATGCTTGTTCTGTAGTTGTAATTTTGATGTGGTTGTGGAAGGAGGCAAGACCGCGGTTACCTATGCTGCCTTCTTGACTGGAATTCTATGCATGAATTATTTCTGAGAGCATATACAAGACTGACAGCAAGAGTAGCCATAAGATCATGAATAGGTGAACAGGAGACAGGAAAGAAATGAGTCTTATTTTTCATTGTGTATTCCTTTATTTTTTATTTATTTAATTTTTATCCTCACACGAGGACATTTTTCCATTTTTTGTTCAGATAGAGTGGGAGAGAGAGAGAAACATCGACGTGAAAGGGACACATTGAGTGGCCGCCTCCCGCATGACCCAACCAGGGCTGGGGACAAACTGCAACTGAGGTACATGCCCTTAGCGGGAACCGAACCCTGGTCTCTCTGGACCGCAGGCCGATGCTCTAACCACTGAGCCAAACCGGCCAGGGTGATTGTGTATTTCTTTATACCTTTAAGTGTTGTACCAAATATCTGAGTTACCTATTCAAGAATTAATTTTAAATAAAACTAATGAAAATATATAAAACTTTAGGTCCAAAGGGATAAGAGGGAAAACATCTTACTATGGTTTTATTCAATCTGTGCATTCTAATTTTCCGTGACACCTTAGGATCTTTGCATTTGTCTGAAATACTCTTCTCAGATATCCACATGGTTTGCTCCCTTACTTTTTCAAATCCTTGCTTAAAATACTATCCTTTTGGTGAAACCTTTTCTGACTATGAAACAGCAACCACTCCTATCCCTAACTCTCCCTTTCCCCTTTACCCTGCTTTATTTATTGCCCTACCTCTTATCACCACCTGACATATATTTTCATTTTATCATCTATCTCCCCCAATTACAGTGTACATTTCATGAGGGCAGAGACCTGGTTTTGTCAATTGCTGTGTCCTTAGAATGGTGCCTGACATGGAGTAGGCCCTCAAATACTTGAATAAATAAAATTGAATGAATAAATGAATAGCTTGCCACTAATAAATGTTACATACAAATGTTGATGTTCATGTTCTTGAAATTAAACTATGTATAAATAACCTTGAAGGTTCACAGAACGCATAAGATAAACATGGTATGCTTTACTAGACCTTTAATGTTTAAATCAAAATTTGAAAGCTCCATACAATAGAACCAATATAATTGTAATATGTGATAAAATGCAAAATTAGATTAAAATTTGTGTTCAGGGTATGTAGGGATTTTATTTTATTCACTGTTGTATACCAAGTATCTAGAACTGTGTCTGAAATATGGTAGGCATTTAGTATTTATTAAATCCTCAAAGGGATGTATCTTCATTGGAAAAGTTTGGGAGATACTATATTCTGAGTCATGCTTTAATCATAGTTTTACTTTACATGCTGGTGGCTGTTTTGTGGTTAATGTTATTTTAACTATTCATGTCAGGAAAGAGAAGAGGAATATCATTTCTTCAAGCATATAGGTATTAAACAGTTTTACAGATGAGAAACCGAGGCACAAAAGTTAAGCAAGTTGTTCATGGTCCCAAAACTAGTAAGTGACAGTTCTAGTTGGCATCCAAAGTTTATGCTCTTAACCACTATTGCATTAGTTATATGCTGCTGCACAAAGAATTAACCCAAAACTTTTAAAAATAAACATTTTTAAGCCTTCAAATGATCAAAAAGTCCACTCTAACATACTCTGCATAAAGAATTAACCCAAAACTTTTAAAAATAAACATTTATTTTAAAAAATAAGCACTGTGTTTATGGGTCAGGTGTATGGGAGTGGCTTCACTGGGTGGTTTTGGTACAGGACTAAAGTGATTGCAGTAAAGATGTTAGCTAGGGCTGTAGTCATCTAAAGGTTTAATGCGGCTGGAAGATCTGTTTCCAAGATGGCTTGCTCACATAGATGGCAAATCTGTGCTGCCTTTTGGCAAGAGGTCTCAGTTCCTTGCCACTTGGATTCTCCATGGGACTTGCTTGAGTATTCTCATGATGTAGCAGTGGCTTTCCCTAGAGGAGGTGATCCAAGAGACCAAGGAGGAAGCTTCAGTTGTTTTTATGAACAAACCTGTCATTTCCACAATATCCTGTTGGTTATAGGGGTCAGCCCTATTCAGTATAGGAGGGAATAACAAGGGTAGCATACCAAGAGACAGATCACTGGGGGCCACCTTGAAGGCCAAGTGGAACAATTAGGTCATACTATTAATTTTTTAAGTATGCACAAAAATTCTATAAAACAAGTATTATTATCTTCCTGTCATAGATGAAGTTTGATAACTTGCCCAATATCACATAGCTAAGTAAATGATGGAGTTGGAATTCACACTTGTTTGTCTCAATCCAGAGCCTGTACTTTTTCCACTAACTGTGCCACCTCCCAAGTAACAAGTCCTTTAGGTTCTTAGGGTTTTAAGAAAATAAACTTTAGAATGAACACATTAACTTTAATGATACCTTTATGTTTTTCAGCAGGCCTGATGCCGATGCAGCAACAAGGATTTCCTATGGTCTCTGTCATGCAGCCTAATATGCAAGGCATGATAGGAATGAATTACAGCTCTCAAATGTCCCAGGGACCTATTGCTATGCAGGTACTTGCCTCTTTAACTGATTGTTTACAAAGTTATCATTTATTGTTCTAGGACTTTAATGTTATATTTAGAAATAAGTGTAGTCTACATGTTAGGTGGCTTCTTTTAAAATAAAATGAAGATATGTTCATAAGAGAGAGAAAAAAATAAAAGATAAATCATTTAAGGAAAAGCTGATGACTTCTCTATATCTACTGGCTTAGAAAAATTTTAGAATGATATCTTGGAAAACTCAGGGACCTGATGCCATGAAGTAGCATTGTTGGAAGTAGCAGCACTCGCCCTGGCTTGTTTGGCTTAGTGGTTAGAGCATCGGTCCGGGGACCGAAGGGTCTCAGGTTCGATTCCTGGTCAAGGGCACGTACCTGGATTGCAGGTTCATTCCCAGGCCCCAGTCAGAGTCATGTGGGAGACAACCAGTTGATGTGTCTCTCTCATATTGATGTTTCTCTCTCTCTCACTCCTTCCCTCCCTTCCACTCTAGCTAAAAATCAATGGAAAAATATCCTCGAGTGAGGATTAATCCAAAAAAGAAGTAGTAGTAGTAGCAGCACTGTTTTCATGGAAGAAACCATGTCATTGTTTGGAAGGCTCAGAGCCTTCTTTATATGAAATTATCTCATCTAAACCCTATAACAACTTTTAAAGGAAGTGGTATCTCCATTTTTCTGATGAGGAAACTGAAGCCTTGTGGGGATGCTTACAGATAAAGTCAGCCAGAATTTGAACCTGTCTTTGATATGCTGTTCTTAACCATATTATACATCAGATTCTTTCTTAAGATCATTAGGGAGCCCATAGGTTAAAGCAGTGGAATGACAATCAGATTTGTATTTCAAAATGATCATTCTGACTACTGGTTGGAGAATGACTGGAGGCAGAAAAACAAAAGTAGATATAAGGGGAAAACTTAAAAGACTGAGGTACTGAGAGCAGGTGAGATGTTGGCTTTAATTAGGGTGGTAGGAGAGGGATGGAGACAGATATTTTTGAGTACAATTTAGGATATAAAATCGAAAAGACTTGCTGAGTAGATGTTGAAAATAAAGGAGAAGATGGTATCAAATTAATTCCTCGTTTTCTACTTTAGCAACTAACTGGTGGTGTCGTTTATTGATAAAAGAAACACTGGAGGAGACAGTAAAATTGTTGACTTTGGAGAACCCATGAAACTTCAAGTGGGGCTATCCAGCAACAATTTAATAAGCTAAACTCTGGTCATTTTTCACTCTGGGTTGAAAATTATAGATTTGAGAGTCATCTACTCATAGAAGGTAATTGATGCTGAAGGGGTGAATTGAAACATCCAAGAACACTATAGATGGAAAAAGTGATCCAGGATAGAGCCTTCAGGATTTCAACATTTAAATATAAGAGAGTGAGACAAATGCCACATATTTCACTTATATGTGGAATCTAAAGGACAAAATAAATGAGCAAACAAAATTGAAATAGACTCATAGATATAGTGATGGTTGCCAGAGGAGTAGGAATTGGGGGACTGGGTGAAAAAGGTGAAGGCATTGAGAAGTACCAATTGGTAGTTACAAAATAGTCATGAGGATGTAAAGTACAGCATAGAGAATATAGTCAATATTGTAATAACTGTGTATGGTCCCCGGGTAGGTACTGGAAATATCAGGGGGAAAACTTTGTAAAGTATATGATTGTCTAACCACTATGCTATATACCTAAAACTAATACAAAATAATATTGAATATAAACTGAAAAATGAAATTTTAAAAATAGTATAGGGCAACAAATGAAAGCAAACAAAATAATATTGAATGTAAACTGTAATTGAAAAATAAAATAAGAAACATTAAAATCAAATAATCAATCCATCAATTTAAGGGAGTGAGTCGCCAACACAGGCTATTGAAGAGGAGCAGCCACAGAAGTGAGCAAGTGGATTAAAGAAAAAAGACATGGGTTTTGGTGTCAGACAAACCCAAGTTCAAATCCCAGCTTTGCCAATTACCTGTAAAACAGGATGTAATAATACTTTGTCAGTATGGTTGCAGAAAGGATTGAAGGAATTATATAAAGCACTTAGCATTGTACCTGGCACACACAGAACAGAAAGTGGCAAGATATATTAATTTCTTATCTTAATGTTAGTATCAGGAATGATCTTTCAAGTGGCACATTATCTCATGAGGTTTTTGTTTGTTTCTTTCTTTTTTAATTCATCTTGTTTCCATGCTTTCGTTGACCCAAAACCCTCACTTCTGGTTGAAACATTCTTTCTTGAATGATAGTAATAGTAATAACTGCCATTTATTGTTTAGTGTGCTATATTCATTGAATCCATTATATCATTCAGCCCTCATAACAAGTTGGTAAGATAACTAATATTTTTATTCTCATTTAATAGGTGAAGAAACTGCAATCAGAGAGTCAGTGCCTATTCAGTGTTATAAAACTTGTTTCAGAGCAGACTTAAACCAAAGCTCTCTTATATTTCAGAGCCTGAGTTCTTAACTACCAGTGTTCCCCAAACTTCAGTCCTTTGAGAAATACCTTCATGATTTTTGCCATGGATTATTTAATTAATATTTTAATTAATTAGGTTTTTAACAAATTCTGAAAGGAATATTTTATATTGCTAAAGTAAATAGAAAATCTTCATTCGTTACAAACAGAGGGTAACCAAAAAATAAATATGGTGAATCAAAACAGTATTACCAAATTCTAGCTAGATACTCTTACTTAGAGTTTATAAACCTTGCGTGTACTTTCTTTCTGTTAAAACAAAATAAAGTAAAATATGTCTACTACTTACCTGCAAATGATTCAGCAAAAGAAAAATGTGTATGTATATATAGAGACAGAGCAAGTGGCGCAAAATGTTAATATTATACTGTTCTTCCAAATTTTCTGTAAGGTTTACATTTTTGAAAAGGGAGGGATTTGATTAAAAATCAATAACAAAACAGGCCATAAAAGGGAATCTGAATGAGAGCTGTAGGAGAATTGAAGAGACTTTTCCTGCTATCATGCTGAACATGTGTCCCTGCATAACTGGCATGATCGTAGATAGGGAGTAGTAAGTATCATGATTTAGTCAGTACAACCTAAGATGGACTTCTCCCATTTGCATCTCTGTGTCTTTGTAAATTATCTTCCACAGCTGTGATATGCATTTAAACCAAGTAATGAAATAAACGGAATCCAGGAGTCAGATCTTTGAATGGCTGAATCCAAAGTGTTATATTATTTAAAAATAAATAAATAAACATATTGATTTACAAGTAAGCCAGAACAAAGAAGATTTTTAAATGCCTTATATTTTATTTTTACCTAATTATTTAAATTTTTATTTCTGTGTGTTTTATTATGTACTGTATACAATATGTTAGTACAATAGCACATGTATATAATTTGTAAGTTATATTGGGAGTTTACAATCAAATTTTAAGTTGAAATCATTGTCATGTTGCAGTCATTTAAGCAAATAAAACTTCTCTGTTGTATGTAAAGATTTAGGAAAATTTCCAGAATCATTCTTTATTCATCTCTAGTAGAAAGAAAATAAGAATAAATTGAGCTTTTATAGGTCTTAAATTCATGTTACTCAGCTTTCACTAGGTTGTGCTGTAGAAACAACAATCCCAAAATCCCAGTGACTTATAAAAACAGGTTTATTTCTCATTTGTGATACATATCCTTTATGGGTTGACTCATGTTCTCTTTATCCTGAGACCCTTACCTACCTAGGACATCCCAGCCGCTTGACATAGGGAAAAGATGGCCAAACCCTTGATGTCAAACCTGTGATGTCTTTTATTTTATTTTATTTTATTTTTCTTTATTGATTTGAGAGAGAGAGAAAGGGAGAGGGAGAGATAGAAACTTGGATGAGAGAGAACATCGATTGGCCGCCTCTTGCATGCCTCTCACTGGGGATCAGACCCACAACCTGGGCCTGTGCCCTGACTGGGAATTGTATTGGCGACCTCTTGGTGCATCGGTGGATGCTCAGCCACTGAGCCACACCAGCCTGGCCTGTGATGTCTTTTAAATTTTTCTCTCAGAAGTAACACTTTCAATCATTTCTGCTCACCAAAGTAATGTGGTCAGAGTGAACATCAGTAGGGGAATATACCAGGAGGAGTGCATACCTTCACAGGGATGTGTAATCCTCTTAGAGTAATGACAGCAAATGACTAGAAACAATCTACCATAGAATACAATGTGTTTTAATTAAGATTTAGTAAGCTTACTACTGAATCTTAATAACAACTGATAAATTTTTAAGTCATTGATTTTTTTGTTGTTGTTAATCCTTACCCGAGGATATTTTTCCATTGATTTTTTTAGATGGAGTGGGAGGGAGGGAAGGGGGGAGGGAGGAAGGGAAGAGGTGGGGGGGGGGAGAGAAGCGTCAGTATGAGAGAGACACATCGATTGGTTGCCTTCTGCATGACCCCAACTGGGGCCAGAGATCGAACCTGCAACCCAAGTACGTGCCCTCAACAAGGAATCAAACCCACTACCCTTCGGTCTCTGGGCTGTCATTCTAACTACTGAGCCAAACTGGCCAGGGCTGTCATTGATTTTAACAATAAACATTGTTTTATGACTTACATAATTATCCAAAAAATGTTTTTAAAGAGTTTGAAACAACCAAAAGCAACAAGTATCTCTAACATGCAGAACACAATATAAAAAAAGTAAACTATCATATTTGATATTCTCCAAATAATTTCCCTGGGCATCAGGAGCTTAGAATTAATGATTCTAAAATAAAGAAGCCATAATCTTTTTCTTTAACTTCTAATCTTGCTGACAGGCATTATACTGCTTGTAAGCTGCTTAAAGGAGAAATTCATTCAGATCTTATATTTTCCCCACTCAATTAGCCCCAACCAACCACAGACATGTATGAGGAAAACTCCTGGTAGGGGGTGGGCAGGAGGCAGCTGATTGATGTCCTGCTGTCACATTAGTGTTTCTCTTTCTCTCTTCCTCTCTCTCTACAAATCAATAAAAATATATTTTAAAAAATTAATTATTCATACATATTGGAAAAACATGTTTAATCTCATTTGTGGAGTAACTACCATGTTGCAGGCTCTTATCTATTGCTGGAAATAAAGAATTGTAAGATAGGTACCTCTTCTCAAAGGGTATGGATCAGTGAGCTCACCAGAATATAATGTGTGTGTGTGTGTGTGTATGAATCTGCTACCATACACAACCTGAAAGCTTTACACACTCACTCCCTCAAACTATTAACAGTGGTCACCTCTAGGACAGTGAAGGAAAGGAGGAGGTAAGATACTAAGGGGAGCTTTCAATTTTTAGCCTATGTTCTTTGAATCTTTTATTTAAATATATTTATATAATTCATCAATAAAAATATTACAAAAGAATTTATGGAAGTTACAGTTTTTCTCTGTAATAATTAAAAGGATAAACTGTGGTGTTTGAGCCTTTGTCCTTTTCTTCTAGGCAGGGATACCAATGGGACCAATGCCAACAGCAGGAATGCCTTACCTGGGACAAGCGCCGTTCTTGGGGATGCGCCCTCCCGGCCCACAGTACACTCCAGACATGCAGAAGCAGTTTGCTGAAGAGCAGCAGTAAGACCCCTCAGGATTCAAGGATAAAAATACAGATAGTAGTTATTTGAAACATTTCAAATGTTCTCTAGTGCAGATTTGAAGCCGAAACAGTCACGTGGCCTTTAAAACTCTTTAAAATACTTTATTATAAGTTTAAAGCCAGAAGGGACCTTAGAGATTCTCTAATTCAACCCTCTAATTTTACATCTAGGGAAAGTGAGGTCCAGAGAAATCAAGCCACTGTGAATCCAGGTTACACAGTTACTAGCAGAGCCTGGACCTAAATGCAGCTCTTCTGATTCCCAGAAAATTGCTCTTTCTCCCATATGACACGCCTTCCCAAGTGGAAGTTTCTTTTTTATATGCAGAGCAAGAAGTGTTTTTATTTTGTCTACCTCCCTGTCTGTTTTTTGGGGTTGCTTCTGAATGCAAAAGATTGTCCTCCCCTTGCAAATTAAACAAGAAATAAATTTAAATAAGTCACTTTTTTAGACTCATTTTGAAATTGGTAGTGGAGAAATAGGATTGTCATCTGAAAATTAGATATAATATGCAGAAAAGTTTCTAGTTCTAGAAATGTAAGGTGATATTGCTGAAATTGTTAGTAGAAATGTGAATATAACAGTTGATAATCACTGAAGTTGGTTCTTTACTAGAACGTTTTTCCTTCAGAAAACGATTTGAACAGCAGCAAAAGCTCTTAGAAGAAGAAAGAAAAAGGCGCCAGTTTGAAGAGCAGAAGCAAAAGCTCAGACTTCTGAGTAGTGTGAAACCCAAGGTGATATATTCTGCCACCCCTCCACCACAGCACACACACACCCTGCATGTGACTCTTCTCACTCCTTCAGTGGGTTTTGTCACTTTGCTGTGGTTGAGTCATTTTAGTTTGTCAAAGTCCAAAAGTGAAGAGTTTTTCTTCTGTAAAGGCACTCTTGTTAAGGAAAATGAGACATCAGCCAGTCTTCTCAACTCTTTTTATATTACCATTGGAATGTTGGTAGTCTTTTCTAGGGAAGCATAGAGAATATTAACGTATTAATATTAACATAATATAACAGCTGTATCCTAAGATATTTGTAAATGGGCCTTTTAATATTATTATATCCTATAAAAATATTCTATAGAGTATCATTTTATGCCTTTGTTTTATACACTTAACAATGTTTTTCTGATTTGAAGAATTCACTATCAGAAATATGTGGTAAAATTACTGGAAACAGACTAATATCTGTACTTTCTTAAAATTTGAGAGTATTTAAGATGAAGTGAGAGATGCATGAAGAAATATACATATATTTATTATGTCTTAGACAGGAGAGAAGAGTAGAGATGATGCTTTGGAAGCCATAAAAGGAAACTTAGATGGGTTTTCCAGAGATGCTAAGATGCACCCAACTCCAGCATCGCACCCTAAGAAACCAGGTATTTTAATTTAAAAGTTTTCTTTTGTTGGAAGGTGATTTATAGTCCCTTTGCGTTTTATTGGCCATTGTATGTGTATGAAGAGCCAATGCTGAACTCTTCAAGCTAAGTACAGATTTGGATATCTTCAAATTTATAATGGGTTAAGAATTCTGATCTGTATAACTATCTTGGGAGGGAAAAAACCTCTTTGTAGTAAATGTCAGTATGACAACTTCACTTGTAAATCTTCTGTGTATATGAGTATGTTAACATAAGTAAAATGCATTCACTCAAAGCAAATGTAATAAAGGAGTTTATTGTTTTATTCTCATTGTTTTAAAAGAATTTTGCTTTTTATGAGCTAGTTCAGATTTTATTCAATATGATTAAACTCAGAAATTTGTAGAATGCCCCCTTTTTAAAAAGTCATGGGTTTAATAATGCTTCTCATGAAATTTTAGTTTCTGTAATACATTTCTTTGTAGTTTTTATTATCATTTATCATCAGATAAGCAAAAAGTGCCTATTTAGAGCAGGGTAAAGGGGTAGTGTGTGTGTGTGTGTGTGTGTGTGTGTGTGTGTGTGTGTTTGTGTGTGTGTGTTTTGAACATTTAGCAGTTGAAATGAGTCTTGTTTTTACATGAGTGTGCCACATCCTTTTTAAAATTTTATATTTGACATTTTGTTCTCAACTGATTTCAAGAATAACATACCATTAATAGGTGAACAGTTTTCATAAATCATTCAACTAATCAAGTACTGTTTTCTGCTGGCACATATTATTTTGATAAATTTTATCTTAAATCCTTGTATTATAGTGCCTTTTATAGGTGATGTCAAAAGAGAACAATCTAATATTGTTACAGTAACCAGTTTTTTACTTTCTGGGACAGCTTTGATTTGTCCTATTAATTTCACTTGTTAGATTATATACTCAGATTATATACCAAAAAATATCCCAAAGTAAAATATACACCGGTTAAAATATACACCAGTAGAAAAAGAAGAAGGTGGCAGAGAGGATTGGTCATTTTTAGATCAAACACTATTCTACCCATATTGAATGCCAGTTTTTGGACAACCTGATGTCGTTTAACAACCTTATCGTGAAATAATAAATCGGTGTTTTGATACTCAAATAATCTTGGGAGTTCAGTCAACATGCATGCAGTTAGCTGTTTTTAGTTAACTGTTTTCATGCTTAGCCATTCAGAAATTCCCAAGGAGTTTTCAGAGCTTCTCCAGTTAGTCTTAAATTTAGGCCTAAAGTATGTAAAGTTTCCAGCCTTTTTACCACCAAAGGCATTTTTTCATTTCTCCCCATAGACTGTTTATCTTAAAATATTAAACATACAAACTGTATCAACCATACAATTTTTCTACTTCTTATTAATCATTTATAGAGCTGCAAGAGTTCATAAACCAAAATATATATCACATAGAATTAACATAATTTCAGTCAAATGCAAAGAAGCATTGGTTTAGCTTTTGCAGCCTTATTGCTAATAAACAGGTCCATTTAAAAAATGTAGTAGCTCTCAGTTTTTCATTACTACTGTTTTCCACCAGTACTGGTCTGAGAACCCAAAATGAGAACTTAAATTACACTCTCAGTAACCATTATTGGAAAGATTGGAATTCATTATGGCAGGCTTTTTTCTTTTTTCAACAAAATTAATTAAGACAATAATTTTGTATACTCAATTTGCATCTTTCATAGAACTTTCAGTGCTTCCAGGTTTGTTTCACAGATCCAAAAGAAAAATGTCCAAAAGAGAAGCATGTCATCCGCGTTTTTCAGATGAGAGCCCTTTTTTTTTTTAAAAAAAAAAAAAGATGGCCCCTTGTGACATTAGACCTCAGTAAATATTAAAGCAATTTAAAGTAGTTAAAAATATGGCGATAATAGTATTGTTATGAGCCTCCTATTAAATGTAATCCCTGTTAGAGAAGGTTTATTACATGAGCAAATCTCACATTTAACAGTAAAAAGCCACAGTGATGTTTGTATTCTTTAGAGCAGCGGTTCTCACCCTGTCGCGACCCTTCGGGAGTCGAACGATCCTTTCACAGGGATCGCCTGAGACATAACAGTAGCAAAATTACAGTTATGAAGTAGCAACGAAAATAATTTTATGGTTGGGGGTCACCACAACATGAGGAACTGTATTAAAGGGTCGCGGCATTAGGAAGGTTGAGAACCACTGCTTTAGAGTCAAAGTAAACATAGTCCTCAGTCGAGGTTTCCTTTCTTAAATTGACTGTTGAGTTGTTTGATGCAGCACTTTATGGTGTCCCAATTTTGATGCTTTTCACAAGAAAATATTACCTTGGCAATGTGTTTAATGTTCTTGTTGTCTTTTGTAATTTTCATTCCTTACATGGTAACTTTACTGAAATGTGAACTATGCAAAGTGTATGGATTAGACATGATATATCAAAAATTATAAGTATGTATCATACATTGTTCCTTACTGGCATAATGAAATTTAATCATCAGAGTTTATATCTGCCCAAAATGTCTTCAGCAGCATTTGGTAGGTTTTCTTATTTCTGGTGTATATTAATTTGAAAAAAATATTATCCAGATAAACAGATCACTTGAGTTTAAAAAGTAATTACCACTTTGTAAATTATTAGTGGTCTCGGGGAAAAATTAGTACGAACTTAATAAAAGAAGGAAAGAAATTTTGAGTTTTACATTTTTCTATTTTTGAATCAAATGCAAAATAGCTATAAAACCTCTTTTTAAGAAGACAAAAAAATTGTGTATCAATAGACATCAAAGTGTTTTGCATTCATTGTAAAATTCCATTTGACTGTTGTTACTTGTTATTTCTTGTTCACCTGCACTATTCATGTTTCAGTATAATCCTTTGGAATTGTACTACATCTTAATTTCTTTCTCCCTGTTGATTTTCATTTCTCTATGTTTCATTACCATTTTCCATTTTGCAGATTATCCCACATCATCTCATTCTAAAACTGTCTCCCCATCACCTGCCTTTCTTGATGAAGAAGAATTCAGTGACTTTATGCAGGGGCCTGTTGAAGTTCCCACATGTGGGCCTTCTTCCACTTCCCAGCCTTTTCAGTCTTTCCATCCCACCACCCCACTTGGCCAGTTGCATACACAGAAGGCTGGAGCACAGCCTCTCCCTCCAGGTCAGATTCCAGTGTCTTTTGCCTTACATGGTGTCCCTGGACAAATTCCTTATTTCTCTACTGCTTCAGCCTCATACAATGTACAGAGAGCAGGTAACTCCTAGAATATTAATTAAAGTATTCTTAAGATAATCTAGGCCTATTTATTTCTCTTATATAAGTTGAGTAATACAGTGATGTTGGCAAAGAAACATGTCCCTGAATATATGAGTACTATTGAAATTCACCAAAATAAGAATCTAGATTTTTAATTTCCATGGGCCTTACTTTCCAGAGAAGTGATTTAAAACTCTTGCTCCTATATTAGGCACTATTTAAACCACCTTAGAATTTTAAAAACAAACTGATTTCTTCAGAAGATTACTCTTGTTTGGGAAAATCACTGATATCGTTTTCGTAAGAGTAATGAGACAGGGAAAGCTGCTTTAGAAAGTGCTCTCTCTAGTTCAGGTTCTTCATTTGCTATCAGTTTGTCCTCAGGCAAATCTTTAAACACATCTGTATCTGTGGGTTGGGGCACTTACACACCATGTGCATTGAGACATAGAGTAGTGCTGAGAGGGATCTTTAGCTGATATGTACTTAGTCCACGCTTTCTCCATTGACAGAGGCAAAACAGACCCAGAGTTGATGTTACTGGTCGAGGGTCTCACCTGTATTTAGTGGAAGTGTCCATATCTTGTGTAGGTCACCAGATTTCTAAGGTAGTACTCCTTCCACTATGCCATTCTAGCTGCTGTCTTAGAATTCTCGAAAATCAAAGTAGATTTAAAATCTGTAACTCTCTCAAGTCCTATACAAATGTGTAGTAATTGAATTATTTCAAAGTTTACATTATATGTGGCAGGATCTTCCCTTTAGAATCTGGGGATGGAAATGGATGATTGAAAAATTAGAAATTTGCAGTTATATACAAATAATCCTTCATGCTGTTTGTTTAGGCCCTTCTTTGGAGGAGAAGCTCCTAGTATCTTGTGATATAAGTACACCTGGGCAGGAACAAATTAAATTAAATACTTCTGAAGTTGGGCACAAAGCCCAAGGCCCAGGTTCCAGTAAGAACCATCCCAGTTTAACGGCCAGTATCAGGGGTGCTATGGATGGACGTGTAAGTGGTACCACTACTGCAGAGGCAGAAAAGACTTCAGACCAAAACCTGCCCATTGAAGAGAGTGGTGAGCTCATGAAATATTCAGCAAAAAGTTTCTTTAACCAAATGCCGCTCAAATGCTAACACCTTAAGCATTAATCTTAAAATGAATGCTGCTTGATTTCGCTAATCAAAATTTTGCTTAAAATATATTTAACGCATTTCTTTCTCCAATTAACCCCTATAATTTTACCCTGAATTCTTTCAATATAGTTATTCCTTTTTTAAAATTTTTGATCGTTTTTTAAATCAGAATCATTCCTGAACTTTGTTTTCTAAAAACTCTTCCCCACTGCCCCCCTTGCACTTTGTGTTCTTCCGTAAAGGTTGAAAAGTTCAGATTTAACTGGAAAAGTCACCAATGAGAATATAGTAAATCAGACACACTGCTCCCTAAAAGATCAAATTTTTCTAAACTCAGCTTGCAGAGATGAATTAGAATGTGGGCAGTCCAGGAGGTAAACTTTTGGGGGATATTTTACTGGACAAAATAAAAAATCCTGTACATTTAAGGCAGCAGTGTCATATTCAGGTAAAAAAAAAAAAAATCAGACTTTGTAAAGCTTGGGCAACTACATTTTTTTACATATATAATTTTAAACCACTGAGTATTGTGTTTTTTCCTCTAATTTGTAGTGCATGTGAAATGATGCAAGCCTCGTATGATTCAGAATATTGATTTGGTACATCTTAGGGTTTTTTTGTTTGTTTTTTTCAGTATAGGAGTTGTTTGGAAACCATATATTTTAGTTGTATTGGTGACTTTTTTTTAGTGTCTCCAGCCTGTGCTCTTTTTATAAAAAAACATGACTCAGTATGATTTCCCCTGTCTTCTACATGGACCATTATAAATGTTAGGTAATGTTCCTTATCTTCTTCTAGGTGTGGGTGTATTTCCCTCACAGGATCCTGTTCAGCCCAGAATGCCTCCTTGGATTTACAATGAGAGTTTGGTTCCAGGTAATAAAAGTTTCTTTGTCTAGAATTCCCATCTGGATATTTTGCTTTAAATGTTGTAAATGTAGTTGTAAGTAGTTACTGTTGTGGTTAAAAATATGCAGAAGGAATTATAACTTTTTTCTTGTTTGTTTTTTTCTGAGAGAGTAAAGAAAATTAAATAGATCTAGTGTTTCTTAAGACTGCCTCATATATGAAGTAACTATATAAATAAAGAAGAAATGTTTTATTGACCATCATATACTTTTATTTTTTTCTTATGTCAGACGGGTGATGTGCCAAAGTCATAACAAGGTTTGTGGGAGGCACATCTCACACAAGACCATAAACACCCACCCAATTATCGTGCTTATGAACTACAAAAGGATACCATCATATACTTTTAATTCTAAAAACTTCGATTTATGATGCTCTAAAAAACATTATCAAAAATTTATAAATTATTAATAACTTATCAAGAGTACTAATATGTGTGATTCAATTTTCTGAACTCTTGGTGATTAGTTTATATTTTTAAAAATATTTCTACGACTTTTTTTTGTCATGTGGTAGTATATGAAATAAAAAACCAAGTGGCATATTTTTCTACACTAGAAGATATTTACGTTTTTCTTTAAGTATGTTATTACTCTTAAGCCAAAAATATTTACTAAGATGTACATTTTGTGACACTATTCAGTTGATGAAAAAGAAAAAGTCTGTTTAAGCCATGGTTGATGTGCATAGAATAATGACTATTATAGCAGAATATGTTAATCAGCCTAAATAAATTGTAACATTAACTTTGCCAACCCCTTGTAAACTGAAGGTAACTTGTATCAGATCTTTAGTATTCTAGATTGATTATAGACTAAAGTTGTTCTACATTTGATTAAATAAAACTCATACAGAATCCCAGTAGCTGAACTTCTTTTTGGAAGAAACCAGTATTGTCTACCTTACATTATAATCACATAATTACAAATAAAAAGGCTAATTTCCCAAACTGATATGGAACTTTAGTTGTACATAAAAGTAATAGGTTTTCTTCCACCAGTCCATTAGACAGTTTGCATCTTTTCCTTTTCTTCTCTGTCTTCAAGCCAAACAAACAAACAAAATTTGGACTTTTTCCCCTATCTACTTTAGCCCTACCCACTGTCAGTCTCCAAAATTCCTCTAACTAGGGTTGCCAGATTTAGCAAATAAGCATACAACCCATCCAGTTAAATTTGAATTTCAAATAGCAAAAAACTATTCAGTATAAGTATGTCCCATGCAATATTGATATTCTGTATATTTTATGGCAACCCTATCTCTAACAGCCTTTTTCACTTTGTCCTTTGGAAACCCCATTTTATTGTGAAAACGCCCCCAATAGTCCCTTCCTTTTTTCTGCTTCCTTGCCTTAACTGAACTTGTATTTTTCTCTGAAGGCTCTATTCCATAGCACCTTACCCAGTGATGTTTTCTCTCACAGCCTGTAATTCATCGTGGCAGGAAAAAGGTGGTATTGGTATAATTCTTGCTTCCAACCGCTGTTTTCAAGTCCACCATCATTACTGTACAACTTCTCATTTCAAGTCCAAAGCATCTATGTGTACCATCATCTTATTGGTGTTACTATCTTCTACTAAAGTTTAAGGCATTCTCTTACCGTTAGTCCCAAATCTTCATCTTTAGGACCAAGCTCCAACCTCTCTTCTAAGCACCAGACCCCAGTTGTCTGCTGGATATTTCCACTTGAATATCTTTATAGCAATTCAAACCTGACATGGCTTTAGTTCTATTAAAGCAGTTTGACTTAAGATTATTCTCGTATAAGCAACAATGCCCCCAAAAATTAATCAGTTGTAATATATTTACGTTTCTAATCTGGCCTTTCCTTTAATAGATGCCTATAAGAAAATCTTAGAAACCACAATGACTCCAACTGGAATAGATACTGCGAAACTTTATCCCATTCTTATGTCATCTGGACTTCCCAGGGAAACTCTTGGACAGATATGGGCCTTAGCTAATCGAACTACACCGGGCAAACTTACTAAAGAAGAACTTTATACTGTTCTCGCCATGATAGCAGTAACACAGGTATACATTATTTGTTAAATTAGAGCAAATAACTTTTCAATATGAGTTGGAAGAATATGAATCCTTTGTGATTACAACCTCATAGAATTCCTTGTACGTTCGAATTTTTATTATTTTCAACATACAGCACTTCAAAAATGTATAGTTTATATGAAGTGCATACTAGCAAAATATTCCTTTGTTTAAAAACTGTTTAATATACTAACATCCTCTGGCCTGACTGTATCCCTTCTGAACTTGAAAGTTAGTCAGTAATAGATGAAGTTACTCTCTGTCCTTTCACGTCCTTATTTAAAATTCCTTATATATAGATATTCTCCATCTGATAGTAATTTCTCTTATATTACAAAACCATTTGTAATATATGTAATCATGATTTGTTTGATTATAGTAAATTAACCAAACTTGTCAGAGAGTGAAAATGTCAGAATTGATTTGTGTTGGCCATTTCTTTGCTAAATATTAGGTTTGCATTAACCTTGTAACTCATTTTCTTGTACCAAATTCATGAGTTTTGGGAGAGTTAAGAGTGGAATTATACCAAAGTTACAGATTTTACATTTTGGTCTGTCTTTGCCAGATTTAGATTGTATGTGGTTTACAGCCCCCTAAAATGTTTCCATTTTCCTCCTTTGTAGAGAGGTGTTCCTGCCATGAGTCCTGATGCTTTAAACCAGTTCCCAGCGGCTCCTGTTCCAACTTTAAGTGGCTTTCCTATGACTTTGCCTACTGCAGTGAGTCAGCCAACTGGAATGCCTTCAGGCCCTGCAGGCTCCATGCCCCTCAACCTTGGACAGCCAGTCATGGGCATTAACCTTGTTGGACCAGTAGGGGGAGCTGCAGCCCAGGCTTCTAGTGGCTTCATGCCAACTTACCCTGCAAATCAGGTAAATGGAGAAACTGCATATTCCAAATAATCCCTGAAAGGAATCTGGGCACATTTTTTCCCAGAGATGCAGAGAGGATTGCGGGATTATGATGGACTCTGGAGGTGAAAATTAAACAGTATTCAAACAATACAAAATTTAATTTTTTTGTTATTTAAAAAACATGAAGCAATTTGTTAAGCCTTAAGATACTTGAATTTTGGCTAACAGTTTATAGTTCTTTATAGTATATACATTTTAAACATCAAGACTAATAAATTCAATTAAATTCTTAGGCTGTATCTCTTAAGGAAGCTGTTAAACCTGAAATTAAAATGCTTCAGTTTATTTTCTTAGATTAGCAAAAATTTTAAAAACATAATATTTAGTGTCAGTGAAAATGTAGGGAAAAGGGTTTATTGGTACAGCCTTTTTGGAATGGAGGTTTGTTAATACGTAGCTAGCGAAATTCTAAATGTCTATATCTTCTGATCTAGCAGTCACACTCTTAGGAATCTATACCACAGAAACAGTAACTCAAATTAGCACAGATACAAAAGAATATTTGTTGTAGCTTTGTTTGTTAGAGTAAAATATTAGAAATAGCTAAATGTCCATCAGGAAAAGAAAGGTTATATAAATTTTGGTTTATCCATACAGTTTAATAATTAAAATGAATGAGATAGAGCTATATGTACTGCATTGAAAAGATATCCACGTCATATAATTACTTTTTTTTTTTTTTAATGCAGAACAGTATAAGCTCATTTTTTATAAAACAAATGAACTGTTAACAGTTCCTCACTTCTAGAGCATGGGATTAGGACTCAGGTTCACTGTTAACTTTATACAATGATGGATTATAATAAGCTTATATCACTTGTTAAATTTACAAATGTATAGAATGTTTTTTAAAGATGACAGGTTCTCAGTAATCTATCAAATGATTTAGCTATTTTAAAATTGTATAGTTTAGCCCTGGTCAGTGTGGCTCAGTGTTTAAAGGTCATGGGTTCAATTCCTGGCCCAGGTTGGGGCACATGCGGGAAGCAACCAATCAGTGTGAGACACATCAATGTTTCTCTCTCTCTCTCTCTCTCTCTCTCTCTCTCTCTCTCTCTCTCTTCTCTCTCTCTCTCTCTCTCTCCTCCTCTCTCCCCCCAACCGCCACTCTCTCTCAAAATCAATGGAAAAAAATATCCTTGAGTGAGGATTAACAAAAAAAATTAAATAAATTGTATAGTTTAGCCCTTTAAATCAGTCTTTTACCATTTGTACATGGGGGTATCTGAAGATGTAAGAGCTGATTCCTGCCTTAATTAAGCACTTGAGTTGATGTTTTATCTAAAGGGTGGTGTTCTAAAATTAGGTAATTGTACCTAAATGCAGAGATTTAAAAGATAGTCATTTGGAAATTTGTTCTTTACTGTTTTATCAATTTTATGCTTTCTATTTAAATGTCTTCTTAAACCTAGGTGGTAAAACCAGAAGACGACGACTTCCAGGATTTTCAAGATGCTTCCAAGTCAGGATCCCTTGATGACTCATTCAGTGATTTCCAAGAGTTGCCTGCTTCTTCAAAAGCAAATTCCCAGCATGGAAACAGGTACAAAAGAGTTAACTATAGTTAACATTGTATTTAATAATTGAGAAAGAGACATCCACGATGAGAAGCCTAAGTGTAAGAGAATTAAGAATCTTTACTCTCATGGTTTTCCTGATTAATCCCTCTTTATTCATAGTTTTACTCTTCAAACTTTTGTCCACATTGTCCACATTAAACTTCAACTCCTACCATTTCCTCCTGGTACACACCTGCTTGCCAATATTTTACTTGTGCTAAACCTGATTTATTATAGCTGAGTGCATCTGTACAGTGATGACTTCATGTTCTTTTTTTTTTTTTATCCTCACCTGAGGACACTTTTTCATTTTTTGTTCAGGTAGAGTAGGAGGGAGAGAGAGGAAGAGAGAGAAACATCGATGTGAAAGGGCCACATCGAGTGGCTGCCACCCACACAACCAACCAGGGCCGGGGACAAACTGCAACCGAAGTACATGCCCTTAGTGGGAACCGAACCCGGGTCTCTCTGGACCGCAGGCCGACGCTATAACTGCTGAGCCAAACCGGCCAGGGCGACCTCATGTTCTTGTATTAGTCTCAGATCTTCAACTGTTGAAAAGTTTTTTAGTCTGGAGCACATAATTTGATATTTTTTTCAATAAATGTTCTATTGATTTTCTACAGAAATCATAATTCAGAAGACTAAATATGATTATTCATGTTTCTGTTATACTTGAGATCAGTGGCTTTTAGTCCTTCGTATTTCTCTTTGCATAGACAGTTGCACAAACATCTCTGATGTTTTATATACTAGCTTAACTTGTAGGTACAGTAACTGATTCAATATGTTCTCAACACCATTCCAACATTTTGAAAAAGTATTTAGATACTTCTTCCACAGAGTGGAACATACTAGAATTTGATTAAGCAGTATGAATTTCTTCAGGTTATTTTTTGGAACAAAAACCTGTTTTGGTCAGGATGCATGTTCCAATTGTCTTATGTTTCTATTTGTGCAATTCCACTCATCTTTTCCATTTTAACTAATTGATTGTTTATTAGTTAACGCTTCTTGCATATACACTAATAAGAACTGAAAGATAGGCATTATAGAGAATTACAAATTAGAGAAAGAATTACTCTGATTTTAAGAACATATCAAATACATGTAAATGCCACATAGAAAAAACACAGAAAGGGTGTGACTTTAAAGTACTTGGATTTCCAGGCCCACTACACCAGCATATGTATTATTAACCTGATAGACACAGAATAATATTTCTTTCTTATATCTTTTTCTTTGAACAAAATGTTCTACTGCTGTCTAGAACATATCTGAATGACCCAAGGCATCTTAAATCACCTGCATAAAGTCATTGTTTTCCTACTTAAAGCTAAATAAAAATGTGCTAATTCATCATTTTCTTCTTGGGTGAACCATGTCATGGTATCAGTCACCAGATCAGAAACATGTTATTTATTTTTGGCTTCCTCCTCTCTCTTTTACCACCATCAACTCGGTCAGCTCTGCTTGGCATGGAAAAAAATGCCATGTATGGCCCAGCTCATGTGGCTCAGTGGATTGAGCATCGTCCCATGGACTGACAGGTCCCGGTTCGATTCCTGGTCAGGGCACAAGCCCGCTCTGCTGGCTTGATCCCTAGTAGGGGGCGTGCAGCAGGCAGCCAGCCAATCAATATTTCTCTCTCACATCAATGTTTCTCTCTCTCTCTCCCTTCCTCTCTCTCTAAAAAAAAAATCAATTAAAATATATTTTTAAAAAGAAAAAGGCCATGTGTGATCTTGCTCCTGCCTACTGTCTCAACTCTTTCCACTTCCCCACAGCTCGTATTCCAGCCATGCCAACATGACTTCAGACTCACCATGCTCTTTCCAGCTTCTGGCCTTTTAACATTCCATGTCCTTCTATCTGAAATTCTTTCTATGGGTAATTCTAGTTCCATTTCAAAAGTCAGTTTAATGTAGGAAGTTTTTACTAACCCCTTTGGATCAGTCCCTGCCTCCAAGATGAGTTAAGGGCCCCTCCCTCTCTCCTGTTAAGGTACCTTATAAATATCTTGCCCTATTTATAATTACTGGGCTACCTATTTCCCTCACTAGGTTGTAAGTACCTAAAGACAATCTTTCATGTCTATATATGTAGTACTTAGCCCATGATATGTAATTAATACATTTGTTGGATGATTATATTGTAGTATGAAAGTCATAAACTGAAGTTATGAAATTGGTGGTTCATTCCTCTGGGAAAATAACTCTCTAAGTAGATAAAATTAAAATTGGGGTATTGAAAGTTTTAAGATGGTGGCCAGACCTGAAATATGTGGGGTATTAGCAATTTTATGAAGCATTATCTCCATGTCATAGTTTACTTTCTTTTTTTTTTTAGACATAGAGTAGTTTTTTTTTCCTTTATTGATTTTGGAGAGAGAGGAAGGGAGAGGGAGAGAGAGAAAAACATTGATGAGAGAGGGCATGGATCGGCCACCTCCTGCATGCCCCCCACTGGGGATCGAGCCCACAGCCTGGGCATGTGCCCTGACCGGGAATCAAACCGGCAACCTCTTGGTACATGGGTTGATGCTCAACCACTGAGCCACACTGGCCGGGCCATAGTTTACTTTCATACACAACCATTCTTTGCAGATTTTTCTTACTCAGTTCTGATTTGACTTTCCTTGCATAAAAACATTTTGCTCATGTCAAGAATCCACAATCGTTGTTTACCTATTCATTCAGAAATATTTAATTGGCATCTACTATATGCCAGACATTAGGGTAGACACTAGAGATACAGAAGCAAAAAACACAGTTCCTGCTCTCAAGAAACTTAGTTTTATCTGGGTATTTATATTATCTGATAAAACTCTCTTCGAATTGGTCCTTAAATGTATGTATGTATGTATATACAATGAACTTCCTAGTTTATGATACTCTATATTCCATATTGTGAGTTTATTTTAAAAGAATATTTGTTAAATCACAATATGAATAGCTAAGCCTAGGTGAGACCACTTTGGATGGTATTTTTTAGCAGAAAATGGGCATTATATGTCAGATAACAAAGAAAAGAAAGGAAAGTTAGAAGTAGGCTGGAGTGGAGAGTATTGTCAGTCTGGGGGAAAATGACATTAGTTAAGGGCAGCACCAAACTGTGGGATGTCTTACGATTTGTGACATAGCCTGTAAAGCATTTTAGAACTGAGAAGTGCCATGATGAAAGTGATTTTTGCTGCTGTGTGTGGGATAAATTCAGCTGCCATGATAATCCTGTTGTGAGATGATGAGAGGTACCCTGGGTTTAGAGTTACAGATACTGAAAAGTGTGTATCTGAGAAATTGGTTGGACTCGGTGTTGAACTGGATGTCAGAGTCAAAGAAGAAATAGCTCTTGAGCCAGCGTGAAGGGGGATTTGGAAGACAGCAACATCATTCATTTATCCATTCAGAAAAAGCTTAATGTGCCCTGGCCGGTTTGGCTCAGCGGTTAGAGCGTCGGCCTGTTGTCCAGAGAGACCCGGGTTCGGTTCCTGCTAAGGGCATATATTAGGGGGACCAGAAAGTAATGTCGTTAAAGTAATGACACGTTAAGGGCGGAAGTGGAAGCAAATCCGTGTCAGACAATTGAGGAACTGTCAAACACTCTTAACCAACCTTGGTCAACCATCCAAGAACATTTGCAGCAGATTGGTAAAGTAAGCAGAGCAGGTGTTTGGGTCCTGCATAATCTGTCCGAAAAAAAAACAAAGCTAACTGGTCCACCACATGCAACTTATTGCTTCAGTGGCACAGTACAGAAGCGTTTTTTGATCGTTTGATCACTGGAGCTGAAAAATGGGTCCTCTATGATAATCCAAAACGCAAAAGGCAGTGGCTCTCTCCGAAAGAATCGCCACAAAGTACAGCTAAGCCAGGTTTACACCCCAAAAAGGCACTTTTGTGTGTTTGGTGGAGTATTCGCGGGGTCGTTCATTTTGAAGTGCTGAAACCTGGACAAACTGAATGCAGACCTTTACTGTGAACAATTGGATCGAGTAAATCAATCTTTAATTGAAAAGTGCCCAGCAATTGTCACCAGAAAAGGCGTTATTCTGCAACACGATAATGCAAGACTGCACTGCTCAAGACGAACCCTGGAAAAAATTAATGAATTGGTATGGGAGGTATTGCCTCACCCACCATACTCGCCCGATATTGCGCCATCGGATTTCCATTTATTCTAATTGCTACAACATTTTCTAAGTGGCCAAAAATTTGACAATTTGGATGATGTCCAAAATGCCATCTCTAGATATTTTGCTCAAAAACCAATTGCTTTTTATCGATCCGGCATTGAAAATTTGCACACTAGATGGCAAAAGGTTGTTGATAACAAGGGTGATTACATCATTGATTAAAAATAAAAACTTGTTAAAAATTTATCTGTTTGAATCTACTGTAAAAAAACGACATTTCTTTTCGGTCCCCCTAATACTTCGGTTGCAGTTTGTCCCCGGCCCTGGTTGGTCATGTGGGTGGCAGCTACTCGATGTGTCCCTTTCACGTCGATGTTTCTCTCTCTCTCTCTTCCTCTCTCTCCCTCCCACTCTATCTGAACAAAAAATGAAAAAATGTCCTCGGGTGAGGATAAAAAAAAAAAAAGAAAAAGCTTAATGTGTGTCAGGCACTGGGGAGCCTAGTATAATAAACAAGACAGACATAGGGCACTGATGATAGAGTAAGATTAAGGTGTAGGGGTTTTGAGTTGCTTAGTTTCATTTTGCTTTTCATATGGGTGTATTTAGCAGTGTGGACAACTGAGTAAAACTGTCTACCACAGCCCTATGGAGTGATTGTAAAGCATAAATGGAATTTTATTTTGTTGAGTTCACTCAGCAGTTCTTCATTATCCTGAAGATCTTCTGTTTTTTCTCCAATTCTGAAAATAATTTTTAAATTAATATTCAATTAACTGTCACATTTAATAGAAGAGTTGACCAATGGACTTTAAAAGACCATAGCTAAAGTTGCAGGTCATGAAAAACAAATAGATTATTCAACTTAGTGTTTTTTTTCCTAAAGCATTAATTACCTTTATTCCTGAGTAGCATTCTTTTCAGTGAGTTGTAGTTCAATTACTTATGGAACTTTTAAAAATTCACCTATAACGATAGGTGATGGCCTATTTGTCAAGATCAAATATGTAACAGTTGTGTGGTAGTGATGTGAAATTATAATATTTGATAGCACTAAGCCCTAAAGCACTGCGGGCCCCCATTAATATGTGTGTGCAAGAGCTGGGTTTCTTACCTTGCTTGGAGGCCACTGATAAGAAGATTTAAATGACTGTGGAAAGATTTTTGCTCTAGGGCAAAGAACTCAATAGAAATCCATTTATATTACTTGCAGTATGTGGTATTGAGTGACACAAACCAGTGGTGGAATATAATCATTCATATGTAAAGGTGGTTCTTCCTGGGAGCTGCCTGTGTTAGATAAGGGGTGGGGTGGGGTGGGGGAGAAGCAGTGCTTTTCTGGCATGTGTTAAGCCGGTCCAAGAATTACCCACACAGATACTACTCATTACACTGTTTTTCTATCCAGGGAGAAATATGTCCACAGGCAAAAGTATCTTTATCTAATTTTGAAGTGATTGTTGTTTTGCTAAAAGATAGCTTCTGGAACGCTGATGGGATCCTTGAGAAAATGCAAATTGTATTAACTCTGCTGCTGCTATCAGATGTGTAAACTTCTGCCAGTAAGCAACGCAAAACGATCAAAAGAGGAACAATTTGCATTTTGGTTTGAACAACATTTCATATATAGATTTTTATCTGAACTATTCCACCTCTGCATTCTGACCCCATTTTAGGAATAATTTATATTAAGGTTCACATAATTTACCTTAAAATAATTGCTATATCTATTTGGAGCAGTTCATTTTTATGGGCCTAAAGTTAAAATTGCAGTGGGTCATCATTCTATGATAATCTATTTCCAATGCCATTCTGGTTGTTTTTATAGCTCAAGGAGATGATGAGATGGTCAGTGTGGATCCAAGAGCAATCAAGAGAAGAACTGTTAGTTGGGTGTTGTTTCAATATTTTTTTTTCAAGAAAAAGTATCTTGTTTTTAGTCATTTATGGCACGTATATATATTATTTTATAACTTTTAAAGCAGGGAGCATGTGTTTTAGCTAGGTACCTATTTGCCATTTTAATTCTAAGCTCCTGCTTGATAAGGGAAGGATTCAGTGTTCTAGTCATTAAGAAGTTTTTTTTTTCCCCCCTTTCAGTGCCCCTTTGTTGATGCCACTTTCTGGAACTAAAGCATCAGCCTCAATGGATAAATATGCTGTGTTTAAAGGAATTGCAGCTGACAAGTCTTCTGAAAATACTGTTCCTTTTGGAGGTAAAAGTAGTTCGTGAATTCATAAACCTGTGAATGTAAATCTTTGTTTTTAGTTGGTGGCCTTTTATGGTAAATGTGTAAAATGCTTGTACCACATGCTAAGTATATTTGGCTAACCCAGTCTGCCTTACATTCTTGAGTTGTGATCTCAAGTTTCCTAACCTTACTTGAGCTTCTATCTTTTCATCATAGAGCCTGGTGATAAATACAGTGCTTTCAGAGAACTCGAACAGACAACAGAGAGTAAATCTTCAGGTAAGTTTTTGATTCCTTAAATGAATAAATTGTTTCAACTTCTGATAAAAGAGATCTTTGAAGGTTCTTTCAGTGACACTCCTGAATGTGCCTTTATTTTAATAATCATTTTTGTTGTTGTTGTTGTTGTTGTTGTTTTTGGTACGTGCCCCTCACGGGAACCGAACCCGGGACTCTATGGTCTGTCTGCAGGCTGATGCTCCAACCGCTGAGACAGACCGGCCAGGGCTGTGCCTTTATTTTATTGTGTGTGGATTTTTTTTTCTTTTTTCTGTGTCTGGAAATTACAAGGAAGCAAAATGTGGTTTAGTTATTGGAAATTATTTTCTAAAATTTAGGGCAAACCCCAAATCGATGCAGTTTCCTCTAAAGATAATGCATTCCCTTTCTCCAGAAGCCTTCAAACCACATTAGACTCTGTATCAAATGGAGGGCTGTGACTACTTTCGGTTATTTTAATGTTCCACAAGACTTGATCTGTTGGCAGTGCAGCAATCTGTGGACAGTACAGAAGGCAGCAACCAGTCTTTTACTTTTCAAAATTGGTTAAAATTTAATAAGATAAAGTGAAAGTGTTTACTGTGCATATGTAGTTTCCAAGTCTGACAGAAGGGCTTAAATAGAGTAGAAAGGAATATAGAATGATATGCCCTGACAGGGTGGCTCAGTTGGTTGGAACATCATCCCATACACCAAAGGTTGCAGGTTTGATTCCTGGTCAGGGCACATACCTGCAAGTTGTGGGTTCGATCCCCAGTTGGGGCACATAGGGGAGGCAACTGATTGATGTTTCTCTCTCACATCAGTATTTCTCTTCTGCTCACTCTTGTTTTCTCTCTCCCTCCCTCCCCCCTCTTCTCTCTCTAAAATCAATAAACATAATCTCAGGTGAGGATAAAAAAAAAAAAAGTAAAATGATAATGTGAGAGCCATATATGTAAAGGGTAAAAGTTATGTTTGTGGTTAAATTCTGTAAACCTGATGTGTAGGGTTTAGATAATATCCATATGCCAAATTATGTCCTTCAATGCTTAACTGTGCATGCTATGAGATTTGTGTACTCTACTGAAGATTTCTTCCTGGAAACAGTACCACATTCTATTTTTGCGTACTGAATGCTCAAATTTGGAATATCCTTCAACAATCATTTGTCCTCACCCTTCTGCCTAGCCCTAGGGGATGGGGATGAGAGTCGGTTGTGGGAGGAGAATATGGGAAAGGTAAGTAAATGTGAAAGTTAAAGTAGAAAGTATACTGCTTAAATATCTAAAAAGGGAAACACCTTTTCTAAAAATGCTCAGTTCATTACAGTTCTTATATGCTAGAACTGTTTCCTTATGTTTCATTCAAGCCTTTAGGATGTAGTAACTATTTCTTCCTCCTTGCCTGTATTAGGTACTAGGAGTACAAAGATAAACCCGAACTTTTGGCTTGTTAATTTGTCATTTACTCCTAGCAGTGCTTTCATCAACTCCTGGGCCAAGGCAAGTTTGGAGTAAAGAGCATGGTTTAATACCACGGTTCTTTGTGTAGTGTGGTATTAATGATCGTATGATATGTATGTTATTCCTGGGAAAGACAATGGTGGCACCAAAATGTAAGCAGCACCTTAGTCTTGCTTTTACAGTACTTTATTAACAGAATCCCAGATTGTTGTTGCCATTTTTGTGTGCTTGCTTTCATTCCTATCTTAGCTTGAACTCTATGGCCTTCCAAGCCATTGTTCATTTTAGGAGGGCATATTTTATTCTACTTGCATTAGCCCTGGCCGGTTTGGCTCAGTGGTTAGAGCGTCGGCCCACGGACCAGACACTCCCGGGTTCGGTTCCCGTTAAGGGCACGTACCTTGGTTGCAGTTTGTCCCTGGCCCCGGTTGGGATCGTGTGGGTGGCGACCTCTCTCTCTCGCATCAATGTTTCTCGCTCTCTCTTCCTCCCTCTCTCCCTCCCGCTCTATCTGAAGATAAATGCAAAAAAAAAAAAAAAAAAGTCCTTGGGTGAGGATAAAAAAAAAAATACACTGGCCTGACAAAGTATGTCAATATCTTAGAATTTATGAAGAAGCTTACGGTATTATGTTCAGAGCTATGGGTCTGTTAGGTTACTAAATGACAGAGTTTAATAACATTTCCTTTTTTCTACCCTACAGTTTAAACCATAATTAAAGTTGATGAGGAAAGTGTTTTATATAGATAAGTGACACTGCCTGAAGTTTTAGCAAAAAGTGATCTCTTTTGAAATGTTTTTAGGGCCTAAAAAGTAACAACTATAGAGGGAAACTTAAGAGGATTCAGAAGTTAATCGAAAAGCTTCCCATGAAGTAATATGCTTAATGAACTTTCTGATATGCAAACTTCAAATGACTGTAACTAATTTGCCTCCAAATTCCTTTTGTTTTTGAACTTGTAATCCTACCCAGTTTTATTTCTTTTTAACCCTTTCACCCAGCTTACATTTCTAATGGAAAAGTTTACAATTCATCAGTAAGTTTAGTTTGCTGTGGTGATTTCTTTTTTAAAATAACAAAGCAAAACTTGTCAATTTCACAGATATTTCAAAGCAGCACATCAAAAATTTTGGCTGTGACAAAAATTGGCTGCTTATTACCATTTCATTTATAGAAATAATACAAATATTATCAGAGATATACTTGCCTAAAGTACTAGGGTGATTTTTTGTTTTATATCTGCTTCTTCTGTCAGTTTGTGAAATTGACTGTAGCTTTATTGGTGGTACATCTTACAAACATAAAATAGAGGAATTCTGAATGCTTTTCCTCTCTAAAGCTTCCCTGATAATAATAAATAGATTTTTCTGTGTTAATGAATTATGCTGGTGAATTGGTTAAGTATCTCAGAAGGAAAAATCCGCTTCCATTATTTTCCATGCTTTTTTATGTGATATATCAACATATATATCACTTTATATGCACAGTATATTTAAAGCCTATATTGTATTAATGACAATTTTAAGAATTGGATTTTAGTTTTAAATACACTTTTATAATTCATATACTTCTATATTTCATTTTTAGGGAAAAATAGAATTTAAAAAGTGGATGAGGAAATTAAAGCTTGTATTTTAATTTATAACTCTCCAGAAATGGCACTTATATTTTTATTTTATTTATTTATTTGACATTTATATTTTTAAACAGGTGACATTGGTAGAACTATATTTATATTTGGCTTATCTCTGGTTTTCATTACCTGGTATTACCTAGTGGTAATGATTTTGTGGAAGACCTCAGACATCATTAGAAAACTAAGATCATTTGCATCCCAACCTCATACCTATGAGTGATAACATTACTATGGTAATAAAGAATTGAGAACCTAATAAGAAGCATGGATCCAGATTTTTATCAGTATCTTAACTATCTATTTAAATATTTATGAGAAATACATTATTACCTATTTTTATTAACAAATAAATAAAAAATTCTGTCAGAACCCCATCCTCAGAGTAGCAAAGTTTAAATTATACCCTTTGAAAGTTTTAATAATAGAGTTGGTGTGTATTCAAATCCTTTTGAATTTTAAAAAATAAGTGAGATGGCTGATTTCAAGAAAAAACCAAGACATATTTTTTTTTTAATTAATCTTCCATGTAAGAGAGTATAGGGGAAAGCTGCTTTACAGTGTGCCCTGGGCCAGAATGCTTTGTAAATAAGTAGATACCTTTTCAAAAATTTTTATCAAAGTTGCCTTTAAATTAATGCCTCCATATACTTGAGCAAGACCACCTAGTATCTAACGATATGCTTAGCAGGCCAAGTTAAACAAAGTGTTGTACATCCTAAGTATTAGATGCAGGGGTTTTCATAATATTTCATTGATACTTGTGATACATTTTTTCTGATTGATCACCATGTAACACATTTTATCTTTAAAAGGCCACTATTTTAATGTGACTCTCTTCAGCCCTGGCTTTTTATTCTATTGTGTGCTTGACTGGCCAGCCATCATGAGAAAAAGTCCTTGCGAGCAGTGCTTTTGGCCAGCTGAAGGATCTGACACCAGGAGACTTCTCACACTAAAGGGAACAAATGAAAAGGATACTGTTAGGTGCTCTTGGTTTGATTTTGATTTTTGTGTCAGTAGCCTTCAGTGTGGAAACAAATATGTAGTTCCTAAAGGGATATTTCGTAGAATTTAAACTATAGTTAATTATGTCAAGCCAGCCAGGGAAAAGTTTACAAAAGTATACTTGTCATTTAATATGCTGTGCATCATGTTGTTTCCAGCTCTTACATATTTGGCTGGGTTTTTTTTTTTCAGGAGAAAATTTTGCAGAATTCAGATCTGCAGGGACTGATGATGGTTTCACCGATTTTAAAACTGCCGGTAGTATATCACCACTAGAACTACCAACAAAAGACAAAACTTTTCCAGCAGCCTTCCCCTCGGGAGCTATACAACAGAAACAACAAACACAAGTGAAAAACCCCCTGAACTTAGCAGATTTAGATATGTTTTCCTCAGTTACTTGCAGCAGTGAGAAACCATTGTCTTTTTCAGCTGCATTTAGTGCATCAAAATCTATTTCTACACGACCACAGGCAGGATCTGCTGCAGCCACAGCAGCATTGGCATCAAATAAATCTTCTGGTTTGGCTGATGATTTTGGAGAATTCAACCTTTTTGGGGAATATTCTAGTCCAGCATCTATTGGGGAGCAGGATGACTTTGCAGATTTTATGGCTTTCAGTAATAGCTCTGTTTCATCTGAGCAAAAGGCAGATGACAAATATGATGCCCTCAAAGAGGAAACTAGTCCTGTTCCTCTAACCAGCAGCTCGAGCAACACAGTGAAGAGTGGACAGAACTCAGCTGCTGTGTCTACCAAATACGATGTCTTCAAACAGCTTTCTCTGGAAGGATCTGCACTAGGTGCTGAAGAACTGAAAGATAACACTCCTTCAGGAAAAAGTGATGATGATTTTGCTGACTTCCACTCCAGTAAATTTTCTTCCATGAACTCGGACAAAACTCTGGGAGAGAAAGCAGTGGCTTTCAGACACACTAAAGAAGACTCTGCCTCGGTGAAGTCCTTGGATCTCCCTTCCATTGGTGGCAGCAGTATTGGCAAGGAGGACTCTGAAGATGCACTCTCTGTTCAGTTTGACATGAAACTGGCTGATATGGGAGGAGATCTTAAGCATGTCATGTCTGATAGCTCTTTGGATTTACCAACAGTTAGTGGCCAGCATCCTCCAGCTGCAGGTGAGGAATTGGTGAGATTGCTGTGGTGATGGTGACATAGATTTCAAAGATGGTTCTGTGGGTGTTGATTTATAGATAGTAAGGCTTTGGCTCTTAACCTTTATTAATTTATAATAATTAACCTCTTAGTTATCAGTCCCCTTAAAGCAGTGCTAAATTTGAGTCTATAGATACTTGGGTATATGGATACCATGAATACTATGGAACTTAGATTGGATAGCTAAAATATTTTTATTTTTGAAATCTAACACCAACTTGATATTAGAGGCGCGTAAAAATCCACTGCTAAATGAACCCCACATTGCCAGAAATTTTTATAAAGATTTTTGCAGTGTCATTTCTGAGAGTGAGATCAGTGTTTCCCTCTCCTTTTTTCTTCTCTTGGGTATATATACTATATTGACAGCTGCCAATATAGTATTCTGTTTGGTTTACAGAAACTGACTCTTGTTAGGTCAATAAAGTAAGAATGTGTAGCCAGTTGTACTGCAGTTTGCCACATCCCTACAAGAGAAGAAGAGGGAAAGCGCATGTGTATGGATGTCCTGTGTGCCAAGGTCTGGCAAAGAAGAGGGCATGAGTTAGTGGAATTCAGGTACAGTTTTCAGTGTTAACTCTATTATTGGAAATAAATTGTAACAGATCTGTAGATGGTAGAATAGGGTAACTACTCACTTTCTCATAAAATTTTTGAGAATATCTTATAAGGGAGCCCTCTTAAAATTCTGTATGGATTTACATGTAGCAGTTTATTCTCTAGTTTAACTTCTTGTCATAAAAACTAGATTCCCAAGTGTCCTAGTTTTTATTTTGTTTTGTTATTTGATATATATATAGAGAGAAAGATAAACCTATTTTGTGGCCTTTAATAATGAGAAATATCTCAGTATTACTGTATTATTATAGAAAATGTATTATGCATATGAAGGGTTCATTGTTGTTTTTTAACTAGAGAGGGACAGATAACATACTTCCAAGTTTACAGATTCAGGCAGAAATTGTAAAGTATTATGACTTTTGTAGTGAGAAAACAAAATTGCCTCTGTCCTTTGGCTACTGAAATGTTGGAGGTATCCTTAAACAGGGTGCTGAGGCAGGAGCAAGTTATCAGAGACATTATGTGTTTCGCATTGCTACTTGCTAAGGTATTTTCCAAGTGCAGAGCTCCTTGTACACCTGTCTACTTCCATTTTTTTGTACTTTTCCTCAGATGGTTTCCTATATATTTTTTTTGCTGCTGTTTGTTTGATATAGTGAATTTGTTTCTCTTTTTTGTATGAACTGCTTGAGCCACAGCAGTTGATTGCAAAGTGCTCCATTTTCTGAACAACAATATTTGATTTTTATTTTAAAATCTCATAAAAGGTAAACTAGCCTTCTGGACTCTAAAATTATTCATTAGAAGCTATTTTTCTGAAAGTGAATTTATATTCTTTCACAGTGCCAAGCTAGATGTCTTTATGAGATGAGCCTAACCTGGGTTTGGGATGTCTTTTTTTTTTTTTTTTTAATCCATTTTATTTGGGGAAGGGAGGCTGGTTTTTTTGACAGAGTTTGTTCTGATTGACCTGTTAAAATAATACCCTGTGCTCATGTTCTTTTATGTATGTTTGGAACATTCCCAGCTTGGAACCTGTAATGTTCAAACCAAGTCTCTTCAGTTTGAGGATATTCTTAAAAGCAGATTGTTTCCTCCTTTTGATCTGTAAAACTGTCAGAAAGAAGCAGTATCCCTTTAGAGCGGTTGTTAAAAGGGGTTGATGTCTGACCAATGCACTATATTGTTGTTGAGCGAAACTGCTGCACAGATGTATTGTAGAGGGTAAATAGCAGGGACTTCTTCAAGGAATTTGGTTTTCCTTTATCCTCATGTTGACCACAGTATCTCTTGCTCTCTTAGTTTGAGGGTTAAAGGTACTTCTTGGAGAAATTGGAAGTGGGCTGATGAAGAGAGAATAAAACATAGTAGACTGCTATGTTAAGTTAGAAACCCTAACTTAACTCTGAAGGGGATACTGTCTCTTTTAACTCTTGCTATAATTCTTTGTATGGAAGGTAGATAATGATAATAACATTGCCTGATATCTCTGCATATTATTACATTTAACCCTTTGAGTCCTTGCTGCATATAATTTCAACTAGGCTGCTTTTGTCTCCCCCCCCCGCCCCCAAATTTAATCTCTCTGGCCTGAAGCATCTTGATGTGCCGTCATTAAGATCATCTGGTTTTGTTGGCAGCAAGAACTTACCTTCATTTGTGATACTCAAAGGTTTAGCAAGACTTCTGTAGCTACCTACCTACCTACCTACCTACCTGTAAAGTAGCTCTTCTTTGACATTGAAAATCTTTGTATTTTAATCAGCGCCTTTGGGGGCGGGGGCTGCTTTTCTGATGTCTTTTTTTCATAGACATTATCTGTGTGAATGTGCCTTTTCAAACTTGCTTTGGTATATTCCTCTGCAAATACTGATCTGCATGCTTATTCTGATTACTTCTTTTCCAGCTCTTCTGTACCACTCTCTTTTGTGATCTGTAAGTCCTATATTAATAAATAATTATTTGGCATATTTTGAAAGTGTGGGGATGTGTGTAATTTGTACTTTTTCAGGGTTAGACCAAAGAAATCCCTGGTCCGTACCAAGTTTAAAGCAATAGTATCTCCTTTGCTTAGAGGGTTTTCCTTTTTGTTTGTTTTGTTTCCTCAAACACCTTTTTCCTAAGAAAAGTATTGGTGCATTTTAGCATTTTCCCTTATAATTCCATTGATAAAAGTTTTTAACATGGTGGATTAAAATTTAATTTTAAACATATTTTAAAGTGTAAACAGAACACTATTTTACATGTTAGAAAAGTTACTCCTTTCTTCTAGTAAAGAAACTGAGTAGATTTTATTTCTTAGTAAAGATCACAGAGCCTGTCTCCAGTAGGAGTTCCATTGTGAGGAGAGGGGGAAGATGAGGGTGCAGACCTAAGAGTTGAGCCCTGGGGAAAAAGGGACACATTATCTGTAAATTTAATTTAAAATAAATTATCAAATGGTATTGAGATGGACTTCTGAGCACAGTAAATGTAAACTGAATTTAAATGGATAATCTCTGTAATGGAAAGTGTTCAGTGTTAATACCAAGAAGTCTTCAGGACTGAATTTGATTTGAGTTTGAAATTGGGTACTCTATCATTGTAGAGCACGTTATCTTTCCAGCTTCAGAATGTATTGTGAAGCCACTTTTGGTTGTTTTTCACTTAGTCCATAAAGCGAGTTCTTAAAACGACTTTAGAGGATGCCTCAGACAAAGTAGACTTTAAACACTTTCATTTTTAAGAAAAGAATTCTAGAAAGACCCACAAAAGTTAACAAGAATAGGCCAAATGTGGAAAATATTATTTTTCCATTTTATTTTATTTATTTATTTTTGGTGCCCCAACCAGGGATCAAACCCACAACCTTGGCACACCAGGACGATGCTCCAACCAACTGAGCTACCCGGCCAGGGCTTTGTTTTTATTTTATTTTATTTTTCCATTTTAGAGTATATAATAATAGCAAAAAAATCTTGCGAATTTTATTGTTTTCAGATCAGAAACCCAAGACCAATAAAAAAACCTTGGGAAAAATAGGTTGTTTCAATGGTTTAACACTTTTTCTTACAATTTGAGGCTTTAATTCTTTGTTCTTTTTTGAAATTTGAGGCAGAAAGGAAATTAAACCATTGAAGATGAGGATTTTTAATAGGATTCCTGACAGATAACGTGTACTATCTGAAATATGCTATTTAGAAAGAAAAAAGTTACATATTGGAGTTTAGATTAACTTTAAGAAAAGCTGGGCCTGCCATTTAAAATATCATGTATTCCAGAGCACAATGCTTTATTTTATTTTATTGTTGAAAGTATTACAGATGTCCCCCTTTTTTCCCCATTGACCCCCTCCTCAGAGAATAATGCTTTAGAAAGTTGAATAATACTTGGTTTCAAAACCTTGTGTACTGCTAACCAATTTGGACAAAAGAGGTTTTGGTTTAGTCTCCATTTAGAATGATAATACCAGGTGCCCTTTATTTAGGATTTTCTGGCACCATATATAAGACCAGTCTTGTGGTAGCTTTGGCTAAGATATTCCTTTGTCAATGGAATTATCTAATGCTAGATTGGTCCATGTGAGACTGTTTTATTTTAAGTCCTTTTTGCATTTATCTTAGTAGGCTGTAGAAAATGACAATATAACTGTGTGTAAAACAATCACATGCACAAATTGAACAATTCATCTTTCCAGAGTAACATTTACTTTTAGGGAGGAAGTTGTAATAATGTAATAATATAAACTTGCAGTAAAGACTTAAAGAACTGTATGCTATAGGTTTAAACAAACAAACAAAAAATACTGTTTTGTTTCCCCAATATCAAGTTAAGTAAGCTATGGTTAGTTCTTGACTTCATACATCAGTGCCTGAGAAATTGTACAAATGTATTTTTTATTCTACAGTCACTCTATTGTTCACATTAAAATCCCTGCTGATTTTTAAAAGTAGCAAATGAACACGTAGAAGACACTGGCAATACCAAAGAAGCTGGGCTAAATCCTAAAATAACTCAAAGAATCAAATTATTTAACTTTTAAAGAGTTTCTTCTAGCTTTGTTTTTCCATCAGTTGAATACTTATGATAAGTTGTTTTGGAAAATGCTGGCCCATTACAAAAGAATGGGAAGTTTCTATGCCCATTAGAAAACACTGGGAGGCAATTATACAGCAGCATTTTCCTGTTTTCCTCAACAACACCTATCAGGGTGTCTGAGACTTATAGGACACAGTCAGACCAGGTTTTATAATTAATAGAGGATGTGAATATAACTGATCTTAGAGGGTAGACTAGGGCCAGGGTGGAAAGAAGTTGAAATGTATAAATATTTCATGGTTTGCTTTGGTAAATGAAATTTGGATTAAGTCAGTATTGGAAATGAAAAGATATTTAATTTTTTCAAAGACTCTTCCTGAGTCCATTGAATATTTTCATTGCTATATAAAATACTAGGGAATTGTGGAATTTGCACATGTATCTCTTTTCTTCTTTTCCAAACCCCTTTTTCAAAAGCTTGTAACTCTTAATCACCTGGGCATATGCTTGCAGCTTTAGAAAATGTCCATGGGAATTGGTATGGCCTCTGTGTCCTGTAGTGGCAGCTCACATTCTTTGTTCCAGGAAATGCCTTTTTTTCATGTACAACATCGATTCAGAAGGGATTTCAATGGCGGTATGGAAGAGGCTGATAGGGTTACTTACTAGCATAAGCAAGAAATCTGTACCGTGATTTGAGATACAGGATGAAAAGCAGATTGTATAGTTTATTCCTTTGGCCTTTGTAATAGGACATTCCTGGTTGCAAACAAATACATGTATTAAAAGACACAATTTGACCTATTATCTGTGTGCTGTTGCAGTTCAACCAAGGTCAGCCTCGTTCTCCAATGGAATTAGAAATACAGTAGTGATTCTCTGTTCATTTTATTGCATCCATTCTGTTTTCTTTTTCCTTTTTCTCTTTCAATTTTCAGAATTCAGCTATCAAATTGAAAACCCATCTGTAGCAACTTCGGTGATTACAAAATAAACTGTGGGTTATTTCATATTATTTTTCCAGATAGGACTTCCATCACTTATGTTGTAGGTCTTACAGAATCTTTAATTCTTTTTTAATATGTTTTCATTGATTTTTTTTTTTTAGAGAGAGAGGAAGGGAGAGAGAGGTAGAAACACGGTGTCAGAGAGAAACATCGATCGGCTGCCTCATGCACGCTTCCCACTGGGGATCAAGCCTGCAACTCGGTCATGTGCCCTGACCAGGAATTGAACTGGGACCTCTCAGTCCATGGGAGGATGCTCAATCCACTGAGCCACACTGGCCAGGCCAGAATCTTTAATATTTTTAAGACCATCATACAAATAGATATAATTTGACTGCTTAGAAAATGTAGAACCGTTAACATGGGAAATGAATTTTCTTGGTTTAATCTACCCTCAGTAAACTGATTTTCCCCATTTTCTTCTAAAATGGCTTACTAATATTCACTATGCTGGAAATACTACTCTGTTTTTTATATTGTTTATAAGTGCTAAGGTTTAGGAATACAATGTTCTCACATTCCTGTGTAATATTAGTTTTAGTACTTCCTTATGCACATGTTCAAATGAATTGCACTTTAGTAAATTATGTTTTTATACTATAATAACCAATAAATAAGCAAAGTAACATTTAAAAATCAACCTCATGGCTAGATTTTAGTATACCCTATATATTTACTCTTCATTATTTTTTTAAGTATAAAATATAAGATTTGTTAAAGACCAGTAGTATTATAAAAATACTTTTTCAGCTAATATAATCCCTTATTTCTTATAATGCCTTTTACATGATTATACTACAATCATTTCTGTTTAAAAAAACAAAACAAAACCTTGCTGCATAATTGCACAAAAGAGTCTTTTTATTGCCTTAGAAACTTGGTTGTGATGTTTGAACTAGAGCTTAACTTTTCATTAAATTTATCTTTGGTCTTTAGAAAAATTGCTACTCTTTTAATAGATGAGATTCTAGGAGCAGTTCATAATACAGCTTCCCCAAAGAGCTTTCTGGTAGGGTCTAATAATAAAAATATCTGTATTGTGAAACATTCTTCTGAATATACTCCTGGAAGACTAGTCTTGTGTTTAACTGCATCTGCCTCCTGATTGACTTTCACCTCACTTGAGTCAGGGTACTTTCTGATCCATTTAAGTAGTGGGGAAAACAGAACATTGCAGCCAGAGACCCAAGAAAGCGTTTTGCCTAAAGCCTTTTTCATTCATTTGAAATTATATATTTCTCACC
Source organism: Tadarida brasiliensis (assembly GCA_030848825.1). NCBI lineage: Eukaryota > Metazoa > Chordata > Mammalia > Chiroptera > Molossidae > Tadarida > Tadarida brasiliensis. The sequence continues at coordinate 48,988,404 of CM061273.1, forward strand.
TGAATCATTTTTCCTCCTGTTTAATAAGCCAAATTTGAAGGGAACCATTTGCACTGCAGAATTTTAAAATATAATTTTGTGTGTGACAGTTATCTGCTTTTCACTGGTTGGGGTGTTCCATTTTTATTATTAATTTAGTACCTTTTCCTAATAGGGTTTAAAGAGACAGAGAGATGTGGGGTATACTGTTAGAAGAGCTGTGGAACTGTCAGGAGTTCCTTAACTCTCATAAACTATGCAGTACTGCTGTGAAACAAAGACAAAATGCCCTGGGGTTGGTTCACCTATTGACTTAATTATGAAAATCTGGGTCACAAAACTTTTGAGCATTTTCATTATAAACCATGTGGTTGTCAGAGAGGGAGTGTTTATGTGGCCTTCTTGCCTTGTGTACAGTGACTAAAATGAAACTAAACATATGTTAGCCAGACTAAATGGTCAGTGCTGCTGAAAGGTGGCTTCTCCACATGCTGTCTTGTACAGTGTTACTCAGCCTTGGTTGGTTTTGATTTTCAAATATGGGCAAATATGGACTACTAAAATGATGGGTTGATATTTCATTTTTACCTTGAAATAATTTTATTTTAGGCCCTATAGTAGCAACTAAATGTCAAATTGAGGCTGGTGGCAACTATGCTGTACAAATATTGCTGTTATATATTGCTTACCAGGCCCTGGATCCTTTACACACATTATCGTTGTCACAACACAGCCCTTCTAAGTATATCATATTTTCATCTTACAGATAATAAACCAAGGTTAAAAAATGTTAAATAGCTTGCCTCGTGTCACACTAGTAGTAGGTGGTAGGGCTGGGAGGTGAATCCAGGTCTGTCTAAATAAGAAAGCTACATTCTTTCAGCTGTTTTATGTTACCTCTTAAATTATTTAAACATATATTAAGAATGTAAAATGAGTCTTTTGCCCTAGCATTTCTTTCTTTGCTTTCTTCTTTTTCTTTCTTTTTTTTTTTTAATGAAGAGCTTGACACATAGTTCAAGGAGAAACAGGAGCCCAACAGGACCCAGACCTTTGACTCTGTCTTTTAGGGGCTAACGTAGATTAGATTGATTTTTCTTTCCTCATACTCCATCACAGCAATAATGACGTCCATATTGACCAAAATAATAACTGGGTAAGTAACTGCTCAATTAAAATCTCATATTTGGGCCCAGCCGGTATGGCTCAGTGAATTGAGTGTCATCCCAAGAACTGAGAGGTCCCGGTTCCATTCCTGGTCAGGGCACATGCCCAGGTTTTGGGCTCGATCCCCAGTAGGGAGCATGCAGGAGGCAGCCAATCAATGTTTCTATCTTTCTCCCCTCCTTTCTCTCTAAAAAAATCAACAAAAACATATATATTTTAAAATTCTCATATTTGGCCTGGCTTGAGACAGAAACTCCTAATAATTGATTAAAAGTTAAGTAACACTATTTTCATTTTAGTTTTGAGAAATTGTCAATTTTTAATTAGCTTGTCATGTACATTTCACATGACTATGTTTTAAAGGACCATTTTCCAACAAAGTCAAGGCGAAAGAGATATGTTTTAGGCAGGGACTACTGTAAATACATTTTAAAGTTTATAAGTGAACAATTTATTAAATGACTCTATTCTCATATGAAACAGTATATACATTGGTAGATGAACCTGTCTTTTTTAAGTAATGCTTATATTAAAAAAGTGCTCTTTGTAACTAAATATAGATGACAAGTCAAGGCTAATGTGGGTTTTTAAAGATCAGATGTTACAGCTCAATTCCTTTAATTTTAGTACAAGCTCTAAATTTAGTTAACTCCAACATAGGATAGAACGAATCAAATATGCTAGACATTTTGCTTCTGCAGAGTTTAGGGCATTTTGCCTAAATCGTGAGCTTGCCTCTAATTGTGGGGTCTTATTTCCCTTTCAGATATAGAGGACTTAAAATATGCTGCTTTTGGAACCTGCAGTAGCAATTTTGCAGTGAGCACACTTACGAGCTCTGACTGGGCAGACAGGGATGATGCATCTCAGGGCAGAAAACTCTCTCCATTTGTCCTCTCAGCAGGAAGCAGATCCTCCTCAGCTGCCTCAGTTCTTCAAAAGAAAGAGACTTCATTTGGCAGTTCTGAAAACATCACCATGACATCTCTGTCCAAAGTCACACCCTTCGCAAGTGAAGATGCTCTTCCAGAGACTACCTTCCCAGCTTTTGCCAGTTTTAAAGACGTGATTCCTCAGACCAGTGAGCAAAAGGACTATGAAAGCAGGGACTATATAGATTTCACAAGACAGGACCTGCCTACAGCTGAACGGAGCCAAGAGGCCCCGTGTCCAAGCCCCGCTTCCAGCAGCACTTCTCATGACACCCCCAAAGAATGTTCCGATGACTTTGGAGAGTTTCAAAGTGAAAAGCCCAAAATCAGCAAATTTGACTTCTTAGTGGCCAATTCACAAAGCAAAATGAAATCCAGTGAAGAAATGATCAAAAGTGAGCTGGCAACCTTTGACCTTTCTGTTCAAGGTGAGTAGCTTTCAACATAGATTTTCACTGTCATGGTTTTTTCCACTAAGTCACACCCTTCGTAAGCGAAGATGCTCTTTTTCCACTAAGGTGTTAGATGTTCTTTCTTAGAATAAAAAGTTGACCCCTGGTTTAGCAAGATATGGATTTTCCAGTGTTTGAAATCAGTCTATTACAGATGGCTATTTAAAATAAAACAGGTTTCCCTGAGACTGAACTGGAGTCAAACCAGTATCCCTCAGATAACTGCTTTTTGGGCTAAGCACCCAGTCTGTTGTTTCTTAGCTTGTTTGCTTAGAGGTGTGTTGTGTTCAAAGTACCAGAGAAATAAATGGATTTGTTCCACTTGTGGGAAAGTTAGCTCTGCTCTTGTTCCCTGGCTACATCCTGTATGTTTTCCAGAGGCTGCAGTGTTGTAGCTATAGATCTGGATCCAGGCTGCAGACCTGTTTTATTGACCCACAAAGTAGGTTTTTTAATGTGTGAAGCAGTTACCAGTAAGTAAAAATCATGAGATTTCACAATCTGGATTTCTAGCTTTTCTCATAAAGTAATATCTGGCAATACTAGGCCACCTCTAATCGACGGGCTGTGCTCCCCACAGTGTCACAGTCCCTAGTACTTCTATCTCCAGTTGACTTACTCGTTTACTTTACTTGCCTGCTCTCTGAAAGTATTTGAGTTTGTCCCTTCTGCTCTAAGCCCATCTTAACAGAAGGGATCATTGGTTTCCATTGGATTGAAAGAGCATGTAGGAGATTGGTGCAAATCCATAACTAAGGACTGCAAAAGCAGCGCAACTCTGACACTCTGATATTTAGAAAGACACTTTAGTCCTCCAGACTGTAATGATTCTACACTAAGAATTATGATGGTTCAGGGAAGGGTAGGGAGAAAATTAAAGTCAGGGAAACCAAGCAAGAAAGAACAATGGGAAGGATTCAACATGTAGCTTGCCAAATAGAATGAATGAGGATGGTGTTTCTGAATGCCTCATGACATAAACAGAAGAGGGTCATATTAGCAAGAGCCTCTGCTTGACCTAAACTGAGTAATCAAAACCTTTAACTCTGCCATCCTCTTCTCCCAGGGTCACACAAGAGGAGTTTGAGCCTTGGTGATAAAGAAATAAGCCGTTCTTCTCCGTCTCCGGCTTTGGAGCAGCCTTTCAGAGACCGCTCCAACACTCTGAGTGAGAAGCCCGCTCTGCCTGTCATCCGTGACAAGTACAAAGATCTGACTGGAGAGGTGGAGGTGAGCGGGGTAGTTTTCCACAGGGGCCAGGTAAAAGAACAGCTGAGCACAGAGGGCCCCAAGGAAAAAATGCTTGCAGCTTTCACATGTGACACAAGGGGCAGAGAGTCACAAGGCACCAGACATAAAATATGTAGTTAAAGAGAGAGAATGGTGACATTAGCCTGGATAGAAATATATCTCAGATGTGGCATCCACTGAATGTAGGTAGTGACCTGAAAACTGAAATTATTCATGGGACTACACAAGGAAGGATATGTTTAAGGAAATTCTTTTTGAGCACTTAGACTTTATCATTTCAGTGAATATTAAAACATAAAAAATGGCCCTGGGTGGTTTGGGTCTGTGGTTAGAGCATCAGCCCATGGACCTAAGGGTCTTGGTTTTGATTCTCAGTCAAGGGCATGTACCTGGGTTGCAGGTTCAGTCCCTGGCCCCATTTGGGGTTGTGCAGGAGGCAACCAGTTGATGTGTCTCTCTCACATTGATGTTTCTCTCTCTCTCTCTCTCTCTCTCCTCCTCCCTCCCTTCCACTCTATCTAAAATGCAATGGAAAAATATCCTTGGGTGAGGATTAACCAAAAAATAATAATAATAAAATAAAAAATGGAGGAGAAAGGGAAAATGTTATGAATCTTCTGTTTGTTTCCTGTATCTTAGTCTCATGCTGTCTTCCTCTTACAGCTAACCCTTAACCATTCTTCCCCCACCCTTGTTGTCATACACGTGCATGTATGTATGCACACAAACACACACAGAATTGTAACTGGGGAAAGCCGCTGGTTTGATATGGGCTCTTGTACTAGACATCTATGTCGTGAGTACCTTTAAAGAAATGTATGCTGTCACTAGAACAAATGAGGCGACATTTGTAGAGAGGAGCTGCTATTTCCCTCAGATCCACAAGGCATGTGCTTGGAAGTTACATTTATTAGTAATTTTAAATAGTCATTAGTGGGTTCTTAAGATAAACTGTGCTTGAACTAGAGTGATTTTAATAAAAAGGAAAATCTTCCAGTACCCTCTGAATTGACAGTTATAAATAGAGGATTCCAGACTTGCCCTTTTAACCCAGTTCTTTTTATAAAATTCCAGGAGAGTGAAAGATATGCATATGAATGGCAGAGATGCCTGGGGAGTGCCCTGGATGTGAGTATGTCACTTTTGTGTTGGTCACCTGTATGTAAGTGCTGTCCTGTGTCATTTTGCCTTCTCCTTAGTTCATTGGAATGGACAGAGGCAAAATTGAAGGGGGCCCTACTTCGATGTGCGAAGTGAAGCTCTATGGAAAATCATACATCTTAAATGAGGCTTCTTTCACATTTGTAATAGCAGACACTGGCTTATTTGTCAGTTGTGCCCTCATCTGTCACTGTGTTTAAAATAATAACAAAGTGATATCATTAACTCTGCCTGAATTAAAATAATATTTTAGCTAAAGAACCTCTATCTTTCCACTTCCAAAGAAATGGAGGGTTGTTTCTTCAAGGTTAAAATTAAATTCTCAGATCTGTTTCAGCATAGTCATGTACATACATCAGTTAGTCAGGCTTTTTCACACCTCCTGGCTTTTCCCTTGGGTTTTCTACTAATAGTCAATTGATTTGCAGTGACTTCTCTTGATTATTTAAGGTGATGTGATTTCATTTCTTGTAGGTCATTAAGAAAGCAAATGATACCTTAAATGGAATCAGTAGTAGTTCTGTGTGCACAGAAGTAATTCAGTCAGCTCAAGGCATGGAGTATTTATTAGGTATGTTCTTTTATATTTTACTTATTCAAAATCATGACACTTTGAAATATTTTCAGTTTTTCTTTTTGTTAAATAATTTAATCTAGGTCTCTCAATAACATTTTACTAAGTAGCATCTGCATTTGTTGATAAGACACTTAAGTCATAGGCAGAAATGATTCTTTGACTATTTGACTTAAAGTCTCTGTGGCCAAGTTTCCCAGTCCTTGTTATAACATAATAGCAACAATGTAAAATTACATCTATGTTACTGGTTTACCAAAAAGACTGAACTAGGTGCGGCATTAAAATGAAATCGTTGGGTCTCCAGTCAGCGCCTCACCATGCTCTGTCAATTCTTCCTCTCTACTCCTTAATAACATCACAAATTTCCTTAACTTCCTGGCCACATCCAACTTGAAGCCTCAATCTCTGTCCAGTTCAGGGTTCCTTCCACCCCAAGCTCAGGCTTAGCCTGTGGCCAGAGCCACAGGCACTGGGCCCTAATCATTTTCAGATCTTTACTCAAATGTCACCTTCTAAGTGAGGTCTTCCCTGGCCCCCCTTACTCAACTCTGTCCCCTCTCCCCACCCTTGCACTTCTGTCTCTTTCCCTGCTTGTTTTTCTCACTAGCCTCATCACCTTTAATATCCTATATATTTACTTACTGTTCTTGCTTATTATCTGTCTCCCTCCACTAGAATGAACGTCCAAGAAGGGAGGGATTTTGGCCTGTTATGCTCACTGCTATGTCTCCAACAGGTAGATTAGTGCCTGGTACATAATAGTCACTGAAGAATATTTGCTGGGTGAGTGGATAGTGAAGGGATATGGTCTCTTTTTCTCCTGCCACCTTACTCTAGTTTCTTTTTCCGACCCAGACGGGCACAATTCTGCATAAACAGATGTTCACCAGGTAACGGGCTGGCTGTCTTTCTTTTTAGTAGTTTCCTAGTGTCTATGAAAGATTGTCTTAGAAGCCCCCTCACTTGGCTGAGGGTAGGCAATGATTCCTGGCCTTCCCTGGGAAAGGAAGAGGAAAAGCCATAGGGCTGATAGTGTACCACTCTGAAGCCCCCCTGGAGTTCTCCATTCCTCTCCTATAGAGGCTGGGGATGTGTCTGGTGGCTGTCCTTAGAATGTAGAGATACTTGGCAACTATCAGCCTTACTTGAAGAGTTCAGCCACAATTCAGAGACCACAGGAAAAGAACTGTTCTGAGTCCTGTTAAGTGTATGAAAGATACATGAAACCACAGTGTGTAAACCACTGGGCATTCATAGGAATGAGATATTTCTTTCTTTTTTTATCACCTTTTAACACACTATTTTAATTTTCTCTTAATTACTTTTTGATGATATTGACATTCAGATTCTTTTAAACCTTTAATATTCCCATTTTCAGCAAGTTTAATGGCATTTCCCAAATTCACACAGATGGACTCCTAAAAAAGTGAGAGAGAAAAATAGCTAATACTTGCATAATGCCCACTGTTCTGTGGACACTGTTCAAAACCTTTTATAGTATTAACTCATTTAATCCCCTCAACTATCCTTTGAGCAGGTGCTATTATTAACCCAGTTTCACAGAAGAGGAAATTGAGGCACAGAGAAGTTATGTGGTTTGCCCAAGGTTACACAGCTAGTAAGTGACAGAGCTGGGATTTGAACCCAAGCAGTGTAGCTCTAGAGTTTATGTTCTTACCAGTCAGTTATACTAAAGCATTGAGAGGTGGTTGGTCCCAAGGAATAGTATATTCACCTCTGTCCGGATGTAGTTCTTATTTCCCACTAGCTCTCAACAAGCAATAATGCTGCCTTGTCTGCTCGTCTCTCTCTACACTTTCAGCACCTAACTCTCTACTCTCTCACCCTGTCAGGAGTTGTTGAAGTGTACAGGGTGACCAAACGTGTGGAGCTGGGGATAAAAGCCACTGCAGTGTGCAGTGAGAAACTGCAGCAGTTGCTTAAGGACATCGATAAAGTATGGAATAACCTAATCGGCTTCATGTCACTTGCCACACTCACGGTAAGCCCATTAGACGATTCAACAGTTGCTGTCCTTTCCAGAAACCTAAGTTGTAAAACAGTGTATGTTCCTCTGATGGCATTTATTGGAGGATGAAGGTGCCTACTGTATCATATTGTTTATGTTAAAGGAAGGAGAGAACATTTGTGCAATTAGTTGAATAGTATCAGGTTAGTTTCTGGATAGCTCCCAGGAAAGCATTCACCCGTAACCCATCCTTCTTAATTCACATACACATATGTATGTTTTGCAAAGCATTGGTTTGAGTTCCTTCCTTTGTACTTCTAGTCATTTATGTCCCCGTATGTATGTCCTTATAAAAAACTGTATGATGCCTTGGCCAATGTGGCTTAGTTGCTTGGGCATTATCCCGTGCACTGAAAGGTTGCTAGTTCGAGTTCCCATCAGGGCACATGCCCAGATTGTGGGCTGGATCCCTGGCAGGGGGCGTGCAGAAGGCAGCTGATCAATGTTGATGTTTTTCTCTCTCCCTCCCTCCCTTCCTTCCTTTTTCTCTAAAAATCAGTTTAAAAAAATTTTTTTTTAAATACTATTTTCCCTTTTGGGGATGTAGTTCTTCCAAATGGACTTAAGAGGTCAGAGTGTGTGACTGCACATGTACACACATGCTTGCATACGTAGCTGTTGTTGCATTTATTCTGTGGCTTTCCAGAGAGCTTGGGCTAGTTGACAGTGCCACCAGCAGTATATAAGTGTTTGCTTCTTGCCCGGCTGGTGTGGTTCAGTGGATTAAGCATCATCCCATGACTGAGAGATCCTGGTTCAATTCCCAGTCAGGACACATGCCCAGGTTGTGGGCTTGATCCCCAGTAGGGACGTGCAGGAGGCAGCCCATCGATGTATCTCTCTCACATCAATGTTTCTATCTCTCCCTTCTTACTCTAAAAAATCAATAAAAACATTTTTTTTTTTTTTATCCTCACCCGAGGACATTTTTTCATTTTTTGTTCAGATAGAGTGGGAGGGAGAGAGAGGAAGAGAGAGAGAGAGAGAAACATCAACATGAAAGGGACACATCGAGTGGCCGCCACCCGCACGACCAACCAGGGCCGGGGACAAACTGCAACTGAGGTACATGCCCCTAGCGGGAACCGAACCCGGGTCTCTCTGAACCGCAGGCCGACGCTCTAACCGCTGAGCCAAACTGGCCAGGGCAATAAGAACTTTTTTTTTAAAGTATTTGTTTCTTTACATTGTGTTCTACCTTTTTTGTCAATTTCTTAGTTTAACAAGTGTGTAAATTATTTCCTAAAGGTGTTCTTTACATTTTTTTCATTTTCTGAGAGATGCTATCCAGTGTTCCAAATGATAATTTACTATTTTTATTTCCTTTATATGTAAACTGATAATCTGTTTATGTAAACTGATCATCTGTTTCTTTTGACCATTTGACCATTTATTTATTCAATGAAATATGGCTGACCAAATAAAGTTCATATTTGTAATAGATTTATACACACACACATGCTAGTAAGCTTATATCAGTTATCTTTTCGTCTTCCACTCCTTTTTTACATTTTATTGGGCAAAACTATTTTATTTTTATATATTCATACCTATTCACTTTTTCCCTGATAATATCCTTTATTTCACAATAGTCAGAAATTTATCTTCCTTTCACAGATGGAATAAATATGCTGTTCCATTTTCTTTCTTCTTTTTCTTACATTTAACTATGTCACCCATCTGAATGGGACTGCAGCAGTGTGGTGAGAAGCAATTCTTACTGCGCTATACTGATAGGTGGATACCCAGCTATCCTGACATTGTGTTTTAAACAGCAAATCTTCTCCCATTATGTTGCTTCTGGTTTGTAATATTAAGTTTTTAAACAGCTTAAATCATTTCCAAAATCTCTATTTTGTTCCCTTGGACCATTTTTCAATTTATAACCTAAAATCATAGTTTGGGTAATTATTTTTTAAAATACTGTTTTGACCAATACAATAAGAAATGAAATATAAATATTTGAAAAGAAGAGATAAATTATATTTATTTGGTGATATGAAATACTTCCAGAAATCTGAATTCAAAAGGTTAAGTTTGGCAAAAATTCATAACATTCTTACATATTAACAATAGTTAGAAAATATAGAAATGGAAAGCTCTTTTTTTCTTTTTCTTTTTGTTAATCCTCACCCGAGGATCTTTTTCCATTGGTTTTCAGAGAGAGTGGAAGGGAGGGAGGGAGAGAGAAAGAGAGAGAAACACTGATTGGTTATTACCACACAACCCCGACGGGGCTGGGGATTGAACCTGCAACCCAGATACATGCCCTTGACCAGAATCGAACCTGACCCCCTTCAGTCTGAGGGCCAATGCTCTAACCGCTGAGCCAAACTGGCCAGAGCGGAAAGCTAATTTTTTTAATGTGTTAAATCATTCAGGCCTTTATCACGTCTCTGCATAGAGTTACTGATTAATTATTTTTAACCCTTATCAATCTCTTCTGCACACCACTACTAGACATTTCTCTCTAAAATGCAAATCTGATTGTGTCATTTAAATCCCATTTCAAATCCCACAATGCTGTGGGGTTTTTCTACCATTGTTGGGCCTGGGAAGGGGGGAATGAAAACAAAATGAACCAGAAAGAAAATGTTGATACCAATAAATGAAATCCACCAACTCAAAAAACTAAAAAATAAAAAAATCCCACAGTGGCTTTCTATGGTCTTCAGGATCAAGTTTGAACTCAGCTCAGTATATAAGGTCTTTTTCATCTCTTGGACTGTCCTCGCCTCTCTGTTTGATTGCTTTTCCCTCTGGACTCTGCATCAGTTCCCCCAGAAGTCATTCCAAACACCCCTTCAGTCTGAATTAGACACCCTTCTAAAAAAGAAAAATAGCACATTTCTCTCTGTCATAGCACTTACCACACTTGTTGATCATTTTGTGTTTACTTGTTTCTTGCCCATTAGCTTGTCAGCTCCTGAAAAGCCAGACTGTGTCCTCTATTTCCTTGTGTGCTAACAGTGTTTGGTGGGATGTTTTCCTTTTGTCTTCTACTTTTTTGAACCCTCCAATTATTTTCAAACTAGATATGCATTTTGGTATCTCATAATTTTCACAACTGGATTAAATATTTTAAATAAATGGATAGGGAAAATGAAAGTAGGGAAGATAAAGCTAGGACTGAAGTTAAGTGTACAAAATATATGTGTTTTTAAAGTGCTTGTATTTGCTAGCAGTGAGCTATACAGTTGACTTTTTACCCTGCCTAGGAATCAGTGTAAAGAAGTCATGATCAGTTCCCTGATTCACAGTGTTCATAACATAAAAATAAACAATACTACTCACAAGAAGCATAATTATTCCTAGTACTAACATCAGAAATTTCTTTTGTGGGCTGTTGTAAAGAAGAAACTAATGTAACCTACGTTATCTTTATCCTTTCAGTAAATAAAGCAACAGGTTTCATTGAGTAGTTTCTTATGAAATCTCTGAATATAGGTCAAATGACATAGCTCCAAGTACAAATCAGTGAAAGCCATTCTAACTGTGGAAAAAATAGACAAAATGGTAAACTAGGAAAAGTATGGCAGTGCATACAGATGGTGGACTCATGTCTTTGCTTTGTAAAGAAAACTTACAAATCAATGAGAAATATACCAGCATCCCAGTAACACCAGCAAAAACATGAAGTGAAGTTGTTTAGAAATCTTTTAACTCTTTACACCGTTGCTTTATTTTAGGTAGAATTTAAAGTTTCTTAATGAACCAAATTGCCACAGTCAGCTCTTTGCTTTTGGTAATACTAATGTAATAGTCACTTTATTTTGCACCTAGAAAATGCCAGGTATTGCATTATATACTTTACATTTAATCCTGGTAACAGTCCCATGAGGTCAGTAGTGTAATCCTCATTTTTACAGGTGAAGAAATTGGGGCTCAGAGATGAAACTTTCATAAATCTGACAAATCTGGAATGCGAATGCACATCATCCTTTAAAAGTCTTTTCTTCTGCCCTGGCCGTTTTGGCTCAGTGGTTAGAGCATCGGCCCGTGGACCAGAGAGTCCCGGGTTCGGTTCCTGCTAAGGGCACGTACCTCGGTTGCAGTTTGTCCCCGGCCCCGGTTGGGGTTATGTGGGTGGCAACCACTCGATGTGTCTCTCTCACATCGATGTTTCTCTCTCTCTCTCTTCCTTCCTCTCTCCCTCCTGCTCTATCTGAAGATAAATGCAAAAATGTCCTCAGGTGAGGATAAAAAATAAATAAATAAATAAAAGTCTTTTCTTCTGCCCTGGCTGGTTTGGCTCAGCAGTTAGAGCGTCAGCCCACAGACCAGTGAGTCGCAGGTTCGATTCCAGTCAAGGGCATGTACCTTGGTTGCAGTTCCTCCCCGGCCCTGGTTGGGTCTTGCAGGAGGCAACCAGTCAACGTGTCTCTCTCACATCGATGTTTCTCTTTCCCACTCTCCCTCCCTCCCACTCTATCTGATGATAAATGGAAAAATATCCTCGAATGAAGATTAAAAAAAAAAAAAGACAGCTATTACTATTCTCCAGCAAAGAAGTTCCAGAAGGCTAGTGCTGCATTGCAGGCATGATGCTTGGGCTAAGGATAGCAGAATACACATTCTTAATCTCCAAATCATGGCTCCTTAATCTTTACTTAAACTGGAAGTTCTACTAGCAAAGTTTTATATTCCCCTTTCCTTTCATGTACGCCCTTTATCCATGGACTCAAACTCCCTCTTGTGGTAGAAGCATATCTCCTCTAGGCACAGACTGTGCAGGAACTCAGAGATAAAAGTCATCTATTTTCGTAAGACAAGTGAATTGTCATCTAAGGTTTTATCTCGTGGATATGGGTTGAAATTTAGTAGGTTTGGAACAAATAAAAACTCAGTCCTGGAAAACAAAACTGGTCCATCTCTGCCATATAAAATCTATGAAAAAAGACAGGACTGTTCATTTTCCTGGCTTCCAGTCAATTGAAAAATACAGGCTCTTTGATTCCACTGTTATCCTCAGTATAATACAAATTCTTTTGTACTTCTTTTCAATGTGAAGTAAGCAGTGAATTTTAGAGTACTTAGTTCCTGTTGCTGTGGCATATCAGGAGAACAGTTTGTTTGTTTATTTTTTAATCCTTACCGGAGGATATTTTTTTATTTATCTTCAGACAGAATGGAGGGAGGGAAGGGGAGAGAGAGAGAGAGAGAGAAAGAGAGAGAGAGAGAGAAACATCAATGTGAGAGAGAGACATCAATTGGTTGTTTCTTGCACGACCCTGACCAGGGCCAGGGACCGAACTGCAACCGAGATACATGCCCTTGACTGGAATCGAACCTGCAACTCTTTGGTCCGCCGGCCGATGCTCCAACCGCTGGGCCAAACCAGGCAGGGCAAGCAGAGTTTATTTTTCATAATGATGGCATTTTATCATCTTGCCAGCCTGCATAGTGTTATAGAGACAGGATCTTCATCATGCCTCTGCATGGCTTTCCTCAGTTGACAGAAGGTGGATTGGTAGAGAATGCCCTCCACCACAAAGATGTCCATGCCCTAATCCCTGGAATTTGGGGATTTGTTACCTTATATGGTTAAGTCGACTTTACGGTTGGGATTGAATTCAGGGTTATCAGATGGGGAATTTACCCTGGATAATCCGGATAGGCCCAGTGTCACCACAGGGATCCTTCTGAGAGGAAAGAAGGAGAGTGAGAATGACAAAAGGTGATATGACAGTCAACAGAGAAGGAAAGATTGGCTGGTGCTGTGCTATTGGTTTCAAAGGTGGAAGATGGGCCCATGATCCAGGGAATATTCAGGCGGGCTCTAGAGATGGGAAAAGGCAAAGAAGTAGATTTTCCCCTAGAATTTCCAGAAGGAATGCAGCATTGCTGACCCATTTTAGAATCCTGATCTCCAAAACAGTTAGAGAAAAAATTTATGTTGTTTTAAGCAACTAAATTTGCACTAATTTGTTATAGCAGCAATAGGGGAAATTACATAAAACATTGTAGCCAAGAATGGGTACATTGTAACCCAAACCAAAAGCCTGGAATTGCTTGCAGAGCCTGTGTCTAGAACACTCTTTATATCAGTCAAATTAGGCTTAGGTTATGCTGCAGTTACAAACCAAACCCCCTCCCCTGCTACATGCCCCTCTCAAGTTGAAGGGGTCTCTGTGCTGCATCCTTCTCACTCAGGGTCCCAGGTGCTTAGCACAAGTAACAGCTCCACTTATTAGCCATTGTTAGATTTACTCTCCAGCTAATAGCTTCCAGATCACTCATTCTTGAGCACTAGGACTATATAGCCATCTGTCTGCTTATATAACATCAGAACTTGGCTGTCCCATAGGCAGCTCTAACTCAGCTTGTACCAAACTGAGTTCTTCTCCCCATCCTCCTCCCCCAGACCTGTTTCTGCTCTCATGCGCCTTATTGTGGTGAATCCTCTCAGTTGCCCAAGCCTCCCCCCTGCTCACACCCAGGGCTGTTGACTCTATTGCTTTGGTAGCTTTTTCCTGTGTCCATTTCTCTCCATTCCCCTGTTGGAGCGCTACAACAGCCCAGCAACTGAGGCCCACACCTTGAAGATTGCATCCCCACTTCACTGCCTATACTGCAACCAGAGGGAGCTGTCCATAACACACACCTGATTCTGTCATGATCCAGTTAGGGCCCTTAACAGCTTCCCAGGATAGAGCCTCAACCCCTTATGTTCCGGTTCCACCTCTTAACCCTTCCATAGGGTTAACCTTTCCCACCCCTAGATTTCTTCCCATCCCCAATCTTTTGCTAAGATCCTTTGCCTGGACTGCTTGTTCTACATAGAATAAATATCCTTCCCTCCCTACCTCATACTTCCCACCCCTTCACCTAGCACACACCCATCAGGACCCAGCCGAGTTGTTTAAGTTCTAGGAAGAGTGTTCTCTGCCATCAGGCTCCTCTCCCCTTGGGTTGGGGTAAGCCTTCCCCCCACCCCCACCACCACTGCCAGGCCCTGGCACTCAGTACTTACCCCTAGTAGGGCTCTCATCACAGTGTTGCCTGAGACCCACCACAGCATTTGGAATTGCTAGGTTCTTACCCATTTGTCTTGTTTTCACAGCCCGATGAAAATTCGCTGGATTTTTCCTCCTGTATGCTGCGGCCTGGGATTAAAAATGCTCAGGAACTTGCTTGTGGGGTGTGCCTGTTAAACGTGGACTCTAGGAGCCGGGTGAGTCACATGCCTTCCCCTGCAGGTGGCAGAGTGCTTTCCTAACATGACCTGGGGGACAACCCAATATAGACCACTTTGCTACAAGGGCTATGCCCAGAGGTGGTGGGGATTTTATGAATCCCTGAAATCTGACCACAGAAATAGACATATTCCTTCAGAAGGGTAGTGGGGAAGCTGCTGAGAGAACACATGCAGTTCTTCCCTTTCTAGGGAGCGTGCTTGTGCGTTGTGCCTACAGCGCCCTGCACACAGTGGGGTGGTAAGGAGAACAGGTTACCCGCAAGGATTTGTTTGTAGGCAAGAGGCTCTGTTCTGGGAATTATGTTGACCTTATGGTTTCAACGTCATTTCAGAAAGAAGAGAAGCCTGCAGAGGAACATCCTAAAAAAGTATGAACCAGTTACACATTATCTTAGTGTCTCCATCTTAATTTTGAGTGTGGAAGGCAAATCAGATGATTCCACTGCCATCCTGACCCGTTCCAATCATGAATCTCGACTGAGTCACCTTTGTTCCATAATGTTTGATTTAATCAACTAACCGTCTGTGTGGATCCACTTCCGTCTTGTTTGCATGCTTGTATCTCATAATTGGCTCTGGTGTTGTGGTTATTTTTCTGTGATGAGCAGGGTAACAGAATGAGCAACTTCTGGAAGACTGGAAGTTATAGTGACACAGAATGAGATTAAAGCGCTTCAAGATTTAGCCATTATTAGACAAAAACAAATAGTTTGGGTTTTAGAGTTTTATTTATTTACTTGTAGTGCTTTAAAAAGCATTCCAGGATGTGGCTGTGGTTAGGATTGGCTGGCAGTAACTCACCTATAAGCATTACTCATCTGAAAATAATTCTTGTGTGTTTAATATCTTCATCTTTTATAAACCCTGTACCTATTTGAACTTTTTTTTACATTGAAAGTTGTTTATTTATCTTTAAATCCTCACCCAAGGATATTTTTCCATTTATCTTCAGATAGAATGGGAGGGAGGGAGAGAAAGATAGAGACCGAGAGAGAAACATCGATGTGAGAGAGACACATTGACCGGTTGCCTCCCACACGACCAGGACTGGGGACCGAACTGCAACCGAGGTACGTGCCCTTTACCAGAATGGAACGTGTGACTCTCTGGTCCTCGGGCCGACGCTCTAACCACTGAACCAAACCAGCCAGGGCATGAACTTTTTAATTATGTTGATTCAGTTATCAGCTCCCAATGGCATTAGACCCTAAGAATTTATAATCTTTTGTTTTCTTTCATGACAGGACTGTAATTAGCCACAGAAATTTAAGGGATTACATGTGATAATCACATGCCAGCCTCCCAGGAAGGGCTCCCTTCAGAGCAATGAGGGATAAAAATGATCCATAGCCCTTAGCTATTTTAGTTCGCCATATCATGACACGCTCCTCCTCTCCTAGACTCTGTCTGCCTTTTCTGTGAAAGACTTGGCCTTCTTTTGCTGAAATTGGGTTTAATGGTAAAGATATTTTTATACCTTTAATTAGCAGTGAAAAACTTTACCTGAATTTCTATAGCCACCTGCTCAGCTTTTGTATGTGTGCCAGTTTGACCTCTGTGAAAAAGTGTGCATGCTGGTTGCTGATGAGCTCTTAGGTGCAGAAGAAGCCTGACTTGCTCCACGTGTCTGTTTATTTCCGGCAGGCTTTCAACTCAGAAACAGACAGTTTCAAGCTGGCATATGGAGGACACCAGTATCATGCCAGCTGTGCCAACTTCTGGATCAACTGTGTTGAACCAAAACCTCCTGGCCTCATCCTGCCTGATTTGCTCTGAAAAGCTCCTCTATGAAGTACCAGTTGGGTTGTTGTTGTTTTTTCCATCACACCTATGGGTGACAGGGGCCAATGAACAGAATGCAAGTACTGCAAAGTTCACCTCCATAAATTTATATGAAGAATTCCCCAAGAGGTGGGCAGGAAAAAAGCTGCGGAAGTTCCTAGTCATTCCTACAGACGACCTCTGTCGCCTGGTTCCCTCGGCCAGTCTTTGAGATTTGTAGTGAAATTGCCCTACCCAAACTGCATGTGGCACCAGAAGTTTGCTAAATGATCTCTAGTTCTCTTAAGATGTTTTCATATATGGACCACAATAATTTGCTGCTGCAGTATCGAAACTGTGAAGAATTGACATTTGGAAAAAAATAAATTATTGTCGTAGGACTGGAATTAGCAGGAATGTTTCGAGCCAGTGCTTATTTATATCTAGAACACTTATTGTCCTGTGAAGTAGAGTGCATTTATCCACATTTAGTGTGTTAATATCTGAAATGAATAAAGAGAGGAAATGGTAATTAAACATTCTTTTTATAGAAAATATCCTGTTCATCTCCATTGACCAATGGCAGGTAGGGAAGGGTAAATTTACCAACTTTGCTGATGCAACTGAACCAAATCCCTACTCCTTGCTTTCATTTCTAAAACTTCAACTTCAAGAAGACTTTTTCTCAAAATATGCCTGGGCACTTTGCAGTGGAGAATGTGCATTTTGACAGAGGCCCAAATCCTTGAATATCAGGATGAATATCCTTCCCCTTAGCGTTCACTGAAAACCTTGTTTTACCTCATGACTGTGAACATGGTATTTTTTTCTGACAAGATTTGGAAAGGCAGCTGAATAAAATCTCTGCCGTGGCCTCTGTCCAGATTTCCAAAAATGACTGCATAGGTACCAATACTGCCTGACTTTGTATGTGAGAAACCGAAAAATTCAGGGTTAGAAGGTTGAATTCCTGGCTTAGTGAGGTGAATAACATGATGTGTATTTATGGTAAAGGTAACGGAACTTAGAAGTAGAAGAAAATTGTTCAAAAACAGCACTGAATTTTAGGAGAAGGCTCATGCTATTGTAGGGAATTGTCGTTGTCACTTAAACTAATGCAGAGAATCAGAGGGGAAGCAGGTGGTTAAGGACTGTGTCATTCCTTGGAAGAGCAGCCGATCTAGGACGCACATCTTTCTGAATTGTTACTTATGTGCTTTATGAAGAGATTTTAATCTTTTGTTGCACTTCGTATAACTTATGCTGTCGAACCTAGACTTCGTTTTTACTTGTAACTGAAAAATTTGGTTTTACCTATATAATTGCTGCTTTACATAATTAATTAAATTACTTTCCCTTCTCAGGACAAAACTAGAGGGAATTGTTTTGTTCCATTTTACACCTTTTACCTCCATCCTCTCCAGAAAAGGTATAGAACATTTTCATTAACAGTGATCAGCGAGGCTTCTGCTTTGCCTTGCTGTGCACCAAAATGCGGAGAAGTGTTGCTGAGGTAAGTTTGTTTTTCTCATTTGCTCCAGTTGATCTCCAGCTACTAAGGACTGAGATAATTGTGTCTGAATTGTTACCTTCAGAGCCTTTGCCCTCCACAGGGCTAGTGGAGTGCCAGTAACACACATGGGCCAGATGCTAGCAGGCTTTTCCTGAGGCTCCTGCTCCAATTCAGCTTGAACAGCACCTAGGGTTTCAAATAGCACCCAAATTCAAGCAGGCTTCTAATTGGTCTTGTACATTCTGTAACTGACCACAACAAAATCTACCTTTGCTATGTCACCCAGTTTGCCTGGCCAGTGTGGCTCAGTGGATTGAGTGTTGTCCCATGGACTGAGAGCTCCCGGTTCAATTCCCAGTCAGGGCACATGCCAGGGTAATAGGCTCGATCCCTAGTAGGGGGCATGAAGGAGGCAGCTAATCGATGTCTCTCACATGGATATTTCTCTCTCCCTCTCGCTCAAAAAATCAGTAAAAACATATTTAAAAAAAAGGATGTCACCCAGTTTGACAATTTACATTGCTGAGACTTTTTAAAACAATGCTATATGATTATTCTGTCTCTGTGGCCTGTATTAATAACATTTTTAAAAGTATGCTAACTAGATTCTCATTCCTAGATATATTCCAGAATGCCTCAGATAAAATTTCTAAGTATAATTACTGCTGACCTGACCAAGTATGGTAGGTTTAGTCCTCTGTATTTAGTACAAGAGGAAAATACAGCAGACATCACCCAAAAGTCTTTGCTATGAGAAGTATTCATTACTTTCCTATCTGTTTAATAGATACCACCAGTAAGGATTTGGGGAGTGTGGAATACCATTATGTTGATTTATGTAAGTTTATTAAAATGACTGAACACTGCATTTCAGCTTCACCTCAGCTCTTGTTAGCCAAGAGCCCAGTGTCCTTGGAAACAGTAACCAAGGTTACTTATTTCCATACTGTGTGTCGTGCCAGCAGCTTCACCCTACTGCTTAAGTGGCAATTAACAAGCGCTCCTCCCTCTTTTTTTTTTAAATTGTATTTTGCCTTTAAAGATTTTATGGCATAGTGTGTAATTTTTGTCTGGCCATGCTTAAGGTAGAAGTGGTAGCACAGGATATATTAGGATATTACCTGTTCTTTGTTTTTCCTGTGGCACTCTACGTAGGTTGTGTGCATTTTAAATTATTTTGTGTGCATCTGCGTATTTTTTGTTGTTTAAAGGTGACTTCTACTTGCCTTTTATAGAATGGTGAGTGTTCTTAAGCTTTGAAAAGATTATAGAGCCTTTATGTTACATAAATGTTAAATGCCTGCCCTGCACTGGGGCTCACTACAAAAATTCCCCTAACACTTTCTAGGTCACACAACTTCCTTTGTGACCAGCTAATAAACTCTGACATTTGGATTAGAAAGGTGTTAGGCTTCCCCGGTGCTAAGAATGCTCTTAATTATCACATCCCAGTAGTAGGGTTTTCCAGGATTTCTGCAGGAAATTTTCCTTAGTTACTAAGAACATCTGTGACTAGGTGTTTTCTTACTATAGTACAATTATTTTGGACTTTTATCCAGAGACTACCAGACTTCATAGCCATAGGATTGTTTTGTTGTTTTGATCATGTGCTGATGTAGCATTTATGATTCCTCTGATCTCTCATAGAAACAATTTTTTAGAATTTTTCTATTTAGACAATAAAAGTGGGCAAATGGTATAAAACAAGAAAAGGTAGAATTTAGATGGATACCACTGCCACAGACCAGGTGAAATCTGGCAGATGTAATTTAAATATGTAGCCACTGGCATTATATTCATGGCTTCTTGCCAAAATAGACCCAAATTCTATAAAATTATTCCACAGATAAGCTTGCTACAACCTATCCAGCAAATAAAGTAAAAAAAAAAAAAAAAGCAGTGCTATGACAAATGGCCACCCTATGTAAAAGTAAGGGGCAACCTGGTAGTGCCCAGTGGCTTCCCAGCAACATGGAATAGAGAAGAACTAATTAAACTACCAAGTCCCTGATGAGTTGTGTTGTCAAATTTATTAGGAGCAGTTGAAACTTTGTCCAAGGTTGAACAAAGGAAGCTGTTATTTGCTTATCACCTGTGTTAAAGTTTGGTTTAGGGCATTTGTGTGTTTTAATAGTCAAGCAAGGGCATACCTTTTGTGAAAAACCAAATTCTTGATTCACTGCTTTGGTGTACTCGTTACCAAGAGACAACTGAAAACTACCTTTTATCAAAATGTACACTGTATGCTATTCAGTTCCAGCACTATAGATGATATTAGTATCTGCCCATCTGTAAGGATGTGAAATGTTGACATGATTCAGCTGGGATGCCTACTTTCAGTAGTGTTCATCATTGTCACTGGAGCCGTATTTTAAACAATTATTAGAGAGCGTCTTTCTTCCATCAAAACACACATACACACACACCCTAAAATTCTTCTTAGTAAAAATTCTAATATGTTAAGCAGATAGGTTTATTAAAAATAATGTTAATATAGTCCTGGGGCACATTGATTCCAACAGGGTGTTTGCAGCAGATTTCATTATATTACTTAACAGCTAAATAATAAAGGTGTTTACAAAGTTACTAAATAATAAAGGGGAAAGGAAAGAGTAGGGCTAATCCAGTAGAGACTGAAGCTGGTATCAGTCTTCCCTAAGCACTTGTGTGGTCAACAGCCTTAGGCAGAGCTTGTCTCTAGAGGGCTAACCATGGCCCAAAGTGATTTTTGCACTGAGTTCCTCCTGCACCTATCATGATGCCAAAAGGCATGGGATTCAAAATAGAGCAGAACCAGTTTATTAAACTGTTCAAATTATTAAAAATGATTAAAAGCCAGTTAAAGATTTTCATAAACACTATTCCAAAATGTTAGTTTTAAAAATGTTACTAGCAATGTATGCATTCCCCTTATGTTCCTCCCCTCCTCCCAACCTCTTAAAATAAACGAATACCCAGTGTAAGAAACACTTCAGGGAGAACCAAAAAGTCAACCATTTGAAAAGAAAGGTGAAGAGGGGAGCAGACGGTGTGTAGCAGATGCTGGTACTGCTTGAGGGGCTGCTGATGCAGGCTTTGGTGGCATTAAATCCCCCAGTAAGGCATCAGGTGTCGGGACTCCTTCTCATAAACGTCTGGAACTATGCCATAAGGTGTCTGTACCATTTTAACTGTCGACTTCCCAAAAAGCTGGCGCTCGTAGTCTATCAGCTGCCTCCAGAAGCCTACATTGGGCCTGATGACAGGCCTCCGGGCTTTCACCCAGTTGTATGCCTCCAGCAGGCACACACTGTGGAATTTCATCAGGTAAGCAATGCAGAGAGTGGCCGAGCGGCTCACCCCTGCCGCACAGTGCACCAAGGTGGCCCCATGCTTCCTGCTCACACTATGGATCTTGTCGGCCACAGTGTCAAAGTACAGTCCAATGGGGGCATGAGGCATGTCGGCCAGAGGCACTTTAACATACTCAAATTGGGGCCAGTTGAAATTGGGGATCTCAATGGTAGCATTAACAATGCAGGTGATGCCACGAGCCTGGAGGAGATGCCGGTTGGAGGCCACACTGCCTCTGCCCAGGAAGAGAGAGGAGGTGATTTGAGCAATGCCTCCTATGTCTCCCTCAGAAATCATCCGAGGGGCCATGAGAGTCCGTGGTAGCGTGCTGTGACCTCTGGAGCTCATGAAGACGCCGACAATCACACTTGCATCATTGGAAGCAAGACCAGAGTGTTTTGTTTTCCTCCACCAGGGAATCCGAAATTATAATCTTCCTGCAAAATACAGGTGCCTGTCAGTACTTTATATGCTATTGATTCGTCACAGCCTTCTGCAGTGCTTGTGGAATGGGACAATAAAAAGATTAGAAATGGTTATTTTCTATAATTGGGTATGTTCTTTCAAGGATGTAAACTAATCATCTATGGATTATCAGTTAGAAAAAGTTGCCTAAAATGCCAATATGTAAAACTTAGCACTCTGGTGATTGTTTTTTGTTTTTTGAAAAGGACATTAAATAGAAATAGTTATCCAATTTTAGAAAAAGTGACAGAAACATGCCCAGCTGGTTCCTGAACAACAATCTGCAGGGTCTTGCTCTTATTGAAGGGAGTGGTGTTCCTTGGTAATCAGGAAAAAATCAGAAATTCTGATCCCTCCTATAGCCATGTACTTTCATATACTGTTGCCTACCTCCATGTCTAATTCTAGACATAGAGATCTTATGATACCACATTAGGTAATATAGCCAATGAACTGCCTTTATGGACTAAAAAGATATTGAACTGGATCAGTTAAAAGCCAGGACATATGGTCACCTTAGCCCTTCATTATTTAAAAGACGCTTCTATCATTGTTTGTGACATCTGAATACTTTGGAAATCCAACTAAACTTTGGGTAACTTGTGCTGTGGCATTTCCATGGAAATAATCCCAGGCAATTTGAAGGCCATCGTCTCAAAATTTCATTTGTCTAGGTTAAGCATTTTAGCTAACCTGACCCTGGGTTTGGTTAAATAACTTCACCTTCCTCAGCCAATTCTAAGCTCCAAGGTGAATCCCACTGGCTTCAGATGTGTTGTATTAAAATGAATCTAGTCTAATATTTAAAGATCTATATTCCCTCACGAGTATAGTGTTTACTATAAAACATTCAATATTATATAAGTTCTATTTAGCATATATTAGTAACAATAGAAAACAAAATTCTCTGTTTCAATATTTTGGACATCAATTCCTCTCACTTCAAATTCACACTGCTTTGTAGTCTGTGTCCAGTGGCAAGTGTGCTTATTCCCACCCAGGGTGCTGTAGGGATGCCTGAAGTGATTTCAATCCAACAAGAACATCCCTGGTTCCACAGACAAAGGTAGTGCTGGGTTACTCACTTGGGAGAGGTCTGGTTACTCTGGAGTCCTGGGTCTGGGTCTGGGTCTGGATCTGGAAAGTCCTAAGTGAGAGGGCTGATCACAGTGGATATAAATCGGACCTGCAGAAACACAAGAAGGCAAGCATGTGGCCAATCAGGAAGTTCAAAAGAATTCCTCCTGGGTTTTTACTAAATTGGGTTTGACTGGAATATATCTAGGAAGTAGAAAGCATGCTAACTATCATCTAGATGTGCATTTAAAGAATGTGCCAGTAAGAAATACCAACCTAAGTCTCAGCTTTTCATTAGTAACACACAACCCACAGTGTAACAAATATAAGTATGGTTTTGGCCATAACAAAGAAAAATTTCTAAAAAGAAGAGATTCAGAGACCACAACATATCAATAATAAGGCACTGTTCACGGGCCAGCGAGACATGCAAAACAAGCTAGAAGTATCTTCCATGTGCCCTCCATCAACCCAGCAGTGTGGGAGACAGAAGTGTGCAGGCACCAGAGCTCAGCTGAGGCAGGAAGACGGCTGCATGAAGAGCAGCACTGCAGATGGGCTCAGGCTTGAATGCCCACTGCAGGATGTGGTACTGAGGAGAGCAATGTGAAATTTCATTCTGTTTTCTCTTCCATGTTGGCCCTATTATTTACTCATTTATGTAACGAGCATTACATAAATTAAAAATGTGTCCCTCTGCCTTTCCCAGGTGACCATCACTTAAATTTTAATTATTTATTTATTTTTGCATTTATCTTCAGATAGAGCGGGAGGGAGAGAGGGAGGGGGAGAGAGAGAGAAACATCAATGTGAGAGAGACACATCGAGTGGTTGCCACCCACACGACACCAACCGGGGCCGGGGACAAACTGCAACCGAGGTAAGTGCCCTTAGCGGGAACCGAACCCGGGCCTCTCTGGACCGCAGCCCGACGCTCTAACCACTGAGCCAAACCGGCCAGGGCAAATTTTAATTATTTTTTACAGTGGTCAAGTGTACAACTTGATGCTCTGACATATATATATACTTGAGACACCATGACCTTGAAATAATATATCCATAACCCCTCCAAATTTCCTCATGTTCCTTTATATAATGCATCTCTCTCTTACCCTCTAGCCCCATTTCCTAGCAACCATTGATCTGTTTTGTCACTATAATTTGCATTTTGTAGATTTTTATATAATGAAATCATGCAACATAAGGCCGTATTCTTTTTTGGGGGGCGGGGGGGGGGTTGGTCTGACTTCTACACAGTGTAATTTTTTTTTAATGAATTTTTTATTTTTATATTTTTAAATCCTCACCTGAGGACATGCTTTTTTATTGATTGGAGGGAAGGAAGGAGGGCTGGAGAGAGAGACCATACATAGTTATTACGATACTGACTGTATTCCGAACTGCTGTACTTTATAACCCGTGACTGTTTTTATAACTGGAAATTTGTACTTCTTAATCCAGCTTCACCTTTCTCACTTTTCCCTCCACCCCCCACCCATCTGGCAGCTATCAGTTTGTTTTCTGTATCTATGACTTGTTTCTGTTTTGTTTGTTCACTTATTTTGTTTTTTAGATTTCACATAGAAGCAAAATCATATGGTATTTGTCTTTGTCTGATTTATTTCACTTAGCATATAATACCTTCTAGGTCCATCCATGCTGTTGCAAATGGCAAGATTTCATTCTTTTATGGTGAAGTAATACTCCATTGTATATATGTACCACATCTTCTTTATCCATCTATTGATGGACACTGAACACAGGGGTACATATATCTTTTCAAATTAGTGTTGTAAATTTTGCCTGCTGAGTCCACCCTTTGGGTGTTTCATTTGGGGAGCTGTTTGGGTGGTGCTCTGCTGTGGTCTGAAGCTGGCCACTGAGAGTGTTGGTTCTGGAGGCTCCTGGGAGAGGCTCCAGTGCAGGCCAAGGTCAGCTGCCGATTGTGCTGGGGTTGTGGCCATCTGGTCTGGTGGGAGCTAAAAGTGATCTCTGGTTGGTTGCTGCTTGTGCTGGGCTTGCTTGGAAGAGGCTACGCTGAAAACTGAGGCTGGCTGCCACTAGTGCTGGGCTTGGGACCCTTTGATGGGCACCACAGAGAGGTATATATATACAATGGAATCACTACTTATCAAGGAAATAGAAATCAAAACCAAAATGAGATATCACCTCATATCTGTTAGAATGGCTATTATCAAAAAGACAAGAAAAGTCCAACCAGTGTGGCTCAGTGGTTGAGTGTCGACCCATGCACCAAGAGGTCGCCGGTTTGATTCCCGGTCAGGACACATGCCCAGGTTGTGGGCCTGATCCCCAGTGGAGGACATGCAGGAAGCAGCCAATTGGTGTTCTCTCTCATCGATGTTTCTATCTCCCTCTCCCTCTCACTTCCTCTCTAAAATCAAAAAGGGGGGGGGGGGACAAGAAAAAACGTGATGGTGAGAATGTGGAGAAAAGGGAACACTTGTGTACACTGTTGGTGGGAATGTAACTTGGTGCAGACACTATGAAAAACAGTATGGAGGTTCCTCAAAAAATTAAAAATAGAATTACCATATGATCTAGCAATTCTACTTCTGGGTATTTTATCCAAAGAAAATGAAAACACACTAACTCAAAATGATATATGCACCCTCAGGTTCATTACAGCATTATTTACAATAAAGCACACATAGAAACAAACTAAGTGTCCATCAGTGGATGAATAGATAAAGAAAAGGTGATATATATACACAACAGAGTATTATTCAGCCATAAAAAAGGAAACCTTTCCATTTGCAACACAGATGGATCTTGAGGGCATTGTGCTAAGTGAAGTCAAAGACAAACTGTATGGTATAAGCTATATGTAAAATCTAAAAAAACAAACAGAAAAACAAAAACAACCCAAGCTGATACAGAGAACAGCTTAGTGGTTGCCAGAAGAGGGGGGCTAAATGAGTACAGAGGGTTAAAAGATACAAACTTCCAGTTATAAGATAAAGAAGTCATAGGGATGTAATGTACAGCATGGTGACTATAATTAATACTGTACTGCATATTTGAAAGTTTTTAAGAGTAAATCTTAAAAGTTGTCATCACAAGAAAAAAATTTATGTATGGTGACACACTGTTGTGATCATTTTGCAATATATGTGCAAATATCAAATTATTATGTTGTACACCTGAAACTAATATGTTGGTCAATTATACCTAAAAAAACAAAACAAAAAAAAAAAACACCCTGAAAAATAAAACTAGTTATCACTTTATAATGCAGTGATTCTCAAACTTGAGTCTACATCAGAATCACCTGAACAGCTTGTCAAAACAGACTGCTGAGCCCCACTCCATTTGACTCATTAGTTCTGGAGTGGGGCCGGAGAACTGCCATTTCCCGGGTGATGCTGATGCTGCTGGTCAGAGGACAGAGCCCACTGCTGCAGTGCATGCTATCGTGCGCCACCCAGACTCCCCCTTCAAGACTGAGGCACTCAGAGCGCTGGTGCTGAGAGATCACAAGTCCCTCCCCAGAAACTGCCCTTGTCTGAAGGGAGCTGCCTCACCCAAGGTTACACCCCTCTTTGGGGGCCCACATCTGATGACTAATGATACAAGGGTACATGGAGAAGTATACAGGCACAATTTCTTTATGAGGAAGAACAAGGAAGTAGTCGAATAAGGTGTGCGGATGTGGCTGTTAGATGGAAATGGGCAGAACTTTTACAGTAGAACATCCTGTCCTGCAGCAGAGCACAGTGTCTTTCCACTTCCAAGTCCTTCCCTGGCAGAATCCTGATAGTTTAAAAAGCAAAGTCACTGTGTAATGAACACAAATTAGGCTCTCAAACTGTTGGTGGTAACTCCCTCCTCAATGTGGAAAATCTGGAAGATAATAATCAAATTTCCAACCAGGTTACCTAATTACTGTCTAATTAAGAGAGACTCAGTCTTGTCTCCCAAATAATCATTGTGTTTGGGAGGCCACCTGCCCTCCTGAGGCAGGGGTCCCAGGCTCACTGGCCTTTTGAGCAGAAAGGTCTTTGTGAAGGGCCACGGGTAAGGAATGGGGTGGGCCAAAGCCTAGTATTCTGTTAACTTTCATTTGTTGGGCAGTTATAGGGTACTGGGTGCTGAAAAAGAAAACAGATTGTGAGTCCTCAGGGCAGAATCCAAGTGAGACAGACATGATCCTCTCTCCCTGCTGCTGCTAGTCAGTCTCGTGCCAACAAACCTGCTTAAAGTGCTAAAGCTGGGTCCAAGGTTCAGAAAAACAACTTCTGCCAGAGAGCACTCAGAGGGCACAGACACCACAGATGCTCCTCTAACCAACACTCCTGACCTCTTTACAGATCAGAAAATACAAGGTTCAGAAAAGGTGAGATGATTTCAACTTGGAGCACACAAGTAACTGAACCAGGAAAAGATCCAGTGCCCAGGCTCCTAGCTCAAACCCACACACTGCTTCTCTGTGTGACTGTGGGAGGTGGCTGTGTTCTCATCACCTGCCTTACAGCACTCTGACATCCACCAGCGCCTTCAATGCATGAAAGGTGTCTTGGATCTGTCTACGAAGAACATGTTTAAATGCCGCTTATAGAAAAGACAGCCCAGATCAGCAGAGCTGTTCCATTTTCTCAATGCCCAGAATAGGAAAATATTGCCACAAAAAGCCGTCCTGATAGAGGGACCTCAGCAAGAAGAAGTCCCAGAATAGGCACAACAAGAAGCCTTAGTTTGCTCAGTTCTAAGATTAGTAGATTCTGATCATCAAGAATAAAAGAAAACGGGTATTACACCACAGATGTGTCAAAATAAACTTAGTCAATGTGTACTGGAAGACAGAAAGACGATATCTATTAGGAGAGTAAAAGATTGACCCATGTTTGAGGGATCAAAGACTGCAAGGTGCTCTGAGTGAACACTCTCACTGCAGCACACAGGTCTCTGGGATGTGATGACCAGAGGGAAAGCCAAGGAATGTCCACATTGCTGTCCATGGTATTCAATTCAGCCCTCCCAAGTTGCTCTGACATATACATTTCTTGAGGGAAAAATGCTTTTTTTTTGGCCAGGGGAAAGGGGTGGGATGGGATCAAAGACAAAAAGGAGGAGCTGTCCTAAACCAACCCCAGAGAGGTATTTTTACAAGTTATAAGCAATGTCTCATCAGAGATGATGGTGGTTTCTTTGAATAATAAGCATCAAAGTGCTAAGTGCTAAACGAAATGAAGAATTAGTGTCTGCCCAGTGGGCCTATAATCTCAATAATGCATAAGCTATTAACAACTGACTACTCCCTGCCGGGGAGAGCTCCTGGGACATGGGCACCAGCGTCATGTTAGCACTGGCGTCCATACCTAGAACAGATTTGGGATCACTGCCAGGATTCACGGTCTATTTGGAGCATCCATCCCAGTGCCACAGAGGCTACTTACCTTTTTGAAAAAAATCATGACAACCATTAGAATCAGTAGTTAAAAAACCTGAAATTCTACCCACTGCTTTTCCCCTCCTGTTGAATAAGCAAAAAATGGCCACAATGGTGGTAGAGATGACTGTGTAAAATGATCTAAAATATTTTTAGCTTTAGGTGTTTCAGAGGGTCCCAGTATATGCTGGAAGCCTACACTGTTACTTCTTTATAACTGAAAAGCCTATGTAATCACATTTTCTTCATAAAAGTAAATGTTTATCTAGTTCTTTAAAAACCTTAATCATCCTTTTTAAAATAGAAGCATTTTAGCTTACATTGCCATAAATACTGGTTTCTTCATTAATTTTCATTATTAAATCAGAAGTGTTCTATTGGGGGAAAAGTCAATACACTCACTATTACAAATAAAAATCACAGTGTGGCAATCTTTCATTAAGAAAAAATACTTTCATATAGAACATTAAAAATAAAACTCAAGCCCGGCCGGTGTGCACCAGGAGGTCGTCGGTTCGATTCCTGGTCAGGACACATGCCCAGGTTGTGGGCCAAATCCCCAGTGGGGGGCATGCAGGAGGCAGCCAATTGATGTTCTCTCTCATCGATGTTTCTATCTCTCCCTTTCCCTTCCTCTCTCTCTAAAAAATCAATAAAATAAAAAATAAATTAACATGGTGGTGTGTCATGGGATGAGAATAAATATACATAAAGCTAAAGGTGAGAGTCAGCATTTTGGTTTGGCCACAGATATTCCCCAGTGTGACACAAAGCTGTAAAATAACTGCCTATGTAGTAGTGACCTGGCTGAACATCTCAATATCCTCATGTGGACCACTAGCCCATAAACTGAACCTAGCAAACATGAGCAAACTGCTCGACACAGAACACATCACAGCCCAAAGAAGGACGTGGGCAGTCCACTTGATGACAACAGGAAAAAAAGCATGTCAATAGAGTGACATAGATGCAAAGACTTTACCAAGTTTAGTTCCATAAGATAAATTCACAGACTCCCATGTTGGAAATAGAATGAGTAGAGTAGGGAGAAGAAACTAGGAAAGGTGAAGGTATATATTGGGGTACCATGGGGTAATCTGTTCACATCTAGAACAGAATTTTTCAATTTTGTCCTCATCCACCTGGGTGTTTAAATTATTTGTCAGTAAACCATATTTACTGAGTTCACGACATGTACTCAACACTATTCTAAGTGTTTTGGGGGATTGTGGCAGAATGTATTTGCCAAAATCCACAACAGTATCTCCCATCCCATATGACCTTCTTAAAATGTGACCAACTCAGCCAAAAAAGTACAGCAGAAGTGACACTTCCAAGGCTAGATTATTCTACCTACTTCTCTTGGAACCCAGCTGCCATGCTGTGAGGAAGCCCAAAGCAGCCCAATAAAATCACCACATGGTGTTCCAGCCAGCAGCCCACCTGAGGTCCCAGCTGACAGCCAGAATCAACTATTTAATACAGGGTGTGACAAAAGTAGGTTTACAGTTGTGAGTAAACAAAACAGTGTATTCTTGTATTATTATTAATTATTGTACTATTTTCCATACACAGAACTGTAAACCTACTTTTACCCCACCCTGTATGTGAGTAAAGACACTTCAATGATTCTAGCTCCCAGTCATCAAGTCACCCCCAGGTCTTGAATCTCCCACCAGGAGCCCCAGACATTGTGGAGTAAAGAAAAGTTGTCCCCACTAGGTGAAACCCGAATTCCTAAACCAGAGGAATCTGTGAGTGAAATGAAAATGGTTGTTTTCACACCAGTGAGTTTTGGAACAATGTGCTATGCAACAAAAGTAACAAGAACAGGGATATAAAGGTAACCTTAAGACATAACCCTGTGCTAGGATTTTACCATCTTAAAGCAATGACATGATACTCATGTGAAACAGCTGAATAACAATAAGAGATGGATTAACATAAGCAAATCAAATGAGTAGTGCAAACAGGGAGTGCCACAGATTGCAGAGAAGGCACAAGGTCAAAGTAAAAGTAGATGGTGTTGAAAAACTGAGTTGCTCATTTCTTGGGGAGGTGTATTTTTTTTTATTGACTTTATTGGGGTGACTGGTTAATAAAATTATACAGGTTTTGGGTGTACAATTCTACAGCACACCATCTGCATATTGTATTGTATGTACACCATCCAAAGTCAAGTCTCTTTCTGTCACCATTTATCCCCCTTTACCCTCTTCTACCTCTTCCCACACCCCTTTCCCTCAGGCAATCACCATACTGTGTCTGTGTCTATGAGTGTGTTTGTTTTCTTTGCTTAATCCTGAAGTTCATCTTATTTTCTCTCAGACCCCCAATGCCCCTCTCCTCTGACAGCTGTCAGTCTGTTTTCTGTAGCTATGTCTGTTTCTATTTTGTTTATTTTGTTCATTGGAGTCCACATATAAGTGAAATCATATGGTATTTGTCTTTTTCTGACTGACATACTTCACTTAGCATAATACTCTCCAGGTCCATCCATGCTGTCGCAAAAGGTAAGATTTGTTTTTTACAGCCGCATAGTATTCCATTGTGTAAATGTACCACAGCTTTTTTTGTTTGTTTTGCTTTTATTATTATTTTTTAATCTTCACCCAAGGATATTTTTCTATCTATCTCCAGACAGAGTGGGAGGGAGAGGGAGAGAGAGAGGGAGAGAAAGGGAGAGAGAAACATCGATGTGAGAGGGGCACATCGACTGGTTGCCTCCTGCACGACCCTGACCAGGGCTAGGGACGAACTGCTACCGAGGTACATGCCCTTGGCAGGAATCAAACCCAAGACTCTTTGGTCCGTAGGCCAACACTCTAACCACTGAACCAAACTGGCCAGGGCTACCACAGCTTTTTTTATCCACTCATCTATTGATGGACACTTGAGGCTGCTTCCAAATCTTGGCTATTGACAACACGCTGCAACAAACATACAGGCGATTATATTCTTTTGAATTAAGTGTTTCAGGTTTCTTCAGATATCTTCCCAGAAGTGGAATCACTGGGTCTCAAGGCAGTTTCATCGTTAATTTTTTTAGGAAACTCCATACTGTTTTCCACTTGGCTGCATCAATCTGCATTCCCACCAACAGTGCACGAGGATTCCCTTTTCTCCACATCCTCACCAACACTTGTTGATTTATTGATGATAGCCATTCTGACAGGTGTGAGGTGATACCTCCTTGTGGTTTTAATTTGCATTTCTCTGATTATTAGTGACATGGAACATCTTTTCATATGTCTACTGGCCATCTGTATATTCTCTTCAAAGAAGCATCTACTCAGGTCTTTTGCCCATTTTTTAATTGGACTGGGGTTTTTTTTTGGTGTTGAGTTGTATAAGTTCTTTATAAATTTTGGATTTTAACCCCTTATCAGATGTATCACTGGCAAATATGTTCTCCCATTCAGTGGGTTGACTTTTCATTTTGTTGATGGTTTCCTTTCCTGTGCAAAAACTTTTTAGTTCGATGTAGTCCCATTTGTTTATTTTTTTCATAGTTTGTGTTGCCCGAGGAGATCAGAAAAAATACTGCTACTAGAAATGTCTGAGATTTTACTGCCTATGTTTTCTTCTAGAATTTTTATGGTTTTGAGTTACACTTAAGTCTTTAATCCATTTTGAGTTTTTTCTTGTGCATGGTATAAGGAGGTGGGGTCTAGTCTCATTTATCTGCATGTATCTGTCTGATTTTCCCAACACCATTTATTGAATAAACTTACTTTATTTGAGGAGGTAGCTTATAGATTATAAATATGCTATCATGCTTTTTCACCAATCCACTTAAAACATGCTGCCATTCTTGTCTTTCAAGAGCCTCCTTATTTTTAGATTCCAGATGGAGAACACAAGCCCTTTTCTACTACTCTTACTACTCAAAAAGTGTGATCCAAGACCCAGTAGCATCAACCTGGAGGTTGGTAGAAATGCAGAATCTCAGGCCTCATCCCAGACCTGTGGAATCAGATTCCACAGGTGATCAGTATACACATTAAAGTGGAAGAAGCACTGCTCCCGTTACTCTGCCTCAATCTGTCCCACTGGAATTGGTGAAGCAAACTCGAGCACCTCTTTGTTTAAACCACACGAGCATGCTCAGCCGCTCACAGATCAGTATCCTTCTGCTGTCATGGTTCCCAGATGAAGAATCAGAGGCAAATTAAGGATGAGAGGCGTTCCCAGACTACACAGAAAATTAGTAACCCCACTGGGACCAGAACCCCTTCTCCTGAGTTGTTTGTTGATTAGTTATACAGTCTGACCACAACAGATCAAGTGACCTAAAGACTGCCAAAATGTACATTTCACTGGGGAAGAAGAAAAAAACTGCAAAGAAAAATAACTAAGGAATATAAGGTCAGTCTGTCTGTGCTTTATCTATTATCTGAATATTAATCTAAAAACTTCTAAGTGGTATGAGATGGTGAAAAATCTGATAAACCTAAACAAAGAAAATGCTTGCAAAATTCCACAATCACAATTAAATATGTTTGGGGATAACTAGAAACTAGTTTGTGCCACAGCCTATGTAAGTGATACTTTAAAATCATCAAGGAGTACGTGGTAAACATTAAACAGATTCATAAATTCTTGGTTAAGCAGTGAACTTTCATTTATATAAGTCAGAACATCTAGACGCAGAGTACTTAAAAAAAGAATGTCAGCAATTATACCCAAGGTAGGTATAAGTGTGCCTCAAATTTGCCAGTCACAGCTGCCCTCTCAGAAGCAGGACCATGAAATCTCAGAAAATGCAGATCTTTTCATAAATAAGATCTCAGTCCTTCAAAGCTCATTATTACTTTAAGTAAGGCAAAAAAGAATTCATAAATGAGAATAAAGTTCACAAGACTAAGAGTTCAACAGTGAAAAGTTAACCATCGTTTGATCATCTTATCCTTTAAAATATCTCACTGGATGAATCAAAATCCTTAAAACTCAAGCATGAGTCTCAGCTTTCTCCCTAACAAGAACTTTATCATACCTCCAGCCCAATTTGACATTTTTGGTGATTTTATACCAAAGTAACTTCATTTATAAAGGACTGATAATTTCCCATTTTTCTTTATTAATCAAAGGCATCTATAATTATCCACTAGAGTTCCTGAGAAGAATAAGATAACCAGGTCTCTTGCATTAGCTGGATGGAAGGAACCTGATGAAGCTACATACCCTTTTCCATGCTGAGGGACAGCAGGCCTATTGCACTTTGAGGGCAACTGATGTGTCTGAGCCACCCTGCAGCAAAGGGAGGAATCAAGTTTTTCACTAAACGAAAGTCAAAAGGCAGAGGATCGCCCTGGCCAGTTTGGCTCAGAGGTTAGAACGTCGGCCCACGGACCAAAGAGTTGCGGGTTCCACTCTGGTCAAGGGCATGCACCTCAGTTGCAGTTAGGGCCCCGGGCCCGGTTGGGGTCGTGCAGGAGGGAACTAATCAGTGTCTCTCTCACATCAATGTTTTTCTCTCTCTTTCTCTCCCCTTCCCACTGTATCTGAAGATAAATGGAAAAATATCCTCGAGTGAGAATTAAAAAAAAAAAAAAAAAAAAAAGGCAGAGGATCCTGATGTTATTCCCTTGGCTTTAATTGTCTACTGAAACAATAATCTTGTACAGTAAGACAACATACAGCCCTGGCTGGGTAGCTCAGTTGGTTAGAGCATTGTCCCTATACTCAAAGGTTATAGGTTTGATCCCTGGTCAGGGCACATACAGGAATCAACCAATGAAAGCATAGGTAAGTGGAACAACGAGCCGATGTTTCTCTCTCCCTTCCTCTATCAATCAATAAAAAAAAATTTTAAATAAGACAATATGCATAGTTCTTTTTAGATTACACTACTAATTATTATTCACATACTATAAGAGAATGCAATGGCCTCAGAACCACACTCTACTCTTGTTCAAGTCAGGGGTCTGCAAATAATGGCTTGTGGGCCATGTCTAACCCACCATCTGTTTTTGGTACAGCCCATGAGCTAAGAATGGTTTATACATTTTTAAATGGTTAAAAAAGAAATAAAAGGAAGAACAGAACAGTTGGCCCTTGAACAACACAGGGGTTGGAGTGCTGACCTTCCACACAATTGAAAATCCACATATAAATTGTATTTCATGCCCAGCCGGTGTGGCTCAGTGGTTGAGCATCGACCCATGCACCAAGAGGTCACTGGTTTGATTCCCGGTCAAGGCACATGCCCAGGTTGTGGGCCCAATCCCCGGTGGGGGGGGCATGCAGGAGGTGGCCAAACAATGTTCTCTTTCATCAATGTTTCTCTCTCTCTCTCCCTTCCTCTCGCTCTAAAAATCAATAAAGAAAAAACAATTTATAAATTGTATTTCATGGCACATAAAAATTGTATGAAATTAAAATTCAAGTGTTCAGGAATGAAGTTTTATTGGAACAT
Source organism: Tadarida brasiliensis (assembly GCA_030848825.1). Lineage (NCBI taxonomy): Eukaryota > Metazoa > Chordata > Mammalia > Chiroptera > Molossidae > Tadarida > Tadarida brasiliensis. Next base: position 49,023,127 of record CM061273.1, read on the forward strand.
AGCCACATTTGCTTGTTATATGTTAACTATGGCTGCTTTGATGCTACAAAGGCGAGATAAGTAGTTGCAACAGAAACTATATGGCCCACAAGCCTAAAATATTTACTACCTGGCCCTTTACAGAAAAAGTTTGCCAATCCTTGGTTGAAATCATGTTATAAAGCCATCATAGTATGGCAAAGGAATATTTTTCAAAGTGTGGTCTTAAGGAACCCTGCATGAGAATCATCTGAGCTAGTGGTCAGAATGCAGACTCCTAAGCCCCATCCCAGACCTAATTAATCAGAATTTCTGGGGGTTAAAGGCCTAGGAATTTATATTTCTAGCAAGTACCTCTGTGAAATAATTTAAAAATAAGATTAAGTTATTGTAGAAAAGATAAAATATTATCTATTGTAATTTCTAGGAGGATAAATGGAATGAAAAACCCCATAAATGTAGATTTTTAAAAAATTATTTCAAATAAAATAATACATTAATTACTTGGGTTTAAGATACAATCCAGTATGAAACAAGTTCTATTTAATTTACATTTAGGATCATCTTTAGCTGAAAGTTTATACCACGTAATCGAAGCTCTATAAAACACAGAATACTTCTCCAATTGTTGTTAACAAAACACATCATGTGAACTAATATACAACCATTAACCCTGAAAGAATTCTGTTCCCTAAACACAGAACGTGTGACAGTGCAAATTAAGGGCTATTAGAGATTTCTGCGTCCTTCTGACATTCATCAAAAATATACTGGCTAATTTAAAATAAACAGATCAGTCATACATCAGCTAATGGATACATGGGGATATGTTGTGAGAAATGCATCGTTAGGTGATTTCATCATTGTGGGAACATCAGATTGCATTTACATAAACCTAGATGGTGTAGCCTACTACACATCTAGGCTATATGGTATAGCCTATTGCTCCTAGGTTGTAAACCTGTACAGCATGTTACTGTACTGAATACTGTAGGCAATTATAACAATGGTGTCTGGGTAGCTAAACACAGAAAAGGTACAGTAGAGCCCTGGCCAGCTTGGCTCAGCAGTTAGAGCATCGACCTGTGAACTGAAGAGTCACAGGTTCAATTCCTGCTCAAGGGCACATACCTGGGTTGCAGTAAAAATATTTTTCTTCAATAATAAACTTTTAGCTTACTGTAACTTTACAAACTTTTTTTATTCTTTTGTAGTAACACTTAGCTTAAAACACAAACACACTGTACGGCTACATAAAAATATTCTTTCTTTATATCCTTATTCTATAAGTTTTCTATTTTAAAATTTATTTTACTTTAAACTTTTGTGTTAAAAACTAACACACAAACATATACATTAACCTAGGCCTACACAGGGTCGGGATCATCAATATCATTGTCTTCCATTTCCACATCTCATCCCACTGGAAGGTCTTCAGGGACAATAACATGCAGGGAACTGTCATCACCTATGATAACAATGTCTTCTTCTGGAATACCTCCTGAAGGACCTGCCTGAGGCTCTTCTTGAGGAGGTGTCATTCTTTTCAGTAATATGTCCATGGTGGTTTGATCATACATTTCCTTGTAAACAGATAATGCCATGAACACTGCTCCCCATTAATGAAAACCTTCTGGTGTTGGGGGGGGGTCCACATTTTCAAACTTCTTAAGGAGCTTACTGAAGTCTGAAAAAGCTTTGGTTAAACCCTTCACTGAATTTTCTTGGGGGTTGGTTCTTCCTTTTCTTCTCCTGCAGTTTCCTTCAGCTATGTGTTCCTGTTCCAGTTCCAACACCTTGAATCACCTCTAGGAGCTCCTCAATGTCATCCTCATTCACACCCAGGTTAAAATTGTCATTTCAATCACAGCCCTGTCGATTTTTGCAACCTCTGCATCCTTGGCAAATCCTTTGAAGTCATGGACAAACAAACCTCTTGAGTGTCTTCCTCCAGATGCCATTCATATACTCCATTCATATCACCCCAAGCCCAAGCAAGATTTTTTTTTAACTTTCACTTATTGGTTTGGGGGGTGGGGGAGGAAAAACATCAATTTGTTGTTCCACTTATTTATACATTCATTGGTTGATTCTTGCATGTGCCCTGACCAGGGATCAAACCCACAACCTTCGCGTATCGGGACAACACTGTAACCAACTGAGCTACCCAGCCAGGGCCCAAGAAAGGGTTTTTTTTAATCCTCACCGGAGGACATTTTTCCATTTTTTGTTCAGATAGAGTGGGAGGGAGAGAGGAAGAGAGAGAAACATCGACGTGAATGGGACACATCGAGTGGCTGCCACCCACATGACCCAACCAGGGCCGGGAACAAACTGCAACCGAGGTACGTGCCCTTAGCAGGAACCAAACCCGGTCTCTCTGGACCTCAGGCCGACGCTCTAACTGCTGAGCCAAACCAGCCAGGGCCCAAGAAAGGTTCTTGATGCAATCATTAATGGTGTAATCCTTCCAGAATTGCATCAGTTTCTTCTATGTCTTCCTCAGTTGCAGCAATAGCCTGGGCTAAGGTCCTCCTCGCACAGTAGACCTTAAAAGCTGCTATAACTCTTTGTTCCATTAGTTGGATCAAAGAGGTGGTGTTTGGAGGGAGAAACACCACTTTGATATTGGGATGAAGATCAACAATAAGGGAGTATTATCAACAATTAGCACAATCTTGAAAGGTATTGTTATTCTCAAACAGTACCTCTCCATTTTGCTGGCATAGCAATTCAGGAGAGCATCTTGGAAGAGGAGCTGAGTCATCCATGACTTCTTATTGCTCCTGTCTGTACAGTGGCAGTGTCTGCTTACTGATATGCGTGAAGGCCCTGAGGTTCTGACTGTGCCAGATCACAAAGGATTTCAATCTGTAGCCTAAAACACTGTCCCCAAGCAAGACTGTTATCTTGTCCTTAAAAGCCTTGAAACCTGGCATTGACTTGGCCTTCTTATGGATAGAAGTCCTTTCAAGTATCTGTTTCCAGAATAGGGAGGTTTCATCCATACTGAATATTTGCTCTGGCAAGTAATGTTCCTCCACAATCAGTTTATCTAGAGTTTCCAAAAATTCTTCAGCTACCTTCATATTAACACTCAACAGACTTCACCACTCACTTTCATGTTATGTAATGAATAATGATTCTTGAAGTGTTTAAGCCACCCAGCGCTAGCAGTAAATTCAACATCGTAGTTGGGTCCAGCTTTTTCTAATATAGCAAAAAAAAAAAAAACCTTTTTGCTTTGGCTGTGATCATAATGGTGCTGAAAGGGATGCGTTTCTGTGTCTGGTCTTCAATCCAGGTCATCAGAAGTTTCTCCATGTCTGATAGGGGCCCTTGTTGAATAATGGTTAGTCTCATCACCTTCAATGAAGCAGATCCTTTAACATCTTCACTTTGTTCTCGTTCTTCAATATGGTAGCTATAGTGGAATGGAACATGCCTGACTGGCAAGCAATAACCGTCACTGATTTTCCACCTCTGTATTCCTTAATCACTTTTAATTTTGTTTCCAGGTCAATCACTCCATGTGACCTTGTACTGGCAACATTCGCAGTGGATTCTGTACACTTAGGGACCATGATGAGCAAAACAACATGAGATTAAATCAAGCACAACAGAAAATAATGCACTCAAGAGGCATGATAAACATGAAATGAGGCTGCTGCCAGCATAACAAGGCACACTGTTTTTACAGCAGACTTTTTTTTTTTAAGCAGAAAGAGCACACACTAAAGGCCCTGGCCGGGTAGCTCAGTTGGTTATAGCATCGTCCCAATACACCAAGGTTGCGAGTTCAATGTCCAGTCAGGGCACATACAACCAATGAATGCATAAATAAGTGAAACGACAAACTGTTTCTCTCTCTCTCTCTGTCTCTCTCTCTCTCTCATCTCCCTTCCTCTCTCTCTAAAAATCAATAAATAAAAATAATAAAAAGTATAGTGTAGTAAATACATAAACAAGTAACACAGTTGTTTATTATCAAGTATATGTACTGCACATAAGTGTATGTGTATATACTTTTATATGACTGGCAGCACAGGTTTGTTTATACCAGCATCACCATCAACACATGAGGAATGCATTGCACTATGACTTTAGATGGCTACGTTACTAGAGGATAGGAAATTTTCAGCTCCATTATAAACTTATGGTACCACTATCATAAAGTAAGTATGAGGGTCTCTCTGACACATAAATGTTTACTAGGCAACAGAAGCAGCATGTTCTCGCTTAAGAGTTTTCTCATGTGTAGCTACAAACTAAAAGAGCTAAGGAGTCAAAAAGACCTACCATAGGCTATTGATGCCAAAACTATTCTGGGACAAAGGCAGTTGCATATGAATTTCAAAAGGGTCTTTTGTGCCCTGGCTAGTTTGGCTCAGCAGTTAGAACATTGGCCCAAGGACTGGAGGGTCCCAGGTTTGATTCCCGGTCAAGGTCAAGGGCATGTACCTGGGTTGCTGGGTTGCAGGTTTGATCCCCGGCCCAGTGGGGATCAGGCAGGAGGCAACCCATCAATGTGTTTCTCTCACATTAATGTTTCTCTCTCTCTCTCCCCCTCCCTTCATTCCACTCTATCTAAAAATCAATGGAAAAAGCCCTGGCCGGTTTGGCTCAGCGCTTAGAGCGTCGGCCTGGGGTCCAGAGAGACCCGGGTCCGGTTCCCGCTAAAGGCATGTACCTCGGTTGCAGTTTGTCCCCGGCCCTGGATGGTCGTGCAGGTGGCAGCCACTCGATGTGTCCCTTTCACGTCGATGTTTCTCTCTCTCTCTCTTCCTCTCCCTCCCACTCTATCTGAACAAAAAATGAAAAAATGTCCACAGGTGAGGATAAAAAAAAAAAAAAAAATTAAAAATCAATGGAAAAATATCCTCAGGTGAGGATTAACAAAAATAAATAAATAATTAATTAATTAATTTTAAAGGGGGGAGGTCTTTTGTCCACTGAGACTCCAAGATGGCAGGGGGAAAGCTGACCACAATGGATGGGAGGTCACTCACTATCAGTGTAAGAGCAAGAATGGGAAGTGGCGAGGTGAGCTAGGAGGACTGTGGGATGCATGTGACAGGACATGGCCCTGACTTCCACGCCAGGGCTCCTCTTCCCTGCAACAGGTGGGAAACAGAGCCCACTGGAATGACATCAAAGAACACAAACAGGATTTCTCCCCACATCGCTCAGATTAAGACATTCTGACACTTTTTATCCTCCCCATTGGGTGTTTTTACTTGAACTTATATGTAAGTAGTTTTTTTAAATTACAATTATTTTAGAGAATCTGGAAAAGATCTTTAATATGTAAGTTAAAAAGTTCATGATTTATGTAAATACTGAAAATAAAACAATTTAGCTAGCCATCTTCCAAGATGTCTTACAGAAGAAATAGAGAAAATTTTTAATTTCACATTCTTTGGGCTACTGTTCTTCCATCACCCCTCCAGCTAAGAAAGGAACTCCCTCATGAAAAAATGTTCAATGTCACTAATCATCAGAGAGATGCACATTAGAACAACTTTGAGGTATCACTTCACACCTGCCAGAATGGCTGCCATCAACAAATCATCAAACAACAAGTGCTAGTGAGGATGTGGAGAAAAGGGGACTCTAGTACACTGCTGGTGGGAATGCAGATTGGTGCAGCCACTATGGAAAACAATATGGAATTTCCTCAAAAATTAAAAATTGAACTGCCATTTGACCCAGTGATCCCACTTCTAGGAATATATCCTAAGAAGCTTGAAACACCAATCAGAAAGAATATATGCGCCCCTATATTCATAGCAGCACTATTTACAATAGCTAAGATCTGGAAACAGCCCAAGTGTCTATCAACAGACAAATGGATAAAAGAGCTGTGGTACATTTATACAATAGAATACTATGCAGCTGTAAAAAAGGAAGGATCTCTTATCCTTTGAGACAGCATGGAGGGAGGGGCCTGGAGAATATCATGCTAAGTGAACTATGCCAGTCAGAGAAAGACAAATATCACACGATCTTACCTATTTGTGGAATATAATGAACAAAATAAGATGATGAACAAAATAGATCCAGAGACATGGAAGTAGGGAACAGACTGACAAACTTCAGAGGAAGGAAGGGGGGGGTGGCAAGAAGAGATAAACCAAAGAACTTACATGCATATATGCATAACCAATGGACATGGACAACAATACTGTGAAGGTCGGGGAGGGGACGGGAGCAGGGAGGAGGGTGTCAATGGGGGGAAAAGGAGAAATATCTGCAACAAAAATTAATTAATTAATTTTTTTAAAAACACATTTAACTGGGGGGGAAAAGTTATTGAGCAATGAGCACGGACCTCCATAAAGGTTCTTTTTGTTGTTATAAGCATCTTTGTAACATTATCAGCAGTCATTTTACCAATGAGATTTTCTTTATTTTTTTCTCTTAGGATAATTGTTTAATAAGAATGAGAAAAGAGAAGAAATCATACACTTTAAAGATAAAAAAAAATCTAGATATCAAAACTAATACCTATTTTTAAGCACTACCAGATATTAACAATTCTTATAAAACTAGGAATTAAATATATAAAATAAAACAATAGAAACTGTCTATATCATTTCATTCAAAATTTAATTAAATGTATTATGAATGTAATAAACAATAAAAATATATTGTATTTTTTTTATCTAAAAAAAAAAGGAAAAGGCGCCCTGGCTGGTTTGGCTCAACGGTTAGAGCGTCAGCCTGTGGACCAATGAGTCTCAGGTTCGATTCTGGTCAAGGGCACATACCTCAGTTGCGGTTCGTCCCCGGCCCTGGTTGGGGTCCTGTGGGAGGCAGCGACTCAATATGTGTCCCTTTCATGTCGATGTTTCTCTCTTTCTCTCTCTCTCTCTTCCTCTCTCCCCCTCCCACTCTATCTGAACAAAAATGGAAAAATGTCCTCGGGTGAGGATAAAAAAAAAAAAAAGAAGAAAAGAAAAAGGCCCAGCTGGTGTGGTTCAGTGGACTGAGCGTCACCCCATGGACTGAGAGGTCCTGGTTTGATTCCAGGTCAGGGCACGTGCCCAGTGTTGTGGGCTTGATCCCCAGTAGGGGGCAGCCGATTGATGTTTTGCTCTCATGATGTTCCTATCTCTCTCCACATCTCCCGTTCTATCTAAAAAAATCAATAAAAATATTATTTTTAAAAAATGAAAAGAAAAATGATCTCCCTAACGGTATTTTCTAAACCTTCAGAATTGTAGAACATTCCACTCTAAGGATAGAAGCAGACTGTTAGCAGATACTAGGTACAGTAGAAACTCAACAAATACCCGAATTTAATAATTTAATAACTGTCCTAACATGACCTCGCCACGTCTCCCTATCCTGTCACTCCTCTCCACACACCCCTATCTTTAAATCTAGCTAGCAATACCAAACGTAGGCAATTAAAGTTAACCTGGCAACTGTCTGCTCAAAAAGCAGGAATTTTCTATATCAAAAGAGGTAATTCTAAACTACCTCTTCTGTCACATACAAAGGAAGATCTGGAGAAAAGTATACTTTAAAGATTGTAAAAAAGTCATTTATTCTGGTAGCAAAGAAGCTATGGTTCCTTTGGAATTGCCAAAGAAGGACAAACTACGGTCTGTGCTTGGTGCCTCTTAGGGGGATCTGCACATGTACACAAGCATGTGAGTACCTGCCCTCCGAGGGAACTTTATTTAACAAGAACTGGCCTGGGTTCCTACACATGTCACACTAAAGCCAGCAGTGCTGGCTTGCACATTCAGGGCTGGGCACAAGGCAAGCATTCACCAGCACAAATCAAGCCATCTAGTAGCCCAAGAGATAGGATTCACCCAAAATTTTTAAAAGACTTGTAGGTACTGGATAATTTTATTTTTAATACTTTATTTGGCATATTTAAGTTTCCCTATAACTATACACCTGTTTTTTAAAAAAGATCAAGGGAAGGTTCTATTAGGTATTTGTCAATTAAATAGAGTGGAAAAATCATCTCTGACCTCTGGGTGGTATGTTAGTTCAAACCACACAATTAAACATAAGTATATATAAATACAATGGTACATGAAGGGCCAGAAATCAGTCCACACAGGTGACATGTATTCATTCAGTCAAGAAATATCCAAACATATTGTGGTTAAACAGCAAATACAGTAGATTATAAATTCAAGGCTGACACCACTGGAAGAATGTAAATTGGTACAACCACTTTGCAAAATAGGCATCAGCTAGTAAAGCTGGACATACACACACCTATGACCCAGCACTGTTCATAAATGTCCCAGATCAGAAACCACCCAGATGTCCATCAGTAGTAGATGACGGATAAATAACTTGCAGTATGCTCATACAAAAATGAACTAATTATAGTCACAGGTAACAACGTGGATGAATCTTAAAAATATATAATGCTGCAAAAATTAAAACAAAAAATTGTGTTTATGTGTGTGTGTGCGCCTGCAGATACACACACACATGATATTGATCAAAAAAAAAAAAAAGATTTAAAAGAATTTTTACTTTGAGCCCATCTGCACAAAGGTAAAAAACAGGCAAAAATGAAAATGAAAATGTGCTGTTTAGAGATTTATATTTAGGGGATAAAACCACAAAAAAAAAAAAAAGAAAGGAAGTGATTTCCACACAATGAGGCTAGCTACTGGCTTGGTTACCTTTGGGATGAAAGAGTGGTTGTCACTGGGAAAGAGTGGGATGAGGGTACTTCTTGACCTGCAAGATGATTAATATTGTGTTTTCTTTAAAATAATTAAGTTAAGCATTTGTTTTATAGACTTTTCTGTGAGTTACAATTCACAACTTTAAAAAAGGTTAAATAACTACAATGTTGACTTCCAGGAATTCAGAACCATTACAATCCCGGCTAATCTGGGGAAAGAACACTTCCTCTCTGAATGTTACTATTGGCCTGTCAGCTTCATAAGGTCAGGGACCTTCTATGCCTTCTACTCCAGCATTCAGCACAATACCTTTAGCATGGCAAAAGTCCTCAATAAATATCTAACATTTAAACCCATAAACTCTTGATGTGAGTTTTGTTTTAACTCACCCATCTCCTGAAATTACTGATTTAAACTGTGCCTACATTAACACTTTCTTTTCTTTGTCTTCACCTCAGTGAAGCTTTCATAAATAACTAAAGCTACCACCTTAAATGTTGGCTCTGTAAGTTTATACCCAGGTGCTGTTGTTTAGCAACTCTCTCTGCTTTACACTCCCTTTTATGCCTCCTTATAAGCAAAGAAAAGATGAATACACTAGTAGTCCTAGATTTCTTCTTTTCTGAAGGGAAAGTTTTATCTGCAACTGAGAGTAATGCCTAGGATCTTAATGATTTAACTGCTTTGAAGTTGGTTAAGAGGGGGTTGTTTGCCAGTTGACCAGAGTAATACTATCATGCTATCGGGGTTAATAAAACTTTACAACCAGCTGCAATGAATATGCATGCTACCTGTTCTAGACAGAAATCAAATCTCTATGAACAGGACCAATTAATTTTATAATAATTCATTTCAATTAAAAAAATCAGCCCCGCCGGTGTGGCTCAGTGGTTGAGCATCACCCCATGCACCAAGAGGTCCCCAGTTTGATTCCCGGTCAGGGCACATCCCCAGGTTGTGGGCCTGATCCCCAGTGGGGGACATGCAGGAGGCAGCCAATTGGTGTTCTCCCTCATCGACGTTTCTATCTCTCTCCCTTCCTCTCTCTCTCTCTCTAACATCAATAAAGAAAAAATAAAATAAAATAAAATAAAAAAATCACATTGTGCAAATACATTTATGAAAATGCTTAGAAAAGTCTAAAAGGATACACACAAACCAATAAACATAGAGACAGCAGTTGCTTTTGGGCAAGATGCTCAAAAGAAGGCTTTAGCCTTATCTGTAAAGTTTTAATTTTTTTTACATAAAGAACAATTAATGTATTTCTTATATTTAGAAAAAAAATTTTAATCTACTTTGCCTTAAAATAAAATCCCAATTACAAAGGAATCCACCAAACCCAGATACCTTCCTAAAGACCATCATTTAAAAATGCTAGTTTTTATGCTAAGCTTTTAAAGGATATCCTGGTGTTATACACCTGGCCAGTTTTTATGATATGAGTATATATATTTATGCCAGTCTATTAAAAGATGTTATAGAAATCATACCTGCATTCAACTGATATGAAAGATTTCAGAGGGTGGGAGGGGTGGGACAAGATAAACCAAAGAATTTATATACATATATGCACAACCAATGGACACAAACATTAGGTTGGCGAAAGCAGGAGAGGGAAGGAGAGGGTTAATAGGGGAAAAAGGGGGACATCTGTAACACTTACAACAATTAAAAAAAAAGATTTCAGATGAGAATGCAGTACAGACACATTCAACGCTGACGTTAAAAAAAATCTGGAATGAAGAAAACTGTCTCCCCTTTTATGGAGGAAAGCCAAAAATATCAAGCAACTACCTCTCCTCCCCAAAGCGTCAGAAGATGAGTCAGAGCTGGAGGCAGGAATAGTGCCCATGTGTCTACCGCCTGTGCAGGGCTCCTTCCTACCTCCACCCTGCAACCCCCTCCCTTCAACTAGGTTGGGGTCCCTGCCTCAGGCTGTCCCTGCTATGAGTTCTCAGGTGTCTCTGGTGAAGATAGGCAGTTATTCATTCTGGGGGTGCCTCATTCCCTGCGTTTCTAAAGGGAACTCAAGAATGGGAGCCTTTATAAGTCTACAACAAGTAACAATTACCAAATGCAGCTCAAGTCAGTGGAGCCTCCAGACATACAACTTTGCAAAGGATACAGCACCTTTGTTCCCCTCGTTTTAAAGAGCAGAAAACACGCAGAGCAGCTGTGACTTATCCAGTATCACTTCACTCTGTGACAGAACTGAGTCTCTAGAGCATGCAGTTGCTGAAGGCTGGTCCCAGCCTCTTTGATTTTTAATTAATCTGTACAATCTCCGAGAGGATATTCCAACGTTGCACTATAATTCTGAGTGGTCTCATAGACTAGGAATTCCAGGAAACTGTGGGTTAAATTTCTTGGTCCATATTCCTTTAAGGTTAGTACAGAATGGGGACTTCGCTCTTTTCCTCCGTTTTTATATCTGTAAAACGGGATGGTAATGCTCTCTACCTACCCCGCTTTTAAAATTACAAAGAACAGTTGCTAGTTAATATATGCTAAATGCCTTGAGGTCCTGCGGGATAAAAAGTACAAGGGAGGTAGGTGTGTGTGTGTGTGTGTGTGTTTTAAATAAATCCCTACACATAAGAGCTGCATTTGTAAGTCACTTCCCTTGCCTCTGGGATGCCCAGTTACCATAACACTGGCTGGTGCCATTGGCAACATCCACCTAAATAAAAGAGTTATACAATCCACTTAAGGCAGTTACAGCATGCAATTCCCCTCACAGAAAAACAACTCAACTTCGCTTTGGAGCAAGGGTACTTAGAAGAAATAAAAGACACGTTAGCACTGCGCACACCGACCTACCACCGCAGAGAAAAATACTCAAGTTGAATACTTGGCATTGCTGAAAGTCAAGTTGCTTCTATCAATGCACCAGAAACCTCTGGCAGATGCAAAAAGCCGCCGACGGCTCCTGTGGCTGAGAGCGGGCGAATGCCGACGGCGGGGCTAGGAGGTAGAGAGGCTGTGGCGGGGCCGCGGAGCAGAGGGGGCGGGAGGGGAGCAGACCAGGATGCTTGCCAAGGAGCCTGAGGATCATTATCCGCGCCGGGGGTGTCCTCCGAAAAGGGGAGCAGCAGGGGGTGCGCGCGGAGAGCCGGCAAGGCGGAGACTGCACGCTGAGAAGGGGACGCTGCGGAGGGCCCCGGGCCTCTCCTCTCCCCTCCCCGCTGCCCAGAGGATGCGAGAGCCGCTGGGAGCAGGTGGGGGCGCCGGCACAAAGTTTCCAGAGACGAGGGTCGCGCGGGGCCCCGGCCGCCCGGTCCCGCCAGCGTTCCGGGGCCGCGTCGGCGCCAAGTCCAGCCCGCCCGCCCCCCGCCCGGGCTCGAGGGCCGCATACCGGTTCCGCTGGGCTCGCGGCTGACGCTCCGTCCTCCTGCGCGGCTCTCGGCTTCTGCGGGCTGGCCGCCGCGCGCACCCCTCCTTCTCCCCTCCGCCCGCGCCCGGGGCGGGCCGCGCGCACGCTCCCTGCGCCCCACCGCCCTCTCCTGAAGGGGGGTGGTGCTCGGGGCGGGGGGCGGGGCCTCGGCGGGGAGGTGCCCGCGGGGGGGGAAGCCGGCGAGGGACGCGCGAAGCCGCGGGCGGCGCGCGTGCGCACTGCGCTCTCCATCGCTAAGGGGCTTGGCCCCGGCGCGCCCCCAGGTCCTGCGACACCCGCTTCCCTTCGCAGACACTGCTTAGGGGTCTCCTGTTGTCTCATCATCTGCCTCTCTCTCTTTCCCACTCGATCATTTGCAAGCTGAGTTTGGGGCGAGGGTGCCGGGGTGGTGTACTAGGGTACTTTCTGGATGTGAGAGGGTTAAAGGCAAGAAAATGACAATTATAAAAGGGGTGAAAACCGCAGTTAGTGACTAATCACCGACTCTCACCCCACCCCCACCTTCTGTGCTGCCCGGGAGTTGGGGCCGAAGAGTGAAGGGAAAATAAATCTCGTGGCAACTGTTGGATGACTTTTGCTTGGGCAGGTGTGGGCGGTTTCCAGTAACTGTGGGAGGCTATATTGTCCGAGACACAAAAGTAGCTATAGATACGGCCATCCTTTGCTTGCCCGGAGACTGCCAACCCACCACCACGAACACAGGTGCCATCTGAGTCTCCAAACCCCTATCCACAGCGCGTGCCTCCGAGGTGGGAATGTAGGGTCCACGGAACCCAGACTGAACATATGGATTCGTTGAGGGTTTATTTGCTGTTGTTTTTAAATTTAGGTTGGCCCATCAGTAACATGAGTAGATGCAGAACGGACTGTTTTCAGCACAATCCTGCCCTGGCAGGTGAGGGGAGGTATAGACTTCCTCAGGGCTCTGCAGTGAGTCAGACACCTAAGAGCCCTGACTCCACGCCCAGCCCTCTTTGCTCACCAGATCCAGCTCCTCGCCGTTGTAAATCCTTGGCATCAGAGCTGCTGAATAGTCAAACGAGCAATCATAGGTTTGGGGGGAGGGATTGATGAGGGAAGTAAAAACTGCGTTTTGCGTTTACATCTCCTGGCATCTTCAACCAAAAAGCTTTGAGGCTTTTTCATACTCTTCCTGATTGCCAGCCGGACTCAAGAGTCATCCCGTGGGTGCAGAAATATCTAAAAGTTCTGCTTCCCAGACAAAAACAAAAAAACAAAACATCAAAGGTACTTTCATGATAATCTTAGGGGAGCTAAAAAAGACCTAGGATGGAGAGATTTGTTTGTTTTGCCTTCATAAATAGAGAATCAAAGCTTTAAAATTAATCTCTCTGCGTGAGAAAAGGAGACTCTGATTCAGGATAAAACACTAGGAGTTCAGATCTTGCCTGGGAAAGGCATCTTCCCAGCATTAACTTGCTCCACCATCAATTCATCTAGTGACTTATTTTTGACATGCCAATACCAAAATAGCAAAATCTCTGATAAAAACCATTGTGTGCTGCTTTCATTTCATTCTCTCCCCACAGTCTTTCCTTCAGTCAATTCAGTGACTCAGCAGCACAAAGAGATGCATCCCTCTCCAGATTCAAGCTTGTTTGTTACCCAGAAGGCAGGTTTCCAGAACAGCTCTAGTTAGTGACAAGGAGCAGGGCATTTTCTTGGATTATAGGAACTAAGCCTACCATGAAGAATCACATTCTCATCAGTGAAAAGGAGAGAAGAGGGCTAACATTGACTTTGTGTTGAGTGCGAGGCATGTGTAAAGATCTAGAGATTAAGCAAAGTAGGAAGAAGTGCTAAATTCAGCAAGATCACCTAGTGACTGTACACATAGGCCTGTGGGTAGGGAGGTGCTTCGTGCCTTTACAGGGGACATGTAGGCTTCTATATGCCTCTACAAAGAAAAGGGGAAAAAAAGCAACTTGAAGGTATTATCTTCTACACCAGCACAGTCCAACAGAACTTTCTGTAATGGAAATGTTCTGTATTTGCACTGTCCATACAGTAGCACCAAGCCTCATGTGGCCTTTGAGCACTTGAAATGTGGGCTAGTGTAAGTGAGGAACTGTATTTTTTTAATTTTAATTAATTTTTTAAAGTTTATTTATTGATTTTAGAGAGGAGGAAGGGTGAGAGAGAGAAACATCGATTTGTTGTTCCACTTATTTATGCATTCATTGGTTGATTCTTGTATGTGCCCTGACCAGGGATCTAACCAGCAACCTTGGTGTATTGGGACAATGCTCTAACCAACTGAGCTACATGGCCAGGGCAATTTAAAGTAATTTTAATCAATTTGAATTTCAATAGCCACATGAGGCTAGTGGCCACCTTACTGGACAGACAGCACATTACTAAGACTAGAAATAGGTATCTTTATAGGTGCCAACTATTTTAAATATAGAAACATTACAGAGGTCATCTGCTACAAAAGTGTGATTTGTCTGTGCCTAGGGAGGTGTGGGTGCTCCTGGCTATATCTAAATAACCAGTGTTTTAGAGTGGTGCAGCTTCTATCTGGAATAAGAGGTGATCTGATAAACATAGTAAGTAGAGGCTGGAAACTTCTACTCTGCTTGGCTTCTGATGTCTGCTTTTTCAAAAATATTATCCTTAATTGCTTGGGCTCTTTAGATTAATCAGACCTTTATGGGTCCCTCAGAAAGAATAGTCACATCTTCTATTTATATCACTGCCTCTGGTTAACAAATTGACAGCAGCTTTGATATATTTGTCAGAACTGGGGAACAGCTGTGATCAGGGCTCCTCTATCTACAGATGTTTGCCATCAGGTCCTATTGGTCACAGATGTCTCAAGCCCCTGCTTGCTTATGTCTGTAATTCCAGAGTATATGCCATCCATTGGTAGCTAAAATGCAATACTGCACCCCTCCAGAGAAGAAAATCTTTAAGCTATTGTCCTTTGGCACATTTGAGAGGGACAGAGGACACCAGGTATCTGGGAGGAAACTATAAATGTGGAAAAGATAAAAGAACTAGGAGAAAGAAGTCCCAAAACATTTCATCTACTACAGAAATTGGTTAAGGCTTGTGCTATTTTATAAGATGTAATATAACACCTTATATGGCTATTATAAGGACTAAGTTTTGTTAATATAAAATACTTTAAACTTCTATTTTTAGAGTATTTATAGTTCTCATTAAATGTATTTGTTTGTCCATTAATAAACAAATGTCACACCACCAGATACAGAGTGTTTGCAAATGCATCACCCATAATTTTACTACTTAACAAACAACAATTAGCATGTTTTCTTTGAGGTCTTTTTACTATACATGATTTTTTCTTTTTTCTTTACACAGTGATGATCATAGCGTGCATACAGTTTTGTAACCTGACTGCAAGCTTCTCAAGCAAGGCATTGTGTAAGAGAATATTACAATATGTCTGGGATAACTAGATCATTTAATATATATCTTTCTCTGAAATTCTCTGCCCTTAATTCAACCCTGGGTCTGTGGCAATGATGCACAGTGGTGAGAATTCCAATATAAGTAACACCCTTGAAAAATGCACACCTGCCAGCTTTAACCTTTTCTCTGTGTCTTTCAGATCTTAGTGTCCCTCTGTGAGACTTTACCATGATGTGAATTGTGTGGTTGGTACAGAAAAATCAAGTGCTTGCTTATACCTGGTTGGAGTTAAATGAAAATATCAAAAGCCCTGTGGGAAGGGAAGGGAGGAAGAGGGAGGTGTCAGGTGGTTAATATACCTTATCCCATTTAATCTTCATCAAACCCAGTCAGGAAGGTATTATCGAGCACACTTTTAGACACTAAGGATTGAGAAACTTGCCCAAGATTGTATTATTATTAAGGAGCTGAGCAAGCTTAGCACTCAGGTCTTTCCAATACACCATGCAGGTGAACAAGAAAGTATATAAACTCTTAATGTAAAAAAGAAAAGAGGTTTTGTGGGTTTTTTTTTAAATTTACAACTAAAATGTATTCATGTTTGTTTTTGTTTTTAGTTTTTTTTCTTTATTGACTTTTAGAGAGAGAGGGAGAAGGAGAGATACAAACATCGATGAAAGAGAACATCGATTGGCCACCTCTCGCATGCCCCACACTGAGAATTGGGCCCACAACCTGGGCATGTGCCCTGACTGGGAATCGAACTGGTGACCTTTTAGTGCATGGGTCGATGCTCAGCCACTGAGCCACACCAGCCAGGCTTTCATGTATTCTAAGAAAGGGGAAATGAAGAAATGAAATATTTCCCCCAAGAGTCAGTCACCTCTGGTAGTAACAATACCAGAAATGTTAAGAGACATACAAACTTTTAAAGACATCCTAGGTAATTAATGCCACTTTGCATAATCTCCTACACCAAAGAGAAAAAAATCCTGGTTCTACTGAAAGGGAGTGAATGTCCATGTCAGACCAAGAGCCTGAACACTTCCCCTCTAGTTATAAATTGCCACTCTTCATGCCAAATAGCTGACTATGCAAATGAAAGAGTGGAATGTGAATGGAGGTAGGTAGTAGAGTTTAGAAGACAACATCTAACCTACTATATTGCTCATTTGCTCTCTGCTTTGTGAAATAGTAGCAAATCTGTGTTACAGCCAAGTTGGAAGACTCAAATGACCCCCCCCCCCCACATACACACACACCACCCCAAGATGTATACATTGTTGCTGCAAACATACCTTGGCTGCAAAGTCTCTCCAGAGCCCTGGAACAATGTCTGGCTACATCCTGGATGCTAATCAAGGGTATCTCCTTTCACCAGAGGGCCTCTAATAGAGCTCCCAGGCCCCTATATCCACCCCACCTTGCCACATCTGCTGGAAATCCATGGCTTGCCTTTTTTCCTTTCTCCTAGTTTCCATGGAGATGCAACAGTTTACTTTCCCCCCCCAACTTTAAGTCATGGTTATTTTTAACTGTAAAACTCTGAGCCAGGTCACAGCTGGGATCTGGAAGATGCAATGACATCTATAGCCACCCTTCTTCTCTGCAGCAGACGCCTTCTTTTTTGTAGTTGCTGGGGGTGGAAGGCACTCCTGGGAGATTTTGCTCTCAAAAGCATTCTGCTTTACATCATGAAGTTAAAACTGTGCTGACTTAGATCTGACAGCTGTCCTGAATCTGAAACCATGTACACCCAAAACTAGGCAAAGATTTTCTTCGGGGAGGGGGGGGAGGCTGCCAGGTAAGGTTGACATTGCTGTCACCTACCTGTAAATGCCCTTTGGTAAAAATATTATCAAAGTGCTCTCCTTTAGGCAAAAAATAAAGGCTCTGGCTCCTGCCCCCAGCAGAGTGGCTTTTTCTGCTGCAGCTTGACCTTGGTTAAAAAGAGGCTCCTAACAGAATACTGTATGGAAAAGCTGTTTCAGCTCTCCAAAGCAGACAGCAAATTCTCAGGGGATCAGGGTTTGAACCCTGCTGCCCTCTCCTCCTTTACCAAAGTTCAAATCAGCCGCAGCCCATTGCTAAGGCTCCTGGTATTTGGGGAGCTAGTGTCTTCATGGCATTTCTGAACTTTTCACTCCCTTTAAATAATTTTTTTGAAAACCTATTAAATGACCCTGAAAATTTCCCTTTTCACCTTAGACATCCTACCATTGAAAACTGAAATATAAACATCAGACACCAAAAATTAAAAATCAGTTTCTTGTAGGAGATGTTGATTGGGAACGTAAAAATGAAGCTCCACAGTACAGGTTCCAATATTATTATTATTAAAAAAAAAAAAAAGAAGAAGAAATACCCCCACACACACATACATACATATTTTTTTATGTTTTAAGGGAATCCTCTAAATAAAGGGTGATGATAAGGGGAGAATCCAAATGAGTTACTATTGTTTAATGGGAGAAAAGAGAAAGTTAGGTCACTGCAAACAATTTCAGAACCAGGGCATATACTTGGCAGACAGCTCTCCAAGAAGAGAGATGCCTTAGAAGTGTCATGAGTTGGCACTTAGCTTTCAGTTCACTATTGAATAAGGGTGATAAGATGACAGCATTTCAGCATTTGTACTTCAATTAAGAAAAAGCACTGGTTCTTTAAAATTATGAGGTTTTCTCCTTTTCACCTTCCTAAGATGCTGCGTCTGTTCAACATAACTCTGGACCAAGGTAGGTTAATTAGCAAGCCCCACCTGGAAGCTTTCTGCCACATAAGACCCTCAGGGAGAGGAGAACAAGCCAGGGTGGGGTGGTGGTGGTGGGGAGTGTTGCTTGGTTAAGAAGAAAAGATTAATTCAACCAAGTTAGTGTGGTGCCATCCACTGGGCTCCAAAGTAGAAAGTAAGTGCATCAGACTTAATTACCCAGTCCTAAAAGACATAAAACAAGTCTGGGCTGGCAAAGATTAACTATGGGACTTTCAAAACAACGATATATGGTGATATTACAATTTTTTTTGTATCCTTCAGTTTGGGGTTTTAAACCATCTAAGGGTTACTTTCTGCATTCTTTTCTCAACTTCCTTATTCCTACTCTTAACAGGGAAGGGGCCCAGTACACAGTACATACCAAGCAAGTAACTCATAGTGACAAACGATTTTAATGTCAGATGCAAGACATTCATCCTTTCCTTAAGTACCTGGGCCTCCTGACTGTAAGCCTAGTCAGTCAACTCAAAGGGCAGTGAATGCTTTCATCCCAGCACATCTCAACTGATAGGAGCCAAGGCACCAGGGAAACACTCAACAGAAAAACTCCATTCCATTAGACTTAGAAACAGGCTTTCCAGACTTCTCAGAAATTATTCATGTCCCCCCACCCCCACCCCTCACAAGTAGCACACTAACACTCAGCTCTGATGCATATTTTATGGATAGGCTTAGGTTCCAAAATATCCCCTAGTTAAATGCTCTTCACTATTGTTCTCACTACCAAATTAAATGCCTATGTCAGCATGACCATTACGATCCTATCCAGGCTACTCTGGCCTTGCTTGTACACTAAGATCCTACTCAATTTCACTTACATTTCACTCAGGTCTGGTTATTCTGTCTGATTGAAGAGAAATACTTTGGCTTAGCCCGGCTACCGCTTTGACACAAGGCCATAGACATGGCAGAGTCTCCCTGCACCAGAGATGACCCCTCTGGCAGATCAGGGAGAGGCTAACACATCTGGTCTAAGCATATTGGAAAGGGAAGCAAACCTTCCAGATTAGTATCTTGAATCAAACTTTAGAAATTTAAACAAATAAAAAGCCAGGTACATATAAGTTGTGGAAAAGCTTTTTGTGTTAACAGTAATAAAGTGTATATTTAGAAGATATCCACAAAGATCCTTAAAAATGGATGAACCATGTTCCACACTGCTGTTTAGAATACAATACTACTGTCTGGAGGCCAGGGGAAAAGTGTTTTGGAGTAAATATAAACAAGTTTTTTCCAAGCTTCTCTTTGTAATTTGGGCCTCTGATTCTTCACACTGGACATTAAAAAATGTTTTTTCCTCTTTATTGATTTTAGGGAGAGGGAGAGGGAGAAAGAGCAACATCGATGAGGGAGAACATCGATTGGCCGCCTCCTGCATGCCCCTCACTGGGGATCTGGCCCACAACTTGGGCATGTGCCCTGACCAGGAATCGAACTGGCAACCTCTTGGTGCATGGGTCGACGCTCAACCATTGAGCCACACCGGCCGGGCCACACTGGACATTTTAGGTTGTTTTGTTTTTAAAAATATCGATGAGAGCCCTGGCCTGTTTGGCTCGGCAGTTGGAGCATTGGCCCGCGGTCCAGAGAGACCTGGGTTCGGTTCCCGCTGGGGACACGTGCCTCAGTTGCGGTTTGTCCCCGGCCCTGGTTGGGGTGCAACCAGTCGATGTGTCTCTCTTGCGTTGATGTTTCTCTCTCTTCCTCCCGCTCTATCTGAAGATAAATGCAAAAGTGTCCTCGGGTGAGGATAAAAAAAAAAAATATATATATATATATATATATCGATGAGAGAAAGAGAAACATGGATCAGTTGCCTCACGCATGTGCCCCAACTGGGGATGAAACCTGCAACTGGGTATGTGCCCTGACAGGGAATCAAACTCGCAACCTTTTGGTATACAGGGCAATGCTCCAACCGAGTCACACCAGCCACGGCCATTTTCATTTATTTTAAAATTACATATCTACATATTTCCTAAAGCTAGAATGACTTATTAACTGGAATTTTGTTGTTTTTGATGTCATTGGTCTTCTCCTTCCAGGTAACCACAAGCTGGTGATTTCATTACTAAAAATTGGGCAGCTTGTTCTTATCTCTCAGCAAGGGCTGGTTCATTAACTACTGAGTTCAGATTTTAAATGGGTGAGGGTTGTAAACAGTAAAAAGATGAAAACTACAATCCAAGAAGGGATAAACCACAAATAGTTGGCCTCAAAAGAGACAGTCTGGGCCTTTAAGCACAGGAAAGTGTCATTATACGGAAAGATATTTGTTCGCCATTTCCCAACACTGGCAGAGAAAGATATGCAGAAACCTTTAATGTTAAATTGCAACAAAAATTCCTAACAGCAGAAAGTCTTTATTCATGTTGTTGAGTTTTAGAGTAAACTGTTCTTCTTCTGAGATGATCTGGACTGAGGCGTCTATTAATGTAGCTGGAATATTCTCTGAAATGCTCTTGCTAGCTCTTGATTTTTAGTAAAAGGCATAAGAACATGGTGATAAGAACATGGAAAGAAATAATGTACTTAAGCCAGCCACATCAAATATATCAGCAAGTGTTTTTCTATTATAAATGCATAAAGATAGCAACTTAGTGACTCCTTTTAAGAGTACTCATCACCCAAAATATGGCTTGGTCTTTGAGAAACACCCTAGGGATTCTAGGTCTTAAAGTTTGCAAAGTTGGGGTTTCCAAAACAACAACAATAATAATAATCCTACTTTCCAAAATCCAGTTATTTGAAATTACAGCCTTATTTTTCTATCACTATTTCCAACCATGCCGTTTTTCATCAAATCTGATTCCCTTATCAGTTTTTCAGTGTTCAACTGGTTCCAAGGTTTCTATCAGACTGCCAGTGTCTACCATCCTCCCACTCCCACAGCTGCCCCTTGTGTCCTAGACAACGAAACCTCTTGGCACCCTTTTCCTTACTCCCACTGCTGCCTCCAGATCACCCTTCACCCTCTATGTCTAGAACAGTCTCCTACTTCCATCTGCCAAATTATCTCTCTCCTCTCGATCTTATCATTGCCTCAAAAGCTCACCTCTCCCAGGAAACCTTCCTTAATCAAGATGGACCCTTCACACCATAACAGATATCACCTGATATAGTGTCTAATGCACCCCAAATTTTTGGAACCAGAATTGTCTTTCAGGGATAAAGGCAATCCCTTTATACCCAACTGAGGGTGATAGTGGTGGTAGAATAGGTTTTTCTGGGAGAGAAGAATATACAAAGAAAAGAGACCATTTCCACAAGCCACACTTTTTAAAGATTGAAGTCTTTAATTATTCTAATTCCTTCAGATCCTCAGAGTTTCCTTTTCATTTGTTACGCCCCAGATGAAGTCTATTAGCAAGCTGCATGCATATTTACATCAGTCAAAAAGTGTGAGCAGACACTTCCAACAAAGCATATAATCTTTTAATTAGATATTTTGAATATTGAAAGAATTAAAGAATCAGCTACTAGATGTAATTTGTGCAGATTCTGAAGTTATTTCTATATACAACTTTCCTTCTATTAGAAATGGGATAACCCTGACTCTGAGTTTGGCTTCTTATTCTGCAGAAGGTTTCGAGGACCTAGTTTCAGATGTGGTGGAGTTACTCACCCTCGTTATCTATTGAGTCCCATATATGACACAGCTTTACTTTTGTTTTAAAAGCAGCTTTTATTGCAGGCTAGCTTTTCCCCATTAAGAAATTAGAGTTCAGGTCTCAATCCAAGCAAAGCGGAGGTTAGTTGCATCATCTCCATTCTCAGGGCCTGGCATCCTGGAAAACCCAGGGTATGAACCGGGTTAGTCCAGGACACACATTAGAAGAGACAGTGCAGCGTGACGAGGTGGGCATCCAACACCTTAAGCGTGCTTTAGTTACCAGAATATCTGACACACCACAAATGGAGCAGCAAACATTTTAATCCATTAATGCTAAAAATAATAGAGACATTTTATATCTGATGCCATCACCTCAAAAGTCTACTGCAGATTAGACAGACTGCAAAGTACAAAGCCAGACATTCAAGTTAAAGTTGCAGTTTGGGACAAGACCATCATGAGAAGCTTTTCCTCCCCTTTGCTCATAAACATAAGTTGTCAATTTAAAAAATCCTCAGAAGGAAAGAAAAAGCTTTCTCATGCTCTATAACCTTTCTCTTTACTTTAAATCTGTCTGTATTGTTTGAAGGCAAAACAGATAGTCAGAAAACCAACCACTCACGTACAAGGGTCTGGACCCCCTGGGACTAAAGACTGGTTTAGTTCTATTTGTACCAACACTGTGATGTGAGGTACTATGGTTCTTGTTTCAGTTACAAGAGGTGTTAGGAATGAATGCCCACTCACATTTAATAATAGCTTATCTAGCACACAACTCTGCAGCACAATACCAACAACAAGAGAGTGTCAAAGCAGGGTGGAGAATAAAGTAGACATTATTACAACTTAAGTTTTCCTTTGTCCTTTTCCCTCTTTTTACAATGAGAATTCAGCTCAAGAATATTCATACTGTCCTTTGATCCACCACATTCCAAACTTGTGATTTCAGATCCCAAGCCCTTAGAGCCTCAAGCTTTAGTGATGTATCCTTCTCGGATGAGGAAATCATAGATTTTCCGGGTTTTGTTCACGTCTATCTTGATGAGCGCTCTTGCCTGTGCCAGTCTCAAGCCTCCTTGCTTGTTACATTCATTCAACAGAGCAGATTTGTATTCTAAATAGGCTCCTGGGACCAACCTCACCATCTGACAGAGCTGTAAGACATGGCAAATTTAATAAACATTAACATCTATCATTCTCATAATTTAATCCAGCAGGTATAGCCACAATAAAATTTAAGAAGTGACATCAACCTCCAACTATTTATAGGAGCTGTTGGGTGGCTGGACTATATTCCATTTAGTCTCCTTTTTGGAGGGAATATTCACTAAAGACAGACACTCAGGAAGAGAACGCCAGGATGTGATGCTGGGAGAGCCTTTAGCAGGTGTCGGCTGGGTAGAGGCCCAGCACATTCCAACACAGCCAGTCAGGGAAGAGCCACAGGGCTCAGTGGGGTGGGGGTACAGATACTTGGATTCCTAAGTGTGAATCACATTATTTTTAGTATCGGCATAAAGTAATAGTCCCTGCCGTTGTGATTGCATTTCCTACTTTGGAAGGAGAAGAGATATAGAGACCTTGCTAAGAGAGGCCAGTTTAGCTGCTAAAAATCTAGAAAGGTGGCTCATTCCAGTTTACTTGCCATTACCCAGCAATGAGCACTCTAAGGTCACCATTGTGTGGGTAAGGATAAACACTGCTTAAAAGTCCAGGCCATTCAATACTTCAATCAAAATGGCCTATAACGTTCTTTAGAAATACTTGGATATAACATACACTCCCTTCTACTCCCAAACTAATCTTTACTATTCCTAGTGGAAAAAATAAAAGACTAATACTAGTCTCTTCTCCTAGACTCTTCTTTACTGTCTGACCTGAATTAATGGTACAAAGTGGCAGATGGGGACACTGATCTTGGGAACTGTAAAGGAGCATATAAGGAACAAAAGAGGAAGCCCTCTTTGAGAATGGATTTCAGAGCCACGGCATATGCTTTTGAAAACACTTGATGATGACTCTTTTGAGGCTAGATTTAAATTTTAGAAACAGCCAAAAGTAATATGAAGACAAGTCTGATGATTATAATGGAAAAGAAACGTGAATCATGCCATTTTTAAATAAAAATTAATGTGATTATATATGATAATGAGCTCCTTTCTTTATGCTTATAAATATGCTATGGAGATAATTCTAATAAAATCTTTTAAGTGATGGTTATACGTTGGAAAAAGTGTAGAACAACTCTAAGTGACCATTCTAATAGGAAGTAACCACTTTCATATATAAGTTATTGTAGGTTTATAAAAAGTTAATTTCATTTACATAAAGCACTTAGTACAGTATTTACTACACAGTAAGTACATGCTCAATAAGTGACAGCTGCTATGATTTAGATTTACATAGCACATATTCTTCTCTCAGAAGGCCAATGGTGCAAGGTGATAAGGAAAGGAGTCCTTCGAAACCTGAGGTTAGCTCTGTAGCTCATAGCCTTCTGGGATAGACTAGAACTGTACATGTCATTAGATAAGCAGAGCAAAACGGGTTTGATCCTGTCATGGCAATACAATGATTTATCACAGCCTCTTTCCTCTAGCTCCCTTTCTCTTACCTCTTTTTCTTTTTCATTCAGCTTCTCTGTGCCAGGGAGGCCCGTGAGGTTCAAGGGTGGTGCACTTCGTCTACCTGCAGACACAGACAGAAAAAGGCATTCATTTCATAGAAGTGACAAGTCCTCAGGTGTAAAATATAACAACGTTCACTGCAGCCAGGCCAGTTAGATACAAGATCATTATGTCCAGCTGGAGGAAACCTCCACCAGTCTCCTCAGGCCCCAGTTTAACTAGCAACATGGGCTCTACAAAGTTTACTTGAAAATAAAAAGGCTAATCTGTGTGCCCTTTGCTTTCCTAAACTACTCATATAATCACACATATCATAGCATCAAATAATGACTACTTAACACAGCAGTTATTACCCATTTCTTCTGAACCCAATAGGAGATTCTAAAATCTAAAGCCTAGATCTCCTCAAGTTAAGAAAGGTCATACACTACCTGCCTTGACAGCGGATGAATGGAAATAACAACTCTGCAGGAGAGACATTTCCTAACCCTTGCCACTCTGCCAACAGTACAAGGCAAACATGGTAATTAACCAAGTACCATTTGCCTTCAGATCAAAGGCAGACTGTTAGGCCAGCAAAAGGCCCTTCTTATTTATTATGTGAGGGAATATCTGTTCCTTCCAAAGCAGCCTTGTTTACCGGAAAGATCCACACAGAGGAACAATGAGCTATTATATGACAAAGTAGAGGCTGAGGTGAACTCACATACCTGAGAAAGAAATCCAAGTATGAGGACACTACCCAGGATGGGAAGCTTGATGTGCAAAATATTTTGGTTTTGTTTTGAATGTTTACTTGAGATTAGTGTTCAGCTGGGGATGGACAGACTGAGTTAAGCAAAAGAAAATGTAGAATAATATAAGTTTTATGAGCAATGCCTTTTTTGTGGTGGAAAGAAAGGGGAGGGACCGTTAACAGGCTGCTCTGCTAGAAAACATGCTTCTTTGTAAAATCAACAAAGGATAAGGGCTTCTCCACAACCGAAAGGCCTCACTTTACCCTAACAGCTCAAAAAGGGAGACTAAAATCATTTATTGCCTCACCAGAGGTTAAGTTACAAACAAGGACCCAGGTTTCCCAGTTTGCACTGCCTTAGGACCAACTCTGAACATGAAGAGCAAGGGGTCTCCTTAACCTAAATATAAGGGATGAAGAAGACTAACAACAGCCTAGGAAGCAAGAAATAAGTGAGTACAGATGGTTCAGAAACACAAACGCTAGTGTTGCATGGTCGTGTTAGTTCATTCATTTTAAATAGCCAATATTAAGTTATTTGTATTTCTGCACTGAGACTGGTGAGGAGAAGTTGGAAGTAAGAAACTCAAAAAATAAAAGTTGTATGTCTTGGCTACTCCCTAAAAGACTCTCTTTTCTCCTTTAAGTATTAAAAAATAATTACTTGAAACAAAGGAATAAATGGAAAAAATAAAAATAAAAAAGTATCATCCCTAATGTGGCCTTCCTCTGAGTCCTGTGGAGATCCTGAGTCTACTGAGAGATGTGAATGGAATCGTCATGGGTCCGTTGCTCCAAACTTCCAACGATGATAAAACTGCAAGTGGGTCATCTTTTAGAGTAGTCTACTTTTGTTGTTGTTGTTAATCCTCACCCAAGGATGTTTTTCCATTGATTTTTTTTAGATAGAGTAGAAGGGAGGTAGAGAGAGAGAAACATCAATGTGAAAGATACACATCGATCAGCTGCCTCCCACAAGACCCTGACTGGGGCTAGGTTTCAAACCTGCCAGGGCTAGTCTGCTGCTAATCAGTGGAGTGGTCTGCATGTTCTGATCTGGGGAAGTGGCTAATCTACCACATGGAGGACCAAAAGACTATGCTTAATCTATCTAGCTCTGTAAACTATCCTCAAAATAGAACATAACCAGAGGTAAAGGTAAGAAATATAAATACCTTAAGTCTCCAACTTAAAAAGATACCCTTGTGTATCTAGAAAATAACATGCCTCTTTGCTCATACAGGATATAAAAACTATTTTATCCCCTTCGAGACAAATCTTAAAACTGTGGTAGATACAACCATAGTAAACTAACTGCCCATAGACATTAATAAAATAAAGAAACCACCTCTCTGGAATTTGTTCTTCCCTGTCTCTGTACTCTAACCCTAAGGATAGTCCCTGTCTGGCCATGAAGATTCTGAAAACTTGCTGATGTTTATAAATTGGGACAACACATAATTACCGTTACTCTGTCTAAGCACCCTGAGCCCACAAGGCAGGGACAGACTGTTGGCTCACCACAATCCCTAGAATGAAAACTTAACCAAGACTTGCTCTAGCTTGAAAAATAATTACCTGAATTCGAAGCCATCGAAACAGAAGGACTCAGGCCGGAATCACTACAATGAAGAAGAGGAATTTAAACTTATGTCACACCAAAGGAGGCAATTTCCAAAAGCACATGTGGGGCTGGTTGCCATTTATCAGGTTGGTTACTTTGAAGAAATGTAATGAGACAGACTGCAGGTTTTACAGGTTATCCCACTGTACTAACCAGAAAAAGACACTCTGGATGGGGAAATCACTTGGATTTGTTAAGAGCTCTTAGCCTGGAACGTCATGGAGATCATTCAGGGGGAAAGATAGGAACATGCTTCTCCAGTGGAAATTATACCAATAGATATGGAGGGAGAGAGGAGACACGGGTAGAGGAATTTACTTATTTTTAAAAATAAAATCAAAGTAGCAAAGGAGGATTCTAGGAGGCCAGTTATGTTTCTCAAAATTGTCATACTGAATTGTTTCTGACATAGACTCCTAAAATTTTCAAATTCTTCCAGCTACGTAATTATTACTACTCTGCCATGGGTAAGGTGCCCATGGAAATGCCTGAAAATACATGTAAAGATCAAAGGCTGCTCCTTCACCCTGGACTAATTGCTCACATGTCAGCCTGCCGGCGCAGCCACTGCTGGCAAGCACTGCTGTCCTGGATGTACTGGAGGACTTCGGAGAGCATGGTGCGTTTAAGGCGCTCCTCCTCTCGAGTCTTCTTGAGGTGATCATAGGTTCTGGCACCTGGAAGGGTAAAAATAACACCACAACTGCAATGACAATGTAGCACTAAGAAGGGCTTCCTAATTAACCAGCAAACAGCTTTGCCTTTTTTTTTGTTTTTTTTTGGTTTCTTTGCAAAACTGCTTCCACAAATATTTTTCCAAGAGCAAAGTAGATTTCTCCTAGTTTGAAATCCCTATTTGACAAGAAATTAAAATATTTTTATTCCTTTTCTACCTTTAAGAAATTTAGAGGGAAAAAAAACCCAAAACAGAAAAGTACAAAGTAAGAGTGACTCATATCTCCACCCCAAAAGTAATTAACATGTAATATTGTCATATTTGCTTCCTGTTCTATTTTTCTATCTATATATTTTTCAAAGTCACAAAAATACTATAAGTATACACTCTTACTTAAAAAGCACTCAGAATTGCTTTTTACAAATAAAAACAAGGCCTCACTGATCAGTACTATTCCTTTCCCCTCTTTCCTGGAGGCAATCAGTATCAGGTAACCAAACCCTGGCATCAGTGTCTTTATATGCACATGGCTAAACAAGAGTTGCACGGTGCCCTGGTCAGTCTGGCTCAGTGGTTAGAGAGTCGGCCTGCGGACCAAAGGATCTCAGGTTCGATTCCCTGTCAAGGGCACGTACCTGGGTTGCAGGTTTGATCCCCAGCCCTGGTCGGGGTTGTGCAGGAGGCAACCGATTGATGTATCTCTCTCACATCAATGTTTCTCTCTCTTTCCCTCCCTCCCTTCCACTCTATCTAAAAATAAATGGAAAAATATCCTTGGGTGAGGATTAACAACAACAAAAAAGTTGCATGGTGTTTTATACATGCTAACAAAGGTATACAGATGCCAAAATGCCACAACAATGGGTTTCAAACTGTGTTCCACAGAGCCCCAGAGTACCATGAGGATCTATCAGGGCTTACATGAAGAGCAAGGGCACCACCACATACTGGTGGTTCTGGGTTCTACACCTAACCTAAACCATCAGACTTCAACCAAAGTAGTTCCACTTTTACCTTACTTATAGATTAGGGCTCATAAAGTTTTATTTTGAAAGTGATTTTCATTGTTAAAAACAAAGAACCATTATACTACACTAAACTTCCACCCATACGGCAACTTCCTGTGGGTACTGGGTGATCACTTTCAACCAAAAGGAAGGAGGGAATGCTAAAGATCACTCCAACAATAGCAACGACAGAAACTGCCATTTACTGAGGACTTACTGTGTGCCTAGTACTGTACTATGTTTTCATGCATTATCTCTAATTTGTCTTTAGATTAATTCTAAGAGACTTGGAAAATTAAAACTGAAACAGAATTACAGATCTGGTAAATAGGAGAGCCAGAATCCAAACTCACACTGTCCAAGTCTAGACTTCAAGCTCTTAACTACTATAATATACTGCCTTCCCTTGTGACCTGACTCTACTAAATCTCTCTTTAATCACTTTATTTATTTTTTTGTTAATCCTCACCCGAGGATTTTTTCCATTGATTATTTTAGATAGAGTGGAAGGGAAGGAGGAAGGGGGGGAGAAGGGAAGCAGGGGAGAGAAAGAGAGGGAGAAAGAGAGAGACACACACAGATTGGTTGCCTCCCGCACGATCCTGACTGGGCCCGGGGATTGGACCTGCAACCCAGGTACATGCCCTTGATTGAGAATTGAACCCTCGACCTCTTGGTCCTAAGGCTGAGGCTCTAACTCACGGGTGGAAAACGTCTGGCCATATAAGGCCAGTGAAATCAATACCAGCTAACATCACACGCCTCACCAAATTGGCCTGATCAAATATAGCAGGCTATTTTTTTTTTAATATGTATTTTTTATTGATTTTTGAGAGAGAGAGAGAAACATTGATGTGAGAGAGAAACATCGATTGGCTGCCTCCTGCACGCCCCTCACTGGGGATCAAGCCAGCAACCCGGGCACATACCCTGACCGGGAATCAAACCAGGACCTCTCAGTCCATGGTACGATGCTCAGTCCACTGAGCCACACCGGCTGGGCAGCAGCAGGCTAATTTTTAAGTTGGTAATTTTGTATGACCCTCAAATGACGTTATAAACATCCAAATGGCACTTGACAGAAAAAAGGTTCCCCACTCCTGCTCTAGCTGCTGTGCCAAACTGGCCAGGGCTCTTTAATCACTTTAAGCTGTAGTTTCTTCATTAAATAGAAATAACAATACCTAGCTCATGAGTTTTTTAGAGAATTAAATGACACGATCCAGGTGAAACGCTTAGCATTGGGCCTGGAGCATGGTAAACTGCTTTTATGAGATGTTAGCTGCTATTAATATAATTAATATCATCATCTCAAGTAACTGAGATGCAAACACCTAGAGCCAGTTGGAGTTTGGTTAATAAGAATGATCAGACCACACATCACTAAATTTTAAAAGGTTGAGGCTAAAAATGAGACTATAAAGTCCTTAAAAACAATTTTTTTTCTTTACTGATTTTTTTAGAGAGAGAGGAAGGGAGAGGGAGATTAGAAACATCGATGAGAGAGAACATTGATGGCTGCCTCCTTCTTGCCTCCCACTGGGGATTTGGCCTACAACCTGGGGATGTGCCCTGACCGGGAACTGAACTGGCGAACTCTTGGTGCATGGGTCAACACTCAACCACTGAGCCACACTGGCCAGGTTAAAGTCCTTTTTTTAAGAGGCTATAAAATCCTAAATCTAAAGCAGTGCCTCTCTTGTGTTGTAACTTTTATTTTACCTCAGATAATCCACATAATGGTATTTATAAGGATTAAATAGATGAAACTTTCTTGGAAAGATTAAAAACTCATTCTGCAAAAGGAAAGCTTGTTTAAAAAAAAATTCACACCGCATCAAATAGAGACTTCCTCTATGTGTTTGGAAGAAATTTGTCCTCTGATATAGCATGTAGTACTTACTACAAAAATTGGTGATGCCTGCTGTCCTGTATTCCTGGAGCCTCTTGATTTCCCTTCGGAGTTCAAATTCTACTGTTTATTCCAAAAAGAACAAAGGAGAAAAATGGGAAAAACAAAATCAACGTCAATGACCACTTTTGCTGTTGAGTATTTTCAGTAATTCTGCTTTATATAAAAGACTGGGTAGTTCCATTTGGGGAATCCTATTTGTTGGTAACATCTCATTAGAAATTTTACCCAAGAGCTGAGAAAAACCTCCTCCAGCTGTCTTCCAGCTGCTATCTCCAGCTGGAGACAGCAGCAGCTGCAACTGTCTTAGAAAACTTACAGTGAACTGGCTGAACTCATTCAGCTTTAGAAGTAACAAACTTTTTAAAACAACCAAATTTCCCTGCTCTATTTATCCTGTGTTAAAAGTTCTACCACACAACCAAATTTCTTTTATGAAATCTGTCTCTGCTATGGCCCTTATGCAAGGGAAGGACAAAAGCTCTGTGCTCAAGTCCCAGATAATTTCTTTCTCCACAGACACAAAAGAGCATTGTGTTTCCCATAAACCAAAGATTTCTGCTTCCTAGAGCACACAGATCAGGTTGCACGGCCTGGGTTATTACGTAATAGAGCATTCAAATTTGGGTGCTTTGAAACAGAGGATGAAGGAAATGCCTGGACAATCCGTGGGGTGTAGTTCCTTGGAATGACACATAAACTAGGGATGGCACAAACTGGGACAGGGAGTAAAGGATCAGTCACCTAGTATAAACCATACAAAGAATAAAACCAGACAGGGTGTTTGGTGAGGACAACCAATCTGGTTCAGATAAATGCCTATGATGCATGTAAGAAATCTGCATAATGAGAACAGGATAAGAGCCTTGGTAAAATACTTTCCCAGAACTAAACTTATGTCAAATACATAAATCTCACGTTGAAGGGTACAGAATAAACCACCCCATCCAGACCTCTTTCAAGACGAGGCTTTCCTTTCCTAACAACTTCAATTTTATAGTGAAAAATCAAATAACTGGGTAGAGCTCTCTCAGAGAAAAGGCAAGAGAATGATGGAAGAACTAGCTCCATGAGTTATCTAACTCTTTAAAAGTTATCTAACCACTTTAAAAAACTAGTTTTAAGCCCTGGCTGGTGTGGCTCAGTAGGTTGGAGCATTGTTCCATGCACTAAAAGGTTGTGGGTTTGATTCCCAGTCAGGGCACATATGGGAGGCAACCGATTGATGTTTCTCTCTCACATCGATGTTTCTCTCTCTCTAATTAATTAAAAAATATATCCTCAGGTGAGGATAAAAAACAAAAAACTAGTTTTAATACTAAAATATTTATGAACAAATAATATAATATCTGGGATTTGTTTCAAAATAATCCAGGTGAAGGTGGGAAGGGAGTGGCAGAGATGACACTGGTTTAGCCATGTGTTGACAACTGTTGTAGCTAGGTGATGGACACATGGGGGTTCATTACACTATTATCTCTACTTTTATATATAGCATTTGAAAACTCTCATAACAAAAAGTAAGGGGAAAACTACTCAACTACTGTTTATATGGGGAAAAAAGAAAGCCATTAGGCTTTTTAACTTCTTTTCTCCTACCCTGAAAGTCCCGAATTTATTTCATGGTAATAAAGGGAAACAAAGACAAAAATATTCATGTATTTATTTACAGAACTTCACATAAAACACACCATTATCTCTCAAATTTATATAAACACTCTCTCTCTCTCTCTCTCTCTCTCTCTCAGACATGCTCAAGGCTCAAAACCACCTACATGCATGGCTTTCAATGAACTTGTCATGCTCCACTGGCCCCACAATCCTTGCAAATCGCCTCATTGTTTCATAAAGGTCTTGGACCTCCTTGGGATACCGCCGTTCCATTACTACAGAGAAAGTAAAACATAACCATGTCAGAGAATATAGGGATTCCTAAGTTTTCTGCATTTCTTTTACAAGAACTGAAATGGAAGGACATTATTCATAACCTCACATGACTAACTTGACCATGACAGGAAGCAAACAGGAAAGCTAAGAATGCAAAACACTCATAATAACAGCATCACAGTGACTATCACATAGGGATGTTGCTATCACTGGAGAGCATCTGCACTACTGAGCACCTTGATGACCTCCACACCTTACCTTACTCTCTCTTATCTGTACAGGGGCAGGAATTGCTGGCAGTAATGGGGAAAGACAATTAAAGGCAGATCATGCATTTCTTAGAAACAATGTTGGCCAAATTTTCTGGTATTAACTTCTGTAGGAAAACAATGGATGTGCAGACACAAGAATCCATCTAGAAGAGATTAGCCTGGAAAGTGTGTGATCTCTTGTATGCCTCACCAAAAATCTTCCTCCTACCTACACATACTCGTGAGGCACATAGTATTTCTTCACTAAACTCAATTAAGTACCACAACTTAATTTACTGCTAATAAAGTTATATTTTAATAATTATCATGCAAGTAAATGGTCACATAGACAGGGTAGCTAGGGTCAACGACTTTGAGGATCACTACTGACCAAATGTCTAATAAAAAGAGGTATCAGCAAAGAAGATGGGAAATAAAACCCATCAACAATAACTAGTAGGGTGGAGCAGCCAGGCACTCTCAAAGTGTTACTCTTCATTTCAGTCAGATAATCAACAGTAACTAGGTTAGCCCGGCTGGTGTGGCTCAGTGGTTGAGCATCGACCCATGCACCAAGAGGTCGCTGGTTCGATTCCCAGTCAGGGCACATGCCCAAGTTGTGGGCCCAATCCCCAGTGAGGGGCATGCAGGAGGTGTCCAATCGATATTCTCTCTCATTGATGTCTCTATCTCTCGCCCTCTCCCTTCCTTTCTCTCTAAAATCAATAAAGAAAAATTATAAAAATTAAAATGGAATTGCCTTAAAAAAAAAATAGTAACTAGGCTAGTTCTGTCCACCTCTGACAGTTATTTAAATTAAGTCCTCTTTTTAGATGAATCTTTTCCCTTGCAGGAGACATTCTTATCTACAAATTCTAGGAGCCAATTTAATGAGCACCCACAGATCGATTATTTTCACTATTAACGCTCCCCACCTTTCCCTGCCTCTCACTACAGGGATAATATAGAAGAATTTGGAGTATAATTTTAAAATTTGCTTAAAAAAAAAAAAACAACCCTCTGCCTACCATATTAAGGTCACATGTACATTCAGTATAATGGCCAATAAAAACCTCTGAAACCACACTGCATATGCCACTTCTTTCTCAGAAGCAGCCTACAGTTAAAAAAATAATAAAGCTAGCCCGGCCAGTGTGGCTTAGTTGGTTGAGTGTCATCCCATGTACCAAGAGCTGGTTGGATTCCAGGTCAGGGCACATGCTGGGGGTTTCTGGCTCAATCCCCAGTAGGGGGCTTGCAGAAAGCAGCGGACTGATGTTTCTCTCTCATCAGTGTTTCTTTCTCTCTCTCTAAAAAAAATCAATAAAAACATATTAAAAAAAAAAAAGAATAATAAGGCTAAACTGACCTCTCCACCAGCTGAGATTAGATATATGTAAGAGTCGAGGTCTACTATAAATAAAGGATAAAAAAAAAACTAACCCTATTATGAAAAGCCCAGGAATTCAGACAGAGGAACCCTGTGGCTACCAGTATTGACTAATTATTGTCTATAAAAAGGGCAAAGGAAATCTGCTCCTGAGTTATTTTTGCAAACCCACAGCTCTCAATGAGGATGAGGTTAAACAGGCAATCTCGTACACTGGCAGAAGGAATATAAACTGATATAACATCTTTTGTAAGGCAACCTGGCAGCAAGTATCAAGAGTTTTTAATGATCATACTCTGGCCTATTAATTTCACTTCTGGGACTCCAAAAAAAAAAAAAAAAATCTAAACATAAACAAAGTTTTATTCACCAACAAGTACATCATTGGCATTATTTTCAATGATTAAAAAAAAAAAAAAGGGTGCTAAATATCTAATAATAAAAGGCAGGTTAAGCATATTATTATATATGTATTTATGTATATATACAACATATTAGGTAACTGTTAAAAGTGACATCCTAGCCCTGGCCGGTTTGGCTCAGCGATTAGAGCGTCGGCCTGTGGTAGAGAGACCCGGGTTCGGTTCCCGTTAAGGGCATGTGCCTCGGTTGCAGTTTGTCCCTGGCCCTGGTTGGTCGTGCGGGTGGCAGCCACTCAATGTGTCCCTTTCACGTCGATGTTTCTCTCTCTCTCTCTTCCTCTCTCTCCCTCCCACTCTATCTGAACAAAAAATGAAAAAATGTCCTCAGGTGAGGATAAAAAAAAAAAGTGACATCCTACAAACACCACAATCACATGAAAAATGTGTAATGGAAAGTGAAAAAAATAAAGGACATAAAATGTAACATATTTATGATCATAACTATATTAAAAGACAACCTGTGACTGGCTGACCTGAACCCTACAGGGGCATAGAGTATCAAAACCTATGAGTCTATCAACTAGGATTTGAACCACAATAATAATTAGGTAATTTTACAAAAAAAAAAAAAAAAGAGTATTGTGACATACAACTCTTATAAACATTTTAATTTAAATACTGCAATTACTCTGAGATCATCATTCTTATTTACTAAACACACTTTACAGTGCAGAAGAAAGAGTACAGGGACTCTTTCTGCCCAGCCTAGGTATCTCCAATATTTAAGAGTAAGGTTAGCATTAAAAAAATAATAAATCCTCCTAAGTTTATTATTACCATCATACAATATTAAATGTCATTTTATTTGTTTGTCTACTATGATACAAAATAGAGACATCACTTTCTGTTGATTTTTCCATAGAAAGATTTTCACAACCTGGTGTTCAAGGTTATGTTTAATATACAGTTCCAAAACATGACCCTATCCAGTTCCAGAAAATGACTCATTAATACTCATGCTGTAATTACTATACTGATTAAAAAAAAAAAAAAAAAAAGAATTCTCGTGCAAATGTGAACTATTTTAATGGTTCTTAACTCTTACTATTCAACAGAATCACCTTGAAGACTTTTATCTTTACTTATTTATTGCCTTAAAGACTTTTTAAAAATACAGATGCTCTATCTCTACCCCCAGAGATTTTGACTTAATTAGTTTGGGGTGACACCCTGGTATCAAAATTCTTTAAAGCTTCCTAGGTGATAATATACAACTTGGATTAAGAACTACTACCATAAATGATTTAAAACTATTCAATAACGTTGAAAAAAATGTTTAAATAAAGAAAACAGCTAATACTTACACTGAAACTTCCTAAGGTTGATTAATCCATGATCTCTTATAATTCTAGAATGAAAACCACAATAATGTTTATTATACTTAGTTTTACATTTAATAATGTTTTCCACATGCAGCTTTTATTAGATATCCTAAACTCTATGAGGCAAAATATCGAGGTCCAAAGAAGTCACTCCCCAAAGTTCTGCAGGTCTGTTAGCCACTAACACAATTTTAGGCTCTCAAGCATACCTTTTTCCTCTCCTTGAGCTTGGCAGACTCTCAATAACTATTTGTTGTTTGAATGAATCAATCAATAAACACTTACAAATACTGAAAAAACCATGTCTATAACTTAAGACAAGACAGAAGGGAATCTGTGTTCACGTCATAGAAATTAATCTATTCAGCTTAGGAAATTTAAGGGAAACCTGTTAACCATAAAAGGGCACCATGACCACACATTCAACATTTACAACTGTTCATTCACATAATGCTTTGAAACTACTTGAAATAAATATTGTGTATGTTTAATGGAAGAGCATCATAAAACATAACATTTAATAGCAACCTCAACGACTGAGTTCTACAATACAGTCTAGCTCTAATTGCGTGTTTTCAGCAAAACAGAATTTAAATAAACCATGCAGAGTTCTGTGTCTGGAACCTTTGATTTATACCAGAGATATTCATGACTAGCAATGAAGCCTCTCATAAGAGCAGCTGGGTAAGCTTCTTCTTTTTTTTTTAAGTAATCATCTTTTAAAAAATATATATGTTTTTATTGATTCTTTAGAGAGAGAGAGGAAGGGTGAGAGAGATAGAAACATCGATGTGAGAGAGACACATCAATCAGCTGCCTCCTGCACACCCCCCACTGGGGATCAAGCCCCCAAACCAGACATGTGCCCTGACCAGGAATCAAACCGGGATTTGTCAGTCCATGGGATGATGCTCAGTTCACTGAGCCACACAGGCAAGGGTGGGTAAGCTTTTTCAGCAATCTCAGAAGCTAACTCCAGACATGCAGAGAGTAAGCTTTACTTTAGATCACAAATTGGTCCCTCAACAGTGCCTCCCAATTTCATTAATATAGTTTTTCCCAAGTTCCATTCTTTTTTGTTGTTGTTGTGATGCCACTGTGCCTCCAGTTAGCAACACCACATGTTAGTAACATGCCTATACATACACACACACACACACACACACACACACACACACACTCACAATCTCTGCATACCCTTCTCTGAACTGTTAAAGTCTCTGTAATCCAACAGGGGTCTGGGATCCATAATTTCTCAATCTGAATGTATGTTTTTTGTTCTGTTGCAAAGAGAAGGAATAACCAAGAGTGCCTGAAACTTGTTTAGAATTTCCTTTGAAATTCTTTTACATAAAAGAATTCTCATAAAAAAGTATGCAATTACAATAAGAACATTTAAAAAACCATAACAACTTAGTAACATCTTAAATTTATCTTGTTCCTTTTTTCCTTAAAACAGTGCACCCACATTATTCATTGGTTATCCATACTTCAAGAAAGGTTAAGGAGAAGGTAAAAACAAAACAAAACAAAAACCCAACAGGTATTATTACCCCATTTGATAGATGGAAAAATCGAGACCCAAGGAGTAAGTGTCTTCCTCAAGGTGACAAAATGAGCCACAACTGGAACATTCTTACAGGCTAAATGTATATGTGATCAGTAGTCCAAAGCTGAAAGAAGGCAAGATATAGTTTTCTATACTTACTTTTTCCGCCTTTGTCTTTCCTTTAACCTGGAATGGTAGATATCTACTACAGCCATCTTCAGAGCTTTAAATGAATAAATACATATAAATAAAGTGAAGACAAAAATAAATCTTTTACCCAAACTTTGAACCTCATATTGCCAACTATTCTATACTCACTCACTGGTCTAGGAAGTTTGTCTCTTGGAAACAAAAATATCCTATGATACTGAATTTCTTTCTTTCCTTTTTTGTTTTTTAAAAAATTATTTATTGATTTCAGAGGGGGTAAGAGAGAAACACAGAATTGTTGTTCCACCTATTTATGCATTCATTGGTTGACTCTTGTATATGCGTTGACTGGGGATCCAACCTGCAACCTTGGTATATTGGGACAATGCTCTAACCAATTGAGCTACCCGGCTAGGGCTGCTGAATTTCTTTATCAGTAAAATTTTTCCCCCTTCTCGTTCACCTTTGAGATCTTTAGGGCCCTCCTACTTATGCAGAAGCATCCCCACACAGGCCTCACTATGTGGAGAAATGGCTATAGGTAAACCTTACATTTCTTTAAGTAGATTAGCAAAGGTACCTCAACTCTTCCTTTGCAAACTGGTCATAGTTTGGGTGGATCAAGTTAAATAAGCATTCTAGGAACCTCCTGGAAGGAAAAGGATTGATTCCCTAACTCCTTTGACTAGGGTGGCCACAAAGAGATAGAGGCACAGAATGGGGGGCGGGGGGAATGGCAATGCTTCAGATGAAAGAGACAGCAGCAGAGGCTAAGGAGGAATCAGTCCTGAGCTGGGCCTTGAGAAATTAAATCCTTGAGGCTCAGGCCTTTTGCAGAGTGAAGCCCTCTCTACTGAGTGCATCACAGGAAGACTCCTTGCCTTGAAGAGCCCTTGTAATTGGCAAAGGGCCCTGCTCCAGGACCTGAACCTCTGGCTAATTTACATTGACTGGGTATACCTCAGAGTTTAAAGGGGAGGAAGCTGAAAGCTAGAAGGCATAGCTAGACTTTTAGACTATCTACTTGCCCTAAGGATATTCTCAGATTAGAAAGAAGAAATACGAAAATCTAACATGCTGGGCTATGAACAGATGCATTACATATGTCTATAACTTCAATCACTGGGAAATGACCAGAAATACTTTATATAGGTCATTCTCCTTTGGATCTGAGATAAAAATAACCTAAGTTCTAGCTGGATGATCTGAAGAGGTGAGAGAATGCAATATTTTTTAAAGTTTAAGTATATATAAAAACAGTATTAAGTACCATGAAAATTTTTTTGTTCTTTTCTAATAAGTTCAAAAATTTAAACAACATTGTTTCTTCTTTTTCCTTATAACTGTCCACAAACTAAAAATAATTTCAATTAATCAGGGCCAAGATGTAAGGCAATGGTTTTCAAACTTTTTTTAGGTAGCAGACCTCTTTCTACAAATGAACTCTTTCTTGATTTATAGGGTGGTTCCATATGAAAGCCCAGGTACCACAGAATGCCCCATACCCTGACACTGTTTCTAACAATTGCTGTGAATGATAGGCTCTAGAATGCTATGCTGATGGAGAGATACTTCACATGCCTGTGTGGTGGAAAGGAGGATAAGAGGAGGGAGAGGGGATGTGTCTCTGAAATGCAGTTTAACCTAACACAAGTTTTGGATTCTATTTCTTATGACAAGTAGAAGTAGGAAGTCAATAGTTCAATGTAGAAAGAGAAGCAAATATAATAGCTAAGTAAATAGCTAAAATACACAGAGTATTTATCATGTTCCAGGCTCTTTATGTGCCTTATCTCATTTATCCACCCAACAATGAGATGAGCTCAGTAGGAAAGAAACTACTTGATGATACAGTGGAAATCACTGCGAATTTTGACAAAATATTTTTGGAATTTTTCTAAGACACTAACTTACCATGCTGTTTCCTGAGATTTGTGTGGGAATGACTTAATTAAAACAAAACAAAACAAACAAACAAAAAACTGAAGAGACTCTGTTACTAAAAAAATAGAAGTCTATAAATAAATACTGCTGATAATTGGTTCTACGGCTTGATCATTTCAGCAGTGCAACTGGCTCTGGGTAACAAAGGGAAGGAAAGAAACACATAGAAACAAATGAAAGGAGAATTGGAATTCTCCTAGAGAAAAATTCATATTTGAAGCTATCTCTTTTCTTTATAAAGTACACTCAGGTAGCAGCAGCTGATGAAAAGATCTTCACTGCACAAATAACTCAGGAAGGACCACAGCACAGCAGGCAGAATAGAAATAACAAGGCAGATACTGCAAGAATGAGAATCATCAGTTCACATTCTACTTATAGTGACAGGAGGTTCCAGTAAAGTGGACAAAGAAAGAATCAGAGAGCATTAAAAACAAACAAACTGCCCACCCAGTGTGGCTCAGTAGATTGAGCATCGTCTTGTGGACTGAGAGGTCATGGTTCAATTCCTGGTTGGGGCACATGCCTGGGTTGCAGGCTCCATCCCCAGTGGGGGGCGTGTGGGAGGCAGCTGATAGATGTTTCTCTCTCACATGGATGTTTCTATCTCTTTCTCCTTTCGTCTCTCTCTAAAAAATATATATATATATATATAAAATAATAATAAAAATCAATAAAATATATTTAAAAAACAAAACAAAACAAAAAACCTAAAACAAACCAAAACCATGTAACCTATCCACTGATGTAAGCCCTCTGAAATCTCAGCCTTGGGGGAAGAATAGTCCCCTGTGACTATACTGGGTACTGAAAACAAAGTTTCCAAATGGCTGGCCTTAAAATATTTCAAGAAGTGGGCAGAAGTCAGAGGCAGCTCCTTCCCACTGCAGTGTATTTCTAACATTGTTCAAAATAGCTGGCAACATGTTTCTGTTTTCCTGACAGAAGGCACTTACTGTTTGTTTGGCAAGAAAATCAAGTCAGAGGCCTTAACTGCAGGGAAGCCAATCAACATCCCTATTACAACCACACAAGTACAAACCTGTGACTCAGGTATTCCCAAGAAGCAAAGCTTTTTAAAAGTCATTCCCCACCCCCTCAAGCTTTTGGCCAGGAGGTACACAATTAGTTCTGTGAAGGAAAGAAGACTACATGACAAAAAGGTTCAAGTCAGCAACTAGGAGGCCTGAGGCAAGTTACTTAACTTCTTTGTACAGTACCCTGAACGTAAAATGGGGAAATATCTATTCCTACTTCTCAGGAGTAGTTAAGTCATAGGAGACAAAAATGTGAAATGTCACCCCCCCCCACCCCTCCCGCAACCAAAAAAAAAAAAAAGACCCCAGCAACAAACATTTAAGGTGGTAAAGATAATTTGTACAGTATTAAGATCACAGACTTGAAGATGGTTCTGTCACTTGCAGGTTACATGACTTCTGGCAAGTTACTTGATATTTCTATTTCTCAATTTCCTCATCTATAAAATGAGGATAATAATAGAGTTTTGTGAGGATTAAATGAATTCACATGTGTGAAGGGCTTAAGTGCTATATGTATTAGCTATTATTAATAGCATTTATGTCTAAAATGTCAAGCATAAAACAGTCAAATCACTATTAAGGGAAGGGCACTTGCAAAAGGTGAGTGTGCACAGAGATCAGGGTTGATCTCTGATCTACTAACTGTAAAAGGATCTAAAGGCTGACAATATGGTCCAAAGCGGGGGTGGGGGGTGGGGGAGTGGGGGGGAAGCCATGCCTGGCCAAGAAATTTTGCTGAAATTATCTTTCTAAATAAAAGGAGAAAAAACTGTTTTAATGTGCAACCCTGAAAAGTGTTGAACTCACAGACCCAACACACAGGAAGGAGTTTATAATTATAATGCCTCTTGCCTGCTTGGGTTCTGAGATAGCAATGGTTAGAAGATGTT
The DNA here is from genome assembly GCA_030848825.1 of Tadarida brasiliensis. Lineage (NCBI taxonomy): Eukaryota > Metazoa > Chordata > Mammalia > Chiroptera > Molossidae > Tadarida > Tadarida brasiliensis. The sequence goes on from CM061273.1 coordinate 49,064,384, forward strand.
GCACTCAGGGTTTCAGAACCCGTGACTCTGGGGAAGAGGAGTCCACGAATTTATGAGAGATTTTCCCAAATGAAAGCAGATGGTGAATGTTCTCAGGAAAAGGGAACTACACTATGCGTCTGCACTGAAATGCTCACAACATACCATGACACAAGAGAGTGCCAAGTTATGAGTCTTCTGCATCCCTCTTTCTGAACCCATAATTTCTGCCTATTTCAATAAAATATAAGGTGTCATTTAGGGATCCCAGAACTTCCTTATTTTCTTCCTCAGACACTGCTTCACTTGTAGTATCTTCTTTGGGCCCATTCTAAAAACCTTCTGGTATGGTTGGAATGCAGTTCATTATCCCTCCATTGTGTCTCAGGTCTATAATGGACCATTCAAACCCATTTTATTAGACGAATTCCATGAATCACAGCAAAAGTCTGGGTAAGGAAAAGGGCTTGGTAGCATCTGTTGATCTTCCAGATGCCCTGGGATGGAATATAAAAAAACCCCAGCCAAACAGTTTGCTTCCTTCCAGTAGTTATAAGTGAGGAAACATAAAAGGAATGTTGTTAATGCTCCTTAATATTAAGAGTATAATGGTATAATGGAATGGTAATAACGTCATTCTGAATTATGTACCATCTTTCATTGGAGACATTCACACTCAATGACTAATCAATGTCACCCCTTCTTTTTTGGCAGGGGACAAAAAAACAGTAAGCAGGATTCTAAGGACTTGCCCAAGGTCACACAGTGACTCAGAAGCAAGCCCAAGGTTGAATCAGTGTTCTGTTTTGCATAAAATATGTGTCCCTCTGTCTGTTCTAGGTGTGTGTGCTCCTTCTCATTCCTTCCTGAGTCTCCTTGGGCTCCTAGCCCTGTTTCAAAGAATGGTCAGGGAGAAACTGCTTGGCTCAGGGGCAATATGTCCCATTGGACAGTGGATCATACTACCAGAGGAGCTAAGAACTCAGAGCCATAAACAAAGCATCTCTTTATGGCACCAGCAAGTCTTCCCTCTAGTGCTGTGAAACCTCTTTAAAATGTTATCACCTTTTTGGTGATTGTTGGGGGTAGGTAGAGGGGGATGGAAGATGGTATAAGGGGGATAAATAGTGATAAGAAAAAAAGATAAAAAAAGTTATCACCTTTTAAAAAGCACCCATTTTAACATCTCACAGTCCACTACTAGACAGGGAAGGAAAGGGGAATTAGGGGTTATTATTTATGTTATGTTAAAGATACTTAGGTACAATAATCAATAACTGAAGCTATGGTTCCTGTTCAAATGAACCAGAATCAAGTGACTAACAAGGTTGTAGAAACTGTAGGAAGAACACAAATAATTAAAGTATGTTATAGGTTTGAATGCTAACTGAAATAAAAATTGTTAATCAATTAATTGCTTCTTCCTGATTTTTTCCTTTTTCCACTTAATTACAGAAAGTAGCGCAAGTGCACCAGAACAAATTACTGACCTTGCTTCTATGAAGGAGAGTGAAATTAAATACCAACCATTACTATAGTTTTCTTAATAATGTTGAGGCTTAGGAGTGAAGATCTTCAATTAGGGCCTAGAGAAGTGATTCAGCAAGTCTCTTACATACTGTAGCCATTATTGACATTAGAGATCCTGACTTTCAGAAGTTTGATACTTTTGAACAGTATCTAAAAGGATTATATTTATTATTAGTATTATTATTTTTTCCATTCTGAAAAAGAAAGATACAAGCCAGGAAACAATACCATTTTAATTAAAGCTGGTATATATGAGAAGAACTACTGAATGGCAATCTGCACACTTCCTTCAAGGGAACAACACTGGTGAGAAAAGACAATCACATGAGTTACCCAGGGTTGAAAAGAAGAGGTTAGCATGACAACTGAACAAATACAATGACTCTAGTGAATGCCAAAGTAGTTTGCTCTCAAGATTTCCTCTTTTAGTTCAATCTGCGTCACTCTGGCTTTCCTTAAAGTTGTGTGGGAGAAGAGAAATGAAATTTTGAAAATAAAACTGCTCAAGAAATATGAAGAGATAAAATTGTTATGAGGACGCTCTCTTTGTCCTAGATCTGGTGTAACAAACACCTAGGCAGCTCTTCTATGGAGAGAAGAATCAAACTCCCCTTCTAATGACAGGGTAGAAGTTAATGCCACATGAAAACTTGATTTTTAATTCAACAAGGACTCTACTTGCCTTTCCTGCCTGGAATATAGATTTAAGAGAAACAACGAAGATGGTGTTTGGGGAATATAGAATCCAAGGGGGCACTATTCATATTGCATCATATTCAACTCTGGATTGAAGTGAAAGAGAAGACCGGGGATTATTTCAAATATGTAGTTCACTAAAAACAGAAAGAGGGGAAAAAGGAGATTCAATAAAAGTCTAACCATCCTCTTTTAAGAGCCCTGTTGGCACTAACCATTTATGTTATAGCACAAAAGTTGACATAAATCCTTACAGGGCTAATCTTAGATGAGAATTCAGAAATGCTAAAAAATCAACAGTTTTAAGAAATGAGAAATTCCTAGTCTTGGTCTAAAAATCCTCAAAGAATTTCCATTCTTTCCCCTTGCAATGGGAAATTTGGGGTAACAAATCACAGTGAACATTTAGTATCAGCAGTTGTTACTGAAGTCCCAAGGTCTTCACACTGACTCCCTTCCTTCTAAGGAGGCAGTGAGGGCCACAATTACCTCAATGTAGGCTTACCTCAGTCAAAAAAAAAAAAAGATTACACAGTCCAAGGAATGGGATATTCCCAACTACCATTATATACTCAACATTCTCACCAGCAGCACAAATGATTTTTTTCATTGTGGTCAAAACCCAACAACAGGGTAAGGTCAGCAACTTAATCACTAGATTCTGAGTTCCCTTAAGGGCAGGGGACATGTTTTATTCATCCTTATATTCCCAGACCCCAACACAGTGTCATCACACAGTTTGCATCAATAAAAACATTTGTTGAAACAAAATGTTACCATGTAAAATGTCCGAGTCATCTTCAACAAAATCGATGTCTCTCAAGTCCCACTCTGCATAATTGTCAAACTCCTGTTTGGGGAAAAAAATTCCCAACCCAAACTTATCAGCTTTGAGTATTACCTTTACAGTAGCCATGCATTAGAAGCAAACAGAAAATACAAAAGTAAACACTCATTAAAAAGCACTGAATGGGATACAAGCGCAGGATACTGTCACAGCAAGTCACGGGGAAAATCTGAGAGGCTTTCAGTCAGTAGTAACAGCAAAAATGAGAACAGTTATGAGTTCATAAATAAAACCAAAGCTATTGCTCTAAAAATTAAAAGTAGTCTGTTCATAAAAAGTAACCCCAGAAAATCAAACTCTGACTAGATCTTTGGATATGAAAATTGTCTGCATTAATTCATCTACCTTTTTACTACCTTCTGAGGACTCTAGTTATTCAATAATAGTGCTTATATAGCTCAGTGGGTAGGGTAGATCTGTTCATATTCTATTCAATGAGTACAATTCATAGGGGTAGTATCTACGGGGTAGCTCTACAATATGACTTGCTGGGGAAAAAATGCTCACCTGGACATGGCTAGCAAAATTATTTGTAGCTCATCAAATTTTCAACTTACCTCCAGGAGCACTGTAATTGTGAATTAGATAATAAATCAAGAGACTCGTGACTACATTCACACGGCTTTTAACTCCATAACTCAGTGGTTCTCAACCTTCCTAATGCTGCAACCCTTTAATACAGTTCCTCATGTTGTGGTGACCCCCAACCATAAAATTATTTTCGTTGCTACTTCATAACTGTAATTTTGCTACTGTTATGTCTTAGGTGACCCCTGTGAAAGGGTCGGTCGCGACCCACAGGTTGAGAACCACTGCTATAACTGAACAAAGAACATGTAGTTTTTATATACATTTGTCATTCTTTATCTTATAAATACTGGACAGGGGTCAGCAAACTACAGCCTATGGACAAATCCAGCCCATTGCCTTTCTATATAAACAAACTTTACTGGAGCACTGGCATGTTCATTTGTTTATATATGGATGCTGCTTTTGCAACAATAGTGGCAAAGTTCAGTTGCAAAAGAGACTTTTTAGTCTACAAAACCTAAAATATTTACTATCTGGCACTTAATAGAAAAAGTCTGCCAACCCCTGATATAGTACAACCATGACACCCCCTATATATGGAATGACAAGCAGTCTACAGAGACCCCATAGCTACTAGGAAAATGGGAGCCAACACCAATGAAACTTAAGGAACTTGTCTGAAGAATTTTTACTGTTCTACATGTGAAAATGTTTACAAATAAAGGTACCCAAATAGAATAAAATGTGCCTGCATAAGGCCCTACAAATGACACTACTTTGAAAATCTTTTTTTTTTTTTAAGTGGTATGGAACCTATGGGTAAGAGATACAAGCAAGCCTCATCGGAAACAAAAACAAGTTTCTCCTACCTCAATGAAATCTGCTCGAGCTGGCATGTATCCTGCCATGTCCCGAGAAAGCAAAGAGTCAAAAGTAGGTCGGGGAGGGTCATCTGCAGCTGGAAGAATTTAGAGTTTTTCTTATTTACATTACAAAATATTGGCCTTTAAAAAGTGACACACAAATAGTCCTCATTTACACTCTGAAATATATATATATGTGTGTGTATATATATACACACACACACACACATATATATATGTATATATACATATATATATATTTTTATCCTCATCTGAGGATATTTTTCCATTAATTTCCAGAGAGAGTCGGGGGGGGGGGGGAGAGAAAGAGAAACATCAATGTGAGAGAGACATATCGATTGGTTGCCTTCCGCACGATCCAGACCAGGGCCAGGGATCGAACCACAACTGAGGTATGTGCCCTTGACAGGAATCGAACCCATGACTCTTTGGTCCACAGGCTGATGCTCTAACTGCTGAGCCAAACTGGCCAGGGCTACACTCTGAAATATTTTTGTTTAGAGAAAGACAGTGTCTGATTGAATAAATAAAATTTTTATAAAACGAAAAGTGAAAAAGATAAAGTATTATAAAATAGATTGATTTCTTAAAAAGGAAATTAAGACTTAAAGAATCCTTTAAGTAAATGTAGGAAAATTCGCTCTGCTTTTTGCTTTTAACATAAAAAAAAAACAAGAATCTTTTCTTCTCTTTTATTCCTCACCAGAGGATACTTTTCTATTTATTATCAGATAGAGTGGGAGGGAGGGAAACAGAGAGACAGAGAGAAACATCGATGTGATAGAGCCACATCAACTGGTTGCCTGCCGCACGACCCAACCAGGGCCAGAGACTAACTGCAAAAGAGGTACGTGCCCTTGGCCGAAATCAAACCTGAGACTCATTGGTCCATGGGCCGAGGCCCTAACCACTGAGCCAAACCGGTCAGGGCAGATCTTTTCTTTAATATTACAGAACATAGGTATTCACCCCGTTTCCTTCAGCATCCTTATGCTTTAGGACAAATCTCAATTTGTAAATCTTATCCAACTGAGAGGCATAAAACACCCCCTTAGATTTGGAAGTTAGCTGGAATTGAGTCCCAGCTCTAACATCCACTAGTCCCCTAACATCCACTTGACCTTGTACAAATTATTTAACCTTTCTGAATCTGTTTCCTCATGTGTAAAATAAAAGCACTTGCTCTGCCTAGCTCACTGGGTTTCTATGAGGAACAAATGGTCTAATGGATTTGGGAACAGAGCACTAACATACAAAGTACTATCCAAATAGGAGGTATCATCAGGCTTTGAGTTAGTCAGCTCTGAAACTATTTCTAGAGAGTATGAGGAAAGGGAGGGAGGAAGGGAAAACATTCATATTTAATTACTTGAGCTCTGGGAGTCATTGAGGAAAGATGTCCATTTATAATTCATCATGGTTTTGGTTATGTTTTGTTAGAAGACCCATGGGTCTCTCAGCCACATGAGATTAAAATTTTAAAAAATGTGTGCTATTATTGCCACAACTAAGTGAACAAAAATAACAAACTGCTTCCTGGACTTAACACTGGGATGATTAATAATTAATGATAATGAGTCAAATACCGGACTTCCTTAGTAACTAATGTCTACAATCATAAACCCTCCAAAGGGATTGTAAAAAGCCGTGTGTTCACAATAGCACAGAAAGTTTGGTGCATTTTGCACATCTCACCTCACAGAAGCAAGCATTAAAGTTATAAAAATGTTCAAAAGTCTCAGGGTAACTACAGGCACCCTGACATCCAGTACAGAACTCTTGACTTCTGGGAGATGTCCCCTCCTTGCCCCATTATATCCCTGATTTGTAATGGCCATGCCAACTCCTCCTATCTTTTGTAAACTTGTTAGCTGTCCAAATCATCAAACCATTATCTATCTGCTATGCAACAGGGTCCAAAGATGACCTAAGTCTCTCTTTAAAAAAGGGAGACACTTACAGTGAAATGGAATGGCTGTGTCAGCAGTTTTTGCCTCCTCTGCTTGCTTCAGGTTCAGCAGGGTAGATGCAAATAGAGGGTTGTTGATGAAATGCTTCATATAGTGCTTTTCACACTCCTCCTTGGTCTTGGTACACATCTGATTGGCCACATCCTGCCTAAAGGAATGTGAGGAAAAGAGAAGGGAGTAGTGCTTTCAACTATACATAATGATAAAAGCAAGGTTTGTTCTTTCCAAATTTTAAGTCCTATCCATATAATGCCTGGAATTTGATACCTCCAAACTGGGTACATAGAGCTATCAGCAGAACAGTAAGACAAATATAAGCCTAATATTGGTGTGATCTGATATTCCAAATCCTGCTATTCAGATATAGAAACAATATCTGAAAAGCCCTTTCCTTTCCACCAGAAGAAGGGAAAAATGACTAGAAAACTTGTAATTACCCTGTGAGCTAGGCCCCAGGGAAAGAATTGCTATAAATAATAACAAGCCACTTCGAAACACTAAAAACGTAGGTAAGTTTAGTTTTATATTTGCATAATGTTTACAAAACATTTCATGTAAACAAACATTTCTTGACTAGCGCTCTTACAATAGGCCAAGCATAAACTAGAAACATTCACAACATAATTTAAATTAATCCTACCATTAACTGTGTGATGTGAGTACTATCTCAATTTCACAGATTAAAAATAATGGGGCCCAAAGACACTAAAAAACTTGCTCAAGAAGACAAAGCACATAACGACAAAGCCAGAATTTGTTCTCAAGACTCCTGAATCCTAGCCCAGATGATGAAGAGGTAGAGGTGAAATCTCTCAAAGTTCCCTCTCAACCTCTCTCTTCCACAGCACTCTACTTTTTCTTCTCCTAAGGCACCATGTTCTGCTTTGTGTACTTCAATCATATATATAGAATACATGTATTTTATAATATATAGATTTTAATTCCCATTCTAGATTATAAGGTTTTTGAGAGCAGGGTGCTATAATTCTTAACTCTAGCATCCTCACCACCAAGCTTAGTGCCTTACCCACAGTGGATAGAGAAACAAAACTCTTTTTGTGGTTTTTGCTAAGAGGGAAGGGGGACAGGGAGGATTAGCCCATTTTTGAGCATTAGAATGGCAAGCAAAAAATGAAAAACCAAAAAGGCCGAAGATGACTACCAAGTGTCTCATGAGTGATCACGTTTTCTATCTTCTTTGGTACTCCCTATTATATACAATATTTTATGATACTTAATAAATGCTGAATAAATAAATACAAGCAAAATGTGAACTGAACTCAAGTCTCCTTCTTCAGGGTCCTCAACGTAAGGGAGGCAGCATAGTATATTCTATTAATATCAGGAAAGATTATATACACTAGGAAGTCAGGACAGGGTGGATCTACTAAAGAGTCCTTCACTAATAAGCTATGTGATCATGAGAGATCATTTCAAGTCCCTAAGCTTCATATTCTTCAGGAACAAAATATATTTAATAATGCCTCTGCTATCTAGTTCACAAAATGGTATTATCAGTGTCAAAGTACTCTCAAAACAAAAGGACAAAAATTAAAGCAGTGGTATTATTATTAATGCTGTTGCTACCTAGGGCAACAGCAGTGACTGCTGTTCAATTCTGCCAAATTTGGACTAAGGCAGGTACTTGAAAGCTAAAAATAGGGAATAGCAAATAGGAAGTCTGTCAAACTTGAATCTTAGGTAAGCTATGGTTATCTAGGTAAAGTCTGACTCAGTTAAATGATGAGGGCATCCACAGCCAAGAATTCACAGAATCAGAAAGGAGCAATGACTATTGAGTCTAAACTTCCCCACTATTCATAAAGGAATAACCAATCTTCCCTGTATTGACACATTCAAAATGGTCTTTTAGGGCTGCCCAGTCACAGACCATGAAACATCCCATATCCCTGTGAGGCATTTTAGTGGACTTGTCTCTAAGTTATGGGTCAACAGAAAAGCAGTATATGAACCACCCAACATATGACCCTCAAACTTCTTTTTCTGAGGCTCCTCCCTTTAACCTTCAAGAGCACCTTCTTCTCTGAGCCCACTAGAGCAGGACAAGCCCTAACACCAAGCTCTTACCAATTTCCAAAGCCACAGTCCATCACAGCTTCTAAAAGGGCCATTTCTTCTTGCGCAGTCCAGCTGGGGTCAAGAACAGGAAAATCTGAGGTCTAAGAAAGAAAGAGTTTTGCCTAAGTACAGATATAGAAGTGGAACCCAGCAACCTCATAATGTATTTTGTCTTAAAAAGAGTAAATTCCTGCCCTGGCTGGTTTGGCTCAGTGGTTACAGTGTTGGCTTGTGGACCAAAGAGTTGCGGGTTCAATTCCTGGTCAAGGGCATGGTACCTGGGTTGCAGGTCCGATCCCTGGCCCTGGTTGGGGTCGTGTGGGAGGCAACCAATCAATGTGTCTTTTTCCCATTGATGTTTCTCTCTCTGTCTCTGTCTCTCTCTTCCTTCCTCCCTTCCACCCTAAAAAAAAAAAAAAAAAAGGAAAAATATCCTCGGTTGAGGATTAATTTTAAAAAAAAGGAAAAATCTCCTAACACTGTTCACTGAAAAGGTCTAGAAACAATGACCAACGCAGTAGCAATGAGTACTTCTATTTCCTAGTATGCAGTCTCTAAGTACTATTTTCCATCAAGGGTTCCTTAAACAAAAAGCTGATTCCAGCTTTGGGTCAGGAAATGTACAAGATGAGACTGGAATGAACATTTTGTCATAGAGAGCAAAGAAGCTGTCAAAGACTGTAAGTATCATGTCAAAAGGATTCAGGGACTAACTTGTAAAGGTTCCCACTAACCAAAAATGGAACATTTTGAGCAATTAATAGGATAACTGCAAAGACTGGCACACATAAAATATATAAACATCTAAAGGTGCCAGGAAACCAACTCAAATTTCAAAACCAATAAAAGAGAGGGGGAGAAGGAAGGAATAATCAAGCATCTATCCTGCTTTTCCTATCTTTCCTATACAAACTTTACCTAAGGGTGATCACGTAGATAATGATATGAACTATCTTCTTATAGAATTTATCTCAAATTGAAAGGAATAACAGAATTAAAAGATAACTACTTTGTGCCTGGCCAGTGTGGCTCAGTGGTTGAGTATCGACCCATGTACCAAGAGGTTGCCAGTTCGATTCCTGGTCAGGGCACATGCCCAGGTTGTGGGCCAAATCCCCACTGGGGGACAAGCAGAAGGCGGCCAATCAATGTTCTCTCTCATCAATGTTTTTATCTCTCTCTCCTTTCCTCTCTCTCTAAAATCAATAAAGAAGATTTAAAAAAAAGACAACTACTTTGCAATCCCTCTTCAATAAATTAATAGATCTAGACAATGATCATAAGTGAATCAGATATAGCCAATAGATCTAACTACCAATTTATAGGAAACACAGAAGACAGAAGAACACATTAGTCAGCAAAATCTAGCCTGTATTAACATCTATTAAGACAAACAACCCAGTTTTTAAAAAATCAAACTATGAGAAATGAGAGAAAGTGAGGGAAGACTGGGGAGGAGAAAAACCCACAGAACAGAAAATAATATGAGGTGACCAACTGGAATGTATGGACCTTATTTGCATCCCAAGTAAAACAAATTGTAAAAGTTGGAAAAAAATTCAATGTTTTTATTGATTTTTTTTAGAGAGAGAGGAAGAGAGAGAGAGAGAGAAACATTGATGTGAGAAACATGGATCAGCTGCCCCCTGCACGCCCCCTACTGGGGATGGAGCCAGCAACCTGTAACATGTGCCCTGACCGAGAATCAACAGGGACCTCTCAGTCCATGGGTCAAGACTCAATCCACTGAGCCACACCGGCTAGGCTGAAAAAATATTTTTATGATACTGCTACACACTCATGATAGCCAAAAGAATAATTAAAGTAAAGAAACTGACAGTATCAAAAGCTGACAAGCATGTGGAGCAATCAGAACTCTCAGACATTGCTAGTAGAGGTATAAAATGACACAACCACTTAGGAAACTTTTTGACAGTTTCTTAAAAGTTAATCATTTATTCTCTGACCCAGCAATTCTATTCCTAAGTATTTATCTAAGAAAAATTAAAATATATATCCACAGAAAGCCTTTAACAAGAATGTTCATAGTGGTTTTATTCATAATAGCAAAAAACTAGGCAAAGCCCATGTGTCCATCAACAGAGTGGATAAACAAACTGTTATAGTCTTACCATGGAATATTACTCAGTAACAAAAAGGAATGAACTACTATATACAACATGAATAAATCTCAAAAACATGCTGAGTAAAAGAAACCAGAAACAAATACATACCGTATGAATCCATTATATGTCATTGTAAAATATGCAAAACTGATCTATGATGATAAAAATCAGAACAGTGATTGTTTCAGAGGTGGAGAACGGAGCAGAGATTTTTTAAAAAGCTTTTATGAAATGACTGGGGAAATGTGAAAAGTGACTTGAATTCCTTTTAAATTTTAGAGAGATCCAAGAAAGCATTTATAGCTAAAATGATATAATGTCTGGGAGATTTGCTTCACAATAATTTGAAAGGTGGGGGTTTAGATGAAATAAAATATGAATTCAATATAGTAAAAAACGCTGAGTTGATCATTTTAATAGCCAATGACAGATATATGGGTATACTATGTATGGTAGTTGGTTACAATGGTGGCTCTCAATGAACTTCTAGAATTCACATCGTTGTGTGGTCCCTTCTCATTTAATACAAGGTGGACCTGTGACTTGCTTAAGAAGGCCTAGCAGCTTCCAATTTTGTGCTATTGGGATTCCTGAGCCACCACATAAGAAATCTAGCCTCCTTGCTGGAAAGACCATGTGGAAAGGTCACATGGAGAGAGAGAGGCCCTAAGACTACTAAAGAAGAACCAAGGCCTCAGGTAGGTAAGATGTTTGAGCTAATTCCCAATGAATTCAAACTATCCTCCTGAGGTGCCAGAGTGTGTGAAAAAAAGCCCCTTGAACTTCCAGCCCAGCACATCATGTAGAACTGCAAGTTACCCTCACCATGCCCAATCTGAATTCCTGACCCACAAAACTGTGGGAGATAATAGGGTTGTTATTTTAGGCCACAAAGTTTTGCAGTAGCTGTTAGGTAGCAATAGATAACTGAAACACCATTCTCTCTATTTTAGTATCCGTTTAAAACTTTCTACAGTAAACTTTTAAAAAAGTGACATAAGAGGTCTTCAGATTACACAGGCATTTAGAAATGGTTATATCTTTTGTTAATGACAAAATTACTGGAGTGATTTGTGAAATTACACTACTAAGCAATATCTGAGCACATACTATAAATATGCTTAGCACATGAGGTACTATGAGACCAATAAGAAATTTCAGGGTCTATTTCTATATTGAATTCATAAACCACTCAACCTGGCAAGTGCCATAAATATGAAAGCCTATGCTATTTCTAAAACTGCATTTCAGAATATTAATTAGCCTTCACCAATTGTACTGTGAGATAAACAAGACTTTCTACACCAAAAATAAATGGACAAAATATAGTTTTTCTTAAAGTTTTATCAATGCTATTTAATTCCTGGACCTAATCTCAGCCCCACTGAACCAGAATCTCTAACAGGAGGGCTTAGGAATTTACTTTTTTTTTTTTTTTTAATATTTTTTCTTTATTGATTTTAGAGACAGGAAAGGAGAGAGAGAGAGATAGAGATAGAAACATTGATGAGAGAAACATCGACTGGCCGCCTCCTGCATGCCCCCCACCGGGGATCAGGCCCATAACCTGGGCATGTGCCCTGACCGGGAATCGAATCGGCGACCTCTTGGTGTATGGGTTGATGCTCAACCAGTGAGCTACACGGGCCGGGCAGGAATTTACATTTTTAAGAAGCTCCCAAGTAACGTTTCTCCACTAAAGTTTAAGAATCACTGGTATAAAGGGTGTGGCAGAAAGTGGTGCCTTGACTTGTTCAAGGTTCTGAGAATTATAAGACAAAAATAGGCATAGAACTCAGAAATCTTAACACACCACCCACCACAGCATGAGTAACTTCCAAAAATACAGCACTGTGAGGTGACAAAAGTACTGAAAACCATTTAAAGTTTTCTGAGGCTTCACATGCCAAATAAACAATAACAACAACAAAAACCCAAGTTTTTAGTGGTTTCATGTGTAGAAAGCCAAAATTTGGTCATTATTCCTACTGAAGAAAAGATTCTTCTTTCCCGTATCTGGGAATAGATGACTGGCAGAAAAAGAGGGAGGATTACTAACCTTCTAAAGCTCCCCAAAGTAAAACACAGAATTCTAAAATGTGTTTGTATGGGTGTTGAATATGTGAGAAATGATGATGCAATCAGAAGAAGTAAGTGGACTTGGAGTGAAATTTAGTACCTTCAGCATTATGCAAAAGGCACTGTGCCAGAACAGCTAGACAGCTCATAGTCAGCTTTCTCACAGTGGGTAACTATCAATCTACTCAACTTATACTTAATTATCCTTTAAGGAATTATTTTCACAATTCAAATGAATAAACGTGTATACTGGCTCCAGGCATTCTTGTGTGAATTTGGGAAAAATAAACTAGCTTTCCGAAGATTTGATAATCTTGATGACATGTACTCAAAGCCATAACTACTCCTACCACACTTCATTCATTTTGCAATTAACAAAATGGGGAAAATTTAGTGATATGGAAAGATATTCTACATCATATGTTATCAGAGAAATGCCAATTAAAATGAGTTACACTATAAACCTATTAGAATAGCCAAAATCTAAATAGACAAAATCAAATACTGGTGAGAATGTGGAGCAAAAGGAACTCTCATTCATTGCTGGTGGGAATGCAAAATGGTATAGTCACTTTGGAAGACAGTTTGGCAGTTTCTAAACATACTCTTACCATATGGTCCAGCAATCAAGTCCCTTGGTATTTACCCAAAGGAGTTGAAAACCTGTCCACACAAAAACCTGCACGTGGATGTTTATAGCAGCTTTATTCATAATTGTCAAACCTTAGGAGCAACCAAGATGTTCTTTAGTAGGTGAATAGATAAATAAATTGTGGTACATCCAGACAATGGAGTATTATTCAGCGCTAAAAAGAAATGAGCTATCAAGTCATAAAAAAGACATGGAGGAAACTTAAATATATATTACTAAGTGAAAGAAGCCAATGATACATGTTGTATGTATCACACACACATATTGTATGATTCCAACTATATGACACTCTGGAAAAAACTATGGAGACCATAAAAAAAATCAGTGATTGCCAGGGGTGAAGGGGAGGGATGGATGAATAGGCAGAGCACAGAGGATTTTTAGGGCCATGGAACTATTCTGTATGATACTGTAATGGTGGATACATGACATTATATAATTTGTACAAACCATCCGAATGTACATCAAGAGTGAATGCCAATGTAAACATGAACTTTGGGTGATAATGAAGTATCAATGTGGGTTCATCAATTATAACAAATGTACCACTCTGGTAGGGATGTTGATAATAGGTAGTCTAAGTGTTTGTGGAGATAGGGAATATATGAGAAATCTGTACTTTCTACTGAGTTTTGTTGTGAACCTATAAGTGCTCTAAAAAAACAAAACCTAATATAAAAAAATGTATTCCAAGTCTTATAATTAGTGAAGAAAAAAGTTAGTAGACAAAGCATTTAGAGAGGTAGGGTAAAGGCTAGCTAGTTGGCTGCCAAGAACTCTTACTAAGGAACATTTTTTGATTAATTCATTATGGACCAGGATCTGACTCTCAGCCTTGCAGGCCCAGAAATTTATCTTAACAGAACCCCACAAATAATTAGATTCAGAGATGCTGATTCACCCTTTCTAAACTTTTAAGAAATTGAGGTAGGTATACTATAGTGCCATGGTAGGCATAATTCTAAAGATGACCCCTTCTACTCCGAGAATTCCTGTTCCCTGATTATTCAAACACTAACTACATATTTATGTAAATGGACTCTGCTGATGGGACTAAGATACTAATCTATTAACCTTAACGCACGATAGGAAGAGTATCCTGCATTGGATATTCTAATTTAATCACATGGGCCCTCAAAAGTAGAAGAGGGAGGCATTATTACTGTCAAGTAGATGCCCCAGCCAGCACTTTCCTATAAGAAAGACTACATGGTGAACTACGAGTCACGTAACTGACAACTATCTTGACAAAGGTATACATACCTAACAAGCTGACTAGATATTTATTTTGGCTTATTAAAGTGTCCATTCCTTTGGCTAGAGCTTTGAAGTACACTGCCACTCATTCCTTCTTTAAGAGGTGGTAATACAATTAATCAAAGCACAGCCAAGTCTTATTCTGGCCTATAAGCCAGTCTGTTTCTTCAAAGTGATTTTATGTATTGTATCATTTATTTAAAACTTTACTCTCAAAAGGTAACTAAGTTCCCTGCACAAGGGGAATACAGTACCAGACATAAACATTTCCATTACACCCATGAGCCACATAAAAATACCATTAGCCGCCCTGGCCAGTTTGCTCAGTGGTTAGAGCATTGGCCCGCAGACCAGGGAGTCTCGGGTTCGGTTCCCGCTAAGGGCACGTACCTCGGTTGCAGTTTGTCCCCGGCCCCGGTTGGAGTTGTGTGGGTGGCAGTCAGTCGATGTGTCTCTCTCACATCGATGTTTCTCTCTCTCTCTTCCTCCCTCTCTCCCTCCCGCTCTATCTGAAGATAAACGCAAAAACATCCTCGGGTAAGGATTAAAAGAAAAAAAAATACCATTAGCTAAAACACATCGACAACACATCTACTATGTTTATCAATGAACCTAAAAAGCAGCATATCAGTAAATCTCAAAAAATGCTTCCTTTAAATTCTAAATTTTATTTATTTATTTTTAATATGTTTTCATTGATTTTTTAGAGAGAGAGGAAGAGAGAGAGAGATAGAAACATTGATAGGAGAGAGAGGAAGAGAGAGCGATAGAAACATCAATGTGAGAGAAAAACATCAATCAGCTGCCTCCTGTCCACCCCCTACCGGGGATTGAGCCCACAATCTGGGCATGTGCCCTGACAGGGAATTGAACCGGGATCTCTCAGTCCATGGGACGATGTTCAATCCACTAAACCACACCAGCTAGGCAATTCCTTCTAAATTTTAAACAAAAATCTGAATATATAAAATGATTTTTGGGCCCTGGCCAGTTTGGCTCAGCGGTTAGAGCGTCGGCCCACGGACCAATGAGTCACGGATTTGATTCTGGTCAAGGACCAATGAGTCACGGATTTGATTCCGGTCAAGGGCACGTACCTTGGTTGTGGTTCATCCTGGGCCCTGGTCACTGGGTCATTTGGGAGGCAACCAGTCGATGTGGCGCTCTCTCTCTCTCTCTCTCTCTTTCTCTCTCTCTCTCTCTCCCTCCCTCTCTATCTGATGATCAACAGAAAAGTATCCTGGGGTGAGGAATAAATAAAAAAAACTTAAAAAATAAAATAAAATGATTTTTGGACTTAAAATGTCTTAACAGATCCATAAAACTCTAAAAAACTTACTGGGTAATGATTACGAAATTAAGAAGAGGAAAGAAAAGGGAAAGAGGTAAAGAAAAAAGACTAATTTCCATGCAAGACTTGAAAAATAAACAGAAATTCCCTGCAACTTCATCATTACCATTATTTCATAAGTATGATCACTTTGATGCTTCTTGTACTCAAATCCTCGCGTGAAACACTGCAATAAAGAGGAAAATTAAGTTACCAAAAGCTAATTTTGAAATGCTTTCTTAAAGGACAGAAGATAGTCTCAGGGTACTCTACTCTTGTGATGAATTTTTAAGATTTCATTTACTCTTTTCTGTATCCACAATAGGCTGGTTATATTCATGATCACAGCTTTTCTGTGGCCTCAAGGAGAATAAACAACAATCCGAAAAAAAGACTTTTTCCTAGAACAACTCCTTTGATAAGAGCATAAGCCCTGGAATCAGATTGCTTATATTTGAATTTTGGCTCCATGCTTACCTATTTCAGCAATTCTAAGACTATTTTTCATATTTTAAAACTCTGAAATAAGGATTCATCTTATAATAAAAAGTGTATCACAACTTCCATCCACCATTTTTACATTTCTGAAATTGGGATGCTTCTTATAATCAATAGTGTCTTGGATTCAACAAAATATGGTATTTGTTTTGTAACCTTGAGCAAATTACCTAACCTTCTCTTTGCCTGAGTTTCTTCTATAAAATGGGAATATTAATCATACTTACTTTATTGGGTTGTAGTGGTGGTGATTTAAAGAGTTAATTCATATATAGAACTCAAAATAGTGCCTGGCACAGAGTAAGCACTTATAATTAGTATTATTATTTCCATCATCATCTACAAAATGGTTTGTTCCCTTGTTTGTCACCTGCCCAAAGATTACTCTTCAAGAAGACAATAAACAGTGTGTCATAGGTGCTAGCAAAAGGAATAACCCTTCTATTCTGGTAGTCTCAATATTAACACTACTGGCAAACACAGTGTTAAACATTAGGTTCACACAGAGATGTGAAATATGGGCACACCTCATTTTACTGTGCTTTTGTTTTACTGCACTTCACAGATGTTGTGTTTTTTACAAATTGAAGTCAAGACGCTCCACTAGCAAAAAGATTACAATTCACTTTACTGTGAAACTCGTTTTATCATGGGATCTAGAACCAAACCCATAATATCTCTGAGATATACTTGTATTCAATAGTCTATCTCATCCATCTGCTCTGTTCCCCAACTTTTCACTGGTAAAATGTGTACTGGAAGACTGACTGGAAGGAACAGATTTAATAAAGTATGGTCCTTCTGAGCAACTGATAGTCATCTCTGAATTTATTATATCCATAAAACAAGCCTAGGAGAGCCAGGCCTCTCCTTAATGAGTTACCTGTAAGCAGAGCAAAAAAGGAGGTGGCCCACATTCTGCACACTTGATATAAGGCTCCATGAGGTAGGAGGAGCAGCCTCGGCAAGGTGGTTTATCAGAAGGGTCACCTAGAACAAAAAGAAAAATATACTAGCTTCAAAACACCTTATGATTATCTTAAGAAAGAGAGGGTGAAAATCTGCAAATGGCTACACAGGTAGTGAGCTGTGCCGGCAAGTTCATGGAGACAAGATGAGCTCATTGCAAATAAGAAAAAGCAAAAACTATGTTCCTTTTTATTTCAGGGCAGTTTTGTTCCTCCCTACGGTGTACCTAGTACTTCAAACAGCATCTAAGTAGATATGGCCCCTGCTAAGAAATTTACAAACACAGGTTTTAACTGGAAGTTTCATAATACCCATAACTTATTTTTTCAGGGGAAAAAAAATGTCACATACCTACATCACACATATATATTTATAGATAATGCAAATCTGTCAAAATATTAATGATTGCTGAATACAGGTAGTGGGCAACAAGTAACTGTACTGTTCTTTCAACTTTTCTATAAGTTTGAAATTTTTCAGAATAAAAAGTTGGGGGGAAAAACTCCTTTAAATATGCCTTGGGATATACTACTTTATATTTGAGTTGGGATTTAAACCCAAAAAAGCTCCCTCCCTTTCTCCCACAGTAAGCAGAGAAGATAGCAAACTTTCCACCAGTTCCAACATCTCTGAAATATTAAGGTGAGGAGTACAAACCAACTCTTAGTCATAAAAATGCAGACAAGTATGACCCCAGATGCCCCAAACTCTCCCTCTCTTGAGTCAGGGCAATCTAGCAGAGTAGTTTGTGATCAACATCAGGAGTCTAACATAGGCTTTGAAGGTAGATGAAGGGATTTAATCTGTTTAGCCTGGGGCAGGATTTCTCACATTTTGTAACAGCATTTTCCTTCCTAAAATCTGAGAAACTCTTCAAAGCATCTTTCTCTCCTACAAGGGATGATTACTGTTCATTTGTTTCTAAATGAAGACAAGGAGGAAAACCACAGGGGAAAGAAATGTAATCCTTCTGGCAACAGCTTCAAAATAAACATAAAGAAGAGCAACTACCCTACTTTTCCCATTTAAAATTTTGACACAAAAATAAAAAAAATTGTTTTATATTAAAAGTGCCAGATGCTAATTTTTACGAAATTACTTTCTTCCTATAATCCCTTTATATTAATGATATCAGCTTGTTTTTCCTTCTTCAAACATTCCTCACAAAAAAAATTGGTCACTGACCAAAGTAAAGAGCTTTAAAACTCTTATGTCAAGAAGTAATTCTTTTGTTAACAGCAATCTAATATTTAGTTTAAAAAGTTTTAGCCCTGGCCAGTTTGGCTCAGCGGTTGGAGCATCAGCCTGCGGTCCAGAGAGACCCGGGTTTGGTTCCCGCTAAGGGCATGTACCTCGGTTGCGGTTTGTCCCCGGCCCAGGTTGGGTCATGCGGGAGGCAGCCACTTGATGTGTCCCTTTCATATCAATGTTTCTCTCTCTCTCTCTCTTCCTCTCTCTCCCTTCCACTCTATCTGAACAAAAAATGGAAAAATGTCCTCGGGTGAGGATAAAAAAAAAAATTTATAAAGAAAAAGTTTTAGACAATAAAAGTATGTCATCCTCTATTAACATTTTGACTTTCAACCTTTATTCTATGTGTGTGTGTATTTATTTTAACAAAAGTGGGATACTATACATGATGTTTTGTAGCCTGTTTATTTTTTTTAACTCTCACCCAAGGATATTTTTCCATTGATTTTTATATAGGTGGGGAGTGAGACAGAGAGCGTGCGCACGAAACATCAGTGAGAGACACATTGATTTGGTTTCCTCCCGCATGGTCCCGATTGTGGCTGGGATGAACCGGCGACCCTTTGGGTCCACAGGCCAACACTCTAACTGCTGAGCCAAACTGGCCAGGGCTTGTAGCCTGTTTTTCTCACTTGACAACATATTGTCATCTCTCATGACAGTACATTTAGATCTTCCTCATTCTTTTGCCAGGGGTGGGGAACCTTTTTTCTGCCAAGGGCCATTTGAGAATTTATAACATCTTTCTTGGGCCATACAAAATCAATAGCTGGTATTGATTTTGAGGGCCTTATATGGCCTGGGTTCCCCACCCCTGAAACCCAATGGTTTTCAACTACCCTCTGGAAAGGCATTTTAGAAATCTGAGATGCTTTTTTGTTTCCATAAGGACTAGGAAGCACTACTGGCATTTAGCAGGCAGGGACCAGAGATGCTAGTTACCCTGAATGGTCAAGTCATTACTCCAAAACAAAGAATTGGCCTGTGTCTGTACAACTTTCAAATGTCCCACCAGATATTCAAGTAGGTAAAAAATCTGTTCATAATTACATGACCCAGAACCCAATTTCATATTACATATAACACAAAACGTTTTTCACAGCTTTAATACATATTGCATTTTCCAGGAAAGCAAGTGCACATTCTCCCAGAGGAGACTGCATCTTCTTTTGTTCAAAACTTTTCAAGGGTTATTAAGCTTGTGGTCTTTCTGAGTCACCAATACAACACACATGAATCATTCATTGTGCACGTGTAGTTGTAAGATGCAGTGACTCAACATATGTGTGTAAGCATCTGACTACTTAAGTCATAATGTCTTCTACTGTAATCATGTCTAAACATATTGAGACCCATATTATTTTATTATAAATTGCATTATTTTGTTATAAATTACTTGTCTTTTATTTACCCTTTATATTATACATAGGGCAGTATTGTTTTTATCTTCACTTTATATTTATTTTTTAATGTTGATCTTTTATTTATTTTATTTTTAAATGTTTTTTTAACTTATCTTTATTGTTGAATGTATCACAGATGTTCCTCATTTTTTCCCCATTGCCCCCCTCCTCCCCATTCCTGCCCCCCTCCTGCTTTTCCCCACACTGTTGTCTGTGTCCATTGGTTATGCATACATACATATAAGTTCTTTGGTTTATTTCTTCCCACCCCCCAACCCCCCTTCCCTTTGAGGTTTGTCAGTCTAACAACCAATTTGTACTTCTTAATCCCTTCACCTTTTCACCCCTCCCCCCAGCCCCCACCCATCTGGTGCCCAACAAAAGTTCTCTGTATCTATGAGAATGTTTCTGTTCTGCTTATTCATCTTGTTTGTAGATTCAATTGTTGATAGATATGTATTTACTGCCATTTTGTTTGTTCATATTTTTTTTATCTTTTTCTTCAAGAAGACCCTTCAACATTTCATGTAATAATGGTTTGGTGATGATGAACTCCTTTAGCTTTTCCTTGTCTGGGAAACTCTTTATATGGCCATCGATTCTAAATGACAGCTTTGCAGGATAGAGTAATCTTGGTTGTAGGTTCTTGCTTTTCATCACCCTGAATATTTCTTGCCACTCCCTTCTGGCCTGCAAAGTTTCTTTTGAGAAATCAGCTGACAGTCTTATGGGAACTCCCTTGTAGGTAACTAAGTGCTTTTCTCTTGCTGCTTTTAAGATTCCCTCTTTGTCTTGAACCTTTTGCATTTTGATGATGATGTGTCTTGGTGTGGGCCGCTTGGGGTTCATTTTGTTTGGGACTCTCTGTGTTTCCTGGACTTGTATGTCTGTTTCCTTCACCAAGTTAGGGAAGTTTTCTGCCATTATTGTTTCAAATAGGTTTTCAATTTCTTGTTCTCTCTCTTCTCCTTCTGGCCTCCCAAGATGCAAATGTTGGCACGCTTGAAGTTGTCCCAGAGGCTCCTTACAGTATCTTCATTTCTTTGGATTCTTTTTTCTTTTTGCTGTTCTGATTGGGTGTTTTGTGCTTCCTTATATTCCAAATCGATGGTTTGCTTCTTGGATTTACCTACTCTACTATTGAATCTGTGTATACTATTCTTTATTTCAGTTAGTGCCTCCTTCATTTCTGACTTGTCCTTTTTTATGCTCTTGAGGCCCTCTCTAAGTTCACTGAGGTTCTCACTAAGTCCATTGAGCATCCTTATAAGCAGTATTTTGAACTCAGCATCTGTTAGGTTGCTTAACTCCATTTCACTTAGTTCTTTTCCTGGAGTTTTGTTCTGTTCTTTCATTTGGGACCTGTTTCTCTGTCTGCTCATTTTGGCTGCCTCCCTGTGTTTGTTTCTATGTATTACTTAGCGAGAGGTATAGGGCTAGCTGAGACCAGATGCTGCTCGTTTGAAAGAATTTAGGAAAAGCTGAAGCAGGCTCCAAGACAGGCCAATTCTATGGTAAAGCAACTGGCAACAGCTTGGGTGGGCCTGGAAGTTGGGTGGGGCAAACAGTGTGAGCCAGGTTGCTGGAGTCCCAGATATGGCGGAGTCTGCCGGCCCAGGGAAGAGCTCACCAAAGGAACAAAAGCCTCTGATAGCAGGTCTGTTCAGGAGAAAGCTGCCTCTCCAGCCCTCGCTCCAATGCCAAACAGCTCAGTTCTTCCCCATAAGACTCTGGTGCCTTTCAGGCTCCTTCCTGCACGCTGGAGTCTGGAGGGAGCGAGTCCAAATAAGTCCGTGCGCGGGCCCTTTAAGAGGAGCTGCCAGGGGCTCCAGCTGCCTCAGCCTCAGTCCCGCTGGTTTTTCCAGCCAGAAGTTGTGGGGACTTCTCTTCCTGGCACTGGAACCCTGAGCTGGGCGCCTGCTGTGGGACAGGGACCCCTCAGTCCTCAGGGAGGACCTTCCCAGGCGAGGTATCCTCCTAATTTTTATCCGCCACACATGGGTGTGGGACCAGCCCGTCGCGCCTCCGCCCCTCCTACCAGTCTCGATGTGGCAGCTTCTTTAATTTCATAGTTGTAGGACTTCCATTCAGCTTGATTTCAGGCGGTTTTGAATGATGGTTGTTCTGTAGTTTAGTTGTAACTTTGATGTGGTTGTGGGAGGACGTAATACCGCGTTTACCTACACCGCCATCTTCTTACTTTATTTTTAAAATATGTTTTTTCTTTATTTTTTAGAGAGGAAGGGAGAGATACAAACATCAATCGGCTGCCTCCTGCAAGCCCCCTATTGGGGATTCAGCCCAGAACCCAGGCATGTGCCCTGACCGGGAATCGAACAGAGACCTCTCAGTCCATGGGACAATGCTCAATCCACTGAGCCACACTGGCTGGGCCATTATTGTCTTTATTTCTTTGAAATCATGGTTATAGATATGTTAGATTATCTATGTATTTTATTTCCAAATAGCAAAAGGGGTTTAAAAAATATTACAAAAAGAAATCACTGGGTCTCATAAGGTTGAGAACTAATTAAAACAGTTCCCTACTGGTGGACATTTATGTTGTTTCCAATTATTTACTACTATAAAGAATGCTGCCCTGGCTGGTTTGGCTCAGCGGTTAGAGCATCGGCCTGGGGTCCAGAGAGACCCGGGTCCGGTTCCCGCTAAAGGCATGTACCTCGGTTGCAGTTTGTCCCCGGCCCTGGATGGTCGTGCAGGTGGCAGCCACTCGATGTGTCCCTTTCACGTCGATGTTTCTCTCTCTCTCTCTCTTCCCCTCTCTCCCTCCCACTCTATCTGAACAAAAAATGAAAAAATATCCTCGGGTGAGGATAAAAAAAAAAGAATGCTGAGTCCAGCCGGTGGTGGCTCAGTGGTTGAGCGTCGACCCATGCACCAAGCGGTCGCCAGTTTGATTCCCAGTCAGGACACATGCCCACGTTGTGGGCCCGATCCCCAGTGGGAGGCATGCAGGAGGCGGCCAATCAATGTTCTCTCTCATCGATGTTTCTATCTCTCTTTCCCTTTTACTTCCTCTCTCTCTAAAATCAATAAAGGGAAAAAATTAAAAAAAACAAAACAAAAGAATGCTGAGACCAACATTTTGTATATACAACTTTTCACATTTGTTCCTCAGGATATGTATTTTCCTAGAACTAAAACTGTTGAATGTACAGAGGGTTTTTTATATATAGTCAAAGCATCTTTCACAAAAGTATTCTAGAACTTTTCTATAACTTAGGAGTAGAGAAAGGCTTTTTACCATCATTCAAAATCTAAGGGAATAAAATTTTAACACATTTGAGTGTATAAACAAAGCCAACAAACAAAGAACTCTTTCTTGGCAAATAAACAAACAAACAAAAATCCACCAGAAGCAAAGTAAAAAAGCTAATAAACTGAAAGAAAATACTTGCAAACATATTATAAAGGGCTAAAATCCTCAATATTACAAAGAAACTTTAAAAAGAAAAAAAAAAAGACCAAAAATTCTATTGCAAAAGACATGAAGAGATAATTAGAAAAAAGATATATAAAAATGGCACTTAGCCCTGGCCGGTTTGGCTCAGCAGTTGGAACGTCGGCCCGCGGTCCAGAGAGACCTGGGTTTGGTTCCCACTAGAGGCACATACCTCGGTTGCAATTTGTCCCCGGCCCTGGCTGGTCATGTGGGAGGCAGCCATTCGATGTGTCCCTTTCACGTCGATGTTTTTTTCTCTCTCTCTCTCTCTCTCTCTCTTTCTCTCTCTCCCTCCCACTCTATCTGAACAAAAAATGGAAAAATGTCCTTGGGTGAGGATAAAAAAAAAAAGGAAAAAGAAAGGCACTTAAACATATGAAAAGACATTCAACTTCACTCATAATAAGAGAAATCTACAATGAGATATAACTTCTCACCTATCAGACAGGCAAAAATTCAAAAGCTTGATAATCCTTTCTTTGTAAGGTTGTGGGGAAATAGTCATTCTCATATATTGTTGAAAGGAATGCAAAATGGCACAATTCCTATAGAGGAGAATTTAGCTATATTGAAATAAAACTAATGCACTCAGCCCTGGCCAGTGCTGCTTAATGGTTAGAGCGTTGGCCTGTGTATTGAAGGGTCCCGGGTTTGATTCCCGGTCAAGGGCATGTACCTGGGTTGCAGATTTGTTCCCCGACCCAGTTGGGGCGAATAGGGGAGGCAACCAACTGCTGTGTCTTTCACACCGATGTTTCTTTCACTCTCTCTCTCTCCCCTTTCCCTTCCCCCCTTCCCACCTCTCTAAAAATCAATGGAAAAAATATCCTCAGGTGAGGATTATTAACAACAACAACAAAACCTAATGCATTTATTTAACTTATTTATTTGTTAACTTATGAACATTTAACAATATACCTTCAGTCTTGGGTGATGCAGGAGAGAAGCAAACAAATCCTAAACTTGTTGAAGTAGGTCTGTTTTATGTAGTGGTATGTGCAGAGCAATTCTGAAATAATTTTGGATGTATTAAAAGACAGAGTAAATGAATCAATATGCTGATATTGGGAACCAGGGTTCTCACTCAGGAAAGGACAAACAAATAAAGAATAGGGAGAAACAAGAAAAGACTCTGAAGATAAATTAAGAGGTATTGCCCTGGCTGGTGTGGCTCAACGGTTAGAGCATCGGCCTGTGGTCCAGAGAGACCCAGGTTCGGTTTCCGCTAGGGGCACGTACCTCGGTTGCAGTTTGTCCCTGGCCCTGGTTGGGTGGTGCGGGAGGCAGCCACTCGATGTGTCCCTTTCACGTCGATGTTTCTCTCTCTCCCTCCCACACTATCTGTATAAAAAATGGAAAAATGTCCTCGGGTGAGGATAAGAAAAAAAAAAAAAAAAAAAAAAAGAGGTATCAATGTAAACTCATGATTTATTTTAAAAAGTATCTGTAGCCCTGGCCAGTTTGGCTCAGTGGCTAGAGCATCGGCCGGCAGACCAATGAGTCGTGGGTTCGATTCCGGCCAAGGGCATGTACCTTGGCTGCGGTTCCTTCCCGGCCCTGGTTGGGGTCGTGCTGGAGGCAACCAATCGATGTGTCCCTCTCACATGGATGTTTCTCTCTCTCTCTCCTTCTCCTCCCCCCCCCCCCCACTCTATCTGAAGATACTTGAGAAAATATCCTCGGGAGAGGATTAAAAAAAATGTATCTGTATGAGTTTGTGCATGTTTATGTGAATATGTATATATATTGGTATATATGTTTGGAGCATATATGAACATCTATTTCCTAGCTCTGTGGGCCAAAATACAAAGATACTTGAGGAACAATGAGCAATGACCAGATCTTGGTCTTTAATGTCATTCCCCTCTAAAATGAACCATGGCTCCTCAGAAAAGTGGCTGATTCCAGGGTTAAAACAGAAGTACAAGATACATTTAGAACATGTAGCAGTGCCAAAAAGTGATGGAGGAGGACAGAACACAAGGATGCAGGAGCCAGCTTGAAGGGGCTCACAGTGGTCAAACTGGTACAATCTGAGAATCAAAATAATTAAGTATAATGAATTATAGCCCGGCCAGTATGGCTCAGTGGATTGAGCATCATCCAATGAACCAAGAGGCCACTGGTTCGATTCCCAGTCCAAACACATGCCCAGGTTTCAGGCTCAATCCCCAGTAGGCGGCGTGCAGGAGGCAGCCAATCGATGTTTCTCTCTCACTGATGTTTCTCTTTCTCCCTGTCCCTTCCTCTCTCTCTAAAATCAATAAAAACATATTAAAATAAGTGAACTATAAACTACTGAAAAAATACGAATTCATGTGTCCATACTTATAATAAATAAATAAGGGACACAGGTAGTTTCTTGATTATGGTAGAATGCTAAGTACCAAGCAGTAAATGTGAAGAGTGCTGGATTTGGGGGTGGGGAGGTGAATCATCATTTTGCAACCATAATAGTCAAGATTGGATCAGGCAAAAATCATAAACAGATGCTAAATCTAGTGAGAAATTTCGATGAGCAGAATATTTTATTGCCTGAAAGCGTCTCCCCATGGATTGCTTATTACATGCAAGAGAAAAGATAAAAATTATACAGTAGAGAACTCAAACAGACACCTTGACTGGGTTTTCAAAATCCACATCACCAATGAGGGGTAGAGCAAGACCAGACAAACCTCAAATGAGAAACCTCTATTTTAAAAAAGGGGGGTAGGACCTATATTCTTCAAATGTGTCAAAGTCACCAAGACAAAGGCTATGCAAATGTTTCAGTTTAAAGGAGGCAAAAGAGACAGACCTGGCCCTGGCAGGTTTGGCTCAGCAGTTAGAGCGTAGGCCCGCAGACCAATGAGTCGTGGGTTCGATTCCAGCCAAGGGCACGTACTTCGGTTGTGGTTCCTCCCAGGCCCTGGTTGGGGTCGTGCAGGAGGCAACCAGTCGATGTGGCTCTATCACATCGATGTTTCTCTCTGTCTCTCTCCCTCCCTCCCTCCCAGTCTATCTGATGATAAATGGAAAAGTATTCTCAGGTGAGGAATAAAAACAAAAAGAGAGACAGACCTGATCTGACTGTATCGTGTACTGGAAGGAAAAAAACACATAAAGGACATTATTGAGTCAGTTGACAAAACTGGAATATAGACAGTAGGTTAGATAGAAGTATTTTATCAATGTTAAATTTACTAGAGTTGATAACTCTACTGAGGTTATATAATAAAATACCCCAATTTTTAGGAAATAAACACTAAAGTACTTAGGAGTAAAGGGCTATGATATTTGCTCTCTTCCTCCATCCCTCTGCCGCTCCTTCCTCTCTCCCTCCCTCTCTCCGCCCCTCCCTCAGTCCCTCTGCCCCTCCTCCCTTTCTTCCCCCCCCCAAAAAAAGAAAAATAAATAAAAGGGCTATAATATTTAGCACGTCCTCATATAATGTTGTTTTGTTCATTTGTTCAATATCATTTTGTTACAATGTCATTAAAAAAAAAGATTGATTCCCAGCTATGGCCACCTTCTGTGTGGAGTTTGCATGTTTTCCCCTTGGTCTCCATGGGCTTTTCCCAGGGACTCTGGTTTCCTCCCACATCCCAAAGATGTGCACGTTAGGTAAACTGGCATCTAAATTGTCCCCGTATGAGTGTGTGAGTGTGTTCTTCAATGGAATGGTGTTCTGTCTAGGATTGGTTCCTGCCTTGTATCCCGAGCTGCTGGGATAGGATCTGGCCACCCTCAACCCTGAACTGGAATAAGTGGGTTGGAAAAGGATTATCTTGTTTTTATTAATATTTAAATATATATATATTTTTATTGATTTTGAGAGAGGAAAGGAGGGAGAGAAACGACGCAAGCATGGAACATCGATGGGCCTCTTGCACGCCTCCAACCAGGGATCGAGACCAAAACCTGGACATGTGCCCTGATGGGGAATCAAACCAACAACCTCTTGGTGCACTGGAAGATGCTCAACTGAGCCATATCAGCTAGGGTTCATCTTTTTTTTTTCTTTCTGTTTTTTGTGTTAGGGAATTTTATTTTGATTTAAAAATTTTTTTTTCTTTATTGATTTTAGACAGATAGGGAGAGGGAGAGACAGAAACATCGATTGGCTGCCTCCTACATGAGCCCCACTGGGGATTTGGCCCACCACCTGGGCATGTGCCCTGACCAGGAATCGAACCAGCGACTTCTTGGTGCATGGGTTGACACTCAACCAATGAGCCACACCGGCCAGGCTCATCTTTCTTAAATGTATGCATAGCTCACATTTATTTCAATGTTTAATATTAGAAGTGTCTGGGGTCTTTAGTTAGAAGTTTGGTGATGTTTTTGTGACCAGAAATATACCACAGAAATTTAACTCTTGTTTATATCAATTAGCCTACGGTAACATTAGTTTCATTTTATGTCATTTCGCTTAAAGTTGCCGTTTCCAAGAATCTATCGATGACATCGAGGACCTATTGTATGTCTCTTACCGTCAAATGACTAAAACAAAATATATATGGGGTATATGTGTTTATAAATATATATAAATAAATCAATATATAATGTGTATATATATATATATTAATAGACAGAGGGAGAAAGAAAACGCACACAAATGGAGTAAAAAGTTAACAAAAGGTGTGTGGGTAGTCTTTGTACTATTCTTTTTTTTTTTTTATCCTCACCTGAGGACATTTTTCCATTTTTTTGTTCAGATAGAGTGGGAGGGAGAGAGAGGAAGAGAGAGAGAGAGAGAGAGAGAGAGAGAGAAACATCGACGTGAAAGGGACACATCGAGAGGCTGCCTCCCACACGACCCAACCAGGGCCGGGGACAAACTGCAACCGAGGTATGTGCCCTTAGCGGGAACCGAACCCAGGTCTCTCTGGACCACAGGCCGACGCTCTAACCGCTGAGCCAAACCAGCCAGGGCTGTACTACCCTTAAGGATATCTTCCAACTTTCCTGTAAGTTTGAAATCATGTCCAAATAAAAAGTTTAGAAATTAAATAAAAAATGTTTTTATTGATTTTTTTTTTTTTTTTTAAGAGAGGGAGAGAGAGACAGAAGCATCGATGTGAGATAGAAACATTGATCCGCTGCCTCCTGCACACCCTCTACTGGGGATTGAGCCCACAACCCGGGCATGTGCCCTGACTGGGAATTGAACTAGGACCTCTCAGTCTATGGGACAACACTCAATCCACCGAGCCACACCAGCTGGGCTAGAAATTATTTTAAAGAGGGAGGGAATGGTTTCATTTTTCACTGCCAGCATCGTGAAAATTCTTTTAGATTATTATTCCATGTGCAAAATGAGAGATTTGAACTAGCTGTGTTTGAAGACTCCATTCTGTACTAAATTTATATAAACAGTGTGATGACAGAATAAATTAGAGCCCCTTTAAGAAACTGCTGTAGCCCTGGCCGGTTTGGCTCAGTGGTTAGAGCGTTGGCCTGCGGTCCGGAGAGACCTGGGTTTGGTTCCCGCTAAGGGCATGGGCCTCGGTTGCAGTTTGTCCCTGGCCCTGGTTGGTCGTGCGGGTGGCAGCCACTCGATGTGTCCCTTTCAAGTCGATGTTTCTCTCTCTTTCTCTTCCTCTCTCTCCCTCCCACTCTATCTGAACAAAAAATGGGAAAATGTCCTCGGGTGAGGATTAAAAACAAAACAAAACCAAAATCTAAATGCAGGTTAACCATACTATGCCTAGTTCATCTGACCTAGTTTTCTTATAAGACCTAGGGTGACATATTTGTGTTATGTGTTCGGTGGGCAATCAATAAATACTGATTGATTTTACTTTGAGTTGATACTCATTCCTTTAGGATCAGA
The DNA here is from genome assembly GCA_030848825.1 of Tadarida brasiliensis. NCBI lineage: Eukaryota > Metazoa > Chordata > Mammalia > Chiroptera > Molossidae > Tadarida > Tadarida brasiliensis. Next base: position 49,093,743 of record CM061273.1, read on the forward strand.
TTTACAGGGCTTTGTTTAACTTCAAAGTGTTTATTTTTCTTCTTTGATCAACTTCCACTTTAGTTTGCTATCGATATTCACCTGATTTGTTCACACAGTACTTACTGCTGAAGGAACCCAAACGGTCCATTCCTTAACTGGCAAATACTGCTGCTTTGATCTTCCTCAATGCAGTGCCCGTTCAAGAAGATTTCAGAACTGGCCAACACATACACCAAAGCTTGATGACCCCCTATGAATAAAGAAGAGTGGCACATGGATCAGGAAATAATTAAAAGGGACAAGATAAAGAGAAGATAATGCAATGTACTCAACTCTACTACATACAGCTTTGTAACATTAAGCAAATATTTAATCTCTGTAAGCCTGTTGTTTCCCCCTCTGTAAAACGGGTATGATTATAATAGTTTCTACCTCCTAGAGGTGTTGTAAAGATTAAATATCAAGCCCTGGCCGGTTTGGCTCAGCAGTTAGAGCAACGGCCCATGGACCAATGAGTCTCGGGTTCAATTCCGGTCAAGGGCACATACCTCACTTGCAGTTTGGTCCTCGGCCCTGGTCAGGGTTGTGCGGGAGGCAACCAGTCGATGTATCCCTCTCACATCAATGTTTCTCTCTCTTTCCCTTTCTCTTCCTCCCTCCCTCTCTATCTGAAGATAAATAGAAAAATATCCTCGGGTAAGGATTAAAAAAAAAAGATTAAATATCAAAATCCAAATAAATTATGTATCATGGTGCCTGGCCCACAGTAAACCCTCTACAAAAGCTACATACCTCTAATAAACAACTATTGCTTCTCTCCTTAGCCCCCTTCCTTTGGGTAACTGAGTCTTAGACATTTCATATGGTTCAGTGCTACCAATTGCAATATTCCGTCCTCTACTCTCACAATAGCTAAAGCAACCAGATCTCTTCTTAGAGAAATCTGAATCTTGAATAAGACACATAAGGACAGAAGGCAGTTGGAACTCAGTCATTCACTAGTCAAAAAATTTGGTCCATGAGCTCTGGCTGTTGAGATTCCCCATGCCCATGGGTGGCCCAACTGTTTAGTTTTTTTCTTTTTCTCATTTCTCTATCTTTCCTTTTTTTTTCTTTCCAATACTTTAATACAAATGAGTTCTGTTACTAGAAACCAAGGAATCCTATCTATTACAACATACATTTGTTCAATAATTTAAACATTTTATTAAAAACATGTCTTGATTTTTTTTTTTAAGAGAGAGGAAGGGAGAGGGAGAGAGAAAAACATCGATGATCGGTTGCTTCCCGTTCATACCATGACCAGGGATCAAACCCACAACATGGGTATGTGCCCTGACCAGGAATCAAGCTGGCAACCTTTCTGTGAATGGGACAATACTCAACCAACAGAGCTACACCGGCCAGGGTCACAATATCTTCTTGAAGGCAGAAATGAAATCATATTTCACACTAAGCCAAGAAAACATCCCTCCTTCTTCTATACTCTCCTAGTTTTTACCTACCTCTTTTCTGGCATTTTTCACATTCTGATTTGTGAGGACTGTTTCTGCATGCATATTTTCCCCTATTTCTAGACTAAATAAAAGCGGGGACTACATACAATACAAATTTGTATGCTTTAAAAGTACCAAGCACACAGAAAGAACTCAGTAAATACAAATGTAATAGACAAATAAATGTTAGTTCTTCAATAGGTTAATTCATCTTTAGTTTTCCTGGAGTGACTTCTTTAACCTGATTTTTTTTTTTTAATCCTCACCAGAGGATATTTTTCCATTTTTGTTCAGATAAAGTGGGAGGGAGAGAGGAAGAGAAAGAAACATTGATGTGAGAGAGACACATTGACTGGTTGCCTACCACATGACCCCAACCAGGGCCAGAGAGGAATCACAACTGAGGTAGTACCCTTGACCGGAATCGAACCCGTGACTCTTTGGTCTGTGGGCTGACGCTCTAACCACTGAGCCAAGCCAGCCAGGGCTCACCTGATATTTTTAGCTTGGGGAATAATTAATCATTAAGTGTATCAACTTTTGGATAACATGGAAGTCAATGAACTTGTCTTTGGGTGGCAGGCTGGGGTAGGGTAGTTTTCCCTCTGCTCTAGTCTCAGGAAAAAGTCTTTGAAGAAAAATGAGTCTAGCAAGGGGTATTATGCACTCCATAATAAAATAATGATCAACATTTATTGAACTTTTCTCATATGCCAGATATTGTAGTACCACTGTATGTAGATTATCTCTATGAACCCTCTGAGGCATGCTGTTTTTTCAAAAAGGAAAGGAAGCCCTGAAAGATTATGTTATTTGTACAATGTCTTACAGGTAGTGAGTAGCAATGCCATTTCAACAAAGATTAAGAGAGAGTGGAGTTAAGGATGTATAAACAGTCTGATAAACACTCCACGTCATAAGTACAATATTGCAATAAAAAGAATTTTCTTTCTTCCTCTCCCTTCTCATGAGACATTTCTGACACTAACACCCATGAAAAAAAGATGGGTGCTAGCTCCAAATCAACATTTATCAAATTCAAAGATATTACTGGGAGGACGGAAGGTACGTGAAGAACAACATTCAGTGTGGTGCAGAGGACACGTGCAGGCTGTGGAGTTTTGGCAGACAAGGTTCAAATCCTCCCTTAGTTCCTTATTAGAAGTAGGACCGTGGGCAAGTCATTTTACCTGAGCCTCAGTCAGCCTTAGATCTAAATAAGGAAGCTTAAATGCCTGCTGTGGAAGGCCTACTTGAAAACCCAATGGGAAACGTCGGTAGGGGCATGATACACAGTGGCTGTCCTTAGTGTACTTAAGCACTGCATTACAGAGACAGGAATGCCTAGACTGGGACAGCTCGGAGACGCCCAGAGCTCAAGACGCGCAAGGCTCGCCGCGGGGCGGGGCCTGAGGGGGTCAAGCCCCGCCCCGCCCTCCCTTACCGCGCGACGTGGCCCGACGCCTATCGCCCGCCCCCCCGCCGCGTCTCCCCCTCCGCTGGGTTTGCACCCTGACCCCCACCCCCGCGGCACCTCGCAGTCCTCACCTCCTCTTCGCCCGGCCACAGGGGCTCGAGCACGCCGCAGCCCGCCCTGCAACGCCTTGTGCTCCAACCTGGCCGTGTCCCCCTCCTCCACGCCGGGAAGCAGCCAGCCACGTGCGCGCCCCTGGGCTTACGCGCTCGCTCCCGAGCGGCGCAAGCGCGAGCTCGCCCCTCCCCCTAGCCGCCCCGCCGCGCGCGCGCGCGCGCCCGCCGTCTCCGCCCCTTTCCCTCCCTGGCCCTAGCGGCCTCGCCGCGTGCCGCGCGTCCGTCGCTACCCACTCAGCGGGAGCACGGGCCTCGCCGCGTGCCCGCTGCTGCCCTCTGGCAGAGGCCTGGGAGGATGCGGGTGAGCAGCTTGCCTGACTTTGAGTCCCGTCCGTAATCACTTTTCCCGTGAGGTGCGTTGCGGGTCGCCAGAGGCTTGCCGGAGAGTGGTGCCGTTTGATCCCCGCCGGAGTGCCGTGAGGCGGGGCCCCGGGCCGTACTACCCTGCTTTTGTGTTTTTAACATTCTCACCCTTGTTGCAGCAAAGGAAATTAAGGCTAAAGGACTCAGTGGCCGCCTTTGGAATCCGTGTCTCGGAGTGCTGCTCATGGATTAACCAGACTGAATGGTTTAAGGGTGTGCAGGGTACGTTTTATTCAGATGCTTCTGGACCGTCGAAATTATCTCCTTTGGAAACAACCATCCCCTCTTTGGGCTTCAGAGGCCCAGATTGAGGCGCAATGATGAGAGGATGTGGTGGTCCACTCTGATGTCTATCTTGAGGGCTAGGTATGTCCTAACTCTTATTACTACTAATTACAATAGCTAACATACGTCGAGTATTTATTGCATGCCAGGTATTGTACAAAGGAGGTTACATAAATGGTCTCACCCAATCTTTAAAAATAACCTTGTGAAGCAGGCACTATTATTATCCCCGTTTTCCAGATGAAGACATTTAGACTCGGGCTTATAAATAAATAACTTGGGGTCACACTGCTACAAAGTGTTGGTGAAGGAGGTTCAAACTGTGGTCTATCTTTAACCATTATGCTGTTATATCTATTCAGAAATCTGTCTTTCATGAATTTGCCCAACCTCTTTTAGATTTCATTTACACGTTCTGCCTATGTGGCTTTTGTATTCATTTTTTTAGTATGTGAGAAAGAAGTTCATTGTAAAAAAAAAAATAGAAAATTCACATGAGCAAAAATAATGTGAAAAGCAGCTCCCAACATGTTAAATAAACTGTTAACATTTTGCTATATGCTTTACATTTTCTTGCGCATCAATAAATAATAGTCATTTTACGTTTGATGTATCCTGAAAATCTATTTATTCATTCAACAAATATTTAATGAGCAGACATTGTTCTAGGTGCTGGGAATTCAGCAGTGAATAAAATAAAATCTGCCTCTTATAATAGTAGGGGAGGTTGACAATAAGCAGTAACAGAATATATTACTAAATAATAGATAATGCCTATTACTAAATAATAGATAATGCCCAGAAATGTGGCAAGTGTAAAAATCAGGATAAAGGGATAAGTGCTGTGGGGATCCTCTTTTAGATAGGATAGACAAAGAAGGCCTCTTAAGGGAGGAGCACATAGGCAGAAATCTAGTCATTAAATGCGGGTGGAAGCTATGTGGCTTTCTAGAGGGAATCTATTCTAGGAGAAGAGAAATGACAGTAGCTGTGGCCCTAAGATAGGGACTTGGTTGGCGTGTTGGGGAAGAAGCAAGGAGACCAGGGTGGCTGGAGCATAGTAAATTAGGGAAATACATTGAGAAACAGGCAGAAGCTAGATCGTGTATCATCTGAGAAGCAATGGTTGGACTTTGGATTTTATTGGGATATGATAGAATACCATGGAAGGGTTGAGAGCCAAGGAGTAATCAGGTTTGCTTTAAAGGGATTACTCAAGAAGCTGTGTGGAGAATAGATGGTTGAAACATTAAAATTGCCCTTTTACACAGCAGTTGTTCAACAGATAGTTTATTAACATTGGTGTTTCACCTATACCTTTACACCTTTACAACCACTCTCACATTCTCCACAAAGAGGAAATTGGGTCAAACACTTAGGACTTATCTTCATGTCTTTTTCACCTAAACTGAATCTTTTTGAGACTGGCTAGGGCATATATCCAGATCTGGATGTCATGATTGTCAACAGCCTGAATGTGAGTTACCAATACTATTGTGGAAAAAACATCCCCACATAATACTGGGATCTATTCATTAAAAACATTGCATTTAAGCACCTGAAAATTACTCTTCCTCTTCAATTGGTGTTAAGCCCTCATTAGAATTCTAAGCCCCAATTTAGACATTGTGCTTAAGAAAGATATGGATGATCTTACTTATTTGTGACATATAATGAACAAAACAAACTAATGAACAGAATGGACCTGGAGACGTGGATGTGGGGTACAGACTGACAAACATCAGAAGAGGGAGACGGTGAGGGGTGAGGTGGGTGAGGAAGAGGTAGCCCACAGAACTTATATGCATGTATGCGTAACCAATCTGCGTAACCAGTCAACATAGACAACAATGCTGGGGGTGCGCAGGGATCGGGAGGAGGGTGTCAATGGGGAAAAAAAGGACAAACATCTGTAACAAAAATAAATGAATAAAAATTTAAAAAGATGTAGGGGAATGAAAATGCACAGTGAGAAGAAAATGCACAGTGAACACTGATTAAGGTAGTGCTTTTCTGGTTTTTTGCCTTCAGCAATGTAGTGGACAGTGATATCAATAATAAGACCAGCTGGGAAAGGTGGAAGACCAGCTGAAGGAAGAGACTTGGAGGAAAATAAAAGTTCTGTTTTAGATCTGTGTTTGGCAATCTGAGTGAAAATGATGCATATGAATTTAGAGCTTAGAGGAGAGGCCAGAGCTAAAATTGTATAATTGTATTAGAATTGTTTCTTTGGATGTGTGTCTTTAGACAGCTTGAGGACAGACACTGTGTCTTTTCTTCTTTGTAACCTCAGTGCCCAGAAGTGCATCCTGGATGAATATTTGTGAAATGAGCAAGTAAAGGCAAAGGTATGGATGAAGTCACTCAGGCAAAATGTATAAGGTAAACAGAGAAGATATCCAATCTATGCTTTCACTGGAGGTTCAAGTACCTGAACATGACTTATAAGCAGGGTGACTATAAGTTCCACTTTGCTCAGAACAGACCTGGTTTACTCCTGTTATCTCCATATAATTAGTAATATTGTATTATTTTACTCTCAGAAGTGCCTCAGTTTGTACAATAAATTATATGGTCACGCTTTGTAGAAGGCCCTTTAGGGTCTAGTGTCTTCCTATTTCTTTGTCATCATTGTACCATCTCACACTTCATCCTCTAGCCAGACAGAAGTACCTCGATTTTTCCCTTATGCACTCTGTTCCTTCCAAGCTTCCTTTGCCAAGGTACCTCTACTTCAACTTAGACGTCACTTCCTCAGGAACATCTCTCCTGGCCCCCAAGTCTGGGTTAAGTAGACCCTTTACATGCTTCCAGTGCAGCCTGTATTTAACCTTTCATAGCAGAGAGAATTTAAGTGTCTTGTTGCTCCCCTCACTAAAAAAGTCTGTAAAGGAACCTGAAAAAGCACCTTTTATCCTCTTTAAGTCAGAAACTTAATAACATCCAAGATTAGTCCATGTTGGGCTAATACTTTTGAAGACTGAACTTCAGGACAGATTAATAGCACATTCTTCAAGCCCTTTCATTCATAACTAACTTAGGAGGTTGACTTTTGAACTTGAAACCCAACAAGGAAAATTGTATCATACTGTCAGGCTCTGTGATGTGGCTTCCATTGACTAAGCCCAGACTATCCCAACAACTTTTCAACTACAATTGGCCCTTGTTTATCGTGGTTAATCAGTTCCAGACTCTACCACGATAAGTGAATTTCTGCAAAGTAGGATTCTTTATTTATATTCAGTCGTCCCTCGCCACTTTGCACTTCGACTTTCAGGCTTCACTCTATCGCAGTTTTTTTTTTTTTTTTTTAAATCCTCACCTGAGGACATTTTGCATGTATCTTCAGATAGAGAGGGAGGAAGAGAGAGAGAAACATCGATGTGAGAGAGACACATCGAGTGGTTGCCAGCCACACGACCCCAACCAGGGCCAGGGACAAACGGCAACTGAAGTACGTGCCCCCAGCGATAGCCGAACCCGGGACTCTAGTCCGTGGGCTGATGCTCTAACCCCTGAGCCAAACTGACCAGGGCTCTATCGCGGAGTGAAACCACGAAAGTCGAAGTGGCGAGGGACAACTGTACTAAACTTCAGTGATTAGAATCAAAATTGCAGTTTCTGAGCCTCTCTCCCTATGGAAATGATTCTGTACTATTTTTAGATACTATGTCCAGAGTGCTGAAAGACTTTATAAACTTTATCTTATCTAATATTTATTTTTCCTATAAACTGAGGTGGCTCTTTGTAGTTTTGTACACAAATAGATAAAAGTACAAAGTCTAAAAGTCTAGCTATGCCTTCTAGGTTTCAATTTCCTCCCATTTAAACTCTGAGGTATACCCAGTCAATGTAAATTAGCCAGAGATTAAGGTCCTGGAGCAGGGCCCTTTGCCAATTACAAGGGCTCTTCAAGGCAAGGAGTCTTCCTGTGATGCACTTAGTAGAGAGGGCTTCACCCTGCAAAAGGCCTGAGCCTCAAGGGTTTAAGTTCTCAAGGCCCAGCTCAGGACTGATTCCTCCTTAGCCTCTCTGCTGCCTCTTTCATCTGGAGCATTGACATTCACCTTCCTGCCGCACCAACCCCCCTCATTTCCGTGCCTCTATCTCTTTGTCTCTGTGTGTCCACCCTAGTCAAAGGAGTTAGAGAATCAATTCTTTTCCTTCCAGGGGGTTCTTAGAATGCTTATTTAACTTGATCCACCCAGACTATGACCAGTCTGCAGAGGAAGGGTTGAGGCACCTCTGCTAATCTACTTAAAGAAATGTAAGGTTGCCCAGTTGGTGTAGCTCAGTGGTTGAGTGTCAATCCATGTACCAAGAGGTTGCTGGTTCGATTCCCGGTCAGGGCACATGCCCAGGCTGTGGGCCCGATCCCCAGTGGGGGGCATGCAGGAGGCAGCCAATCGATGGTCTCTCTCATTGATGTTTCTATCTCTCCCTCTCCCTCTCCCTTCTCTCTCTAAAATCAGTAAAGAAAAAGAACACAGCTTTAAAAAAAAAAAAAAGAAATGTAAGGTTTACCTATAGCCATTTCTCCACATAGTGAGGTCTGACTGAGAATGCTTCTGCATAAGTAGGAGGGAGGGTCATAAAAATCTCAAAGGTGGCCCTGGCTAGTTTGGCTCAGTGGTTAGAGTGTTGGCCTGCAGACCAGAGAGTCTCGGGTTTGATTCCAGTCAAGGGCACATACCTTGGTTGTGGTTTGGTCCCTGGCCCTGGTTGGGGTCATGCGGAAGGCAGCCAATTGATGTGTCTCTCCCACGTCAATCTTTCTCTCTCTCTCCCTCTCTCTATTTCTCTCTCTCTCCCTCCCTTCCTCCCTCCCACTCTCTGAAAATGAATAAATGAAGATCTCAAAGGTGAACAAGAGGGGAAAATTTTCTGCTTAAGAGCCCAGCTGAATGCCCACAGGCCAGTGTGGCTCCGTGGTTAGACTGTCAGCCTGTGCACTGAAACATTGCAGGTTTGATTCCCCGTCAAGGGCACGGGGTTGAGGTTCGGTCCCCGGCCCCAGTCAGGGTTCTTTCAGGAGGCAACCAGTTGATGTGTCTCTCACATCAATGTTTCTCTCTGTCCTTCCCTCCCTTCCACTCTGTCTAAAAAGAATCAGTGGAAAAGTATCCTTGGGTGAGGATTAACAACAACAAAAAACAACAACAAAATACAGATCTGTCCAAATGTAACTAATAAACTGCTTCTGATTGGTTAATAGGAAAGAGTTAGCAGGAATCAAGATTTACATAATGCTATGGCCATTAAGCAGAGTTTTCATTAATCTAAATCTTTGCTACCCATCTCTTCTGCCTCTTCCTACCTCACTGACTTCTTTTTGGTCTACAAAAAGTGCAGGATATCTGTCTCATGAATCACCAGGTTTTGGGTAGAATCCAAGAAGTTAGGTGAACTAGGAATGTATTATTGTTGAGTGACTTCTGTTTATCAGAAGAGTTTTTGGTTTTTTTTTATAAAGATTTTTAAAAATATGTTTTTATTGATTTTTGAGAGAGAGAGAAAGGGAGAGAGAGAGAGAGAGAGAGAGAGAGAGAGAGAGAGAGAAACATTGATGTGAGAAACATCAGTCGGCTGCCTCCTGCACATCCCCTACTGCGGGTCGAGCCTGCAGCCCAGGCATGTGCCCTGACTGGGAATCGAACTGGGACCTCTCAGTCCATGGGACAACACTCAATCCACTGAGCCACACTGGCCCTGTGTGTTTATCAGAAAACTTTAAAATGTCTACTAGGCAACCTAACTGCATACTTTTCCACCTAATATACAGGGCCTCCACCTTTTGACTGTCAAACAGGCTCCGAAAATATTTTGCATCATTCTATGACAGGCAGTCTATATTCTTTTGCAACTAGCAAGTGCCTAATGTTTGAATCATGATTTGTAAGAAAGCTGGCACAGTTTAATACAATTTAAAAAGCATGGACTTCAAAGCTTTCCAGAATTTCAACCCTGTCCCCACCCTTTACTACCTTCAAGAATTTTGGCAAGTTTGCCTGGCTGGTGTGGCTCAATAGTTGAGCGTCGACCCATGTACCAAGAGGTCACCGGTTCGATTCCTGGTCAGGGCACATGCCCAGGTTGTGGGCCACATCCCCAGTGAGGGGCATGCTGGAGGCGGCCAATCGATGCTCTCTCTCATTGATGTTTCTATCTCTCTCTCCTCCCTTCTTCTCTCTAAAATCAATAAAGAAAAAAAATGTTTTTTAATAAAAAAAAAAAGAATTTAGGCAAGTTATTTGTGCTTCTTTTCTCCTCATATGTAAAATGAAAATTATAGTACCTAAAAAAGAATTTTGTGAGGATATATGTATAGTACCTAGTTCATGGTGGAAGTCAAATAAATGATAATGGTAATTTTTTTTTTTTTTTTTTATCCTCACCCGAGGACATTTTTTCATTTTTTGTTCAGATAGAGTGGGAGGGAGAGAGAGGAAGAGAGAGAGAGAGAAACATCAACGTGAAAGGGACACATCGGGTGGCTGCCACCCGCACGAGACCAACCAGGGCCGGGGACAAACTGCAACCGAAGTACATGCCCTTAGCAGGAACCGAACCCGGGTCTCTCTGGACTGCAGGCCGACGCTCTAACCACTGAGCAAAACCAGCCAGGGTGATAATGGTAATTTCAATTCTATAAGTGCTCCATAAGATGATCCTGGGGCCTGTTTAGAAGTTGTTCTAGGTTATGGGTTGTGGGTTTAATCCCTAGTCAAGGCGTGCATAGGAGGCAACCAATTGATGTTTTTCTCTCTCCTTTTCTCTCTCTGAAACCCATAAACATATCCTCGAGTGAGGATAAAAAAAAAAAAAGAAAAGCTTTTCTAAGTTAGGTTGGCTGGTGCTCAGCATTAGAATTTTGTCATTATTTAAATCAAGAATTGTCTACTGGAAATCCATAGGTTTCCAGCACAGATCACCAAGCAATGAAACAATTTCTTTTGCTGCCTGCTTCTTTAGCACCTTCTTCACTACAAAATTAATGAGAGTGGGCCTTGCCTGGTGTGGCTCAGTTGGTTGGGCGTCCTCCCATGCACTGAAGGGTTGCTGGTTAGATTCCTGGTTGGGGCACATGCCTGGGGTGTGGGCTCGATTCTGGTATGGGGCGTGCAGGAAGCAGCTGATCAATGTTATGCTCTCACATTAGTGTTTCTCTCTCTCTGCCTCTCCCTTCCTTTGTCTAAAAATCAATAAAAGTATATTTTAAAATAAAAAGAAATAATAAGAGTGTACATTATCTTACAGGTCATAGGGAAAATGCATAGTTGCCATCAAGGATGATTAATCCAGACTTACCTTGAATACAGAACAAACTCAGGAGCTCTGTCCCATTTTATTAATGTAAATAGTGAACAGACTTATGTTTATGAGAAATTAACTATAAGACTGTTCCTCAGTACAGAGCGAGTACTTCTTTAATCAAATAAAACTAACAACAAGGTTAATCTGATGCATATTTAATAACATATGTAATTGTGCTGCATAATAATTAGGCCTTAAATGCTAAGCAGTTTCCATACATGACTGTAATTGATTATTTTTGCACAGCCAAACACATTTTTTGGTGTTTGCTCACTTTATTAATTTTGTAGAATCTAGAACCATGCCAATGACAACAGTTTTCTCTGAAGCCTTTTACTATTTAATTATGAACTCACACACACAGATAAACTCTTGTCAAGCAAAGTTCACTGCTACTAATTCAGTGCCAACAGGAGTCCCTAATCTGAGGTGTGGTGAAGGGAGAAACTGAGTGAACGGGTTCCGGTGAAACAGCTCAAGCTAAGTTGCTCAAGGGAAGTAGTGAAGTAGCCCCTGTTACAGCTCTAGGGTTGCAGCTTAAGTGTTGCAGCTCTAATGTTGTGGTTTAAGTGTTATACCTTGCAAGCTGGGGAAATGCAGCAGAAAGTGCACTCCATCAAGACAGGGGAGGATGGTTTATATAGAAAGAAGTTCCTGCTCCCATCTCTGATTGGTCCATTTTTATGCAAATAAGGACTCCAAATTCACACAAGGTTCACTCTGGTTCCAGCTCTAACCGCTGAGCCAAACCAGCCAGAGCCAAATTCACACAAGGTTGCACTGTTCTGTTTGGCCAGCTCACACAGTCTGATTGGTTGTTGTGGAACTGCTCTGATTGGTCAGTAAATATGCAAATAATGATATAACTGCTCAGCTCTGATTGGACAGGGAAGGTCTTAGTCCCATTGGTTGAAATACAATACCAGGAGTTTCTTTGTAAAGGTTGGCTCAGATAGCCGCAAAATGTAGGTAGGAGCACAGTGCAGGAGGCTTGGCTGCTCAGACTCCGGCTTTTCCCTGACATGCAGTATGCATGAGAGGCCTCTGTAAACAATGGTTGTCAGACTCTGGTTATGAATTTGGGCCCAGTTATTCACAAGGAGCTCTTCTTGGCAGATATTCTTTTTTGGGGTTGACACTCTTAAAAATAACACAGCAGAGTTCTCCTCCCTACTTGATACTGAAAATAGCTGCTGCTCAAGGCTCTGTGTATATATTTTCTCATTCTAATCCTTAGAAAACTTTTAAGGAAGGTGTTGTTACTCCCATTTTACTGCTGTGATGGCCAGAGAATGTAAGCAGACAGCATAGTAGAGATTCAAACTTCTATCACCAACCTCTAACCACACTTTTTAAAATCTTCACGCAAGGATATTTTTCCACTGATTTTTCAGATAGAATGGGAAGGAGGGAGGGAGAGAGAGAGAAACATCGATGTAAGAGAGACATATCGACCAGCCACCTTCCATACGACCTGGATCAGGGTCAGGGCGAGACGCTCTGGTCCACAGGCGGGAGCTCTAACTGCTGAGCCAAACCGGCCAGGGCTCTAACCACACTTTATACAATTTTAAATAGTAATGGCTCCCAGCAGAGATATGTAAAGTTTTTTAAGGAAATCGAGTGGCTCCTGAGAAATATAGAATATGTACATTAGTCCCCCCTTATCTACGGTTTTGCTTTCCATGGTTTCAGTTACTGGCAATCAATCGTGGTCCAAAAATATTAAATGGAAAATTCCAGAAATAAACAATTCATGTTTTAAATTGCATGTCATGATGAAATCTTGCCCCATTTCATTCTCTCCCTCCTGGAAAATGAATCATCCCTTTGTCTAGCATATCCCAGGTCAGGGTGGGTCGGGGGGTGGTGGAGTGGGGAACATCACATTTACATAACTTATTACAGCATATTGTTATAATTATCCTACTTTATTACCACTTATTGTTGTTAATCTCTTATTGTACCTAATTTATATATTAAACTTTATCATAGGTACATATGTATAGGAAAAAACATAGTATATATACAGGGTTTGGTACTATCTGTGGTTTCAGGCATCTAGTGGGGGTCTTGGAACACATCCTACATAGATAAGGGGGACTACTGTATTCCTGAATACTAATCCTTTGTGAAACATGTTGCAATCTACAGTGTATTTCTTTTTTGTTATTGTTGTTAATTCTCACCCGAGAATATTTTTCCATTGGTTTTTAGATAGAGTGGAAGGGAGGCAGGGATAGAGAGAGAAACATGAATATGAGAGAGACATATCTATTGGTTGCCTTCTGCAGGACCCCAACTGGGGCCAGGGATCGAACCCACAACCCAGGTACGTGCCCTTTATCAGGAATCGAACCCATGACCCTTCGGATCGCAGGTTGACGCTCTAACCACTGAACCAAACCGGCCAGGGCTATAGCATATTTCTAATATAACGCTCCTCAACATGCAGGTATACCCATAAATAAGCAACTGTCAGGTTCTGAAGCTCTGGGAGTCCCATTGCCTTCAAGAATCTATTTTTATATTGCCTTCTATGGCTGCATTTTAAAAGCTATTGACACTTATGTCTAAAGGTTCCACAAAACAGAGCTATGTTGTAGACCTAACAACATAGTACATGTCGGTAACAACATAACATTAAAAAAAAATATTTTCTATCCACAGTTGGTTGAATCTGTGGGTATAGAACCCATGGATACAGAGGGCCAACTGTAAAGCCAGAAATACAGGACTGTACAACTCAACACACACACACACACACACACACACACACACACACACACACGACCCAATAGAAAAAAAAGGGAGAGGTTATCAGCAAGCAAGAGAAAACCCAAAGCAAGTAAATATATGGAAAGATGCTCAACCTCACTAGTAAGCAGGAAAATGCACATAAGAACAACAATGACATACTACTTTATCGCCATCAGATTGTCAAAAATCTTAGTCTGACATTTCCAAGTTAGGGAGGATGTGGAATTATAGAGACTCTTCTTACTGCTGGGACAGTGTATTTACTACAACCACTTTGGAGAACCATATGCGATCTTGCAAAGTTGAACAATGAATTCTTGGCATATATCTTAGACATAAACATGTCCAAGGAAATTTATTGTAGAATAAGTTAGTTAAACTGCTATCTGATATTATTGTGTGTATAGCTTATGTTTTCAAATTCAATGTCTTTTCTGTTGAATATTTGGTTGATTCTTCTAGAGGGCAATTAGGAGCATACCCTATAGTCTGCACTGTTTCTCCTTTTTTAGTGCAGTAGGGAACAGTAGTGACCTGAATAAATCCTAAGAGAGCCTTCTGGACATTATCTTATTTTGTGGAGATCATTACAATATACCTTTGAGCATATCCTTCTCCATCCTATTTTAAGTTTTAGAAAACAGCTTAAAGTAGGACAAAATCCAGCTGTTGTGATTGATTTTTCTTCCTTTATACAGGCTTCTCATTTGTATTTTACATTTAGTAATTATTTTTGCCCACTGCTTTTTTCAGAGGATGAATTTAGCAACTTCAGCCACTAGGTGGAGCAAATTCACAAGAGTTTGGTGAAAGTTCTTAAATTTCAGCCCAACTGCATCTGTTCCACTGTACCATGTGAAGGAGGGTTAGGTAGAAGATAAAATGCTTTTTGGGCCTGAAACTTAAGTATAGATGTGAATCTAAGTTCCCTGGGAATGAAAATTAAGGGAAATTTTTAGTATTGGGTGACTGGCAAGTCAGGGAAAGAAAAAGAAGGAAAGGAAAAAGAAAAGTGTTGGAACACAGAGCAAGAAGAGAAAGATGAGATAAAGAAAAATGAGAGAAGCCCTGGCCGGGTGGCTTAGTTGGTTGGAGCATCGTCTCGTACACCAAGAAGGTTGCGGGTTCGATTCCCTGTCAGGGCACATACCTTGGTTGCAGCTTCGATCCCCCGTTGCGGTGCATACGGGAGGCAAGCAATCGATGTTTCTCTCTCACATCAGTGTTTCTCTCTCTGTCTCTCTCTGTTTCTGTCTCTCTCTCCCCCTTACTCTCTCTCTAAAATCAATAAAAGATATCTTTGGATGAGGATTAAAAAATAAATAAAAATAAAAAACTTATTTTAAAATCAGCCCTGGCTGATTTGGCTCAGCGATTGGAGCATCGGCCCGCGGACCAATGAGTCACGAGTTCGATTCTGGTCAAGGGCACGTACCTCAGTTGCAGTTTGTCCCTGGCCCTGGTTGGGTCGTGTGGGAGGCAGCTAGTTGATGTGTCTCTCTCACATCGATGTTTCTCTCTCTCTCCCCCCCTCCCTCCCACTCTATCTGATGATAAATAGAAAAAATATATATCCTTGGGTGAGGATTAAAAAGATAATAAGAAAGAAAGAAAGAAAGAAAGAAAGAAAGAAAGAAAGAAAGAAAGAAAGAAAGAAAGAAAGAAAAAAATGAGAGAAGCCTAGCCAGTGTGGCTCAGAGGTTGAGCGTTGACTCATGCACCAAGAGGTCACTGGTTCGATTCCTGGTTAGGGCACATGCCTGGGTTGTGGGCTCAATCCCTGGCAGTGGGTGTGCAGGAGGCAGCTGATCAGTGCTGATATTTCTCTCTCATAGATGTTTCTACCTCTCCCCCTCCCTCTCTCTCTAAAATCAGTTTAAAAAAACCATATTTAAAAAAAAAGAGAGAAAAGCATATAAGTCTAGAGAGATGAATTCAAGTGTTACCAACAATTACAGGATGGCCCTTCATTGGTTTGCATCCACCTGGTTAACCAACAGCAGCTGTGATGTAAAAATAAAAGTTACTTCATTTTCTCCCAGAAAGTCAGTTATGATACCCTCAGCTATCCATTTAGTAGTGTGATGTTACCAACATTTTTTTAATGTCTGCTGTGAACATGGTGCTTTGTTGGATACAAACTAATACAGAGATATACAACTGTAGATGTAGAGAACACACTACAACCTTCAAGTATACAAACTAGGAAGTATACATAAAATGACAAATGGCAACTCAAGGCATGAGGACCATTGTATGAATTTGAAAATGGAATCCTGAGAGTAGGAGAGGAGGAGTGGAGGATCAGAGTGTGAGGGAAGGAGGGGCCATAAGACTGTCAACCTGTGCAGGGCAAAAAAAAAAAGAAGGGTTCGTAGCCCATAGTCATAAGTACATATAGCAAGTCTTCCTTGGAAAATGGCTAGTTCTTGTACACATAGGAAAAGTACTCTAGGTCAGAATCTGCTGGAGAGTACTTAAAGAGGCTCCAAAAGAAGAAGTGGGGAGGGAAAGAACAATTAGGGCTAGAGCCACCGTTAAGTCCCTCTGTGATAAGTAACCTCTTGCACTAGCCTGGCTGTGCAGAAAAGGAGGGATGCTGATGGCTTACTCAGACCTTTCAGAGGTACAGAGTGTCCTAGGTTACGTTGATTTTTTTTTTTTTTTTGAGAACACAGGTATATCTAAAAAGTGAAATGGCAAAACAGGTATAAAACTGTTGTATATTTAAGTTTATATTGAACAAGTCATGCTTTCATACACATACACATACAACTATTTTTTTAGTATCTTCCTTTTTTTTTAATTGTTGAAACTATTACAGATGTCCCCCCCCTTCCCCCTCCCCATTGGCCTCCTCCTCCCTGCTCCCACCAACCTCCTGCTTTCCCCAAACTATTTTCTGTGTCCATTGGTTGTGCATATATGCATATCAGTTCTTTGGTTTATCTCTTCCCAAACCCCTCCACCCCCCTTCCCTCTGAGGTTTGTCAGTCTCTTCCCTACTTCCATGTCTTTGGATCTATTTTGATCAACAGCTTATTTTGTTCATGATATTCCATAAATAAGTGAGATCATGTGGTACTTGTCTTTCTCTGACTGGCTTATTTCACTCAGCATAGTACTCTCCAGGTCCCTCCATGTCGTCTCAAAGGATAAGAAGTCTTCCTTTCTTACAGCTACATAGTATTCCATTGTATAATATAAATGTATCACAGCTTTTTTATCCACTCATCTACTGATGGACACTTGGGTTGTTTCCAGATCTTAGCTATTGTAAATAGCTCTGCTATGAACATAGGGGTGCATATATTCTTTCTGTGTTTCAGGCTTCTTAGGATATAGTCCTAGAAGTGGAATCACTGAGTCAAATGGTAATTCCATTTTTAATTTTTTGAGGAAACACCATATTGTTTTCTGTAGTGGCTGCACCAGTGTGCATTCCCACCAGCAGTGTACTAGAGTCCCCTTTTCTCCATGTCCTCACCAGCACTTGTTGTTTGAAGATTTGTTGATGGCAGCCATTCTGGCAGATGTGACACATATAACTATTAATGTCATTCCGCGTTATCTTCAAAAGTTTAAATTGGAAGTTTTTGTGAATGTGCCTTCTCTGCCCTAAGCAACTTCCTACCTTAATCTTTTTTTTTTTTTTTTTTTTTTTTAAATAAAGCAAGCAAGAATTTATTGGCTGCAACAAAAACACACTTAGGACAGTGAAACAAGGAAGGGCATAGAAGAAGCAACAGGAGAGCCTAGGCTAGGCTGCTTTGACTCACTGAGAAGTCAGAGAACAGGGGGCTTTGGAGACAGGTTTAGGAGGTTAGCCTGGGATGAGTTGCCACTGCCCATTGCTCTCCGTATTGCAAGTCTTGTAGGGTCTCTTAGAGTTTAGGAGATCCGTGCCTGTGGGGGAAGGAGATGGGGAAAGAAATGGCACAGACATGCTCCTCTGGGTGAGTGCATGTCCTACCTTAATCTTTGAATCTGTCAGAAAGTATTGGGGTGCCCTGACCTGTGTGGCTCAGTTGGTTAAAATGTTGTACCTTGCACCAAACGGTCACGGGTTCAGTTCCTGATCAGGGCACATACCCAGGTTGCGGGTTTGGTCCCCAGTTGGGGTGCGTCCAGGAAGCAACTGATTGATGTATCTCTCTCACATCAATGTTTCTCTCTCTATCTCTCACCCCCTCCCTTCCTCTCTCTCTAGAATCAACAAAAAACATATCCTCAGGTGCAGATTTAAAAAAAAAGTATTGAGGTGATTTAGACCCTTAGAAAAGGTGGAATGACTTCACCTACTTAGAGTAGTTCTCTCTACCCTAAGACTTGGAAAAAACACAATTTAATACTTGTGCTAACTGGAAATATGGTAGTAATATATTAGTCAAAAAAGGGGTGGACAACTTTAAAATGGTAGGAAGAGTATGATGTTATTTGTGTAACATGTCTTTTTATGTATAAGTATATATATTTATAATGTCTATAAAGAGGTGCATCAAAGTGTTACAGTGGTTATCTCTGGGTATTAGTATTAGGTATAATTTTTTATTCTTTAGATTTTCCAGTATTTTCTAAAAATTGTTATAATGAGAATGTACTTTAATAATTGAACAACAAAGGGTGGTAACTTAATGAGAAAGAATTTGCAATAAAAACCTTGCCAACTAGTCACTTCCCAGAGGAATAGTTGGCACTCCATAGAAACAGTGTTTTATCAAGTTGAGACTATAACTTCCTCTATAGTTGTGACAGGGAGAATTGTGTCTGTTGTGAAGTGATCTGCCGACTGAGGTGTCCATCCCAAAGTCCACATGGGAGTTCTCCCTTCCCTTCTGCTATCTCTTAGTTTCCATCCATCTCTTAGTTTCCAAAGATCTCCACTGTTAAGAGAATGTGGGATTCAAAATGATTAACTGATTAGGGAGTCAAAGCCCTCAGAGGGACCTTGCTTTGTCAGGGGAAACAAGTTGTCCTCAAAGCAAAACAAATAATTTTGATCCCATCAGTGAATTTCTGTGAAGAAAGTCACTATAAATGTTATCCATATTATACTCTTGCAGAAGTGTTAATGAATGTAGACTTTGCCCCAGGTTTCATCTCCTGAGAAATCTCATGTTTCTGGATTAAAGGACACTCTGTGGTGGATGAGACTGGGAAGGGTGGGGATGAATGTAGGCATCAGTCCTAAACCAAGGGCTTCTAAGTATAGAATGCTTATATTCATCTTCCCTCATGGTCTTGGGAAGGAACAAGTTTTCCCCCTCCTCCTATTTCAGACTGAACTACAGATGGCAGGATAAACTGGAGAGGTGATGTGAATCAGTGGAAGGGTGCAAAAAATATACTCATGTATCCAAATGCAAGTCCCAGTTCTCTGTTGTCTTCTCTTACTATATTTTCAAGGCTCTATGGAACTTTAGGATGCCTAGAGGGTCTCTAGGGCTTCCTTGAAAGCTACTATCATCCATGCTTTGTATCTGTTCTATCTCTTCCAGGCTCGGCTTGAATATTAATTCAGGCTTATGGCGAGATATATTCCCCTGTTGGTACAGTTTTGAGAATTACTTTTTTTGGGACAATTCTTGAAGTGAAAGAAAGGCTACAATTTGTATATGGTTTTTACCAGAGAACTAAGAAAACAGAATTACTTAGAAACAAGCACATTTCACTATAATGAAATGGAATGGTTTCAGCCTCTTATCAACAGAGGCAGGATAACAATTTTGTCTGTCTTCACCATTCTCCTTTTACCTAAATCTTGCTTTAACATCACCTCTTTCCACTTTCTTACCAAACTCTTAAGCAAGCCAGACGACTTATAGCTGTGCCTCCATGAGAAAGATCATGATAATCATTTTGCTCTGGTGTCCTTGTTCAGAATGTACACAGCTAACTCTATGGTAGGGTATAATGTTAGATCCAGTCCTTTCAGGAACTCTGGATTACCAGGAGATCTCATCTGGGTCTTACTGGTATACAGTCTCTGAGCCCCTTGGGGCTTTCTGAAGAAGACATTTGGAATGCTTAAATTCACATTCCCATCACCAGTGTTTTCATAGCTACTTGTGGTGGCAGAGGCTAAATCATAAAACCTTAGGACTGTCAGCCTTAGGAAAACAGGAACACCATACTAAGCCAGTTGAGAGCCAGTGAGCATGAAGTCAGCTGTGAAGATAGAGGAGTTGGTGAACTGTGCCACACTTGTGGCTGCCCTGCCCCATTCCTTAGAGGCTGTGTTTAAACCTTTTGTCAAAGAGAGCAATAGGTCCATTCACAGTGCTTAGAGGTAAAACTTTCTGTTTTCATTTGATGGGATGAGAAGATACCCATTTTTTGTGGAAGTAGAAAGTGAATCTCAAAGGCTTGTGACTCAGTACCAGTGGCATGAAGGTAATTGATTGTTAAGCCCAGGTTCCCTCTTCATTGGCCTGGCATTACTGTTTTATTGTAATGTTCCTGTTGAAAGAACAAGTGTAGAATTGGCAAGAATCTGCCCATCTTGATTAATAATAGGGAGAAGACAGTGTAGTATCTATCATGCAGTGTATGAGGCAGAGCAGAACTTTTCAGAAGTATGTCTGGTGGATAACAGTGATTCCTGCAGCCTTCTTTGAGCTTGAGTTGGGAGCATTTTGTCCAACCTAGAAGATGAAAGGAAATAGGAAAGATAAAGAGGGGTGCAAATAAGTATTTCTTTATGTACCAACAAAAAGATAGCTAAGTACAAAACCCTGCATAATTCCAAGTACATATCATTTTGCCTCTTTGTTACCCAATAATTCTAGGGAAAGTTATTGTGCTTACACAGAGAGAAGGTATCAGCAAGGTACACTTAGTGTGAAAATCTACAATTTTTTGGACCCTATATCTCCCAGCAAAGAGCCCATTTACCCCTTGCTTGATCTATTTGCCTTGAATGAAAAAGGCCCTGGGTCTGCAGCTACTTTGGTTCCTGGTTGCACAAGGATTCTACTTCATTCCTTGAATCAGGCCCAAACAACCTTGCTCTGTTGGAAAAGCAGCAGAGATCTGGGTCTAAGTGGACCAAATATTTTTTACTAATCCCATTCCACTATCAGTACACCTGATTCCACGCCCTATCTGATTTTGTAGGTACTTTCTAAATATTAACCTGTTGTGAACATAGGCTATAAGCCTCTAGAAGGCAGGAACTTGGCACATAGAAGTAAAATTTGCACTTTCAGTAAAATTTTGTGAAATAGATGAATGAGCCAATAAATCCAGTATAGGAATGAAAAGACCTGGATTTTAGTTCCGTTTCTACCAGCTGTGTGACCTTGGAAAGTCACATAACCTTGCTGAGCCTCAATTTAAGTATCAATAAAATGTAGATACCTGCTCTAGTTATGTCATAGGATTTTTATGAGGCTCAAACAAAGGAAACTGGATTTAAAGCAGCTGTGCTGGGGTAGTGTCTGTTTTAGACACCAAAGGGCAATATGAATTTATAATTTTGTCAGGAAACCCAAGAGTAGGGAGGAAGGAAGCTGTTTTACTAAATTTCAAACTGTGTTCAAGTGTGGTGGTTCCTAAACTTTGGTGTATGTACTAGTTACCTAGGGGCAGGAATGGATGCATAATTGTGGGCTCTGAAGCTCTTACAGTTTTTTGGGAGCTTTTTTAAAGACAAAGAATACACATTTTAAAAATACAAAATTGGAAAAAAGTCCCATGGTTCCTGAAACTTAAGCTTCATTAATTTTACAGTAAATTTACCTCTACTTAGGGAGCATGTTAAAAATTCCTGATTCATTATATGTGGGGCCCAGAAATATGTATTTTAAGTATGTACCCTACTGTGTTATTGCTGGGCTGATGTTAAGAAAACAGCAGTACAAATACCTGCCTATTTCCTGACACATAAAAGAAGTACCCACATTTGCTTAATAACAAGCAGCGTCCTGTCTCCCAGCACTTATATGTTAGCCCCATTTTCTCCAAGCAAATGACATAAACCATACAGAGAATACTTTCCTTCTCTGACTGAGAGTCAGGCTGGGATTCAGCTGCCTCAGGTTGCTGGCCTCCCTTCCTTTGCCATCTCCACAGTCGTCGGCATTGGCATAGCTCTCTGCTTCTCAGGCATTGACTCTGAGGGGAGAAAATGACTGGAATTAACTTCAGGTGGCTGATACACATTGTCTTCCAAACCTCATGTCAGGCCGTTTGAAGAAAATCATCTCTTCTAAAAAAATATTCTATCCTATTGGCTGTATCCTTCCTAGAGAATGTACAAGTACAGCAGAGGAAAAGAACTCACATTTAGCAAGGACCTCCTATGTGCTAGGCACTTATCACACAGGATCTCACTCTTCATAACCACCGTGAGAGGCAAATATCATTGGTCCCATTTTAAAGATGAGGCAACTGAGGTTGGACAAGTCAAGCAACTTTCTCAAAGCCATTCAGCTAATGAGTGTGAGTGGCAGGTCTGTCCAAACTCCAAAGTCTATGCTTTTCTTCTTGTGGCAGCCTACCTCTGGAAAAGATTTTTATAGATCAAGCCCAAGCACCCAATACATCAGCAAACTTACAGGACATGGGACTTCAAAAATGACAAACACTGTAATGGCGATTACACTGAGCAACAGAGTGACAGCAATCAGAAATTTGACCAGAGTGCTCCATTTCTGTCTCTTCTCTAGGTTTTCATCTGTGTCTAAAAGGAGAGAGAAGAGTAGAAAAGGGAGAAAGAATTTGAGAGAGGGAAGAGATCGACCCTCTGATTTGAAGGTCTCCTGGCTCACATGACTAAGAGTGGTCCAGCTTGATTCAGAGGCAGAGGCTGAATTTCTAGTTCAGACTTAGAGTCAGGTGTTTGGTGGGCCTCATGGGCTCTGCTGTAATCTCCTTTGCAGCCTTTTCCCAATGAGTCACCTTCCCTGGGATTTAGCATTTTCCATGATCAAGTAGAGCCAATTCTTGTACTGCTCTCAAGGGAGGAAAAGGGGTAGGGGTGCACAAGGATTTGTAAACTCATCTTTCACCAGCAGCCCTCTCAGGCTCTCTACCTAGAAAATCACCCTCCTGTGCGCCTCGTGGCTTTAGTGGGGCATAGGAGGAACAAAGGTGAATTGGCATTGCTTTTGGGTCATAAGCCAAATTTGGGGACAGATGACTTAATATGCATCTTGTTATTACTAGCCTCATATTTATATTTCTCCTGATAGGAATTAGGATGTAACCCAAGCCAGAATCTTACAGAATTTGAATTCTGGCCAATTTAGGGGAGGCTATTTCTAAAAACAGTACAGATGAAACATGCACTTGGTTGTTGTCTTCACTGTAATGATTGCTTAGTGTGTAAATGTCATCTATCTATACATGCAATGGCTGGAATTACCTACCATATGAAAACATTTTTATTCTGTCCTCAAATCTGGCTACAAGATGAGCTCACTTATGTGGAGGTAAAACATTATTAATACAGTCATGTGCCCCTTAACAATAGGGATACATTCTGAGAAATGCATTGTTAGGCAATTCTATCATTGAGCGAAAATGATAGAGTGCACTTACACTAACCTAGATGGTAGCCTACTACATACCTAGGCTATATGTTATAGTGTATTGCTCCTATACAGCATGTTCCTGTACTGAATACTGTAGGCAGTTGTAACACATTGGTATTTGTGTATCTAAACTTAGAAAAGGTACAATAAAAATAAAGTGTAAAAGGTACAAAATGGTACACCTATATAGTGTACTTACCATGAATGAATGGAGCACACAGGACTGGAAGTTGCTCCGGGTGAGTCAGTGACTGAGTGGGTGAGTGAATGTGAAGGCCTAGGACATTACTGTACACTACTGTAGACTTTATAAACACTGTACACTTAGGCTATACAAAACAATCTGAGATTAAATCAAGCACAAGAGAAAATGATGTAGTCAAGAGACACTGAATACGGGATGTATGAGGCTGCAGCTGGCTTAACACGGCTTACTATTGTATGGCAAACTTTTTTTATAAGTAGAAAGAGTACACTCTAAAATAACGATAAAAAGTATAGTATAGTAAGTATATAAAGCAATAACAGTCATTAATTATTATCAAGTATTATGTACTACACATCATTATATGTGTTATATTTTTATATACCTGGCAGTGCAGTCAGTTTGTTTACACCAGCAACACCACAAACATGTGAGTAATGCATTGCGCTGTGATGTTAAAATACGATGATAGGAATTTTTCAGCTCCGTTATACTCTTATGGGACCACTGTTGTATATACGGTAGGTCCATCATTGACCAAAATGTTGTTATGCAGCGCATGACTGTAGTGTCAAACTACAAACATTTCTAGGACCTTCTTTTTTCCATAAGAAATGGAGTGATTTTCTAATGTAAACTCTGTATAACTTCTCAATCTCTAGGAAAATCCTAGGAGACCTAATGTTGGGGCTAAAAATGTTTTTCTTTCTGTTCTCATCTCACCCCTACTTATTCTGTACCTTGTTGTTTCAAAGGGCTAGAAGCATCATCAGTACTTGTAGTTTTCTTTCCTTCTTTATTCCCTGGAGTTGTGGAGGTGGTAGTGGTGGGAAAAGTCTCTGATGAAGCCCTCATTGCTGGATAGACCTTACATTGGGAGATCCCTGGTAAGAAAGCTATAAGACAAGAAAGAAATAATGAAAGGACAACTGAGAAAACTTTATCCTGCCCTTGATTTTTACCTGACAAAAAACCCTAGCTCTACTTAGGTGATATTTAACTTCTCACTGTGGCCCCATTGACCTGTCCATAGGTTTAGGGTGTGAGCACTAAATAATGCCAAGAGTAAATGAGGATAGAGATACTAATAAGAGATATAGATTAAAATCCCCATAAGGCTTTTGACTAACGTAGGATCATAATGGAGAAGTAGACCATATCTTGTTTGTCTATCATTCTTAAGGCCATAATAATAATAAGAACGGAGGGTGTAACACTGTTCAAAGTTTCCGTCTTTAAAAAACGTGGTTCCAGAGTCCAAGGAAGAACATGAAATATCATAATTTGCCTTAATGACTGCTGCAAGTCTGTCTAGTGGAATCTAAGTCAACTACTCCAAGAGGGGTCTGGGGAAAGCAAAGGGAGCTGGAAGAAGAAGGAAAGACCACCCAGCTGTATTTACTCTTCAATTTCATTCATTCAGCAAATAATTAAAAATGAATATCTGTTGTGTGCCAGGCATTGCTCCTCTACTTTGAATATATCAGTTGGATGCGTTCTAGTAAGGGAACAAATAAAGGGGAGGAAGGGTTGAGGAGGGCAGGGGAAGCAGTTAACTTTATGGTATATTAGAAGGGGACAAGTGCTACCAAAATAAATAAATAAATAAATAAATAAATAAATAAATAAATAAATAAATAATAAAAGTAGAGCAAGGTAAGGGAGCAGTCTGGGGGATGCAGATAGGCAGTGGTTTGGCAACATGCAGTATAGGCTGGTTTCATTAAGAAGGTGAGAATTTAGCGAAGACTTGAAGAAGGTGAGGGGAATAGTCAAGCAGATGCCTGGGAAAATATAGTAAGTCCTCACTAATGTCGTTAGATTCTTGGGAACTGTGACTTTAAGGCGAAATGACATATAACAAAACTAGTGTTACCATAGGCAAACTATTATAAACGAGTTAAGTTCCTACGGCATATTTCTGGTCACAAAAACATCACCAAACTTCTAAAGACCCCAAACACTTCTAATAGTAAACTTTGAAATAAATTTGATCTATGCATACATTTAATAAAGATTAATGAAAACAAGCAAGATAATTATTTTCTAACCTGCTTATTCCAGTTCAGGTTCAAGGATGGCTGGAGCCTATCCCAGAAAATACAAGATGGGGACCAACCCTGGACAGGAAGCCCTTCCATTGCAGGGCACACTCACACACACCCACACTCACTCAGACCAGAGCAATGTAGACATGTCAGTTTACCCAATGTGCACATTTTTGGGATGTGAGAGGAAACCAGAGTACAGGGGAAAAACCATGCAGACTGGGGAGGATATGCAAACTCCACACAGACAGTGGCCCTAGTGGAAATCAATTTTTTTCTCATCAATGTTATAACAAAATGATATTGAACAAAACAACATTACTTGAGGACCTGCTGTAATGACTTAGGCAGAAGTGAGAGCTAGAGTATAAGCCTCAAGGCAGGGATGTCTGGCATGTTACAGTTTTAGAGAAAGAGCGAGGAGGCCATTGAGATTGGAGTGGAGTGAGCAAGGTGAAAGGAGTAGGAGATATAAGTATCTAAAAGGAAATGAGCCCATATCACTGAGAGCCTGGTAGGCTAGTTTAAGGACTCTGAGTTTTATTCTGATTGACATGGGGATCCAGGCCTGGCCAGTGTGGCTCAGTTGGTTGAGCATTGTCCTGCATATCGGAAGGTTGCTGGTTTGAAATGATGTCTCTCTTCCTCTCCCTTCCTTTCTCTCTAAAATCAATAAAAACATATTTTAAGAAAAGAAATGGGGATCTATTTCAAGGTTTTAAGGAGAAGAGTGACAGGATGGCTTTATTTTTAAAGGATCACTGAAATAGACTGTAGAGGGGGGGCAAGGATAGAAGCAGAGTCACCTGTTAGGAGGCTGCTGCAGAAATCCAAATGAGCGATGATGGTAACTCAGACCAACTATGGAAGTGATGGGATGATGCAGACAGATTCTGGCTGTAGTCTGGAACTAACTTCACTTGCCTCCAGAATTGACCTAATCCAATTCAGACAGTAGTTCCTATTCGATTTTGAATGGTCTCTTATCACTGCTTATTAAATTAAGGTCTATAAGTCCTACATGACATTTCTAAATTACTCTCCCATGTCTTGATTATGTGAAAATGAAAGTTCCTTACTTCAGAGAGCAGTGGCCACAGTACCAGGCACTATACATGAAATTACACAGTAAGGAGTCATCCGTGATTTCATTTTAATCAGGAAGACTGTGTTGGCAAAGATAGGCAGAGTCAAAGAGCCACAGTTTCAAAAGAAAAGAAAGAAATTATGTGAAGTATTTTCAGCATAGTGCCAGTCAGTTCTCTGAAGTGATAATATGTGTTTATGAGACAGATGAGATGAAGGTAAGCAAATCTCACTTTGGACAGGTCACATAAGTTCTCTGAGTTTTGGTCTCCTTGTCTGTAAGATGGTTATAATAAAATAATTCTTGATGTACCTGTTTCACAGGGGTGGTGTGAAGATGAGAAACAAATAAAAATGAGAAAGAAGGTATGAAAACACTCTGCAAACTGAGTGATATTATAATTGGAAGAGGAGGAAAAACCTAGAGATCCTCTAAGTAGAAGAATTGTTCCCTCTAACCACAGGGATAGTGGTATTTCACTATGGCATGTCTTCTCACCTCCTGGGGGCCACTGTTTCAAAGTGTACTTGATAGGCTTCATCTATCAGTGTATTTTCATTTCTGCCTAGTTTCTGAATTAATGTCCATCCATATTGGCAGTTAATCTCTTTTAGATCTCATCTGCTAGGTAACTGAGCATTAAGGTGGAGCACGTTTGTAAATACAGCTCTCCATTCCCAGTGACGATGGAATTGCAATATTCACTATTCAGGAGTGTGAATAGTGACTTTTCTCTGGCTATGGATATTTGAGCAAGAATGCCCCATTTTATTTTTTTAATTACTTTTTTTTTAATCCTCACCTGAGGATTTTTTTTTACATTTATCATCAGATAGAGTGGGAGAGAGGAAGAGAGAGGGAGACAGAGAAACATCGATGTGAGAGACACATCGACTGGCTGCCTCCTGCATGACCCTGACCAGGGACGAACCTCAACCAAGGTACATGCCCTTGACTGGAATCGAACCCATGACTCTTTGGTCCACAGGCTGATGCTCTAACCACTGAGCAAAACCATCCAGGGCAAGAATGCCCCATTTTAAGAAGATGAACAGCCTCGGACGGTGTGGCTCAGTTGGTTGAGCATTGTCCCATGCACTGAGAGGTCACCGGTTTGATTTTGGGTCAGGGCACATGCTTGGGGGGTGCAAGCTCTATCCCCAGTAGAGGGCATGCAGAAGGCAGCTGATGGTCTCTCTCATCTATGTTTTTCTCTCTCTCCTTCTCCCTTCCTCTGTCTCTCTAAAAATATCAATAAAAACATATTTTTAAAAAATTTGAACAAAAATTCCAGTTTATGAAATGGATAATTTAGGAGATGATGCTTTGCTTTATTACAAAATAATTTATTTAAAATAGGGAAGATTAGGTGCATTATATTTAAATGGAGGTCTCTTTTAGAGATTATTCTGTAATAATATCAAGTTGAAAGGGCTATTTGAGCCCGGCCGGTGTGGCTCAGTGGGTTGAGCATTGCCCCATGGACTGAGAGGTCCCGGTTCTATTCCCAGTCAGGGCACATGCCCGGGTTATAGGCCTCAATCCCCAGTAGGGGGCATGCAGGAGGCAGCCAACTGATCGTTTTCTTTCACATCGATGTTTCTCTCCCCCTTCCTCTCTCTCTCTAAAAAAACCAATAAAAACACATTTTTAAAAAAGAAAGGGCTATTTGAGAAGCCATATATATTACAATTGGGTTTGTGCTTCAGATCTAAACTTCCGCTTTACATATATAGAAATTAGACCATCTAGTCAATCCCTCATTTGTAGCTATAGAAACAGCACTGGAGAAATTAAGTAACTTGTCAAAGGTGATCATTAATGTCAGAATAAATGTTTGTGTAATATTTCTTCTATCCCCACAGTTTCACATGGGGTAAACAGACCATAGGAATTAGTTCACACCAATCAAATTCCTGCATGACTAAATTGACATCTATATACTAAAATGACATTGAAAACATTTACATAGGAGAATGTGTCTGTCAAATGGATTAGATAGGATGCTTTTCTCTTCTAGATACTGTTTTCTAAACATAGAGGTTCTTGTGAAACCTAATGCATAATTTGAAAGCTTCTTGATTAATATAGAATCTGAGTAATAGTAACTAAATGGTATAAACCTTATCAGAAGTGATAAAGACCCATGAGTCTTCTTTCACCAAAAATATCAGAATATTTATAACAGAGGATCTTTTCCTTGGCCAAATTTCAGAAACAGTAACAAATACTCTCCGTCTTATATTTTTCTACATTGCATGTCGACCCACATCTTCTGATGACAAACGTGTTGCAGTACATTCTCATCCTTACTATTTCAAATTCCTACTTTGCTTTAGGAACATTTCCATGAACTGTCTTCTGTTTCTAGGACATCCTCCTGTATAGACTGATGTCACTTATAGTGGGCATCTCTTTTATGACCTTCTAAATTTGACCATTTACCTAATATTTATTTCTACCCTACTTGTAGTCTGTCACTCCTGATTCTCAGTGTAAGTTAAATTCAGAATAGGTAGTTTCAAACTTTTAAATGGGGTGATATTTCAAAAGCCCATTCATAAATTGGTTGCTTGCAATTCATTATTCTTGAAATGTATCTTGACTGATGAGTAGGTCCCCAAATTAACCTACAAACATCCATTTAATCTCTTTGCACAGCTCAAATAGTACAGGTATTAGCTTAAACCAGTGATTTTTCAACCTTTTCCATCTCATGGCACACATAAACTAATTACTTAAATTCTGCTGCACATGAAAAAAAATTTTTTTGCTGATCTGACAAAAAAATAGGTACAATTTTGATTCAGTCACACTGGATAGCTATTGTTGTGTTGGCTGTTGTCATTTTAAAATTTGATAATCTAAGGGAAAAGAGGTCAGTGCTCCTGACTATATAATCAGGTATTGCGTGTTTTAAAAATTCTTTCAGCACACCAGCTGCAAATCGCTGACTTAAATTCTTCCTCCTTCCCTGGACTCTAGGCTAGCCCAAACAAATTGCTGAATTAGGTCAGGTTGATCTTTGGCATCTCTCTTCCCCCTTAATCTCCGTTTTCCTTGTCCCAAATCTCTAAGACCTAGTGTCCTTAATTGCTCCTAGTCCAGCCCTGGCCGGTTTGGCTCAGCGGTTAGAGCGTCGGCCTGCGGTCCAGAGAGACCCGGGTTTGGTTCCCGCTAAGGGCATGTACCTTGGTTGCAGTTTGTCCCCGGCCCTGGTTGGTCGTGTGGGTGGCGGCCACTTGATGTGTCCCTTTCACGTCGATGTTTCTCTCTCTGTCTCTCCTCCTCTCTCTCCCTCCCACTCTATCTGAACAAAAAATGAAAAAATGTCCTCGGGTAAGGATAAAAAAATAAAAATAAAATAAAAAATAATTGCTCCAAGTCCACCACTGCATAGCACTATATCCAAGAAAGATTCACCCTGTACAAAGTGCTCTAGATTCCAAAATGACTTAAGTTCATATTACCCATCACACCTACCATTGACTGAAGGGGGGTGTCACATGTTATTAGGAGAACAATCTGGATGAGTTAATTTACATTGAGTGACTGAAAGCCCCCAAATACTGTCAGAGGCTTTAAAGTGTTGTTGTTGTTTTTTTTCCCCACACAAAAATTATCACCATGTGAATTTTAGAAAGTATAATAAAGGAATTCATGTCATATGAGGATATATAATTTACTATACCTGGGCCACAGCTGAAGAACCTATCTACTTATTTCCCAATCTCTAGTCCTCTAAACAGATTGTAGTTTTAAAATCCTCCCCCCCATTATTCTGCTTGTGAATCCCCAGTTTCTCTAAAAGTGTCAAGTTTTATTTCATTTTTCCAGCAGTGCAGCAGTAGCATCTAGGGAGTTGCCTGTATATAAGGGGGAACTGCCAATACCAATTTATTGATCATAAACTAATTGACAGAAAGAATGGGAGAAGGAAGGAAGGACAGAAGCAGAGAAACTTAGGTCTGAGGTCAAGAGCCATTGCTCAGCAACTGTGGGGGAACAAGCATCCTCAGTGTGGATGGGAGTAAAAAACTGAACAACCACTGTGGAGGGTAATTTAACAATATCAATCAAACCTTTGGTGCAGCAGTCCTGCTTCTTGGAATTTATCCTATTGATAAATTTCAGGTACACAAAGAAAAATGTATAAGGTCATTGCTTGCAGCACTGTTTGTATTTGCAGAAGATTGGAAACAACCAAAATATCCATCCATAGGCAACTGGTGATAGTACAGCCGTAAAATGTAATACTGTACAACTGTTACAAGGAATGACACAAATTTATACATATTGATATGGAGCAATCTATAAGATACATATTTAAGTGGGAAGAAGCAAGGTACTAAATAGTGTGTACGGTATGCTACTATTTATATTTTTAACACATATACAGTCGTCCCTCGCCACTTCACGCTTTGACTTCCGCAGCTTCACTCTATCGCTGTTTTTTCAAATACTATCCTATGTGTATATTGAAAAACCGCGATAGAGTGAAGCCGTGAAAGTTGAAGCGCGAAGTGGCGAGGGAGGACTGTATATAAATAAAGAATCCTACTTTGCAGAAATTCATCTAGCGCAGTAGAGTCTGGAACTGATTAACTGCAATAAACAAGGGCCGACTGTACATCCATACATGCTTAGAGTATCTCTGGAAGGAAATTCAATAAGTTGTTAATAGTGGTTCCCTCGGGGATAGAGTACTAGAGGACTGAGAGAGTGGAGTACAGGAAGATTTACTTTTCACTGTAAACCTCGTTGTTTGAAAATTCTACTACGTGCATTCCAAGTAAATAAAAATCAAATAACCATTGTCAAAGACGACCCATTAGAAATGGAGATCATGTGAAAATTGCAGCATGTCAGGTCTAGAAGGGCCCTTAGAGATTAGAAAACTGAGTCTCAGAGAGGACATAGATTTGCCCAAGGAGAGGAGGATCCAGTGCCTTGAGGCTTTAGCTGCTACTAAGCTCTACCTATGTTCAGGGTTATCAAGTAAAATTCATGCCTACCTACATCTCAGTTTCCATTCTCACCTTTGCCTGTTAGAAGAGATCCATTCTGAAAGTTGGATGTGGGAGTTAGGTAACAGCTTGGGAAAGCAGTGCTGTTTCTGTGGGGTGCAGCAATGACTCTCAGGTCCTTTAGAGTATGCTTGACCTTTGGCCTTCTCTCTGAATATACAAGGTTGACTTTTACTTTGCTCCCAGAGCCAAGGCACTGTAGGGTAGACACAGTCAGATTTTGGATGAAGTTGGACCTGTTGGCTTCTGCCTGAGCTTCTGGAAAGGAGAAAAGCCAGAGAGAATAAAGGAAGCTGATTCTTAATCTGAACAGCTAAAGCACTTTATTGACTCTTTAAATCCCACTGCTATACTTTCTTCTCTTTTTAGTTAAGTTCTTCCTCAGCACATGCTTATGGTACTTAATATATAACCCTGCCTTTCTTCCTTCCTGCCATGGGTCCCATGAACATAGATGATTGCAGTAAATTCAGCCCAGAGAAATACTCATAGATTATCTTCTCTAATGCAGAGAGGGTTGAGTGCTGCCTCCTTCTCTTTCTTCACCCACTGTTTTGATTTATATAGCCATGCATTAGGTAATAACAGTTAATTCAAAAATTGGTTTCCAGAAAGCCTCTTGGGGGAATACATATCTTTAAAATAGAGTATTTGAAATCTGGGCTAGGAATGGGGGAGACAGCCATCTTTTAAAAGTAAAGATTTTTGCTCTGGCTGGTTTGGCTAAGCGGTTAGAGCTTCGGTCCACAGACCAAAGAGTCGCGGGTTCGATTCCAGTCAAGGGCACATACCTCTGTTGCAGTTCGTTCCTGGCCCTGGTTGGGGTCATGTGGGAGGCAACCAGTTGATATGTCTCTCTCACATCAATGTTTCTCTCTCTCTCTCCCTCTCCCTCTCTCTCCCTTTCTCCCTCTCTCTCTCTCTCTCTCTCTCTCTCTCTCTCCCCCCTTCCTTCTCTCCTTCCCACTTTATCTGAAAATAAATAGAAACATATCCTCGGGTGAGGATTAAAAAAAAAACTTTTCTGGAATGGCGAAGTGATTTGTTTCAGGAAGGGAGAACTCATTCCATACCTGGCATTAGCACATCTCTGATGCTTCTCACACCCTGTGGGAAGAGCTGTTCCACTTGGCATCTGCTATCTCTGAGTTCTGGAAGTAAAAAAAAGGTCAGGATATACTGAGTATTTACTGTTTAGAATTCCAGGCGCTAAAGAGGGAGATACAAAAGAATGCAGTTCCTTCTCATAAAACTTGCAATTGGTAAGATAAAAATTCCCCCCAAAGACTTTAAAGTATATACAAGGATAAGTTAGACTAGTATAAAGAAAATTGAGTACCAATTTATTATCCTTAGGAAAAAAAGGTGAAATAGAGTTAAGTGAAGTTAATGAAAGACTAACCAACTTTTTCCTTCAAACACTGATTATTATCTCTTCTTCCTGTTCCATCTACCTTCTTGTTTTAAAGTTTTGAAAGTATTAAGTGTAACCTTGAACAAGATATCTTTCCAGTTTTCCATGGAACCATAGGTCATAGTTATTTATGCTTTTTGGCACATAACTCACAGGGTGTTGTGAGTTTTCTTCATTTGCTAAATTTTTTACTGCTGTACATTATACTGTTTGTCTTTAACACTGGTGAGCTAATTATAGAGGTGAAATATTTAGGATGTTTTGAAAAATCATGTTTTAAATTAAAAGTTATCAAAGAGCAGAAATGGTGCCATTTCATCTCCACACCACCTCTTTCTTAGCTCTCCCCTCCCAAGAGTATCCCCATGTATTTGGATGTAACACCTCAAAAAGGAAGACATCTTACGAGGGGCTATGAATTTGGGAGCTTAGGTGATGATAACACTGAAACTGTGACAACCCCTCCAGGAAAGAAAGTCATCTAGCCCTGGCCGGTATGGCTCAGTTGGTTGGGCATCATCCCAGGCACCAAAAGGTTGTCAGTTGGATTTCTGGTCAGGGCACATGCCTGGGTGACGGATTTGATTCCTGGTAGGGGGTATGCAGGAAGCAGCCCGACTGATGTTTCTCTTTCTCCCTCTCCCTCCCTTTCTCGCTAAAAATAAATTTTAAAAAAATCTTAAAAAGAAAGTCATCTATCTAATAGTGAAAGGACTCTGAATATTAGTTACATGAACAAGACAGAAGAATGTATCACATTCTCTGAACTTCTCACCATGAAACAGACAGCTGTCTCTCTGGGTTCAATAAGTTGCAGTCCTGCAAGAGGATGCATGGGATGACTAGAAAGCATTGCTTACTGAGTATTGGCTATATCTCTATTTGCCGGAATAGACCCCAGACACTTTCTAGGCCTCTCTTTGGATTTGCCAGGATATTAGGCTAGAGAAGCACTTACCTTTCTTGTTGGCATCATAGGATGTAATGATTAGGCTGAAAACCAAGATGGTATTCATGTCAACTTGAGCACATGCTCCTTGCAGAAACAGTATGCTGCTAATCTGTCACAGCCCCTTATAACTTTGTCTCTAGGTGTTTTCACTGCCCTGGAACCAAGTTTGACCCTGGGAGAGTCTGGTTCCACCCTAATTATTTGCCCCATTTCCTGAAGAGACCCAGGAGTAGAGCTGATTGGAGAGAGGACCAAGTCTGCTTGTTAACGATTGACTTAGGTCTTCCCTGACCACTGTTGTTGCCAACATAAAAAACAGTAATTACCTAGAGGTTTTCCTAGGAGAAAGGGCATAAACGCCCAGTGATATGCTTTATAAATACTTGCAGGTAGACACGTAGACATTCACAAGCATGCTCACTGACAGGCACATAGATTTAAACACCAACATAAAGAGATTTCTATTAAGGAAAGTGATTTCTAGAGTAGAGCAAGAAACTGGGACTGAGTAAGTTGGTGAGTTACACTGGAGAGAGTACTGCACTAGAAATTAAGAGAACTGGGTTCTAATACAGGCTGTTATTAACTATGTCATATTGAGAAAATTACGTGATTTCCCTGCATCTCAATTTTTTCCTCTGTAAATGTTCCAACCAAATGATCTCTAGAATTCATTCACAGTTACACATATAGACTTATATCAGCACAGACATACCTATCTAGTTTTGTACATTTTCACACTCCTGAATAGTGAAGTGAGTATAGGTTGACCACCTTCCCATGACTATTGGGCTAAGAGGTTGTGAGGAAGAGCTAAATACCCTAGATAAAAGATACTGCCTGCAATTGGGAAGATTTTTCTAGATAGATAACTGTTCATTGAAGATTTTTCAAAAACTGTGTATTTTATAATATTCTATACTGGGCCAGTTTGGCTCAGCGGTTAGAGCGTCAGCCCACAGACCAGAGGGTCGAGAGTTTGATTCCCAGGCAAGGGCATTTACCTAGGTTGCAAGTTCGATCCCCAGCCCCCATCCCAATCGATGTGTGTCTGTTGCATCCATGTTTCTCTCTCTCTCGCCCTCCCTCCCTTTCACTCTATCTAAAAATCAGTGGAAAAATATCCTCGGGTGAAGATTAACAACAACAACAACAAAAAATTAATAATAATACTTTATAGACTTTGTGATAGCATAACTAGGTGGATCATAAAGCAGAAATGAAGATCTACTCAGATCCTCTGCCTAAGCCCAGAGTCTGTGTAGTCATTCAACCCACTGTAAATGTACTCCATTGGTGGCAACATAGGTTTGGGTATGTAAAAGAAGGTTCTAGAGGCTGATACTCTGATTGATAATGATGAATAGGGAGCTTGAATCAAGGGACATTCCATGAAGGAGTTCATGAGATCTGAGTCAAATCATGATTTAAATGTTACCCTGTTGCCTGACATTTTGATTCAGGTTGAAATCTGGCTAAATTGAGCATCAAGGGAAATCTTAGTGGGAAAACAAAAAGGAAAGAGATGTCACTGAAGGACAACATATTGCTTGAAATGTGGAAGAAGGAGAGGAAGTGCTGAACATTTAATCGCAGTGCCTTTCATTTAGCAAGTATTTATTGTGAGCCTACTGTGTGCCAGACACTATTCTAACAGTGAGCAAGACCAAGTCTGTGTTCACATGAAAAGATAGGAAGCAGACAATAAACCTGGTAAAAAATAAAATAGTGCAAAGGACTAATAAACAATATGCAAATACATATCCAAGATAATTAGAGATTGTGATAGTTGTTGTGAAGCAACAAACAGAATGATGA
Organism: Tadarida brasiliensis; assembly: GCA_030848825.1. NCBI lineage: Eukaryota > Metazoa > Chordata > Mammalia > Chiroptera > Molossidae > Tadarida > Tadarida brasiliensis. Next base: position 49,129,620 of record CM061273.1, read on the forward strand.
GGTGAAGTATTACTGGCAGAGGCCACTTTAAGTAGGGTAGTCGGGGAAGACTTCTCCGAGGAAGTGACATCTGAGCTAAGAAAACCAAGAGAGAAACCAAGGAAGGGAAGATTAGTTGGTCAGATGCTGAGAGGTGTGTATGATGAGAACAAACTGTCCATTACACTTGACAATCCTGTAAGAACAACTTCAGCAGAGTAGTGGAAGTAGGAGAGGGCTAAAAAGGAGTTGGAGGTGAATATGTATACACAATCTTTTCAAGATATTTTGCTATGGAAGGGAGCAGAGAAGTGAGGCCAACTGAGTAGAGGGAACATAAGTACCTCAAGTCTTTATTGGTCCAGACCAGCACCATTTTGTTCCTTTTTCCCTGCTAAAGTTGCCTGATTCTCCTAGGACAGGTGGGTAGGATACATGGTTTTTGCTTACTGTTTCCTTAACATGGTTACATGATTCTCTGCTTCCCTGTAGTATCAGACACTTTCCCCCGTCACTTTATTTCAGATATTCTTTTTTCTTTTTTTCCCTTTATTGATTTTTAGAGAGAGAGGAAGTGAGAGGGAGAGAGACGGAAACATCCGATGAGAGAGAACATCGATTGGGATTGGCCACCTCCTGCATGCCCCCCACTGGGGATCAGGCTTACAACTTGGGTATGTGTCCTGACCAAGTATCGAACCAGCGACTATTTGGTGCATGGATCGACGTTCAACCACTGAGCCACACTGGCTGGGCTATTTCAGATTTTCTGTGGTTTAGTTCCCAGATGCCATGTTACAATGCTGCCACCTTGGAGCCCGTGTGGGAAAGGATCTGAGGGCTCGCTATTCTCATTCCATGTCACAAGGTGGCAGAAGAGCTCATTCTTCCCTTAAGAGACCTTGTGCTTGAACAAGATAAAGGACAAGCCTTTTCTTTTATCAACTCTCAGACCCTTCCCTTTTTCCTTGTGTCTCAGGCCCAAAAGTCAGCCTGCATGATGGAGCAGCCATAAGGTGGGAGAGCTACATTAACAAGTCAAAATAGCCCTGCTGGTGTGGCTCAGAGGTTGAGCATCATCCCATAGACTGACCAGTTCAATTCCCTGTCAGAGCACATGCCCAGGTTATGGGCTAGATCTCCAGTAAGGGTCGTGCAGGGGGCAGCTGATCGATGTTTCTCTCTCATATCTATGTTTCTAACTCTCTCTTCTTTCCTCTCTCTCTAAAAGATCAATAAAAACATATTTAAAAAAAAAAAGTCAAAATAACTATCAGTGGAGAAATAGACCCAGACTGTTTCTCTACTACTAGATATTTTGACTGGTTTTCTAAGTGTTCGGAATATCTGTGGAGGAGAAGATATCTCACCTGATCTCCTTTCCCTACAACAAAAATTTCAAATTTAGGAAGAAAAAAAGCTATAACATAGGTGAGTCTTATGATATCTGCAGATGAGAGATGTTTCACTGGAAGATATTAGGAAACTGGGACTGACTAAATGAATCAGGGTGGGTCTGTGGGAGGAGCATTTGACAAGAAGCCAGGAGGCTTACACCTAGGTTCTAGATTAGACTGAATCACTTTGAGTAAGTCACTTAACTTTTCTGGCCTCTGTTTTGGTTTCTTTAATGAGATGGTTGGACAAAATGGTTTTGAAGGCCTCTTCCAGCTCTAAAATTATTATTTCAGTGCCACACTCTGCTGCTCTTTGTTTTAAGGGTGTATGCTTTTTATATGTTTGAGTTTATTTTAAATTCTTTTATTGTGGAATATAGCATACATATACAAGAGTATATAGAACATAGTATATTTTATTTTTATTTATTTTTTGTTATTCCTTACCTGAGGATATTTTTTCCATTGATTTTTAGAGAGAGTGGAAGGGAGGAAGGGGGAGAGAGAGAAACATCAACGCGAGAGACCCGACGGGGGGGGGGCTGGGGACCGATGGAACTGCAACCAAGTTACGTGCCTTTGGCCGGAATTGAAACTGCAACTCTTTTGGTCCGTGGGCTGATGCTCTAGCCGCTGAGCCAAACCAGCCAGGGCCATAGTATATTTTAAATAATAACAATAGCAGCGACAATAATAATAATGTGAACACTACATAACCATAACCAAAAGTAAGAAATTAAACATTACCAGTATCCTAGAATTTCTTTGTATGTCTGTCCTTCTGATCACACTCATTTCTCTCCTCTCAATCATTATTTTCCTATGCTATTTTTATTTTATTTTATTTTATTTATTTACTTATTTATTTATTTATTAATCCTCACCCGAGGATATTTTTGTATTTATCTTCAGATAGGGTAGGGGAGAGGGATGGGGAGAGAGAGAGGTAGACAGAGAGACAGAGAGAGAGACATCGATGTAAGAGAGAGACATCTACTGGTTGCCTCCCGAACGACCCCGACCAGGGCCTGGAGGAACCGCAACCGAAGTATGTACCATTGAACGGAACTGAACCCGTGATTCATTGGTCCAGAGGCTGAAGCTCTAATTGCTGAGTCAAACTGGCCAGGGCTTTAAAAATTTTTTTAAATCCTCACCCAAGGATATTTTTCTATTTATCTTCAGATAGAGTAGGAGGGAGGGAGAGAGAGAAACATCGACATGAGAGGGACATGTCAACTGGTTGCCTCCTGCACAACCAGGGCCTGGGACGAACTGCAACCAAGGTCCGTGCCCTTGACCAGAATTGAACCTGAGACTCTGATCTGCTGGCTGGTGCTCTAACCACTGCACCAAACCAGCCAGGGCTCCTATGCTTTCTTAAAATAGTGAACTATCTGTATATGTATCACTAAATATATTTTATTAAATCCTGCCTGCTTTTGAATTTATATAAATGGATGGAGCATACTCTCTGTACCATTTATTTATTTATTTTTCTATTATATAATATTATATTAGTATTAGGTGTAACATAGTGATTAGACATTTATATATCTTCTGAAGTTATCACTCAATAAGTCTAGTACCCATCTGACACCATACACAGTTATTACAATATTATTGACTATATTCCCTGTGCATACTTTACATCCTCATGACTGTTTTTATAACTGGCAATTTGTACTTTTTAATCCCTTTCACCTTATTCACCTATCCCCCCAAACCCCTCCCTTCTGGCAGCCACCTATTTGTTCTCTCTATCTGTAAGTTTGTTTGTTCATTTATTTTGTTCATTATTATTTACTCATTTATTTGTTTTTTTAGATTCCACATATAAATGAAATCACATGGTATTTGTCTTTCTCAGCCTGACTTATTTCACTTAGTATAATACCCTCTGGGTCCATCTATGTTGTTACAAATGGTAAGATTTCATTTTTTTTCCAATTTTAAAAAAAAAATTATTTTATTTTTATTAAAAAAAATTTTTTTTATTAATTTATTTTTGTTACAGATGTTTCTCCTTTTTCCCCCCACTGACTCCCTCCTCCCTATCCCCTCCCACCCCATCCCCAGCTTTGTTGTCTATGTCCATCGGTTATACATAAATGCATATAAGTTCTGTGGTTTATCCCTTCCACCCCGCCCCCAAGGAATGTCAGTCTGTACCCTACTTCTATGTCTCTGGGTCTATTTTGTTCATCCGTTTGTTTAGTTCATTATATTCCAGAAATAAGTGAGATCATGTGATATTTATCTTTCTCTGCTTGGCTTGTTTCGCTTAGGATAATACTTTCCAGGTCCCTCCATGTCGTCTCAAAGGATAAGGGATCTTCCTGTCTTACAGCTGCATAGTACTCCATCGTGTATGTGTACCACAGCTCTTTTATCCACTTGTCTACTGATGGACACTTGGTCTGTTTCCAGATCTTAGCTATTGTAAATAGTGCTGCTATGAACATAGGGGTACATATATTCTTTCTGACTGGTGTTTCAGGCTTCTTAGGGTATGTTCCTAGAAGTGGGATCACTGGGTCAAATGGCAGTTCAATTTTTAATTTTCTGAGGTAACACCATAGTGTTTTCCATAGTGGCTGTACCAGTCTGCATTCCCACCAGCAGTGTACTAGAGTCCCCTTTTCTCCACACCCTCGCCAGCACTTGTTGTTTGATGATTTGTTGCTGGCAGCCATTCTGACAGGTGTGAAGTGATACCTCATTGTTGTTTTAATTTGCATCTCTCTGATGATTAGTGGTGACGTTGAACATTTCTTCATATGTCTCTTGGCCATTTGTATATCCTGTTTGGAGAGATGTCTCTTAGGTCCTCTGCCCATTTTTTAATTGGGTTCTTTGTCTTCCTTTTATTGAATTGTATGAGTACTTTTTTTCCAATTTTTATAAGAGTTTATTTGAGCCAAAATGAGACATATGCCTGGGAGCAAGAGATTTCATTCTTTTTTTATGGCTGAGTAATATTCCATTGTATCTGTGTACCATATCTTTATCCAATTGTCTATAGATGGACACTTAGGTTACTTCCATATCTCAGCTATTGTAAATGATGCTTCAGTGAACATAAGGAGCATATTTCATTTTGAAGTAGTGTTTCCAGTTTCTTCATATAAATACCCAGAAGTGGAATTGCTGGGTCTTAAAGTAGTTCTATTTTTAATTTTTTGAGGAAACTCCATACTGTTTTCCACAGTGGCTGCACCAATCTAAAATCCCACCAAAAGCACACAAGGGTTCCCTTTTCTCCACATTCTTGCCAACACTTGTTGTTTGTTGCCTTATTGGTGCCAGCCATTTTGACAGGTGTGGGGTGATTTCATTGTGATTTTTTGTTGTTGTTGCTAATCCTCACCAGAGGATATTTTTTCCATTGATTCTCAGAGAAAATGGAAGTGGGGGAGGGAGAGAGAGAGAGAGAGAGAAACATCCATGTGAGAGACACACATCGATTGGTTGCCTCCTGCACGCGCCCAACTGGTTTGGGGATCGAATCTGCAACCCAGGTACGTGCCCTTGACTGGGAATTGAACCTGAGACCCTTCGGTGTGTGCAGGTCAATGCCCTAACCACTGACCCACACCAGCCAGGGCTCATTGTGGTTTTAATTTGCATTTCCCTGATGATTAGTGATGTTAAGCATCTTTTCAGACCCTATGTATTTTTGTTTGTTTGTTTTTTTATCCTCACCCGAGGACATTTTTGCATTTATCTTCAGATAGAGTAGGAGGGAAAGAGGGGGGAAGAGAGAGAGAAACATCGATGTGAGAGAGACACATCAAGTGGTTGCCACCCACATGACCCCAACTGGGGCCAGGAACAAACTGCAACTGAGGTACGTGCCCTTAGTGGGAACCGAACCTGGGACTCTCTGGTCTGCAGGCCAACGCTCTAACCGCTGAGCCAAACTGGCCAGGGCAAGACCCTATGTATTTTTTTAGTTGTTTTGAAATTTTTTTAAAATTACGGTTTGCATTCAACATTATTTCGTATTCGTTTCAGGTGTACAACATAGTGGTTAGACAGTCAAATACTTTACAAGGTGATTCCCCAATATTTCCAGTGCCCACCTGGCACCATACATAGTTATTATAATATTATTGACTATATTGCCTATGCTGTACTTTACATATCCATGGCTATTTTGTAATTACCAATTAGTACTTCTTAATCCCTTCTTTTCACCCCCTCTAATCCCCTCCGCTCTGGCATCCATCAGTCTGTTCTCTAGATATGAAACAGATGCTATGTATTTTATTTATTTTTTATTTTAGAGAGGGAGGCAGAGAGAGAGAAAGAAACATGGATGTGAGAGAGCTACATCGATTGGTTTCCTCCCGTAACCACCCCGACTGGGGATCGAACCCACAACCTTCTGGTGCAAGGTTTGTTCAGCTTTACTAATGAATGCTAAACTGTTTTCCAAGAGGTTGTACTTATTTACACTCCTATCTGCAGACTATGAAAATTCCTGTTGTCTCACATCTTTCCCAAAGGGGTCAAAGACCCTTTTCAGTGTGGCAGAACCATACATACCCTCAGAATGCCAACCCTTTAGTTGGTTCTCAGAAGCTCGGGCCATAGTCACTTCTGTTTACTTGCTCCCTCCAAGTAAGGGTAGAGGACTCAGATTATCCCTAGGTTCCTGATCACATGCTCTGTTACCCTGGGAATATTGGCTCCAGATGGAGTTGGTGGTGCATTTAATAACACAAGCTTTCCTGAATCAAGTGAGCATCCATAGGCTATTTTGTTCTTGTACTGAACACTAGTAGGAAATGGAGGGAGACACAGAGAGAAAGTCGGAAGTAATATTTTCAGTGTGCCTACTGTGTTTCATGCTTTGTGTTAGAAACTTTACATTTTGATTATAACATTTAATCTAAAACACAACCTTACAAGGTAGATGTTATGTCTCGGTTTTATAGGCAAGGAAACTGAGGCTCAGAAGGGGGTCATTTGCTCAAGGTCACAGAGCTAATTAGTGACTGAGTCAGGATTTAAAGCCTGGTCTATCTGATTAAAGAATTCAGGCTCTTTACAATACAGAACACAGAGAAGGCAAAGTTCCTGCTGCTCTTGAGATATCTTTGGCTCGCCCGGCTGGCGTGGCTCAGTGGTTGAGCATCGACCCATGCACCAAGACGTTGCTGGTTTGATTCCCGGTCAAGGCACATGCCCAGGTTGTGGGCCCGATCCCCAGTGGGGGGCATGCAGGAGGTGGCCAATTGATGTTCTCTCTCATCAATGTTTCTATCTCTCTCTCTCTTCCTCTCTCTCTAAAAATTCAAGAAAGAAAAAAAAATTTTTTTAATTGAAAAAAAAGAGAGACATCTTTGGCTCCTATTATCAATACCAAGAATCAGTTCTCAGTTTTGCTTTTCTGAAATTACCCCCCAAACTGTATGCTATTCAAATGATTACGGCCATCTCACTCATTGATTTAAACTACATTTTTGTTTGTTTGTTTGTTTCCTTTATCCTTGCTTCCTTTTTGTTTTCATCAAGAAAACTGGGCATATCAGCACAGCAGGTCCACTGATAAATAAGACTTATGTTAGGGAGATAAGCTTTCCACCTGCTGGTCTAGTATGTTAACCAGAGGTAAAATTTTTAAAATATAGGGGCATTGTCTGGCTGGTGTTGCACAGTGGTTGAGTATTGACCCATGCATCAAGAGATTGCTGGTTTAATTCATGGTCAGGGCACATGCCCAGGTTGTGGGCCCGATCCCTGGTGAGGGGCATGCAGGAGGCTGCCAATCGATGTTCTCTCTCACATTGATGTTTCTATCTCTCTCTCCCTCTTCCTTCCTGTCTTTCTAAAAATCAATAAAGAAAAAAAATATATATTAAAAAAAAAAAGATAGGGACATTGTGAAATCTTCGTATAGTATAGGAAAACTTTAAGACTGAAGAACTGAAAAGGATAAAAGGAAGTTGAGCGATGGCTCAGTTTTCCTTGTAAAAATAAAAGCTCTATAAAAATGATTAATGTTGTATTTTATTTTGTACTGTGTGTCATATATAATAACAATGAAGAGTGAGGGTACTTGTTGGGGGCAGATAGGAGGAGGCCTAAACATGTAACAGGAAAAAGCTGAGTCTGAAATAGGAGAAGTCTGAAGAGAAGATGAGGACAGGAGCAGGAAGTCAGCTCACCAGGGCCACTTTTGCAGGAGAGTGAGGTCAGAGATGACAAGTTTGTAAAGCTGATCAATATAAAATGTCAAAATCTCAGGACTGGGCAGGACCTAAACAAGTCATCTTGTCCATTTTCCTACCTTTAGCTGAAAAGGCCTTTTAAAGTTTAAATTTCTCTAGGTATTTAGCTATGAGATGTGTGGGACTTAGAGATTAAAAAAAAAAAGATATTGGAGGTGTTGTGGAAGAAGCAGCTAAGATTTGGTGACTGTCAAATATAGATGGGGATTATAAGTGTTTAGTATTGGATAATTAGAAGGGAGGGAGAGTTGAAATGCCTGTGAAAACCCAAATGTCCATGTGAAAACATCATGGTGGATCTCCACTATGAACCCTGTCATACATTGTGCAATTCTACCTTTCATCATCAGGACCAGACTTATAAAGGCATCCTTGAGGACATTTTCTGACTTTATGGTATGAAGTTCCCAGGCTCTTAACTCTGAATGAACTTGAATGGTTGACCAGAGCAAAGGAACGTAGTGTTCAGATAAAGGTCTGTGTGTCTTCTTTTTCTCTATCTCATGACTGGAGCCACAATTCTGGTCAAGGACCTGACTTTTCTTGATGAAGTCTGTCCATCTGTAAATCAGCTAAGTATCCTACTGGAGGCTTTGCCTCCCAGAGGTGACATGAAGACAAATAAGCAGACAGGTATCAGGAGTAGTGTGGCCTCTCGGGTACAGAGCTAGCTAATCTTTAAAAAAAAATTATTTTTAAATATTTTTCTTTATTGATTTGAGAGAGAGAGGAAGAGAGAGGGAGAGAGAGATAGAAACATTGATGAGAGAGAACATTAATTGGCTGCCTCCTGCATGCCCCCCACTGGGGATTGGGCCCACAACCTGGGCATGTGCCCTGACTGGGAATCGAACCAGTGACCTCTTGGTGCATGGGTGGATGCTCAACCACTGAGCCACACTGGCCGGGCAGAGCTAGCTAATCTTTAGTTCAGTCAATAAGTCACTTACTAGCATCTATACTTAACCCTACTCTAATATTTACAGAGGGGAATACCAAAATATACGAAATGTTCTCTGCCTTTAAGATTATTATAATAAAATTTAGCTGAAGAGCCCTGGCCGGTTTGGCTCAGCGGTTGAAGCATCGGCCTACGGACCAGAGAGTCCTGGGTTTGGTTCCCGCTAGGGGCACATACCAAAAAAAAAGAAAGAAAGAAAAAATTTAGCTGGAGAGCTAAAACCAACATACACACAAAAAATTAAAGCCTAATAAATGTAGTGGTGATCAGATTGCTACAGGAATTCAGAGGAGAGCTACATCAGTAGAAGCTGGAGAAGTAAAGAGATCTTCTTAGAGAAGAGGGGACTTCCAAGGACTAGAAAGATTCAGAAAATTAGGAAGGAGGAAGGACGAGTTTGACAGTATAAGCAAAGGTATGAATAAGCACGGCAAGAGCTAGAAGCCAGGTTGGAGTATATATTATATGTTGGGGATCAGTGAGAAATAGCATCCCAGTCTTTCCTCTGTCCTCTGTCCTAATGGTTGACCACTGACCTTGCTACTTAAGGAAGTTGGAACCATGACAGCCAGCAGGACAGGGGGCTCTTCATAGTTTCATTTTCTATTAAGGCACTTTCCTCCCTTGGTTTAACTCTGGCCTGACCTGATAAGACTTTCCTATCTTGGAAGTGCAGGTGTAGAAGGCACTGCTGTTTGACCAGAGACACTGGCAGCAAAAAGGGGAACAATAAGGATAAATCCTAAACTACTGTTCTCAAACTTCAGGTAAATAATTACCAGAGTGAATAATTACTACTTTAAAAAGTCTGCAGTAGCCCTGGCTGGTTTGGCTCAGTGGTTAGAGTGTCGGCCCGCGGACCAGAGAGTCTGGGGTTCGGTTCCCACTAAGGGCACGTACCTTGGTTGTGGTTTGTTCCAGGCCCCGGTTGGGGTCGTAAGGGTGGCAACCACTTGATATCTCTCTCTTACATCGATGTTTCTCTCTCCTTCTTCCTCCCTCTTTATCTGAAGATAAATGCAAAAATGTCCTCAGGTGAGGATAAAAAAAAAAAGTCTGCAGTAAAGCCCGGCAGATGTAGCTCAGTGGTTGAGCATCAACCCGTGGTAGCCTGTTCGATTCCTGGTCAGGGCACATGCCCAGGTTGTGGGCTGATTCCCAGTGGGGGACATGCAGGAGGCGGCCAATCGATGTTCTCTCTCATCGATGTTTCTATCTCTCTCTCCTTCTCTCTCTAAAAAAATAATAAATAAATAAATAAATAAATAAATAAATAAATAAAAAGTATGCAGTGGTGGAGCTGGGAATCTATATTTTTAATAAGCACCTAGTGATTGTTTCAGGTGCTCAGTGGAAGACTTTAAGAAACACTGCCATAAACTGAGGTAGAATTGACAATAAAGTGCCAAAATGGCCTGAACAGTACCACATATACTGTTTATGTATTTCTGGGCTTATTCATGTTTGAGAATTTATCCTCTCTCATCTATGGCTCTTTTAAGATTCACATGGCCATCACCTAAGGAGCAAGTTGTAGACATTATGTTTTGGTGTTCAGTTTTGTCTTCCCAACTAGATTATGATCATTTTAATGACAGAGACCCCCTCAGACTTTTCTTACTTTCCCACAGTAGGGTGAGAAACCATCTTTTTTTTTCAATTTTTTAAAAAAATATGTTTTTTAATTATAGTTGACACACAATATTTGAGACCATCTTTAAAGTGGATGATAGCTGGAATATTCAGGATAAATCCCTGATACCTTTATGCAACCTTCTTGAAAAACCTGGAAGCCATTTGATATTAGTTTTCTTTTTTTTAATGTTTTTAGAAACATTTAAAAATGTGAGAGAGAAACATCAATCTGCTGCCCCCTGCTGGGGGTTGAGCCAGCAACCCAGTCATGTGCCCTGACTGGGAATCGAACCAGGATCTCTCAGTCCATGGGATAACATTCAATCCACTGAGTCACACCGGCGAGCTGATATTAGTTTTCTAGGGCTCCCGTAATAAAGATCCACAGATTGGGTAGTTTAAATAATAGAAATTTATTTCTTCACAGTTCTAGAGGCTGTAAATCCAAAATCAAGATGTTCCCAGGGTTGGTTTCTTCAGAAGCTTCTCTCTTTGGATTGTAGATGGCCATCTTCTCCCGCATAAGAGCCACAATTCTGGCAAATGCTTCATCAATTTGTGATTCACAGGTGGTCTCTCCTATGTGTATGTCAGTGTCCTAATCTCCTCTTTTTATAATGACACTAATCAGGCCCTGGCCAGGTAGTTCAGTTGGTTAGAGTATCATCCCAATACGCCAGTGTTTCAGGTTTGATCCTCGGTTAGGTCACGTACAAGAATCAATCCATGAATGCTTAAATAAATGGAATAACAAATCGATGTTTCTCTCTCCTTTCCTCTCTAAAAATCAATAAATAGAAAAAAATAAAAATAAATAAAAGGGCACCAATCATTTGGAATTAGGGTCCACCCTAAAGATCTCATTTTAATTTAATTTCCTCTTTAAAGATCCTATCTCCAGATATATTCACCTTCTGAGGTAATGCGGATTAGGACTTCAACATAAGAATTCTGGGACACAATTCATCCCATTATTACTGTCTAGTTTCAACTTCTAGAAATGTTCTACTCCCTTCTCTTCCACCTGTTAGTCTTGTATAGTAAGTCGTCTCCACCCTGTGGCTCTCCTCCTCCGCTTCTTACAGACGTAATGGCTTGTGTGGCAAGAACCACTGGAACAGCTCTAAAGAATCTATAGTAAAGATTGACAGGTTTTGGCTTGCACCACTTTGGAGCTGTTGAAATTTCAGGTGTATTGTCTTAAAGACACAGCTCTGCCCACTCATCTTAACATTTGATGGTAATAATTAGATTATTAGATCCTACCTAAGTGGTCTTGGTGTATCCTAAGATATCCTTTGGTTTCTTTCACTGTCGCTCTTTCAGACCTTTCCTTGGCTAGTTCTTTAGAGAGCTCAGTTACTTCAAATCTCCAGTGAGGTCAAACGCAGGACATGTAAGGGCTTGCTGAAATTTCATATAAGGACAGTTTTTGAGGGTAACCTGATTTTGCAGTGCACCTAAGACTGATGAACAGCAACACCACTAAGAAGGAATCTTGGGGCCAGAGTTCCTATCACTTAATATTACTTAATAGAAACTAGGAAAGTTGGATGAAAAATAAAAGGCAACCGCAACAATTTTAGTTCTTTCCAAAGTCACTTCCTTCATGCCAGCTTCAAAGACCACTATCTGAAAGAGGTAAAACTTCCCTCTTCCCAGTACCCACACCCCGCCCCCTTTTTTCAGTCAGCTAAGTCAAACATCCTGTTATACCTGCAGTTATCTTTAAATTCTGATTTCCTATGTTTGTTCAACTGACATGCATCCAGTGACAGATACAGCTATTGTGAAATGTGGGTCAGTGCTCTGTTGAGCCTACATCTTTCTAAATTTGTTTTTAGTCCCTATTATTTTAAACTAGGTTGGTAAGCTCTTGGAGAAGCCACCACCTAGTGGTATTGAGGGCTCCTAGATGAATATTGCTCCTTGTTGATCAATGTTCCTATCTCCCTGCCTCTGCTTGGCCCAAGAACTTCTGACCTCCAGGTGTGTATTTCTATACTATTCATTTTTTGCCTTCTGGCACAGACCTTCTTGCCTTTAGCACAAGCTTGTGGAAGGATCAGAAAATTACTCTGGGAGCTCCATTAAATCCTTGGAAGGGGTTAAACTCATCTCATTCTTCTGAAGTGCAATTTTCTTTTTCTCCCGCCCAGTAGTTGTATTATATGTTAGGACTCTTTTTAGTTCCTGTAAATTTTCAACACACAGCCACCATGAAAGTCTGCTATGAAATAACTGGAAAAACTAGAGAACTTTGTTGGCTTGTTCTCAAAGGTTTGGTGTAACCACAGTGGAAGTTGAGAGGCAAACGCCAATCTGAGAAGTCAGGAATTTACCGCCATCTATTTTCCCTGCTCAGGACAGGCAGAAAAGACTGCTGTCCTTCAGCACACTGCCCTTCTTACTGAGCTTTTACTGAAGCTTCCCTCAATGCTCCAGGATCCAGCAACTCAGACTCCTTTGAGGTGAGCTGCTTTGGGTCTGAGGAGCAAGGCAAGGGAGTCTGGTTATGTTGTTCCAGAATAGGGATTATTTAACCTGCACTAATTTGCAAACCAGCCTGTGTGATCCTGGACAATTCACGGATGTAATACCTACTTCTTCAGGGTGTAAGAACTGAACACGGAAAGATTCTGACGAGGCCCGAACACCAACCACCTTCCCGCGCTACATGCCTGCTGGCTCAGGGCGCTTCTACTCGCAGATGGGAGGTGCCAGCGGGGCCACTTCCCCCACTCCCTGGTCCACCAGAAGGGGGAGCGGCCAGCCGGCCCTGCACACTCTCCACCCCCCCCCCCCCCCCCCCCCAGGCAGAAAGGGCAGCGAAGGCCGGGCTGGGGGCGCCGCGATCGCCCAGGACCCGCCCGCCTTCTGGCCGCTGGGTCCCGAATGGCAGAGCGGCGCTCGGACCATCCGCATCGCCTCACGTCGCCCCGCCCAGCGCCTCCCTCCCATTGGCTGTCGCCAGGCCCTCGGGGTTGCGCTTTGCCTCTTAGCCGGCCAGACCGCACCGCAGCCCGGAGCGGGGTCGGAGGTGAGCAGCCTGGAGTAACCCCGGACGTAGTCACCTCATGGGGTTTGCCCGCTGAGGTGGGAGGTAGGGCGGGGCGGGGAGGGGGCGGGCCGGCTCCCGGGAAGCCCCGCCCCGTCCCCGTGTGCCAGGCGGGCCTGAAGCTGTGCGCCTGTCAGCCATCGTCGGAGCTCACCGCGTCTCCTCCCGCCCAGCACCGCCTTCGCACAGGGGCTCCGCGACCGCCGGACGACGGACGTCGCCGCCGGGAGGTGAGGTCAGGGCAGCCTCAGAGCCAGTGATTCGTGGTCTGGAGAGGCTGGGGCCCAGGAAGGAGCGGTGGCAGCTGGGGGCCGCTTCCCATATTCCGCCCACCCGCACGCGGCCCCGACTCTATCCCGTCCGGATCCGGTCCTAGGCAGCTCAACCCTCCCCACAGCTCCGGGGCCTCGAGTTCCCCTCTGGGGAGACGTGGAGGGGCCTGGGGTCTCGGGGTGAGAGCTGAGACCCGGAACTTGGAGGCGTACAGCCCTGGGCCTTTAGGAAGGGGCTGGGATGTGGGCCTGGGGCTCGCCTCTCCACCACTCCCGTCCCAGCCCCGGCGTGGTCAGATACCCCTCCTCTGATTCTTCTCCAGTGCTACCCTGCGCTCGGGCGAGGGAGGAGACCCACGTGGGAGGGAGGGGGTTGTTGAGGGTTGGGTCCAATTGCATTGAAAGTCTTCTAACTCTCTTGCAGAGTGAGGTGTAGGGTGTAGAGACCCCGTCTTCTGTTGCTCTTGCTGTGTCTTTGTATGGTGGTGGGAGGCAGGGCCAGGCGAGTTATACCTTGCCAGATCTTGCTCCCAGGTTTATTATGTTTTCTGTGCAGGACTAGTAAATGTATGTGCCTGTTGTTACCCTCTCCTTCCCGTTTGCTATACTGATCAAGCTATTTTAGATAGGATGTCGGAAGGTGATGTGTGAGGCTAATGATTTCAGAGGAAAATGTGCGTCAAGGTCCTCCCCGGGTCAGTGCCAACGTTATTTTTGGATTTGGACACGGAAAGTGGACACTTGGAATCAGTTCTAAATACCAGGGACTCCATGTAGGTCTTGTGGATTTTATAGAAGCATGTAAGAATATAGCTGCGCCAGTAGAGGGAATACTTTAATTTCAGATATTTCTGTTTTGGGGTTTAAGTCCGAAATCAAAAGACCCTAGGAGTTCCTGATTGATTCCATTGCTACTTAAGGGGTGTTTCAGTAATTTCCCAATGTGTGGAATACACCTAAACCTAGTCCTCAGTCTCAGAAGTGATCCCTTTAATCTTGCTTTCTTTTCATTCAATATTTTTCCCCCCATCCCCCTGGTACAGATTAAGAAGCATGCTTACTTTGCTTACATGATTTCTTCTATTTGGGTGGTAGAAATTCTCTGACTTGTCTCTTCCTGGTGGGAATGCCTTGGATGTCTGTGATTGAGAAGTATTAATGTGCTGCCTATTTGACAGACACTTTTAAGGAAAGTATTGTGGTCTAATATAGTAATATAGAGCAGGACAGCAGCTGCAGTGTCCATATGAAAGATGTCAAAGGCAAAGCACTAACATATGAAGCCACTTGTGTTTACTTGTGTTGCAGTTTTGTTTTGAATTTACCAGTGCAGAATAGAAATACATCAAGCATAAGATTTAATTGTTTTTAAAACTGTAAGAAAGATTGGGAAATGGTGGCATTTAACTTAGTGAACTTATAGTTCAGATATTGACTAGGTTGTGTTAAAGAACTGGCATTGTGAAAAAAAGCCAGTCCCAGAACTCTCTCATCTGATATTGACCTCTCTAAAGTGCTGTGAACAGGTTCAGGTGTAAAACATTATAAAAAATTCTATTTCCTTTTCAGTCAGTGACTAGGAAAACATTTTGGCTGTCACATAGACTAGTTTAACAGGTCTGGGGCTAGTGTTTTTCTTTCTCGAAAACAATTTTTAAATATATATATAATATCCTAATAGTGATGGTTGAAGAAAGAAGTAAATTAAAATAAAAATTATTGGAATTTAGTATTTCTAATTGGAGGAGTCTTTTTACAAATACAGAAAAAAAGGTTGTTATATCATTATCTAACATGTTTTTAAAGATTAATAATGATAGGAGCTATGTATCAAGTTTTTCTAAACCCTTAAAACAATAAGATTATGAAGAAGTAAAGACTCATTGGATGGTTGCACAATAATGTAAATGTTCTTAATGTGACTAAACTATACAATTAAAATGGTAAATTTTATGTTGAGTATATTTTACTACAATTAAAAATGTGGCTAATGTGGGAAAAAAAGACATTTGGATGAAAAAATTTCTTTAACTATGAGGTAACTAACATTTTAAAGGAAGTATTCACTGATCTTCCACTCTAACAGATTATTAACTAATTTTTTGTTTGTTCTATTAATTTTACAGTTTAGTCACTATTCACTACTTTACTTGAATCTAATGGCTTATGTGAAGATGCTATTGGATAGGAAATTGACAAATCGTGTCATAAGGACACTGCACTTAACACAAGGAATATGAATCTGATTGATAGAGCATAGGTTCTTGTGAGTTCAGTCAATCTTAGTATGTGTGGTCTAATGACATAGGTCTCTTACCAATTTGTTATTTATTTAAGCTACCATAAAACGATCTAGTCTCAGAATGTTTAAGCAAGCAAGTGAAAAGTGGCTTCGACAACAACAACGTTAAGTGCCTTACCCAAAGGTTGGTGGCCACCAATTAGTTTGGCCTTCCAGTGATGTTATTTGGGACTTAGGCTCATTTAAGGAACCACAGTAATGTTTACCATCACATGACAATAGGAATTGAAATTGTATGGCAGTACTGGTTATAAAGTGGTCATCCCAGAGAGAATAAGCTTGTATAAGTGATTATTTTCATTTTTGAAATAACAAAAATTTTGAAAATTCTGAATGAATGAGTTTGTGGAGTTAAGTCTGAAAAGCAGACTCAGTTTTGGAGGATCTTTTTTATTTTTTTTCTTCTAATCTTCACCCAAGGATACTTTTCCCATTGATTTTTTTAGAGAGAGTGCCGAGAGGCAGGGGGCGGGGGGCAGAAAAAAACATTGATGTGAGAAAAATATATCAAGTGGTTGCCTCCTGCACTCACCCCAACCAGGCCAGGGATCAAACCTGTAGCCCAGGTACGTGCCCTTGACCGGCAATGGAACCCAAGACCCTTCTGTGCTCAGGGCCCACACTGTAACCAATGAGCCACACTGGCCAGGGCAGTTTTGGAGAAT
Organism: Tadarida brasiliensis; assembly: GCA_030848825.1. NCBI lineage: Eukaryota > Metazoa > Chordata > Mammalia > Chiroptera > Molossidae > Tadarida > Tadarida brasiliensis. Next base: position 49,146,128 of record CM061273.1, read on the forward strand.
CTTTTTTAGGAAAAGTAAAGTTTCATTTATGAATTTGGCTAACTCCAATGACAGAAATACAGAGTACATGGATTAATAAAGTTCCTAAAAATTACCCTCTGTTTTTGTAGAAAGCTTTCAAATCTGTCCTTAGTCATAGAAGTTGGCACACATGTATATGTATGTATTTACACACATGCCAAATTGAGAGACAGTAGCTTAGTTTTCAAGTTTAACAAAAGTAATATCAATAGATTAGCACCATGAGGATAGATAGCTTGTTTGTGTTTTGTGCGTCAGCATTCCTGACCCTGACAAGATAAGCTACTTAATTTCCCTTTGATTCCATCTTATAAAATCCAAGAACTTAATAGAACTTTTAGTATTGGAATGTACCTTAGGAATTTTATACTCCAATTTTCCACTTAATATGAGACTATTTTATCTAATATTCCTGTTGAAAGCTTCCAGCTATAGGCCAGTTCATCATCTGCTCTAATGCATCATGGGGCAGCTAATTTTTGAGAGTTTGTAATTATTTTCAACTTAAAACTGTCTCTCTAAAATGATGCAAGATGCTGCAACTCCAAGAGGATTAGGAATTTCTGCATTCACCTGTAAATTTCTCCAGCTCCGCATCTCTGCTAGGTAACATAAGGTACAATGCCTTAACACATCTAAAGGACTGGAGGGGAAAAAAAAAAAAAAAAAGCAATGTGCCCTCAAAGAAGAAATATTTTTATCTTCAGACTCTTTGGAAGGTAGCTGACAAACCTGAATCATGGCTCCAGCTTTTTCTTTTTTTTTTTGTTTTGTTTTTTTTATTTATTTATTTTTATTATTAATTTACTTTTGTTACAGATGTTTCTCCTTTTTTCCCCCCATAACTCCAGCTTTTTCTAAATATTTTTCTATGAAATAAGATTATGAGGGAAATGGCTTTTTACCTGGAGACCTCCAAATGTTTCTAGGGAATAATATTTGAAATAAAGCTGTGTGGTTCATGTCTCCTAGTTCTGTTATTCAAGTGTTCACTAGAATTCCTATGAAACGGCCTGCAAAAACCTAGTCTTTATACAGCATTTTGAGGTGTTGGGAGTGGTAGATCTAAAACAGTTGGAATAGATAATAACTTTTTCCACCTTCATTGAGGAGAAAACAGTCATTTACACATATTAATAAATAAGTGAATGAATAACATGCTAGTTGTCTACTGAAATGCTCAGGCAGATATGAGATAAGGGATCAGAGTTGCATGGAATTAATTGGGTAAGGCTTTTTATTAAACTTATTTAAAATCTTCAGTTGCTAATACATAAGTAATACACACACATAGTTCAAAATTTTAAACATGAGAGAGAAAGCAAATATAACAAAAGTATATATAGTGACATTCTGTGTCCTAACTTTGTCTGGCAGCCATCTAGTTCCCTTCACCAGAAACAAGCAGTGTTATTAATATTTTATTATAATTTCTTAATAGTAATGATCAGATATATTAATTTAAATTTACTGATTTTTAGTTATTAGAGGTTTTATTCATATTCTTAAAAATATTTTCTTTATTGATTTTAGAGAGAGAGAAAGGGAGAGGAAGAGAGAGAAATATCGATGAGAGAGAACATCGATTGGCTACCTCCTGCATGCCCTCCACTGGGGATTGAGCCCATAACCTGGGCATGTGCCCTAACCAGGAATCGAATCGGCGACCTCTTGGTGCATGGGTCAACACTCAACCACTGAGCCACACTGGCCGGGTGGTTTTATTCATATTCAAACAAAAATCTCATATATTCTCTCCCCACTCTTCCAATTTTAAAATACAAATTATGCATATTTTACATACTGTTTTTCTTTGGTTTCTTCACTTAATGCAATGATTTTCAACTGGTGTGCTACAAGAATTTTTAAAACATGCACTGACCTCTTTTTCCCTAGATTATCAAAAAAGTGGTAGCAGCCAACACAATGGATGTCCGGTGTGAATGAATCAAAATTTATACCTTTTTTTTTTTTTGTCAGATCAGCAAAAAATATATTTTTTGTTGGTGTGCCACAGAATTTTAGTAATGAGTTTAGGTATGCCATGAGATGAAAAAGGTTGAAAATCTTTGCCCTACACCAAGCTTCCTTAATACCTTAGTTATTATTTTACACACTACCTTTGTCAAAACTAAGAAATTGACATTGGCTTAATAATATTAACTAAACTATAGACCTTATTCAGATTTCTGTAGTTTTTTGTTTGTTTGTTGACTGATGTGTTTTTTTCTGTTCCAGGATCTAATTCAGGATACCACTTTGCATTTAGTGATCATTTCTTAGTCTCCCTGATTTATGATAGTTTCTTAGTTGACCTTGTTTATTTCTTTTCTTTTTTTTAATGACCTTGACAATTTTCAAGAGGACTATTCAAGTATTTTATAGAATGTTCCTTAATTCAGCCCTGGCTAGTTTGCCTCAGCAGTTAGAGCATCGGCCCTCGGACTGAAGGGTCACAGGTTCGATTCCCTGTCAAGGGCAAGTACCTGGGTTGCAGGTTTGATCCTGGCCCTAGTTGGGGTCATGTAGGAGGCAACCAATCTATGTGTCTCTCTCACATTGATGTCCCCCCCCCCCCCCCCCCCGCTCCCTCTCTTCCACCATATCTAAAAACTAATGGAAAAATATCCTTGGGTGAGGATTAACAAAAAAAGAATGTCCCTTAATTCAAATTTGTCTGCTGTTTTTTCATGAGGTGGGTGGGGCGGACACTACAGAAATGAGGTTGCGCCTTCACCCCCCCCCCGTTTTTGTTTGCTTTTTTATTAAAATTTTTTTTTTCTTTATTGATTTTAGAGAGAGAGGAAGGGAGAGAGAGATAGAAACATTGATGAGAGAGAACATTGACCGGCCCCCTCCCACACCCCCCCCACCGGGGATTGGGCCCACAACCTGGGCATGTGCCCTGATGAGGAACCGAACTGGCAACCTCTTGGTGCATGGGTCATCGCTCAACCAGTGAGCCACACTGGCCCAGCTTCACCCCCAGTTTTTTTTTGTTTTGTTTTTTATCTTTACCTGAGGACATTTTTGCATTTTATCTTCAAATAGAGTGGGAGGGAGAGAGGTAGGAAGAGAGAGAGAGAAACATCGACGTGAGAGAGACACATCGAATGGTTGCCACCCACACGACTCCAACCAGGGCCGGGGACAAACTGCAACTGAGGTACGTGTCCTAGCGGGAACCGAACCCGGGACTCTCGTGTCCGAGGGCCTACGCTCTAACCGCTGAGCCAAACTGGCCAAGGCTTCACCCCCAGTTTTGAAAAAAACATTTTTTGTTAATCCTCACCCAAGGATATTTTTCCATTGATTTTTTTAGAGTGGAAGGGAGAGAAAGAGGAAGAGAGAGAGAGAAAGAGAAACATCAATGTGAGAGACACATTGATTGGTTGCCTCCCCCATGCACCCCAACCAGGGCCAGGGGTAGAATCTGCAACCCAGGTACATGACCTTAACCAGGAATTGAACCTGAGACCCTTTGGTACAGGGGCCAGTGTTCTAACCACTGAGCAACACGGTCATGGCCACCCCCAGTTTTGAATGTTTTCCCATTCTGCATAATCTCTTCAAATTGTATTTTTCTATAGGTAATGTGTTGGAGGTTTTTCCTTTGATATTTAGTAATCCTTAATTGTCAGTTTACATTTAAGAGGTGGGATTGAAAAAGTGATTGAGATTATGAGAATGTGAGTGGGGTTTATTGACTGTTAATTTCACTCCAGTGTTTTCTGATTGGGCATCTTAGTTAGGGAACTCCAGTGTTAATACTTGATTTTTTTTTGCCACCTTGGGCTGGATAGATTCTGCAAAGAGGGATCCTGCAAACCCCCCCCCCCACCACACACACACACACACACACACACACACACACACACACGCACACACACGCACACCCTCCCCTGAGGGTGAAAATAGGGTAAAGAAGGCTGGGAGGTCTTACTCAATATGTTTATTCAGTCTCTTCATTTTCAGTGTGGTGCCCTCCTCTTTACTGTTGCTGGTATCCTCCAGACCAGAAACCCTCTATTTAACCTTCTCTAGCCTGGCGGGGTGGCTCACTGGTTGAGCATTGACTCATGCACCAAGAGGTCGCCGGTTCGATTCCTGGTCAGGGCACATGCCCAGGTTGTAGGCCAAATCCCCAATGGGGGGCATGGAGGAGGTGACCAACCGATGTTCTCTCTCATCTATGTTTCTATCTCTCTCTCCTTCTCCCTTTCTCTCTCTCTAAAATCAATAAAGAAAAAAAATTTTAACCTTCTCTAGAGGACCAATTTTCAGTCTTTTGTCAGGATCGTAGAGTAGTAGCAGGCACCTGGCTTTATTAGTAGGGAAGAGAATCTAGGAATCTAAAACTTCTGAAACAGAATTCAACCAGTCCTCTTTATTTTAGCTTCATCTTCTACTTCATGAACATTTTGGAGATTCTGTGATATAAATTGTATTGATTCTAAGTTTACCACAGAAGGCTTATGATTCAGTTTTTTTAAGCTTGCATAGTCATTTATCACTCTTCCATCTGCTTTCTTTTTTTTAAAAAATATGTTTTTATTGATTTTTGTTTTTTTTTAGAGAGAGAGGAAGGGAGAGAGAGATAGAAACATTGATTTGAAAGAGATACATCGATTAGCTGCCTCCTGCGCGCTCCCTACTGGGGATCGAGCCGGCCTGACCAAGAATCAAACCTGGACCTGTCGGTCGTGGGATGATGCACCATCCACTGAGCCACACTAGCCAGGCCCATCTACTTTCTAAGAAAATTAACTTACTGTTGTATCCCCTGAATATTTTGGGGGATGGGGAATCTTTTTGTGGATTATTCCTTTAAAAAAAAATTCCGTTACTTTTGTTTTAGTGGAAATTCAGGCAGGAGCAAAAGTGGATATGTGTTCAACCCACCATCTTTACCCAGAAGTTTGGCAAAACCTCTTTAATGATTTCTTGAAAGATGCAGAAGCTTGCACCAGCTTCATCCTTGAGAAATATTCTTGTTCCCATGCTGAGAAATGAGGAATAGGACCAATAATTATACTGTTATTTTCTCTGATGACTATACCCTAAAGAAATGTTTTACAAAAAATAAAAATCCAAAACAAACCAAAAAGTCTCCAGCTGGCTCTTGAAGGAAATTACCTCAAACTCCTGCAACCATTCAGATCTAGTATTTCTCAGAAATCATCATATTCTACCATCTGGGTCTTTATTCAGTGGTTCCTTCTACCTGTAATGCTCCTTCCTCTCTCTCCTTGCTTATCTCCCTAGTACTTCATTGCTATTGTCTTCTCACTCCAGGAAGTCTTCCTTGATCCCTGTCTTCACCATTACCACCTCTAAGTTTGGATAAAGTACCCTTCTTTTTTGTTTCTACACCTGGCAATTATACTACTATCATTGTTTAGTTAGGTGTCTATAGCTACTTAGCTGGATACCAACTCTTATTTATTGTTGCATATACATCACCCATCTCACTATTTGGAATACAAATGCTTGTGGTTTTTAAATATAAAACTGGCAGGAGCCCTGGCTCTTTTGGCTCAGCGGTTGGAGCGTCCGTCTGCGGACCAGAGAGTCCCAGGTTCCGTTCCCGCTAGGGGCACATACCAAAAACAAAAACAAAAACTGGCAGGAAAATAAAATGTGGCTTAAAACACTCTATAACTTTCTTATGGATATTGAATTAATACAAAAATTCATTTAAAAGTTTATCAATAGCTCTGGCTGGTTCGGCTTAGCAGTTAAGAGCGTCAGTCTGGCCCTGGCCGGTTTGGCTCAGCGGTTAGAGCGTCAGCCTGTGGTCCAGAGAGACCCGGGTTCGGTTCCCGCTGAGGGCGCGTACCTCGGTTGCAGTTTGTCCCTGGCCCCTGGTGGGTCGTGCGGGAGGCAGCCACTTGATGTGTCCCTCTCACGTCGATGTTTCTCTCTCTCTCTCTCTCTCTCTCTCTCTCTCTCTCTCTCTCTCTCTCTCTCTTCCTCTCTCTCCCTCCCACTCTATCTGAACAAAAAGTGGAAAAATGTCCTCGGGTGAGGACAGTACTAGAACAAATATTCCAAAAATTTGTATGGAACCACGAAAGACCCTGAATAGCCACAGCAATCTTGAGAAAGAAGAATAAAGTTGGAGGAATCATGCTACTGGATATCAAACTATACTATAAGGCCATAATAATCAAAACAGCATGGTAACCCTGACCTGTGTGGCTCAGTTGGTTGAGTGTTATTCCATGCACTGAGAGGTCACCGGTTCGATTCCGGGTCAGAGCATATGCTTGGGTTGTGGGCTTATTCCCCAGTAGGGGGTGTGCAGGAGGCAGCAGATTGATGTTTCTCTCTCTCCCTCTCTCTCTCTCTCTAAAATCAATTAAAAAAACATAAGAAAAAAAAAACTGTTATAAAAAAAAAAGCACAAAAAAACCCAGCATGGTACTGGCATAAAAACAGACATGTAGATCAATAGAACAGAGTAGAGAGCCCAGAAATAAACCCACACCTTTATGGTCAATTAATATTCAACAAAGGAGGCAAGAACACACAGTGAGGTAAAGATAGTCTATTTAATAAATGGTGTTGGTAAAATTGGACAGATATGTGCAAGAAAAAATGAAATTAGACCACCTTCTTACACCATACATAAGTATAAACTCAAAATGGATTAAAGACTTAAATGTAAGACTTGAAACCATAAAAATCCTAGAAGAAAACAAAGGCAGTAAAATCTTGGATATTTCTCATGACAATATTATTTCTGAATATGTCTCCTTGGGCAAGGGAAACAAAAGTGAAAATAAACAAATTGGACTACATCAAACTGGAAAGGTTTTGCACAGCAGAAACCATCAACAAAATTAAAAGACAACCCACTGAATGGGAGAACATATTCACCAGTGATACATCTAATAAGGGGTTAATATCCAAAATCTATGAAGAAGTTATACAACCCAACACCAAAAACCTCCAAACAATCCAATTAAAAAATGAGCAAAGGATTTGAGAATAGACTCTTCTCCAAAGTGGACATTCAGATGGCCAATAGACATATAAAAAGATGCTCACTGTCACTAATCATCAGAGAAATGCCAATTAAAACCACAAGGAGATATCACCTCACACCAGTCAGAATGGCTATCATCAATAAATCAACTAACAAGAAGTGTTGGCAAAGATGTGGAGAAAAGGGAACCCTCATGCACTGTTGGTGGAAATGCAGATTGGTGCAGCCACTGTGGAAAACAGTATGGAGGTTCCTCAAAAAATTAACAATGAAATTGCCTTATGCCCCAGTGATTCCACTTCTGGGACTATATCTGAAGAAACCTGAAACACTGATTCAAAAGAATGTATGCACCCCTATGTTCATTGCAGCATTATTTAGAATAGCTAAGATTTGGAAGCAGCCCAAGTGCCAAGTGACTATCAGTAGATGAGTGGATAAAAGCTGTGATACATTTACACAGTGGAATGAATACTTCTTGGCCTTAAAAAAAAAGGAAATTTTACCTTTTGTGACAGTGTGGATGGACCTGGAGAGCATTATACTGTGTGAAATAAGCCAGTCAGGGAAAGACAAATACCATATGATCTCACTTATATGTGGAATCTAATGAACAAAATAAACAAACAATAGAAAAAGACTCATAGATACAGAAAACAGACGGACAGCTGTTAGAAGGGAGGGGTGTTGAGGGGCTGGGTGCAAAAGGTGAAAGGATTAAGCAAAAACAAGCAAACAAACAAAAACCTCAAGCACAGACAACAGTATGGTGATTACCAGAGGGAAAGCAGGGTATGGGGAGGTAGAAGAGGGTAAAGGGGGGATAAATGGTGACAGAAAGAGGCTTGACTTTGGATGGTGAACACAATACAATATATAGATTATGTATTATAGAATTGTACACCTGAAACCTATATAATTTTATTAACCAATGTTACCACCAATAAATTCAGTAAAACAACTACCCCCACACACAAATCTGTGGCATTTAAGGGTCAACTGTACTTTCTTTTTTCTCCCTTTTCTCACCCCCTTCCCTACTATAATTTTGGGGAATAATATTAGCTCAAACTATATAATTGGGTAAATCCTAATTCCCCAGCTAATATACCTGCACTGTTCCCAATCTTGTGGCTTGTCATTCAGGGTCTTCTCTTAGAAGTTCTGGATTTCCTATCTGTGTAATAGGTTCTTTTCTTATGTTTTCTTCTGCACCCTAGGCCAGTGGAACTGTGTCAAGTCAGCTGTGGAACTTAATATTCAGATCTCTGGGTCTTGAGCAGCAGTTCTGATTCTCAGTTGATCTGGGGTGGAGTTTAAACATACTGTATGTTTTTTATAAGTTCTACAGGTGATTGTTATAAATAGTCAAAGTTGAGAATTTCTACCCTGGATTCATGTAAATTATTGGGCCTAGAAGGAAACCTAGGATTTGGGAAGTAGTTAGAGACTCCTTGGTCTCTTAGAGTTTAGGGACTTAATATAATAGGAGATCTGTCCTCTCCCTGACTTTTTGGGTGGCCATTAAAAAAAAGATAGTTTATATATAGTTTTATTGATTTTAGAGAGAGGGAAAGGGAGAGCGAGAGAAAGAAACATCTGTGTGAGAGAGAAACATTGATTGGTCGTCTCCCATACTTACTCTGACCGGGGATGGAACCAGCCACCTAGGTATGTGCCCTGATCCAGAATTGAACCCACGCAGGACCATGCTCTAACCACGTCAGCCACACTGGCCAAGGGCAGGTATAGCCATTTGGAAACATAATCATTGCCTGAGTTGTACAGAACCTAATGGTTCTCTTCTCCCCACTGTCTCTTTTTTGATGAAATATTGGAAACCATAGGATTGGAATGTGTTCATCTGAGCATACAATTGGAACAGGCACAATGTGAAATTGTAATCTTGGATTATTGTTTAATACTTTCATGAATAATAAAGTCTTTGAGTGTGTAATGTTTTTGATTCACAGGTTTGAACAAATAATAGTTAAACTGAACTTTATGCTTAAAGTTGAATAATAGATTTGACCAGAAAAATCATACTTTGAGTATTATTAGTTTTGTATTATGCTGAGCAAAAGTTCCTGATAAAATTTTTCTTTTTAAAAACTTCAAATATCTCTTCTTTTCTCTTTTTAGTTCATTTTGGAAGTGGATATCTGCTCAGACCGTAAGAATTATAAGAGGTCAGTTACAAATCATGCTCTTGTTTTCAGTGTGATAAAAATTTTATGTTCATGTACTAAAATACGAACTGTAGGCTTTTATGTTAAAAGTTGCCTTCCCCAAAAGAATATAGGCAGATTTAGTGAACGAGTCTGACAGAGTTAGTATTCCACCACCTTTCTCTTTAATTCAGAACTAGAATCAATGGAAGTGGGACGAGCTGTGGAGTAGCTTCTAGAGTGTCTGAACAGCTACTCAGTGATTTTCCATACATGACCTCTCTTCTGGTGGTTTGTAGGCTTGTGCCTGGGAATACCATTCAGTAGAGTTGCTGGTTGGTGGACAGGCTTTTTAGCTGCACTGGGCTGCTTCCAGTCTTTGCAACCCTTTAGGGAAGGCTGCCTTTCGTGTTCTTAGCTAGGAAAGAAAAATTTGAAGTTGACCTTTTGGAGTCTTTCGTTTATTAGTCAATCCTTTTTCTTCTCCCATGGAATCAGAGAATGATTCTTTCTCATGAATTTTATTTTTTCGTGTAGTCACTTAATTTTGGTCAGACTATAAGGTAGAGTCTGTCCCTGAGTACCTTACTTATTTCTCTTTTGAAGAACGTAGCCATTATTTTCTGTTAGCTGAAATAGAATTTTTATAAAATCTGTTATTCTTAAACTTGGTTATGCATTGCTCTAAAATGTGAAAGAAGTAGCTTTTTTGCTGCTGTATCTTCTGGATTTGGAGTGGTCAATCTGTTAGAACTTCCCTGTCCCTTGCTTTCTCCTTCTCTCCTTTTTAACCTTCCTTCCTTTCTAACCCCCAACCCCCTTTTAAAAAATGATTTGGTTTTCTTTCAAGGTTCTGGAAGTGAACACTTTATAAAATTTTGAGACATTAAAATTAAAAATTTTAAGGAAACCTAGTATTCCAAGGGAGAAATGTATAGAAAATTTAGATGTCAAGTTTGCATGATATTTTTATATTTGATTCTAGTTTTAAACATAAAAGTTAGCTTAAGTAATCTCCAACTCACTTTTAAAAAATATCTGTAGATATCTTTTAGCATTCCTGGCAATTTGTTATTACTGCTTTATTTTTCTAGCACAGTGGCTCTCAAACTTTAGGACTTGGTAAAATATTGATTACTGGGCCCTAGCCTGTAGGTTCTGATACAGTTAGTTTGTCTGTGGTAGGGCCCAAAAATTTGTACTTTTAACGGATCCCCAGGAAATACTGCTCCGTCTGGGAACCACACTTTGAGAACCACTGTTCTAGCATTACCAATACTGTTTTATCTTTATAAATGAATAAGCTCTGATTAACAAATTGCACAAAAATAATGGTGTATTATAATTTTAACATGTTTAGTGGTGATTCCTGAACTTTTTAAATGTTTTTTCTTTGTTTTGGTACGTGCCCCTAGCCGAAACCGAATCCAGGACTCTGGTCCTCAGGCTGATGCTCCAACCGCTGAGCCAAACCAGCCAGGGCTTCCTGAACTTTTTAAAATCTTGATGTTTTGTTGTCTAATGTCAAAGAACACGGCTCTTTTATACCTCAAAGTGGTTTACAGCATACATTTCTTATTACCTGTTGAAATATCAACTCTTAGAGCACCTCACAATCAGGATTGGAAGTCATTACTCTCTGAATTAAAATTGTAGGTTAAGCCACAAACTGTTTAATATTAAATTGATGTGTAGTTTTAAAGTTTTTTTTATAGGAATTTTGGAATGACAGAATAAATATTGTTTCATTTAGTTTGGTTTTTATTGTAGTGGACTTAGAACTCTGTTTTGGTCCTTGTTAATTTGTTTTCTAGTAATTGGCAATATCTAATATCTGGAAAACATATACTTAATTGAGATGACACCTCCATTATTTTAATTATAGACTTTAATTTAATAGTAGATTCACTTTCTTTCTATCACTGTCAGCACATTAGAGCCAAAAGCAGACATTGTTGGGGTGAATTTTTGACAAATGTAGTTTAAGAAAAATGTCATGGGGACAAGTAAAGTTTTTTTGTTTTTGTTTTTTTTTAATTCTCACCTGAAGACATTTTTCCATTTTTGTTCAGATAGAGTGGGAGGGAGAGAGAGGAAGAGAGAAAGAGAGAGAAACATCAACATGAAAGGGACATATCGAGTGGCTGCCTCCCGCACGACCCCAACCAGGGTTGGGGATGAATCGCAACCGAGGCATATGCCCTTTACCAGAATCGAACCTGCTACTCACTGGTCCGCGGGCTGACATTCTAAGTGCTGAGCCAAACCGGCCAGGGCAAGATTTTTTTTTTAATCCTCACCCGAGGATATTTTTCCATTTATCTTCAGATAGAGTGGGAGAGAGGGAGGGACGGAGGGGGCGAGAGAGAGAGAAAAACATCGATGTGAGAGAGATACATTAATTGGTTGCCTCCCACTGGACCCTGACCAGGGACAGGGATCGAACTGCAACCAAGGTACATGCTGTTGACCGGAATCAAACCCATGACTCTTTGGTCCAGGGCTGACGCTCTAACTGCTGAGCCAAACCAGCCAGAGCTAAAGATTTATTTTTTAAATGAAAAAAATACCCATCTTGCCCGACCGGTGTGGCTCAGTGGTTGAGTGTCGACCCATGCACCAAGAGGTCGCCGGTTTGATTCTCGGTCAGGGCACATGCCCAGGTTGTGGGCCAAATCCCCGGTGGGGGGCATGCTGAAGGCAGCCAATCGATGTTCTCTCTCATCGATGTTTCTGTCTCTCTCCCTCTGCCTTCCTCTCTCTCTAAAAAATCAATAAAGAAAAAAAAATGCCCATTTGGAGTTTGCTTTACAGTAAACTATATGTGTGTGTGTGTGTACATGTATATACATACATATATACACATATAGTATATCTATTCACTATATGGCATATGTATATTTATACATATATAAACATTTAATGTATATATTTATACATAAATGCACTTATATAGATTTCATAGCCTCTCACAGTGTAGTGTTTGGAACCAGATGGTAGTTATGTAGTTCATTGTAAACATGAAGTTTTAAATTTTTTTTTTTTTTATCCTCACCTGAGGACATTTTTGCATTTATCTTCAAACAGAGCCGGAGGGAGAGAGGGAGGAAGAGGGAGAGAGAAACATCGATGTGAGAGAGACACATCGACTGGTTGCCACCCACACGACCCCACCGGGGCCGAGGACAAACCACAACCGAGGTACATGGCCGAACCCGGGTCTCTCCGGTCTGCGGGCCGATGCTCTAACTGCTGAGCCAAACTGGCCAGGGCTAAACATGAAGTTTTAAATGAACACCACTCTTCCCAAACCCGTTCCACATTCTCCCCAATACTAATAACTGAAATTACAACATCAAAATAAGCAATTTTCACCTACTGGAAAGGTTTGAGGAAAAGGAAATTTGTTTTAATTTTTCAGGCAGAGTTAGCACCATCTGAATTTTCCTCCCTTGTAGAAAACAAAGTCCCTGAAGTAGAATAGCCAAGAAAATGAATTCTCAAACTCTGCCTTGCTTCCAAGTGCAAGCTGTGGAATATTAGGTATAACCTATGGCTATCCTCAGATATAGGTTATTATCCATAACCTGTTTTTCTCACTCTTCATTTTCTCCATAGCTCTCAGGGCTCATTTTGAGGAAATAATGGATGAACCATCCTCCTTGGCCAAACCTCTGGAGCTGAACCAGCACTCCCGATTCATAATTGGTTCCGTGTCTGAAGATAACTCAGAGGATGAGATCAGCAACCTGGTGAAGCTGGACCTGTTGGAGGAGAAGGAGGGCTCTCTGTCACCAGCTTCTGTCAGCTCAGATACGCTCTCTGATTTGGGGATCTCTAGCCTACAGGATGGCTTGGCCTTACATGTGCGGTAAGAGAGAGAAGTTTAATGTTTTACTTATTTAAACTGTCCTATTAGTTTCACTGAGTTTGTTCTGAAGAGAGCAAGAATAATTTTAGCTAAGATTGCTTCACCTTTTCCTATGTCACTGGTCTTAAAACTTTGATGAGTAAATGGAAAATGATTATTTTATCTGGAGTACATCTTTGAAAGTGTCTTTTCCTAAATGTTCCTCTCAACCTTTTCTGGTTCTTTCTACATACTAGGTCTTTTACTGAGACCTAGAGAATGAGAGATAGGCTGAGGAATTTTAGTCTCTGTACTACTTTGACTACTATTGTTGTAACTATCTTGGTGATTGATTGGACTTTTGCAAGGGTGGGCAAATTTGTAGTAATCTCTCTTTGATCTGCTTCATTATGTCAGGAAGTTATATTCTATTTCTGGCAGGGGCAGTACTCAATAAAGAGCTGTGGTAGGAATAAGGGGTTGTCACAGAGCTCTCCTTTTTCTCTAGAAATGCAGTTCTCTATATGTAATTGAGAATGTCAATAAATAGTAACACTGGATTATTCTTATTTGTTGATGTTTGATTATACAACCAGTGTGTGATATACTAACCTTTGGTCATTTGTTTTGCCATTTCTTGGATTAAAGGTTCTGGATTAGTGGTTCTTGTTTTTTATTATACATCAGAATCATTTGAGGAGTCTTAAGAAATGAGCCCCATTACCACAGATTCTGATTTATTTGATACTGGCTTATCTTGGAGCTGAGGCAGTTTCTTTTAAAGCTCTCCAGATGACTCTGTTATACAGCCAGGGTTTAGATTATAGGTCCAGCCTAGATAAACATAAGTTAGGGTGGGTATTGCTGTTGTTATTATCTTGGTGCTTCTATAATTACTGGATCATAAAATAATTCATCTCCTGTTTATATACTCAAGATACAGTCTCTGTAGTAAAATCCCACACTGGGTCTGGCTGAATGTGGCTATCCTGCCTTATGGTTATCACTGGGGCTTTGGGGCCTTTGCTTCTGAAAGATGAGATAGTGTGAGTGGTCACCCCAGTTAGCTATTTGGAGGTCGAAAGAAAGGAGTTAAGCAAGTTAATTATGTTTTACTTCACAGATTCCTAGAACAGCAGTGAACCAGAGAGATAATTTAGCCTAATTCCTTTATTTAAATAGATGAGAAAACTGAGGACTAAAGAGGGGAAATAATTTGCCTAAGGATGAATAGCTTGGGATTCAGAGTCAGATGCCCAGGTTCCATTTCAGTAACTTTTCTACTCTACTTCCCTGACCATACAAGTGTCTAAATTTTATTTCTATCTAGTTCAGACAAAATTCATTTTAAGGAGTTAATGAAAGAGGTATTATAGACATGCCCATGTAGTCATGCCCACATAATAATGGACCACAGGTAAGATTATAATGGAGCTGAAAAATTCCTATCACCTAGTGGCTCAACATATAACACTAATACTTAACATTGTGTTACAGTTGTCTACAATATTCAGTACAACAACATGTTGTACAGGTTTGTAGCCTAGGACCTGTAGGGAAATAGAATTTGTCACCTCAAAATATGTCTATTTGAGCCCGGCTGGTGTGGATCAGTGGTTGAATGTTAACCCATGCACCAAGAGGTCGCTGGTTCTATTCCCAGTCAGGGCACATGCCGAGGTTGTGGGCTCGATCCCCAGTGGGGGGCATGCAGGAGGTGACCAATCGATGTTCTCTCTCATCAATGTTTCTATCTCTCTCTCCCTCTCCCTTCCTCTCTTTCTAAAGTCAGTAAAGAAAAAAAAATATGTCTATTTGACATAAGGATTATTTTAGGCTGGTTATTTATTTATTTATTTTTTGTTAATCCTCACTTGAGGATGTTTTCCATTGATTTTTTAGATAGAATGGAAGGGAGGGAGGGCGAGAGAGAGAGAGAGCGAAATATTGATGTGAAAAGATACATCGATTGTTTGCCTTCTGCACGACCCTAACCAAGGCTGGGGATCAAACCTGCACCCCAGGTATGTGCTGTTGACTGGAATCGTACCCGCAATCCTTCAGTCCACAGGCCGACACTCTAACCGCTGAGCCAAACTGGCCAGGGTTAGGCTGGTTAATTTTAAGAAATAGCAGACATGGGAAAAGCTCTGAAAGCCAAGTAGTTACCCTTTATAAAACACATTTACATTTGTAAGGGTGTCTCCCTTTCTGTATAAGGAAGAAGGGGATGACCTTATCTCTAAAAACTCTTAGACTTAAATCTGCATAGCAATCTTACCTTCATTTACAGTGCTTTTTCTGTTAACCTCTCATAACTGACTCCCCTCAACATCTTTTGTTTTCAGTTGAAGATGGAATTGAAGGTGGTGGCTTCAGCCATTTTGGCAAGTTACTCAGTTTTCCTGGGTCTCTCCCATGTATACAGGAGGTATACATGTTATTAAACTATTGCTTGTTTTTCTCCTGTTAATATGTCTTTTATTACAGGAATTTCTCAGCCAACAGCCCAGAAGGGTAGAGGGAAAATTCTTTTTTCTCCCCTACAGAACAGTAAGCTATGCCATATAACCTAGATGTGTAGGAAGCTATACCATGTAGTGTAAGTGCACTCTACAATGTCTAAGGCTGCATTTTTCAGAATATATCTCTATTCTTAAGTGTAGATCATATCTAATTTCTGGGAATAGAAGACAATATTTAGTGGCAGACAGAAGGGTCTTTATTTTTATGTAAACATTTTTTATTAAGTCACCTTTATAGGTCATTTAATGATTGACCTGAAGGCTAATACTGGTGGTGGTATCTTCCCACTCAAGATCATTTGTAAATGTGTTGGGGTTGTACCTGGTGGGACTGCTTGCTTTTAGAGGACAAAGGACCAATGATTCTAAACCTTCTGCAATGTACTGGATAATCCCATACCATCAAGAATTGTTCTCAAAATACCACAGTGTTCTGTTGAGAAAGAGTGGGTTAAATTTGAATCATTAAAGCCACACAGCATCTTGAAAAATTTGTCTAAAATGAGATTATGTGAAACAGAACATCATTTGTTGGATTCAGAAATTGTGAGTTTGGCAATGGCAAGATAAATACCATTATAGGAAACTCAGCTGATGATATTACAAGGCAGTTTATAGTTGCCAAGTCATTCCCAAAGTTGATGGCTCTTATTGCAAAGACTGTGTAGTCAGTATGTGCACCTGAGAGCATACCGTACTCTTGCAAAACTCATTCCCATAGCTTGTGGAGGAGCTATGGATTGAAATGTGATCAGCATTCTGCATAGGAGGCAGTGCCAATTCCCCACTCATTTCTCAGCTAGCTAATGTTCCAAAATGGAACAAAGTTTCTCCATTGATCTATTTCTTAAGTCACTTGTGAATATCGTGTCCTTGGTGGTAATTTAAATTGAGTCAAATTTATTTGATATTAGAGAGAACTCTGTTCTGACATCTGCCACCAACTAGGTATGCGACCACACCAATTCATGGTACCTCTTTGGAGTCATTTTCCTTCATCTATGAAAATGAGGATATTGGTTTAAATACTCCTTTTTGCTCTTTGAACTCAAAGTTAAATAGAGACTGGTTTAACTTCCTGAGTGAATAGCCTAATCCTTCACAGACGATGTAGATTAAAAGGGCAGGTACATTCTTAAGAGATGTCAACTGGAGCTTACCTAAAACCAAGTGAAGTGATTGCCATAGTATAGGATGAGGGTGGGCCTCTCAAGTTTAGGGCTTGGTTTTAGGTACTAAGTGAGAAGTCTTTGGGAATGATGGATAGGTGGGAATAGAAAATAGACTTTTCCAGAGATGGAGATGACTTGCATAACATTTTCTAGAGTAGCAATGAAAGACTGGATAAATCACTTTCTAAGTGTTATGACCCAAACATTTGAAAATAACACCCCAAGAAAGTTATAGCTTGGTGGGAATATACACTGTATATTCCTTGTTGTAGACAGCTGTACTTTTTATTTGTAGATAAGATCAGCTAGGGGTTGATATATCAACTAGGTTGATATTTTCTGAATTTCATTATTAATATTTAACTGAACATTTGAGAAGAAAGACCATTTAAGACTGAGCACGGGCATCTTAATTTTGAAAACTAATGTAGGATTTGGTGTTATATAATAGAGCCATCTAGTTGTATGGGTATTGACGACTTTTTTTCTGCTCCTTGTGGGGTGCCACTTGAGTTTAGATTGTTCTGCATACTTACAATGCAGTCTAAATCTAGATCACCCCATGCTATCAACCAAACAAAGATTATAATTAGTTTTGTCATCTAGTATGCTAAATTCCTCCTGGTTGAATTCCAGCTGGAATCACATTAGCCCCACAGTAGGATCTTTTATCTCTTAGGGTATGTGATTTCTTTAAACCTTTTTCTAAAAACATGTTTTAATTGATCTTTTTAGAGAGAGAGGAAGGGAGAGAGAGATAGAAACATCTATGTGAGAGAGAAACATCAATCAGCTGCCTCCTGCACGCCCTGCACTGGGGATTGAGCCTGCAACCTGGGCCTGTGCCCTGACCAGGAATTGAACCGGGACCTCTCAGTCCATGGGATGATGCTCAATCCACTGAGCTATACTGGCCGGGCTCTCTAAACCTTTTTTTATCCTATAATTCATGTTATAGTATTTGAAACTCCATCTCAGTTTTCTCTTAAACTTTTTTTTTTAAATCCTCACCTGAGGATATTTTTTCTATTTATTGTCAGATAGAGTGGGAGAGAGAGAGAGGGGGAGAGAGAAACATCAACGTGAGAGAGACATCAACTGGTTGCCTCCCGCATGACTCGACCAGGGCCGGGGACGAACTGCAACTGAGGTACGTGCTCTTGACCGGAATTGAACATGAGACTCATTGGTCTGTGGGCCGATGCTCTAACTGCTGAGCCAAACTGGCCAGGGCTTCTCTTAAACTTCTTTAAATATATACTCAAAATACCAAATGGCCAACATTTTATGCTTAGCAAGCATGTTTGGTTAATGACTTCATTTGAAAGCAATCTGTAATTGCTGTTATTTATAGCATAAGATTTTCTGTTGCTGGATTTAGGACGAGTAGTTGCTGATTTGGAAGGAGAGAATGATTAAGTTCATTCAGAAAGAGCTCCTTGAATGTGAAGTATAGTCCTACCTCCTTTCTGGTCTAGAAAGAAAAGTACTTTACTTTTTGATATTTCCTAAAAATTTATGGTCATAAAAAAATCATATAGAGCTATACTATAGACCTTCATCCATAGGAAATAAGGGTGATGAAGTGAGATTCTGAGAGAATCTGGGAGTGGCTTTCAGCTCTGCTCCCATTGGGCCAAGATGGAAGTTAAGGGGACAAGAGTAGTGGCATGATTTGATCAAAAGCTATAAAGGACAGAGCTTTTTAGTTTCAACTGTATATGTTTGCATTTGACCTGGAAAGAAATAAGGATTCTCTTTTCTTTTTAGTCTCTCACTTTATTCTAGTGATGGACGTAAAATTAAATAGTAACTGCAAAAGCTTTTGGAAAAATAAAATGTGCCATACTAATATAATATGATATTATTTATTATGGAGGAGTCCTTTTGTGAGGTAAAAATTTTTGAATGGAAAAACCTCTTTAAGTCTTTTGTAAATTAGAGCTTAAAACTTAGAAATTTAGATTTGAAAAGCTTTTGATTACAGCAAACATATATTGTTAATGTTATAATTCAAATGTCTATGTAAGAAATATTTTACCAGTTTATTTGCATCAAAACGGACAATAGTTGCCCAGAAGCAAGATCTGAAATGCTCTAAGGGAAGTAAGGATGATTACGGTGGGAGGAAGGAGGTGGTGTGATTGGATTAAACGATTCCTAACAAGAATCTGTGCTTTCTCTCTCTCTCTCTTTTTTTTTTTTTTTTTTTTGTTAATCCTCATCAGATGAGATTTTTCCATTGATTTTAGAATGAAAGGGAGGGAGGAAGAGAGAGAAACATCAATGTGACACATCCATTGGTTGCCTCCCACCTCACACACAACCCCTACGGGGCCAGGGATTAAATCTGCAAACCAGGTACATGCCCTTGATTGGGAATCGAACCTGCTGAGCCAAACAGACCAGGGCGAATATGAGGGTGGTTACATTTATTTCAGAGGTATATTAACCTAGATGCACAGACAATGGGCAGGGCTTGCTTAAAGCAGAGCTAAACCTTTTATTAAAAAGTTATATTCTTGGGGCATGACTATGCACCATTACCTGCCCAGCTAGGAATTTATGATCAGATCACCCAGAGAGTCAGGCTACTTATTATAGAACCCCCTTTTTATCCATAATAATAACCATTATTGAGAGGATAGGAAATTTTATTTTCCCATCCTATCTTTTGGCTTATCTCTTTCAAGCTTTAACATGGGAAATTGATAATAAAACTGACTCCAGTTTTGGGTTTATATTTTGGCTTTGCTTGTTTGGCCTGTGAGAGTGTTCTTTTGTTTTTACTTTCTTGGCATTTCTCACTTAGCCTCCCTGAGCTTTCTTCCCAAGACAGCTCCTCGAACTCTTTACCCTCAATGCTTCTTCCTTAATATTCTGAGATTCCAGTTGCCATGGTACTTCAGAAGTGAGTAGACAGAGAAGGTTATTATGAGATCTGCCACTTGGTACTCTTTTGCTGAGGACAATAGTTTCTTCTACCTCCTACTCACTCCTTCTTTCCATTCAGAAAAAAGGAGCTGTTTGTGTGTGTATTACAGTCTCCAGGGTTTATTCTGTAAACCTACCTAATTTTGGAAATGAAATTATGAAATGTTGTGAAGTAGGGCTCAGGAAAAACACTTGACAGTGACTTTTGTAATGCATATATTTCCCCCCTTTTTTCTTCCTGTTAACATAAATTTACAAATGAAATTTGCATTTACTATTTAAATTTCTTAAAATTATTAGCTGTATAGATAAGTTGGAGATCCAAAAAGTATAAAGAAAGAAATAAAATAATTCAGAATACAACCATTCAGCCATAACTGCTATTAATATTTGATGTTTCCTTTCAGTGTTTTTTTACCCATTAAGGATACATTTCATTAAAGATTACATACATAGATTATATTATAATGAATATAAAGCTCTGTTTCCTATTTTTTTCACATATTTTCTCATGCTATTAAAAATTTTTTATAAACTTAATTTTTTAATTTAGCTCTCTATTTTGAAGTAATTTTAGATTTAGAAGAATTGGCAAGATAGCACAGAGTTCCTGTGTGTCCTTCACTCAGCTTCCCCTAATATTAACATTTTCCCTAATCACCTTCCATGTAGCTAGAGTTGTCAGATTTAGCACATGAGTGCAGGAGCAGCCATTTTCTCATCTCTGCCCTTCCAGCCAGTCTCAGTGTGGCTTCTTCTGTAAATCCTTGGTTTTAAGACTTCTGTTCAGGCTCGTCTTCAGTTGGTTATTCATCTAGTCTTTAGTTGTAATTCCAGTTTGGTCCTGGGGGAGGTGACTGTAACTTCCACCTATTCTGCCACCATCTTGGATCCTCCATCCCCTTCTTTCCATTGCTACTGCCATTACTTTTGCTCTTATTTCCTGTTTGGATTATAACAGTAGCATTTTAGCTCTTCTCAAATCTCTTTTTACCTTCAGTATAAGCTCCACATAGGTATTGGGATCTTTCTAAAAGATAAACTAGTCATCTCATAGTACCTTTTACCCATAGGGTATAATAATGTCTAGCCAAACATTGTGCCAGGTGCTTAATGTTATTTCTGCTCCAGTCATTATTATTGTGGGCTTGATGATATCTGTTAGAGGCCTAATAATGTCTCAGAGATGTTTCAACTGGGTTTTGAAGGATGAACAGAAAACAGACAAGCTAATAGAAATATGTGTATGCATAGTATGAAGAGTAGAGACGGTGGGGTTGACATGTGTCAAGGTACCAGGCTGAATCATCTAGCATGTTCAGGAAATTATAAGTCATGGAGTATTACTGGAATATAAGGGGGACAGGGTGGCTAGTGCTATGGAAGAAGAGGCTGGTGAGATAGAGGGCAGATCATTAAGGATTTTGTATGTCATGCTAAGACATACATAAAATGGAAAACAGTAATTAGGTGTGGCTGTGCAACAGAATCATCTGTAGAGCTTTTACCCCAGACTGATTAGATTACAGTCTCTGGTCGTGAAACCCAGGAATCTTCATACTAATATATTCAAGTGAGCCTGATATGAAGCCTGAGCTGAGAACCAATTTCTCAGAGTTTAGAACAGTGCCTGGCATATGGTATGTGTTTAATAAATGTTTGTTGCATTTAAATGAAAGTTATGCAAGTAGATTAGATCATGATGAGGAAGACTATGTAGATAAAAGGGAAATGTAATTTTGGGAAATATCTATCCTTAGGTGGATGGAGGGGGAAAAATGAGATAGGAAATGAGGTAGAAAGAGAACCAAGAAAGCCAAGGGAAAGATAATTTTAAGGTGGAAGATGGGGCATACAGTGTTGAGTAAGAGATATAAGAGATAAAAGACTGAGAAAAAGCGCTGGCGTTAGTGAATAGGAAGATCTTGAGGTGAACAGTTGTAGTAGATGGCAAGAGATTAAGTTGTGAATAAATGGTGAAGGAGTAGAAATATCAATAGTATGTTACTCTTCTAAGAAGTTTTGATGGCAAGGAAGAAAATAGAACAGTTACTTGTAGGGATAGTAGGATTTTTCTCTCTCTTCATCCCCCACCCCCAGGTATTTTTATTAGAATATCTTTTCCCTCACTGTTGAAATTCCATTCACCCTTTGAGGTCATCACTTTAAAAAAATATATGTTTGTATTTTTCTAAAATATGTTTTTATTGGTCTTTTAGAGAGAGAGGAAGAGAGAGAGAGATAGAAATATCGATGTGAGAGAGAAACATCGATCAGCTGCCTCCTGCACATCCCCACTGGGGATTGAGCCTGCAACCTGGGCATGTGCCCTGACCAGGAACTGAACCGAGACCCCCTCAGTCCGTGGGACAATGCTGAGTCCACTGAGCCGCACCGGCCAGGTGAGCTCATCACTTTTTAAGGTCCTCAAATGCTGCTTGTGCTGTGAAGTACAGATGCATGCTGCAACACAAAGCATGCTAGGTAAAAGAAGCCAGTGATAAAGATCATATGTTATATGATTTCATTTATATGAAATATCCAGAATAGGCAAATCTATAAAGATTGAAGGTAGATTAGTTGTTGCCTAGGACTGGAAAGGAGTTTGGGAGAAATAGCTCCCAAACAGCTACTGGATATGGGGTTTCTTTTTAGGGTAATGAAAATGTTCTAAAATTGATTGTGAAGATGGTTCACAACTATGTGAATATAATAACCACTGAATTAATATACTTTAAATGGCTGAAATAAATGGTATGTGATGTATATCTCAATAAAGTTATTAAAAAAGATTTTTAAATGACTTCAGCAAGGTCGCAGGCTGTAAGAGCCATATAAAAAAATCAGTTGTATTTCTATACACTAGCTAGCAATGAACAAGCAAATAATGAAAGTAAAATAATTTCATTCACAGTGGCATCAAAAAGTATAAAATGCTTAGGAATAAATTAACAAAAAGTGTAAGACTTTCAAACAACAAGTGTTGGCGAGGGTGTGGAGAAAAGGGGACTCTAGTACACTGCTGGTGGGAATGCAGACTGGTGCAACCACTATGGAAAACAGTATGGTGTTTCCTCAAAAAATTAAAAATTGAATTGCCATTTGACCCAGTGATCCCACTCATAGGAATATACCCTAAGAAGCCTGAAACACCAATCAGAAAGAATATATGTACCCCCATGTTCATAGCAGCACTATTTACAGTAGCTAAAATCTGGAAACAGCCCAAGCGTCCATCAGTAGATGAATGGATAAAAAAGCTGTGGTACATACACGCAATGGAGTACTATGCAGCTGTAAGAAAGAAAGATCTCTTATCCTTTGAGACGACATGGAGGGACCTGGAAAAGTATTATCCTAAGCGAAACAAGCCAAGCAGAGAAAGACAAATATCACATGATCGCACTTATTTGTGGAGTATAATGAACATAACAGTTTGAGGAACAGGGTAGTCCCAGAGACATGGAAGAAGGATACAGACTGACAATTCTCAGAAAAGGGGGTGGGGGGAGATAAACCACAGAACTTATATGCATGTACGCATAACCAATGGACATGGACAACAAAGCTGGGGACGGGGCGGGGAGGGATGGGGAGGAGAGGAGAGTGTCAATGGGGGAAAAAGGAGAAACATCTGTAACAAAAATAAAATAATAAAGTGTAAAACTTGTACATTAAAAATTGTAGGACATTTCTAAAAGAAATTAAAGAGCTAAATACAAGATGGGGCAAAGATAGGTTTATAGTTGTGATTGTGTGAAACACAATTTATCCTTGTATTATTATTTACTAATTATTGTATTATTTTCCATACGAACAACTGCAGACCTACTTTTGCCCCACCCTGTAAATGGAGAGACAGTTTATGGTCAGGGATTAGAAAAATCAGTATTGTTAAGATGACAATTTTTCCTAAATTGAGCTATAAATTCACAGTCCATTTCAAAATCAGCAGGGTTTTTTGTTTTTTTCTAGAATTTGATAAGCTGATCCTAAAATGTGCATGAAAATCCAAGGAATCTAGAATAGACAAAAACAATTTTAGAAAAGGAGAACAAAGTTGGAAGAGTTATACTCTCTGATTTCAAAACCTACTATAAAGCCATAGTTATCAAGGCCGTGTGGCATTGCTGCAAGGATAGGCACATACATCAGTGGATCAGAATTTAGAGTCCACAGCTAAACCTTTATCTATGTGGTCAGTTGATTTACAAAAGAGGTACATCCTTGATTCAAGATTTCTGTGCTTGGAAAAGCCCCAGTCTCTCACAGTGTGTGCTGCAGTGTAACTCAGACTGCATTGCAATCAAGCCAGCCAATGCATCACTGCCTTCTGGATAAACTGCTATGTCATCCTTGGTGCCTGGCATGTTACAATGCTGGGATCAGTGTGGGCTTCTAGTTGGATTTTGTGCCAGGTATGTGTCTACTTTGGACACTTTATTTATGGTAGATTAAAATGAGGATGCTTTGAATTTGGAGGAATGAATGAATGTAGCTTTTTATTTCCTGTGTTCTAATATAACAGAAGGATTGTGAGCAACATCCATAAAAGATTAGAAACTCTAGCTTTGTTTTTGGATCTGGGTGTGCTGTGTTAGTGTTTAGTTGTTTTAGAAAGATCCCTTTGGTGAAAAAAAGCACAAACTCTATTACTAAGTGTGCCTCTTTGGTATATTTTTCTGATACAATCGAGTGCAAAATAGCTTACTTTATTCTATACTCAATACTTTATTTGGTCTTTGAATGTTCAAGTTATATAATAAAGTCAGAGAGTGATTCTGTTTTGGGAACTGTCTGCATCTAGAGACACTTAGATGTGTGTAAAATTGAGCTCCTTCTACATCTGTGGTCACTATAATTGTTTTAAACAAAGGCCTCAGTGCTCTATTTTGAGATATATTATTCTGAAGAGACATAGAGGTAGGAGGGAGTCTCTGTGGCAGCTTGGTTCTTTAAAGTAAAAAGTAAATGATTAACTTTATCAGACATTGGCATAGTATAGAAGATATGATACAAAATGGTACAGACCAGAAAACAACCCAAGACATCCATTTTCTGTTATGGCTGATGGTCATGTTGAGTGGCCTGAGTGAATCTTTTCAACCTGGGTCACCTGAATGTCCAAAGATTGAGATTTGTCTTAACCATTTTATCTTCAGTTTCATTGTTCATCTTCTGTCTGTGCTCCAGGTCATTTGTGTACTTCTATTTTTTTCCCCTAGAACATTAATAGGTTCTCAGCATAGTTGGCATTAGATTATTAACTATTTCTACCCAGCATGTTGGTAGGAATTTTTCTATGGTGCATAAATCAGGTTAGATATGACTCTAGTGAATTATACCATTCATTCCTGAGGACTTGTCTCAGGAAGTTGTGATTCTATAGATTTCTAGCTGTTAAGAGTCTTTTCTCCCATTACAAGGCAGCAATATCATGAGCATCTACTTAATTAAAAGCTAAAACGGGACTATGTTACTGTAACTTTCAGCCATTATTTATTTAAGTGATCTGTCCATCTGTGGCAAATTTGCTTTTATAGCAATAGGTATGTCTCAGTAGCCTTTCTAGGCAGGAATTTTCTTACCTGCTTAAATTGAGCTAGACCTCTCTGTGTCTAAAATATTTGTCTGGGCTCCGTTTTCCTTTCAAGGATTTTATCCACATCTCTATATCCCTTTTGTACCAGCTTTATTCATTGTCAAGTTTTAGTGAATAAAATCTTAGATTTTATTGTTTTTAAACGTTTTTTGTGTATATCACTATTCTGGCCTGAAAATGAGAATTGTAGCACCCACTTTATACAGAGTTCCCTATTAGTGGCAGGTTTTATCCTTTGTACTTTTTTGTTTGTTTGTTTTTGTTTTTTTAACTGCCTGGCCTGCTTTTCCCCTTCTTACAGTCTGATAATCAGTATTATTTGTTTTGATTGGATCTCAGAAATTACTTATCTAGGCTATGCTGTCTTCCTCCCTCTGGATTTCATGACCCCATTATTTTCTTGGCTTAGTTGTCCTTGTAAACTTTGTCTTCTCTTTTGCCCTGGCCCTCCCTGTCATGTGCTCCTGGCAGCCAGGAGAGGCTATGGAGCTTTTCTCTGGTGACTGTCAGAAGAAAGTGACCGTTGTTGAAACATGTTTGCTGTGGCTAACACAGAGTTGCTAAGATCTATTTTCTAGTTATACAAGCTTTTGTGTTTCTCCCCTTCTTCTCTCATTCCTCTTGGGAAACCAGCTAATTATAGGTGCGAGCCAAGTATAGGGAGAAAATTCAAAAAGGAGGAAAAGTGGGGAAATATGGAAATTGGGGACTAAGTGGACAAAAAGACTATAGTTTGAGGTCATCAGGAATACTCTAGTCTGACTGAAGCAGGGCCAAAGAAGTAGGTAGAAGGCATAGAATCTCTTGTCCTCCTGGGTTTTAAGCACCTGCAACAGGAGTCCGAGCTGTAGCTTGTGTTTACAAGGCCGAAATCTGAAGAGAAAGCTTCCATTCCTTTGCCATTATGATATGGAGGTTCTCCAGAGGAAAATAAGGAGATGAGATATTACATGCTTCAAAAGTAAGTTTTAGGGTACCATATTTAGGCAGTACATACCTTTAAAAACAGTAAGGCATTGCAGTTAAGCCCTGAAATTTATGGGAAATTTGATTTGATGATTTTTTTGTATCTCAAAGAAACTGTCTTTTTTTAAAAAAAAATGAATAAAAACTCTCATATTTGATTCTGGAGTTCTCAACCTGTACTTTACATTTAGAATTTGAACCAAAGATATCATGTGTGATAATTGTGCAGATCTTGCTGTGCTTTTAGTTCGTTAAGGGATCTCACTCAGTCTCTGCCAAATTTGCTCACTGGATTAGGCTGGTTTTTCAAGAGTAACATCTCTTCAGCTATTGTGAAGGTAGATATCGATTCTGTGTAGTATGTAACATCCCTGTTGAAGGTAGTTTTAAAGAAAACTTTTTTAGAATGTGTCTCTGATGCTAGGAAAGGTACCTGCTGCAATTGTGCTGGCACGTGACATTGGACAGCCAGACCAGAGTTGTTCAGGGTGCCAAGCTTACTTGTCCTGGGATTTTCCTTCTTCCTGCTGTTAGAACTCAAGCTGAGGAGGAAGTGAGTCAGGCCTTCTTAGCCTTCTCCAGGCCTCTTGAAGGTCTGGTCCTCTTCAGCAGAGGATTGAAAAAGACCTGAGTGATTTGCTTGGTAATAGTACTTGAGGGTACTTCCATTATCTTCTTTGTTTCTTGTTTTTGCAATCTTAAGAGGACTTTTTTTTTTTTTGAAAAAATATTACATGAAAATTAAACTGGACTTTGGCAAAAGCAGAAAACATACAAAAAACACTGAGTTGGTTAAATTAGTCTTTAGAACAATCATCCTTTTCCTTTTCACTTGATCTCTTCCACCTTTTTGGGGGAAAACCAAGCAGAACTTCTACTGGGAGTCAAATAAGTAAAAAGCAACTCATTTTATGTGTATGTATAACAAACATTTATATGTATATCACTGCTTTGTTTTATATATGTAAAACAAGCATATATGTACAAATATAAAGAAAACACACCCATATATTTTTATATATACTACACCCACAAAGTTTTATTTTGTTTTTCTGTGGTTAAATACAATAGGTGATCTGTCCATTTTTTCCAAGAATGCATCCCTCCTGGAGCAGTCTGTCTTCCCATTTGAACAATCATCTAGGGAATCGCCTTCTCCTCTGTGTTATATCCTCTGTTTCTTGTATCCCTTGTCTTCCTTTTTCTTGGCTTACTCCATTCTTTTATAAGACAACATTCTCTAATAGCTTCCCAAGAAAAGGTAGGTGAGAGGTCAAGATTTTTGAGATCCATTCTATTTCTAAACTATTGATTAAATCTTATGACCAATTGCTTCTTAACCTTTTTAAAAATATATTTTTTTTATTAATTTTTAGAGAGAGAGGAAGGGAGAGGGAGAGAGAAAGAGAAACATCGATGTTAGAGTGGAACATTGATCAGCTGCCTCCTGCAAGTCCCCCACCCGGGATCCAGCCTGCAACCCGGGCATGTGCCCCGACCAGAAATTGAACCAGCAACCTCTTGGTGCACGGGATGATATCCAACCAACTGAGCCACGCTAGGCAGGGCTCCTTCTCCACCCTTTATCAATATAGACTTTGCTTTCCTTTTTGTGTTATACTTAAGCAGCTCCTTTTTAGTTCCAGGTTTATATCTTCTCCATATCTTCACTCCCTCCCTAAATAACTGATAGCTGATCTTTGAGAAGTATGTGTGTGCTTAACTTTAGGTGTATAGAATTATATAATCATTGGTTCATGATATACTCATTGGTCCATGTGTGGCCCACTATTACTTATTTGGCTAGCTAGTTTAAAAAAAAAAAAATAATATAGAAAGAATTAAAACAAAGATAGGTCCTTGGCCATCACCTACATGTAATTATATATTCTCTCCTCAACCCTTCTCTCTGCCTCTTCCACCCAGATAATCAATTTTCTTACTCACATGTTCATCATATTCTTTTGTTTTCCTATTTATATAGTTTTATTGTATCTCTCTGTAGCTCTTAAAAGTATGTGTGTTTTAGTTGTTTTTAACTTTATGATCTGTTTTTAATTTTATAATCTGTATATGGTCTACTATATATAATATATTTGGACTTCTTGTATATTAATCATATATCTAGACACTTGACTAAGGTCTGTTATTTCTAATACGTTGTCTGCAGAATCGTCTGTGTTTTCTATAAATGATCATATCATTCCCAAATAATGACAGTTCCTTCTTTGCAGTCCTAATGCTTCTAATTTTTTTTTCATTGTATTGCACTTGTTAGGAAATCTAACACAGTTTTTTACATTTATGGATTTTCTAAAACCATCTTTGCTTACCTGGGACAAACACAACTTGGTCATGGAGGAACATATTTTTTATAATATTTGGCCATACTTGCACCAGTACTCTACTATTTAGAATATTTTGTTCAGGAATTTTGCATTTGTAGTCATGAATATAATGGACCTGGACTTTTACTCTTATGTAACATCTTTGTTTGGTTTTGGTATCAGTGTTACTCTAGCTGGGGAGTTTTACTTCTTTTTCTATTGTCTGGAAGTTTGGTAGACTACTGCTCTTGAAAGTTTGATGGAACTTGTCTGGACCTGGTATTTTCTTTGTGGGATGATTTTAGTCATAATCTTTAATTTTTAAAAGTTAAATTACTGCAGTGTCAAGGTTAGAGGGTAGGACAAAGGAAGAAAAGATAGGAATAGAAGAAAACAACTGTCTATTAAACAGTGAATAAAGGACTAATTATTATCTCATTTAATCTTCAAAACATCCATTCAGAGGGTCTATCAAGGTCCAGTCAAGGAAAGAGAAACTGCATTAGGTATTATAATAAACAGAACATTCGATAGTGAGAATTGGTTACTTGAGTGTTAGAAGAATAAAAGAACTCTAAAGGGATGCTCAGGTAACCCAGAGTTAATACCTATGGAAAGCGATTACCACCCCTAGGCCTGGGAGGACAAGAAGGAAGAGGTAGGAGCTTGGAGGAGGGCCCCTGGGGGCTGGTGATTAGACCACTGGGAGTATGCTTTGAGTAGCTGGTGCTCAGATCCCTGAGGAGGAGACCTGGCCTGACAGATGATTGATAGGCCCAAGCAGCATGGCCCAGAAGATAAGTGAGCATGGCAAGGCAGTACTGACTGCCAAGGAGCCACAACCTGTTGTTCCTGGTACCTCTAAGGGAATGCATCAGGTTTCCTCCCAGGAATGTCAAAAGATGCTAGAAGCTAGAGTTAACTCTGTTACTCAGGAGCAATGCTGGTAATAGCTGGAAAACACAGAAGTCTCTTTTTTACCCTTCTGTCTTCTGATCGGCAAAACTAAACAATTTTGCAGAGGCTTAGCCCTATTTTCACCAAGCAGAGCATAAAAGAGTGGGCTTGCAGCTGAGAGACAATAGGTAAATAACTAGAACAGAGAATACTATGCATATTTTACAAAGAGAAAACAAGCTGAGCAAGGTTCAATTATTTGCTAAAACTCACTGGAGCTATTAAGCAGACAGATCTGGAATTTAAACCCAGATCTATGCTGTTTCAACAACTATATTTCATCTATTCTAAAACACTGTTGATTGTTAGAGGCACCAATGAGGAAGAAAAATACTGCCGTTTAAATAAATCATACAATCAATTGTAAGATACATACCAATTTCAGAGATTTTTTAAAAATTAAAAAAAAGGGGCATCTTAAAATCGATGAAACATGGTATATTATGCTGCCTTGTAAAGAACTTGGTTTTGAAACACCTATAAGATACACAAGTAAAACATTTAGTAGGCAGTTAAAAATATGGAGTCATAGCTCATAAGAAAGATTACAGAGGTGAAGGTCATCCATATGCCAGAATCATGATCCAGAAACAGCCTTGCTAGTTGTGTTTTCAGCTTTAACAGTTGAGCCCATTATTTATACCATCTCATTTCATTCCAACCTTTGCCTATCTCTTTGTGATGGCACCTGTTGGTAAACTTAATATTATCTTTTATTATTCAGGAACAGTTTTTTTGGTTTTGTTTTGTTTTTGAACTTCCACAAGCAAAGACCATTTTTTCTCCTCTCTTCTATTTAAAAAGTATGTGGTCTCCCAGCATGCAGTCTTCACAAGGGTGTATGTAGTTGGAAGTGTTGTTATAAGTAAGGTAGTGAAGAGCAGGTCTCCAGGGGAGATAGATGGTGTGAAGAAATCCTATTGACAGACTTTCATGGTTTCTTTACTTTTATAGGTCCAGCATGTCTGGCTTGCATCTGCTAAAGCAAGGTCGAGACCGGAAGAAAATAGACTCACAGCGAGATTTCACTGTTGCTTCTCCAGCAGAATTTGTTACTCGTTTTGGGGGGAATAAAGTGATCGAGAAGGTAAGTTGTAATCTACTAAATAATTTTTCCTAAGTACATGAGATTTAATGCCTATTTGTTGTCTAGATTTGCTCAAAACTGATGGTTAAGACTTTCAGAGACCTTGACTCTTTTTTTTTTCTTTTAATCCTCACCCAAGGATATTTTTCTACCTATCTTCAGATAGAGTGGGAGGGAGAGAAAGGGAGAGAGAGAGAAACATCCGTGTGAGAGAGACACTTCAACTGGTTGCCTCCCGCATGACCCTGACCAGGGCCGGGGATGAACCACAACCAAGGTACGTGCCCTTGGTCGGAATCGAACTCGTGACTCATTGGTCCGTGGGTCGATGCTCTACTGCTGAGCCAAACTGGCCAGGGCCAGAGACCTTTCCTCTTTATGTGAAATTTTCCTTTCTACCTCCCTAGCATTCTATTATATAATTTTACTATTTTCTGTAATATGTATTCACCACTGATAATTTAGTCACAGCTAATTAAGACGATGAAGCAGTGCTCATAAAGTTCTTTTAAAAAAATCTTGGGGTTTTACAGGGTTGGGCTGCACTGATCTGAGAAATCGATTAGCTTGTGGGGTGGTGGTGAGGAGATATTGTCATAGCATTGGATTTAGAGCTAAGGGAGTAGAGAGTTTCAGAACAGAAAGTTTAAACAGTTTGATACGCTGTGACTTACTGGCTTCCACCAAGTATTTGAGATATTTAGAGGAAATATACCACATGAAGTACTTAAAGAGATTACAAGTATTTTTAAGTGTTAACTCTGTGTCACTTTTATCTAAACCATGTCAGAGCTGAGAGGATGACTTGGTTAAAATAGTTTACAGTGATTAAAAGATTAAAGGATGGGGATCTACATTCCCAGTCCTAAAATTATTGATTCAGTGGTGTCCTTTTGTTACTCTTCCAATAAAGATAGATTATATGTCTCTTAGCCTGTGTTATCCTTGCAGGCATGACTGCAAGACAGGTAAGGAGACGAAAGGTTTGTTACAGAGAAGTCTCAGGGTCATTGATTATTCTCTTTTTCTTGTGACCATTCTTTCTGAGGTAGTCTCTACAATTCTAAGGTATTTGGGTTTCAGCTTTTTGGTGGAGAGTTGGTGGTTGGTGCCAGAGTTTTTATACATGTTCAGTCAGGGTTCTCTGCCTTGTTTTACTACAATGGAAAATAGTGCATGACACTGCACTGTTTAGTCTTCCTCCATTCCTTATTTGATATTATACCATCTCTCTAAAGTTTGTCCTCTTCTGTTCCCTAGTAATTGGTATGGTAGAATAATTCACAAACTCACAAGATTTGAGTAATTGTGATTTTTTTCCTTAAAGAAATGAAGCTATGCCCTTGCCGAGTGGCTCAGTTGGTTGGAGCATGGTCCCATACACCAAAAGGTTGTGCGTTTGATTCCTAGTCAGGGCACATACCTAGATTGCAAGTTCTGTCCCCAGTCAGGGTGCTTATGGGAGGCAATCCGGATCAGTGTTTCTCTCCCTCTCTCTCTCCCTTCTTCTATCTCTAAAAATCAATTTAAAAAAAATATATCCTCTGGTGAGGATTAAAAAAAAAACTTATTAAGAAAATAGGGCCCAGCCAGTGTGGCTCAGTGGTTGAGCGTTGACCCATGTACCAGGAGGTCACCGGTTTGATTCCTGGTCAGGGCACAGGCCTGGGTTGTGGGCCCGGGCCCTGGTAGGGGCATGCAGGGGGCGGCTGGTTAGTGTTCTCTCTCATTAATGTTTCCACCTCTCTCTCTCCCTCTCCCTTCCTCTCTCTCTCAAATCAATAAAGAAAAAATAGGGGTGGGGGGAGGTAGAAAGGAATAAGGTTGAGCAGGCACATATTGAAGTATTTCCTTAGCTAACATTTTAAAATATCCCTTCATCACGTGGGCTTTTCAAAGAAAGATAGATCTACAAAAATTGTCTCACCTCTTTTCCTCCATCATTGCTTGTCTTTTCTACTTTTCTCTCCAATTCCCTTCCCTCCCCTCTCCCAGGTCCTTATTGCCAACAATGGCATTGCAGCTGTGAAGTGCATGCGGTCTATCCGTCGGTGGTCTTATGAGATGTTTCGAAATGAACGTGCAATTCGATTTGTTGTCATGGTCACACCTGAAGACCTTAAAGCCAATGCCGGTGAGTTATTAGCATTAAGAAAGCATCACTCTTGAGCATAAAACATTAAATAGCACAGCCTGTAAGTAGAAGAATGGTAGCTTAGGGGGATTCCCAAACTGAAGGATTTCTCTTTTAAAAAGTGTTGGTAATAGGCATATAAAGTGATGTTGCTATATTTAACGTCAACACAGACTCCTGTGTTCTAAGTAAAAGTAGATGGAAATTGAACAAAAGTGCAGACATGGGTTTTCAGTTGTATTCCTTTTCAGTGTGAAGTATTTGCTAAGCCATATACTTTAGCATGTGTAAGTGGGAAAGTTTGGAAGTAAATACTATTTCCCTTATGAGCTACAGTGAATGTTTTTCCTTCCTCCTTGAGGGAGAGACCTCTTGGGACCCAAGTGGGTTTCACTCTGCAGTGCTCTTCTGCTTATTCTCTCTATTCAGTAGGTCTTCCAGCTGAGAGTTGTAGGGATAGCTGAGAGGTTGTGGCTTTCCTCTCCATACTTTTTGTCACTAAAGCATAATCTCTTAGAGTATCCACAGATTATATTTGCTTTTTATATAGCTATCTTTTTATTTTATTTATTTATTTTTTATTTTTTTAACTTATCTTTATTGTTGAATGTATTACAGATGTTCCTCATTTTTCCCGCATTGACCCCCTCCTCCCCCATTCCTGCCCCCCTCCTGCCTTTCCCCACACTGTTGTCTGTGTCCATTGGTTATACATATATACATATAAGATCTTTGGTTTATTTCTTCCCACCCCCCAACCCCCCTTCCCTTTGAGGTTTGTCAGTCTAACAACCAATTTGTACTTGTTAATCCTGTCACATTTTTCGCCCATCCCCCCAGCCCCCACCCATCTGGTAACCAACAAAAGTTCTCTGTGTCTATGAGAATGTTTCTGTTCTGCTTGTTCATTTTGTTTGTTCATATTTTTTTATCTTTTTCTTCAAGAAGACCCTTCAACATTTCATATAATAATGGTTTGGTGGTGATGAATTCCTTTAGCTTTTCCTTGTCTGGGAAACTCTTTATATGGCCATCGATTCTAAATGACAGCTTTGCAGGATAGAGTAATCTTGGTTGTAGGTTCTTGTTTTTCATCACTCTGAATATTTCTTGCCACTCCCTTCTGGCCTGCAAAGTTTCTTTTGAGAAATCAGCTGACAGTCTTATGGGAGCTCCCTTGTAAGTAACTAACTGCTTTTCTCTTGCTGCTTTTAAGATTCCCTCTTTGTCTTGAACCTTTTGCATTTTGATGATGATGTGTCTTGGTGTGGGCCTCTTGGGGTTCATCTTGTTTGGGACTCTCTGTGCTTCCTGGACTTGTATGTCTGTTTCCTTCACCAAGTTAGGGAAGTTTTCTGTCATTATTGTTTCAAATAGGTTTTCGATTTCTTGTTCTCTCTCTTCTCCTTCTGGCACCCCCAAGATGTGAATGTTGGCATGCTTGAAGTTGTCCCAGAGGCTCCTTACACTGTCCTCATTTTTTTTTGGATTGTTTTTTCTTTTTGCTGTTCTGATTGGGTGTTTTTTGCTTCCTTATATTCCAAATCAATGGTTTGCTTCTTGGATTTTACTCTACTATTGAATCTGTGTAAACTATTCTTTATTTCAGTTAGTGTCTCCTTCATTTCTGACTCGTCCTTTTTTATGCTCTTGAGGCCCTCACTGAGTTCACTGAGGTTCTCACTAAGTCCATTGAGCATCCTTATAAGCAGTATTTTGAACTCTGCATCTGTTAGGTTACTTAACTCCATTTCACTTAGTTCTTCTCCTGGAGTTTTGTTCTGTTCTTTCATTTGGGACCTGTTTCTTTGTCTCCTCATTTTGGCTGCCTCCCTGTGTTTGTTTCTATGTATTACTTAGCGAGAGGTATAGGGCTAGCTGAGACCAGATGCTGCTCGTTTGAAAGAATTTAGGAAAAGCTGAAGCAGGCTCCAAGACAGGCCAATCCTATGGTAAAGCAACTGGCAACAGCTTGGGTGGGCCTGAAAGTTGGGTAGGGCGGTGCCTCAGGGAATCACCAGGGTGGGGCAAACAATGTGAGCCAGGTTGCTGGAGTCCCAGATATGGCGGAGTCTGCCGGCCCAGGGAAGGGCTCACCAAAGGAACAAAAGCCTCTGATAGCACGTCTGTTCAGGAGAAAGCTGCCTCTCCAGCCCTCGCTCCAATGCCAAACAGCTTAGTTCTTCCCCATATGATTCTGGTGCCTTTCAAGGTGCCTCCCGCTTGCTGGAGCCTGGAGGGAGCGAGTCCGAGTAAGTCTGTGTGCGGGCCCTTTAAGAGGAGCTGCCTGGGGCTCCAGCCACCTCAGCCTCAGTTCCCGCTGGTTTTTCCAGCCAGAAGTGATGGGGATTCTCTTCCTGGCACTGGAACCCTGAGCTGGGCGCCTGCTGTGGGACGGGGACCCCTCAGTCCTCAGGGAGGACCTTCCCAGCCGCGTCCTCCTAATTTTTATCCACCACACGTGGGTGTGGGACCAGCCCGTCGCGCCTCCGCCCCGCCTCCGCCCCTCCTACCAGTCTCGATGTGGCTTCTTCTTTAATTTCGTAGTTGTAGGACTTCCATTCAGCTTGATTTCAGGTGGTTTTGAAGGATGGTTGTTCTGTAGTTTAGTTGTAACTTTGATGTGGTTGTGGGAGGACGTGATACTGCATTTACCTACGCCGCCATCTTGACCGGAATTCCCTATAGCTATCTTTTTAAACCTTTTTTTTTTTTTTTGTATATGTTTTCTCTATATTGAGACAACAATGTTAAGACTATGCCTAAGGAGTAAAGGTTATTACGCTGTCTTATTTAGAAACGGTGAAGGCACCAATTTATTGGAAAGCTGATGTTATGCAAAAACATTTAGATTGATCCTGTAACACCTCTGAGCCACAATTTTTGTATCTATAAAAGAATGATCATAATGTCTAGTTCACTGGGTAGTTGTAAAGATGAAATTGTCTATCATAAATGTAAACTACCTTGCATTATTTCTTTTTCTTCATCTATTTCTACCTAGTGCTCCTATTAATTCATTTATTCATTCAGTGAACATGGGGACTTACAGTTGGATAATATGTGATCTTGCTCTAGGAAACAAATAATTTCAATACATTGAGGTCAGTGCTGTAATAGAAATATGCACAGGGAACTATGAGAATACAGAGATGAGACATCTTAACTCTGCCCTGTGTTCTTCTTTTTTAATTTTTTTTAATCCTCACCTGAGGACATTTTTCCATTTTTTTTGTTCAGATAGAGTGGGAGGGAGAGAGAGAGAGAGAAAAACATCGACGTGAAAGGGACACATCGAGTGGCTGCCACCGGCACGACCCAACCAGGGTCGGGGACAAACTGCAACCGAGGTACGTGCCCTTAGCGGGAACCGAACCCGGGTCTCTCTGGACCGCAGGTCGACGCTCTAATCGCTGAGCCAAACTGGCCAGGGCTGCCCTATGTTCTTGAGGGCAGGGTTAAGAGAAAGCTTTCTGAAGAGGTTATGTATACCTATCCAAAACTGAGTTAAGAAATAATGAAGCAATTAGGGAGAAGACAAAAGTGTCTCGGGAAGAAAGAACAGTATATGCAAATGTTCGAAGGTGTGACACAGTAGTTTTCTGAAAATTATAGGTGGCTTATTAAAGTACAAAATGTGATTTACTATTTGTCAAGGAGGGCCTTGTTTTTCTTTTTCAAGAGCATAGACTATCTTTTTAGGGATGAATGTGTGTGTTGAACATTAAAGGATTTTCATTTAAAATAGATTAGTTGTTTTTAATGATTCAAAAGTAGAAGAGTATAATGAACCCCTTTCCATCTACCTGTCATCCAGCATCAATAATTATCAACTCACAGCCAAACTTATTTCATCTATACTTTTACCTCCTCCCTCTTCTACACACAATTTTTAAAGCAAATCCTAGACATGATTTTATCTGTAAGGTTTTTTGGGGGACAGATTAGGTTTGGAGTACTTGTGGTACAAGCAGTTTCTATAAGTCCTATGAAAAAAAATTGACTATATCCTTCCAAAACTTAGAAATAATAACATCCAGAGATTAAGAATGTACATTATCAGCAAATATGTGGTAGTTAACACTACTCCTTGAAAGAACATATAGAAAATGAAGAGAAGAAGGCAAAGGATGAAATTTTATGGAGGACTTAGCTTTAAGGATAGATTCAGGAAGATAGACCCATAAACAGTGCTGAGAAGAAATGATCAGAGATATGGAAGAAGCAGAAGAGAAAAGCAAAGAGAAAGAATTTCAATAAGGAAGGGTCAAATGTGTCAGCAGTCTAATAAAATAGGAAGAGAAACCCGTCCAACAATTACGAAGTCATTGATATTTGCAGGAATCTTTTCAATAGAACAATATGAGTATGTAAACTAATTCAGGATTTTAAGGAATGAATGGGAAGTGACATGGAGATAGTGAGTGTGGACAAGTTTTTTAAATTTTTGGATGAGAAGGGAAGAAGAAAAGGCAGTAACTAAAGAGAAATTCAGGGTCAATGAAGGATTTTAATTTTTCAGAGCGAAAGAGACTTGGGAATGTTTATAGTCTGAGAGGAAGGAACCAAAAAGGGAGAGGGGTACAAGTGCACAAGAAACCTAGAGGAGATGAAAGAGGTTGGGATCAAGAGCACACATGGACAGAAATATGCATATCTTTTGACCAAGAAATTCTATTTTCTAGTATTTTTTCTGAGGAACAAAAATCAGTAATATGGGCAAATATATTTGTATAAAGATAGTCATTATTAAAATAAGGAGAGCCCTGGCCGGTTTGGCTCAGCGGTTAGAGCGTCAGCCTGCGGTCCAGAGAGACCCGGGTTCGGTTCCCGCTAGGGGCATGTACCTCGGTTGCAATTTGTCCCCGGCCCTGGTTGGTCGTGTGGGTGGCAGCCACTCGATGTGTCCCTTTCACGTCGGTTGATGTTTCTCTCTCTCTCTTCCTCTCTCTCCCTCCCACTCTATCTGAACAAAAAATGAAAAAATGTCCTCAGGTGAGGATAAAAATAAATGAATGAATGAATGAATAAATAAATAAATAAATAAAAGTGTACAGTTCTGTCCTGGCCGGTGTGGCTCACTGGTTAGAACATCGGCCGGCAGACGGAAGGGTCGCTGGTTTAATTCTTGGTCAAGGGCACGTACCTAGGTTGCCAATTCGATCCCTAGCCCTGGTTGGGGCATGTGCGGGAAGCAGCCTACTGATGTTTCCACCCTCCCCCCCACGCTTTCACTCTCTCTAAAAAATATCCTCAGTGAGGATTAACAACAGCAAAAAGTGTATAGTTCTATGAGTTTTACTAAATTCATACTGTTGTGCAATCATCACTAAATATTTTTATACTTTAAACAATTATGAAAAAGGAACCTTAGATAGAAGACGTGGTTATTAACATGAGGAGAGGGCTTCATGCTCTGAGACTAGAGGACAGCAGGCAAAATTGATGTTAAGGGATGGTGAAAATGGTAATAATGGGCCAGTTTCATATTTTTATTTCATGGTAGTTATAGGAAAAGTTGTAGAGGTGGATGATTAGTGAAATCCATAGTACATAACTGCGTATTCTCTTTTGAGGGGAATTTTTTTTTTTTATTTGTGACTGTACTCTAGAATAGTGTCTCTGGTGGTAGTTATGGGAACTGTGGGACCTAGGAGATGATGGAGAAGTGCAAGCTACATAATTAGGAAGCTTTCTTTTTCTACTTCCCAGAGCTTCTCTTTTCTTTAGTGTCTACAGTAATGATAATAGAAGATTGATTGGTATAGAACTTTGAACTGTTGTTGGTTGGCGACAGTGGTATCTTTGTAGACCATGTGTTTATGTAGGATGTAGGTCAATAATTACAATAACTTTTTTTCTATATCTAGGGCCATTGAACTACAGAAAAGTTAGCTTTGACTACATAAGAATAAAAATTTCTATTTAGCAAATAAAAAGAGAAAAAGTTAAAGACAAATGGTAATCTGGAAAAACGTATTAGCAGTAAAAAGTTTATACCTTTGATATGAGAAAAAGCCACCTGTCAGAAGAAAATAAACAAATATACATGAATAGGTAGTCCATAAAAGAAGAATTAAAAAGTATCAATAAGTATATGAAAAGAGATTCAATACCATTGGTAATCAAAGAAATTCAAACCAAATGAATAGTAGATTGGGATTTTTTTTTCATTTATAGGACCAGCAAAGTTTAAAAGATTGGTGACACCTAATATAGATGAGAGTATAGGCAATTTGGCATCCATGTTGCTGGTGAGAGTCTAAAATGGT
Organism: Tadarida brasiliensis; assembly: GCA_030848825.1. Taxonomy (NCBI): domain Eukaryota; kingdom Metazoa; phylum Chordata; class Mammalia; order Chiroptera; family Molossidae; genus Tadarida; species Tadarida brasiliensis. The sequence goes on from CM061273.1 coordinate 49,185,134, forward strand.
TCAATCTTTGAAGATATGCATATTCTTTGACCCAGTAGTTTTACTTCTGTGAACATATCCTGAGGGTATAATTGGATAGTAGTGTAAGGATATTCATCATTACATTATTTTAGTATTTTTCCAATTAATAACCTATGTGTTTATCAGTAAATTAGTGGTTAAATGAATTATGGATTATGGAAATATTAAGCAACCATGAACATATTCATATATTAATATTAAAAATATATAAATAATATTTGTATTATATTACATATAAATAATTGAAAAATTTAAATATATATCTATGTCATAATATGGGAAGATATCTACAATATATTATTAAATTGGTTAACAATTTATGGTTTCTGGGATATCAAAACATGAACTGATTATCTGAGTGATAAGAAATGGGGGATTTTGATTTTTAAAAAATAGTATTATTACATTATTATATTACTTAAAATTTTAATAATTAGCATGTTTTTCCTCTTATAATCAAAGAGAACAATAAACCTATTTTTATTTTGAACCAATTGTAGGGCCTTATATCTTACTTTGAGTAGAATTTTCTTTTGGAAGGACTTAAAGCCTTTAAAAGTTAAGAAGATATAAGAAATGTTAATAAATATGGTGGAAATGGACCTTGAGCAAGTTATTTAACTGCTCCAAGCCATAATTTCCTATAAACTGGGTGCTATAATACCTATCATATGTTGAATGTTAAATGAAATTATATATATATATAATATGTAAGCATATATATGAAGTGCTTATTAGTGCAATTCCTACACATTGTAGCTGCTCTGCTACAGTTGTTGCCAGAATAGGAAGGGAGAGACATCAGGTGACAAATTTAAATGGCAACACTGAGCAAAAAAAAAGTAAGGAGGGAAAGAAGGTATCTTTTTAAAATGTCTTTCAAATACTTATTATCACTAACATTCCCAGATAAACCCTTTCAAACACCTGGGAGACTCCTGTATCTACCCTTTCCTGTTTAGCCAGTCTACAAACCCTCCAGACTCTTCCGTCTGTCCCCATTCTGTCCTAGCTTTACATCAGGAAAAGGGCTTTCTCAGAATATAGTGCAAGTTAAAGATAAAGAGTGTCAGGACTAGAACTTTTTCCCAGAACAGAATAATTGTACCTGGGCCTCTAAGTGACAGACATTATTTTTGGTATAGGGATCATCAGGATCCTTCAGAAAGGTCACATAGTGAAATGTTTGAGAACTGCTGTTTTAGTATAAGAACTTCCAAATATGAGATCAGTGCATATTAGTACCTGTGACTTAATAAAGTCAGAGCCTTCAAATAAATGGTCCTGGAAATGACCCCATTATTGCAGTTTGTCCTGTGGTTACTTATGATGGTCCTTTACATAGTTTTGCTCTGTGTTATATATCAGAAAATAAAGCATGTGTTCTCTATTAATTTGCTTGCATTTTCAGAGTACATTAAGATGGCAGATCACTATGTGCCAGTGCCAGGAGGCCCAAACAACAACAACTATGCAAATGTGGAATTAATTCTTGATATTGCTAAAAGGATCCCAGTACAAGTAAGAGATGCCAAGGTGTCCTTTAAAACCAAATTTATGTGTTCATTACCACATTATTTACAATAGCCAAGATGTGGAAGCAACCTAAGTGTCCATGGGTAAAGAAGATGTGGTACATATATACAGTGGAATACTACTCAGCCATAAAAAAAGAATAAAATCTTGCCATTTGTGACAACATGGATGGATTTAGAGGGTATTACGCTAAGTGAAATAAATAAGACAAAGACAAATACCATATGATTTCACTTATATGTGGGATCTAAAAAAACAAACAAAACTAAAACAAACTCACAAATACAGAGAACATTTTGATGGTTGCCAGATGGGAGGAGGGGGTTGGAACATGGGTTAAAAAGGAGAAGGGATTAAGATGTACAAATTGCCAATGATAGAAACAGTCATGGGGATTTTAAGTACAGCATAGGGAATATAGTCAGCAGTCAATAATGTTGTAATAACTATGTATGCTTTCAGATGGGTACTGGACTTATTGGATGATCACTTCAGAAGTTGTATAAATGTCTAATTACTATGTTATACACCTGAAACTAATATAATATTGTATGTCAATTATAATTGAAAATTTTTAAAAATTGAAATAAAGGGGGAAAAAAGAATGTTTCCACTTTAAGATATTTTTCAAATTCAGCACTATAGTTCATATATGTATGAAACTAATATTTACACTTGCCAAAGAAAACCATTGCATCTCATGGTTTGCAATGCTTCACTGTTTTTAATAAATACAAAATTGGCAAGTGGTCACAGGGAAAAACAAACAAAAAAAACCCACCAACAAATGTAGCCATTTTACAGTTAGGTACAAGGGGATATCCACAGAAGAACTTTTAATTTTATAGAAAGCATCTTTGTTGAAAATTAGTAAGTGCCTTTATGTGGAATATAACCGACAGGAAAAGGAAAGATGGAAAGATGCATTTAGTCAAAATAAAGTAAACATAAATACAAACAGGAGGTTTATAAGTGTTTTTCAGAGATTATTTATTCTACCCATTTCACCTTCAAACCATCCAGAGTAAGTAAAAGTTGCCTATTTCTAATGGAATATTCTTAGCCCAGAATATGGTGGTGTCGAAGAAGGTCATTTCTTCCCTATCACTTGTGTGAGGAAGTTGAGGGTAAGTGTTTTAAAGCCCAAAAAGAAAAGAAGCTTGAGATTTGTGGGGCAGTATAACCACTAGATATAAAGGTTGAATTGCGTGGCCAAAGTAATTGAATCTGTGAAAGAAAACCAGTATTTCTAGAAAAGGCTCTCTAGCAGTGGTTCTCAACCTTCCTAATGTCGCCACCCCTTAATACAGTTCTTCATGTTGTATGTGGGCATATCAGCATGTGGGCGGACCCACCTGGAGACAGTTAGAGGAGCAGTGTCTTGGTTCCTAAGAGCATCAGAAATATGTGTTTTCCGATGGTCTTAGGCGACCCCTGTGAAAGGGTCATTCGACCCCCAAAGGGGTCGCGACCTGCAGGTTGAGAACTGCTGCTCTATAGAGTCTAGTTGAAAGGCTATGAATTGAGTTTCCTAAAGAGCAACAAGACTAGCTGGATTTTATATCAATTTCAGTTTGGTTTTGACCTCTTCAGAGGTTTTGCCACAATGGGCTGCTTATTGTTCTGTAAGAAGTTTGCCAAAAATCAAGCATAGAAGCTGAATTAAGTATTGGGCTGTTGTGGAGCTATTGTACCTCATGGAGTAGGGCCCAGTCTTGGTAGAGAATAATACAGTTTATCGTGTGTTTTTAAAGAAAAATATGAATTTTAATAATGAACCATATTGTATTCCCTTGTAGGCAGTGTGGGCTGGCTGGGGTCATGCTTCTGAGAATCCCAAGCTCCCAGAACTTCTTTTGAAAAATGGCATCGCCTTCATGGGTAAGCTTTTCTGACATACTCTTCCTATCTTTCTGTTTCTCTCTGTGAATTTTGTCCATATTCCACTCTATATTCTGCTTTTCTTCTGTTTAACATTGTCTGATATTTCATCAGTAAGCAACTCTCAGAGTAACCTCTTTATTATTTTGTTTTCCCTTCCTCATTTCTTATACCCTGCTTATGTCTCTGCATCTTGATTGTGTTTTCTGTCCCTAGGTTCTTTTCCATGAGATATGGAGGAGGCTCTGATTTCTAAAACAATGCCTTTTAAAAACTTTGCCATTAACCTAAGAAAACATGTGGAAGACATATTTTTATGTAACAAAAATAATTGAATACTTAGGATAGATACCCTGGCAATGTGCCATTAAATATGAGTCAGCACCTTCACATTTAAGCACATAGGTTATATTCCTATAAGTGAGAGCTCTGTCTTCTGTCTTTTCTGCTCTCCTATGGCAAAGAGAGAAATATAGGTTATATTGCTCAAAGTGTTTCTTTCTCTGTCTCAGAGACCTCCCACAATGATAATTATACTTTGTAAACCCTATTAAAGTTAAATCTTCCTTTTCAGTTCCCCTAAGACCAAGGAAGGTATAATATTTATATTTCAGACTTGAACCCCAGAACTTTATAGTCCTTAATTTAGGATATTGGTAAAAAGACTGTTAATCTGGTAAAGTTGAATCATGAAGGATTATAAAATGAGAGATTTGTCAGGAATTTATTTTAGCAATTATTTATATATATATTGAACTCTCATTGTGTATGAAAAGCTATAAAGGGTACAAAGTATGAGTTAAACATAGTAATTCCCATAATCAAGTTTATGATCTCCATGATATGTACGGGAGACAAGAAAAATACAATAGTAATTATATAGACAAGAAAAATACAACAGTGATTATATAGAAGACAAAATGTATGTGACAGAAATGAAGCCAAAATGTTATAGTCACCTTTCTCTTGTTTTGTTTTGAGGTCCTCCAAGCCAGGCCATGTGGGCTTTGGGGGATAAGATTGCGTCTTCCATAGTGGCTCAAACTGCAGGTATCCCAACTCTTCCTTGGAGTGGCAGTGGTAAGAAACTTTTCTTGTTTGTAAAAGTACAGAAAAGTTCAGTAAGATATTTGGGACTGTGGCTTGGGGCTTAAGTTTATTTAAAATGTTGGGATACTTGATAAGAGATAGAATCCAGGTTGATTAATAGTATCTTGTATCTCCAGGCTTAATTACTACAGCTGTGATTTTATGTGTCTTAGGAATATAAATTTTGTACTGAGTATACAGTTGCTAAAACTGTGATTTGAGTGATTTTGGGATTTAATTTGGAGAAACTCTGGAAAACTCATATAGTTCTGTGGATTCATATCTACTCTGGGTAGGCTAGAATCTTTCTCAGAGATGGACTTCCCAGGCAGAATTAGGCCTTTGAAGTGGCCTGGGAAATGACCTGGATCACTAGGAAAGCCTAAAACCCACCTCTCAAATAAATATTTGCCTGCCAGTATTTTTTTGATGTCAGCCCACAATGTATTGATGATTTGCTTTGCCTGTTTAATACCTTTTAATCTCTCAGTTGCCTTTGATATAGAAAATGAGGTCAATAGTCAACCTTTCTTCCAGGCATGCAGAAGGGTAAAATTTTTCTAAAAATGATTTCTTCTTGATAAATTCCCCAAAGAATGCCATGTGAATTATAATAGCTGATAATAATATGAACTTCCCTTTTTTTAGTACTCAAGCACAGGGGGTAGACATACACTAAAACCTCTTCCAAATGGGAGCGGCCATTGTCTTGAGGCTGAATAGATTTGAACTCTTGTTACTCTAGCTCTCCAGGGGGATTGCAATATCCTCTCCAGACCTGCTGGGTCAAACAGTTTAAAATAAAAGGTTGAATTTGTTCTTGTTTGAATGGAGAGGCTATAGCATTCCCCTTGTGGCTGAGTATAGGGACATTCAGGGAGCATGGAATCATGACTCTGCTGAGGCCAATAAAACTGCCATTTCCATTTCCAAGGGCTCATAAAGACTGAATTATTTCCCAGACCTCTGGCCCTGAAGCAGGCCTGAACACACAAACTGAAGGTATTTTGCCTGCTGTGTTGCTGTGAGAAGACTGACATGTTTTTTTTCCCCCACTTGTATGTCCTTGCATTTTTATAATTTACTTCCTATTAGCTCTCCTGGGTTTTTCTAGTGTAAGGTCCGGCTTATACTGGAAACCCAAGTTGCCAGGTCCTGCTATAGGTAAATACCGTTAACCCCAAGGACTGATCAGGGTTTTATGACATCCTTCTATTTCCCATCTACCCTCAATGTGAGAGCATTTTAAAGAAGGTATAGAAGAAAATTGACAAGAACAGAAGCTCTTAGAGCTGCATTTAAGTCAGTGTTATCTATTGCAGGTCTTCGTGTGGACTGGCAAGAAAATGATTTTTCAAAACGCATCTTAAATGTTCCACAGGAACTCTATGAAAAAGGCTATGTGAAGGATGTGGATGATGGGCTAAAGGTAGGTTACTAACTCTAGGAAGTGATGTCTTCCAACTGACCAATTATAGTCAGAAATGTAGCGATCTGGAGCCTGGTTCATGATATATACCTATGATGGCATTAGGGTTGTAAGATTAAGAGGTATCGTTTTATAGAGTGAAGAAGTGACCCACATATAACAAAAATAATTTAAATTTGTTTTGAATCAATCCTCTCACTTAGAACATTTCTTAGGTGGTTAAATCAGAGCTTTAAGGAGGTACTGAGTCTCCTTTCCACCACTGGTTAGTGTGTGTGGGAGGGGAGTGGCAACAAACAATACACTCTTGCTTCTGCTTGAGTTCAGAACCAAGAAGATCAAAATGTCAGCTTTATTAAGAATAGAGAGCCCAGCTGGTATGGCTCAGTGGTTGAGTGTGGACTCATGCACCAAGAGGTCACCGGTTCCATTCACGGTCAGAGCACATGCCCAGGTTGTGGGTCAAATCCCCAGTGTGGGGCATGCAGGAAGCATACAATCAATGTTCTCTCTCATCGATGTTTTATCTCTCTCCCTCTCCCTTCCTCTCTCTAAAATCAATAAAGAAAAAAATTTAAAAAAAGAATAGAGAGATGTTGGTGAAAATGGCTTGTGTAGCAACAATCAGATTTATAACTCGATCGTCAGTTAAACAGGTTCATTCACTGGTTACTGGTGGTGCTCAATAACCACAGACTTCCCTCTATAATGACATAGCTTTTACCATTCAGCTTATTGTATTACTCAGAGCTGACAAAGAGCATATGTTCTGTGCTGTGGGCTAATCCCAAAGGGGAAAGAGGCTGAGCTATGCCTGCTCAGTTCCTCCTTCCAAACTGACCAATCACATGATTTACTCTTTTTCCCTGGGGGAGGAGTGAGGGAGGGAACTAAGAGGTGTGTCCATCCATGTAGAAACCCAAGCAAAAGGAGATCCTTTCTTCAACATAATCTTTCTTTCCTCTATAGTTCTTTCCAGTTTGTTCCCCTTTCACTTTTTAATTAGTTGGAAATGTCAGATATGCCTCTAGGTAGATGAAGAAAGAGGCTATTTTAGAAAAACACATTGCTTTGTGTTTGACTTGTATGTTAAAAATTCAAGCAGAACACTGAATGCTCAACTAATTTTACTGTATTATTTACATTTTAAATTAAGCATCCTATAATGTCCTTAATCAGAATTAATATTTCTAATTGAATTGCAAATGCTATATTCTGTTTGCTGTGACTTGCAAAGGAGTAGAAACTTTGCTATTTTGCTTATCAATTAAAATTCCTTTTTCTGGTTATAATTATAAACATAAAATTATCTGGTAGAAAATTTGGAAAGCCAGAAAAAAAGATGATAAATCCACTCCTATTTTCTTCTAGCCATTTTTGTTTCATCGATTCATAATGATAATCTTTATTACTAGAGTTCCATAATTATTATTATTATTATCATTATTATAAAATTAGGGTCTTACTATATATATTTTAATAATGTTTGTTTTTATCTTACTTAATATTATATATAAGCATTTTCCTCATGGCATTAACATTTTTCTAACATTTTAAATGGATGACCTGTACCTAGAGCCTTTATGTATTTCTAAAGGGTCTACCTTCTTACTGACATTATGTGGGCTCTCCTACCTTTTATCTCTTTTCCCTATTTGTAATTGTCTCTTTGATCACTTATAACCTAATGATTGAGTTCATCATGCTAACTCTGTTTATAAAAATAGAAATGAATAGAGTTAAGTGAATTTTAGAAGAGAGGAGCCTATGACTGAAAGATTTTCATGCTTTAATCTAGTGACACAAATTAAAATTTGAAATAGTGTTTTTCTGGTGACATATTTTTTAGATCCTGCTGCAGTGTAAACCTAGAAAGACTGGAATGTTTTATTAAAGGAATGACTTGGTTATTTTGAACTTTTCCCCTACTTTAATTTTTGCCTTAACAATATAATTTGGACATCTTCCATATCATTACATGTAAAAACCACCTCATTCCTTTTAATAATTGCATAGTATTCTAACTATATGAGTATATTATTATTTAACCAGCTCCCTACTTAACATATATATAATTAATTTTTCAAAAAGTTTTAGGATAATCACCTGATCATTATAAAATACTGTAATGTGAAAAGCACATTTAGAGCATATTGAAAGTTCTGTTTTCTGACTAATTTTATTTATTTTGATATCTCGTTATTTTTATCTTTTACAAAGGGTTGAGTGGGGAAAAAATTTCCAGATGTGTGAGAGTTCTGATTTGTTGAGTTTTACTTATGGGTTATCAGAAACTATACTGAGACCATCAACTTATATTAAATGAACTTTTTATGTCTTTTTTATTTAATAAAAATTCTGGATGATACATGAATACTTGAACACTATAAGAAATTACAATAAAACATTTATCAATATATTAAACGGTTATATCTACCCACATTTCTCTTATATATCACCACTGATGTATATTGTCGACATTTTTTTTTTTTTTAATTCTCACCCGAGGACATTTTTGTATTTATCTTCAGATAGAACAGGAGGGAGAGAGGGAGGAAAAGAGAGAGAGAAACATCGACATGAGAGAGATACATCGACTAGTTGCCACCCACACGACCCCAACCAGGGCCAGGAACAAACTGCAACCGAGGTACGTGCCCTTAGCGGGAACCGAACCCAGGACTCTGTGGTCCGTGGTCCAATGCTCTAACCGCTGAGCCAAACCGGCCAGGGCTATTGTTGACATTTTTCACATTTAAATATGTGGGTATATGAGCCCTGGCCAGGTGGCTCAGTTGGCTGGAGCGTCATCCCACATACCAAAAGGTTGCGAGTTTGATCCCCAGTTGGAGCATGTTTGGGAGGCAACAGATAGATGTTTTTCTCTCTCACTGATGTTTCTGTCTCTCCCTTCCACTCTCTCTAAAATCAGTAAAACATATCCTTGGGTGAGTATTAAAAAAATATATATGTGGGTGTATGAATGCATATGTAATCATATACTTAAACATAAAGGCAATGTTCTCTTGGTTTAACCAAAAGAATTGCAAGTATTGTTCTCTTACTTCTTTTACTTAATAGTATATCTCCAGGATCTTTCTATTTTATTACATCCAGGCCTACCAAATAATAGCATTCTTAAAGGGAGAAAATGCCCATTTTCTCCTTCCCTACTACTACCACTCTTACTTCCATTTTTCTCTCTCTTCTTGAAGGCAGCAGAGGAAGTTGGGTATCCAGTAATGATCAAAGCCTCAGAAGGAGGAGGAGGAAAGGGAATCAGAAAGGTCAACAATGCAGATGACTTCCCTAACCTCTTCAGACAGGTAGAGTACAAATTGTCTTTGTTTGAATTAACATGTATATCAGTGACACATGATGTAACTCACACTATAATTTGGCAAGGAAGAGTCAATGCCTTTCTATAATTTTGTGTCCCTCCTGGTGTTATAACATATGTGGTATGGTTAACTCCTGATCGGGATGCTCTTGGCTTGGTCAGGCCCAGACTCTCTGATTGACTTTACCTGACATCAGTTCAAATTGACTCCTGAGTTCCTGTCATGTTTTTTATCTACCCTATTGGCCCAGCAGTCTACACCCTAGCCTGTGCTGCATGGCCATTGCACCATGGCACAGGAACCCTATGGCAGACTCACTTTCTATGAGAACTGAGAGTCATTCAGAAAAGCTAATCCTAGGGTGTCTCTCTGCCTACCCATCTGATTCGCAGCTAAATTGATGTGGCCAAACTACAGGTTGGTTGTGGAAGGCAAAGAAATGTTCTCTTTTAAGAATCTTAGAGAATTGAGAGATAGGAGTCTCTTTTTCCCTGCCCTCAGAGTTATCCTCACATACTCGACTCACCCTTTTTTCTCCTATCAATAACCAGAAAAAGATGAGTCAGAAAAAGGCAAATTGGGACACATTCTGGCCTTTTCACTCTTCTAGCTTCCCACTTTTTCTTATTTTTCCCAACATCTTTTAGTTTGCACCATCTTTTACTAGTACCCCTGGCCACCTTTTATTTGCCTTCCTTTTTTTAAATCATTCAGCAGCAAATTTATTGCTTCCTTATCATGGACTAAAGAGAAAAAGTCTATGAACTGGGTCATGATTTGATATACTTAATAAAGAAAGTGATAAAGATATTTTGCTGTATTTTCTTACTTTGAATGTCAAAATTTGAATATTACTTGTCTTTTTCTTTATATGCCTTCTCTAATAATCCCAATTTCATAGGTATTTCAGTGTCTTATGGAGTCTAAAGAAAACGTCTTTGTCTCTTAGAAGCAAAAGAAAAAGCATGTTAATTTTTTAAAATGTTAACTCCTATAGGTATTTCAAAACTACTTATTACTATGGAATCAAATACTTGAAGAAACTAGAACACTAAGATTAGGAATTTTTATGAGTTTTTAAGTTCCAGTAATGATTAACTGACTCAAACTATTTCTCCCATTGAGAACAAATTAGAAAAGCTGGACCATATTTATTTATTTATTTATTTTTTGATTCTGAGATTTTATTCATTTATTTATTTTTCATTTATTTATTTTTGTTACAGATGTTTCTCTTTTTTTTCCCCCCAATTGATACCCTCCCCCCAGTCCCACTCCCTACTTGGTCCATATTAAAAAAAAAAAAAAATCTGTTCTTTTTTTATGGTTGAAAGTATTACAGATGTCCCCCTTTTTTCCCCATGGACCCCGTGCTTCCCACTCCCACCCCCCTCCTGCCTTCTCCAGCCTAATGTCTGTGTTAATTGGTTGTGCATATTTACATATAAGTTCTTTGGTTTATCTCTTCCCTCCCCGCCTACCCCCTATCCCTTTGAGGTATGTCAGTCTGTTCCCTACTTCCATGATACTGGTCTCTTTGGTCGACAGCTTATTTTGTTCATTATGTTCCACAAATAAGTGAGATCATGTGGTACTTGTCTTTCTCTGACTGTCTTATTTCACTTAGCATAATACTCTCCAGGTCCCTCCATGTCGTCTCAAAGGGTAAAAAAAAATCTGTTGTAATGCATGAGAGACCTTTCAAGGCAATGCAAAATTATGGGCTAAGATATAGAAGAAGAAGGAACCCCAGAGGAGAGCCTGGCATTTTCGCCACTTTTTCCCTAGAGATATCATCTAGTTTGAGAAGAAGCAGTTGAAAAGCTGACTAGAGTTTTCAGCAGTCTTATAACACTAAAAGTACAAAACATAGGATTTAGGGTTTGCTGAGTAGGGTGCTCTGGGAAGCCTCTGACATTTAAGGTTGGCATTTTGAAGGGACTATATCTCAGGAGCAAGAATGAACTAGAAATAAATCAGCTTTCACAGGGATTAAACGTCAACTTCAAAACACTCAGCTCTTGATTCAAGCAAGATGTTCTGTGATTGCTAGTGTTCCTAGCCACCGACAGGAAGCAAATATAAATCTCTCCAGAGAAAGATAACATCTAGAACCTCAAATTATTTCTATTAATTTTTCAAATGCGATATCAAGCAGCCAATTAAAGATAAGCAACATATTAAATTACATGATTAACAATCAAGAAAAATAAAGTCAGTAGAAACAGACTCACAGAGGGTTTAGATAATGAATCTATCAAACAAGGACTTTAAAGTAACCATACTTAATGAATTCAAGAAAATTAAAGACAAGATTGAGAATTTTGGCAGGAAACTAGAAACCATTAAGAGGAAAAACTAAAAATTCTAGAACTGAAAATGCAGTAATTAAAATTAGGAAGTCAATAGAGAAATTTAATAGCATATTTGATGCAGTTGTAGAGAGAATTAGTGGCTTGGAAGATAGGTCAGAAGAAAATTCAGACTGAAGTATGAAGAGATAAAAAATGGAAAATATAGAAAAGAGCGTGTGAGAGATTATTTGCAAAGATGACCATGATAACTCCTCTCATTCATATATACACATCTCTTTACACTATGATTCTCTTTCTTCTCCCACTCATTTAATTTTGGCTGACCTTGTAGCTTGTTTTGACCAATAGAATGTGACAGAAATGGCATACAGGTTATGAAACTTAAACCTCAAGTGATCTTGTTGTTTCTGCCCTTGCCCTCTTGGGAATGAGCCTCAGACTGCCATGTGAAGAGCTCAGTGTAGACTTCAGGAGAAAGAGAGGCCACATGAAACAGGGATTAGTTGTTCTGCTGAAGCTCCCTATACCTACTTGCTAACAGTTCCTACAATATTTGAGACATGTAAGTGAGGCCATATTAGACTATCCAACTCCAGCCAAGTTGCCAACTGACTATAGCTGCATGAGTGGCTCCAGGTCAACATCAGCAGAAGAATTGCCTAACTGAGCCCAGCTCAAATTGCTGTGAGTAAATAAAATAAAACGGTCAGTGTCCTAAGTCACTAAATTTTGGATGGTTTGTTAGGCATTAATGGATAACTAATATAGAAATTGATACCTACAGGTGTAATTCTGTCAACAAAAAAGGATAAAATAATGTGGCGTTAGCTTGAAGATTAGCTCAAAGGTAGAGGCTAGAAAAATGGTGAGAAGGTTGTTAATAAATGGTGGAGGAATGGTGAACACAATGTTAGTGGAAGCTGGAAAGGCAGTGAGTCTAATAATTATTATTAGAGTCTGGAGAAAAGGTAACCCATGTTCAGTGATGATGAAACAATTGCCTAAGGTAACCTGAAAGATAGAGAATGTATTATTATTATTATTTTTTAATCCTCACCCGAGGACATTTTTTCATTTTTTGTTCAGATAGAGTGGGAGGGAGAGAGAGAGAGAGAGAGAGAGAGAGACAGAGAGAGAGAGAGAGAGACAGAGAGAAACATCGACGTGAAAGGGACACATTGAGTGGCTGCCACCCGCACGACCAACCAGGGCCGGGGACAAACTGCAACCGAGGTACATGCCCTTAGTGGGAACCGAACCTGGGTCTCTCTGGACCGCAGTCCGACGCTCTAACCGCTGAGCCAAACCGGCCAGGGCGAGAATGTATTATATTAATGAACTCATGGACCTAGTTAAGGAGATCTCTAAACAAAGTGTTGAAAGTATCTGTTGAATGCTTCTGGTTGCTTATGCTAAGGAATTATAAAAGAGAGATAAGCTAAAGAATGTGTTTCAAACTTATTGAGTTTGAAAATAGAACTGTTTTTTATTTTATTTCCAGTTTCTCCAGAAGGCAAAAGAGTCTTAAAGTTAAAAATGACCATAAGGTAAAGGCCAAGTCAAGCATGCCTGTGAGATCCTTTAAGACCTCAAAAATATTTAAGGCAGTACCTAATAGGTTACCCTCTCAGCTAGGGGAAAAAAGGGCTTCTAAAAATTTTAAGGGTATTTTTCCACAGCAGCATGACATGCCCAAAATATAGAGAATTCTGTGCAGAAAAGTTACGTATATTCCTTTTGGAATATGGAGTGACTCCCCAATATGATTCACAGGAAATCCACTAAGTTTTCAAGAGACTTGAATTGATGAATGTCCCAAAAGGAATAAAAGAGAGACAGTTCAAACTTCAAAGAGGCCCTTGGGCCTCCAGTTTTCTATGAATAGGAAGCAGACTGAGAAAGCTGTTCATCTGTAAACATTAGTCATATTTATTTATTTTTTAAATCCTCACCCAAGAGTATTTTTCCATTTATCTTCAGACAGATTAGGAGGTAGGGAGGGTGGGAGAGAGAGAGAGAAACACTTTGATGTTCGAGAGACACATCAATTGGTTGCCTCCTGCACAACCCCGACCAGGGCCAGGGACCGAACCACAGCCGAGGTACGTGCCCTTGACCAGAATCGAACCCGTGACTCTTTGGTTTGCGGGCCGACACTCTAACTGCTGAGCCATATCAGCCAGGGTGACATTAGTCATTTTTAATTAAAAGAGATTTTTTTCAAAGAGCAGAGCCAGGAGCCCTGAAAGCAGAGGAGCCATGGATTAGGAAAACACTCCCAGAGAGCAGAACAAGACCCTAAAAAAAAATGTATACTTCTAGAGTAAGGGAACCTCACAACAGGTATCCATCTGGATTTTGGAATTTCTGTGGACCAATGACTGCTATGTACTCTCATCCTGTCTTCTTTGAACACGAGTATCTTTTACAGTTATCCTCTTCCCATCTCATCATTAAATGTTGGGGGTGTTGGGGGTAGATAACTTGTCTTTTTAGTTCCCAGATCTTTGGATCAAGAGAAACTGTACTAATGAGCTGCACCCAAGGAGTTTCATTTGCTTTTGGACATGGTTCATGAGAAAATGGACTTCAAGCCTGATGCCATGATTAGATGACTTTGGGGGTCTTGTGAGGGGGTGTGTCTATTTTGCATGTGGAAGGTATATGAATTATTGTGGCCAGAGGGAGGAACATAGTAGATTGTTTGCTGATGGCCACAATAACTCCTCCCAAGCTTGTATGTATATCTCTTGGCAATATGACTTTGCCTTTCCTTTCATAAAGAGGTAGCATCTCGTCCCACCCCTTGAATCTTAGCTGGCCTTGTGGCTTGCTTAGATCATTAGAATGTGGCCAGAGTGGTGGTGTGTAAGTTCTAGAGCCTAGAGTTTGTGACGCCTTGCGGCTTCTGCCCCTACTCTTGGGACACTGCATTGAGGAAGCCTTTCTAGCTTACTAGAAGATGGGAGGCCACTTGCAATAGAGACTAGAAGAAGAACTGCCTAGATGAGCACAGCATCATGAGCAAAGAAAGTGTTGACGTCCTAAGTCACTATGTCTTGGGGTGACTTGTTATGTAGCAAAACAACATAAAAGACATATGGATACAGTGAAATGATTTAACATCATGTGCTTTGAGTCTCAGAGGAGAAAAGAATGGAACAGAAGCAATATTTAAAGAAATCATGGAGCATAAGCAATTTTTGAAGAGACAATGGCTAAGAATTTTCCTGAACTGATAAAAGATACCAAGCACAGATTCACAAACCACTATGAGACCCACAAGACAAGTACAGAGAAAACTACATTTAAGCTTATCTGAATAAATCTGCCACTTCACTCAAGAGAGAATGAAAGAGAAAATCTTTTTTTTTTAAACCCTCACCCGAGGATATTTTTCCATTTATCTTCAGATAGAGTGGGAGAGAGAGAGAGAGAGAGAGAGAGAGAAACATCGATGTGAGAGAGACACATTGATTGGTTGCCTCCTGCATAACCCCGACCAGGGCCGGGGACTGAACCACAACAGAGGTACATGCCCTTGACCAGAATCAAACCTGCGACTGGTCTGCGGACCGACACTTTAACTGCTGAGCCAAACTGGCCAGGGCTAAAAGAGAAAATCTTAAAGCAGCTGGGAAAAAAGATCCGTTTCAAAGGAGTAAAAATAAGATTGATACCTGACATCTCAGAAGAGACAGTGGAAGCCAGAAAATAGTGGAATATCTTAAAAATATTGAAAGAAAATAATTGCCAATATAGAATTGTGTATCCACTAACAATATGTTTCAAAATTGCAGATGAAAGTTCTTTGACTACAACAACACTGTATATGCTATAATGTGAACTAGGAGAGCATGTAGTCTGGAACAAGTTGTACATTTGGCTGTTTGGAATTGGTGGCAGTACTTTGCCCTTTTGTGGAATTTGTATGTGTATGTTTTAAAAATATTTTGTTCTTGACTCTTGTAACACACTGGATGTTCATATGTTTTTATATTCATCAATTAATATCGATCATATAACTAAGAATACAATCTCTTAAAAGGAGATGGGGACATGAACTTTATTTTATTCATTTTTGTAATCCTAATGCTTAACATGGTCCTTGACACTTTCTAGGCATCTGCCTATTGAAATTGAAGCAGTTTATCAGGATAGAAAAAATACCACTTAAAAAATTGTTTTATTTCATTTTCTAATATAGGTCCAAGCTGAAGTTCCCGGATCTCCTATATTTGTGATGAGACTAGCTAAACAATCTCGTCATCTGGAGGTGCAGATCTTAGCAGACCAGTATGGCAATGCTATCTCTTTGTTTGGTCGTGATTGCTCTGTACAGCGGAGGCATCAGAAGATTATTGAAGAGGCACCTGCTGCTATTGCTACTCCAGCAGTATTTGAACATATGGAACAGGTATTTATATGAAAAGCTCTAATTTTTGTTTTCTTACACAGAACTATACTCATTCAATTCATATACCAATCTGAGAATAGTGCGATTTCTTGAAGTAATTCTGGATAATTGATAAGATTATATATATTTTTCCAGTAAAAATAATTCTGTTGTCTCCCTCTAGGAGAGTTGTCAGTGAACATTTCAAGCTCTAAATTAGTTAACACTTTTGAAAAAAAAATCAGTATACTATTTTGAGTAGAAATAAAGAAGAGAAATGTTTTGGAATTTTTAATCTTTATCGTTTGATTTTTTTAACAAGCTAATAATGATAAGTAGGTAGTCCATTTTTAGACTGATTATCATTGAGTCCTCAGACAAATTTATTCAAGTTCATTATTTCTTTTTTTTTAATCCTCACCTGAGGATATTTTTACATTTATTGTCAGACAGAGTGGGAGGGGGAGAGAGAGAGAGAGAGAGAGAGAGAGAGAGAGAGAGAGAGAGAGAAACATCGATGTGAGAGAGACACATCGATTGGTTACCACCCGCACGACCACAACCGAGGTACACGTCCTTGTTCGGAATCAAACTCGGGACTCTGGTCCGCAGGCTGACTCTCTAACTGCTGAGCCAAACCAACCAGTGCCAAATTCATTATTTCTTAAAAGGTCCTCTAAGTATCTTTAAAGTTTATATATTCCATATCTTTAATAGAAAAGACTCAGCAGGATAAGAGAATGGAAGAGAAGCAATATTTAAAGAAATCATGGAGCATAAGCAATTTTTGAAGAGATAGTGGCTAAGAATTTTCCTGAACTGATAAAAGATACCAAGCACAGATTCATAAACCACTATGAGATCCACAGGACAAGTGGGTCCCTTGCAGGGTCCCATGTAGTTTAGGGGTATAACATGGTCTTTTCTGGCATCATCACTCAGTCTTCATCTTATTGGAGATATATTTTCTGTCTTTTTTTCTCCTGAATTCCAAACAAGCTAAATATATGAAAGTTTAATTCTGCTTGTGTGTGTGCACGCATGTGCTAAGACACATTATTTAACTGCTGTAAGAGGCTTTCAAAATACTGTGGCTTATACAAGGTATAAATTCTGTTTCTCTCTCATCATAGTTCTAGATGAGCTGGTGCCAGGGTCCTAGGTTTATTGCTCTGCTGTTCACTAAGAGAGGGGTCAGCAAACTGCAGCTCGTAGTACAAATCCAACCTGCCACCTGCTTTTGCAAATAAAATTTTATTGAAAAACAGTCATGCTAATGTATTTATGAATTATCTATGGCTGCTTTATCACTGCAGTGACAGAGTTAAGTAGTTGTGACAGAGACTATGTGGCCCACAAAGCTGAAAATAACTACTGTCTGACCCTTTACTGAAAAAGTTTGCCAACCCTTGCCCTAGGTGTCACCATCTTCATGATTAAAGGTAGCTCACAAGAGTATGTTCACATTGTAGCCTGGGGAGGAGGGAAGAGAATATGGAAGGCAAGCATGTAAAAATATGATCTAGAAGTCACATCTATTACTTCTGCTCACATTCCATTGGACAAAATTCAGTTATACAATCACACTAGCTATAAGGGATGTTAAGAATTGTAGTCATTAACTGGGTGGCCATATACTCAGCTGAAATTTAGGAGATTCTATTACTAAATGGATGACACAAAGAAAAATTACTGGAGGGTAGTTAATAATCTGTGCCTTAGTCTGATCCTCTTGTTACCCATTATCCTTTCATACCCTTCTTCTCACTCTTAGGACATACTTAGCCTTTCCCCAAAGAAGACAGCTCAAAGTCCAAGATCTCTAATTCTCTCCATTAAATGTGATGTGGCTTTTCGTGGGACAGTGACCTAAAATACAAGTTATCTACCCCTTTCCTCATATATCCAATATACAGTGGTGGAATAGAAACAGGATAAGCTCCCATTTGGAACAAAGAGGAATGAAATATAAACAGTAATCATTGATCCATAGCAATTATCAAATCCTTCTAGGCAGGAATTGTGATGATTTCCTGCTGTGTAGTGGAGTAATACCTCAGTTAGACCTCTGGCTGCCCCTGATTCTGCTCTCAAAGTAAATCCCTTGCTTATTGTCCCACCAGACTGCTGTACCTAATTTTTGGTACTTTGCCTAGTTAGGTTCAGGGCCTCAGGTCTGGTAGGGTTAAGACACCTGGCTTTGTTCTCTGGGAAATTCTTCCTTGTGTTGTTTTCTCAGTGACTGGGCTTTGGAGACTGCTTTCTTTGGCAGAGCTTTCACAGCTTACTACCTGCTGGTGCAGGATTGGGGGCCACAAAGATTATTCCAATTATCAGTCACAGGTTCCTGAAAGCCAGGTTTTGGGTTTGTTTAGAATTACAATTCCTTTAAAATTTAGTAAGTTTCTGGACTATGCTGCCAGTCAGCTTCAGGTGAGAGTAACCACACCCCAAGATTTTTAGATATAGTAACTTTTTCTCTTTTATTTGATCTTTGATCCTGGGGTGCTTTAGGGTGAGAATCTAATTTTCTGGTTTGGGGATACAAAAGCAGTTGGATTTTTCACATTCTGACCTTTTCTAATGGCTTAGTTGGTTTGTTGTCTACTTTGCAAGTTATTGTAGGACACAGTTTACCAAATGTTTTGTTATGCCTAACAAGGAGGTTTCCAGTCTGCAGGATTCTACCTGAACTTAATGATTTCTGTAGTGATTAAGGTGCACGTTAAGCTGTTGTAATAAAGAGATCCAAAAAAATGCAACCCAGATAAGATAGAGGTTTATATTTTCTTCCCATCATAAGCTGAGGTGAACTCTGCAGGGCTGGTGGGACAGTTCTGTTCCATGAGGCCATCTTGGAATTCAGGTTCTTTCTTTTTTGTTTTGCCATTGTTAGTATGTTATCATCTGTGTGGTTGAAACTGGCTTGTACTGTCATGACCGTTTTTTGGTCCATGGAAGGGGAACAGGCAGGAATAGAGGACACTTCCTTTTTTGAAATATGATTCAGGAATTAGGTATATCACTCACCAATGCTGACATTACATTGGTCAAAACTTAGTCACTACGTGTAAGAGAAGTTGGGAAATCTAGTCTCCAGCTTGGCAGCCATGTTTTAGGAAGAATGCTAATACTAGAAATAAGGGCACAGTGAAAAATCTGCCACAGTGTTTTTTTTTACCTGCATGTACTTTTAGGGTGAGGTTGCCTGTGATCCCAAATGAAAAATACTGTTTTCCTTTAGCTTTGAATTGAGTTCATCATCCATGTCCAGGATCTCCTGTAATAATTAGAGGGTGAAATTCACTCTAATGTGGCTAAAAGCATTTGGTGGCTCTTATAAACACTAGATATTTGAGTCAGGGGGAGAGGCTATATAAATAAGCAGTGGTCTACCAGCTGGACAAGGTGAGATACTCATGTTTTTCTCTCTTTCTTCTTTGAGTGTGCTGTGAAACTTGCCAAAATGGTTGGCTATGTGAGTGCGGGGACTGTAGAATACCTCTACAGCCAGGATGGCAGCTTCTACTTTCTGGAACTAAACCCTCGGCTACAGGTGGAGCACCCTTGTACAGAGATGGTGGCTGATGTCAATCTCCCTGCAGCACAACTCCAGGTGAATCATCCTGATTGTGGCTCAAAGAATTGCCTAGAAAATGTCAGAAATGCCTGAAAAACTAGTTTAACCTGTGTCTGACATAAGAGAAGAGCGCCTTCTATCTGAGTCTCATCTAAATTTCATCTTTTACTATGTGGGTTGTGATGTTTCGGTTGGTTTTCCTATGTGGTACAAATCTAGGAATATTATCGTATTTTTTAGACAGACACATCTGGTAAAAACTGTCATTTTAGAAAGAAACTTTAAAAAGAATAAGCTTTACTTAATTGTTTTAATTATGGAAAACTTTACAACTTTGTAATTGATCTCTGCTCCTTTTACTAGTGTTCTGTATTGAAGCAGTTCCACATCAGAGTAGTGGTCAGAATTGTGGGTTTTTCTGGGCAAGACTGGCAGCACCCATTTATTTTTATAGTGTTTAAAGTGCTTGCTGCCAGTATTATTTTATCCATTCAGCCCAGGAAACAAATGTTATGGGAAGCAGTAATAGCTAATGATGAAGTTTGATATTATTTGCATCCGATATATTCTTTGCCCATATTGGAACCCCTTCTGGGTTTCCATTAAAAGCTAAATATTTACTTATTTTATTTATTTATTTTTCTCCAGTGGTTGTGGGGATAATTTTGTTTTAAATATGTTTTTATTGAATTTTTAGAGGGAGAGGAAGGGAGAGAGAGACAGAAACATCAATGTGAGAGAGAAACATCTATTGGCTGCCTCCTGCACACCCCCTACTGGGGATTGAGTCTGCAACCCAGGCATGTGCCCTGACTAGGAATTGAACCAGGACCTCTCAGTCCATGGGTCGACGCTCAATCCACTGAGCCACACCGGCCAGGCTGTAGGGATAATTTTGAATATAGCTGTCTAAACTTCTTGAGTAGCCACTGATACTGATTCTTCCTATGGATATTTTCATCCTGATCCCTTGATGGAGAAATGACAATAGAAGGAAACTCATGTCTATTGCATTAGGAATTTGGAGACTTTTTTAGAAGTGGAAAGTATTAGCAACTTCTATAGTGACATATTTTGTTTTAAATAATTTAGAGTTTCTTCTCTGATGACTATAGAATACAGGTTATAAAAATAAAATGTTTTAGGTGGTGACTACTAAAATGAAAAATCTTGCAGGTAATCTATAGCCTCCATATTTAAAGGAAAGTAACTGTGAAAGTTGAGCGATGTGTGTTTTATTACCTTTCAGATTGCCATGGGGATCCCTTTGTACAGAATCAAGGATATTCGTATGATGTATGGTGTATCTCCCTGGGGTGATGCTCCCATTGATTTTGAAAATTCTGCTCATGTTCCTTGCCCAAGGGGCCACGTTATTGCTGCTCGGATCACTAGTGAAAATCCAGATGAGGTAACCCATCACTTAAAGGTTTACATTTTTTTCCCTGTGAACTTTAATATTAAGATGATACCTGAGGGCTATACTTATGAAATATTTTGGGACTTATGCTGGAGAGGGAAGTTTATAGAGGTTTCATCATAGCAGACAAAGAAGTGATCACTATTCCACTGGTTATTTTATCCAACTATAATCACTGTAGAGTCCTCAGTAGCACTGGATGTTGGGTCTCAAGCCTTTATGATTTTTGTGCATCATTTCTGCTTTTATGCACGATTAACACAGAGCCTAAACAATAAATATATAAATGTTCTCTAGGAAATATAACATGGTTTCTCATATTCTTCATTCTTGAACAGGGTTTTAAGCCCAGCTCAGGAACAGTTCAGGAACTGAATTTTCGCAGCAATAAGAATGTTTGGGGTTATTTCAGTGTTGCTGCCGCAGGGGGACTTCATGAATTTGCTGATTCTCAGTTCGGTCACTGCTTTTCCTGGGGAGAAAACAGAGAGGAAGCAATTTCGTGAGTATAATAGCATTTGATTGCATTTAAAAAATAAATCTATATTAATCTTCAGTGAAGATATGGGTATACACAGGGAATTATTCTGCTACAGAAGTATTACTATGGACAACCTTTTTGAAGAAGTATATCTTCGGTTGTATTTGTATTCATGATATGCTAAATTATACAGTGTTTAGCAGATGTTTTTCAGTTTATTGTTCGAGCCTTTTAAGTATTTTTGCTTTCAAATATTTTTGATAAACCTATAAAGTTGATTCCTTTAAAGATATCATTTCCCATAAAAAATATTTTTTAAATGTGTTTTTATTGATTTTAGAGAACGAGGAAGGGAGAGGGAGAGATAGAAACATCGATGAGAGAGAAACATCAATTGGCTGCCTAATGCATGCCCCCTACTGGGGATCGAGCCTGCAACCTGGGCATGTGCCCTGACTGGGAATTGAACCAGTGACCTCTTGGTCGATTCTCAACCACTGAGCCACACCAGCCGGGCGTATTTTTGGTAAACTATAAAGTTGATTCCTTTAAAGATATAATTTTCTCATGTTGCTGGAAGGAGGTAGATTCTTGACCAAGAATTTGGCATCCTATAAATCATAGAGAAGACCTGCTATTAGTCATCAAAATAAAGGTATAGCTGTGAATGTCCCATAGTCATTTAAAATAATACAATTAAACTGCTTGTTACATGTAAAGGTCATAAGGGAACTGTCCCCATTGCTTATATAAGAGACCTCAGTCTGCTATGAAATATACACACAGCTTATCCAAATATAACTGGTATATCATAAGTGTTATTAGTTAATATTATATTAAACATAAACATTAAACATTAAATTAGGCTAAAAATAGGGCTCTAGGAGACAATATTGACAGTTTAGATATTTTAGAATATTTATCTAAAATTGAACTAATTCTATTTTTTGTCTGTTTCCTTATATCAAGGATTTAATATCATTCCTTAGACTGTATACATAGACTAGTAGTCAATAAGTATTTATTAATAATTTTGGTTTTTAATAGTGTTTTTGGAAGTAGGGAAATCTCAATTTTTCTCTGTTTTATCCTCTATAATTCTTCCCATTTATTCAAAACTGTAAGAAGGGGGGGTGGGGCTTGGGTGGAGGGGTATAAAGAGGGAGAAAATGGTGGACATCTGTAATAGTGTCAACAATAAAAAATACAATAATAAAATAAATTAAAATGACTTTCTGAATGGTGAAAAAGATAAAGAAAACCTATAAGTAGAGTTTTCCAAATTTAAGCAGTACTACTAGAAAAACCACTTGGCATAAAATTGCCTTTTTAAAAAATTTTATAACAGTCATATCCTGCTTTGCCAAAGTGAAGAAGGTTTATGCTAAAGTTTGGTGGCCTTCCACATAGTCATAGCCACACATGTTTGATTGGCTTACAGAATGCTAATGTACTGAAAATGCCAATATTTAAAAATTAGGAGATTAAATATATAGATTTCTGCCTTCTCTAAAAATGAGATGATAATGACAACATTGGTTTTATATTACACTTGGCAAAAGTTAACAAAGCTTTGTGTGGCTGCTGCTTTTAGAGGAAACATGAGCTCTCTAGTGCACATAGACCCCATCCAGTCTGTCTCACTCATTTATATTCTCAGAGTAACCTCTGCTGTTATTTAGGTTTATAGTCCTGCTTAAGCAGACCACTGAGTATTTTCTACAGGATATGTCCTATGACCTGGTCCAGAAGCCTTACTTTTTACTTCTTGACCTGCTCTGTACATTTCTCTAACTTGGTGTAAAGCTAACTAGATTAACTTTTAGCATATTAAAAATATGGTCTTGCCTTGGCCGGTTTGGCTCAGCGGTTGGAGCGTCGGCCTGCGGTCCAGAGAGACCCGGGTTCGGTTCCCGCTAAGGGCACGTACCTCGGTTGCAGTTTGTCCCCGGCCCCTGGTTGGGTCGTGTGGGAGGCAGCCACTCGATGTGTCCCTTTCACGTCGATGTTTCTCTCTGTCTCTCTCTCCCTCCCACTCTATCTGAACAAAAAATGGAAAAATGTCCTCGGGTGAGGATTAAAAAAAAAAAAAAAAAAAAATATGGTCTTTACAGTAAGCTTGCTTCTTGACTTCATGCCAAAAATTCATTTCTCAGCTCAGAGTTTGTTTCTTCTTTCTTATTTATATTTATTTTCTTATTCATAACATTCATAATATCCTTGTTCTCTAGAATAGCCCCAACTGATATTTCCAGCATTATTTTCCATAGATCGCAATCTAAATACCATGAGAACAGGACCATGTCTGTTTTTTTGCTGCTGTATCCCCTGAACATAGTAAGTGTCCAGTAAATGTTTGTTAGATGAATGAATTTGCCACTAGTTCCTGTCCTCATACCCTCTGCTTCAGTCATAATGTTCCCTGAACACAACCCATATTTCTTTCTTTCTTTCCCTTTGATCTTTTTTAAAAAAATATTTTTATTGTTGAAAGTATTACAGATGTCCCCCTTTTTTCCCCATTGACCCCCTCCTTCCCTCTCCCTCCCTTTGTTCTTGATATTCTGTCCATTTATTCATTCACTCCATTCAAAAAAATATTTGCTCAATATCTACTGGTTATGGCAATACAACAAGGACCAAAATAGGGTGTCTACCTTTATGGAACTTTAGAATTCAGAGGAAGAGATGCAAATAAACAATTAAACACAATGTAATAAGTTGCTGTCTATGATAGTGAGATTACATAACAGTATTACAGGAACACATAGCTGAGTCAGCTAACTCAGTCTAGAGAGGGTCAGAATGGTTTCCCAGAAGAAAGTGGCATCTAGACTAATGTCTAAAAAGTATATAGGAATAAGTGGAGGTGGGAAACTGAAGAATGTTCTAGGCTGAGGGAATGCCTGGACCACCTGGAATGATATTCCTATCACAGTCATATTCCCAGCTATACTTTTATTCCACATTCTTCATTAAATCATGGGGAGGTGGATATTCTCCCTTCTTAGAACCTCTCCAGCACTTTGCTTATATTTCTCTACTGGCACATATGATGTTCTGCCATATATTTTGAAAGTGATTATTGTGTCTATAGTCTCTCTCCCTTATGAACCTAGTATGTGTCTTGAATCTGAGAGGTGCATAATAAGTATTTGTTGAAGTAAAGACCTGTTCTACACAGGACACACGGGGCAGAAATAGACAGGAAAAAAACCCATGGTATTTGAAATTTTGTTATGATTAGATCATGACGCTTGATTGAGAAGTAAAAAAAATAATGAGCAGTCTTTTCACAGACATCTAAAATGCAGCTTAAAAGAAACAAACACTGTCACATGAAGTGTCAGGCTGACACCTGGCTATACCCGATCAGTTGCCTCATTGTATAGAAACCTTTAAATTAAGGTATGAGCATGTGTCAAAATTCATTGACTAGTATACTTAAAATAAGTATATATTATTATGTGTAAATTTTACCTTAATAAAATAAATAAGGTGTAAGCAGAGGAGAATTATGCTCTAATTCTAGTTAACAATCAATAAATGAATGGAATCATGGAAACCTAGTAAGTGAAAGCTGAGGGTGGTTTGCACATAATTTGTTCTGTACTCCATATAATGAAATGCATGTGATTTCCTGATGCACTTACGGTTATATCAGTCAGAATTCATAAGTTAACTGACTTCTTGCAAATCATCCCATCTGGAACGCATGTGAATGAGTACACTTATATTTGCACCTTCATTTATTCTTGGAACTGTCTCTCTCCCCCCTCCCTCCTAAGACTCCAAAGGAATGAAACAATTCTTTAAAATGGTTGAAAAACACTAAAACGTTTGTTGCTGAAACAGATCCGCTTCTGTTCTCCCAGAAACATGGTAGTGGCTTTGAAGGAGCTATCTATTCGGGGTGACTTTCGAACTACAGTTGAATACCTGATCAAATTGTTGGAGACTGAAAGCTTTCAGTTGAATAGAATTGACACTGGCTGGCTGGACAGACTGATAGCAGAAAAAGTACAGGTGTGTATTTCTCCATTTGCACAAACAGTTTCTGGGATTAGGTTTTTATAGGCTTGTGGTGTAATCGGTCTATGTCACTAGATAAAATTTATCTGATTCTAATGTAAATGGTTCTTGATCTACTTGGAAAAAACCTAGGAGTCAGTGTAGTTTAGCACTATAAGAGTTCTTGTGCCTGTGTTACACAGTCATTTTATGTTTCGGGATATATTTGAAGAGAAGCACATAGGGATTGAGATCCTTTCTCATTTGATGTTAAATCTGTCTTAGAGTTACCAATTTATACATCTGTTTAACAGATGCTGATGAGAGGGGCCTTATGTAAATCAACAAAGTTACTCCTTGTTCCTGAATTGCAGGGCTATCCTAAATTAACCAAGATTTTGTTAGTCATTAGATTCAATTAAATTATCTAAATGTCCAAATTTTGGTTATATGCCATTTTTCTTCAAGATTATCAGTAGCCAAATCTCTGTAACATTTTTACTTTATTTCTGACAAAAGCTTATTTTTGAGCTGCTCTTTGATTGGTTCAGTAGAAATTTTAGAGTGAAGGGAGAGTTGTTTTTCATCTCTATTTCAAATGAGGCCTCTATTCAGATTCTAAAGGAAATGTGTTTTTAGCCCAAAAATCACTTGAGGAATAAGGATGGAGATTCTCAATGCTAGCTGTATCTTCACAGCAAATTTGAGCCCAATTTAAGTTGAGGGGACATGGTGCCAAGTGACCATGCTTTTTATCTGCCCTGTTTTTCTTCATTTCAGGCAGAGCGACCTGATACCATGTTGGGAGTTGTGTGTGGGGCTCTCCATGTGGCTGATGTGAGCCTGCGGAATAGCGTCTCTAACTTCCTTCACTCCTTAGAAAGGTAGGCTTTGTCTCTCATAGGCTGTACAAGTTAACCAATGAACCTGAGTACAGGACTGAAGTTCAGAGACCCATTTATTCTTTTTCTCTGTTTCTGGCAGCTGTGCCACTATTATTCACTGACCATGGGGACAGGGGAGAAAAGAGATGTAGAGGTTTACGACAAATTATTGTGGGACTCCACTGCAGATTCTAGAAATGAGCTTCTGCTGCAGTTAGAATGGGTTGCTTTTTAAAAACTAAAATTCCGCAAAAGTAAACTTGCTGACTGGTACAAGCATCAAATCTCTCCAAACCCTGGTGATGAAAATCTGGTGTTTCTCTCTAGCGCTGAACCCTGAATATTCATATTTACCTGCAACACCTTTTAGGAATTAATAATTGAGGCTTATATTCAGGGTGACCTCATGAGTCTTTCAGGTAGAGAATAAGACTATATGGGGCTAAACTAATTTCCAACACTGGTTCTGGAGACTAAGCTCTGCCTTTGAGTTCCTGGAGGAATGGTCCAAAGGGCTAATTATTTTAAAGAACTTTAATCAGCCCTGGCTGGTTTGGCTGAGCAAAAGTTAGAGCGTCAGCCTGCGGACCAAAGAGTCTCGAGTTCGATTGTGCTCAAGGGCATGTACCTCGGTTGTGGTTTGGTCCCCAGCCCTGGTCAGGGTTATGCGGGAGGCAACCAATCAATGTGTCTCTCTCACATAGATGTTTCTCTCTCTCTCTCTCTCTCTCTCTCTCTCTCCCTCTCCTTCTCCTTCTCCCTCTCCCTCTCCTTCTCCTTCTCCTTCTCCTCCCTCTCCCTCTCCCTCTCCCTCTCCCTCCCTCTCTCTCCCTCCCTCCCTCACACTCTATCTGAAGATAAATGGACAGATATCCTCAGGTGAGGACAAAAAAAAAGGAACTTTAATCACAGACACTTTGTTTGCTTCTGTGTTGTAGACTTATATCAGCTCCCTTTTGAGGTGTCTGAAAGGAAGAAAAGAAAATTTTTTAATTGAACTGAGATTTCACAGTTTTTCGAGTCTTATGATAAATATCTTTCACTTTGTTACTCTGATGCATTAAAACCTTCAGCAGCTCGCATTACCCTTCTGTATCAAATCTAAATCCCTCAGTGTGACTTTTAACTCCCTATATGTTTTGGCCCATTTTTACCAGTACAGTTTTACTAATTTCTATTTCTCAGCATGTAATCTCTACCTATTTAAATGGTTTCCCTTCTAGTGTACAAATGTGTCATACGCAATCTCTTCTAAAAGTGCCCCTGCCTTTTTAATGTTATTTTTATTTATTCTTAAAACTTATATTTTGAAATAATTTTGGACTTATAGAAGAGTTGCATGAATAGTCCAAACAATTTCTATATATTCTTTGCCCAGATTCACCAATTATTAACAACTTGCCTCACTTGCTCTATCATTTCCTCTATTGTTATCAAAAGTCTTTCTTGATAATGTTTCCTGCTTGGCAATGTCTTCCCCTTTCCCCTCCACTCAGCCATGCACTATTTCTTTTTCTTTAAGACCCCAAATAAAATTCCAGTTGATAGTAGTAGATTAGGGTTGGTTGTGCTTGGGCCTTTTTCTTTTTTTAAGTTTTACATTTATTTATTTATTTATTTATTTATTTATTTATTTATTTATTTATTTATTTATTTATTTATTTTAATCCTCACCCGAGGATATTTTTCCATTTAGAGTGGGAGGGAGGGAGAGAGAGGGAAAGAGAGAGAAATATCGATGTGAGAAAGACACATCGACTGGCTGCCCCCCGCATGACCCCAACCAGGGCTGGGGATCGAACCACAACTAAGGTCCATGCCCTTGACCGTAATCGAACCCATAACTGGTTGGTCTGCAGGCCGACACTCTAACCTCTGAGCCAAACTTTCATTTATTTTTAAGAATAGATAATATATTCACATGGTTCAAAATTCAAAAGTCACTAAAGGTATATAGTGAAAAGTCTCCTTACCTGTGTTCCCTGGCTACCCAGTTTCCTTCTTTATAGTCAACCCACATTACCAGTTTCTTCTATAACCTTCCAAACATTATAAATTTATATAAACATATGCATGTAATAGTTATTTCTTCCCACCCCCTATTTTTTTTAAAACACAAATGGTAGCATACTCTGAAACTGTTCTATACAATTTCACTTCCTTTTTTCATTATTTTAGAGAGTATTTTATATTAGTACATAAAAGGCTTCATCTTTTTTAATAGCTGCATAATTCCATTATTATATGGCTTTTTCATAATTTATGTATCAGTCCCTTACTGATGGTTGTTTAGGTTGTTTCCAGTCTTGATATTCTAAGAAATGCCATAATCAATTACCTTTGAGATGCCCTTATAAACTTTTAGCACTTTCTAGAAGTAAGTGTATCTCACATTGTTGTTCTTTCAGGGGTCAAGTCCTACCTGCTCATACACTTCTGAACACTGTAGATGTTGAACTTATCTATGAGGGAGTCAAGTATGTACTTAAGGTATGTGGAGCCCTACTGAAACCTACACCTTATTTTTTGTCTCTCTTTATTAGCTTTTTACCTGTAGGTCAAGAGATAGGGGGGAAAGTTTAGTTTGCTGTAGGACTGAGTGTTATGAAATTACAGTCATTATTTGTGTCAAAAGCCAGAATCAATATCTAATGGTTTTCTGAAAATGTTTTAGTTGTTCCTCAATTTCACATATAGAGCCAAGAGATAAAGGAGACAAAGAACAGCCAGCCAGACCAGGGAAGCATCTAAGATCAACCCTCTTTGCTTGTAGCAGGGCTGAGCCATGCCCATAGACACTGATGCTAAGAGCACCAGGACCAGGAATTTTCTTTCTCTCTGACAGATCTTTTTTACCTATATTTTTGAGATACTGAATTTTATCTGAGACTCCACCTGGAAGGGATACTGACTTGTCCCTTCTGGTTCTCATTCCCTAGGTGACTCGACAGTCCCCTAACTCCTATGTGGTGATCATGAATGGTTCGTGCGTAGAAGTAGATGTGCATCGACTGAGTGATGGAGGACTGCTCTTGTCCTA
Source organism: Tadarida brasiliensis (assembly GCA_030848825.1). NCBI lineage: Eukaryota > Metazoa > Chordata > Mammalia > Chiroptera > Molossidae > Tadarida > Tadarida brasiliensis. The sequence goes on from CM061273.1 coordinate 49,214,558, forward strand.
TGATGGCAGCAGTTATACCACATACATGAAGGAAGAAGTGGATAGGTGAGTGGCTATTTGAGGTCCATTTGTTGGTTGTATTAGCCTTTCTTCTCAGTAGTCACTAGCTCTTGGCATTTTTCAAGGTCTTTTTTGGTATTCTATTTTAATTTTAAAAAATAGTACATGCACTTAACAAAAATTTCAAGAGTACAAAAAAGTGTTTACAATGAAAAATAGTCTCTCTGCCACTCCAATGTGAGTAGACATAAAAAAAATAAGCTCCCCTCTTTATAAGCAACAACTGTTAACAGTTTCTTATGTATTGACATTTTATATGCATCTACAAGTTACATATATATACATATACTGTTTTTTTTAAAATGCATTCACAAATAAAAAAAATCTTTAGATATTATTTTGCACCTTATTTTTTCCTTAACATATATTGTAGACTGTTCAACACCAATCAATCAATGTTGTTGTGACAGTTAAATGAATTAACATATGTAAAGTGCTTAGAACTTTGCCTGGGGCATAGTAAGGGTTCAAATGTTAACTATTACATTATTGTCATCTTGTGTTTTTGTTTTTGTTTTTAATAGAGATGCCTGGTCTTTTTAATGGTTGCATATAATATTCCATTATATAGATATATCGCAATTGATTTAATCTGTCCCTTATTGAAGGAAATTTTGGTTATTTGGCACTATAAACAAAGAAGGAATGAGCATCATGTGTGCATGTGGTTATATGGAATAAAGTTTTCAGGGTTTTTTTTTTTTTTAAGATTGACATTCTACCATTCTCTATTATAACCTCAGGTGCTTTATTGGCTTACATATCCCTACTTATCTCCTAGATATCGCATCACAATTGGCAATAAAACCTGTGTGTTTGAGAAGGAGAATGACCCTTCGGTGATGCGCTCACCCTCTGCTGGGAAATTAATCCAGTACATTGTGGAGGATGGTGGCCATGTGTTTTCTGGCCAGTGCTATGCTGAGATTGAGGTGTGTGTGTGTGGTGGGAAGAGGGCGGGGGAAATGATTGGGCTTTTGGATCATGAGAGGGAAGGTAGGAATGGGATTATCTGGGATGGGCTAGGACTGAAGAGTAACTGGAAGTAAATAGAAAATAGACAGGAAAGAGCATCAGTTAACTGGGGTGGAGAACCTTAAGATTTTAACAACAAATACAAAGCTCACAGGTTTTTTTTTTGACAGATGAGGTATCTGTAGCTCTAAAATAGATACTAGGGCCTGGCCAGTGTGGCTCAGTGGTTGAGCGTCAACCCATGCACCAAGAGGTTGCCAGTTCGATTCCCGGTCAGGGCACATGCCCAGGTTGTGGGCCCGGTCCCCAGTGGGGGGCATGCAGGAGGCAGGCAATCGATGTTCTCTCTCATTGATGTTTCTATCTCTCTCTCCCTTTCCCTTCCAATCTCTCTAAAACTCAATAAAGAAAAAAAAACTTAAAAAAAATAAATTAAATAAAATAGATACTAGGCAACAGCACTTATTGAGTGTTAGGTATTGTGCTAAGTGCTGATTACACAGGAGAAGTATGATAGGTCCTCAGGGGCCACAAAACAGGCAAGTAATGAAATATGAATTGTGATAGAGCCAAGTACAGAGTTCAGGGGCCACCTAACCCAAGTCAGTATGGGGCTGGGTGGATGTAGGTGGCTAGTAAGGGAAGACTTCCTAAAAGAGGGGACTTTGATCTTAATTTTGAAAGATAGATAATAGTAGACCAGGTAAAGAAGGGCAGGGAAGAATGTTTAAAGATAAAGGCACAACCATGTACAAAGGCACAGAATCAAGAGTATGATATATTTAGGGAACTGAAAGTACATATTTGTATTACTTAAGAATGGACTAAGGTTTAATGGGAAATGGCAAGCAAAGGTGCTCAATAAGTAAATAGAATTTGAGATCATGAAGGACCTTATAAAACATACTAAGAAGCTTAGTCTATCATGGAAGGATTTTACATAGAAAAGTGATATGACAAGATTTGGGCTCTAGAATGATTGCTTTCAGTGTCCTTGTTGGAGGTGCATAGCAGGTAGGGAAATCTGTTGGGAGGTTTTTGAAGTACTCTAGTCAGAAATGATGAAGGCCTAAACCAAACAGCTGGCAAGAGAAGATTTTTGAAAGAGGTTTAGAAGATGTATTTAGCTGGGCTTCATAACTGGTAGATAAGGAGAAAGAACAGTAAAGAATGACTCTTGGGTTTTAACCTGGGTATCTTATATAGACAGAGTGAGCATTTAGATCTGAGGGTATGAGGAGGCTAAATTGTTCATCACTTCTAAGTACAAAACAAGTAAAAAACACAAACTGTGGCAAAATGGATTTAAACATTAAAAACAGCCCCAGCTGGTTTGGCTCAGCGGTTAGAGCGTCGGCCTGTGGACCAGAGAGTCCCGGGTTCGGTCCCCGCTAAGGGCACGTACCTCAGTTGCAGTTTGTCCCCGGCCCCGGTTGGGGTGTGTCTCTCTCACATCGATGTTTCTCTCTCTCTCTTCCTCCCTCTCTCCCTCCCGCTCTGCGTGAAGATAAATGCAAAAATGTCCTTGGGTAAGGATAAAAATAAATAAAATAAAAAAATAAATAAAAACAGGAAATGTCAGTAGCTATCATTAATCCCTAAAGCTAGGTCCTGAGAGATTTTTTAATTGCCTTCCTTTGTAGTCTTACGGGGATTTTAATAGATTTCCATTTTTTCAGGATTGAATAAGATAAAGTCCAACTTAGATGATGAGGGAAAAACTGACCTTAAATCATTCATCTGTGTAAAGAGAGATTAAATTCTAATCTTATTTATTTTTCATTATAGGTGATGAAGATGGTAATGACCTTAACAGCTATAGAGTCTGGCTGTATTCATTATGTCAAGCGGCCTGGAGCGGCTCTTGACCCTGGCTGTGTAATAGCCAAAATGCAGTTGGATAACCCCAGCAAGGTCCAGCAGGTAAGTAGGAAGGGACTTTCAGTACTGCTTTGTAAGAGCTAATTACATGATAGGGATAATTTGGAGGGGCAAATGATTTCAATGCTTGGTTTGCCAGTTTTTCTTACGCTTTCCCCTCGATCTTATGCCTTATAGTTGTGCTTATAGTATTATGAGACTAGAGTTTGCACGAGTTACTATGATGATAAGATTTTATGACCTTTATTCATGATGCTTCCTCCATTTACTTCTTTCCTTATAGCTGTAAGTGGTGAAGGGAAATCTTGATTTTTGAATGATGATTCTAAGTTGCAAAGGTGTGTTTGCACCCTGCATAGAAAGTAGAGGATGACTTGATTTCTCATTGGGGTTGACAGGCTGAGCTTCACACCGGTAGTCTGCCACAGATCCAGAGCACAGCACTCAGAGGCGAGAAGCTCCATCGAGTGTTCCACTATGTCCTGGATAATCTGGTCAATGTGATGAATGGATACTGCCTTCCGGATCCTTTCTTTAGCAGCAGGGTATGAGTCACTTCTCTGGGGGAAGGGATGTACAAATAAGGTAAGGTACCTGTTCTCTAAGATAGTTTAAAAGTTGCATAAGGATTTTTTTTAGATGGACCTCTTTTCCCCTTCAGTTGTGGGATTTGAAGTCTTTAAATCCTTGCTTCTTATCTATGTTTTTGACTTCACATTTAATTGGGAATTAAACCAGAGAACAAGGGCAGTGTTAGATGCTTTTATTACAATTTTAAAATATTTTTTCTTTATTGATTTTAGAGAGAGGAAGGGAGAGGGAGAGAGAGATAGAAACATCGATGAGAGAGAACATCGATTGGCCGCCTCCTGCATGCCCCGCACTGGGGATCAGGCCCACAACCTGGGCATGTGCCCTGACCAGGAATTGAACCGGCAACCTCTTGGTGCATGGGTCAATGCTCAACCACTGAGCCACACCGGCCGGGCTTTTATTATAATTTTAAAGAAGTACTATATGATAATGAATTCAGGTATATCATTTTATGTATTGGGTTAATTTTGTTTGGATCCTATTTTATTATTTCCTTCTTCTTAGGTAAAAGACTGGGTAGAGAGGTTGATGAAGACCCTCAGAGATCCCTCCTTACCTCTCCTAGAATTGCAAGATATCATGACCAGTGTCTCTGGCCGTATCCCCCCCAACGTTGAGAAGTCTATCAAGAAGGAAATGGCTCAGTATGCTAGCAACATCACATCAGTCCTCTGTCAGTTTCCCAGCCAGCAGGTATTCATAGAGCAACACTATCATTTTCTAATGGCTACCAATGCTGGAGTTCATGTTGTAGGATTCTTTGGCTCCTCTTTACTATCTGGATGTTGTACTGTTACAGTTTTAAGCATTGTGCCCTTCAAATAACTTTCTCAGAATACAAGCCCAGTAATTAAAGTACTGTATGTGACATATAAAGTGTCTGTGGTTATAAGAAAAGGATATTGGCCACGTACTCTGTAGAGGTTTGTTCCTGAGACTCTACGCTAATCAGAGGTACTTTTGTGAATTTGAAGTACAGGGATATTCAGTTTTATTATCAAAGACTTCTTTACCACCTCAACAGCATGCTTATCCTTTGCCTATAAAGAAAATTTACATGTAGGGAGTAAAGCTAGGCAAGTGGGGAGTAAAGTTTGGACCTTGACCTTTGTCATAGCTTGCTTGTCATGGCCTCTGGTGGTTTTTGTTATGCACTCATTAGTTCATTTGGGAAAAGGTGAAGAAAAGAAATAAAAGTTGCTTGCTTATTTAACACAAGCCCCTAAACTATGCCCAGTAACTTTCAGCTGTTCCCAATATACAAAAGATATAAATGATCATGTTATAATTAGGAAGATTCCTAGTGGTGATGTTATACAGGTTAATGCTTTGGGTCCCTTTGTTGGATTGGCTTTTATTTTTTCTCTTTCTTATGCTTTAGATTGCCAACATCCTAGATAGCCATGCAGCTACACTGAACCGGAAATCTGAACGGGAAGTCTTCTTCATGAACACTCAGAGCATTGTCCAACTGGTACAGAGGTAATTACATGTAACTCCAGATTCCCAGACCTATCCATCCTCATACCTTCCTTTCTTCTAAGTAGTCACAAGAGATTTACTTCAGGTTTGACTTAGATAAATTAGAAAGCACTTATATCTTAGAAAATACCTTATATCTTCTAAATATTTTGGAATTGTGAGCTGTTATACTCAATATTTGTGATGACTTCTTTCTATTCTACATCCTTCTGTCAATCTTTAAGGCACAGAAATTTCATTTCCTTTTTTTCTTGCAATTTTGATGAAACCCGTAATTTTTCTTCTGGCACAGGGCCCAGTGTAACATTTCCTCTTCTTAGCTTACGGAGCCAACTATTGGACTGAAGGAAGATACTCGTAAAGTTTTCATATATTTCTTAGCCATTTTATAGGTGTGGTAATTTCTAATTAGCAGTGGGAACTGAACCAGAGTATTGTTAGATAGGGCTATCAAGTGGTTTTTGGTTTTGTTTTTTTGTTTGTTTGTTTGTTTTCTTTTTTTTTTTTTTTTGTTCAGATAGAGTGGGAGGGAGAGAGAGAGAGAGAGAGAGAGAAACATCGAGTGGCTGCCACCTGCACGACCAACCAGGGTCAGGCACAAACTGCAACCGAGGTACATGCCCTTAGCGGGAACCGAACCCGGGTCCCCCCCGGACCGCAGGCCAACGCTCCAACTGCTGAGCCAAACCAGCCAGGGCTGGTTTTGTTTTTTTGTTCATCTTTTTTCTCTTGTTCTTTATAAAACAATCTTGTCTATAGCCAGATTTGTTTAGGCTTGGGATTTGAATTAATCTGGTTAGTTGATTTTAGGCTGGCTCCTGTCCTGCCATATATTCAAAGGGAAGCAGTTCCGTGGAAAGTCTACAAAGTAAATCCGGGCACTGGGTTTATTATTTATTTTTATTTATTTTTTAAATTCTTACCCAAGGATATTTTTCCATTGCTTTTTAGATAGAGTGGAAGGGAGAGAGAAACATCGATGTGAGAGAAACACATCGATTGGTTGCCTGCCTCATGACCCCCTTTGGGGCCGGGAATCAAACCTGCAACCCAGGTACATGCCCTTGACCAGAAATCGAACCTGCGACCCTTCAGTCCGCAGGCCGATGTTCTAACCGCTGAGCCAAACCAGCCAGGGCAGGGTTTATTTATTTATTTATTTATTTTATCCTTACCCGAGGACATTTTTGCATTTATCTTGAGATAGAGTGGGAAAGAGAGAGCGAGAAAGAGAGAGAAACATCGATGTGAGAGAGACACATCGAGTGGTCGCCACCCACACGACCCCAACTGAGGCCGGGGACAAACTGCAACTGAGGTATGTGCCCTTAGCGGGAACCGAACCCGGGACTCTCTGGTCCACGGGCCGACGCTCTAATCGCTGAGCCAAACTGGCCAGGGCATAGGGTTTATTATTTAGTAGTCTGTTTTTAATAGAGTTAGCCCGTCAGGTTTTTCAGTGGAGACTTGTTCTATTTGCCTAGGTACCGAAGTGGCATCCGAGGCCACATGAAGGCTGTGGTGATGGATCTGCTGCGGCAGTACCTTCGAGTAGAGACACAGTTCCAGAATGGTAAGCCTCTCTCTGAGGGCTCTGTATCTGAGAATGTTTCCCTGTAGGACTGTGCAACAGCTGAGCCAGTTCATCCTGTAGCTAATACTTGCCACTAACAAATGCTTCCTCCTTTCACCTCTATATCCCACTACTGCCAAAGAAAGAACAACAAAAAAACACAGCTGATGAGATTGTGAATCCATGTGCTTCTGGGAAAGGGCTGAGATAATTTGTCTAGTAGAGGTTAGCATTCCCTGTTGATGTCTTCTTGACCTTGTATAGAAAGAGTTGGTTGAATCATGACCAGGCTAAAATTGAGAAACCCTATCTGAAGAGCTTGCTTCTCAGCAGCTAATCCATGGACTGAACCACAGGCATCTGAAAAAGGCTCAGATTTTCCACTATTTCTCAGTGTATCATTTAGGTGGAATTTATCCCTGGCTTTCTCTAAAGAGCTTCGCTAAATGATGTATAAAGTCTCTAAATGTGAAACACCCTGGCTAAGATTGTAAAGCCACATGCTGCTAATACTGCTTCTTGCCACAAGATGGCAGTGAAACACCAGATAGTACTTTGAAATATTACCTAACATTTTCTTTTATCTTTTTACCTTTGTATCCTTTAAAGGATGGCTCTGCTACTCATAACCAGTAAAAATCCTCAAGTAAATGTTAGCACACTGAATCCAGCAATGTATAAAATGATACTTCACAACCCAGTTGACTTTATCCCACTAATGTAAGCTTGATTAATATTTTAAAATCTGATTAATGTAATTTATCATGTAATAACTTTAAAAGAGGAAATAACATGGTCATCATCTCCAGATATGGGGGAGAAAGCATTTGACAAAATTTAATATCCATTCATGAAAATTTTTGGCAAATGAAGAATGCAGTGGCACTTCTTTAGTCATGTAAAGGTTCCCCATCAAAAATCTATAGGATACATAATAGTAAAATATTAAAAGCATTCTTTTTAAGATTATAAATAATGCAAGGACACCTGCTATAACTACTATTCAGCATCATACTGGATGTCCGAGCCAGTGCAGTAAGACAAGAAAAAGAATTAAAGGTATGAGGACTGGAGAGGAGTAAGGAAATAAATTTGCCACTATTAGATATGGTATGATATCTACCTGGAAAGCCTCCAAGAATCCACAAATTTGTTATTAGAATTATTTGTAGTTTAACAAGGGTGCTACATGCAAAAGGCAAATATACAAAATTCAATTGTATTTCTGTCTTTTTTTTTTTATCCTCACTCGAGGACATTTTTGCATTTATCTTCAGATAGAGCGGGAGGGAGAAAGGGAGGAAGAGAGAGAGAGAAATATCATTGTGAGAGAGACACATCGAGAGGTCACCACCCACACAACTCCAACCGGGTCCAGGAACAAACTGCAACTGAGGTACACACCCTTAGCGGGAACCGAACCCGGGACTCTCCGGTCCGCGGGCCGAAGCTCTAACTGCTGAGCCAAACCTGCCAGGGCTGTATTTCTTTGTAGTAGAATAGTTGTTTGGAAAAGCAGGTTGGAAAAATATACCATTTAAAATAGCAACCCAAAATAAATACTAAGGAATAAATCTAATTTTTAAAATGTACAAGCCTCTTTTAGAGAAAATTATAACTAGTTAACAATAATAAAGAAAATCTAAATAAATAATTACGATCTTAGATTGGAATATACACTTGTAAAATATTAATTCTCCCTGAATTCATTTGCAGATTTATTAACATTGTAATACAAATTCTAGTAGGATATTTTCATGAAATTTGTCAAGCCAGTTCTAAAATTTTCATGAAAGAAAAGTCTGACAATAACTATGTAGCTGAGAAATACAAGGTGGAGGGATTTGTTCATTCAAATATCAAGATTAACTATAAAGCCATATTAATGAAGAGATGGTAATATTAGTGTAGGGATAGATTAATAGACCAATGAAACATAATAGTTCAGAAATAGATTCACACATATATGAACACTTTATAACAGAGCAAGCATTCATTTCACAAAAGCAGAAGAAGAAATAGGACTCCTACCTTGTACCATATACACACAAAAATCAATTCCAGACAAAAGACTTAAATGTGTACTAAAGAGGCAAAACTATTATTTTTAGGGGAATATTTTTATGACCTCATTGTAGGGAAGATCTTATACAAGACACAGCAAATGCAAACTATAACGGCAAAGGTTAATTAATTCGACCCCAATTAAGAGCTTCTGTTTATGGAAAGATAGTGTAAAAAGACTGAAAATATAAGCCACAAAACATATACCTAACAAGTGTCTAGTGTGTAGAGAACTGCTATGAATCAATAAGTAAAAGACAACCTAATAGAAAAAGGATTCAAAAGATATAAAGAGATAATTCACAGAAAGGGCAACATAAAATTCTGAAAAGATGTTCAATCTCATTATTAATTACAGAAAGTAAGCCAAAATTACAATGAGATGGGCAAGAATTAAAAAGTCACTTCATCTTCTTCCACTGCTTCTGTAAGTGGAAGTGCAAATTTCCAAAGTGCAAACCACTTTAGAAAATGATTTGTCAATACTTAATAGAGTAGAACTTTTGTATACTCTTCAACCTAGCAGTTTTACTCTTAGATAATATACTCTAGGGAAACTCTTACACGTGTTTATTAGGCAACATAGACAGGACTGTTTGTGGCAGCATTGTTCATGATAGTAAGAAAGATGGAAACAATTTAAATATATACAAGTAGAATAGATAACAATTCTAGTGCAGCATATTTCTACAATGGATTACTATACAGCAGTGAATGGATGAACCAAGTTATACACGTGGACAAAAGGATGAATCTCAAAAATGTAATGTTAAGGGAAAGAAACAAGTTACTGAAAGTTCCATACACAACAATTCCATTGTTATCAAATTGAAAAACAAGGAAAATGAAACTATATATACATTTGTGATAAATGTAAAGAAAAGCCAAAGAATGATTAACACAAAATTCAGCTTAGTAGTTGTTTCTGAGGAGGAGCACATAGGATCCTTCAAAGATACTAAAAATTGTTCTATTTAAGATAGATGATAGTTACATGGATGTTTATGTTTATTCCTCTGTATATATATATTTCACAGTAAAAAGTGTTTTTTTAAAAAAAATTTTTTTGCATTTCTCTTCAGATAGAGTGGGAGGGAGAGAGGAAGGAAGAGAGAGAGAGAAACATCAATGTGAGAGAGACACATCGACTGGTTGCCACCCACACAACCCCAACCAGGGCCGGGGACAAACTGCAACCGAGGTATGTGCCCTTAGCTCCCGGGAACCAAACCCGGGACTCTGGTCCGCAGGCCGACGCTCTAACCGCTGAGCCAAACCGGCCAGGGCCACAGTAAAAAGTTTTTAAAAAGAGAGCAGTTGGTATCATTGCTTTCTTTCTGTTTAATATTTCTGCTGCCTCTCCCCTGAGTAAATATTCTTTTTTTTCCTCTAGTCCTAGTAATTCCTGTTACCAAGATATATTTCTGTTGTCATGTCAAAGCTAAGTCTTGATTGGGAGAAATAAATTTATATGGGACATCAAATTTTTAAACAGCTTCCATTTTGTTCTAAATGGGTCTTTTATGAAATTGGCAGCTTTTTAGATATTGTAGTCCACTGTTTTTCAAATATATTTAGTTTTATTTTGAAAAGAAAATCTTATGTCAATCTTTAATATTTAAAGCGGATAAAAGCAGAGTTGCCCTGGTTGAGTGTACTCAGTATTCTAGGAATCCATGGTAATGCAGTTTCAGTGTCACTCTTTTGGTTTGTAACAACGTGGAATCTGAACTGAGGCAATAATCATTCAATATTTTCATGATTTCATAAAATTCTCACCCTTGAGACTACTCAAACACTAATTCTCCTTTACTTGGAATTTTAATTCTGAGGTAAGCTGTTTCCTAAAGAAGTGACTATTACTTATATCCCATGGCAGATATCACTGCAGTATACCTGAAGCTTATGCTTCTGTTGCAAAACGTAGCTTTCCTGGCCAGAATTAACCTGCCCCTGGTGGCCTTATGAAAGGCCAGTGAAAATATACATAACTTTGCTTTCCCTGCAGACCTTTTTTGACTTAATGCAGGGTTCTCCTTGATCTGTGCCTTAGTTTGGATTTGGAATTCCTAGGCATTTCTTAGGTGTTTCATGGACTTACAAGGGAAAACGTTGACTCCAGAGCTAGCAGCCATCCTTCTTGTGGATATTGATAAGTAAGCTGTTTGCTCTAGTTAGGGTGAAACATTTTCAGTGAGTCAAACATGGAACCAGAATCTTAAGTTGGAGTAGGCTTTAAAAATCTTCTGGTTTAATGGTATTGACATTCTTTTTAAGCAGCAGAATCCTCTCTTGTAAGGAAATCATTCCAGGAAGCTAAATGAGAGTTTCGAGTAAGGGTAGGAGGTTGGCGTTATCCCCAACCCCTTAGTCTCTCCTCCACCTCTCAGTTCTTTTGTAATGAAAATGAGGCTCAGAGAAGTAAAGTGGTTTTCCCAGGAGCACATAGTAAATTGGCAGCAGAACAAGGCTTTGAGCTCAGGTCTTATGCTAGATTGCCTAACTTCTACTCCAGTGTGCCTTTGACTAAACCACACTGCCAATTCTGTCCAAATTCCTCCAAGAAAATTCTTAAGATGTTTCTTCTCACAGGTTATCAGGTGAATTATAGACATTAAAAAACAAATAGCATGTAAATGTGAACATTCATACACAGGTGAGGACCAATTCTTTTTGCTGCTTGCAGGTCACTATGACAAATGTGTGTTCGCTCTTCGGGAGGAGAATAAGAGTGACATGAACACAGTACTGAACTATATCTTCTCTCATGCTCAAGTCACCAAGAAGAATCTTCTGGTCACAATGCTTATTGTGAGTACAAATTTTCAGAACCTGTAAGGATGGTTAATGATGTGAAAAAAGTATTTCTCCTTCTGATGGCTGTTGTCAGAGGAAATGCTCCTGTCTTTTTTTTTTCTTCCTTTTTTAAATATGTTTTTATTGATTTTTTAGAGAGAGAAGAAGGGAGAGAGAGATAGAAACATCAATGTGAGAGAGAAACATCAATCAGCTGCCTCCTGCACACCCCCTACTGGGGATAGAGCCTGCAACCCCGGCATGTGCCCTGACCAGGAATCAAACTGGGACCTCTCAGTCCATGGGATGACAATCCACTTATCCACAGCAGCTGGTAAAATGCTCCTGCCTTTTATAATTGTGGAATGAGTAGGGCTTGGGTTGTAGATTAACAATTTCTCACATCTGCCTTTGTCATTGACCTGAAGGAACCTGCTCCAGTCAGGAAGGAGTTGTTCTGGCTGTTATGCATATAATCATGCACAGGAACTCAAATCTCTTGACTCTACTTAGAGATGCCCTGTGCTTCTTCATTCCTGTTGTCACTCATGACAGTAGCTTTAAAATTTTATCTTATCCAGCCAGTGTACTTTTTCATTATAACTCTTGTTTGTTCCATGAAATCAGCAATGGCTCTTGTGTCCAGAACTTAAAAGCAAAAAAACAACTGTTGGGCCCTGGCCGGTTTGGCTCAGCAGTTAAGAGTGTCGGCCTGCGGAACAGAGAGTTCCGGGTTCAGTTCCCGCTAAGGGCACATACCTCGGTTGCAGTTTGTCTCCAGCCCATTTGTGGGTGGCAACCACTCGATGTGTCTCTCACATTGATGTTTCTCTCTTCCTCCTTCTCTCCCTCCCTCTCTATCTGAAGATAAATGCAAAAATGTCCTCGGGTGAGGATAAAACAAAAAAAAATCAACTGTTGGAAATGCAGTACTGCCCTTCCCCCACCAAAGAAAGACATTTAAATTTACTCTGCATCTTCTTTTATCCCTTTCTATTTTATTTACATGGACATCTAAGCTCAGAGTATTGTTTTTTGTTTTTTTGTGTGTGTGTGTTTTTTTTTATCGTTACCCGAGGACATTTTTACATTTATCTTCAGATAGAGCGGGAGGGAGACAGGGAAGAAGAGAGAGAGAGAAATATCAATGTGAGAGAGACACTCGGAGTGGCTGCCCCCCACACGACCCCAACTGGGGTCGGGGACAAACTGCAACCAAGAGTATTGTTTTGAGAGTAGATACATGCTTTTGTCCCCATAACCTAGTGATATGACAGTTAGTAGAAAGTGGGAGTGAGAGGTGAAACTAGTAGATGTGAACAAGACTAACGTACATTCTACTACTGGGTAGAATTTCTGTGGACTTACGGATTTTTAAAGATGATTTGTAAGTTCTTCGCTCTTAGATTTTTCTGGTTGAATAAATTCTAAGAATCACAGAACAATAGGGCTGCTCTTAGAGTCCCCCATCCCATGAACAATTGCCTTGCTCCTGCATGTGTGTATTTTTTGGGGGGACTGGAGTACCTTTGGCTTCTAGAGTTTCCTTTCTTATCCCTTTGTGATTAGCATTTTTGGTACCTTAATTCCATCATTCCTTCTTGGAGGAGAAAAACCATAAATCTTCACTGCTATTTTTTATTTCATAGTTCAGAATGAAGGGACATTATCTACCTCATGTCTCTGGTTAACAACAGTGCCACTCATTCAGTTATCTGCCTAGCTGGTTAACTCGTGAGGATATACATTTTTTAGAATACCCACTTTAAAAAGTATCTAATTGCAGGGAGAGTTCATTACCTTTGCTACCCTAGAATTGCTAGATGGTGGGGAAACCAGGAGATGCATTTGAAAGGAAAAATATATATTAGCACTATGTAATATTTCAGTTTCTGTAAGTGACAGGTTTGACAGAGAAGTGATATTATCTATAGCACCGTGACTGATTTTTTTTTCTCAAAGAGGGAAGAAATCTCCGACTCGTTAGATTTTTTTTTTTTAATACAGAGATTGCTAATTCACATTTGGATAAAGCCAGGACTTTCTGGCAGAAAAGGGTAATGATGAGGGAGTGGAAAAATCTGTCAGTTTGACCCTAAAATGGGGTGGAATTTGCCTTTTTAGGAAGCTAATTATGGTGAGTTTTCATTTTATTATGATTACCTTTTTAAGGACGTAACAGTTTTCTGCACTAAAAATAGACCAAAGCCTAGAATCCTTGGAGCAGCAGAAGAGTAATGATCGTCCAAGACTGTCGCTGGGTTTCTTAAATTCTAATTTGTAAGATATAGGGGCTCGGCTCACTCCTTTTGCGGAGTGATTGTAAGTAACGCTTGCCTTAAGAATCTCATTATTGGAACACGGAGCCATATTTCCTCTGAGAATTCTGGAGTAGCTTTGAGCCGGGGCTGTTCATTTCTCAAGTAATCACGCTGGTGTGATGGAGAGAGAAAATGGCAGCTGTTCGGAGCTCAGGCCTTCAATTTTCTTCAGAGTCCAGTCACTCAAGTGTGTAATTACACGGGGGTGCTGCAGAGGCGTTGGGCCCTGTCAGAGAACTGGTTTCAGGCTTTGCTTTCTGCTTTTGCCAGTCAGGACAGGCAGAAGCCAATGGGACTCTGACTTGCTGCTGTTCTTTTTCTCCCCCACCTTGTCATCCTGATTACTTCTTACCTGTGTGGATAGTACCCAAACTTTCTTTCCAACAGGCTGAGCACTTTGTTAGTGTTTGGGTTTGCAGGAATAGGATGGGGAGGAGAGGAACAGGAGGAGGAGAAGAAGGTGAAGGAGGAAGGGGAGGAGAAGGAAGAAGGTTGAAGATGTGAATCAGAAAGATGGATTTGTTCTTTTCTTTATTTTGGCATTTCATATTTTTCTTTAAAAAAGAAAACAAAACTCAGTAAACATAGGAGCCATCTGTAGGCTTTCATATCATTAAATTTATTTTGAAATATCAGCTGTTTCCACCTCATTTTAGAGATTTGGAAATCAAGAAGTTAACTGATATGATTGAGCTGAGGGCCTGCAAATAGTGACTTAAGGAGCAGGGATGAAAGCTTAAAATGTGTTCCTTTCTTATCTGATATTAATGAACGCCAGACATGGACTTCCTCTTTCCTTCTTAGGCAGTGGTCAGATCTCCCACCCCACATCTGCATTACTGGTGGTAGCTGGTAAAAGCCATTTTAGTTGTTTGAATTACTCTTTCTGTAGGTCTTATCGTCTTTTACAGGTATCACCTGGACATGGTAGCTCTTGAATCCCCTAGTTTGTATTCTTAGCTGGTTTCACTTTCTTTGCTTACCTTGGCTTCCTGATTGATGGTTCTGTGCCTGGCATTCCAATCTCTGCTTTCCAGAAGTAGGAATGTGATGGTGTGCTTTGCTGAGCTAGATGATGATTTCTGGGGCTTTTGAGCCTAGAGCGAGGGATCAAGAAAACCCCGGCTTCCTTCGGAACACAGGCTGCTCCAAGGAAGCCTTCATCCTTTCCAGGTATTAAGATAACTTGCCTAGTGGTAAATTGCCTCAAGGACTCATGAGCAAGTTTCTTCTAATCTTTCACCCTATTGGAATAGCAAAATATCGAGTAAATTGCTAAAGTTCTGTTAGGTTTTCTCCATTTTGAGGAATATTGTGCCACAGTGGAAAACAAAGTCTGGAAGACTAACAGTAAGTTTATTGTTTTGAAAGCTCCTCTTATTTCTTAAATTAATTTTCTAGGAAAAAGCTTAGAATATTGTTTATGCTTACTTAGAGATATTTAGGAGACTCTTTAGCTAAATTAAGCAATTTGGTACCAGTAAAAAAGTATCAACATCCTCATAGCTGTCTACATAGCCAAGTACCAGATAGCAACTACTTGAGGAGTTGTCCCTCACTACTTATATATTATTTCTGGTATGGTGCACATGAATATTATATAAAACATGCTTCCTTGCGTAATGCTATGCCTATGAGCCTCTGGTTCGGTTTAGACAGAGATCATTTAAAATGTTGATCAGTGCCTTTTCTTCCTCGTAACATGACTTCAAATAATTTTGTCCAATGTGTGGTAAAGAAGAATGTTTTTCTCAGTGAACCTAGTTTACTGGATAAATGTGATACTAATTTCTTGTTAAACCTGTCCCATGACATCCTTGGAATGTCAAAAAGTCCAGCTGTGACTGGAAGAAGCTACTAGTCCATTGATGGTATTGGGATTAGTGCGTCACTCAGCTGGATATAGTTAATATCTTGAGCTCATTATTCATTAGGTCACATTCTTTTCATTTTGAATTGCCTTCAAATCTTAGGATGCTAAGATCAGGTTGGATACCTTCTGCTCTTCTGGCAGTCATCTGGGTAACTCTGGCTATGGTTTTGACACTTAAACATGTTTGTTATATTCCTAATCATTTAGCCATGATCAGGGTTAGGAATAAAAGCAAGAAATAACTTCGTGGTACCAATCTTAACCATTACTGAATAATAGTTTTTACTTAGGCCTGCAGATTTATGCAAGCGACCTATAATCCCCAAATCATCAGGTAGGCTTATTAAATGAACTGCTTTACAATGAGAAAACATCTGCTGACATAGTCACCATTTAATGTCATTGTTTCAAAATGTTCACCAGGATTAGATGGTGATGTTAGGCTGTCCAGTTGCCCAAAGGAAGTCTATCTGTTAGGCTAGAGGACCCTAAGCTTCCTTTTGGATGTTTGTATCTTAGGATGGGTGGTTCTGATGGACAGAAAGGTCTTCCTTCCCTGGTGGGTATTTTTTTTAGGACCTAAACACTGTGTCTAGTTCAAGGATGAGAGAGGGTTTCGAAGATTATATATAATTTTCTGTTGCCAATCTCTGTCTAAGTGCTGATGATGACAGTGGAAAAAATAATATTTGAATGGAAAATTTCCAAGTCAGGATAAACTAATGGAAATAGTGGTTAATTCACACTGTCTGATAGATAGTTCATATCCCAGAAAGGTCTGGTTTCTGTACTTTATCCCAATGAGCTAAGGAAGGTTGTCATTTGGTGATCCTGAACGAATACTTACTTACCTACTATATTTCCTAATCTGCATATTTCACTTTTCTTACAGATATTTTTCTTTCTCCCTACCGCCTTTCTCCCTTTTTCTCATGGTAGAAAGAAGAACTCAAAACGTGTTTTTTTAAAAAAAAGTGGTTTTGTGTTCTGTTTTTGTTTTTTTAAACTTAGAACAGGATCTGTAGTTAAGCAAAACCGT
Organism: Tadarida brasiliensis; assembly: GCA_030848825.1. NCBI lineage: Eukaryota > Metazoa > Chordata > Mammalia > Chiroptera > Molossidae > Tadarida > Tadarida brasiliensis. Next base: position 49,231,216 of record CM061273.1, read on the forward strand.
AATTTTACTTTTACTTACTTTAGTTTAATCTCAAACGGTAAAGCTGGATTTCCCTTCAAGGAAATAGGTTGGGTAGGTGGCTAGTGTTCTCATTTTGTCATGTTGGCTTTTGTTGTTAATGTTGAGACTTTAGTCTGGATATTTGTAGAGTAGCACTACTCAGGATATCTGTTAGGTTTTTAAATATTTCAGTGGGTCATTCTGATGACTGAATATGTGTTCTCTATTAGGAACAATAGGTAAAGAGGGATTTATGTAACAAAAACTTATTTTGATTTCCCTACCCACTGTTATCTGTTCTTTCCTTCTGTCTTTTTATGGTTTTTTCTTGGTAATTTTATATACAGTGTGGGGCAAAGGTCTGTTTACAGTTGTGAGTACAGGAAACACAGAGTTTATTCTTGTACTATTATTTATTAATTATTGTATTATTTTCCATACATCTACTTTTGCCCCACCCTATAATCCCTTGAATTTCTATTTTGCTTGTTAGTTCTTAACAAAAGATGAGATTTTGTTGCATTTTCTCCCTCCTCTTTGCTTTTATGCCTTAGGATAGGTGGAATAGGTCCTCTAGTCTGTGACTACACACTCAACCAAAACCCTGGATTTGTAGTCACTTTTAGAGCAGCTTTTCTTCTTCCACTCAGATGAGTGAATGCCTGCGTTAAACAGGTGAAAACAATGTATGCACTTGCACTTCCTTAACTATAAATCCCATTGTGTGTTTTACGACTCTGAACAGTTGGAGCAGACCTCTGGTTGGTGAGTTGGGGAACCAGAAAGTATCTGAAATATTTGAGAAGCCTTCTTTCCAGCATAGTGATGTTGAGCTCTTCAAAACTATTTACTCTGTGATGTGGAAAGTAGTAGGGGTTGTAGAAAAAATGTTTTGGGAAATTCATACATGCTCCAAAAGCCAAAAGTCCCAAGCTTTTATTTCTACAGCTGTGGTCATGGACTGTAAACACTCTCCCTGAGATGGGGAAGGTATAAGTATGAAATGGAGATTCTTCAAGAAAATGGCTGGTAATCAAGGTAGGGAGGAGATTAAAAAGCAGCAGCAGGAAGCCTTTTGGGATCTGGTCATCTTTCATATCCTATTGATAGTAAGGGGAGAATAAAAATTTACTAAATATAAAGGCAATTATTTCAAACTCCAAGTAGAGGGAACTATATCTAAATGTGTATATTTTGTGTGGTGTGGTATTAAGAACTACTACTATATATAGCTCTGTAAATTTCAAAAAGGACACACCTTTATAAAAGTTGCATCTGCAGTTTTTCAGCTTAGATGAAATTACATGGATGAATTTAGGGAATAAACTGACATTCCACAGGAGAAGAAATATTTTTCTGAAAATATGATAGAAATTTTTCTTAACAGTTTTTAATTTTTAGGAGAAGGACGCAGTGCTGAATAAACCATGGATTGTATTGTAGGAGCTCTGTGTTTTCTTCTAATCCATGTAAGGATTCACCATGTTTAGATATCGCAGAATGATTCTTGGTACAGCAAGAGGATAAATGATTTGGGAGTATAGAATTGTCAGAATATGAGGTGGTGTTTTTATTTAGTGTGTGTTTATAAATGAATAATTTGTTCTTGTGTTTCTGTTTTGCACCCTCCTGGGATGCTAAACATTTGGTTTGTGGAATGAAAACCACCAAGAGTGGTTCCTTTTGCTTTACATTTTGCCTTTTCCCCCCTAAAGTGGAAGAGGGAACAGGAAGCCTTTAGTCCCTATATAATTTAAACCTCTTAAAACATCATCTGTTATTTCTTACTCAGAATCCCTTGGCCCCTTTTAACGGTCTTTGAAGATTTCTTCTGCATGTTAAAAGTATAGTGTTGGTTTATCAAGAAATACATTCGGAATTTTGAATCTGAATGACTGAGGGATTTAGGCTTCTTCCCCTGGCAGCAACTTCCTCTGGGACCATATTTACCATGCTGTTTGGGATTACAAACAAAACAAAAATGCCAGGAATTTGCATTTTTTATTAATCCAGCTATGTTTACTTTGTTTTTCTTCCCATTTCCCCATTTCCAAGTCCTCTCCACCTCAGTTTCTTTTCATGTGTATATGTATGTTCTTTTCCACATAAATAATTAGGATCAGTTGTGTGGACGGGACCCTACACTCACTGATGAGCTGCTGAATATCCTCACAGAGCTAACTCAACTCAGTAAGACCACCAATGCTAAAGTGGCACTCCGAGCACGCCAGGTAAGGACCTTGTTGGTTATCTTGAGGGAGGAATGGTTTTCATAGATTGTGCAATGAGCTTTTACTTCATCACCTTACAGGGATGCAAATTTCTATGTCCCATTGCCCTCAGAACAAATGTTTTCATGTGGGATGTGTTTTTTAAAGAGAAAGAAGATTAACTTTGAGTCTCTTTAAAATAGGAGCCCTTTCCCCATATAAAATCCTGTTATCATTCCCCACCCTTCCTGCTAGCCCTGTGATGGTAAATCAGGGTCATGTGGAGGAAGGCAATAGAGTCGATATTTCTTACTTCCCAAAGAAAGCTTAGAAGCAGGTGAAAACTTTTAAGTGTATAGGATAAAATCAAGTGTGGGAAGCAGAAAGATGATGAAATAAATCTTAGGTGCTAGCAATCAGAACAACCCCAGAGAAGTCCAGTTAGTTTCACCCTGTAGTCTTCATTTCCATTCCAAAAGGTTTCAGCAGGGAAGCCAAGAGTTGGTGCTCCCTTTGTGTTTCAGTGCATGGGCACTGACAGGGAAGCAGCATTTGAAGCTGTTCAGTGACCTTCTGCTTTCTCTACAATTGTATCCATGTCATTGAACTACTCAAAGTTATTGAACCTCTCAGTGACCTGCTGAGAGTATTCAGGTCCTACCGTGTCCCTGTTTGTTGTGACATTGCTTTCACTCTCTCTGTCTCTCACATGCATTGGTGTTACATCCTGACGCCTTTTCCTTGATACTGAGTACATGGGACTGTCAGAGCAGTTTTTCGTGGTCTTTCTTTCTACTTCAGAGTTGCAGAAGGCTAGCTCTGCTGCATCCACCTTCCCCACAGCTGCTCCCTGCCAGACCCGATTCCCAATTAACAGCTAGTCAAGCAGTCCTGAGGACTAGCAGCTTTGCAATGGTAAATCACATGCACTGATGGAACTTGATTGAAGCTGTTTTCTCTCCCTTCCCCCATCCCCCATGGGAAATTGCCCACAATGCATATCATGGTGAGAGTCAACTGAGATTCAGTATTTGGTGGCATTGGCTTTATGTTACAGGACCTAGAAGTTGTTTTACTTGGTCTCTGTTTTATCTTTGATGTCTGCACTTAGAGATTTATATTTATTGCTTTTGTATCAGAGCTGCCTAATAGGAGCCCAGAATAATCACTCCCTCAGGAACTTATGCTTCTTATTTTGCTCTCGCTCTAGGTTCTTATTGCCTCCCATTTACCATCATATGAGCTTCGCCATAACCAAGTCGAGTCTATCTTCCTATCAGCTATTGACATGTACGGACATCAGTTTTGCATTGAGAACCTGCAGGTATACTTATAGCCCTTTTCTACCTCTCATACTCTTGTTCCTGAGCATAGTTTAATTGACTAATCAATCAATCAATTTTGATTTTTTGTGTAATGAAGTTTTATACCTTGACTTTCTAAAATTATTTGTACTTACGAATATTTTTTCATTAAAAATGCTGTTAGAATTGTGGTTTAGCTTAAAAATCAAATAGGCCTGCCTTGATAAAAGGGTCCTATTAAAGTCTACTACCTCTTGTGCTTTCATTTTATTTTAATGCTTACTGTTAAGCTTTATATGGAGCCAATTTTTCAAGATTACTGGCTAATTTTATAAATTGGAAGGATCTTGACTATTATTTTTTAAACAACATCATTTTCTCAGGAATGATTTTCTATTTGTCTACCTGAACATAAGGATAATATTGTTACATCTAGCCAAGGGAATCTTCAGGCTTTCTGTCAGATTTCCTTTTGGGGAACCTAGAGAGGGAAGAAGGATGTTTTTGTTTATTTGGTTCATAGTGGAAATAGAGGGCTTCAGTTGGGGTTCAAATCTATGGTTTACCATAGTGGAGTATTGAGATAATATTTAAGAAGAATGCAGATATATGTCAGAAAGGATAATAATAGTCATAAACACTTATATTAGCATATAATTAATGCATTCTAAGAATTATTAACTCTTTGAATGCTCACAACAGCCTATAAGCATAGGTATTATTACTTTCCTCATTTTGTAGCTTGAGGAAGCTGAGGCACAAAGAAGGTAAGTTCATACATGACATTCATAGACAAAATTCTTAAGTTTCACTAAAATGCTTCAAATGCGAAATATTGTCTATTGAAATTGTTTTCTTTTGGTTGTAATGGTTTAAGATTGTCTTTGTACCTTCCAGAAACTCATCTTGTCCGAAACATCTATTTTTGATGTCCTTCCAAACTTCTTCTATCACAGCAACCAGGTGGTGAGGATGGCAGCTCTGGAGGTAAGTTTTCTTAGTAACATAATGTGACATGACCTCTTTCTTCATTTCTTGTTGATTTTTTTCTGTCTATTTGGCTATCATATCAGTTCTTTTTCTTTGGCCTTAAGGTTAGTTCTTAAGAGTAGAGTCTTTTTCCTCTGAAACTAATGCTGAACTAAGATCTTGCTTTACCCAAGTGTTTTAGCTGAACTAATCACCAGCTTCTAGGCTCCAATCACAGGAAAACAGCTGCCAACATTTTTAAACAGTCTCTAATTCCTAGATATATTTGATTCTCCCATTTCATAATGAATTAGGATTCCCAATAACACAATAAGTGGAAAAAATATGGCTGGTCAGAACGTGTACCATTTTGTGATTTAGGGCAAATAAAATGGATTTCAGTTATATTCTGAATTGTCAAGCAGCTCGTACAAAATGTTTCATCATGAGAAAAAAAAGTAATAACATTTAATGAACTGTGTTTTAGGTGCTTTACTTTATTTTTCTCATTTAATCCTACAATTACTTCATGAAATAAGAAGAAAGTGAGACTCTGAGAGGTTAAGTGACTTGTCTAAATTCACATAGATAATAAGTGGAAGAGTTTGCATTTGAATCTGACTCATAGACTTTTCTGTTTCCACTACAGCTCACTACCTCATTAAGCATAAAAATTGCAGGCCCTGAATACTGCTGTAAAATTGCCAAGTGGATGTTTTTTAAAGATGAGGAAAAGGGGTGTTTTAGATGATCTTATGTAATATGACATCACTGCAATCTGTTGGGAGCTCTTTTTAGTTACTCTATTTGTATTCTGTGGGTAGAGTGTAATGTATCCTACTCAGTAAATACCAAATTTTAAAAATATCTAAGTATTTTATAGTACTTTCATGCCTTTTAATGAGAAGTCTCCACATGCTGATAGAATTCCACATAGCATTTTATGTGCATGGCAAATTATCTGAAGTGCGCAAGGTTGGGCTGATGATTTTTGCTGAGATGTAGCCTGTTGCTGTTTCTCTTAACTCTTGAGTCAAGTAGTGTGTTTGAGATACTGCTTTTGCCTAGTATTTGGGGAATAGAAATAATCTGAAATTGATTTCGAGCAATGGAGAAATTAAACAACAAAATAAAGGTACAAGATAGTAAAAAGGTTGTACTATAGTACAGTTCTTTCTGTCTTCTATCTTCACTCCTCATGTGGCCCAGAATCAGCACCTTTCATTTTTCTAATGCTTGCTTTTATCTTCTTTTGAAATGATCATGCATAATGAGTTAATAGTCGTGGTTCTATCAGGGGTGGGGAATCTTTTTTCTGCCAAGGACCATTTGTATATTTATAACATCATTAGAAGGCCATACAAAATTATCAACTTAAAAATTAGCCTGCTATATTTGGGCAGGCTAATTTGGTGAAGCATGTGATGTTAGCTGGTATGGATTTTGAGGGCTTTATGCCACCCATGGAGCAGGCGTTTCCCACCCCTATATGCTCTCTTTTGCTAAAGAGCAAACATTCTCCTGAATTTAGGTTAGTGTGAAAGGTTTATGGCACACCTAGAGGTGTCCAGCACAGTCAGGCTAAGTTTGTTTCCATTTATAGTCATGGGTATAGTTTTAAGATTCCAGCTTTAACACTGGCTGGTTTGGCTCAGCAGTTAGAGCATCGGCCTGTGGACCCATGGGTCTCGGGTTCATTTCTGGTCAAGGGCATGTACCTGGGTTGCAGGTTCAATCCCTGGCCCCAGTTGGGTCATGTGGGAGGCAACCAATTGATGTATCTCTCTCACATCGATGTTTCTCTCTCTCCCTCTCTCCTTCCACTCTATCTAAAAATCAATGGAAAAATATCTTTGGGTGAGGATTAACAACAACAAAAGAAAGATTCCAGCATTATTAGTTAAAGCAAGGTATTTTTTTAAAGAGAGTACAGTAGAGAGATAGAAACATCTATGTGACAGAGATACATCGATCGGCTGCCTCCTGCACACCCCTAATTGGGGATCAAGCCTGCAACCTGGGCATGTGCCCTGACTGGGAATCGAACCTGAACCTTGCAGTCCATGGGACGACATTCAGTCCACTGAGCCACACCGGCCAGGCAAAGCAATTTTTTTTTTTTAATCCTCACCAGAGGATATTTTTCCATTTATCTTTAGATCGAGTGGGAGGGAGAGAGAGAAGGAGAGAGAGAGACAGAGAGAGAGACAGACATCGACTGGTTGCTTCTCACACGACCCCGACCATGGACGGGGACTGAATTGCAACCGAGGTATGCCCTGGACCGGAATCGAACCTGCAACTCTTTGGCCGCAGGCCAGTGCTCTAACCGCTGAGCCAAACAGGCCAGGGCCAAAGCAAGGTATTTTTATACAGAACTTTTCAGACTTCTGTCACCACAGACCACCTTCTGCATCAAATACCTCTTTTCAAGACTGTCCCTTTTCTTGGCTAACCATCTCTTAGTTTCTGTTTTTTAAGTGTATTTACTGAGGATTACTTTTTAACCAGGTATATGTTCGAAGGGCTTATATTGCCTATGAACTTAACAGTGTACAACATCGCCAGCTTAAGGACAACACCTGTGTGGTAGAATTCCAGTTCATGCTGCCCACATCTCATCCAAACAGGTGAGTTTGAGCTGGTATGTGCATCTGAGCCAGCCAGCACTCCATCAGGAGACTTAAGGGAAGTAATGTGTATGATGATCCCATGTTTTTTTAAAGCTAGAAATGTAGAGCAGAAAATGAACAAATTTAAACCATGAGAAGAGAACCTCTACTGCCCACTTTTTTTTTTTTTTTTTACCTTTGACTTGGAGAGATAAAGTATGGTCTAATTAAGATAAAAGTTTAGGATTACTTCATTCATTTTGCTTATATTATGTCACTGAGGAAACATAGTTTTTTCTTTCTTTTAAAGTCAGAAAGAATTTACTAACATTTTACTTGCTGAAACTTTGCCAGAAAATAATTTTTTTTAACAGTTTAAGTGAATACTTGGAACATAAAAATATCTTGGGTGGAATGCTTTTCTTTTTAATATGTTTGTTTGGGTTAAGTTTATACCTAATCCAATTTCATTATCTCCCTAAAAACAGACACCTGAATTTAGCAGTTGACATGCAGTCCGTTTTTAAAAATCACACTCCAGAAGCAACTTAAATTCAAGTAAATTACTTAATTAAGCCATGCTAATTCCACTATTTTCCCTTTCCTAAGCCCTTAAAAAAAATTAAATGTACATATGGAAATTTATTTTAGTATTGCTTTGGCTTTAAAATGAAAACACTTTATCTTGTATACTTATTTATTTTTAAAGTATTCTGAGGCAGTGAAAACCTAGGAATTCCACCCACACACATGTTCATCCCCTTTTGTATTTTCATTCTTTTTAGTAATACCACAGGAAATATAAATACCACAGCCAATCTTAAGCTGCCCCCTCCATTTCTTCTTTATAGCCTTTGGTTCTTCACTTTATATTGCAAAGTACTATGTCTTTGGGGATCCTTAGTTATAGACAACAGAAATAGCTTTGTTCTGAATTGCCACTTCACCCAAAGCAGTAGAAACCTTCCTAGAGACAAAGAAGTCTGTGCTGAGACTTTTGGCCGCTGGATGCCACTGTTGATCCAGCAGAGGTCAGCAGATGAGCAGAGAGAGAGGCATCTTCAGAAAAAGTACTTCTCTTCTTTGTCTCAGAAGATCCTTTCACTTCTCTACCTCAAAAATACCTTATGGCTGGCAGAGAAATCATGTCCTTGATTTCGCAAGCATCTCTCAGTACATTTTTGCCTCCTTGGGTTTCAGAATCTCATTTTCTAGAAACGAATGGTTGTCCTTCAGCAAGCAGCGAAGTCCTCATGGCACATATGGGCTCAGCCCTCAGTCGTCTTTCTTTTCTTGCATTCCTTGAATAATTGTAGAGAACTACAAGCTATACTTAATGTTCTTTGTAATTCTCAGGATATTTTCCTTTTCTTCCAGCTTCTACACCTCTTCCTTTGGGCAGTGATTTGTAGTCAGGTTGCAAAGCTGCTTGTGATTTCCTTCTCTCCTCATCGCTCCCCTTGTCTTTCTGAATTGCTCTCCCTGTTCCACTTTTTTATTTGTGGATATGTGTCCAGTTTAGTGAGGGATAGTCAACTAGAAAATGAGAGAAATGCTTCTTAACTGTTAAGAAATCTTATTCACCTTTCTATCTCAGGCGTGTGAATCTTGATTATTTCTGATATGGTTTCAAAACTTGTATACCTGTCCCTCTGAATGTCTGAGATACACCCTACCCCCCATGAATAAAGACCAGACTTGGATAGACTATAATTCTGTGGTCTCTCGAAAGTCTTTCTTGGTTGTGTGAAAATAAAATTACACATGGCTGGGTTATTATTATTATCATTATTATTGATATAGATTTAAAGGTAAAGATAAGAGCAAATAAAGAAGGAAAGATAAAATAATCTGACAGCCAGAAAAATGTAAAAATTACTTTAATGCTTTTTTAGATCTAAAGTCCCTGTTAGTTTAGGAATATAAAATGTATTATCTGATTAAATCACAGAATGATATATTCAATTTAGAGTATAATTTATTCAGTTAGTACAACTTGAATATCGTTTTTAGAAGATTCTGTATTTTCTTACAAATGTTTTTGTTACAATTTGAAATTGTAACCTTATTCTGACACCAAACAGTATACTGCAATTCAACTGTGAAACTAACCACCTCTAGTTAGAGTAGATGCCACAAGTTAAGGGCTCAGTTCTCCACAAAACTGCTTCTACTTCAGATGGGACCACAGGTGGGGTTCCCAGACCACTGCATTTTTGACCAACTGGCTACAAATTTCGGGGCTCCCATGACCCACTCAGGTTCAATAACTCACTAGAACAATATACTTGATAGAACTCAGGAAAGCACTATACTTATGATCACAGTTTTATTATAAAGGATACAGATCAGGACCAGCCAAATGAAGAGACACATTGAGTAAGGTCTGGGTGGGTCCTGAACACAGAGCTTCTCTGTTGTTTCCCTGTGGAATTCAGGGTATGTCATCCTCCCATCATATCAATGTGTTCACCAATCAAGAAGTTCTATTGTGCTTCAGTGTCCAGAATTTTTTATTAGAGTTTCATTATAACAACACGATTGAATCATAGGCCACATGGTTAAACTCAATCTCCAGCCCCTCTCCCCTCCACAGGGGTCCAGCAAGCTGAAAGCCCCCAACCCTCTAATCACATGGTTGGTCTTTCTAGTGAGCAGCCCCTACCCTGAATTATTTCATCTCAGCATAAATTTAGGTGTGATCCAAGGGGCTCATGAATATTACTTGAGAAATTCCAAGGATTTAGTCTCTCTCAGGAACCAGGGACAAACGCCAGTCAAATTCTTTATTATATAAGAGGTCAGATTACTTTACAAAAGAATTCTAAGGTCTCTTAGTTTTAACTAGTTTTGAGCCAAGTTTCAACTTTTTTTTCTAACTCCAGTACTGTTCTTTTCTATTCTTGCTGTTTTGAACAAGCAGGTTGTAAGCACGTTGTTTCTTATTCTATAGAAATAAGTTACAGGAGACTATCTACCATTGTCCATTCCACTCCCAGTCCTGTAAGGCTCAAGGACATGACTATGTCCACTAACCTCTAAGTTAATGATTCTCAGAATTATCTAGGAGGTATTATAAAATACACATATTGGGGTCCTAACTTCCAAGATTCTGATTTATTTTGAACCAGAGTCCAGGGGGCCACTTTTCAAAAAAGCTTTGATAATTTTGATGAAAAACTGCAATTGAGAATCACTCCTGCTAGACCAGCACCATCCAGCAGAAATACAGTAATTCCCCCTTAAACATGGAGGATATATTCCTAGATCCCCAGTGGATGCCTGAAACTATGGATAGTACCAAACCATATATACACCTATGTACCTATGATAAAGTTTAACTTATAAATTAGGCACAGTAAGAGGTTAGCAACAATAACTAATAATAAAATAGAACAGTTATAGCAACATACTGTAATAAAAGTTACATGAATGTAATCTTTACTGTACTATACTTACCCTTCTTATGATGATATGAGACAATGGCTATGTGATGAAATGAAGTGAGGTACTCAGAATGGCACACAATTTAAAACTTACGAATTGTTTCTTTCTCGAATTTTTCATTTATATTTTCAGACCTTGGTTGACCACGGGCAACTGAAACCACAGAAAGCAAAACTGCAGATAAGGGAGGATTCCTGTATAATACAAGCCACATATGTAATTTTAAATTTTGTATTGGCCACATTTAAAAGGGTAATAAGAAACAGATAAAATTACTTTTAATAACATTTTATTTAACCCATTATATTCATGATACTATTTCAAATTGTAATAAAACTTATTAATGAGATATCTTTCATTCTTCATACTAAGTCTTTGAAATTTATGTATATTTTATACTTATAGCATGTCTTGATACAGGCTAGCCATATTTCAAGACTTTCTAGCCATATGGACAGCTCAACACTAGACCAAAAATTAATTAGGACTATCATACTAAGTCCTTTTTGTTTTATGTTATTAGTAGCACCCTTGGAGGGATTAAAAAAAAAAACTCTTATTTTTGTGTTGCTTGTTCTTAGTAGTTACAGGAAATTAGCTACACCTTATATTATAGATAGTCTATTATGACATCTATAGCATGCTTTAAAATAGAACAGAATAGGCATATGAATATACATATTTTAATTATCAATGCAAAACAGAATTTTATACTGTTTTTCCCAATTGGGATTGACAAACCAAAAATTCTTGGGAAAGAAAATAAATACATTCTTTAACCAATTTTTGCATTTTCTTCCCTGGCACTTGGTCTTCACATTCCTAGCCAGGCATTCATTTGAAGTAGACTAAATGTGGCCAACAAGTCCTTAGAAGTGAATATCTTTCTAAGGTATATTATTAAAGCAAGAATTCCATTCCTACAGTTTGGATTGGGATGAAACATGGCTTTCTGTCTGCAAATTGACAACAGTAGAGTATACTTTTTCAGGAAAATGTTTTTGATACTGTTGGTGTTGAAGACCCATGTCCCATTAAGACATGTTTTGTTTTTTAGGGAAACAGGCAAAACACAATAATTTCCATTGCAAATACGTGGAGCAGCCTCTAGGAAGGGAGAAGACACCCCCCCCCTTTTTTTTTAGTACACTTGACTAGTTACTGGGTAGTCAACATGTTTGGTACCTTTTTATATATACAACAGTTTTTTAGCACTTATTCATCTTGCTTAACAAAAACTTTTCCTTGACATTTGGTTACTCTGTGTTTCAGTATAATTTGACTGTGTTTTTTCCCAGTAGTGGTCTCAATATTTCAAAAAAAGAAGCAGATGACTAAACAATTTATTTCTAATCTCAAGCTTTGCGCAGTGGCAGTATCGTAGCCAATGAGGTTTATCTAAGGCACGATTATTGCTAACTGAAAACTATTTCTAATCTCAATGACTTTCTGCATCATCCTTCTTGCTAGGTAGGCTTTAGCCAAGGTATGTTATCTTCTTCTTGATCTTCTACCCAAGTTTTTTCTGGGAACTATAGTTTTAATTTATTTGGCATTCCCAGGTCTGTCTTACCAGAGAGGATTCAGTTATTAGAACTTCACTCAGGGAAGCCCCTGGTGTAAATATACCCTTTTCTTCTTAAATTCCCTTCACTTGAATAGCAGCAGCTGTAGAGATTTTCCTGGTTAAAGCATAAAAGGAAACCTGTACATGTGTGACGTGTGTTTGCGTGTTTTTCTTTCTATGTCTTCTTAGCATTTAAAGGCTATATCCTACTGTATGTGAATTTTTTTTTTTTTTTTTGAGGGGAGGGGATTTTTGCTTTTTTTTTTAAAGGTGACTTGTAACCAGTTAGCAAATAATTTTTAAAGGAGAAGTGAATGAGTTTCTTTGGTCATTTTCTGGGGTGCAGGAATAGTGTGGATGTGTTGTCTGCACTTAGAGAACATTTTATTATTATCCAGACTTTCAGGACTTGATTCTCTTGTCTAAGATTTCATCAGCCCAGCTCTTTAGTGAATTCTACCAGAATTATACATGGATTAATCCCAGAGCTCAGACTATATCATTTAAGCATTCCTTTTTCTCTTTTCTCCTCCAGTTAGGCTCAGGGTTTAGAGCCCGAGGTGTGTGTGTGTGTGTGTGTGTGTCTTTTTTCCCATTCTGAAATCCTACTTACTGGACTAGTGATGGAAAAGCTTGTTACACTAAAGCATCGTCCTAAATGTCTTTATTCTGGGCATTTCATCGAATCATTTGACATTCAGATTTCACTTAGCTTTGGGCATATTAAATTACTGAGAATAATCTGGAAACAGATAAGTTGTTTAGTCAGCCTATGTATTTCATATTCTAAAATATAGCTCTATTTATACAAACATATGTAAAGTACATTATCCCATAAACTCTGTGGCTCTGCATATGGCTGTACATATTATGACAGTCTGAGAGTTTAAAATTTATAACTCCAGATGATTTTCATGAGTAATACACATTAACAAACACAGTTCATTTTTCAAAAATTTTACCTGTGATTCAAATAAGAAGCATCAATTGATGCAGGAGATGGAAGTATATTTTGTATGTTTCTATGTATATGTAATGGGTGAGGACCTATTGGTGTTTATTTCCACCTATTTTTTAGATGGAAATCCATGCTTTAGTTAAGTCGAGTTATATTGTACCTTCTCTGCTATTTGCTCCTTGTGAATTTGGCCTCCTTTGTTATAATGTTTTAATTCAAGCACTTTCCTTTTTTTCATGTCTCTTATCCAGAAGAGGTCGGCTGTGTTCTCCCCTGATAGCACACGTTTTGGTCATGACTGAGTTTAGACTGCTTGGCACCTTCAATGTTTAGCTGTCAGTGGGTGGCCTCTGGACCTTCTTTTTATGAAGAAGGTTGTGAGGAAGTTCAGGAATCAGAAGCCTTCCATTTGACTAATCAGCAGCCTGCTGCCGTTTTTGAGAATTCTGATAATCTTTGACACCCAGAGATTAGACCCCTCTTTGGATCATACTGAGAAACTCAAAAGTCACCCAACTTGTAGCATTTTTTAGCAGCAGGAGCACTTGGTTGTAGTTAGCAGGCTAGAGAGAGCTATAAATAAATAAAATCCTATAGTGCTTGCTTCCTTCATTCAGGGTAGTGTGCTGATAAGATGCAAGCATCTGGGAGAAGAGAAGATTCTCAGCAGGTTTAAGTGCTTACCAAAGTGCTTTCCTGCATCCATGGCTGAGCTGCTCGTCTCTGCTGTGTTATTTTGGCACTCTAGACATGTGAGATTGGAGAGTCGAGTTTTAAACTCTCAATATATCATTAGAGTAGCCCAAGGTCCCTTCTTGTCAAGGAAGACTAGCTGATTCCAGGGGGAAGGAAATGCAGAATCCAGAGCACCTGTAAATCCCTGTAGTTTTGTGCTGTGGGTTTGTAGCTAATTATACAGCAGGCAGCAGTAATATGCTATAGCTCTGTTGGCATACTTGTTTCCAAAAGAGCAAAATCTTCCAGCAGAGCAAAGAAGGGCTTTGAAGGGGCTGCAAGTGAATGAATCAATGATCATTTTATTGTAAACTAAAGCTCTGCATTGAAATCAGGGCATCCAAACTGCAAGGAGGTGGTAGAGGAGATCCCCATAGAAATACATGGTTTAGATGTGTTTTAAAGCTCTTGATTTGGATTCTCCTGCAGAAATATAGTCATGCAAGGAGACCACCACTGGTCACAGCCAGTCAAATTGCTCTTTCTCCTATGGTACTGCTGTTAGCAACTGCTAGTAGGTTATTCAGCCGACCTCTTCTGATTCTGCTTTGCTGCCTGATTTCAAAAGATTTGCCCTATATGGCTCTCAGTCACAGCTTGATGTAACCACTGCTTGTTTGCATGCATCCCCATCATTTTCATGTAGGGTCTTTTTTTCCCCCCTTCAAGTTGGAAGGCAAAAAGAATCGGGAGCATTTTTATATGATAAAAGATTTATGTAGGGCCAACTAGAATCAAGCAAAATGAAATTCATTTGGAAGGGATGGCAAAAGGCTCAGAGAACTTGTGACTGCCAGAGAAGTCAGTGTTCCTTAAATAAAGAGGGTTCAGCTAGCAGGCAGCAACTCTGACTTTGCATTCATATTGAAACAGGCTCTCCAGCTATTCTAGGCAGACAGATCAATAAAATCAGAGGTGACTTAGTGCCAAGAACTTCAGAATTCAAAGGATTTCTCTTGTCCTTCTTTAAATTTATTCTATATTGATGTGGAATGCTTGCCTCGGAAACTGAGATGAGAAATTGCCCGGTTTAGATTCTGGTTTATGACACCCTATTGAACAGTGTCCTTGGAAAGCATCTCCTTTGGTTTCTCAGTTATCACATCTGTAAAATGGAGCTATTCTACTGGAAGGAAAATGATTCCAATATTTATATAAACATTATGTGTGACGATTCATCATAAGTGCTTTGGCTAGCCTAAACAGCAAATGTCTTATGAGACATGAATTTATATCCCATGTATTTGGAAATATAGTTGATTGCTTTATCAGAAATTGAGCAATTGGACTATTTTTATATGATGGGTATGCAGTGGAATGTGGTAGATTTTATTTTATTTTTAGCTACATAAATGGAATATTTAACTCATATATGCTCTCTTCCTTGATTGTTTATTTTTATGCAGCCCATGCATCTAGCTTTCTAGTGTATCACAATAGTGTGCAGTATGCCACATTGGTCATATTCTTAAACTGATCAAATAACCCCTGATAGTGTAACGAAATATGTAAGTGATCATTATGGACATGGCTAAGTATTTACCTGGTAATAAATAATTTATCCGTCCTTCCCTCTAGCCCCACAGATTCTTACTATACCAAAAAGGAAAAGCTGCCTCTAAACCTACCTCTTACATAATTGATTTGGTGCCATTCCTTTAAAAATTGGAGATGTAGGGAGTTTTTGTTCATACCCCATACTGTGTAGATGGTGCACAATTTCTATAACAAAGCAGCAAGAGGCTCCCTATGAGAGGTTGAGAATTGCTGATAGAGAAGGGCTGGCTTTTTTTGTTTGTGGTGTTCTTTTCAATTCAGGCCCTTTTCTGCTGAAAACTTGGGCCTTATCCTGTGAAGACTCCCTAAGGGATTAGAGTGTAGCTACAGAAGCAGCAAGACCATTTTATTAGTTTAAGAAATTGGTTAACAGTTGAGAGAGATTATACTGGTTTCTAAATTCCATAAACATGGATAGGTGGAACCTGAGATTGCTTTGGTTGTAAGGTTCTTCTCTGTGAACTGAGTGAGATTCATGGGAAGGGACTGTACAGGTAACTCCTTTCTTTAGGATTCTTTATATCTTAAAAGGAAGACTTTCCATTTTCTCATTAGCATCTACATTTAGTTTTTTTAGTTTCACCTCCCTCTGCTCTAGAAC
This sequence comes from Tadarida brasiliensis, assembly GCA_030848825.1. NCBI lineage: Eukaryota > Metazoa > Chordata > Mammalia > Chiroptera > Molossidae > Tadarida > Tadarida brasiliensis. The sequence goes on from CM061273.1 coordinate 49,247,176, forward strand.
CTATGCATACTTTGTTTGTTGACGAGGGCCCAGTGCATTATAACTAAGGCTGTCTTGTAAAATGAAACCCATTCCCCTGAGTGAGAGGCTCAAAGAATTCACACAGCAAAGGTGCAGGTTTTTTGTACTCGGAGGTTGCTCTTGCTGTCTTATGAATTCACTCTGTGATACAGGTTTGATGCAGAGAGCATTGCTACTCACAAATCACACGAGGTATACAGTTTGTGTGCAGTGATATGTCACAGCTTTTTATTTATATGGCCAGCTCAGTCTGTTCTGCTCCTTTCACTGCCATGGAAAGTGCATCATTTCCCTCCCTCTCTCCTCCTTCCCACATATCATCAGCACCACCCACTATGTTCTGCCCATTAAGTCCTCTGTGTGCCAGAAAACCCCAACAATGATTAAATACTGATAAAAGAATGTTAGAAGGTTAAGATATCAACCAATCAACCCCTTTACAGTCCTCCTAAATTGTGGGTGGTAAGTATAACTTTGCCCTTTTAACATTGGAAATAAGTGGTTTTGGGTTTTCTTTTTTTTCAGTTGAGGAAATGACTGAAATCATATTAAGAAACAAAAAAAGAGTTGGTGGCAAAGACCAAAGAGAATATAGGAAAACTTGCTTTGCAGTCTTTCCATAATTACCCTAGTCATTCTCTTACGATAACGGCACATTCTTTACCGGGAAAATCTAGGGCTAGCCAAATTTAGGTAAGGTTTTATTTATGAGAGGCCTAGAGGTTTTAAGCTTATAGCAATTTTAAAAAGTCATTATTACCCTAAGTTCATTTAACTTAAAAAGTGTTAATTTTTACATATTACACCACTCTAGCCATAGAATCATTTATCATTACATTCCTGCATGATTTGTAGTTCCTTCAAGCTCCTGTACTACAAAGTACCCTCCTTATCACCACCACCACCACAACCACTATCTCACCCAAATCTATGGGATGAAGAGCATAGAGGAAGAGACTTACTTAGAAAGGCAGCTTGGGAACCCACTGGCTTCTTTTCTTTGGAGGAGAGTTTGTAGGTTTATCACATATTCTACAAAAGCAATTAAGGTGGGAGGGGCCATAGAATCAACTTCTCTGGACCTCCTTATTACATTTTTAGTAATAAGACCAAGAAAGAAGATTCTTTAAGAATCTTGTCAAGAATTATATTTCATGTTGAAGCTTAATATATCATATAACTTAAATTAATTTTCATGAGCCTATTTTATCACTACTCTGCATTATTTTTATAATAGATCTATAAAAAAAAATCCATGGTAAATATATTTCGACCCTTTCCACCAACTGCTGCTGTGGTGAGGTAGGTCAGGAGGCATGCCTCTTTGGAGGCGCCCTGGAGGTGGAAGGGTAATGAGCACTTAATTATGTCTGCTGAGTGCTAGCGCTGCCAAATCGCAGCTCCTCATGACTGGTCTGTATCTGCTCTGACAATTTTTTTTATTATGGCTTTTACTAACCTATAAATAACTAACTGTGGTTGTTTAATTACAGAGGGAACATCCCCACGCTAAACAGGTACCGTATGTTTAGTTTTTATTTTTCCCAATTAAACACCTTTTTCGTAACTTAGAATAGTGAAATCAGGGGGAAAATAGCACTATACTGGACAAGCTAATATGTTATCTTCTGCCAGGGAGTCAGTCCTGAGCTCCCCTTTGGATGTGCTAAGCTATTCTTTCTATTTGGAAAACATGTCTTCAGCTTTTCTTCAGCTGTTCAAAAAGCAATACTTGAAAAGCCTCAATATGGAAAAGCTCCCATCTAGCTGTATATGATAGGGGAGTTGTCTGCCTGATGTTCAGCTTTGCTGTAAACATCTTTTTTTTTGTTGCTAAGTTATATGTCTAGTTTGGGGCTTTCAGAGGAGAACCCCTTAAGGTTACTCCTATCCTGGCAAATTATTCCTAATTTTTTCAATTTTGAGTTTCTCTTACTTGCTTTTCCTTTTAGAGGAATGCAAATGCAGAAATAGCTGATCTCATGTTTTTATTTCACATCTATAGTAAGATTCACATTGGAAAAGTGTATTTAAATTTTGATGTGTATGGCCCTGGGAAGAGGTTTCTGGGCCAATATAACACAAGTATTAGTTTAGTATTTTGAGTTCCTCCTGCTTCTGAGCCAAGCAAGGCAACACAATGCAAGTTTGAGAGGAAAGCAATTCTGATTGGAATTGAATCCACAAAATGCTAAAGCAATAAATTGGTGGCGAGTTCTTTGTACATGATCAGTTATACATTGAAATATTTATAGGCTTATGTTTATTTTGTCCCTCTCCCCTTAAATATTAAGTAATCAAAACTCGTTATAGCTTTTAGAGTCCAATTTGGATGCGGAGAGGAAAGGGAGTGCTTTTGTTTGGTCCTCTAGCCTACCCTTGGAGAGTGGGCTTGGTTCATTCCTGCCTGCCTTTAGCTGTCCTGGCCCATGAACCTAGTACCGAGGGAAACTAAATAGTGTATATTTCCCATGGGGTTCAGTTGAGTGAAAAAGATATTTAACCCTATGTTTGCCACAAGCACAGCCTGTTCGCTTATTCAGACGGAGTTCCCTTTAAGTGTTATCTGGAACCCTTTTATGTTTCCTGTCTAATACCAGGCAGGTAGAAAGGATATAATGCCTCACAAACTTGCTCCTTTAGTGAATATATTTGGTGATCCTAGAAAAGAGGATGAAAGTATTATGGAGTTTCTATAACTCTGAATCCCAGTTTCTAGTGAGCACCATATATAAGACTTGCTTGCTGTGTGTTTCATTTGTTTATTTGTTTCATTCATGGTATCAATGGTTTCCTCTCCCACTCTACCTTTCTATTCCCCAGTACTGTCAAAAGATGAAGTACCTTCTTCATCACCATAATTTGCCAAAGAAATAAAAACCTGGAGTGTCAGTCTCTATAGTCTGTGTGAGCAGCACTTCCATCCTATAAAAAACTCCATTGTCTTTTATAATTATAACTTACAGTAGAGTACAGTATGTACCCAGATCTCAAGTCCTTATTGCTGGCTCTCTTCCCCCTGCAACGCTGCAGGTGGTGCATTTAAGGAGATTTTGGAGCAGCTCCCCAACGTTCAGGTGCCATTGCCTTACTCTGAACTTCTTCCAATCAGTATGCCGGTAACATGTCAGGCAAGTCCTAGAGGCATCCTTCAGCTCGGTCCTTCCTAACAGGCTGCCCTGATTGACTGGGCATTCAGAAACACTTTACAGTATTATTTATCAGTACATACTGCAGAGGTGCATCAAGGAATATACAGCTTCATTATGTTTTTAGATTGAACAAATCAGTTCAGTTCTCTTCGAGCATCTCCATTTAGCACCTGTTTGTCATGCTTACACATACTGTGAGACCCATGCTCTGCCCTTTTGTATCCTGCTGGGATTTATTAAGGGCTTTTGGTGAAAGTATGTTTACTTTGGTATAGGAATGTTTGATTATAAAATGGAAAATTTGCAATTTAAGGTTGAAAATGTCTCTCTTTCAAAAAGGGAGGAGCTATAATCCTTATAACTGCTATCCGTATCAGCCCATTAAAGAAAAAAAGTGAATACCTCATAAGTTCCTTTTATAGACTGTGACTTGTTTCTGTATGGTAAATAATGTTTTTTATAATGATCTACTAAACCATTCCAAATGACTTAGAGTTGTTGTACATGCATATATCTATCTGTGATTACTTAATCTATTACTGTTTCTAGAGAAAAATGCTTTAAGTGTTGCCTAGTTACAACTCACTTGGCTTGCTTACTTCCTTTTAAAATGGGGAATGTTCTAGGGAAGGTGAAGATGCAGGATGGTTTTTAACCCCTATGTGTTGTTTATTTATTAGACATGCCATGAGGTCATTATATTAAAACTGCCATGAAATTCCTGACAGTCCTTAGATTTGTATTTGGAGAAATTTTGGAGTGATAAAAATACAGGTTATGTGTGTGGATGTGGGGTGTGGGTGGATGGGATTCAAACAAAAAGGTAATGTGAATGTAGCAAGACAGCCTTATCCATAGTGGGTAAAAACCAAATCTGCTCTGCAACCTGACCCTATTTCAGAGTTTCCTCCTAGCTCCTTTTCCCTACTGTTACTCTCCCAGTCCTTGCTCCTACCTTCCTTGTCTAACCCACTTGATTGAATTACCATTTAGAATGTCCTTCTCCTCCAACCTCAACCACTATGGCATGACTCATGTAGCTAGTGTCAGTGATGTACTATTGGACAACTCATTCACTCCACCATGTCAGCGGATGGGCGGAATGGTCTCTTTTCGGACTTTTGAAGATTTTGTCAGGTAAGACACTGTGGAACTGTGTCTGTACAAGGGGAGCAATGGGTGTCTGTGTTTTGGGGTCTCAGATTTCTGCCAAATGAATAAAGGTGCCCAGAAGAGCCATGAGGCAGCTAAGGAGATGTAGCCCTTGCTGTATATGCCCTCGGAGAGGTATATGTCCTTCCATTTCTACCTCTCATTCAGACTCTGCAAGCCTCTAGTTGTTATATGAGCCTGGTCAGAAAAAAAGAAACAAACAAAAACCATCTTTTCCTTAGGAGCTAACAGAAGAAGCTGTCTGCTCTGTGATGAGTGAAATGTCAGGAGAAATTAAACACAACACTAGAGTGAGCCCCACCAGAGACGATACATCTTTTGATTAAATGCATTCAGCATCTATCTCTTGATGTATACTGATGCATTACCCTAGGGGGAGGGGTAATTACATTGGTCTGTCACTGTTCCAGTCCCAGGCTCTTTCTGTTACTTTAAGACTGATGATGACAGCAGTGCTCATATCTTACATATGAAAAAAGCAAAACAAAAAAGCTTTAGATCATTCTTTTTTAAAAAGAAAAATATATATGGTTTATTAAAGTTGAAACAATCCATCCTCCTAATTTCTGCCACTTGGTGAAATTTTGCATATGACCTCTAGCCACTGGTGATTCCATCCAGTTGACTGTTGAGCACAGGGTAGGGTAGATTATTCTTTTAGACTGAACTGGCAGTGGCAGCATTCGTTTTCTGCCACTTGGATTTTCATGGTGGGTGTTTTTCTCTGGTATTTTTCAGGATCTTTGATGAAGTGATGGGCTGCTTCTGTGATTCCCCACCCCAAAGCCCCACATTCCCTGAGGCAGGTCACACATCTCTATACGATGAAGACAAGGTATACTGTCCCCTTTGGGAGACTGCTTTGCTCCTTCAGATATACAACTTGTACTACGTATATACTATTTTTCTGACTTTGGAACATCATCTTTTTACCCTACTTTATATTACTTAATTTTATATGCCTCATCCAAGTATTTTTGGAAACTGATAGACTATAAATTCTAATATTGAAAAACAACAACAACCACATATTAATCCTGGAATCAGTAGTGTGGAATAGGCTTGGCTATATCCATTGTAGCTGCCTCTGGGTCTCTGAATGTTGTTTCAAAGACTTCATCTTTGGTTGTTTCAATTTGTACATAGTGATGGCTTGTATATTTGCACAGTGGACCTATTATAGTCTTCAGGAAATGGTAGACTTTAGATAGCACGAACATTCTGTTTAAAACTTTGTCCTTTTATTAAATCCCTTTTTTTTCATTTCTCAGTAAACAAATTGTTGTGGGTTTTTTTTTCCTACCAGGGTATTTTTCTATGGTGTGACACTTCCACTGTGTGATAAATAATTAGGAAATATATTATGTGGGAATGTGTTCAGATGGCTCTTTCACTCATTTCTCTTCTGTGAAGAGATGTGGCAATTGGTATCATTCCCATTTTATTGGTGAAAAAGTTGAGACAGTGGTCTTCAAGTTCATGTCAAGTCAAGGTTTGGGGCTACCTCTGGCTAATGCTTTTGCTGCCTTATCTTTTAAAAATTGGATATTTTGTTTTATTTAATCTCCATTATGGAAATTAGGTAGTGGTTTCACTTACTTTGCTTATGTGTACTAGTGGGCAAATCAAAATATCCTGTGGAGCATGTCTTTTTTTCAGGTATTCTGCCAAGTACTGTAACTTTTATTTGCCTCTGTATTAGCCAGCCTCCTAATTTCTTTGTCTTGTGTTCTTGGGTTACAGGTCCCCAGGGATGAACCTATTCACATTCTGAATGTGGCTATCAAGACTGACTGTGATATTGAGGATGACAGGCTGGCAGCGATGTTCAGAGAGTTTACCCAGCAAAATGTAAGCCCTCAGCTGGGTGGAAATGTGATGGCTCTTTTCCTGCTGACTGTGCATCATTCCCATATTTGTATCAGTTGCTACTTGTAAAGGTCTATCACTGATGATGGCTGTGTCCTTCACATAGTTCTGCCTGTAGGGGTAAAATTCCAAAGTGATTTAATAGTGTATAATGAATATCTTTTTATGTCAAGAAATATAGACCTCAAATATTTCAAATGTTTTAAGGAAGGGAAATGTGGTCCTAAATCTTTCTCAGAGCTCCAGTCCAGAAACTTTCAGTCACCTACTGAATATTTTTTTTTGGTGGCTTACTTCCTTCCATATGTCTAGGTCCACCCTCCCTAACCCTCCCTTAAAAGCATCAGTTATACTTCCATTCTCCTTTTCAATTTTGTGTAACTTGTATATCTCACATTGACATCAAACTCCATAGTTTAAACCTAACTTTCCATCATTTTCCTTTACCTCTTCTGATCCCACCCCCTCCACCCATACCTCCCTCTCCAAAACAAAACAAAAAACCCAAGTAACCAGACCCTTTGCCCCCAGTCCTTCAGAAATTATTGACATCCTCTTTTTCCTTGCCATTGCATGATGCTACTCCTCTACCACAATCTATGTGTGTTTATTTGTATCTGGTCAGTCACCAAGGTCTGTTAGTTATTTCTTTTCTTTTAAAAAAAACTTTTTTTTTATTTTAGAGAGAGAGGAAGGGAGAGGGAGAGAGAGATAGAAACATCGATGAGAGAGAACATCGATTGGCCACCTCCTGCATGCCCCCCACTGGGGATCGGGCCTGCAACCTGGACATGTGCCCCAAACGGGAATCGAACCAGTGACCTCTTAGTGCTTGGGTCAGTGCTCAACCGCTGAGCCACAGTAGCCAGGATGTTAGTTTTTTCTTTATAGTGTCTCTTTCCCTCCCTTTCTTTTCAGTTTTTTAATTTCCTCTATCTCTCTTGTTTAAAACCTTACTCACCTCAAAAAACAACAAAAAAAAAAACCTTACTTACCTCACACCTGAGACACTATAACAGGTTTACTTGTGATCTACCTATCTTCCTTCACTCGCCCACTCCAGATAGTTTCCATTCTGTTCACCACCACAAAATGAAATGTCCAAAATGCCCTTTTACCAAGTTATTCTCCCATTCAGCAATGATTCTCTTACCTCTAGGATGTCTCCTTAACTTTATATTTAACATCAGCCTATTGACGAAGGCTAACAATCTAGCCTTCACTGTTCTGTGAAAATACCTAAGTCTTTGTGTCTCATCTCTTCTGCCTCCCCTCACCTGGAATGTTTCTTTCTCTTTTTCCAAATCCTGCTTGTTTTAAAGACTGTTTCAAGTTTCACCTCTTCTGTGAGTACTTCTCTGAGTAGCCCTAACTAAAATGTATTTTTTCTCCCTTGAATTTTTAATTGGTCAGCATACATTTATTAGCAATAGTAATACTTTTTATTTATAAAAAAATTCCATGTACAGTTTTTTATTTGTACCTTGCCACAATCTCATGGAGTTAGATTAGTTAGAATTATTCCAATTGTGCACATGGGTGAAAAGTTCAAGGTTAGAGAGATTAATTATGGCCCCTTGATCACCAATTGGTAGATGATAGAGCAAAAATTAACATTTAAGGGTTTGATTCCACCTCTAGGGGTCACAGATCTAGGTGCTTTAGTAAATAATACATTTTTTTTTTTTTTTTTTTTAGCTCTGAAGATGCTTATAGTCAAGTTGGAGGGACTGGATAGGCACACCCAAAATGATTGTCTACATAACAGTTAAATTTCATTGCAATATATTATAAATGCCAAATGGTCCTCTTCGACTGTCCTAAAGACAAGATCTATGTGTTTTCTTTGAATGGGAAGCAGCTAGCTATCGTGTTTGTTGTAAAGAAATAACTGAATAGATTTTTTTAAACTTAATTTAGCAGTATAAACAATTAGTGCCATAGGCATTCATATCATGTAATGCTAATGGTAGACACCTGGGGAAAAGATGGTAACTTTGTGCTTAACATGAGTCTTAGCATTTATTCCATGTTACTCTGGGATTATAGTGGCCAACCTGAAGAAAGGCACTTACAGAGAAGTCAAAATAGGGGACATGCCTGGGAATTTTTCCTTAGAAGAGAAATTTACCTTTCTTTTTGCCCTTGTCTTGTGACCACATAAAATTAACCTGAGACCAGGGACCAAAGTAACCTTAGCTGGAAGAGTCCTAATGTTGTGCATGGCTGCTGGTGTTGCTTTTTGCTGAAATGATCTGAAATTTTCTTTCCAGGTTTTGAGGCACTAATTGCCCTTATTTGATTCTTTTGACCTCTACTGTAGGCTTTTTATCACCCTCAGATCTTAGTGCTGTATGTCATCGCATATTGATTTAAAGAGGCAGTTTCTTCATCTTCACTACATAAATATATAACATTAATTGGCAATAAGAAATTACCTTTTTTCTCTACTGGACTTGTAGAATGAGGCACAGAGAAATCCACTGCTGTTGCCTGTGGCTATGCAGAAGGCTAAGGGTAGACTGTTCTAACATTCTAAGCCTAGAGAAGCTGTTAATTATATCAGGTTCTGTGCTTATCCAGAAATATTTGGCATTTCCACCTCCTTGTTTTGAAAAGAGTGTAAAAATAAAAAGAAGGAAAAGCAATTATAAAAAAACACTGAAATGATAACTAGTTTTGTTTTTCACTTCATGATCATGTTCCTAGCAGTTTAGAAAAAAGTTTCTTTTTTTTAAAGCACACATTAAACTATCAAATAGGTTGATCCAAATTGTCCAAATAATCTTCTAGTCCCAGCATGTCTTTTTTTCTCTCATAGAAATTAGGATCATATATTTGTAAATGACTTGTGGAGGAGATTGAAGCAGTCAGTGTAAATGGAGTTTCTCCAGGTGCTGACGCCTAATCGCTGGGTAATAGCTGTGGACTTGCTGTGAGACCTGCATTATTACAATGTAATCAGAATCCTGTTGCTCTGCTGTTATTGTCAGCCACTTGTGGAATTTTAAAAGCAATAACAATTTTGACTTTAAATCATGGCATTATTAAAGTTATTTTCTTCCCTTGCCTGAACATAGTTATTGATGCTTGTCTTTGAAGGACTTGGCTGTGGTGGAATTTTTTGTTAGTGGTGTCAGAAGAAATGTTTCTGTTCCTTGGCACACTGAGAGATTGAGAACCATCACCAACCCACCCATCCCCTCCTTCCCTCCCTCCCTCCTTTCCTCCATTTTTTCCTCTCTCCCCTCCTTCCTTTTCTTATTATAGTATCAATACTTGGTTATTTACAATAACGGGTATGATGCCAGTATAGATCATTTTTAAATGTGATTAAACCAAAATTTATTTATATTTGACCAGGGAATTTATTATTAGGAAATGTATTTTTTCCATTATATTTTGCTTACATTGTTAATTAATTTATTACTAAGCAAATATAGCACAAATTGTTCTCCAGTAGGAGGAAATGGCCTGGGAATGTGCTTATTTATAAGGGGATGCCAGTTTGGATTTTTAAAATATATAGTATCATGAAAGTCAAGAATTGGTTTATGAATATATCTCTTGGCTAGAGTTACAGCAAGGAATGTGATAAAACTAAAGTCTGGATGTAGATTGTGAAAGTCCACATATTTTTTCTATTTGTGTTACTACTCATATATTTTCCCAGCTCATTCAACTGGTGAGATTGCTTTTCTACTTGTTGCCAAGTAGCCTCTCTTTATTAGAGCCCTTTAAGATCATGCTGTTTACTTAGCTCATTCAACTATTTCTTTTTCTCTGCCTTTTTTTTTTTTTTTTTCTTTCTTGATTTTGAGAGAGAGAGGAAGGGAAAGGGAGAGAGAGAAAGAAACATCGATGAGAGAGAAAGAAACATCGATGAGAGAGAACATCGATTGGCCACCTCCTGCATGCCCCCCACTGGGGAATTGGCCCACAACCTGGGCATGTGCCCTGACCGGGAATGGAACCGGAGTCCTCTTGGTGCATGGGTCGATGTTCAACCACTGAGCCGCATGGCTGGGCTGTCTCTGCCTTTTGAGATAAATGAGCAGTACAAGATAGAAGAAAGCTGAGATCCAAAGGCCCAAGACTCATATAAGAGACTGTCTTGAAACGACTGGTCTCTTTTGCCATCTAATACACTGCTCACCTATGCCAAGTGGAAATATGAGTAGTCACTAAATTTGAAAATCAATTAAACATTGCTTTTAGCAATTTTTAAAGAGAGTCTTTTAAAAAATACCTTCATGCCCGGCCTGTGTGGCTCAGTGGTTGAGCATCAACACATGCATCAAGAGGCCACCAGTTTGATTCCCAGTGAAGGCACGTGCCCAGGTTGTGGGCCCCAATCCCCAGTGTGGGGCATACAGGAGACGGCCAGTCAATGTTCTCTCTCATCAATGTTTCTATCTCTCTCTCCCTCTCCCTTCCTCTCTCTCTCTAAAAGCAATAAAGAAAAAAATTACAAAATAAAAATGAAAAATACCTTCATGTGAAGTAGGGAGGGCATGTTTTAAAAGAAATGGAAAGGATCGTCCGGCTGGTGTGGCTAAGTGGTTGGGTGTTGACTCATGCACCAACAGGTCGCCAGTTCCATTACCGGTCAGGACACATACCCAGGTTGTGGCCCAATCCCCAGTGGGGGACATGCAGGAGGCGACCAATCGATGATCTCATCGATGTTTCTCTCTCTCTCTCTCTCTCTCTCTCTCTCTCTCTCTCTCTCTCTCTCACTTCCTCTCTCTCTAAAATCAATAAAGGAAAAAAATTTTTTTTTAATAAATGAAAGTATCAATATTTGTTAGGTTGAATTCTAGCAATGCTGTATATGATGGTAGGTGCTATCTGTAACCTAAACCAACAGTTTAGGACCTGAATGTTTCGTTTTATGAAAATTTCTTCTTTTCCTTCTGACCTGAATGACCTGATTTCATTTAGCTTCTGTAGCTTCTGTTTTAGTTTTAATCTTCACATTTGAACATGCTCACCAATGTGATTTCTATAAGCAGAAATTCTGTTAAGCTCTACCTTGATGTGAATCAGACCTTAGAGAATTTAGGTGACTTCATATGCCCCCTTTTCTCTCAGTTTTTGTTCAGATCAATATAAAACCTATCCCATAAGACTTAGTCCCGGGAACTGATTGAGATTTGTTTATTTGTAAGTTTGAAGGTTAAACCAAAATATAAATAGATAACCAAAAAGGGTGCTTAGCCCAATTAGAGCCTGAATGGGGCAAGATTTAGGATGAATGGAAATCTTATCTGTCTTCTGTTTTGCATGTCTCTTGTTAGAAAGCTACTCTGGTTGAGCATGGAATCCGCCGCCTTACTTTCCTGGTTGCACAAAAGGTATTGGCAATATATGAATCATACCTCTCTTAACATTTTTAATGCTGCTGCTAGAATTTTTAAAAATAAAAACAAATGGAATTATAATTATACACTTATTTGTAGAATTTAGGTGGAGAGATAACTTTTCTATAAGTTTAAGACAAACATTAATTCATCACCTTTTGCTCAATTTGGTTTTAAATTTATTATTTCTTTCCTTTCTGTCTTTCATTTGAAAGGATTTCAGGAAACAAATCAGCTATGAGGTGGATCAGAGATTTCATGTAAGTAAAAGGAATAATAATGAAATAGTATATACTGTTTTATCCATTTGCCACTGATTATTTAAACATAGAATATGTGTGAGTTATTTAGAAGGGCTGGCCTGATGTTTGGTCCCTCTTCTCTTAGAAAGTATTATAATGACTATTCCATTTTTCTATATAGTATTTTTTTTTCATTTTTTACCCTATAACATTTCAGTATATCTCTGAGAAATAATTAAGAATGAGCATATGCATTTATCTGGATGAATAAGGTAGAAGCAGGAACCAATAGTAATTTCTTCTATTCACATAGTGAATCAGTAATCAAGAACTACCAATTACACTTTGGGGTCTTGGCTTTTACCAAAGATGGATTCAAGTTCTATTATTGAGAATTCTCAATTCTGATAAACAATCATTTGTTATTAAAATACCTTGCCCTGGCCAGTTTGGCTCAGTGGTTAGAGCGTCGGCCTGCGGTCCAGAGAGACCCGGGTTCGGTTCCCGCTAAGGGCGTGTACTTCGGTTGCAGTTTGTCCCCGGCCCTGGTTGGTCGTGCGGGTGGCAGCCGCTCGATGTGTCCCTTTCACGTCGATGTTTCTCTCTCTCTCTCTCCCTCTCTCTCCCTCCCATTCTATCTGGACAAAAAATGAAAAAATGTGCTCAGGTGAGGATTAAAAAAATAAAATAAAAAAATAAAATAAAATACCTTAAAAGAACCAAAGTTGGTACTTTTGTCTTATGTTAATTTTAGGAGCAGAAAATAAATAAAAATTGAGCATTAAGTTGTTTGTTCTCCCATTTAACTGGATTAACTATTAATACTTGTGAGATTAAAAATTTTTTTGAAAAGATAAGTTAATAGCCTGATATCTAAACTATAGTATACCCATATGATCATACCCAATATGATGATAGCACTAAGGCCAAAAATCTAGTTTGCAATCAAGATGTCATTCTCTAAAATGACTGATTGTAGTCATAATATTTCTTTATAAGTTGATTGTAATGTAGCTAAGATTCCAGAGGATTATTAGGAAGTCTTAATTTTCCTGATTTTGTTTTATTTTAGCAATTAAGATAATTAAGTTAGTTTTCAAGCCCAATTCATTTGCAATAATGAAGATAACATTTGGGATTCTGGAAAGGACTTTTTCTTTTTTTAACATTTTATTTTATTTTTTTTATCCTCACCCGAGGAGATTTTTGCATTTATCTTCAGATAGAGCAGGAGAGAGAGAGGGAGGAAGAGAGAAACATCAATGTGAGAGAGACACATCGAGTGGTTGCCACCCACACAACCCCAACCGGGGGCGGGGACAAACTGCAATGGAGGTATGTGCCCTTGACTGGAATCAAACCCATGACTCATTGGTCTGAGGGCCGACGGCTCTAACCACTGAGAAAAACTGGCCAGGGTTGTTGTCCTTTTTTTATTTAACAATTTAAGAGAAAAGATGTCAATGCCCCTGACTAAATAGTCAGGTATTGCATGTTTTAAAAATTCTTGCAGCATACCGGTTGAAAATCGCTGGTCTAGTCTATAGAGAAATAAGAGATCCTACCCTGCCAACTAAAGAGCTAAGATTTTCTGAAATGCTTTAGGAAATGTTGTGGACTGCACAACTCTCCTGTGTTATTGATGTCAGGAAACCAAGCAGAGTGCAGATATATATCAATCAATAGCTTTAGATAGGAAACTGGAGGCAGAGAAGAAGTATGAGGAGTTTAAAGAGAACCCTGGGGCTTTAGGAAGAGAAATCCAGAGCTTAGAGAATAAAATTGATACTTGAGGATAGAATATGAGAGCCCATGAATAAATACTATGGCTAGTGGATGCTGATCAGAGCTAAGGTAGACATACCAGAGCCAGGCCCTTGATTTGGGAAGAGTATTGGGCTGGGTTCTTAAGCATTAATGTAATTTATCTTTTTTCACTGACTTTGGAATACTATATTTTTTCTGGGGAATAATGTTGAATTTGTAAAACTGTTTTCCTTTATCCTAATAGTTCAGATGGAGTCTTCATGTCTATAGCACATGAACTGGTTTCCCATAATAAACACTCTACAATAAATTAAAAACTCTCTACTAAAATTTTTTAAAAGCTAAAACAATTCATTCTCATGGGCATTTAAACAAACAAAAAAACTCTGTCTTACCTCTAAATCTATGTCATGTCCTAGAGTATATCTACAGTTTTAAAACATTATTTTTCTCCCTGTTATTCTAATATTTCTGAATTTAGGTTTAATAGGGACATGTATAGGCAAAATCTGCTAGGAAATGAGCCCAGCAGTGGGTCTTTCCTAGGAATTATGGTCTAGTTCCTATTTATAGTGACATCAAGTGGAAAATCAGTTATATTATCAAGTGACATGATTTGTCATGAGTGTAGGAAAGGTTGCTTTAAGGACTTAGAAAAATTAAGGTTTAGGTGTAAACTGGATTTTCTTTGAAGACTTGAATGGCAGAGGAGTTGGATAATTTTTATGTTAGGCTCCTTAGAAATGATTAGTGGTTACACAGGGGTCAAGGGCAACTATTACTGAATTCCTATCTAGGGTCTACAGTAGCCAGGCCACCTTGGCAGGAGCTGTACAAATCTGGGGCTCACCTCCTTGGTGTAGCTGTAAGTTCCTCTGCTGGTGGTAGCTTGTCATTCATGAAGGATGCTTAGCCTCTGTCATGTCATCAGATGTGTGTTTGCCGCATAGTTAGTGTAGTGTGAAAAAGAGGAAGCTTTCTGTGAGTGTTAGAGATGAATCCTTTGATCTCTCTGGCTTCTTGGTAATCCACTGTGATGTATGCAGTCTCCCCTGTTCTACACTGTGAATCCCTATATTATTGAACAGAAGAGAGAATGCGTACATGAAGAGGCAAAGAGAGGAGGAAAGTTACCAAGTTTTGTTCAAGAACAACGTTGGCCCTGACCAGTTTGGCTCAGTGGTTAGAGCATTGGCCTGCAGACCAATGAGTCGCGGGTTCAATTCCCATCAAGGGCACGTACCTCGGTTGTGGTTTGTCCCTGGCCCTGGTCGGGGTCATGTGAGAGGCAGCCAGTCGATGAGTCTCTCTCACATGGATGTTTCTATCTCTCTCTCTCTCCCTTCCTCTCTTTCTAAAATCAATAAAAAAAAATATTTATTTATTTATTTATTTATTTATTTATTTATTTCCTCACCTGAGGATATTTTTCTACTTATTATCAGATAGAGTGAGAGAGAGAGAAAGAAACAGAGAGAAACATTGATGTGATAGAGCCACATCAACTGGTTGCCTCCTGCACGACCTGACTAGGGCCGGGGACGAACCCTTGACCAGAACTGAACCCACCACTCATCGGTCCCCGGGCCGATGCTCTAACCGCTGAGCCAAACCGGTCAGGGCTAAAGAAAAATATTTAATAAAACCCCAACAACATTGACTAGTGTGGAATGAATCAGCTGTACTGTTACATAGTTGTCTCTCCGACTTTCAGAACCAGAACAAGGCAAATGATGGCCAGAGTAGAGGTTCCTAGAGAGTGGGTATATTGTTAGATGTTTATTTATTTTATTTATTTTTATTTATTTATTTATTTTTTTATCCTCACCCGAGGACATTTTTTCATTTTTTGTTCAGATAGAGTGGGAGGGAGAGAGAGGAAGAGAGAGAGAGAGAGAGAAACAACGATGTGAAAGTGACACATCGAGTGGCTGCCACTCGCACGACCAACCAGGGCCGGGGACAAACTGCAACCAAAGTACATGCCCTTAGCGGGAATCGAACCCGGGTCTCTCTGGACCGCAGGCCGACACTCTAACCGCTGAGCCAAACCGGCCAGGGCTTGTTAGGTGTTTATAAAGATGCCAGTGAAAGCTATAAGCATTTCCAAAACTTTGTTGTTTAATCTCCACAGTCCCACTGGAATGCCTGCTGCTACCTTAGTCTCTTGACTCTACATGGAACCTTTTCTGAGCTGGCAGTATTTATCAGCATAAATACTTGGTGTCCAGTCTGTTTCCAGAATCATCTAATTAAATCAAGTACCTATAATGGGATTTGAATAACTGCTTAACATTAATATATAAACAGAAAGTTTGATGAAAAACGAGCCTATTCTCATAAATATATTGTTATTAAAAAACATATTGAGGCCTTGAAAATGAAAGAACAGGCTTTGATTTCTGCAGCTATGAAAGCTGCAGTTCTCTAGTTTCATGTGGTACTAAGTGTCTGTTAGTTTCATTCACATTTCAGATTCCAAAAAGTGGAGCAGAAGGTGCTATTTAATTGGAATACAAGTATAATACTTTCTGAAGTTTTCATTTTTTTCCCCAGCCAAGTGTTTTTTAAGGAAACTAAAATGTACATTTTCAGAGTTTATTCTTGTCCTTTGCCACCTAAGCAAAAGCATTAGGTCCAAAAACTGTGATGAGATTCTAAATCAGTGTTGCATCTGTTAAGTTTCCTTTTGATTCTTGTTTGTAAGATTTCATGAGAGTTTAAAAATTCTGCTATAAATCACCTAGGAGATAGTTGTACTTTTACTGATTTTATATGAATGACTCCCACTTTAAAATTAAATGCTTTGGAAGGAAGAGCCTACTATTGAAAACGGTTATCATGGTTAGTAGTTCATTTCTTTAAAAAAAAACAAAACTGATACGTCAACTGTAATTCAATAAAGCTGAAAAAAATTGGTAGTTTTGTTTGCTAGTGGATCAACTATTAGTTTTCAGAAGGTTTGGTTTGGGTTTTTGTTTTAATTACAGTCTATATAATTAGTTCTCAGCATGTTGAAGTAAAAGAGAATTGCACCAGCAAGCTTTCAATTTCTTCATCTCATTAGGTTTTTAACACGATTATTAGTATCATAATCAGCTATGATGTTTTCTGTTGCAGGTTTTCACATTCTCTGATTTGCAGGGTGTCTTGATTGGCTAATTTAGGCAAATTATTTTGATTGTCTTGATGATGGTTGGCTGATTAGAACACAGCAGGGGTATAATTTCTTCCTGAGAAATGTTGCATTCTTTTGTTTTTTGGTACAAGAACACTAAGAGGGTTTTTCTTTGTGTACATTCAATTATGATATTTGCCCATAACACTAGTAGAATGCCTGGAAAGCAATTACATTAGTGATAGAATAAGCATGAATGCAGTTAGTGGAAAAATTGGCAATATGAAGATGAGGTAGGATAAAGGAATTTACTAAAACTTATAGGATCAGACTTTTGGGTTTCTTCTTTTCTGTGTTTCTGTGATTTTTTTTGAGTGCCAAAAGAGGTGACTTTCTATAAAAGCCCTCTCAGACTTGGAGAATTGCTCATTAATCCTGCTTTCCCATTGCACAGTTCTTATCATCTCCTGTTCTGAATGCTTCATGTTTAAATTGAGAATTTTGCTGCAGAGCTAAAAATTTACTAAAAAGTTTAAAAGGTTTTCTGATAATCATCTCATAACACCTTTTCTTAGCTAACTTTAATGAAAGTGGTTTTTCTGATTGGTGGTCTATTTCTACCTCTGCCAGCAATTAGTCTCTTTCATTATTTGTAGTAAAGACATTTTTATTCAAATTGTTTGCTTTTCATGCCTTTCACTTACTACAAATTGTCTTAACTGGTTTAAGTGGTGAAGAAAGTGGCTTTTTTGGTTACTATTGTTACGTTTTTGAAGGAAAATGATAGTGGTCCTACAGTTGTACACACTTGAATAAATGATGTGCTAAATAAATATTTAAATTAATTAATAGTTAAGGCAGAACAGAAGAGTATGTGCTTAAAAGACTATATTTTCACTTTCCTTGACTTTTCTTTCAGAAAGTTTCATGAAAGGATTTTGTTGCCCTTCCTTTTATTGACTTGTGTTACCATAGCTAATACTCTGAAAGCCATATTTCTCAAGAATGAAACAAAAAGGAGACTATAAAGCCCTGAGCATGAAACCTACTGACAACACAGATGAACATCTTCCTGCCTAACCTTGAAGTCATCCCCATGTTCTTTATCATCATTCAGGGGAATTAGGGAATTATTTAGAATGAAAACACTATCAGTAAGATCAGTGCTGTGTAAAGTCTACTCTCAAAGGCTTTTAAGGATCCAATCCTGAGCAAGGGGTTTCCTGGTCTTGCTAAACAAGCTCCAAGAAGCCTGCTAAATGCAGTTTTACAGTTAATATGCAAGGACAATGTAAGAGGATTTATTAACTGTGCAAGCTATAGTTAAGGTGAGAATGAGGTGTAATATCTGTGGAAAGTATTCAAGAAGGTCTCAGTAAATTAATGAACCACAAGTTTTCAGCGTGAGTTTTACTTTTATTTTTTTAAATCTTAATTTCTGTTTGTTGTCTCATCAAAGAGAAGTCCTCTGAGGAATCTGGATTATAACAACAATAGAAAGGTAATGCCCTACACTTGAGAAGTAGAGTGGTAGAGATGAAAGAGCATGAGAGACCCAAGTTCATATTCTAGGTTTCTGATCCTGGGCATATCACTTGGTCATGGCTTCCTCAGCTGTAAAATCAGATACTTACCTGAAGAGGTTATTGAGCACATTTGAGGGGACAACACATGAGAGTGCTTGCCACCTAGAAGGCTTTTATTTCAGTTCAGGTTTCCTTCATGTTTCTTTCAGCTCATTGAGGGACATTTATGCAGCTAGTCCTGGTCTCTCTGCCTTGTACCAATGAGTGTTTGATTATATTGCACTCATAATGAAGAAGATGTCTAATGAAACCTCCTATAGAGGCAATGACTTGATTCCAACCCCGCCAGTAGAGCTTCCCATCCGAGAAGCAGGGGTATTTGGTGTTAATAAGTTAAATTTCAGAAACTAATGGACTCTGCTAATTGAATTCATCTTTGTTAATTAATAAGGTTCTAGTAAATTGGTTGCTTTCTTTTGTAATGCCCTGCAAAAGAGCAGTAAGACCAAATGATTCCAAGTTCACTGGTTCTACCCCATTCTTTCCTATACATATAGTGGTAGTGACCAAAGTAACATCTTGTACTTTTCTTTGTCTTGAAACATTATTGTTTAAACCCTTAAAATTATTGACTTAAGCGTGAATGAGGAAGACACTCAGATTGGGGATTCTGTGCTTTCTGACTAGTTTACATTTTAAGACTTTCTTAAGGGGAAGCTTGGGAAATCAGTCCAGTAAACTACTATTGCAGTGCTGAAGCTTAAGGGTATATTGGTTTTATTTGTCAGGTTTTGCCAAGAGCAACACCCAGGAAGATTTTTTTTTTCACTTGGGAGATGAAAAAATACTAATTTTTTTCCTCCTAGAAGAGGGTAGCTATTGAAGTTAGGTTAATAGTATGGTGATTCTCAAATTTGGAAGTAGGGTCAAAGTGATGGTTACCCAGGGGATCATTCACGTTACTCAGGCTAAGCTTTCAGTAAGGAGCATGTTTTCTAGGAGACTGTCTTCTAGATGCTTGGGTACTTCTGTACTGTGTGTTGATCCCCAAAGAGTCATATCTATGAAGAACTGATACATTTTCCCCTTCTTTTAATACAGAGAGAATTCCCTAAATTTTTCACGTTCCGAGCGAGGGACAAGGTAAGAACTGATTTCCTCCCTCTCTCTCTCTCTCTCTCTCTTTTTAAAAATGTTTGTTTATTTTTTCTTACAAGCCCATATTTTTGCCATTTTTCTTTCTCTAATTGAATTTGTGCTTCCTTTCGCCTTACATGTGTCTAGAATGAAAGAAGACTCCTTTCTGAAAGAGTTTGATTTAGGAAACAATCTAATGTAATGACCTACCCAAAGAAAGCAATAACTTTCAGAATCATCCTTATACTTTAGGATGATCTTAATGATGTGATACTTACATATTGTTATACTTAGTAAGGTTATTCTCATCACCTACAGATAGTGCGTTTATATTCAGGTCTTGTTTATGTGCATTAGTTTTTGAAATACAAAATTTCAGACCATGTTGGTTTCTTCCTGTTACAATTCACTCAATTGACATGTACTCTGGAAAACAATTTAGTTTCAGCAAAAATACAGAAAATGTAAATACAACTCCTAAAAGATTTTATATATATATATATTATATATATATGTATATATATATATGGATATAGTATGTTCCAAAGCCAAGTACCTCTATTTTTAAAAATTATATGATGTTTATTTGTTGAGTATTTACTGTGTCCTTTGTGCTGTGCCAGAAATGATAAGAGTATAAGACATGGGTTTTGCTCATGAGCATTTTAGACTAGTTGGGTAAACCCAAAACACTAGTATGTAAAGTAGTTGTTAATGTGAAACAATTTGTAGTTAATTGTAAAAAATGAATTATAATGATATTAAATGCTGTAGGAGTTCTGAGGGAATTGATGTTTTTTGTTTGTATTTAATGGAGAGCATCACCACTTGTAAAAGCGTAAGTGATGAAAGCTTGAGAAGTTAAATAGGTTTTTTAGTGCCTAATCTTATGTAAGCTATAGCGTTCTTCTTGTAAGCTCATTTTTGTTGTTCATTATCAAATGATAGCTTATGCTTTTACTTTTAAGCATCTCTTTTACATACACATTCATAATATAATTTTGTAACTGCCTCTGGTGGGCTGTTTTTCCCTCCAATTGTTGTGCTCAGTTTGAAGAGGATCGTATTTATCGTCATTTGGAGCCTGCCCTCGCCTTCCAGTTAGAGCTGAACCGGATGAGAAATTTTGATCTTACTGCCATTCCATGTGCTAATCACAAGATGCACTTGTATCTTGGGGCAGCCAAAGTGGAAGTGGGCACAGAAGTGACAGACTATAGGTTCTTTGTCCGTGCAATCATCAGACATTCTGACCTGGTCACCAAGGTGGGTGCTGTACTCTAATGGGAAGTTATCCCTGAGGGAAGGAACAGAGGAACAGTCATGGTTCAAAATTAGGTTTTCATTTTTTTATATCAAAGCTCTTGTTCATCTCACTTTCTAATAACTAGCAGAAGTCTGAGAGTCATTTCTTTCACAGAAGTAAATATTCCATATAATAAAAGGCTTTTCCCCCCTTTTATTTGAATTTTCTTGGTAATGAAAGCATGATAGCACTCAACTGAGAAAAGGAAAAGCATGCTAACAGAAAAGTCACAGGGAGAGTTAGGTGATGATAGAGGGTAAGGAGAAAAGTTAGAAGTGACTCCATTGTAGACCTCTCTAGAGGTAGAGTGGTTTCTGTACATAGCAAGGTGCTTCCTGGTGTGTTAGTTATTACTACATCCCATAGTCATAACCTTTCTGCAACTTTTCCTTCCTAAACAGATTTTTTTTTCTAGATTGCTCTGTTTGGCATATGTGAGCTATAACCCTACTGGGGTTCCAGCTCTGGGGATGCCCAGCATCTCCACCAATTAGAAGGAAATGATAGACTAAGAGGCAGGAGGAAAGGCTACAGGGATTCTTAATTTGACCCTGCCTGCCCCTGCTGCCTGTGGTTATTAGGCTGACTATTGAGAAAAGTGAATAGTACCTGTAGTAGATGCCTTCTGATTCATGACATCCACTGCTTATGTAATTACAATAGCCATTTCTTTATTGCCTCTTTTAAAACACATTGATGTTGATGGTGATTTCTTCCTGCATAGGAAGCTTCTTTTGAATATCTACAAAATGAGGGGGAGCGGCTGCTCCTGGAAGCCATGGATGAGTTGGAAGTCGCTTTTAATAATACAAATGTTCGTACTGACTGCAATCACATCTTCCTCAACTTTGTGCCTACAGTCATCATGGACCCATCAAAGGTACATTTCTCCTTAGCTTCTCTCCCAGGACTAACAGATGCAAGCAGGGAGATTCATTCATATTTATTCGCACTTGGACCTGGAAACAGGTACTCTTGGTCAGCTAATTGAGCCCTTGATCTTTAAAGTTTGCAGAATGCTTATAAGACTGGGTTTCTGGGATGGTGTTAGAAATTTGCTATAGCCATGAAAAGCAGACCTCAAAACTGAAGGTGGTATAATTTATCTTGCTGGTCATTTATAAGCAGTACAAAAACATAAAACCTCTTTCTCTTCCTCTTATAGTTCCTGTATGATGATATTTGCCATGACAGTGGTCCTATCTTATATAATTCCATAGGATTTCTCATCTAGAATATTAACTTGCTATTATTGGGCATTTTGGCAAAATTACTACCTCTTTGTACTAAATGTTACTTACCTGGTGGCCTTAGGAATGTAATGTACCTTCCCAATGTGTCTAACCTGTTTTCCTTAGTATTTTTCCACAGGGAGAGAATTTGGCTAATAAGGAATTTCACATGTATTATGTTTGTTTCTTCCCTGAGGCTCTGTTCTAAAATGCATTCCATATAATTTAAGGAAGAAAAACAAAGTGATTCTATTCTTGACCTTTTATCCCACAGATAGGCTGCTCTCTGTTCCTGCTCCCTCTAACCTTTTTCTTTCATACTGTGGAATTTGAATAGGAGAACCAATATATAACCCTTTCTCAAGATCAATTGTAGGCAGGGACTTTTGCTCTTTGAACTTAGTATCTAAGACCTGAGAAATCTTTTCCTACTTTTTTCTTCAAGACTCCAAGCTACTGATCAGTTGCTTTAGTCTGTGAAAGCCTAGGACAGGGTAACTCATTGAGTATCAAGTCTCATCATGTAGTTTAAGCAAAGGCTCTCCTAAGCATTCTGGGACTGATGAAGCCTGAAAGACTTAAAATATGGCCTGGACACTATATAATTATATGTATTCTTAGATTTAGCCTATGATTTCTCATTGAGTTTTTTATATCAGCCTCTCTGTTCTACTCCAAACACCCATATATCCTGGATCTGCCTTTCTAATCATGGATAGCTGTCAATTTCATATATAGAGAGTTGTTGACTTTTGTTTCCTTAAGAAAATAATGGGTTGATACCACTTGGTTAGCAAGCAAGTGTGGGAATAGAGAAGTTAACTCCTTGAAACCCATTTTATCCTAAAATTCTGTGATGCAGAAACAAATTGCAAGGATGGCACATGCTTTTGAAAAACCACAAGAGAAAGGTGGTATGAGATATTTTTTTGAGAGTTTTCTAAGTTGAGAAAGCATTTAGGAAAGATACTTCACTTAAGAAATATTGATTTTGAGTAGTATGTCCTAGCTGCCTGAAGCCATGTTGGAAAGAATGTTTTTGCTTTAGTGTGTCAGTAAGGAGAAACCACATCTAAGGCTATTTGGTTAAAGTAACTCACCTAGCCCTGAAAACTAGAAGAACTAAGCTGCCCTGGTATAAAGTTTAGAGAAACTAGGAAACATCTGTTTCATATACTTAAATCCCAGTTGAATTTGGCAATGATCAAGCTTCATTCTAGCACCATCTACAAATTGCCTATCTTTAATTTGTGCAATTTACCAAGAGACATATATTATAAAGTTTAATAAAAATGTATGGAAAAAAGCTCATGTTGGTAATTGCTGTGTTGATTTAAGGTCCTGAAAGTGCAATGAAACATAGTTACCATGCATATAAATGCTACTTAATAGCTGTTTAACTAGAGATTTTATTCTTATTTGGGGCTTTCTCTTAAATCCCATGGCTTGTAATTTTAGATATTGCAGATCTTTGAGATAGAATATGAATATAATTGGAAAAGGGGAAAGGAGTTGCACACATTTAGGTGTTGTTAGCCATAGAAAACCACTCATATTACAGGCCAGCATGAAATTGTCCTTGACTTATCTAAGCAAAAGTAGCATTGGGGAGAAACTATATGACTTTGTGTAAAGAATATATGTAGTACACATCTCAAGAAACCAGCATCTTTTTCCATTCCTCTTTTCCCAAAGATGGACAGACCTGAAACAGGTCCTAGTTACAGGTATTTAAGTTTTGTGCTTGGTGATGTGTGTGTATCAGATTGAGGAATCTGTGCGGAGCATGGTAATGCGCTATGGAAGTCGGCTGTGGAAATTACGCGTCCTCCAGGCAGAACTGAAAATCAACATTCGCCTGACACCAACTGGAAAAGCAATTCCCATCCGCCTCTTCCTGACAAATGAGTCTGGCTATTACTTGGACATCAGCCTGTACAAGGAAGTGACTGACTCCAGGACAGCACAGGTACAGTAGTCAAGAAGTACTCAAACTTTGAGGTCTCCTCAAAGGTTTTATGTGGTTCTAAAGATAAGCCACTTGCACTTGTTATAGAAGACCCAAACTCATAAATCCCATTGGTTCACCTAGTGGGCTTATCCTCTGTCACCTTGAATGATTGTATGAATTTGAAAAACTTCATTTGTCTAATAAGATGTGCTTATGTTCCTAATCATGAGTGTTATAAAACCTTCAACCTTCAGTCATGTATTTGGTGAGCCCTAACAGATGCCAAGTGAACCTAACTCCAGAGGAAATTGTGTAATTTAGGGCTTGCTCTTAGGCTCTTAGGCTCTTAGGATCTTGGGCTACTTGAGCAATCTCGTCTTTTCTGATTTGTCCTTCTTCCTGTTTTCAGCCTAGTTAGACCACTCATTGACAAGTAAAGAAAGGAGAATTGTTGAAATAATGTGACCAACTTTTATCTTTATTTTATTTTTTTAACTTTTAACTTACCTTTATTGTTGAATGTATTACAGATGTTCCTCATTTTCCCCCATTGCCCCCCTCCTCCCCATTCTTGCCCCCCTCCTGCCTTTCTCCACACTGTTGTCTGTGTCCATTGGTTATGCATATATATATATATATATATAAGTTCTTTGGTCTTTCTCCTCCCACCCCCCAACCCTCCTTCCCTTTGAGGTTTGTCAGTCTAACAACCAATTTGTACTTCTTAATCCCTTTACCTTTTTCACCCCTCCCCCCAGCCCTCACCCATTTGATACCCAACAAAAGTT
This sequence comes from Tadarida brasiliensis, assembly GCA_030848825.1. Taxonomy (NCBI): domain Eukaryota; kingdom Metazoa; phylum Chordata; class Mammalia; order Chiroptera; family Molossidae; genus Tadarida; species Tadarida brasiliensis. The sequence continues at coordinate 49,271,821 of CM061273.1, forward strand.
CTCTGTATCTATGAGAATGTTTCTGTTCTGCTTGTTCATATTGTTTGTAGATTCAATTGTTGATAAATATGTATTTATTGCCATTTTGTTTGTTCATATTTTTTTTATCTTTTTCTTCAAGAAGACCCTTCAACATTTCATATAATAATGGTTTGGTGGTGATGAATTCCTTTAGCTTTTCCTTGTCTGGGAAACTCTTTATATGGCCATCGATTCTAAATGACAGCTTTGCAGGATAGCGTAATCTTGGTTGTAGGTTCTTGCTTTTCATTACTCTGAATATTTCTTGCCACTCCCTTCTGGCCTGCAAAGTTTCTTTTGAGAAATCAGCTGACAGTCTTATGGGAACTCCCTTGTAAGTAACTAACTGCTTTTCTCCTGCTGCTTTTAAGATTCTCTCTTTGTCTTGAACCTTTTGCATTTTGATGATGATGTGTCTTGGTGTGGGCCTCTTGGGGTTCATCTTGTTTGGGACTCTCTGTGCTTCCTGGACTTGTATGTCTGTTTCCTTCACCAAGTTAGGGAAGTTTTCTGTCATTATTGTTTCAAATAGGTTTTCGATTTCTTGTTCTCTCTCTTCTCCTTCTGGCACCCCCAAGATGCGAATGTTGGCATGCTTGAAGTTGTCCCAGAGACTCCTTACACTATCCTCATTTCTTTGGATTCTTTTTTCTTTTTGCTGTTCTGATTGGGTGTTTTTTGCTTCCTTATATTCCAAATTGATGGTTTGCTTCTTGGATTTACCTACTCTACTATTGATTCCCTGTAAACTATTCTTTATTTCAGTTAGTGCCTCCTTCATTTCTAACTGGTCCTTTTTTATGCTCTTGAGGCCCTCTCTAAGTTCACTGAGGTTCTCACTAAGTCCATTGAGCATCCTTATAAGCAGTATTTTGAACTCAGCATCTGTTAGGTTGCTTAACTCCATTTCACTTAGTTCCTTTCCTGGAGTTTTATTCTGTTCTTTCATTTGGGACCTGTTTCTTTGTCTCCTCATTTTGGCTGCCTCCCTGTGTTTGTTTCTATGTATTACTTAGCGAGAGGTATAGGGCTAGCTGAGACCAGATGCTGCTTGTTTGAAAGAATTTAGGAAAAGCTGAAGCAGGCTCCAAGACAGGCCAATTCTATGGTAAAGCAACTGGCAACAGCTTGGGTGGGCCTGGAAGTTGGGTGGGGCGGGGCCTCAGGGAATCACCAGGGCGGGGCCAACAGTGTGAGCCAGGTTGCTGGAGTCCCAGATATAGCGGCTGTCTACGGGCCCAGGGAAGGGCTCACCAAAGGAACAAAAGCCTCTGATAGCACGTCTGTCCAGGAGAAAGCTGCCTCTCCAGCCCTCGCTCCAATGCCAAACAGCTGAGTTCTTCCCCATATGACTCTGGTGCCTTTCAGGCTTCTTCCTGCACACGAGCCTGGAGGGTGGGAGTCCGAGTAGGTCAGTGCGCGGGCCCTTTAAGAGGTGCTGCCGGAGGCTCCAGCCGCCTCAGCCTCAGTTTCTGCTGGTTTTTCCAGCCAGAAGTTATGGGGACTTCTCTTCCTGGCACTGGAACCCTGAGCTGGGCGCCTGGTGTGGGACAGGGACCCCTCAGTCCTCAGGGAGGACCTTCCCAGACGAGGTATCCTCCTAATTTTTATCCGCCACACGTGGGTGTGGGACCAGCCCGTCGCGCCTCTGCCCCTCCTACCAGTCTCCATGCAGCTTCTTCTTTAATCTCGTAGTTGTAGGACTTCCATTCAGCTTGATTTCAGGTGGTTTTGAATGATGGTTATTCTGTAGTTGTAACTTTGATGTGGTTATGGGAGGACATGATACCGTGTTTACCTTCCCGCCATCTTGACCGGAAGTTCTCTATCTTAAAGAAGAAAAATTTCAGTAGTTTGAGCAATATCAATCAGTGGTTTTATCATATTTACCCAATATGTTATTCCATTTATATACATTATCTTTCTTTCAAAGAGTTCAGAGTATTATGAGCAAAGTGGCAAACCTTAACCCATTTTTCAGGTAGAAAAATCAAGAATATGAAAATGGAAAGTGACTTTTTTAGTAGTTTGGTTCAATGATAACATAGAATCCTTTTTTTTAAATCCTCACCCGAGGACATTTTTGCATTTATCTTCAGATAGAGAGGGAGGGAGAGAGGGTGGAAGAGAGAGAAAGAAACACATCAAGTGACCGCCACCCACACGACCCCAACCGGGGCCGGGGTCAAACTGCAACCAAGGTACATACCCTTAGCGGGAACCAAACCTAGGACTCTCCGGTCCATGGGCAGACGCTCTAACTGCTGAGCCAAACCAGCCAGAGTGAGAATTCCTTTTTAGTCTGTTTTACCACCTGAGTTTCTAAGTATTTGGGCCATTTGCTGTGATGCTGGATTTAGGTTGGTTTCCCATTGCTCTAGTCTTTTTAAGAACTGAGATGTTATTTCAAGACTTTGGACTGAACTTGGGAAGTACATTTTTTCTTTTAAAGGTTGAACTTGCTCCAGTATGTATACACAAAGGTTTCAGTCTGTTCTATGCATTAGGTTACAGGAAGAGATTATATGTCTCTTGTTTTTATCTGTGTCCTTTTAAATCCAGGGACAGAGGTAAGAAAAGACATTTTTATCAGTACTTTGAAGATGAATTTTAAAAATCTGAGTTTGGATAGCTGTCAGAATGACCTTTCATTTTGTGCTTTGAGTCCCAGTATCTATGGCCAGAGAAACCTATCCCGTGAGAAGTGAACAGTTAAAACAGAGAAGCGTGCAAGAGCGTGAGGGGTTAGCAAGAGAAAGAGTATTCAATAATTTTTGCTGCATTTGATGTTTTTCAGGGCAACCTTAAAGACATTTTCAGTCAAAGCTTTCCAGGGCTAGGGATGTTTTTAATTAACTTCTACAATAGCTTCAAGGCAAGTCTATTCTTGTGAAAAATAAGATGGCCACTTGAGATTTCAGTGTTTATGATAAATAAGTTTGTTCTTCATAACTACTTTTTTCCCCCTTTCTTTTATCAGAAAGCTCTTAGATTTCCCTCATGCTGGCTAGTGGTGACACTGGGGCATAAAAGGCGCAGAAGCCTTCAATCAGGGTTTAGTATGACGCCTGGCACAAAATAAGCACTCAATAAGTATCTGAATGAATGAATGCACTACCTTTAGCCTGAGGGAGAACCCCTTTTACCATGGGTCTTGCATATTTAGGAAGCCCTGAAGGAAGAGGTCTCCCTCAGGAGCTTCAAGAGTTCAACAGCCACTGCCCCATCTGAACTGGAGGAACACACAAGAAAAACAGCCTCCAACTCAATTCTGGCACTCCTAATGCCTACTTGATGCTTATTGACAATTTGTTTTTTCCCTTTCTTTGCTCTAGTGAGTCATTATATAAATTTAAAATAATATAGAACCCTGTGTATCATTCATTTATTTGTTCATTAATTTAGCATTTATTAACCACCTGTAATGTCAGGCAGTATGGATACAAAGAAAAGTGATCTCTATACTCAAGACATTTACATCACAATGGAAGACAAATAATTTGTTTCTTTGTAGTATGATTATGATTCTGCCATCATAAAATAAGTACAGGATTCTGAGGGAATAGACTATATGGGATCAGAGATTGTTTTCCAAGAAAAGATCTTTTGATGTTTGATGGCCTCTGGTGAAAAGTGTGTGATATATTAGCCCTGGCTAGTTTTGCTCAATGGTTAGAGCGTCAGCCCGTGGACCAAAGAGTCACGAGTTCGATTCTGGTCAGGGGCACGCACCTTGGTTGTAGTTCAGTCCCCGGCCCTGATTGGAGTCGTGTGGGAGGCAACCAATCGATGTGTCTCTCTCACATCGGTGTTTCTCTCTCTTTCTCTGTCACTCTCCCTCCCTCCCTTTCTCCCACTCTATCTGAAGATAAATGGAAAAATATCCTTGGTGAGGATTTTTTTTAAAAAGTGAAAAATGTGTGATATATTAAATGTGTACATATTTTCATGAACTTATAAAACATACTTTACCAGTGTTTAATTATGATGTCCATTATAGTAGAAAATGGAATTAGCAGAGATAGCTGATCATTTCAGAGACTTCTAGTGATATCCATTGCTATTAACCTCTTACTTTGGCACATTTTTTATTCTTTCTGCCAATAAGGAGAAAGGTTGACTGGCATGAGTTTCATTTTGTTTCATTTTCCTTATTTAGTCTTTGTGGCATTAACTGTAATGAACACATATTAGGCAGTTATATTGGGGAGAAGAGATCTGGGTAATTCATTGTATGTCAGTTGTGTAGTAAAAGGGAGAAATATACATTATAAATCATTTTTATTGAGATACAATTTATATATAATAAAATGCACTCTTTTTTATCCTCACCCGAGGACATTTTTGCATTTATCTTTAGATAGAGAGATAGAGCAGGAGGGAGAGAGGGGGAAGAGAGAGAGAGAGAAACATCGATGTGAGAGAGACACATTGACTGGTTGCCACCCACACGACCCCATCCGGGGCCAGGGACAAACTGCAACCGAGGTACATGACCCTAGCGGAACCGAACCCAGGACTCTCCGGTCCGCAGGCCGACGCTCTAACCACTGAGCCAAACTGGCCAGGGCTAAAATGCACTCATTTTATGTGTACAGTTCAGTTCGTTCTGAAATAGTATACACCTGTGTACCACCATCACAATCATGATAGAGAACATCTTTGATACCCCCAAAAGTTCTCTTGTGAGTCCAGTTCTTTCATACTAACACTTTGAATCTCTAAAAACATTACTATTTTTATCTCTCACGTTTCTAAGACATTGCTAATTCTACCTCCCACCTGATGACTTTCACCATTGATCATAGGGAAGAGGACTGAAACTCCATTCTGTGGGGTTTTCAGCAGCCCAAGACAAGTTTTGCCCAGATTAGGACCTTTTTGATAAGTCAGAACTCACTTGTTCCTCTGATCTAAGAGGCTAAGGATTCATTTCACTGAACTATACCCAGGGTTTAGATAAGCTCTTAATTTTCTTTTTATGCCTGTACAGCAGGCTCACAAATCTAATCATCAACGGTAGACTTAAGCTTATATATATTAGGCCTGAATTGATGTGGGTAGGTACACATACCCTTACATTCCCAATCTCCATTTATATTTACTGCATTCGGAATCTGTATTTTATGTATTCATGCATAAAGTGCCTAGTTTAGTGTCATACAACCTCTGGGCACTCAATAAATATAAATTGAATCGAAATAATGGCATTCTTTATAAATATTGATAAGCAAATAAAACTAAATATATGAAATATGAAGTACTCTTCTAGAAATATTTGAGTTACAATAATTAAAAGCTGGTGTGGTGATTTCATTATGTGGCAGTATAAGTATTGCAGGAGCTATTCACTAGTAGACATAGTATTCTGGGGAAATATATTATGTAGATATATGTATAATTTAATTAATTTTTTTTTTGTACTGTAAGCTATGTCTTTTAAGCTAGTAAGAATTGATTATCTAGATGAGTGGATGAAATCCACTTACAGCAGAAATCTTTGAAGCCTTTCTGTGGCTAATAATACTTATGAAGCACCTTCTAATCAAATAAACTAAAGTATAGATGGTATGGTAGAACCTGACTTGGCCTTCTACTATTTGGGAAATAACAATTCTCTTTAGTGCATAATTCCTTCTCAACTTAAATACTAGTAGCACTGCTTATACTGGTGAGTTGACACACTTCATTTCTGAATATGTTGGATTCAAGTCACTTTAGAAGGCAAGCATTGTCAGACTGTCTCTGAAATGTGAAATTTACACTGTGCTTTCTTGTTGATTTCAACAAACCAAAAGTGAGAGCAGCCTGTGGTGTACAGTTGGCTACATACCATCTTTTGCAGTTGGTTAATTTGTAGACAGGTGAGAACACCATGTACCTGATGTTAAGAAGCATATCCGAGCTACTCAACCCATCAAAAATGTGTTTCAAGAAATAACTTTTGTGAAAAAAGCCCCTCTAGGCAGCTCTTTGATTTTTTTCTCTGTCTCAACACCCCATGCCATCCTCTTTTTCCTACAGATCATGTTTCAGGCATATGGAGACAAACAGGGACCCTTGCATGGAATGTTAATCAACACTCCCTATGTGACCAAAGACCTGCTTCAATCAAAGAGGTTCCAGGCCCAGTCCTTAGGGACAACATACATATATGATATCCCAGAAATGTTTCGACAGGTAATGGTGGCTAACTCTGGGGGGCTCTGACATATTCCAAAGAGGCAAGGTTTCTTGACTCTCCATCAGATGCAGCTTAGACTGGAATGATACACTCCCAAAGGGCAGGAAATATCTTGACATTATTCTCATTTCTACTTTATTTGGGATTTGGTGACTTCCTACTGAGATGTTGGATGGTTCTTTAAAAATTAACAGGAGGATTAATGAGGATAGAAGTCTCTATTGAGTAGATGAGAGTAAACTAAGACCACATGCCAGTGATGGTAGTTTACAATGACCTGTGTGAGGAGTTATGTTCACGTCTATGTTTCCTAATCCTATAATGCAAATTATGGATATTAAAGAGGTTTGAAACTCCAGTTCTCATTTTCCTGTTTTCCAAGATAAAACCCAGGTCTCTCTAGCTCATAGCCTAGGTTAATGTGATGAGCGTCAATATAGATTAACATATACAAATGGATATAGAGTTCTTGGTACACAGTTTAAAGTATCAGTTCTTTTGTGGGAGATTTATTATAGCTGAATAAAAACTAGCATAAGAAAATATGATATTATGAATTTTATCCTCTAAATTCCTTTGATCTGTATGCTGAATCATCTCTATGCTGCAGATCTTTCTTCCATCAATAGAAGGCAAGGAAAGTATATCACCAGCAGAAAATGCAACAGATAAAAAATAAGGTATCAAAAGAATACTGAATTTGTCCTTAAAAAAAAAATATCTGTGAATATAGGATTTTTCCAACTCTCCTAGTTAATTCCACCAATATTACCACATTTAAATTTTACTAAGGTAATATATGTGGCCAAAGTAAATAGTCTATCTGTAATTCCTGTATTAGTCACAAATACAAGAGATTTCCTTATGTAACCACTTGTTTACAAATTCTCTTTTGAAATGTAGCTACCTTCATTCAGTATTACTGGCATTGTTAGTCTAAAAGTTGGGTGTTGGTTCTGTTTCCCAATATCAGTGCTGTAAATAGAAATCACATTCTATATAATTCTTCCTATAGAATAGACATAAATATAGTGATTAGAACATCTAGGTATGAATGAGTCCATTGGTTTTAAATGTTGCTTTGAGGCAAGCAAACAACTAGTTTCCACTTCATGAGGCACTTGTTTTGGTAATAGGAAGTTGGAAATGGAAATCATGATGGTTTCTAAATAGATAGATGTCTGTCTGTTTTTCTCAAATTTGAGCAGAATTGACATGCACATTTACAAATAGTTACACACCTCTAGTGAACAAATTCCTGCTTATGGGCCTGTACCTCTTAAAAGATATTTGAGAAAGGATGCTTCCTTTGAACCTCTAGTAGAAACTTTATTCTTGCCCTCTTGGGATTTCTTTGTATTAGTCGAGTATGATGTCATTTTCCTGTTTATTCTTCTATTGCCAATTTTCTCTAGGATTTTTCTTCCTTTTTGAAAGGAGATTGATGCTTAGTTTCTTATTTTAATTTTCCAAGGATATTGTTAGGTCTGGTGTATTTGTTAATGCTCTAGTGCTGATTCAGAGTCACTCAGTAGTTTGACTTTGTTGGAAAAATGCCTGTTCTCTGGCATGTAAAATACATTATATGAAAAATAATAACAAATCTGTTTTAACTGAGAATGAGAGCTGTAGAATTTGGTCTGATGTTTAGACACACAGAAGAACACTTGGAAAAGAAAGAGCAAAACCAGCTTGACCAAATCTTAACATTTTTTTATCCATGTTGAAATGTTAATTGTCATTGATTAGTCAAACTTCTATTCTCCTCTAGTCCCTGATCAAACTCTGGGAATCTATGTCCACTCAAGCATTCCTTCCGTCACCCCCTCTGCCTTCTGACATGCTGACGTACACCGAGCTTGTGTTGGATGATCAAGGTCAACTGGTCCACATGAACAGGCTTCCAGGAGGAAATGAGGCAAGTAGTTGAGTTCTCTTCCCCCCTTTCTTAGCTCTGTGCCCACTGGTACCAGCTTTTCATGGGGTGGTCATTAAATAGTGTTAATTCAGATACAGTAGTAGGCAGCATAGTAGTCTTATTGGTAGAATTCCTTAGAGATAGAACATTAACTGATTATCACAGAATTATTGTTTAATTTTTAGGTGTGATAATGATACTATTTTGTTTAAAAATAATAATACAATTTTTATTTTTTATTTTATTTTTTTTATTTATCCTCACCCGAGGACATTTTTCCATTTATCTTTAGGCAGATTAGGAGGGAGGGAGAGAAGGAGGGGGGGGGGGGAGAGAGAGAGAGAGAGAGAGAGAGAGAGAGAGAGAGAGAGAGAGAGAGACAGACATCGACGTGAGAGAGACACATTGACTGGTTGCCTCCCGCGCAACCCTGACCAGGGCCGGGGACGAACCGCAACCGAGGTACATGCCCTTGGCCAGAATCAAACCTGGGTCTCATTGGTCCGCAGCAAGGGCAATTTTGCTTTTTTAAACAAGAATATTGTTTTTCTATTAAGTATACATACTCAAATAGCTACAGATGACATGATCTGATATATAGAATTTACTTCAAAATAATGGGGGGTGAATGTGGGACTATGGATGAAACAAGATTGGCTAACTGAAGCTAGATGATAGCTACATAGGAATAGATTATTTTCTCTCTTTTTGTATATGTTTGAAATTTTGAAATTTTCTAATAAGAACATTTAATGTACTGTTTTTGCTTCGTGTTTCTCTGTACTTGGGTATCTTATTTGCATACTAGTAAGCATATTTTGGCATGTTTTTTATGCTCAAGTAATTTGATCTGATATTATTATAAGCCTGGTAAATATATTCTTCTTAAAGGGACTCATTCAGAACCAGGGGTTTAAACATAAAAGAAAGTAACAGAGAACCCATTTCTGATAGTTAAGAATGCATTTTCTATCCTTGGAGACCTTTGTCCTATAGTGCACTGTTAATAATATGAAGTCATATTCTGCCCAATATCTTATGTCCACCTCCGTGCATTGATATTCTTGCTGATTTTAACTATGCTTCTAATGTACAGTTATAACAACAATGATACCAGTAATAAACTTAAAAAGAAATATGTTTTTATTTCAACCTTAGATATTATCCTAGATAAATCTCCTTCCTTAGAAGGAGTAATCTTTACCTGGCTGTTCACCATAAACAGGCTGGGTAGACCTTTGGAGATAATATGCAATTGTTTCCATTTTATGTAGTATCTTATTTTTTAAAATGTTACTATATGTACAAGGTGTATGGCTGTTTCAGTAAGTACACCAGAGGATGCCAAAGTAGATGATTTGGTATTAAGATGGATGCAGCCATGGACCAGATGGACAGTATCAGACTTGTAGGAAGGAGTTCTTCTAATCTAACACCTTGACACATAGCAAAGGCAAGAGGCTAGGGAGGAAGGATGCATAGAATTTTGACAAGAGTAAATATATACTCAATTAGCACACAAAGTTAAAGCAGAGGTTTGTGCCACTGTGTATAGCCTGTACTTGGTGAGCCCCTCAACAGCAAAGAAAAGCTTCATTGTGCTAGACTTAAATTCTGATTCATTGAACAGTGTAGTCTTCAGGAACGGAAAGCACCCTTGTGAACATGGAGCTGAGAGAAAGCCATTTTAACTAATGTAATTAAAACACAAAATGAGATTTTTGGCCATGTGAAAGCTAGCTCCAGTGCTGTGTGAAACCTCTTGCCATGATCTTTCTCTCCTGCTTTCTCTCCGCTCTCATTCTGTGTTTGAGCGAATGGAGACTAGGGGAATAGTGAAGTCCCAGAGGGACAGAGCTCTGTTCTTGCTGAAATTACAAGCACAGAGCTGCCTGGGCATGAACATGTAGTGTTTACTCTGCCAGTATGAATACAAATAGTCTTATTATACGGGACTCTGTACCCAAAGACCACACACACACACGCACACATGCACGCACACACACACATGAATAAAAAAAATTAAAGGTTTTTTTTAACCCTTTTAAGACCCAGCAAACCTTGATGGAAAAGTGATGTCTTATACTATAGCTAGGAGTAGTAGAGTCAGTATAGGAACCACATTTCCCTTTGCCCAATGGTTTAATAATCTTGAAATCTAGAAATCTAATAGTATTTAAATATATATATATTTTTTGCTTTTCTCACTTTTTTCTTCTATTCTTTTCCATCCTTAGTTGCCTATTTTCATTGTTCTCTTTTCCTTTTTTTCAAATGATTGTCTAGAATTGAGGCTGAGCATTAGCTTGCTATTTCTGAGTCTTTGAGCTCAGGAGGAGTGAGACTGATGTTCTTTTGTGAGCAGTTAGTGGCTAATGCCCGGGATGGCTGGTGAAGTCAGTCAGTGGCCATAGCTAGATTATGGGGCACTGCACAACAGGAATGAGGTTGGGGTATTAGTATCAAATTCTGTTACCAATAGCTTGAACATACAATGGAGCATGTCCACTGAGAGACTGACCAATCTAAAGATGGAGTTTCAGCAGTCAGAACTCTGAGGGACAGCTCTGCCTAAGAGATGACGTGGTGTCAATAGGATGTATTTCCTCGTGCTGAGCCCAGTTTTGTCAGGACAAGTTGACTTTCAGCTATTGCAGTTTAATTTTCTTTGGCCAAAGAGACAAGTTTGTCATGAGCCTGGCACTCTACATATTACCCCAAGAATGATGTGAGGGTAAAGAAAAGAGCTCATGCTGATGAGATTTGGAGCAAATCTGTCCTGTCCCAAAGAGAATGGGCATCTGAACAGAGCCTTGAGAAATAGTTTTATTAAAAAAGGAATAAAAAATTGACCTGTTAATGTCTTGAGAGCCAAGGCTTAATGTAAATGCATTGGTGCTACATAGACATTAAATCATTATAATGTGGTGTTCTCCAAAGGTGATGGCTCTACCATGTCATCATTGTGGGTGATATTGTATTACCTTGAAGGATTGGAGTTTCTGGGTTTAAAAGCTAGCACGTGGATATCGGAATAAAGGTAAAACAAGAGATCCCTGCAGAGTTTCCCTAGGAATTGAGATGCATTTCCCCATAATCAGAAGCAAAAAACCTACCCTTATCAGACCATTGGCTATATGGGTGGCCAGTCTTTCTTCCTTATATATATTTTTTTCCAGGACAGTAAATGGGTAAAATGGTGATGGGTCCAGGAGTTGGAACAATTCAGTTCCATTTAGTTTTAGGTAACTTGTTTGCCATTTGAGGAAGAATATTGGCTCTTTCAGCAGAGATGTGACCTGCATTTTGAACATTGTGCCTGTGTTAAAAGCAGGAGAAACAGCTTTTCTGATGCGGTGTTAGCTACTTTCTCCTTTCTATTTTCCTAGTTTGTCCCTTCGCTATCAAGAAAGATGTAACTGAAGGAATGCCACCTTATGTATGATGAAAGGTGTAAGAAAATACATTTTTCTCATTGTCAGATTTGAATGGCATTTCGTTTTAGTATGAATTTAGAGTAGGAATAAAGAGATGTAGACCAAGTCTGTGAACTATGTTACTTGCAAATAGCTCCAAAGACGAGTTGTCCAGGGTTTTTTTAAAATAGTTTCAAGTAAAGGTGAAAATTGAGGAAAGTATGATTGCAGCATAGACTAACCTGATTTCATGATGCTACAGTGATGGGCACTGTATGTAAATACACAGCTAGATGAATGTGTGCTGTTGAGCCTGGATACAGAAGAAATGCAGCCAACCAACAGTTCTACTCTTACCCATCTCGATTTTGGAGGAATTGTTTTAAATTTCCTGCCAGTTTGCTAACCTGTTTTGATCATTTGGTGGAAGCTGTAATTGCAGGTGGGAACATTTTGAGTAATAGTTCACAATCCAATGCAGCTATTTTTCACACAGAATCCTGTTATTAAAAGGCTTAGGCTAAGATCAAGCCAGGGGCTGTAATGGACTTGACAGAGAACAACATAACTTTGCCTGATAGGACAAAGAAAACACTGGACTTCTTGAGACCATGTTATTTGTTTGAAATGTTATTAGCATTCTAAGTCAGGCAATGATGAAAGATATGATAGAGATGCACTTTTTATAGTAATTTTAGTGAGGATATAAATTATGACCCTGTTTTCCTTATTATTTCAGAACATGGCCTTTTTAACAATATGAACCCATCCATTCCCTCTCATCACTCCTGTCATAATGAAAAACTAAGATGAGAAGAAGATGCTGTGTTTAGAAGCAGTTATAACAATTAGGTACAGGATGTGTACTCCAAAAAGGATTGGTAATTAGAGATTGGAATTCTTGTACGGTATTACATTTTTTCCATAACATTTTTCTAGGAGATAGGTATATTCCAAATGGAGTGCAATTTTATGATCGCTTGCACACACACTACCCTACTAAGAATTGTAGTGGCTCTAAGGCTTCATTTTTTCCAATGGGCACTAGGTGTCAGGGTTTTTCCTTCTCAGCAGCTTAGCATTCTGACAAGCCTCTTGATTTGCTCTGTTTGGGTGAGACAAATCCAGCAGTATCCTTCCCCCCTTTTTTTTCAGTTGGATTGGTTGGCTTTGCCTAGTGTTCCTACAATATGCAATTGCATTTTTAACTCTTTGGGGTGGAAATCTGTTGAACTTTACATCATGGCTATACACATTTTTATAGGAAACAATTTTTAGAAAGAGGATGATCGAGAGAAATAAATAGTGTAAATTAAAGACTAGCTGCCATCATAATTGGTATCTTGGTTTCAGTTCTGCTTTATATTCTTGGAGGTGAAATGTTGGGCATTAGGAATTCTAGAACTGCTCAGCCTTGCCCACCATATTCAATTGTTGACAGTGTCTGATGTCCAGTCTCCTTAATATTATAAAATATTTCAAACTTACAGAAAAATATGGAGAGTGATATGACAAATATTCCTGCATTTTCTGACTAGCTTAAGCAAATCTTACCACTTAACACTGTTCCTTACTTATGTGTTGTTATAATCCTTTGAACTCTAATTTGAGTCTAAAAACAAAAACAAAAAATTAGGAGTTGGGTTGGGAAAGGAAGTTTGGTAAGCTTTTTATAAACCTAAAAGATTAGTAGATTCATTTTGACAGTTCTAGGCTTGACTCCTTAACCCAAACGACCTCTTATTGTAGAAAAAACACCATAACCCTCTGTCTTAATTCACTTGGTTGACATTTTCCATACTCTCAAAGGAATTGCTTGGGTTATCCTGGATTCAGATTCTAGTGGAACCCATTATGTTTTGAAACTGACTGCAGAGAGTGTGTATATGTGTGTGGGCTTGAATAAGGAAAGTGTTGACCATTTCTCATGTGCACAGAAGCCAAGTATTTTCTAGTTTAACATTAGACTTTTGTGTATTGTTTTACTCGGTTTAACCTCAGAGTAACTCAGTGAATGTGAAGCTAATTTGGATATATTTTACTGTGCTTTTGTTTTGTTCTTTTGAAATCAGTTTACCTTTTCATGCTGGGTGTGGAAATTGAGTCCATGTCAGTTTTTTAGATATATGTTGGAAAGGAGGCATATTTGTATTGTAGTGTGCTGAAGGTGAGCTTTGAAATAGACCTGATAAAAGCAGATCTGAAAAACAGGAACATGATCTGTACACTGATTGTTCAAGTTATACAAAGAGACCAATGGTCCTTGCCACCAATCTGTCCCTGAAGATGGGAGAATGTAAGCGCTTTGAGATCCTCCACAGAAAGTATCATATACCACTGATTACATATCGACATTCATAATTTGTGCTTGCCTTATTTTTTGTCAAGGGCTTCAAAAAACCAATTTTGAATCCTTTTAGACCAAGTAAGATAGGACTTTCAAGAACAGTAAAATACATATTATGGAATATATGGTAAGAAAGTTTTATTTTAAATTATGCACTTTTTCTTCTGTTATCCTTGTTCTAAGTGAGCATGTTTGGCTATGTCTAAAGTGTTTCTCTTTGTTTAAAACAATCCTCAGAACCAAAAGCTGAGTTCCTCATTAGAAAAACATTAAGGCTAATTTTGAAACATAGCTCTTCCTGCCATGGAATTACTTTAAATGAATTTCTAACACTGTTCTTTTGGGATGCATATACTTGCCTGAGAATTCCTTCCAAATGACTGTTGTTGATGTTGGAGATTTCTCATCAGGTTGATTAGCTGAGTTTGACTCATTTCATTAGTAGCAAACCAAGGCCCAATGAGCTTGACTGGCTTTGAAAATCCTAATGTAGCCCAGCTGGTATGGCTCAGTTGGTTGAGCATCATCCCATGCAGCAGGAGGTTGCTGGTTTGATTACAGGTCAGGGTACATGTCCGGCCTTTAGGCTCGATCTCCAGTGGGTGGTGTACAGGCTGTTGATCAATGGTTCTCTCTCATCAATGTTTCTGTCTCTCCCTCTCCCTTCCTCTCTCTTTAGAATCAATAAAAACATTTTAAAAAAGAGAAAATCCTAATGTATCCATTGGCCAACTAATGCAGCACTCGTGGAGGGCTCTCCAGTTCCTTTCAAAAGTACATCCTCCAGGTAGCCTTTAAACAAAAGAATGTACTTGCCAGCATTTTTATATATTTTAAACTTTAAATTTTACTGAGAAAAATGTGATACGGTACCCTATGCCAAGAAACTTTATAAACAGCTACAACTAAAGGCAGTAATGGACATCAGGACAGCAACAGATGACACCAGAGGATGAGGTGTAGCATCTGAGTTCAACATTTGTTTATATGATTAATGGGCAAGGCTTCGGGAACTGTAGTAGGCCAACTTGGTTAATTGCCATATCAACCAATTACTCCTGTGCCCCATTTCTCAAATACCACTGGCTTGCATGTGCTCCATTACATGTTTTTTTAAAAATCAGTATGTTTATTAAAGCATTGTTTGTATGTGTATAAAATTAATGTGGTTCATGTACATAAATATTACAGAAAAATAGTTCCCCTGTTCAAAATTATTGTTTCTAATCCTTGGTAACATTTTTCTAAGAGTTATCTCTGGGATAAAAAATTTTTGCTCTAAATATGATATTTTTTCTTACCCTTTTATCGGTTTTTAGAAGTGTTGAGATAAGTTTGTTCAGCCATTTTTGAATTATCCAAGCATGTAAAAAGGTTTTTTTCAGCTGTTAAGAAAATTGTTTTCAGCTCTTTTATGTGATCATACAAACTAGGCAATAGAACATTCTCTCCAGCAGGTAATACAATATGGAAAGGCATTGGCATTTTTTCAGCATGGTTTTTCTCAGTAGCACAAATTAAGTCAAATATTACATTGCCTTATGGTTTAAAAATATACATTTTTAACACCTGCACAGTATTTTCTGATACTTCCTTGAGTATATTTTTTCTGTGAAATTCTAACATGAGTTAAAATTGTAATTATTTTTTCATAGTATCTAATTAAAGTGAAGATTTAATATTCCGTACAGGATACAAAAGGGGCGAAGGTAACATTTTATTACGTGTCTGTAAAGGAACTTAAGTTCAGATTCCTTTTTTCTAGTTCTTAATTTGTCTTCTTTATGATGCAAGTAATGCTTAGGTCCAGTTCAGCTCTAACATTCTAGGAGTCTTTTTTTTTTTATTGAATTTATTGATTAATAAAATTATGTAGATTTCAGGGGTACAATTCTATAATACATCATCTGTATATTGTATTGTGTGTTCACCACCCCAAGTCAAGTCTCCTTCCATCACCATTTATCCCCCCTTTACCCTCTCCTGCCTCCCCCTCCCTCCTTTCCTTGTGGTAATCATCATACCATTCTAGGAGTCTTTGTATTGCTGCTGCAGAAGCTTGCAAGATAGTCATCTTTCTGACAGTAGCAGTAGTAGAACAATAGCTATTGGAGGCTTTGCCAGAAAAACTCAACTTTTAGACTTTTAGCATGGAAAATAAAGCTGCAACATCTCAGCCACAGTCTAACCTTTATATTATTACAGCTGAACTAAAAATGAGGAGATAGATAAAAGAAAGACAACCGTGGCAAAGATATTCCCTTTCTGCTTCCCACAGCATAGCTAAAGTTGAGAGATGATTCTTATATCCTTAAAAACAAAATCCTGTCTTGCTTTTTCCCTTAGCTTTCTCTTCAAAAATTTTTATTGAGCTTAATATTGTTTTATTTTGTAGTAACAGCAGCTTTGGAAAGGGCGTGTATGTGTGTGCGTGCATGTGTGTGTATGTGTGCATTTGTACATTCTATTCACACTGATAGTACAATTAATGTTTATGTCAATTTTGGTGTTAACTTTGGGTCATAATTAGCGTTGACACTTTGTGTCAGACTAATGGCATTTATAAGCACCATCAGAATAAATGTTAATATTATCATGTTTTTAGTATCTGTTATAGCAACATTAAACCAAGGTCCTCCCAGGAGAAAAAATACGTACATGGATAGATAGATAATGTCTTTCTATATCGTTGGTGTTACTCAGTGAGAAAATGACATCTCAGGGCAGAATCCTAATCACTGTTTGGAGCATCAGAAATAATGATCACCTCTGATCGGAGGTTGTGAATAATTCATTCGGTTTGATTTTCACGTCCTGTCCAGTGATACTTTTCAAACCAAATGTGTTTCTACAGGAAAATAATGGTCCCACTTCTTATGGAAATACTGTGGCACAAATCATTTTACCCACATAAAAACAGTTAAATAAGACTGTTGTCTTCTGCTTTCTCCTCCCTGTCCCCTCCTCCCTCACTTGGCACGTGTTTATTCCAGAATCAGACTATGGCCAAAGAAATATTTTCTTCCTTAGAACTTGTATAAGGAAAACAAATATTTACTTCTATTTATCTTAGCTTATTCACAGTAACCCTTTTTATCCTTATCCCTTTTTTGCTTTAACTTAATTAGTTTAGGTTGATAACTCTAAACCTAAGAAACCTACTAATTGAAACATTCTGTTACAAAAAATAATCTGAAATGAAGTATTTTTCCAATGATTTATGGCTATATTAATGAAAACGTAATTGGCAGTAGTGCCTAGAACCACTTGGTTAGTCAGTGCCTCAGCAAGGCAGGGGTCAGGGAAAGAAGTTGTTGACACTGCCAGTACCCAAATTCTGAGTCTGAAGCTCGTTATATACCATCCACCTCCTCACCCTTACAAGCCCCTTTCTGGCTACATGTTGCCCCTTTGTTGCTTCCTTAGCCTTTAGTCCTGGAGTGGTCTTTTCACTAGGTTTCACCTACGTAAAAACCTACAAGGGAGAGAGAAGCCAAAAAAAGGGGATTCAGTGATGGAATTTCCTTTGGTTATTATTTTTTAGTTAATATACAAGGCAAGTTGAGTTTAGGTGAAATCAGTGAATGTCATATTCCTAATCACATTGTCACACTTTGTGTATGCTTTTATAGTGATTGCACAATTTTCAATATCAAATCTCCATTGTGTGTATAATATAGACAGACCCATCTATATAAAGTAATTTGACTGAAAAACCAACAGTGTCCTAATTAAATAGGGAGGGGGGGGAAATATGACTGTCTTTTGAAGTAATGACCCAATCCGCCGAGACAAAGTTATTCTTAGATAGAATATTTTGAACCATTTCTCCTGAATGTTGTGACCCTTTTTTCCCCTCTAAATCTAACAAGGGCAGGAGGAAGGAAGCATTTTTCAACCTAGTTCTCATCATCAGACAAAGTATTTTGCATTCAGAAACCATTTTCAGTATCAAATTCAATTTTGTCAGGTGATTAGTTAGTTGAGTTTGGTAGAGAATAATTTAAAAACACAAATTTGGAAACTGCTGTGGTGTCTCTGCACTCGAGGAGAGCAGTTGCTGTTCTCAAATGGAAGCACTCTTTCAGTGACTGTGCATTGCGACGTGGATTATTGTGTTCCACGTCTTTGCAGCTGTTATAGACTTGCCTCTGTTGGCACCATGTGTTCCTACCGTGGTCTGCTGGAAGAAATAGGGGAGTGGGTGAATTGATACCTTGCCTGCCTATCAGTGCAAACGTCCTTTTATGTACATATGTTTGTGAAGCTCTTTAACCCCCTTCAAGATGAAAAGCTCTGTATAAATAAAAGCTTTCGATTTTAGTGCATGTTTGTAATACATGTGGTACACTCCTAAATATGTATTTAGCTGATAGGCACTGTTCTTGTCTAGTGTACAAATATTGACTTTAAAAGTATAAATATGTATTTAACCATCAGACCAGAAAAATACTGAAGCAGTTACTTCTCAGGTAGAGATATTAATATTGTATAAACCTATATATACATATGTTTACATTCTACCACATCATGGCAGAGCATTTCTTTTTTAAAAGTGATATTCCCAACAACCTAAGACAGCTCCTGATATTTTTCTCCCTTTGAGGTGAGTCTTGATTTTTAGTTTTCATGTGTTTATATCTTTCCAACATTATAATATGTGATCTGTTATAGTATGACTAAAATTTAGATTCAGTTCTTTTAAAATACAAAAATCCATTAGGCTGGTGATATTTTTTTTTCCCCTTAAATTTTTTTTTTAATTAGGGAAATGTTCTAGTGTACACTAGAAATAATAATACATGTTCCCATGTATCTGTCACCCAGTGAAGAGGTACTTGGTAGTCCTTTCTCAGTTACTTTTTTATTTTATAAGATGTTTAAGTTATCAATGCAATACAAACATATTAAATAAAATTTGTATAATGGGAAAAAACACACAATCCTGTCATCATAAAATAACTGTTATCTCATTTTGCTATGTTCTTTATTTCTATTTTTTCCCCTAACATGGTTTTAGTTAGAGTGTTATAACACTTATTATGCACTTATTATGTGCCAGGTACTGTTCTAAGGTTTACCATGTATTTAATCCTCACAAACTTAACAGAGGAGGTTATTATTACCCCATTTTACTGATGAGGAAACTGAGGTGCACAGAGGTTAGTAACTTACCTAAAGTTATGTGGCTAGAAAACTGAATCTTTGTTCTGTCAGAGTCAGATTCTATTAGATTTATAGTCTCCAAATAGGGCTTCTGAGTCTGTGCCCTTAACCACCACACTACTTTGTTATTATAGTATACATGCAATTTTGTTATACCACTTCTTCACATTTAGTATTACATCGTAGATATTTTTAAATGCTATTTAAGTCTTCATAGCCATCATTTTATAAGGCTGTCCAGAACACTAGCAATGCCCTTGCTGGCCAATTTACTTCCCTTCAAAAAAAGTTTTACCACGACATTTATTATTTTAACTTTTTGCCTTAAAATATTTTGATTTGCAAAAAAGTTGCAAAGATAGCACAAAGAATTCCTGCATATCCTTCAACCAGTATTTCCTAATGTTAACATTTTATATAACCATAGTATAACTATTAAAACTAAGAAATTAACATTGGTACAATGCTAATAAATAAGATACAGACTTTGTTTTGGATTTCACCAGTTTTTTCTACTAATGTCCTTTTCTGTTCCAGGAAACCATATTTTGCATTTAGGGGTCAATGACATTTATGTGTGTGTTATAATTGATATTTATCTTTCATAGTGTTTCAGCTAAGTGCAGTGGAACTAATCTGTGGAACATACTTCTTAAACTTCTCTAGAAAATGAAATTATGCAAATCTTATTTTTTATTTACTTTTATTTAGTCCTCAGTTTATTGATAGTGGGTACACAAGGATATGTGCAGCTTTTACTCACAGACAAAAGAATTTGGTATGTATGTTAAAACATCAAAGTCAAGTCAACATTTAAAAATGGCAAGTTATCACTAAGATTCCACAGAATCTTTATCTTAGCTATGCTTATTAAATATATAAAATTTGGGGCCACATGATTCTTTACTCAGAGGGTCAAAAATTTAGATACATTAGTTTTGCATAGGGAATAGGCAAGGGATAGAATAAGTTGAAAGCAAACCTGAAAAGAAGGACAGCCCCTCACTGGATAGACTTGGGAGGAGAAAGAAAGAGAAAATAATGTTTGCATCCTTGTTGAGTTTAAGAAAATCTTAGACTGTCTTTAAATTTTAACAAAATCTCAAATCATATAACCCTTTTCAAACACCACAATTTTATTTTTATTTATTTATTTATTTATTGTTTAAAGTATTACGCAAACCTTATTTTATTTTTTTTTATCTTCACCCGAGGACATTTTCTCATTTTTTGTTCAGATAGAGTGGGAGGGAGAGAGAGGAAGAGAGAGAGAGGGAGAAACATCGACGTGAAAGGGACACATCGAGTGGCTGCCACCCGCACGACCAACCAGGGCCGGGGACAAACTGCAACTGAGGTACGTGCCCCTAGCGGGAACCGAACCCGGGTCTCTCTGGACCGCAGGCCGACGCTCTAACCGCTGAGCCAAACCGACCAGGGCAAACCTTATTTTTTATTTTTATTTTTTTAGTAATTGATATTAGAGAGAGAAAGAGGAAGGGAGAGGGAGAGAGAGATAGAAACATCGATGAGAGAGAACATTGATGAGAGAGAACATCGATTGACCACCTCCTGCATGCCCCCCACTGGGGATCAGGCCCACAACCTGGTCATGTGCCCTGACCAGGAATTGAACTTGTGACCTCTTGATGCATGGGTCGATGCTCAACCACTGAACCACACCAGCCGGGCGCAAACCTTATTCTTTAAAATAAACAATTTATACTAGCTGTAAGGACAAGTTAATTTTTCTGTGCCTTAGTTTTCTCATGGCAATAATAAGAGCTGCTTTGGAATTAATAATAATAATAGCTATTATTTGAGCCAGTCTCTGTACTAATTTAATGTGGTGTTCTTTGCAACAATCCCTCCAGAAAGATAATGTTATCTCCATTTTATAATTGAAAAAATTGGGACTATACAAAGTTAAGTGACTGGTCCAAGGTTACACAGCTAGTATAAAGCTGAGATTTGAACCAAGATAGGCTGACACGCCCAGCTGAAACTTTTAACTGCTATCAGTATTTGTCAACATTTAGTATAGTACAACATGTAATAGAAATTCAATTAATGGTAACTATTCTTGATATTTAAAAAAATTAGTTGACTAATATTTAGGACTGTTATTCTGCAATCCCTATAAGTCGTGGACAATGTTCTAAGCCCTTGGTATTGACTGTTTTCCAAGTATCATTTTAAAAATGAAATGACTATGGAACAAGCAAATATTTATCACTCTCATATTATGTGTAGGGATCCTGCTGGGCACTGGAGGAGATGATATAATGGTTCAAGCTGGAAAGCTATAAGTGGTCCTAGGCAATATATGATTAATTATCAAATAAATTCTCTACATGAAGGTGTTAGTAGGAGATCAGAAAAGAAAGGGGTCACTTTAGGGGAAGCTTTACTGAGGAAATGGAATTTGAATGAACCTTTTTTGAATGAGGAGATTTAGATAGGTTTAGAGGAGAGAAAAGAACAAACTTTGTATGTTGAAGTTAATATAACAGATTGCTGCTTATAATAGTTTGCACATCAAACCCATAGGTATTGTTAACTTTGTATATGGGAACACTGAAGTGCAGTAAAGTAATTTTCACAAGTCGCACAGTTAAAAGCGATAGGACCTGGATGTGGATGCAAGTTTGTTTGACTTCAAAGCCCATGTTCACCATTATACAACCTATCATTTGATTTGCAATAATATCTAAATTTTAATGTAAATTGAGCAATAGATGCTTTCTTAGGTGTTTATCTATTATGCCTACTCAGAACTTAATCTCTTCCAATAAGGAATCTACTAAGACTGGAACAGCACTCCATTCTGTAATGGTACATTTTTAGGGAGGAGGGGATGGTCGATGGGGAATTAACTTTGGAAAGAACATTGATAAAGAGTAGTGTGTTCTTGGTGCTGCTGTGCTGACACCTAATTAGAAGTCAATATTGCAAGTATAATGACCTGGCCAATTGCTGAACTGACTGCCCAAGTGACACAGAGTCCCCAGGTAATAACAAAAGATAAGAGTATTATTTGCCTGCCCAGTGTCACATAGATACAATGTTTGCATTGGCATGCAAATGCTGAAGTAAATTCTTCAGGGCTTGCATCTAAGCTGCTTCTGGCCTAGGTGGCTAAGGTTACTATATCACAAAATTTGGTGTAAAACTCGATCTTCCTAACTACAAATGCATTTAGAGGAAATAACTTTTCCTTCCTGAGAAACAAAAGAGATGTTGGGTTAGAGGAAAACATGAGAAGGCAGGTGAAATATTTCTCCCCACACAGGCATTATATTAACCAGTTTCTTAAAAGCATGACAAAAATTATCCTGATATTTGGAGTTTCTCTGGGCTATCTTTTTGAATGATCTGTTTCTCCTTCCTTTCTCTATCTTTAATGAGCAGATAGAGTGATATCTGATCTCAGAAAGTGATTGGATTTTTTCTGTGTATTATGTCCATTTTGATTGTATTTTGTCAATGGTATAATATATTAAATAGCTTGTATTTATCTGTGGGTCCTTCATACATATATTTCTTGATGCCGAGAATCACAAATAGCTTCAACCACCGTGATTACAGTGGATGTGCTATTGGATTGAGGAATGTGTACTCAGAGCTTATGATCACTGGCCCGGTTGAGTCTGGGTGATGCATGTGGCTTTCCAGGGATGCTGCTATTTACATCTGTTAATGGCCCTTCTTGATGGCCAGCTCCCCAATGAGGCGATATGCAGCAGCCTGGGGATGAGGGACCAAGGCTGCAGATGTGGCTGGGCTCCATTAGGCAGGACCAGGAATGTTCATCTGGTGGGCTTTGTATTTGGGGGTGAGTTCTGGGGGTGGGAAGGGAGGGAAGACAGAAAGAAATGGAGGTGGTGGGGGGAGAATGGAAAACATTTCTTATCCAGGTATAGAGAAACAGGCAGGCAGACATGAAAAACTGCAGCTGTAACTGGAGTGTGAGTGAACAGAAAATAAATGGAACTAGCGAATAAACAAGTAGTAGGATTGACTAGTTCTCATATAGAAGGAGATTAAAAGAGGAGAGGGCTATGAGGGTTTGGGATGAGACATGTCACCCCTGCCTTTTAAGTCAGTATCAGTTATTTGTGTGGCTGGTCAGATGCTACTGAACAGAGAGCAGAGATTTACATATATCATAGTGCAGAAGAGATTAGTTCCTTTCATCCTTTGGTTTCCGGTTCTGGGAGAAAGTGACAAGATGCTCACAAGGATGCAATGTTGAGCTATAGTAGATTCTTGCAGAAATGGAAGATACCTGAAGCAAGCCAGTCAAGAACGTTGCTATTATTCCTATCAAATGCTAGAGGACAGTAAAAGGATGGATGCAGAATCACAAAAGTTATACAGTCCCTGAGAGGTGATCCTCTTCCTGCCCTCCTTTCATATGTTGAAGGTTTCTTGGAAAGAATCTCAAAAAATTTGAACTAGTGTCTTAGTAGATAGCGTAGTAAGTTTAGAAGTTCTGGATTTAATTCCCAGTGCCATGGCATTCTTCTACAGGTACTCTGAGTACATTTAGGCTTTGGTATTTTTCATCTTTGAGCAGGCCCAAAGATGGAATTGAGATAACTGAAATACATAGGAAACCAGCTGTTCTCAACATAATCTAAAAAAGTATGCTAGAATGTTTTAGTTTCCCAAAGGGAGCTTGGCTCTTTAGCAATGCATATGCAAAACTTTTTTTTTTTCCAATGGTTTTATTGATTTTTTTTTTTTTAAGAGAGAGAGAAGGGAGAGGAGAGAGAGATGGAAACATTGATGAGAGAGAAACATCGATTGGCTGCCTCCTGGACACCCCCTACCAGGGATCGAGCCTGAAACCCAGGCATGTGCCCTAACTGGGAATCGAACCAGTGACCTCTTGGTCCATGGGTCGACACTCAACCACTGAACCACACTGACTGGGCGCATATGCATATCTTTACATGAAAGTTGTGTCTGATACCTTCAAGGAATCTGCAAAAAAACAAAACAAAACTGCATGTAAGGAGCTTGTATTTATTTGTTTGTTTGTTTATGATTTTACAGATTGGCATGGTAGCTTGGAAAATGACCCTTAAAAGTCCTGAATATCCAGAAGGCCGAGATATCATTGTGATTGGCAATGACATCACATACCGAATTGGGTCCTTTGGGCCCCAGGAAGATTTGCTGTTTCTCAGAGCTTCTGAGCTTGCCAGGTCAGAAGGTATCCCACGCATCTATGTAGCAGCCAACAGTGGAGCAAGAATTGGACTGGCAGAGGAAATTCGTCATATGTTTCATGTGGCCTGGGTAGATCCTGAGGATCCTTACAAGGTACAGACTAAGAAAAAATAATGCTTCAAGACACTATACGGTTATGCATATGTGTGTGTACATGTGTGGAGGTGGGGGAGGGTAAGGGTTTAAGTTCAAACGTCAGTATTTATTGTGAACCATGTTGGAAACAAATTGTCTCTCAATATGTTCACCTGGTTTTTCCTCCGCTCTGAAGATAGATTGCTGATTTTTTTTGGGTTGAACACTAGGTAAAATAGTAGGTATACATTTATTTTATTTATTTATTTATTTATTATCCTCACCCGAGGACATTTTTTCATTTTTTGTTCAGATAGAGTGGGAGGGAGAGAGAGGAAGAGAGAGAGAGAGAGAAACATCGACGTGAAAGGGACACATCGAGTGGCTGCCACCTGCACGACCAACCAGGGCCAGGGACAGACTGCAACCGAGGTACATGCCCTTAGCGGGAACCGAACCCTGGTCTCTCTGGACCGCAGGCCGACGCTCTAACCGCTGAGCCAAACCGGCCAGGGCAGTAGGTATACATTTAGCATGAGACATGCTAAGCCAAAAATGTATACCTTTAAACTATTTCACTGTGGCTTCTGGGACTTACGGTCAGTCATCAGCAAAATTCCTTATATGCTCAGCTTCTTCTCTGGCTGTTCTTCAGCCTTCTTATTCTACTTGAAACCTGCCTATCCTTTAAAGACACTGCTTCCCCTGTAGGCCTCTTAAGAAGTGACTGATTTCTCTTTTTCTTACATTGCTGAGCCTGGAGGGGAAGAGTGTCTTCCTTGTGCCTCATTGCTACTTCCAGGCACTTTTCCCTCCCTTCTCTCTGAAAACCTCTGTCTTTGAATCCCATGTCATCAGACTGTGCTGATTACTTACTGCTGCTCCTTATTATAGGAGTGTTCCCCAACCTTTAGCCACTCCCTCTCACTCCTTGCATCTTTTAGTTGCTGGAACATTGTTACTCTCTGCAATACTACTAGTCCTGTTGTAATTCTTTGTGATTACTATATCCACATAGATAATCTATCCCATAATCTAGCCTCTTACTATCCTCCACCCTACCTCAGTCTCATTCCCCATAATCTCAATTTCAAGCATCCCTTTCTTTGCCACTCCTCCACCCTATCTTTGCAGCTCACTCTCTTCAGTACCCAAAGTCCAGCAATCCTTTGAACCCACCAGGACCTACAATTATTGATCCTACTACCTTTCTTCTGTTATTCGCTCTCTCCTTACATCCTCATTTTGTTTCTATCCAGCTTAAATTCCGAGGTCAATCATAGGTTAATTATTATAATCATATTATAGTTACCACCTTTCCTATACCCTCAACTTTTTTTGCTTCTCTCTCTATTCTGATTACTCTGTGCCTTTACAAAAACCTTATTTAAATCCACCTCTCTACATCTATTTCCATACCTGAGCCTATATAGTTGAACACTGATAGAGAAAAATACTAAGTGCTATTGCCTGGTCTTACTTTAAATTCAAGCTTACCAACCTTTTAAATGACAGTTTCGCATCTTCTTCTCCCTCCTCAAACCTCTAACCCCCTCTTCTCCCATCCTCACTCTTAGCTGATGACTTTACTGTCCAATTTACTGAGAAAACAAAAGCAATTAGGAAACAACTTCCATGAGCTGCCGCATATATGCATCTGTGCCCTTATTCTCCACTGTCTCTCCTGTAGTTTGGGTGAATGGTCCCTCCTTCTACCTAAGGCCAATACCTCCTTTTGTTCACTTGATCCTTTCTCTTCTTGCTAACTTAAAGATGTAGACTAACACTTCTCCCCGCTCCTTCTTGTACCATCACTTTTCCCCTCTCTACTGGGTCTCTCTGTTTAGCATACAAATACTTATCCCTTCAGTTACTACCCCTACCCTATTTTTTCCTTCCCCTTACAGCAAAACTTCTTTAAAGAGTTGTCACTTCTTGCTATCTCCAGTTAAGCTTGCACCCTCACCATTCCACTGTAGCTGCTTTTGTCAAAGTCACCATTGATTCCATATTGTTACATTTGTTGTAAATCTTAGTCTTCATCTTAGTTAGTTGGTTTCTCAGAATCATTTAACACTGTTGGTCACTCTTTCTTCTTGAAATACTTTCTTTTCTTGGCTTCCAGGACCCTCAAGTCTCCTTTTCACCCACCTAGCTGCACTTTTAGTTTCCTTTGCTGTCCTTCACATCTTTATTGTAAGAGTGTTTCAGGGGATGATAGAAATAGTCTGTATTTTGATTATAGTGGTAATAAAACATGTATATACATTTGTCAGAACTCATCAAACTACAACACTTAAAACTGATTGATTGTATTGCATGTATATTATATACTTTAGTAAAATTCATTTTAAAAATGCATGCAAATTGTTGGTGACCACTAACAGGTACTGGGTTTCTTTTGGGGGTGATGAAATGTCCTGGAATTACATAGTGGTGATGGTTGCACAACATCTAAACATACTAAAAACTGCAGATTGTACACTTTAAAATGGCCAATTTAATGTTATATGAATTTTATCTCATTTTTTTAAATCACCACAAAAAGTGTGAATGGAGACAGATGTCAGGGCCACAGAGACTGGTGTAGGACCAAGAGGACTGCCCGGTCTCAACCCACTGTGGCCCAGTGCCCTCTCACCTGTGCTTTGGCAGGATAGCCTATATAGAAGATGGGTTAGAAAGAAAGAATGTGTTTCAGGGTATGGTCCCTGGACCTCTTCTCTTTTCTGTGTTTGCCTTCCCTTAGTGATCTTATCCAGTCTTAAAGCTTTAAATTCCACCTATAAACTGGTAAACTTCCAAATGTATGGTCTACACCTGATCTTCAGATTCATATATCCATATTCAACATCTCTACCTACACGTCTGCCTAAATGTAGCTTCTAATCTTCCATAAATTTGTTCTTCCCACATTTCTCTATCTCAATAAATAGTACCTCTGTTCTTCCATTTAAGTAAAAGAACTTGGAGTTAATCCTTGATGTCTCTCTTTCTCTCATATCCCACATTCACTCTGTCAGTAAATAATTTTTATATCCTGACCTTCAAAATATATCCAGAATTCAACCACTTCCACTGCTACATGGTAGTCCAAGTCATTGTCATCTCTTACCTGCATTATTACAATAGTTCCCTAAATGACCTTCCTGCTTCTGGCCTTGCCCTACCTCTACCCAAAGCCTACTCTCAACAGAAAGTAGAATGATCCTGTTAAAATATAAATCAGGTCATGGCTCAAAACTTTCTTCTGATTAAAACCCTTTAGTGTCTTCCTAGCTCACACACGTAAATGCCAAAAGCTGTATAGTTACCTGTAAGGCCCCACGTAGATTGGCCTTCCAATACCACTCTGACCTCATTTCTTGTTGCAGCACACCTCATTCCACGCTCTGGCTCTACCTTGAACCTGCCTCAGCACTTTTGCACTTGTGGTTCCTTCTGCCTAGAATGCTTCCCTTTCCTCCCCCAATATCCTCATGTCTCATTTCCTCAGTTCTTCAGGTCTTTGCCCAAATTATGCTTTCAATGAAGCCTTCCTTGGCAATTCTCTATTTAATTTTTTTCTTAAACATTATTCCCATTAACATTCTATGTCTTACTTATTTTGTATATGTTCTCTCTCACTAGAAGATAAGTTCCATAAGGTCAGAAATTTTTATCTGTTTTGTCTGTTCCTGTTTTTCCAGTGCCTAGAACAGTACCTTGCACATAATAAGCACTCAGTAAATATGTGCTGACTGACATACCAATGACATTCAGTGCTACAAAGTGTTCTCATCATAGATCCTGCAAAATAAAAACCCAGTGGCAGCTTCGTGTCTCTTCTATATTATGCTCACTGTGTCTGCCTAAATATATCATCTAATTCATTGAGTTAAATGGTGGGCATAATTTCTCAGAGTATTTAAAATGTTTTTCTCTGTTTACTGTTTTTTTGGCTGAGTGACTAATTCACTTTAGTTAAACACACTTATATAACTCTACTTCATATGTGAGTATATATTTGTATGTATAAAAATACATCAATTATGAAATGTTAGTATAATTTTTAAAATGTAAATATGAATTAAAATTTATTTAAAAAAAGCAAAAGGCTTGAGTTCAGTGGTCACGGATTATAAGCACTACATAGACCTCTGATTTTAATATTGAATATCCTATTATTGTGATCCTTTCAATTATCCCATACCATTTATATTTTTATGATACTATGGATTTGAGAAAGTGAAACAGAATTCTATAATTTTGTGTTGATATCTTTAATAGAGGTGTCTCTAAAGATCAGAAAATGACCCTTTAATCCTGGTAAAAATGAAATAAATGGAATATACTTGGCATTGCAGCTACAAGACATCTTGTTTCAAGGACAGATTGTCAGTGACTGGAGAAATAGGCACTTCCATCTTTCAAAGGAGAACTGTCTATGCTAGTATTCTATTAGACAGTAACTCTAAGAAGTGATGTGGCAATTTAAAGCTAGCTTTGGAACAAGCTGCATTATGCATACTTTGTTGTGTCTTCTAGTTATGTGACGATGGCAGATAATGAGTTAAAAACTATTTGTGCTTCACAGGGATACAAATATTTATATCTGACCCCTCAAGATTATAAGAGAGTAAGTGCTCTCAACTCTGTCCATTGTGAACATGTGGAGGATGAAGGAGAATCCAGGTAGGTATATATGTATCAGAATAATTTCGCCATGGACTAAAGGAAGGATAATATGATTATTTTTTCCTCACTGTCCTGCTGATCATGACCTTGAAAAGCAATGAAGATTGCTTGTTACATCTCTAGAGGTCTTAGGTTTATATCTGAGCTCTACCACTTAGCTGAAAGACTTTAATTATATTTATAATATTCATTTTATAAAAGTCAGAACATGTAAAGAGTTATTAATAAAAAATAAAAATCAGCTACAATCCTACCTAGAGATACAATTTATTTTATTTTATTTTTCTATTACATTAAATATTATTTTGTATTAATTTCAAGTGTACAGCATAGTAGTTAAACAATCTAAATCATGTATTTTACAAAGTGGCCCCCTACCCCCGATATTTTAAGTACCCATCTTGCATCGTTACTACAATATTATTGACTATATTCTCTATGCTATTCTTTACATCCTCATGATTATTTTGTGACTACCAGTTTGTAGTTCTTAATCCCTTCACCTTTTTCATTCAGCCCCTCAATCCCCCTCTCCTCTGGCAACCGTCAGTCTGATCTCTGTATCTATTAGTGTGTTTCTATTTTGTTTGTTTATTTTGCTGAGAGACACAATCATTAATGTATATTATATTCTTGCTGTCTTTTTCTCATACGTACTTTTTTCCCTAATAATTGGGTAGTAATAGGAAAACATTTGTTAATTTGTTCTTTTCACTAAAAATTATTTTGCGGAAATTTTTGTATATTCTTAAAATATTATTTGAGAATATGTTTTATGGCTTCATAGTATTTCATCATAATGAATATATCATATTTGAACATTCAGACTATTCCAAAATTTTACTGTTAATATCCCTGGGCTGAGCATTCTGTTACATAAACTTTTAAGAATATGTCTATTCCCTTTGGGTTAATTTCTAAAAGTGGAATTACTTGTTTAAAAATATGTCCATTTTAAAGATTTTTTTTGATGATTTCAGATTGCTCTCCCAAGATCTGCACTCCCACCAGCAGTTTATAATACTGTTTGTTTCCCATCTTTAATTTTACTCCACCCTTGCCAACATCAAGTATTGTCAATTAATAAAATAGGATAAAAACAACTGTTATTTTAATTAGTATTTTTGGTTACCAGTGAAGTTGAACATTCTTATAATCTATGTGCAGATATTTTCCAGGATGTTAATCCATTGCTTTAATATCATCTATTGAATAACTTATGCTTCTTTAAAAAATTTTTTTTTTCTTTTGAGAGAGGTTTAGAGAGAGTGGATGGGAGAGGGAGAGAGAGATAGAAACATCGATGAGAGAGAACATCGATTGGCTGCCTCCTGCATGTCCCCCACTGGGGATCGGGCCCACAACCTGGGCCTGTGCCCTGACCAGGAATTGAACTGGCGACCTCTTGGTGCATGGGTTGATGTTCAGCCAGTGAGCCACACCAGCCAGGCAATTTGTGCTTCTTTTATAGTAACCTTAACTCAATTACTAGGCTTTGTATTCTGTGTTTTGTTCTGTCTGTTCTTAGGCTAATGCCACACTATTTTAACTATTCTATTGGGGCAGATTTCATCACATTCTTAATTTTCCCTCAAGTATTATTAGCTATTTTTGTCTTTTTATATTTAGGCTCATTTTTTTTAATTGACAAAAACTTTCCATAATGATTTTGATTCAAATTGAATTAGGTTTATAAATTAATTTAGGAAGATCTGACATCTTCATAATATTAACTCTTCCCAACAAAAAATATGGTATGGTCTTACATTTATAAAAGTGTATTTTTTAAGGTTTTGTAGTTTTCTTCATATAGTTTGTGCCAGAAGTTACCAGTCTTTCTCGGTTCACAGCACCCTTTACTGTAATTTTTTCATAGCACCTTTATACAAAAAGATATATCTAATATTTCTGTTTATTAATTAGTTAGACCCAAACAACTTCATAAATATTTATGCCGCTAACAACTTAATCATTTGAAAATATAATACACATATTTGAAAACATTTTTAATTTTATTCTTAAATAATTACAGTTACTAATGGGATATTTGCATCTGCATGACATCTCAAACCTTGGAATCAACTTTGGACATAGCCACCCTCATTTCTTGTTCTGCATTGAAATTTGTGCAGAACTTGTTTGTTGTTGTTTTCCACAGAAACAGAAAACGCAGTTTTGCAAAGATAGGACATTGTCAAAAGAAATGTAGTATTATCTAATGTTAAGTCATGAACTACCTAAAGTAAGTAGTTCACATGGGATTTTTTTTTTTTAATCCTCACCCGAGGACATTTTTGCATTTATCTTCAGACAGAATGGGAGGGAGAGAGGGGGGAAGAGAGAGAGAAACATCGATGTGAGAGAGACACATCAAGTGGCTGCCACCCACACGACCCCAACCGGGGCCGGGGACAAACTGCAACTGAGGTACGTGCCCCTAGCGGGAACCGAACCCGGGACTCTCTGGTCCTCAGGCCGACGCTCTAACCGCTGAGCCAAACCGGCCAAGGCTTCACATGGGATTTGACAGGTATTACAGATCATAGTGTTTCTCTCAAAAATGTAAAATATCCTTCAGTGACCCTGGTAGTCACTGTGGCACCCCAGAATGCCTTGTTCACAGTGTAGGTGTGGTGGGACTTTACCAATTTTTAAATGATTATTCCTAAATATTTTGCATTTTCTGTGCTTCTCTGCATGGATTCCTCTTTATTACTGGTATCTCAGAAAGCTGTTGAGATAGTATATTGCTTTTGTTAAAGCAAGTTGTTTTTCTTTTTTTTTTTTTATCCTCACCTGAGGACATTTTTGCATTCATCTTCAGATAGAGCAGGAGGGAGAGAGAGAGAGAGAGAAACATCAACGTGAGAGAGACACATCGACTTGTTGCCACCCACACGACCCCAACCGGGGCCGGGGACAAACCGCAACCGAGGTACGTGCCCCTAGCGGGAACCGAACCCGGGACTCTGTGGTCCGTAGGCTGTCGCTCTAACCGCTGAGCCAAACTGGCCAGGGCTTTCTTTTCTTAACTTTAGTTACCTCATCTGTAAGGTGAAGGTCAAGTAAACAAATAAATATATTTAAAGCCCTTAGCACAGCACTGAGTACATAGTAAGCAGTCAGATATCCTGGTTGTTACTATTATTATCTGTAGTAATGGAGATGGCATTACCTGTCACATTGGACTGTTGTGAGGATCAAAAATGATATATATGAATATGTTTTGTTAATTGTATTATACTATACAAGGGTTTTTCTAAAAAATAATGTTAAAATTTGGTACTACTTTAACAAAGGGTAGCCTCATTGATAGATAACTCAGATCATAAAGCAGAAGGTGGGGAATTTTCATTCTTTTTCATGTAATACAATGGAAGGAGATGGCACTTAACAGATTACAAACACCTGTGAAGTAATATGCAGTTCTTAGGAGGGAAAAGATCTGCTTTGAAGGGAAGACTGGCTGGGCCCAGGAGTGTTTGTGGCTTTATGGCTTGTGGGCCTTATAAAAACACATTAATCCCCGCCCCCCACACACACACCAAATTAATGTGCCTCATTAACTGCTTAAGGGAGATAAGCTTTACCTGTAACATAACTCTAGAAGCTAGAGTCTAGATACAGAGCCAGAGGAAGAATTGGAGAATTTTGGGGAGAAGCTAAAAATAGAAAGGCAAGGGAAACGGGGAAGCAGAGATGCAAAGCCACAGACCAACAGCAAGGGCAAAGAAAAGGAATTGATGGAGGGCTCGAAGTAAAGAAGGGAGCAGAGAAATATGGGGGCAAAAAAAAAAGTAGTTTAAGAGCCACTATGGGATATTTATTATTTCAATTTATGAAACTATGCCCAGTGCCAAGCCTTCTGGGTACACGTGGAACAATAAATAATATATGCCCATCTCTACTTCCAACTTGGTATTTTTCCTTTCTTTTATTAGTTGCATTCCCCATCTCCCATTTCCCATTATCAGCTATCACTCCTAATCCCCTGCCAAGAAGACAGATGAGTGGCTCCCACTAGATCCACAGGATGCTTTGTGGACAACATGGCTAGCATTTCACTTCTACACATTCCACCTGCCCCTCCAGAGGCCTATAGCCAGGAACCCTTGTGCATACACTTGGTATTTACAGAGGAGTAGGGATGGGAGTGCACTGTTTTGACCTTCCCCTTCATCTCTGTCTTAGAAAGAGAGAGGATTTTTGACTTTAGAAATTGGGCTTATTATTCTCACTACACCTCTGTATTTTTTATTCCTATGTAACATTTATCTAAAATTGATTATTTAAGGGCTATTGCTTATTATAGAGATATACATTGATCTTGCCTTTAAGAACTTATCTAGAAAGTAAGAGAGGGCATCTAAAATCTGAGTGCTATTTATGTGTCAAGCCCTCTCCTTGTTGCTTTAATTTAACTCTTATGTCAACCCTTAGAGGTAGATACTTTTACCTCATTTTACAGAAGTTAC
This sequence comes from Tadarida brasiliensis, assembly GCA_030848825.1. Taxonomy (NCBI): domain Eukaryota; kingdom Metazoa; phylum Chordata; class Mammalia; order Chiroptera; family Molossidae; genus Tadarida; species Tadarida brasiliensis. Next base: position 49,305,338 of record CM061273.1, read on the forward strand.
TGTTATCCCCAAAATCACTCTGTTGTGTGTATTAGAGCAAGGATTTAAACCTATCTACTTAATTCTAGATATGTTGCTTTCTTTTATACCACATTGCCTCTAGACAAAATAGGCATTAAGCTAAGAAAGAAAGATATATGAATAAAGATCATAGAGCCCTGGTGTTATATATAAGCTTCCAGTAAGCTTTTTTATGCTTTCAGCAGCCTTTTAATGGTGATTATTCTTTTAAGAGATTGTTCTTTACTGTGTTTAACCTTTATAATTTGGCATGGCTGTATCTGATAGGTACAAGATAACTGATATTATTGGGAAGGAAGAGGGACTTGGAGCAGAGAACCTTCGAGGTTCTGGAATGATTGCTGGAGAAACCTCATTGGCCTATGATGAGATCATCACCATTAGCCTGGTAAATTTTGCCTAAAAATGAAATTTTTAAAGAGCTGACTATGTAGCTAGGATTTCTTTTTGCCCCGTCCCTGCTATTCAGTAAAAAAATGAGAACATTTCTTAAAAATTACCTATCTACAATTTGATTTTCATTGTTTGTGATCATGGGAAGATAAGACAGTGTAAATAATTGAATTTCCCAGATAAACCTAGTACCTCCTTTTAGCCTTTAGTTTAATTTATTTCTAAATACTCTGGTATACCAGAGTTTTAACAGCTTGAATTTCTTCTCCTCTTACTACTTTTTGTTCATACCTCCGATATAGATGCCAAGCATCTGTGAAATGGGCAAAAATATAAGAGAAGTAAAAGGGCTCTGAATCTTTAAGTGTCTAATATTGAGTCATTGAATGAGTTCTGTACCTTCTTTTCTTGACCAGGAAATTATTATTTTTTTGTATTATTAATCAAACAGACTTCACAAAAGCAGTAATTTTATTTTTCCTGTTAATGTAGGTTTTACATATCTGTGCCTTAGTTTTTACAGCTTGAAAGGGGACATAAATATGTGACGTGTAGAATTTTTTTTTTTAAGGTTACATGCCGGGCTATTGGAATTGGGGCTTACCTTGTCCGGCTGGGACAGAGAACCATCCAGGTTGAAAATTCTCACTTAATTCTGACAGGAGCTGGGGCCCTCAACAAAGTAAGTTTCTAGGGTTTTGGAGAAGTATGTGAAGCTGTTTGAAGGTTATTGTGAATTCTTGATTCAGGATCCTGATTGGGAGGAAGCCATTTAGTCCATGCCTTCCCCAGTCTATTTCTTCACCTTTCCTTCCATCTTCCCTACCCCTTGCCTTGCTTGCCTGTTCATTCATTCATTCAACAAATATTTTGAGTATCTACTATGTGTTGGGCACTGTTTCAAGCCCTGTGGATATGTTAATGAACACATCATATAAAACTCCTGCTCCAAAGAGTTTACGTTCTAGTATCTTTCTAGAAAAAAAGAGAATTAATTGAATGCCCTCCCTCCCTTATTCTCATCTATGAGTAAGCGATGTGAGAGCTATTTCCAGACATAGAGCTATGTCTGAAACATCCTCTGAACGTGTTGAGGATATAAAGTTTTAATGTCTTGAGAAATTTGTGAATGCACCTCTAAAAAGGGGTACATAACATGATCCCTTGTACATAGAGGAAGTTCTTGGTAAATATTGAATGGGAAGATAGGTGGATGGATGGATGGATTGTTGGGAAAGAGTATGACATAGAGGTTTGCTTATCTTCCCTTCAAAAGAAAAATCAATGGAAAAATATCCTCAGATGAGGATTAACCCAAAAAAAAAAAAAAAAAAGGAAAGAAATGCTTGTGCCTTTTCCGTCCAAGCTCATTGGGGCTTCTCCAAAGAGGGATAAAAATGGTATGGTGAGGTCACTTCTTGTAAGAGTGAAAACTGTCCAAAAATACCTGAATATACAAAGGACAATATAGTTCTGACTTTTTTGCAAGCATAGGAAAATTATTTTCTCTCCAGAGCCCAGGAATATGTAATAGTCTGGGGCTGGCTGACTGACCTAGTACAACTCATAACCTCTCAGCTCCTCAGCTTTCTTTATCTGTCAAAGGGAAATAATTTACACCTTTAAATGATACTGTGGAGATCAAAGGGGAAAACATAAGTAAAAGTACCTAGTTCTTGGCACAAAGTGCTGGCCCTCATTACAATTTCAGTTCCCTTTTCTTGTCTCTTACATGGTATGATGATTGAGCTTGTGGAGTTAAACACATGCTAAATTGTATTGGATGTTGTGTTTACTAAACATGCACAAACTTTTTATCAAGCCTTGACCTTCAGGTGGAGGATAGGAATTAAGTGTCCTATCCTATCGCTCTCATTTAGAAAATGTTGATACTTCCATTGGTCCAATTAGCTTTTGTGGATGTCAGAAATGAGGAGAATGGTTTGATGTGATCAGCTTGTTCTCTGCATTCACGTGTCCTTCCCTGGGCTTGCCTTTCTCTCCAAGGAATGGCAGAGCAGTGCTGACAACGGAGCAGGATGTCCTGCTCCCATTTTGAGTAGCCTAAAAGTAAAGATTGTGAACCACCACTAGTGAAGGAGATTATTGCAGTGGGAGAAACTGCTAAGTGTCCTAAATTTTTTTAAGTTGCTCTTTGCATACCTTCTTAGGATAAGATATTGATGAATGTTGGAGAGAATTGTTGGAATCATTATTTGTGAAGATAGAATTTAAAGACACCTGTATTTCCATAATGTTCCCATACCTCAACAAAGAGCTAATTTCTGAAATGTATCTTGTTACAGTGAGTTTCTTATTTTCTCCCTGATACTGTTATACGCAAAGAATATTACAAAAAGCAAAGGTTTTGTTGTTGGGGTGTTGTTACGATGGTTTTTTATTTTTTGCCTAAAAACTTTCTAGTTGAATTTCTTTTGTGCCATTAAGAAAGCTTTGGAGATTTTTTCCCCCCCTTAAAATCTGGTTAAATTGTTCTGATCAAATTCATTATGCTCTATTTACCATCTTCCTAGCCTACAGGGCTGCTTGTTAAAAGAGAAATCTAGTTGCAGGAGAAAAGACAAGTGAAGCTGCAGCTGTAACTCACCAACAGTGCTTATTTTCAGAAGGACATGATCATTTGTAGCTGAAGGGAATGATCAGTTATAGAGGTTACCTAATCCTGCTCCTCCTGCTTCACTATTTTCATGTCAGTGCCTCTTAAGTATAGAGTCGAGTTGCTGGAAAACACCCGATTTCATGCAAATTCATTACAAATGTCCTATCTGCCCCTTTGCCTATCAGGTATGAAAAAGGAAACTGTATGGGAGCTACATGCTCAGATTGCTTCCTCTGACTCATTATGCAGGTTCTGTCTTTGTGTGTACTGGTGACTTCCTACATCTGTGTTTGCCTTTCTTTCTGTAAGAATCTCTGTCTCACATACTCTGAGTGTGTGCAGGTCACTTAACTGCGTGTCTCTTCCTGTGTGAGTGCTGGTCTCTCTGTCTCTTTGTGTCTGTATCTTGCTTCTAGATCCCTCTCTTTCTCTGTCTGTGTGCCTCCCTGAGTATCCATATGTGAGAAAGTCTTTGTGTGTGTCTGAAACACTGTAGAACCAGCCTCCTTAGCCTTGACTATTTTGCTCATAGTATGTGTATAACTGTGTAAAGTGGAAATATGCAAGCTTTAAGACTGAAAACATTTGACCCCTACCTTTTTGAGTCTTCATCCTTTATGTTAAACACTGGGGTGAAGAATAAGAAGGGAGGAGGTGCGCAGAGGTTGTAGGGAAAAAAATCTGTGTGTGCAAGTGCCGATCCCGTTGACCCCTTTGAAAATTGAAATAATGATAATGCGCGCCTCCTGACTGCATCAAAGTATCAGCACATCAAAAGCCAGGAGGCATGAAATGCAAATGATAAAGTGAAAGCAGATGGATTGTGCATGATCGCCTGATGCCCAATGAATTTTAAAAGGTGCCGGTTTGCAAATGGGGGGGGGGTGTAGGATTGGGGGTGGGGGGACTGAAATAAACACGTTATCCCTGCAATTTTTTTTTTGTTCTTGACGCTCACTCCTGACAATATTTTTTCACACTTGAGTGAACACCCACTCCATCTCTCTCTCTCCCTTTTCCCCTCTCTCTTTCTCTCTCTCCCCCCTTCACCAACTCCCCCCACCCCCCACGCCCACCCCTTACACGTCTCAGGTCATGTCGCTGCAGCTCCGGTGGAAATAATAAGATATAAACCACGAGGTTGTTATTTGCATAGAAATAGCATGGAGCCCCAGGCAGCAAGGGAGAAGGACACAGGGATCATTTGTCTAAAATTTTAATGAAAACTTTTGCTGAGGCAGAGATTTTTTAAAAACTTTCTTTCTCCCTGCTTTTCTCCACCCTTCCCCATCTCCCCAGTCCCCATCTCTGATTTGACTTAACATGGTTCAATTTGAAGAAAAAGGGTTGATATCATATTCCTGTAATGCAGCAACATGTAAATTGTTTATTCCTTTAATAGATATGAAGCTGCAGACATACACATTTCCAACTTAATACATTGTATGTATGCGTCCAGCTTTTATGGCTATCCTCTATCTCAATGTGCACATGGTTGCACCCTGTCATTAGCCAACCTGTTTTTAATTAGTTTAGACCTTCCTACCTTGTGCTTCCAAAGACTCTTCCTTTTTGAAGGATTTCTTTTTTGTAGCCAACAGTAGTAACCTGCATATAAAGTAAGAATATTCACTTTTCAGTCATTTTACTTACACGTTTTATTCATGGTCACCATCCTTTGCCACCGTGTCTTTTGTTCTAAAACCAGAAAGTGCTTCCCACATTTGTATTTTTATCCCTTTTGCCTTATGATCTCAGTATTTGTGTATTCTCTTTTTTTGTCTGTCTTGCTCTTTGTTGCCTGCAGTTATTTGTAAAATATTACCAAGTTAAGGGAAGAGACGGTATCTGGGTTTTCTTGAGTGTTGCAGAAGCAGATTTGATATTTGCAGTAAAGGTAGTGGGCTGGTGATTAGAGGCAGTCTGTGTGACTTTATTGGAAACTTAAAATCAAGAACATCTGTCTGGCTCCTTGTTACCTTCTAGGTGGGCTGGTGGTGTCAGGGCCATTTTACAGGTGAAGGCTAAAACAGTAAGAGGTAAAGTGACTTGGTTCCATTGACAGAAACTAGATCAGCATCAGAACATGAACTTCCACGTCCCCAAGTTTCATTTAAGATGGGCTCAGTCCCTTGTGCTCAATGTCCATAAAGAGAAGGTAGTCTGGTCATTTTCCTTTTTGTCCAAATGTCATAAGAGTGATGACATAAATAAAAACTTCACCTTGGCCGGTTTGGCTCAGTGGTTAGAGCGTTGGCCTGCGGACCAGAGAGTCCTGGGTTCAGTTTCTGCTAAGGGCATGTACCTCGGTTGTGGTTTGTCCTCGGCCCCAGTTGGGGTCGTGTGGGTGGCAGCCAGTCGATGTGTCTCTCTCACATCGATGTTTCTTTCTCTCTCTTCCCCTTTTCTCCCTCCCACTCTGTCTGAAGATAAATGCAAAAAAAAAAAAAAAAAAAAAGCCCTCGGGTGAGGATGAAAAAAATAAATAAATAAGAAAAACTTCTACGGCCTGCTATTCCATATCACTCAAAGTAGTAGATCATAGGTTCCTAGCTCTACAAACTGTAGTCTGTGAGTGGCAGGTTCCTCAAAATTCCTCACTGAGTGGTAAGGGCAGATTTGACAGATGGGACAAACTATCCTGCCTGAAGGGAATCCTGCTGGCCTGGCAAAGGCAGTGACCTATGTGCTTGGGGAACTGGTAAGATAGATCCTTAAGGGGCTGAGACAATTTGTAGAGTCATAAACTCCAAAGTCAAGATGCCACTGGACATTTGCAGTAACTTTCCGATTTACTTCCCCTCCCCCACAACTCCTCCTCTCCATTCCTATTTCGTATGTTTAACATTATTTCAGGTGGTAGATAGTCTGGAAGGAACTAATATTGTAAGGGACACTGATGTAGACCAGAACCTTCTAGTTCTCAGTCCATTGCCCCAGACTTGGTGAGAGCTCTCTCTGTACACAGAGAAATCAGAATTTGCAGTTTACGGCTTGTGCTCTGGACAGTAACTGTTTATGGAAGTAAGGCATGTGCCAATGGCTGTGATAGATGGGTTATAGATTCATTCAGGAGGTGTAACTTGTGACTTCCTGTGATAAGCATTTGAAAGCTTCTGCTTTGGGGGCTAAAACATCCCGTAATCTGATCCCCTTAGCAAGATTAGGCCCCTATTTCCACTGCATCTGCCAGGAAAAAATAAATTATATGATGAGTGTGTCTAGGACTATATGTTAGGCTGGTAGGAGGCTAATTCTGCCAAACTTGCTTTTTAAGACTTGCTGTAAGTGCCTCTCTTGATCTGTTTCTAAATACATATTTTAATGTATCTGTGCGATATGAAATGTGTAGTTGCTGACCACAGTACAGTATTAGATCCTCCCATGAGCTTGTAGCACCAGGGGCCTGCACTGTACATTCTGCATATTCACCATGACTGTGACACACAACATAAGGGAGTCATGGAGGCTCAAGAAGGGAAGGGAAGATGTAGCCCTCACTCTGAGGCAGCATTGTAACTTTCACATAACTTAACAAGGTGGAATAGTTAAGAACATGGACTCTAGAGCCAAACTGCCCGTTTTAATTCTGGGCTTTACCACCTACTAGTTGTGTGACCTCGGACAATCTACTTAACCTTTTTGGGTCACAGTTGTATTAACTGTAAAATGGGACTAATAATAGTACCCATCTACCAGGTTGTTGTGAGGATTAAATGAGTTAATGTAGGTAAATCACTAGCATTGTAGTGTTCCCTGAGATGCATTTAGGATCCTTTCTCATTGCAACTCATCATCCAGGCCCTGGAAAGGAAATACAAACACAACATTCTCCATATTTTCTGATCCTTTGAAGACAAAAAATTCCTTTAAGAGAATGTTAGATGTCAGTCCTCACTGTACCAGTACATTCATGTATTGACTTTCCCAATAGATGTTATCTAAAGACAATCACTGCACTTTGGAAAGCCATTAACGTGAGAGGCACCATGTTCAGTCCTGATAGGGTAGTATATGTGTCAGTCATCTGTCTACAAGAGTCCCCAAGGACTTGTTGGTACAATAGCCATAATCACTCTAAGGATCAGTCCAGCAATTTGCATTTTTAAAAGTCCCTAACTACCTATTTTCACAATGGACAGTCCCTGTACTCCAAAAGCTCCAGATGGGATCACTCTCCTTTCTAAAGAGGGCATTTATTCTTCCTTTCCTTAGTAAGCCCTGCTGTAGCATTATGAATGAGTTCTCCGAAAGGATTGCAATGGAAATATCGCCTTAGTTTTCAAGCCCTTCTTCCATCCCCGTACATAAAACCCCTGACCCTTCGTTGGGGTTTTGTTTTTCATTTGCTATTTCTCGAATATGGGAGGAAACTGTACCAGGTATGTGTGACTCAATTAGTGACTTGTAATCTGCCAGCAGCCTGATCCTGAGCTCTCTGGTTTGGAGATATTGCAGGATGGATTCACCAGTTAGAGCTCCATTGCAGAAGTTGCTCCTAACTCTCTAAGACAGCCCCATGCAGGTTTGGTGGCTTAGAGACTGATGACGGGGGAACCTGCAATCAGTATCAGTCCAGAACTTCTAGATGAAGTAAAAGCTCTGAGGCCCTGCTGGGGCATTGAATGTAGATTCAGTAATTATCATGTTTGACAAGCTATTATAACTGTGCTCAAACTTTTTGAAATTACAAAACCTTTAGATTAAAAAAAAAAAAAAAAGAGCAAATGAAAACCTTTAGATTATTCCCTTCCATAGGTAAAGCAACTTTGGGCTTTAATTTATTTGAGCCTCAATTTTCTCTGTAAAATCCATTGCCCTCCTTCAGGTGAAGACCAGAGGATCTGTTAAACTTAAATTCTCTTTACTTTCTAGTATTCTGTTATGCTATAAAGATGGATATTGATTTGTAGCCAGGGGAACCATGTTAGGCTGGGACAGGGAGAGGATCAATTGGAGGAGGAGGGGGTCTAAAATTTACTACGCATCAGGGTATTATATATTAGTGAGATTATATATTAGTGATAGGTAAAATTATGACATGCTAGTGAGATTAGAAATAGGAGTTGTAAAGTATAATGATTTAATTTATTTTTTAAGAAATTTTTAATCCTCACCCAAGGATATTTTTCCATTGATTTTTAGATAGAGTGGGAGGGAGGAAAGGGGAGAGAGAGAGAGAGAGAGAAACATCGATGTGAGAGAGACACATCAATTGGTTGCCTCCTGCACAACCCCAACCAGGGCTGTGGATTGAACCTGCAACCCAGGTACATGCCCTTTTCCAGAATTGAACCCGCAACCCTTTGGTCCTCAGGCCTATGTTCTAACCACTGAGCCAAACCGGCCAGGACAATTTAAAAATTTTTATCTTGTTTTTTATCTATATTCTAGAAAAATTAATGCCATGTGGTGGTGGTGGAGGTGGTGTCCATGATGACAACAAGTGGCTATAGAATTATAATTGCGGGGAATGGAGGATCCTCTAAAAGTCTAGCCCCTCAACTATTAATTGAAAGTACTGTGTGGAACCTTCGGGGTCTGATGCACAGTGCCATGATCAGGCTTTTAGTAGCCTGATTATGTCCTACTTTTGCATTACCTGCCTAATTGAAAGTAAGGATCCTGATATACCAGTGATTTTCAACCTTTTCCATCTCATGACACACATAAACTAATTATTAAAATTCTGCAGTACACCAAAAAATAAAATTTTTACCGATCTGACAAAAAAAAAAAAGTATAATTTTTATTCATTGATACCAGACAGCTATTGTTGTGTTGACTCTTGTCATTTTTTTAATTTGACAATATAAGGGAAAAGCTGTCAGTGCCCCTAACTAAATTGTCAGGTAGTGCATATTTTTAAAATTCTTGTGGCACACCGATTGAAAATCTTTGTGATACACAATTGGAGGATAGGTCTTTTTGGGTGCTGTATATTTAGGAACTAGTTAAAACTCATTGGTCCAAGGTTCAGTGGTATTTCTTTCAGGAATCAGTAAAATGGTGTAGACTGAGGTACTCTAAAGCTCTAAGGGCACACACAATCTGAAATGCTAGAATTTATTGCCCTCTCACCTCAGTGAGCAGTCTCTGGCTCACTTTGTACGTGTGGACCTCCATAATATCTCTGCCCTACCTCCAGAGTATCCGTTTCAACCTCCAGGACTATGTTGCTTCCTGAACATAGGAATGAAGAAATGCCTTTACTTCACAGGTTCTGTGGCATGTAGGGTCTCTGCACTTTCTGCTCCTAATAAAACATTGTCTCTGAACTCAAGCTAAGTGCCCTCTTAGGACTGTGAACATGGCCCCTTCGGCAGAATGGTTCATCTTCTTCATTTTCCTGTCAGTCATATGTTACACCTTCATATGCTGGATTTTCTTCACCTTTCTCTCTAAAAATGTCCATAGCTCTGTCTTTGCAAATTAGTGTTCACTTGTTTGCTATTCCACCTTCCTTACCCTTTCCCCCTTAATCTTTCTTTTCCCCCAACCCCAGCCTGAAACCCAAGTAAATTAGCTTCTCACCCCTGCCCCCCAGTTAAAAAAAATCCCATATTCCTCCAACAGTGTCTGTTCTTGGATTTGCAGTCAGCAGCCATCTCCAATAACCATCAGGCTGTCAGCTTTGCAGCTCCCCACTACCTCCCACCTCCCCCATCACTCACCAGAGGAAAAAGAGAGCCAGAGCAAGAGCTTGAAATATATCATGCAATAGTGTATCATGAATTTGTTGTGAATCACAGCAGTGAAGCAGGTTTATTTATTTCTGAGACCTTAAATCAATACAAAGTAGGTCTCTTAGTTCTGAAGCTGGGATGGAGTGTGAAAAAATGAGCCCATTGTACTCTTAAAACTTTGGGGAAAGGAGATGACAGCTATATAATTCCATTTACCAGGCACTAGGGGCTTTAATGTGAAGGTGACAGGGAGCTCTTTGTGCATTTAGAGCACCATATCTTCTAAATAAAAGATCTGTAGACTTGATAGTGGAGCATAGCTCCGAGTTTAATAATCTCCAAGCATTAGACCAAGCCAATATGTTCCCAAGTCAGGTCCCCCCCAAACACTCATAAATTAAAAGTGCAAGAACTGCACACGTTGGTAGATTAGAAATGCAAGGACTCCAGTCTTTTCTAGGAGGAAGACAAACCTGGGCCCTGGCTGTGCACAGACTGTTGTGTGAATATGATAAAGACTCTGAAACGAGACTGTTTAGAAACCTGCCTTGTGGCTGTTCATCATCCTAGGGAATGTCCCCTGTGCATGGATCCAAATCTAGCTATGTTCTCTTTCATTCAGAGTGGCCATCTTCACACCCTAATCAGCTAATGTACATAGTTAGGAGTGTTGAATTGTGAAAGGAGAATCTTTAAGATTACCATACCCAGGCTTCAGGTTTTTCTGGTTGATTCTTTTTTTTTTATTTTTTTTTTATTTTTTATTTTTTATTTATTATTTTTTTTGATTTGATTTTATTTTTTTTATTATTTTTTTTTTAATTTTTTATTTTTTATTAATTTATTTTTGTTACAGATGTTTCTCCTTTTTTTCCCCATTGACACCCTCCTCCCCATCCCCCCACCCCATCCCCAGCTTTGTTGTCCATGTCCATCAGTTGTGTATACATGCGTATAAGTTCTGTGGTTTATCTCTTCCCTCCCCCCCCCACCCCCTCTTCTGAGGGTTGTCAGTCTGTACCCTACTTTCACATCTCTGGGTCTACCCTGTTCCCCATACTGTTATGTTTATTATATTCCACAAATGAGTGAGATCATGTGATATTTTTCTTTCTCTGCTTGGTTTGTTTCGCTTAGGATAATACTCTCAAGGTCCCTCCATGTCGTCTCAAAGGATAAGAGATCTTTCTTTCTTACAGCTGCATAGTACTCCATCTGGTTGATTCTTGACCGGTTCCTAATTTTAATAATGCTTCAGTGTCTGGAATTTAAACCCTTTAAAATAGTATGCTCATAAGAGAAATTGAAAAATCGGTGTTATTAAGGAAAAGAGCCCACCCATATTTAACCAGTAACATAAGATGCAAATATGAGAAGTCAAGGGCATTGAAACATATAATCAAGTTTTGAGTGTCTTTGTTTTCTATGTGATCCATTGATAAAATATGCCTTTTCTTAATAGATAAATCAGGTTTGTGATTTATCAACTCTGATACAGTTGACTCTTGAACAACATGGAGGTTAAGGACACCAACCCCTCACATAGTCCACAATCTGCTTATAAGTTTTGACCTCCCTAAAACTTCATTCGCCCCTTGGTATCCATGGGGCATTGGTTCCAGGACCCCCCATAGGTACCAAAATCCACAGACACCCAAGTCCCTTATATGAAATGGGGTGATACAATGCATACAGTCAGCCCTACGTGTCCATAGATTCTCAACCACAGATCGTAAAGGCTGTTTTCATTCCATAGTTGGTTGCATCTACAGATGCGAAACCAGGAGATATGGAGGGCCAACTGTACGCTTATTTAAAAAAAAATTCTGTGTATAAGTTGATTCATGCATTTCAAATCTATGTTATTCAAGGGTTAGTGGTATAATATGACTTTATTATAGATTAATTCTAGCCCTGATAAGGATGTTGAAAGAAAAACCCAGTGTCAAGATGTAGTTCAAGATGGTGACATAGAAGGTCCTGAACTCATCTCCTCCTACAGACACAAAAAATATATACAGCTCCATGTGGAACAATTCCCTCTGAAAAGAACCTGAGAACTAGTTGAATATCTACTTCATAACAAAGGATAAAAGGGTCACAATGTGAGATGGATAAGAGAGGCAGAGACATGGTCTTGCCAAAAACTCCACCCCTGGCACTATGACCCACAGTCAGGAGAGAGATAAAAATAAGATCTACAAACTTCAAACAAGTAGCAGCTGGCCTTGGCATGCCCTGTACCTCTTGCTAAGTGGCCACAAATTTAGCACTAGTGGCAGCAAGCCTCTGTTCATAGTATAACCACCCCCAGGTACCTCCAAGCTCATAATGGGAAGCTACCAAGTGTAGATCACTTCGTAGTTCCTACCAGGTGGCTCTGGGCTGGGCACAGGCAGCAGCTGACTTTGGCCTGCAACAGAGCCCCTCTCAAGAGGCCTAAGAACCAACACCTAGTGGCTGGCTTTTGACTACACCAGAGTACCACCCAATTAGCGCCACAAATTATATACCCACAGAGTGGACTCAGCAGGCACCAGAACCCCACTAAAATGAATCTTGCCCCCACACAACAGCTTGTCCACTATAGTCATGGCCAGTCCTCATAGCCAGTCAGCCTGAGGGTCAGTCCCACCCACTGACGTTCCAACAGAAATCAAGGCTCAACAACAAGAGAGCACACACAGTTCACATAAGGGATATCCATGGAGCAACCAGCTCAGGTGACCAGGGGAACTGTATCTCTGGACCCATAGGATACCTTCTACCTAAGGTCACCCAGCCAGCATTGGGAGATGTAGAAGATCTACCTAATACATAGAAACAAACACAGTGAGGCAGCCAAAATGAGACAAACATGTCCCAAATGAAAAAGTAGGACAGAACTCCAGAAAAAGAACTAAACAAAATGGAGGCAAGCAATCTACCAGATTCAGAGTTCACAACACTGGTTATAAGGATGCTCACTCAACTTAGGGGAAGAATAGATTATCTCCGTGAGAATGTCAACAAAGAGATAAAAAATAAAAAAGGAGATAGAAAACAAAGAACCAGTCAGAAATGAAGAATACAGTAACTGAAATGAACAATACATTAGATGAGATCAACAGCAGACTGGATGAAGCAGAGGATTGAACCAGCAATTTGGAAGACGAGGTAGCTGAAAACATCCAATGAGAACAGCAACAACAAATAATAAATGAGAATAGTTTAAGGGACCTGTGGGACATCAAGTGTAACAACACTAGTATTGTAGGGGTACAAGAAGGAGAAGAGAGAGCAAGAGATTAAAAACCTATTTAAAGAAATAATAACTGAAAACTTTCCTAACCTGGCTAAGGAAATAGACATAACAAGTACAGGAAGTATAGAGAGTCCTAAACAAGATGAACCCAAAGAGGCCCACACCAAGACACATCATAATTAAAATGCCAAAGGTTAAAAACAGAATCTTAAAAGCAGCAAGAGAAAGCCAGTTAGTTACCTACAAGGGAGCTACCATAAGAGTGTCAGCTGATTTCTCAGTAGAACCTTTGCAGGTCAGAAAGGATTGGCATGAAATATTTAAAGTGATGAAAAGAAAAGACCTACAACTAAGTATTACTCTACCTAGCAAAGCTATGGTTTAGAATTAAAGGAGTAATAAAGAACTTCCCAGACAAAAAGCTAGAGCTCATCATCACAAAACCAGTATTGCAAGAAATGTTAAAGGGACTCCTTTAAAAAGAAGGAGGAAGTGGGAGGGAGGAGGAAGAAGAAGAAAACATGAAAAGAAAATATCACAAAGAAAAAAATTCTCTCTGACAAAGGCAAACACAAAATAAAAGCAGTGGATCAGCTAACACTAAAGCTAGTACAAAGGTTAAAAGGCAAAAGTAATACACAAAACACACACACACACAAAGTTAAAAATAATGACAAAACATAACCGGTGAAGGGGGTGAGTAAAAATGGTCATGATTTTAGAATGTTTGAACTTAAGTGACCATCAAATTAAAATAGACTGCTAGAAACATAGCTTGGTATAAATAAAGCACATGGTAACCACAAACCAAAAATCTACAAGAGATATACAAGAAATAAAGAGAAAAGAATCCAAGCATAACACTACAGAAAAGCATGAACACTCAAGAGAAGAGAGCAAGAGAATCAGAAAGGAACAGAGAACTACAGAAACAATCAGAAAACCATAAAATTGCATAACTACATACCTATCAATGATTACTGTAAATGGATTAAATTCTCCAGTCAAAAGACAAATGGATAAAGATGATGTGATACATATACACAATGGAATATTACTTGGGCATAAAAAGAATGAAATCTTATTTGCAACAACATAGATGGACTTAGAGGGTATTATGCTAAGTAACATACCAGAGAAAGACAAAATACCATATGATTTCACTTATATGTGGAATCTAAAAAACAAAATAAATGAACAAACAAAACAGAAACTCATAGATTCAAAAAACAAACTGATGGCTGCCAGATGGGAGAGAGGTTGGGGGGCTGGGTAAAAAAGGGAGGTAATTAAAAAGTACATATGGGCAATTACAAAATAGTCACAGGGATGTAAAGTACAGCTTAGGGAATATAGTCAATACTACTGTCATAACTCTATGGTGTCAGGTGAGTGCAAGATTTATTAGGGGGATCACTTTGTAAGTGATATAAATGTCTAACCACTGTACTGTACACTTGAAACTAATACAGTATTGAATGTCAACTGTAATTGAAAATTTTTTTAATATTTAAAGCAGAAAAGAAAACCAATTGGGCTATGTCCAGGAGAAAGATGGGGCTGTAGGGAATGAAGATCCTGCTTTTAAAGGGCTTACTCATAGACCCTTTCGCCCTGAGACCTAGTGCCAAAAGCAGCAGTTTGAGCCCAGCCGCTGTGTCTCGGTGGTTGAGCGTTGACCCGTGTGCACCAAGAGGTCGCTGGTTTGATTCCTGGTCAGGGCACATGCCTGGGTTGTGGGCTTGATCCCCGGTGCAGGGCATGCAGGAGGCAGCCAGTCAATGTTTCTCTCTCATTGATGTTTCTTTCTATCTCTTCCTCTCCCTTCCACTCTCTCTAAAAATCAGTAAAAATAGAGAAACTTAAAAAAAAAAAAAAAAAAAGCAGCAGTTTGAGAATAGCCTAGAACATAAGTGAAGGAGATGCACTTGCTAATTTTATTTAATTTATATTTTTGTTTTTATATTGAATTTATTGGGGTGACATTGGTTAATAAAATTATATAAATTTTAGTTGTGCAGTTCTATAATACATCATCTGTATATTGTATTGTGTGTTCACCACCCCAAGTTAAGTCTTCTTCCATCACCATTTATCCCTCTTTTAACCTCTTCTACCTTCCCCCACCCCTATTTTCCTCTGGTAATCACCATATTAATGTCTATTAATGTGGGATTTTTGTTTTTGTGTGTGGGTGTTTTTTTTGTTTTGTTTTGCTTAATCCCTTCACCTTTTCCATCCAGCCCTGTAACCCCTCTCCCCTCTGATAGTTATCAGTCTATTCTCTATGAGTCTGTTACTGTTTTGTTTGTTAGTTTATTTTGTTCATTAGATTCTACATAGAAATGAAATGTAGTACTTGACTTTCCCTGACTGGCTTATTTTACTTAGCATAGTGCTCTCCAGGTCCATCCATGTTGTCATAAATAATGAGATTTCCTTCTTTTTTACGGTTGAGTACTATTCCATTGTGTAAATGTACCATACCTTTTTCATCCACTCATCTACTGGTGGACACTTGGGCTGCTTCCAAATCTTGGCTATTGTAAATAATGCTGCAGTGAACATAGGGGTGCATATATTCTTTCAAATCAGTGTTTCAGATTTCTTTGGATATATTCCCAGAAGTGGAATCATTGAGTCATAAGGCATTCCATTTTTATTTTTTTGAGGTACTCCATACTGTCTTCTACAGTGGCTGCACCAATCTGCATTCCCACCAACAGTGCACGAGGGCTCCCTTTTCTGTACATCCTTGCCAACGCTTTTTGTTTGTTAATACATTGATGGTAGGATTCTGGCAGGTGTGAGGTGGTATTTCCTTGTGGTTTTATTTTGCATTTCTCTGATGATTAGTGACATTGAACATCTTTTCATATGTCTACTGACCATCTGTATGTCCTCTTTGGAAAATTATCTGTTCAAGTCCTTTGCCCACTTTTTAATTGGATTGTTCATTTTTTTGGTGTTAAGTTGTATAAGTTCTTTATAGATTTTGGATATTAACCCCTTATCAGATACATCGTTGGCGAATATGTTCTTCCATTGAATGAGTTGTCTTTTCCTTTTGTTGATGGTTTCTTTTTTCGGTGCAAAACCTTTTTAGTTTGATGTAGTCTCATTTGTTTATTTTTTTCTTTTGTTTCCCTTGCCCAAGGAGACATATCAGAAATAACATTGCTAAGAGAAATGCCCAAGATTTTACTTTCTTTGTTTTCTTCTGAGGTTGTTATGGTTTTGAGTCTTACGTTGAAGTCTTTAATCCATTTTGAGTTTATTCTTGTGTATGGTGTAAGAATGTGGTCTAATTTCATTTTTTTGCATGTATCTGTCCACTTTACCCAACACCACTTTTTTTTTTATCCTCACCCGAGGACATTTTTCCATTTTTTGTTCAGATAGAGTGGGAGGGAGAGAGAAGAAGAAAGAGAGAGAAACATCGACGTGAAAGAGACACATCGAGTGACTGCCTCCCGCACGGCCCTGGTTGGGTCAGGGCCTGGAACAAATGGCAACCGAGGCAGGTGCCCTTAGCGGGAACCAAACCTGGGTCTCTCTGGACCGCAGGCCAACACTCTAACCGCTGAGCCAAACCGGCCAGGGCCCAACACCATTTATTGAATAGACTATCTCTCCCCATTGTATGTTCTTACCTCCTTTGTCAAATATTAATTGATCATAAAGGTGTGGGTTTATTTCTGGGCTTTCTATTCGCCATTGATCTATGTTTCTGTTTTGATGCCAGTACCATGCTGTTTTGATTACCATGGTCTTGTAGTATAGTTTGATATCAGATTGTGTGATTCCTCCAACTTCATTCTTCTTTCTCGAGATTGCTGTGGCTATTCAGCGTCTTTTGTGGTTCCATATTAGTTTTTGTAATATTTTTTCTAGTTCTGTGAAATACTCCGTTGGTATCTTGATAGGAATTGCATTGAATCTATAGATTGCTTTGAGTAGTATGGACATTTTAATGATGTTAATTCTTTCTATGCATGAACACAATATATGCTTCCACTTATTTGTATCTTCTTCAGTTTCTTTCTTCATTGTCTTATAATTTTATGAGTATAAGTCTTTTACATCCTTGGTTAAATTTATTCCTAAGTATTTTATTTTATTGAAACAATGGGATTGTTTTTTAGTTTCCATTTCTAATAGTTCATTATTGGTGCATAAAAATGCAACTAATTTCTGTATATTTATTTTGTATCCTGCTACTTTACTGAATTCACTTATCAGTTCTAGTAGTTTTTTGGTGGAGTCTTTAGCGTTCTCTATGTGCAGTATTATGTCATCTGCAAATAATGAAGTTTTACTTCTTCCTTTCCAATTTGGATGCCTTTTATTTCTTCTTCTTGTCTAATTGCTGTGGCTAGGACTTCCAGTACTATATTGAATAAGAATGGTAAAAGTGAACCTCCCTGTCTTGTTTCTGATCTTAAGGGAAAAGCTTATAGTTTTTACCTATTGAGTATCATGTTGGCTGTTGGTTTGTCATATATGGCTTTTATTACATTGAGTTATGTTTCCTTTATTCCCACTTTGCTGAGAGTTTTTATCATAAGTGGGTGCTGGATTTTATCAAATGCTTTTTAAAAAAATTGATATGATATGTGGTTTTTATTCTTCAATTTGTTCATGTTGTGTATCACGTTTATTGATTTGCAGATACTATACCAACCTTGCTTCTCCAGAATAAATCCCACTTGATTGTGGTGTATGACCTTTTTAATGTATTACTAGATCCATTATGCTAATACTTTGTTGAGGATTCTAGGATCTATGTTAATCGGGAATATCGGCCTATAATTTTCTTTCTTTGTAGTCTCTTTGTCTGGTTTTGGAATTAGGATAATGCTGGCCTTGTAAAATGATCTTGGGAGTCTTTCCTCTTCTTATTTTTTGGAATAGTTTGAGAAAGATAGGTGTTAGACCTTTCATCTGGTACAGGACTTTTGTTTGTAGGGAGGTTTTTATTTATTTATTACTGCTTCAGTTTCAGTAGTTGTAGTCTGTCTATTCAGATTGTCTGATGCTTCCTGATTCAGTTTTGAAAGATTTTATGTTTCTAGGGATTTATCCATTTTATCCAGATTGTCCAATTTGTTGGTATATAGTTGTTCATAAAATTTTCTTACAGTCCTTTGTATTTGGTGTCCATTGTTACTTTTCCTCTTTCCTTTCTGATTTTTTAAAACTTGGGTCCTCTCTCTGTTTTTCTTGATGAGTTTGATTAAAGGTTTGTCAATCTTGTTTATCTTTTCAAAGAACCAGCTCTTGGTTTCATTGATCTTTTGTATTGTTTTTTAGACTCTATTTAGTCTAGTTCTGCTCTGGTCTTTATTATGTCCTTCCTTCTCACTTTGGGCTTTGTTTATTGTTCTTTTTTCAAGTTCTTTTAAGTGTAGAGTTAGATTATTTATTTGAGATTTTTCTTGTTTCTTGAGATAGGCCTGTAATGCTATGAATTTCCCTCTTAGGACTGCTTTCACTGTGTCCCAAAGATTTGGGGGTTGTTGTGTTCTTTTTTTCCAGGTATCTTTTGATTTCTTCCTTGATCTCATTGTTAGCCCATTCATTGTTTAGTAACATGTTATTTAGCCTTTATGTCTTTCTGTGTTTTTCAGTTTTTTCTTGTGATTGATTTCAAGTTTCATACCATTATGGGCAGAAAGATGCTTGATATGATTTGCCTTCTTAAATTTATTAAGACTTATTTTGTGTCCTAACATGTTGTCTATCCTAGAAAATGTTCCATGTGCACTTGAAAGTAATGTATATTCTGCTGTTTGGGTGTGAAATGCTCTAAGATACCAATTAAATCCATCTGATCTAGTGTGTCATTTAAGGCTACCATTTCCTTGTTAATTTTCTGTCCGGAAGATCTATCCATTGATGTCAATGAGGTGTTAAAAATCCCCTTCTATGACTGTCTTACTGTCAGACTGTCCCTTTATGTCCATGAAGATTTACTTTACATATTTAGGTGCTCCTTTGTTGGGTGCATAAATGTTAATCAGGGTTATATCCTCTTGTTGGATTGCTCCTTTTATCGTTATGTTGTGTCCTTCATTGTCTCTTACTCTTGCCTTTGTTTTAAAGTCTATTTTTACCCTGGCCGGTTTGGCTCAGCAGTTAGAGCGTCAGCCCGTGGACCTGAGAGTCCCGGATTCGGTTCCCCGTAGGGGCACATACCTCGGTTGCAGTTTGTCCCCGGCCGTGGTTGGGGTCGTGTGGGTGGCAGCCACTTGATGTGTCTCTCTCACATCGATATTTCTCTCTCTTCCTCCCTCTCTCCCTCCCACTCTATCTGAAGATAAGTGCAAAAATGTCCTCGGGTGAGGATAAAAAATAAATAAATAAAGTCTATTTTGTCAGATATATCACTTACTAATTTTTTTTTTTAATTTTTAGCAAGAGGGAGAAAGAGAGAGGGAGAAACATTGACATGAGAGAGACACATCGAGTGGTTGCCACCCACACGACCCCAACTGGGGCCAGGGACAAACTGCAACCAAGATACATGCCCTTAGTGGGAACTGAACCTGGGACTCTCTGGTCCACAGGCTGATACTCTAACCGCTGAGCCAAACTGGCCAGGGCATCACTTACTAATTTTAAAGCATCTTCCAGAGGGGCAGAAGTTGTTGGGATTGTTTCTGGGGACCGAGCACTGTCAGATGCCACTGTTATGGACTTTGTCTACCTTACTAGTGCCCACACAGGCTGGCACAGTTTTTGCATTCTCTAATCTGCACCCCATGCCATTTTCACAGCACCAATAAACATAGTGGGTGAGCTGGCCCACCTGAGATACTGATGTAACTCTGCCAGAGTCAACAGGTGTGTGTACCCCACACAGGGGGATGGCTTTTGAGTGCCAGGTTTAGGTGGCCAGGGGAGATTGCATTTCTGGCCCCGTTAGATCTAAAGGTAGATAAGTAATTTACCTGATAAAACATTCAAAGTAATGATCATAAAGATGCACGCTGGCCCTGGCCAGTTTGGCTCAGCGGTTAGAGCATCGGCCTGTGGACCAGAGAGTCCCGGGTTTGGTTCCCGCTAAGGGCACGTACCTAGGTTGCAGTTTGTCCCTGGCCCCGGTTGGGGTCGTGTGGGTGGCAACCACTCGATGTGTTTCTCTCTCTCTCTTCCTCCCTTTCTCCCTCTTGCTCTATCTGAAGATAAATGCAAAAATGTCCTCGGGTGAAGATAAAAAAAAAAAAGATGCACGCTGAACTCTGGATAATGGATGAACACAGTGAGGTCTTTAATAAGAGTTAGAAATATAAGAAAATGCCAAATGGAACTCTAAGACATGAATAATACAATAGTGAACTGAAAAATAGAATAGAGGGATTCAACAGCAGACCTAGAAGACAAGGTAGTGGAAACCACCCATACAGAACAGCAAAAAGAAGTAAGACAAAAAAAATAATAATAATAATAATGAGGATGCCTTAAAGGACCTGTGGGACAATATTAAGCACACTAACATTCATATTATAGGGGTCCCAGAAGAAGAAGAGAGAAAGGCAGAAAATTTGTTTGAAGAAATTATGTCTGAGCCTAGCTGGTGTGGCTTAGTGGATTGAGCATTATCCCCTAGACTGAGAGGTCCCGGTTCAATTCCTGGTCAGGGCACATGCCCAGGTTTTGGGCTCAATGCCCAGTAGGGGGGGCGTGCAGGAGGCAGCTGATCGATGTTTCTCTCTCACATTGATGTTTCAATCTGTCTCCATTCCTCTGTCTCTAAAGAATCAATAAAAACATATTAAAGAAAGAAATTATGGCTGAAAACTTTCCTTACCTGGGGAAGGAAGTACAGAGAATTCAAAACAAGATGAATCCAAAGAGACCCACATGAAAACATATTGTAATTAAAATGGCAAACGTTAAAGATAAATAGAGACTCTTAAAAGCAGCAAGAGAAAAACAAGTTACATATAAAGCTATAAGCTGATTTTTCAGCATAAATTTTGCAGGACAGAAGTGAGTGGCATGATATATTCAAAGTGCTGAAAGGCCATGGCTGGTTTGGCTCAGCGGTTAGAGTGTTGGCCCGTGGACCAGAGAGTCCTGGGTTCGGTTCCCGCTAAGGGCACGTACATCAGTTGCAGTTTGTCCCCGGCCCCGGTTGGGGTCGTGTGGGTGGCAGCCAGTCAATGTGTCTCTCTCACGTCGATGTTCTTTCTCTCTCTTCCTCCCTCTCTCCCTCCTGCTCTATCTGAAGATAAATGCAAAAAAAAATTTCCTCGGGTGAGGATAAAAAAAACAACAACAAAGTGCTGAAAGGAGCACACTTCCAACCAACAATAGTTTACCTGGCCAAGTTATCATTTAGAATTAAAGGAAGGATACACAGTTTTCTAGACAAGCAAAGACCATAACTTGAAATAAGAAAAGATATAAATGAAAATATCTCACTGGTAAAAGCAACAGCAAATATATAGTAAAGAGGGTAGCCCTGCCAGTGTGGCTCAGTGGTTGAGCATCATCCCATGCACCAAGAGGTCACTGGTTCGATTCCTGGTCAGGACACATGTCCAGGTTGTGGGCCAAATCCCCAGTGGGGGACATTGAGGAGGTGGCCAGTCGATGTTTTCTCTCATCGATGTTTCTCTCTCTCTCTCTCCTTCTCCCTTCTTCCCTCTCTAAAATCGATAAAGAAAAAATTTTAAATATAGTGTGAGGGTTAAAAGACAAGTGGTAAAATTAACTATAGCTATAATAATTAAAGGAGACACAAAATAAAATATATAAAATATGACATTAAAAGCAAAAGTTGACGGACAGTGAAAATGTGGTGCTTTCAGAATATGTTCAAATTTAAATGACTCTCAATTTAAAATTGACTGCTACAGATATAGATTGTTATATATGAACCTTGTGTTAACCAAAAACCTATAATACATACACCAAAAATTAAATGAGAAAGGGATGTAAAGAAAACACTAAAGAAAGTCATTAAATCACAAGGGAAGAGAACAAGAGAAGAAATGAACAGAGAAGAATTACCAAAACGGCAATATGTACATACCTATCAATTATAACTTTAAATATAAATGGACTAAATTCTTCCATCAAACGATATAGGCTGACTCAATGGATTAAAAACAAAACAAACAAACAAAAAACACAAGACCCTTCTATGTGTTGCCTACAAGAAACTCATTTTCGATCTAAGGACACATACAGACTGAAAGTGAAGGGATGGAAAAAGATATTCCGTGCTAATGGAAATGTAAAGAAAGCTAGTGTAGCCTGGCCAGTGTGACTCAGTGGTTGAGCATCGACCCATGCACCAAAAGATCGCCAGTTCCATTCCCCGTCAGGGCACATGCCCAGGTTGTGAGCCAAATCCCCAGTCAGGGGGCATGCTGGAGGCGACCAATCGATGTTCTCTCTCATCGATGTTTCTATCTCTCTCTCCCTCTCTGTTCCTCTCTTTCTAAAAATCAATAAAGAAAAAAAGAAAGAAAGCTAGGGTAGCAATACTATGTCTAACAAAATAGGCTTTAAAACAAATACTGTAGCAAAAGATAAAGGGCATTATATAATAAAGAGGTTAAGAAGATATAATTATAAATATTTATGTGCCCAACATAGCACCTAAATATATAAAGCAAATATTAACAGACATAAAGAGAGAAACTGACAACAATACAATAATAGTAGGGGACTTTAATACCTCACTTATATCAATGAATACATCATCTAGACAGAAAATAAGGAACCATCAGCCTTAACTGATACATTATAGCAGATAGACTTAATAGATATATAGGGAACGTTGCATCCAAAAGCAACAGAATGCACTTTTTTAACTAGAGCACATGGAATGCTCTCTGGGATAGATCACATATTAAGCCACAAAACAAATCTCAATGAATGTAAGAAGGTTGAAATCATATCAAGCACCTTTTCAGACCACAATGGTATGAAATTGGATCTGTTACATGAAGAAAACTGGAAAAATTACAAACGCATGGATAGTAAACAACATGCTACTAAACAACCAATGAGGCAAAGAAATCAGAGGAAATAAAAAAATATATTGAGACACTTGTATACAACCTAGCAGTCCTACTCCTAGGTATTTACCCAAGAGAAATGAAAATATATATCCACACAAAAACCTGTACATGAATATCTGTAGCAGCTTTATTCATAATTGTCAAAAACTGAAAACCACCTAAATATCCACCAATAGGCTAACAGATGAACAAGTATGGTATTTCCATAAAATGGAATATTACTCTGCAGTAAAAAGGAACTACTGGTGCCTACATCAGCATGAATGAATCTCTGATGCATTGTGCTAACTGAAAGAAGATATACTCAGAAGGTTACATACTGTATGACTCCATTTTATATCACATTCCAGAAAAGGCAAAACTGTTAAGACGGAAAAATCAGTGGTTGTTATGTGTGAGAGAAGGAAATTGATTACAAAGGAGATGAGGGAATTTTGGGGGATGAAAACTTTTAATGTGCTATGATTATGGCTATATGACTGTTGTGTTTGTCGGAATTCATAGAATTGTACACTTAAAAATGGATGATTTTCCTGTATGTAAATTGTACCTCAATAAACCAGATTTTTTAAAATTTCCATATTTGGAAGTAACTTACAGTCAGCATGCTCACGTCTGTAGCTAAATGGGCAGTTGATGGATCACCGAGATGAGTGATTTCTTTTGGCAGTCAATGTTTGCTCTGGAAGCCTATGCCTTTTCTCATGCATTTGACAGATTGTCATATGGCACTTTTCTACCACCATTACATTAAATATGAGTCTCTGTTCCTCACCCAGTCCACCTTCAAATCCTTATCATCCTTCTGCCTTCTAACACATCCCTCTGTTCTCCTTATACCTCAGTAAACAGGTCTTCCCGTGTTATTTCAGGCCTGTATCTCAGTCTCTTTTTGGCTAAATATCTTTTCCTACCACAGGTAGTACAGTCCATTTACTCTGATTTATCCATCAACCATCCTGATCACTTTGCTCCTTATAAAGAGATTTTTGGTCTTGCAATGGATGGTCTTGAATCCATCTGTGGCTCAAGTCAGAGGCTTTCCCATCCTGTGACAGCAATATGTCACTGTGCACTTGTCCACCCCCAACCCTAGCCTACGAGCTGTCAACCAGCTCTCCAGTTTGCCAGTGACAATAGTGGCAATAAAGGGAAGGAGAAGAAGTTGTAACCCTGAGTCTGTATTAAGATACTATTTTGGAACCCCCGAATATTCTTGGTCACATAGGCACTGCTCCTGTCTCCCTAGAGATTTAATTCCATTCACCCTTGGATATATTCCTGGAGAAACATTTGCGCAGTAATATGTGCTGCACCACTTAAAATTGTTAATTGGAGATTGAATTACTTGTCAGCTTTTAAAAATGTAGTCCTCTCAGGTCAGGGAGGAGGTTGTTAGCAGCATGAGTTAGATGAGCTATTGCATTTTTTCTTCCCTGTCCTCTTGTCTCTCCCCCTCCCTTTTCCTCTCTTTCATCCTTCCTCTTTTCTTTTGTCCCTATTTTACCGCTTTCCCTGCTCCTGCGTATTCTTTCTCATATCTGTCTTTTGTTCTGCCTTAACCAAACCTTTATCAATAACCTAGCAGATCCCAGAGTGACTTTAATAATAGGAATCATGGATGAAGTCCAGTGATGATGATTGTTCAGGAAGTTTACAAAACCCCTCCTCAAGTCCTCTTGAGAATGGAAATATCCTAATGAGAAGGAGGACTGCAGCAAGGACTCAGCTTGTGTAGCTTAATTCTCAGATGCAGGAAGAGTTTTGTACTCATTCTTCTTTCTTTTTATTTTTTTTTAAATCCTCACCTGAGGATATTTTTCCATTTATCTTCAGATAGCATCTGAGGGACAGGGAGAAGGAAAGACAGAGAGAGAGAAAGAAACATCAATGTGAGAGACATCGATTGGTTGCCTCCCGAGGTGCGTGCCCCTGACCGGAAACAAACCCGTGACTCTTCGGTCAATGGGCTGGCGCTCTAACTGCCGAGCCAAACTGGCCAGGGCTATTTTTTATATATATATTTTTTTTCTTTATTGATTTTAGAGAGAGAGAGAGAGAGAAACATCAATAAGAGAGAACATTGATTGGCCGCCTCCTGCATGCCTCCCGCTGGGGATTGGGCCCACAACCTAGGCATGTGCTGTGACCCGGAATCAAACCTGCGACCTCTTAGTGCATGGGTCGATGTTCAACCAGTGAGCCGCACCGGCAAGGCAGGGCTATTTTTTTTTTTAAATCCTCATTCAAGCATATTTTTCCATTCCTATTTTTAGAGAGAATAGAAGGGAGGGAGGGGGAGAGAGAGAGAGAGAAACATCGATGTGAGAGAGACACATCAATTGGTTGCTCCTTGCACATGACCCTGACTGGGGCCAGGGATCAAACCTGCAACCCAGGTATGTGCCCTTGACCAGAATTGAACCCATGATCCTTCTGTCCTCAGGCTGACGCTCTAACTGGCCAGGGCCTCCCTGCTTCTTTAGCTAGAAGATTGCCCTGACCCACATAGGATTGTTTAACAGGGGAAAGATTGGATAAAGAGGGGGAAGCAGTGGTAGATTTCTCCTTATTCCATCGATATGCATCATTATTTTTCACATCTTGAGCACTATTGCAAATATTTGCCTGTAAGTCTAAGCGTCCCCAACATAATGTATATATCAGGACAAAAGCAATTTTTTTAAAAAATTGAGCTAAGTTACATCTATGAAACTTGGAAATCTCAATGCCTGTGCTGACAAATACCCTGACAAGTAAATACTACACTCATTCAGTATTACATAGTGATTTCATTTGCACAAAATTTCACAATGCTCTGCCACTTCAGTCAAACATCGGGAGCACTGGGAAAAGGAAGAACGTGTTTATCTTGATCTCCAAAAAGGGATTTAAGGGAGAGAGCAGGCGGTATATTAGACTGTTTTCATTGCCTGTCAGCTATAGTAAACTTGAGCTGTTCGCAGTGTCTCTAGATAAGCAGCAATAACAGCAGAAGCCTTAGCATATATGTATGACTGCATTCATTTGTACTTCTATATATCTCCAAATTTCCAAAGGCTATGTAGTATCTTTGGTAGCACCTTTAACAATTTTTTCTCTGCTAATCACTGGCTTTTATGTGGTGCCCTTAATTCTCAGGTCTGCCAACCCCAATGAAGGAAGTGCTGGCTGAGGCTTAAGTTTATGTTGAGAGTGGATGAAAATACTCTTTCCTCTCAGACTCAGCCCTTATTCAGTTCTGCCAGCGTGGACACTCTTCAGATGGTGCCTGTTTTCAATATTTCATGGTACTGCTTTTCCACTTAGACCTAGGGAGCAGCACGCTGGGGCCTCAGGAGAGTAACCTCTGTTTGAATGGCTCCTGTGTTTAAATGGTTAAGGATGCTTGTTGGGCAGATAAATTAAAAGCTTGTATCATGCTGTGGAAAAATGTGAGAGGAATAATTTGGGGACTGGAACATGGCAAACAACTTGACTTATATAGAAATGCATATGTCTAAGTTGAAAAAACTGATGAATGAAGCACACCTTCATCATGAAAATACTATGGTGATGAGAGTTGTTTACCCCAAATTTTTCTGTAGAAGGTTGGTAGGGCAACATATCGAGGAATAAAATAGTGGTTCTGTTTACGTGGGCTCCTTTCTTTGTCTCCCTAGATGCTGATCAGGGTTTGCGTAACTGTTGCAGCATGATCATTCAGAGTTAGGCAGAATGGGTTTTGTCCTTGTCCAGATTCTGCTTCTTTGGTTGGAGCTTTTGTTCTGAAGTATTCTAAAATCATTAAAACCACTTGAGTCAGCAATGACCCCTATAAATCAGGACCTATTGTGTGCGCCCTCCTTCTACTGGTGCATGCTCCAAACATACGGTCATTGAAGATGAACTGGAGGGTACTGCTGCTCTCTCTTCACTGACTGTTAAGTAGCTATGATTTTGTTTGTGGTTAGTGAAGCAGGTTTCATTTCTGTATGTCCTTCCCCTCCCTACACCCGACCTCCTAAGATAAGGCTGGTCAGAGAGAGCCATTCAGATACTCTGTTAGTCTGTCCTACACTTTTTCTCTTTAATTCCCAAATTAAATGAATCTTCTCACATGACAAACATTTGTTTAGCCCAGAAATAGTCCTTGTGGCTTTGGTGACCCCTGGTTCGGTTTCTTTCTGAATCCAGAGGAGGAGAAATGTAGAAATATTGCTGCCTTTTCAGAGCAATGCCAAAGCATCAGAACTTGAGTAAAGGGAAGATATGCGAAGTTATTAAATTCTTGCTCCGTCCAAGTTTGTCTCCCATTAGTTTGTAAGAATATGAGGTGGAATGGGCAAGTGGCAGAGCCTCTGGGAGTAACCCAGTTCCGGATGCTCTTGTCCTCTTTGAAAGGAAGGGCAGGGACACCCGAGGAAGGTGTGTTTGATCAGCTAAGCAGCTCTTGGTGTGCTTCGGTCCCTTTGCAGGTTCTTCATCAGTCCATTACCACTTTTGTAGAAATGTGAGATTCTAAGTGGCTGGAGATTATCAAGCACTAGAGACGGTGTTTTGTAGGAAAGAAAATAGTTCAGTAGAAAATGGTCTAGCTCTTTTTCAGGCAGCAAATTCTTGGCCCCTGACAGAGATCGTGAATATCAGATATGCAGGGCCAGCACAGTATCTCCGTTTTATTTCGTTTCCCCCTTTTCAGTTTTATTTTAATAATTAAAAATACTGCTGATCACACTGAATGACTTCTGGCAGAGAGGCAGTCTGTCCCAGAAGGACCAGTTGTGGGCCATCAGGTTTATGACGTCCATAAAACCGGAGCCAGATCAGAGCATGGCCTCCCTGACTGACAGGGTTCCTGCTTCCACCAGAGTCCCCCTTCAGTTCACTGCTTTGGATATTTGTTTTGGTTTAGTTTTTGTTGTTGTTGTTATTCTGTTTTATTTCCTGATACATGTACGAGTGTGCATGTGTGCACACATTTAAAGATATAAATGAAACAGGTATGTAATGCCCTCTGCCTGTTAGAAAGACTAAAGCCATAAAAATAACAAACGGCGTGTATTTGCTAGAATGTCAAAGTTATGAGTTTATTTTGTAATGATGTGCTCCTGCCTTCATGAGGTAAACTGGCCGTGGCGGAGGTGTTATTAGTAATATGGACTCAGTGGAGCAGAAAGCCGAGTGACCGAGAGATCAGTGTATCAGTCAGAGAGAGGGCAAATGGAAAGAGACAGCAGGAGAATGAGAAAAGAGCCGCAGTGCCTGGGCTGAGATTAAAGACAGACTGAGAGGAGGATGGGAGCCCAGTGGTCAGATATGGTCTCCCCTGTTCCTGGGGCTCCTTCAAAGGAGCTGCCAGCATGTTGCTTAGCTCAGGACTGCCTGCAAAGGCTTGTTCTCTGCACTTCCTCATCAAGGAAAGCAGTAATCTGAGAGCAATTTTGCTTTCCATATACTTTTCAGAAGAGCCTCTTACGCCCTTCCTTGCTGAAGTTAAATGGAACCAAGGCCAGCTGGGTCACACTGAGGTGATTACTTTGGTCACCAACTTCCTCAGCCTTTGGAGGGTCTTAATGTAGGGGCTGACCCAGTGTGCAAGGGAACCTCTCAGAGCTCCTAACAAGAAGGGGCATTGTGGGAATATACAGGTAGAACTTGCTGGTCTTTCATTTATTATGTTCTCCCCAGAGACTGGAAATGAATAAAAGTTAGTAAGGAAGAAATTTTGTGTTGTAGTTATTTTCTAAAGGAGGAGGGGAGAGGGAACAGAAAGGTAAAATACAGTAAGCGCTCTACAACTGTTTAGAGCTCTCCAGGGCTACCCTAGATGACTGGCAATTACTACACACTCAGCAGTTTGCAATAGTCAGCGATCAGGCCGCCTGGCTTCCATCTGCTGGGTCACAAAATCTCCCTCCCTGAAAGAAATTACTAACCAATCTTCGAGAGAAAAAGGAATCCTACAATTTCCAAGTTCAAAATATTTTTTCTTCTTTTTTACTTCTTTAGAAGAAACTTTGTGGTTTCCAATTGCAGGTGCCCTTCCACCTCACAAGGGTTAAAGTCTAGGGATACTCTGGGGATTGAGGCCCTGACTTCCCCGGAACCTTGGGAGGGAAGGACAGAGGGAGGAGAGGCAGGCTTGGGTATAAATCACTGCCTGGCACCCAACACACAAAGAACTGTAGACTGGAGGGGTCATGTCTGTATCATGAGTGGCGTCAGGATTTTGCTAGCCTTAGGGCTTGTGTGTGGGGACCAGATTTAAAAATCAAATACAGGGGGAAAAGTAATCCTTTACAAAAAAAGAGGAACCTAAACCTCACAGCACTTCTTTAACTGAGACTTGTGACTGAAGACTGTCAGAAGGCAGGCACATTACCTCTTGTGTGTGTGCACAGTAATTCCGCCGTGCCGTTACATGGTGAGGGAGCTGCTGTCTCAGGGTCCCAGCCTCACCCACCGCTGTGGTTTCAGCTCAGAGTCGAAGGATGCTGCTTTGGCAGCTGGGGGAGAGAGAGGGAGAGGTTTGCAGGTTTTTAAATTGCAACAATATGTGTGATTGTTTAAAAGCCTGTTTTGTTTTCTAAGTTTTCTTTTTAGGACAAAGGTCTAGATAGTCCCTTCAAACAAGTCACAGAAGCTGGAATCTCTGTCTTGTGAAGAAAAGAACCCATTTTAGTGAGAATTACAAAATAGACTCTGCCTTTATTTCTGTCAAGACAAATGTCTTTTCTCTTGCATGTTTCTCTAGGTCCTCGGGCGGGAAGTATATACCTCCAATAACCAGCTTGGTGGCATCCAGATCATGCACAACAATGGGGTGACCCACAGCACCGTTTGTGATGACTTTGAGGGGGTTTTCACTGTCCTGCACTGGTTGTCGTACATGCCTAAGGTGAGTCCTTCTGATCCAGTGCTGGCAAAGCCTGTAACTCCCGGCCTTTCCACCACAGCTCACTGCCTCTGCACTTGAGATCTCCTCATAGTGCAGGAATTTTTTATGAACTGTTCCTCTGAAAGCTGTTGATTTCTTTTTTTCTTAGAGCCATCTTTTGCCTTCTACCTTTAAAATGCCTTCAGATTTCATTGGTTAGGCCCCTTCCTGGTGTTTTCTAGCCACAAGAATCTTCATGGCCTATCTGGGCTGGGATCCCAGCATATTAAGGCTTTCTCCTCATTGTGGGTTTTCTCCTTTGTGATAGCCACCCCTCCCTCTGGGGACCTTCCCAGAAAGCCTGGGCACATGAAGTCAATCAGAAGGCACCACTTTGAGCCAGGTCCTACATGAGACTTGAGACCTGTGCATGTGCCTCAGGGCTTGCACGAAATTGGAATGCTTCTAGCTGCTGATTGGGACTCATGGGTGTAGTTCTGTTTGTGGGCCCTGCTGTCTCTGTAATGACTGTTGCCAAGTTGGAGTATAGGACTGTTGTTTACTGATTGCTGTGCTCTTTTCCTCCTAATCTCCTTTCAGAGTGTAAACAGTTCCGTTCCTATCCTGAACTCCAAGGATCCTATAGATAGAATCATCGAGTTTGTCCCCACAAAGGCCCCATATGATCCTCGATGGATGCTAGCAGGCCGTCCTCACCCAAGTATGTATATGTATAAGGATTCTGATGCCCTGGCCCTCCAGCTTTCAGGTGGTTTTTTTTTTTTCAATCATAAATAAATCTCTGCACAACAGCATGTGACAAAGAAAACAACTAAGTACCTGGAATTGAGAAAAGTCTGGAAAATGCTTTCTAAAGAAAAAGGTGGAAAATTCTTTAAGAACAAATGAAAAATAATGAGATGAGATTTACCAAACGAGCATTGGGTCATAAGCAGTATAGTCACTAATACATGTCTTCTGTTAATTCTGCTTTTAAAGCACTTATTATTTAATGGGTTCAAAGACTTTAAAAGTTAAATGTAAGCCATAAAGTCATAGAACTACAGGACCAGAATCTTCAACCATTTAGTTTCTATACACAGGTTAATCAGATCAGTGTTAGGAAGGGTCTTTGAGACCCCTCAATGTAGAGTGTGACTACACCTTTCTGAGCAAGCTAC
Organism: Tadarida brasiliensis; assembly: GCA_030848825.1. NCBI lineage: Eukaryota > Metazoa > Chordata > Mammalia > Chiroptera > Molossidae > Tadarida > Tadarida brasiliensis. The sequence goes on from CM061273.1 coordinate 49,336,382, forward strand.
TGCTGAGCACCCACCCTGCATGCACCCTTCTTTTCTTATGATATTGGTAATAGTGTTGGCACTTGCTTTAGTTATTCATGTAACATCATTTATTCATGAAGAGACTGTCCAGAACTTTTAATTTTACAAATATATAGTACAAGAACAAGCCCTTCCTCCATGTTTTATCTAATATATCCCTCTGTCTTGGGGCTGATTTTATCTAACTTGAAAAACAAAAACAGCCCTGGCCAGTTTGGCTCAGTGGTTAGAGCATCGGCTCGCGGACCGGAGTCCTGGGTTTGGTTCCCGCTAAGGGCACGTACCTTGGTTGCAGTTTGTCCCCGGCCCCAGTTGGGGTCATGTGAGTGGCAACCACTCGATGTGTCTCTTTCACATCGATGTTTCTCTCTCTTCCTCCCTCTCTCCCTCCCACTCTGTCTGAAGATAAATGCGAAAATGTCCTCGGGTGAGGATAAAAAAAAAAAAGAAAAAACAAAAACAAAGGTAACTCCATATAAGGCAAATGTGCATTTTCGTTTGTTGGTCCATTTGGCTGTTTTCACAAACCATACTTATTAGTAAGTTCTTTTTTTTTTATAAATTTTTTTGTTAACGCCTGTTTTCTTTTCTTTTTTTATCCTCACCCGAGGACATTTTTCCATTTTTTGTTCAGATAGAGTGGGAGGGAGAGAGAGGAAGAGAGAGAGAGAGAAACATCGACGTGAAAGGGACACATCGAGTGGCTGCCACCCGCACGACCCAACCAGGGCTGAGGACAAACTGCAACCAAGGTACGTACCCTTAGTGGGAACCAAACCCAGGTCTCTCTGGACCGCAGGCCAACACTCTACCCGCTGAGCCAAACCGGCCAGGGCGGAAGTTCTTTTGTGAAGCCCCAAATGTCCCTGCTATGTTTTGAATCTGTTTTTTCAGGTTGCTTGAGAAAGTGTTTATTCTTTTTTTGCATGTTTATTGCAACTATTTCAAAGAAAGGCTATATCTTAAAGAAGAGTGGAATGCAGAAGGTAATTAAGTTTGAGTCATTGTGATTTTGTTGAAAGAGAAAGAGGTCTTCATAAGGAAGACTTAATAAACCTTTGTGGGCCTGGTGGAATGATAAAGCACTTTTATATACATTATCTTATTTGGGCTTGCTACCTCTTAGAGATACAAAAAGATCATCACTTTACAAGCTCAGAGAAGTTAAATGATTTGTGCAAGGTCACACAGCTATTACTTAGGAGCTGGAGCTTAATCTGAAGCCTAATTATAGATAGTGTAGAAAAATCACCAGAGAAAGGTTGATTTTAATTTAAATTTTTACCTATTGTCTTCAGTGCCTTTTCTTAATAAAACTAAATAGTTTTTCTTACATAGCCAAAAAAATCACCATAGTAATCTTCTTCCTACCTCTCATTTTTATACCATTTTTATGGTAAGAACTATGAGCCTGAGATAAAATCCAGGACTCTTCTGGGAAAATTCAAAACAAGATTCAATGAGTGTTCTCCTAGAAATCATAGGGAGCCATTTCAGCTGGCTTCTAAGTACTACGTTTGAACTGAACATGACCTGCTCTTTGAGGGCAGTAAAGCCCCCCTTACAATAGCCACAGCCCCCAGTCAACACATAAGGCACAAGAAGGTTTTTTTTGTTTGTTTGTTTTTGTTTTTTATCCTCACCCGAGGACACTTTTCATTTTTTGTTCAGATAGAGTGGGAGAGAGAGAGAGAGAGAAACATCGATGCGAAAGTGACACATCCAGCGGCTGCCACCCGCACGACCAACCAGGGCCGGGGACAAACTGCAACCGAAGTACATGCCCTTAGCGGGAACCGAACCCGGGTCTCTCTGGACCGCAGGCCGACGCTCTAACCACCGAGCCAAACCGGCCAGGGCTCAAGAAGGTTTTTAAAGAAGAAAATATTTCCATTTTGTAATGAATTTTGTAATTCTAAATCATTGTTATTGAAGTACAAATCATAAAATGACCCAAGCAGATGAAGCTAAAATTACAATATCCTGGTGCATTTAGAAATTTGGTTTAGAACCATCATCAGAAATTGAGCTCTGTTTCATGGGGTGAACAGGTGCACGAGTGTATGTGAGGGGGCACTTGCTTGGCCATTATTAATGAGATCTGCAGAATAAAATAGAATTTGTGATAAACAAAGTTTTCTGGGTTTTTGGATAATATTTTTTCATTGACTCCCTAGTAATTCATCCTGCTGTCTATGTGCAGCTAACACTCGCTCCCAAATCGAGTGACTTCAGATTTTAATTTAGTGGAAACGTTAAAGAAAGCAGATGATTCCCTGTGATAAGTTAAAGCAGATATCTTCTAGGTGAAAAGTTAAAGTCATTTATTAGAGGAGATAGTGCTGTGATATTCTTCAAACTGACGCCCAACACGAGACCAGAATCTAAACGATCGGCTTTGGGCTCACGATAGAGAGATAATTTTGAAATGGATGATCACATTTTACACTGGGGCCATAGAGGCAAGGAATGTAGAACACAGTAATTACAAGTTTAGTCTTGATAAAACACTCTCCATCCTGTTTAAGTCAGCAGAGGTTAGCTTGCTTGGATCTCCACTTTTAATTGGTTTTGGACTTGGGTTTGTTGGGGGCGGAGGGCCATGTTCAAATTAGAAGAATCACTGCGAAACTATGAGCTGAGAGGGCACACTAGGAAACAGTTATTTGCAGAAGCTTTTATGGGGCCCTGGTCAAACACGGATACCTGTGGAACAAAAGGTTTTTTCTTAAACTAAGATGTTGAAAGTTACGTGTGTTGCCAGTAAAGGAAATTCTGTGTGCAGGGGAGGTTAATGACATTAAGTATGTGCATTTTAACCATTATTTTTTCGCCATCTGTCAATATGGCTCTTTCTTGTGGAAAGATTATACTTTGTCAGCTGTAAATAAAGTGGGAGTGTATCCTGTTGCTTTTCTAGCAGAAAAGCTGAGTCCCTTTTCTTTCCCCCAAATTTGGGTCCTTGTCTGAGCATTAATACTTATGATTTGGTGTACTTCAGCTTTCCATTAAAAGAAAATCAGTGGAATCAAACAAAATTGTAAGCTGAGTTTTAAAATAGAAATAGACATTTTGAAAACATCTTTAACAACTTGGCTGCCTTTTGACAAATGTTTGTGGTGTTTTGAAAAAAGCCAAGTTATTTATTTAAAAGCAATGCAAACTCTTTCTGCTAGCTGAACCCCATCGTTTAACAATAAATGATGCTTTTGCTGATAAATGAATATTTTTATGCAGCCTAGCAAATGAACTAGGAGATGATGTCTAAAGACAGATGAACATGTAGCTGCCTAATGCTTCCATCTATTATAGTATGGTTAAAAACACAACAAACTCCCCCCAAATAATCCCCCAAATCCAACATTAAATTTGTTAATTCCAGTGCATTTTCAGTAGATTGACTTGTTTTCTCTCTTTCCTCTGTAGCCCAGAAAAGTCAGTGGTTGAGTGGATTTTTTGACTATGGGTCTTTCTCAGAAATCATGCAACCTTGGGCACAGACCGTGGTGGTTGGCAGAGCCAGGTAAGAGCTCTTTTGTTCTGGAAGCTCCTGTTCCTCCCAACTAAAAACAAGAAAGGAAAGGGCTATGACTATATAGGTTCTTACCAATAATGCTCTCTTTGTCTAAACTTCCTAAGAATATTGGATTATGATGATTCCTGAGGCAGCATAACTGGAGGGCTGGTTCCTGGTAGTCATTCAGTGTGTCACTCCAGTGATGCGTTTAATCTAAAGTCTGGTTTTGACAACATTTCCTTTTTATAATGCTGAAAGAAAAGCTATTTGGGATTGTAAATAGCCACAGCCCACCAATGACCCTCCCCCCCCTTCCCAAAGACCATTTTCTTTCAGAAGTAGGTGACAAGTGAATCAGTCTCATCTACTTCTCTTTGTAACTTGAAAGAAGTTCCTTCATGGCATCGAGACTATTTAAGTAAACAAGTGCACTATATTGGTTTATCACCAGATTTGAATTACAAAGAAAAAAAAAGTTTACCTGAAACAGGAGTGCATAAAATAAGCTGGGATACCTATATTTTTCAAGTGGGAAATTGAAGTTTCTATTAAATTTTAATACCCACTCTAAGAAGTGCTTCACTCAACAGCCAGCTCTGCACGAAATAATCTGTAGCGCTCGCCATAACGAGCACCTGCCAAGGCTGATCTTAATCTCCTTCTGCACTGCAGAGACATGCTGCCCTAGGGACCCACATCTGGAGCTCACCTTCCTCTCGGGGGCAATCAGTTTTTCTTATCTTGGTGAAAAGTGGCACCTGCTCAAGATTCTCAAACATGCCACATTGAGTTGAGATTTAGATTCTAGCCTTGAAAATAATTCTAGGCTTTGTGGTTCTCTCAGTACAGCAGGTCAGCACAGCTCATGCTGCCAGTGACAAGGAGCCATCAGATGGCAAATCCTACAGACAGGATCTTCCACTGTGACTCTGAATAAGAGTCAGACCTGTAGTCAGCCCAAACTGAAACCCACAGGGACTAGCTCCTGTTTTCTCTCGAGTCTCAGGTCTTCCACCTAACCCCAGGCTTCTGGGTCCCAGTGAGAATTATTTTTTGTGCCTGGTAAAATTCCCACTGGGGAAGTGGAGGTAGGGGATGCACTAGAGAGAGACCCCTCCTACCCAGGACCTATCAGTTTGCTATAGAGAGTCCTCACATCACACTCAGACCAACTTTTCTGAAAATTTGCCTCTTTTCTATTCTGCTTCCATTTTCCTGTCTGGAAAAAATTATGACAGATTTTAACCCACTGAAAGCCAAACCTTTGTTAAGGTCTTTAAGATCCTCCCATGGGAAACGAGAATAATGCTTTACACTTATGATTGGAAGAATAGGGATCGTCTGCGAGCAAGATCAGTCAAGCTTGGCTTTGGCTAGCTCTGCCATTGTTTATTGCAACACTCACTCTGACTTCTTCCTTTCTTTCCATCTGATGAGTTCTGGGCTTCTTGCTCCAAACACATACACATGCTCACAAGTATATAAAACACAAATGGAGCTAGCTTCTTTCAAAAGCAATGGCATTTCGAGAAATAAATATAAATGTATTCTTCTGGGATTGTTACTGTAAGTGCTGCCAAAACTCATCTTTGGTATGTATGTTTGGAATATGTGTGCTATTGGCTGTAAATTGTCTTTTATTATTCCATGGCACCTTGTCCAGGGACACACTATAAAACAAGATGTAGCATCTTCATGTGCTAGCCTGATAAAATTTATATGAAGTATAATAGAAAACAGAAGTTGTTCTGAGCTGTTTTCAAGTTCAATAAATAACTGTAATACTCGGATAAAGATGTTCTTTATTAGGTCACATGGGCCCTAATATATAAGTTATAAGTTACCGATTTAGGGTGGCTTTTGCAATTACAAGTTTCCAGTTGGATTGTTAATCATTGTGAACAGAAATATTTCTAAACCCTCCTGTGTACCTCCTGCTCATTGTCTGGTTGTCTAGAGGGCTTTTGATTCTGATTCAGTGCAGGCAAGTGACAAGGGGGTGGGTGGTCCCCACTCAGGCTCCTATCAGGCCTCTTGTGATGACAAGAATCCATTTCCAGTAGCCAATGTAACAACCAAAGACCATCCTTCATGGAAAAGTTTGTTATGGAGATGCTGTGGGGGAATGACAGACTATAACCCATCCCAGCTCCAACCCCAAGGAATGCAGCTGAGAAAGTGAAGATTGAATTACATTTCTGATAAGGGCTTACCCTGTACCTTGCAGTTCGTTCTCTCTTTCTCTCTCACACCCCCTTTCTCCCCCACCTAGGAAATCTTTATGAGGACCAAGTTGGGAGAATATCATGGAGTGTAGATATGGAGGCTTTGAGCTCCTAGACAGTTTTTAAAATTAATGTAGCTTGGAGATTAAATATATACTTCTAATACAGATCTCTTGTTTCACCATGATTACTACTGAAAGTTATCCCCGTCCCATTGCTCTTTTTCAATGAAGAAGAAAGTTAAATTGTTTAACCACTTCCCTACACTTGACACATATTTTTCTTCATTCCCGTAACATACCTACACATTCCCCACGCACACGCTCAATGGTGAGACCTACTGTACCTTCAGATCTTATCTGGAACCATGTTATTTGTACTCCATAGAAAACTACAGCTCTATTTCAGCAATGCCATCATTCATTAAAACAGTTCCTGAAAGTTTCAGGTTCCTACTACATTTTGGACCACTTCCTTCCATCTTCATCAAGGAGATGCTTTATGGTGAACTGAGAAATTGCATTTGGCAACCACAAAGATGGATGTGTGTGCATGTGTATGCACGTACTCATGCTAGGCTATTGAGTCTAAGTGCTAGAGGCTCCCCTAGTACAAACCTTGGTTTGAATTTATCCTGCGGTGGGGAATTGGAGTGAGTCTGAGGGTAATTTCCCACCATATTTACAAAAATGTACCATATTCACCAAGTCTAGAGTCTCATATTGTACCCCTGGAAGAGTCAGATTTCCCCCTGCTCTCTGTATTTGTTTCTCGTCCCCCCCCCCACCCCCATGTTTTGACGTGGGATTGGAAAATAAATGACTAGCTGTAATGTTGACACACATTAGGTTCTTACGTGGCTCATTTTTTATCAGGCTAGGAGGAATACCTGTGGGAGTAGTTGCCGTAGAAACCCGAACAGTGGAACTAAGTATCCCAGCTGATCCTGCAAACCTGGATTCTGAAGCCAAGGTAGGTCACCCTGAGTACTGTGTATGCCTGTGCTTGGAGCTGTGTTTTCCTTCTGCAGAGCCTGTGGATGTATTGGGAGCACTGCAAACCACCAATTTTAGAGGGAAGGGCAGTCAGCGGCCTTGAATAATTTCAGACAATCCTGTGCTTACTTTTAAGGTGACGCTAAATGTACTCCAAGATAAATTCTGCCTGAAAAGCTAAATAGGCCTTTACAGTTGTCTTGTTGATGCTAGACAACAGTCTGCTTTTTGGGGGGACGTGGTCTTACAGAAAGGCAATTGAGATGATGCCGAGAGCTCTTTGGTTCCAGATTCTCTGAACACATACATAGAAGAGCTACTACTAGAATTAATAGTGGAGTCTGCCAGATTGTGAACACCACAGCTCATCTTTTTTTTAAAGGATGGATAGTATTTTCACATCCTGACAAGATCCAGAAAATGAGGAGTGGGGAGATTGGGAAGGAGGTTATTCAGAAGGGTCATATCAAGTGTCTTTTGATTAACCACAGAACAGGAAAAGCTGCACTAAGCACAGAGGTGAAAGGACTCGAAGCCTGTGTACAATTGGCTGCTTTGTGGAGCAGTGTATTTGAGTCTAAAGTTGCCCTTGGGAAGCCCAGAACAGGATCCTGAGAGTGCATTCTTCCATTAAGAAGCAGTAAGTTTTCCCTCCCTTGACTAAAGAGTGGTGGTATAATCAGGATTCAAAAAGAGGAGTGTTTAGCAAAGTCAGAGATCTAGGATCTTTTTTTCCTGCTTCAAAGAACACCTTCATGATGGACAACAGTTTTTGTTTAGTGTGATTTTGAATTTTTAATCAGTCAAACCTTATTCACCTTGGACAGATTCCCCCTCAAACTGTGTTATTAATTGTATCTTCCTCTTTCATTTTCCCCAATAGATAATCCAGCAGGCTGGCCAGGTTTGGTTCCCAGACTCTGCGTTTAAGACCTATCAAGCTATCAAGGACTTCAACCGTGAAGGGCTACCTCTGATGGTCTTTGCTAACTGGAGAGGCTTCTCTGGTGGGATGAAAGGTGATTGGCCTGGCTCTGGGCTGGAGGGGCACAACTGGCTCCCCTGAACCCTGCAGCAGGGGGTGGGAGGGTTTATATTAGGCAGAGCCTATGGGTGTCCTGGCAGCCCATCAGCCTAGGCCTTTTTGGGGATTATGCACCCTCTGAGATATCTTCTGAGTGGCAACCTGAATGGGAAAATTTAGTATATTTTACACTTCCATACAAAATATCAGAACAATCTGCTGGTGTTACCTAGATGGACTACTGTTATGGATCAGCTTTCACAGGTGAATGCTGGTCCTGGAGAAATATGATCATGCTAGTCTCTGTCCTTCTTTTCTGGACATACTTTTTGTTGATGTTACTCTTTAACACTCTACAGTGACCAAGACAGATACTGAAATTAGCCTTTACCAGAAGAAAATGAACAAAGTCTATACCAGAGGCTGTTCTTTGTGGTAATTTGTGATATGTTTTATTATTATCCAGCAACAGCCCTGGGCCTGTGGCTCCAGCCTATTAGACCATTATTATCAAGGCTCTGCTCTGTGCTATGGGAATTGCTTAGTGATTAGGCAGCCAGTATCCCTATTTACTGAGAATCCTTGGTGTGCAGAACCAGTGCGGACAGTTCAGGGAACACCATAGGAAACACACTGCCTCTTCGAGTAGTGGAGCTCTCTCTCCAGTGGCCAGAGATGCCTGGCCATGCTGAGGCCAGAACTACATTCCAGGAGAGGATGCATGTGCTGAGGAGTGTCACAGAACCCAGGGTTCTGAAGTGTAGTAGAATGGGTTAGGGGAATGGAAGGAGGGAGGAATTGGTACTGCTGGAGTAAATAGTGATCAGAGAAGGGCATGTGAAATGTCAAAGAATGAACTCTCAGCCGGGCACCCAGAAATACCTTGGGGCAGGAATATCTCTACCTCTAAGGGAGGAAAATGGGGAAGTTACCCTTTTATATAGATTATCAGCTATATGCAGGGAGAAATTAGAGCCTACGCCAACAACTTTCCCTTGCCTAGCTAGAAAAAGCCCTGTATGGCCAGGCCTTCCTGGCAAATTGTGGAAGACTAGAGTGGTTTTTTTGTTATTCTAGTTGAAAAGTGCCCCTTTGCCCATATTTGCTGGAGAACCACCACATTTTACACTTTTCTTAGGGGAAAACTTAGACTATAAATGCAAATTAATGTTTGTATACTTTCATAGACTATCAAGGTGAAATGTCCTTTGACCAAGATAATAAGTCAGCGGAAATACCATCAGATGTTGAAAGTACAGGTTAAATAAGTCAATCCTACACATTTTTATTGAGTTCCTATGTGCAAGGAACTTTGCTAGCTACTGCAGACAAAACAAAAGCAAGTCAGAAACAGACATTGCCTTGAGTCAAGAAAAATGTCTTGGGGAGAATGATAAAGTATAAAGTATAAACAGAATACTACAGTGTTCAAAAGAGGATGATACTGTATTAAATTTGGGGGAAAGGGGCCTGAAACCCCTTCCATTTATATATGCGAGGTTCATTTAGCATCAGATTTCATTGATCCCAAATTCCTTGGCTATAAGATCTACATTAAGATTTAAGAGAGAATGCAATGCTGTTACTTCTTAGTTACATCTCTTCTAGGGAGGCCATTGCAAATTCACTCTTCCTGACATTACTTAGGAGTAAGTCAGCCTGGCTATTTTGTTTAATGAGTTCAGAGTTCAAAAGTATGCCATGTGCCTCTTGTAGGAAAAGCTTCAATTCTGCTTCATATTTTGGCCTAGGCCTAGATTGACTGCTAGCCCTGTAACAGTAAGAACAACAACAATTAAGATTCATTGAGCTCTTTTCACCGGAAACTGTGCTCACCATTTCACATGTGTTATCTTACATAATGATCACAACAAGCACCTCTAAGGGGTAGGTTATATTATCTGCAATTTACATAAATTGAGATGTAGGTTAAGTATATTTGCCAAGATCATTTAGCTAAAAATGACAGATTTGGAAAAGGAACACAGATCTGTTTGACTTCCTGTAGCACAGTTGGCTGATTTTTAGAGCCTAGGACCAGACCAGATCTACTAGAATATCCCCAGAATCTAGGTTCCTGAGAAAGTTATTGTTCACCTACTTCCCCTCTGCTTTGGAGTCTTTGGTTATTATGACAAGAGCTCAGAAATGAGTTATGGTTCTTTATTATGGTAAAATATACATAATATTTATCATTTTAACAATTTATAAGTGTACAATTCAGCAGCATTAAATACATTCACAATGTTGTGTAATCATCACTGTATATATTCAACTTTTTCATCATCCTCGACATAAAATCTGCACCCATTAAATAATAGCTCCTCCCCCCTGCCTCTGGTAAAAATGAGTTATTAGCCTGCTATAGACCAGGGCCAGCTCTGTTTTCTGAATTTTGGTGCTACTGCATCTGTTTACACATTACTTAAGACAAAAAAGCTTTGGGGAAGATAGAGATCAGTGTGAAAGTAGGAGGGGGAAGGAAGAACATTGCCTTTCATATTTACATACAGGTCAGGATGTTTTCTACATATTATCTCATGTAACGGGACCTAAGCTGAGAGTCATTCCATATCCCTTGGGGAGATGTTTGCAGTTTTGGTTTCAATACTGGCTGGGGATTATGCAGGGAGGGAAAATAAACAATTATGCCATCCCTCAGTGCACACAAACACACAGCCAGGAGCCGACTGCACTGTGGGTAAAATGACTCCAAAATTGTGTGTAATGAGTAGGAAAAGATTAGAGACAGCTCTTGCTATGCTGAAAATTGACATTAGTGGAGGGAAAAAAAAAAACTCTTTACTAGTCGGCCTAGGAGGTCTAATTCGAGCAGTAAAAATATAAATAAATAAATAAAAGCATGTCAAGATGGTATTGGTGCTTTTTTTCCAATGAGTTCTATCTGGCCGGAAGGCTATTCAGCATAATGCAAAATTAAATTATAAAAACTGGCTGAATATTTAGATGGAAGAGCCATTTGGAAGCAGTTTATTTAGACGAACCGGCAATGACCCACAACAGGGAGACATCAAGCGTGAAATTTACTAGAAATTAGCACCAGGGTCCCAGCCTCAGCATGAATAGCTTGATAGGATGCAAATCCCAGTGATATTAAGCCGCCTCACTGCTGGTGCTACAGGGTCACTCTCAGTTGGCTTTTCATGTTATACTTATTATTTTTTCCTGGGACAGGTTATAAATAACAATAAAAAAACATTTATTGAAAACTTTAACTGGAATGAAAGTCTATGTTGAAGTCTCTGATTACTTAGATGTTGAAATACAGTGTCAGCCAGCCATAATGAACTCATAGGAGACATTATGTGTATGCAGTTTATGTATGCCTAGTGTTTACCTTCAGCTTCTAACAGATAATCTCTCCCCAAGTCAACATGATCTGTTCCAGTTTCAAGAGTGGGGGGCACTGTGGAAACACCCTACCATCCTGCTCCCTTGTTTGGTACATGTGGTGGCCGAGGTTTATCCATGTTGTGTAACAGTGAAGGCCCTACGTGGGTTGGTGTCTGGGTGCTGAGAACACACCGGAAAAGCTGTGTGATCACCATTCATGCAGATGTTCTTGGCTCAGAGTGCTTAAAAAGCTCCAAGCTCCCGCCTCTCCAGTGAAGAACCTATCAGTATTTTCCATTCCCAGATGCATTTCTTATGGCCTGAGAACTGACAGCATGTGCATAGCTTTAAAATTCCCTAGAGTGATGTCTAGCCTAAACCATTGGGAACAGCCCCTCCCCTGCTATTCTTGGCTGAGATTTTGCTCTGTCTCTTAAATGTGGACTTCAGACAAGTGTGTTTCAGATTGTTGCCAAGTGCTTCAACCTGCCTTTCAAAATATGTGGTTTGGGGCAGCTATGTTTCAGTGTGAGCCTATTTGTAGAGTTTGTTTGTTTGTTTATATTTCATAGCCTTTGTTGCTTTTTGGGTGGTTTGATGGTTGAATTGTGGGTCTGTTGGTGTTCCAGGTTAGATGGAGGTATTGTTTTCAGTCCCCAGCTTGTCAGCTGTAATAAACCTTGATGCCCCTTTTCTACTCAGTCTTGGGGCCTGAAGATCATTGTTTGGCAGTCAGATACAAGCTGGTAGTATCATCAGTACAATTTCTGACATTTCTGACCATTCAAAGAATCCAGGCAAAATTTAGAAGTATTGAATCATTTATTCAAGTCTCTTCTGGTTTTTGTTTTACTCAGCCGTTGTATCAGATGCTGGAAAGCAGATGACCTCAGCCTCGTGCCCTTTCCGTGCAATAAGAATGATGAGTTAAGAATGAGGTGGAAGCCCAGCCGGTGTGGCTCAGTGGTTGGGTGTCAACCCACGCACCAAGAGGTCGCTGGTTTGATTCCTGGTCAGCCCAGGTTGTGGGCCAAATTCTCAGTGGGGGGCATGCAGGAGGTGGCCAATCGATGTTTTCTCTCATTGATGTTTCTCTCTCTCTCTCCCTCTCCCTTCCTCTCTCTCTAAAATCAATAAAGAAAAAAAAAAAGAATGAGGTGGAAGAATGTGGATTTTAGATCCCAAAAGATCTGGGTTCAAGTCTTATCTCTGCCACTTATTTAAGCCTCAGCTTACTCACCTGTAACTTGGATATAAGAACAAGATGATTTTCTAATGACTAAGTAACGTATGTGTGAATATATATTAAATCATGCTTCTTGGTATTCCGTGAATTAGCCATGGTGATGAAAAAGAGGGACCAAAGTCCATTTCACAAAAATAAAAAATGCACACACACTCCATTTCATCCCAAACAATTTGCATATACTATGAAACCCACTTTCTAAAATTAAATGGAAGTACACTTTAAAATCCCCCCTTTCTTGTGGGGACCTGGGTCTATTAATCATAGCTAGTACAGAGACAGATTTTGATGTAGATATGTCTCTCTTTTTTTTTAATCGTCACCCAAGGATATTTTTCCATTTATTTTCAGACAGGGAGGGGAGGGAGGGAAGGGGGAATAGAGAGAGAGAGAGAGAGAGAGAGAGAGAGAAACATCCATGTGAGAGAGAGAGAGAGAAACATCCATGCGAGAGAGATACATCAATTGGTTGCCTCCCACACGATCCTGACCAGTGCCTGGGACCCAACTGCAACCCAGGTACGTGCCCTTGACCAGAATCAAACCTGCAACTCTTTGGTCCATGGGCCGACGCTCTAACCCGAGCCAAACCCGCCAGGGCCTGATGTAGATATGTCTTTAACAAACAAGTGAAGAGGCTGGAAACTTTCCCTTCATTTACCTCTAACTTACTTTTTTCTTTTTCATATAGGATGACTTTTTTATGCTGTTTTTCTTCTTTTATCTATGCCTTCCATTTCTTCTCTGTGCGTGATACCATTGAGGACCACTCCTTTCTGTTACTTGTTCTGAGACTGTACCCTTGGCAGCACTGAAAAATGTATTGCTAATTACACAATTATTTTATTATGTAGCACTGGTTGAAATATCCACTAAAGAATTAATTTAGTTAAAATAATTTGAACTGAGCAATTATTTTCATAACCACAGAATTAGCGTAAAGCGCTTAAAGTCCTTTATTCCCTGCTCTTCATACAGCAGTTGTGTAATTAGCAGTAAATTTTTTTGGTCTTTGCTTTCCTCCCAAAGGAATAAATGTATTTGCTCTGATCATACATACAGAGTATATGATCACACACATTCCTCATTGAGTAGGGAGTTTTTTCTGGGGCAACTTCTGGAGTTTTGGGATTTCTGGAGTCTTCACAGACCAGTCAGGCTGGGGCAGTGGAGAAGGCATATTCCTTGCGATGAACTCTGCTCACTGAGGGTTTGTAGATAGAGCCATTTTTACTTTGGAGAAGCTGGCAGTTTAATTTGCCAGTTACTACAATGAAAGCAATTTCTATTTGGTTTGCTCTTAACTTCCTGAAAAATGCTTCTTTGCTTTGGGTTTCCAGAATTGATTTATTCCAAATTGAGATCTTCTCCTTGATAGGAAAGTTTGAACTCCGTTGAACCTGTTATTTGGTGTTTAAAAGGGATCCATTGTGGTTCCACTGAAGTACTCATTAAACATCTGGAATCATAAACCTCAAGCTTTAGCAATGTTTAGACTTCAGTGAGCTAGGAAATGGGAAGAAGTTCATAAATTATTGGGAAATAAATAACTGATCCTACTTTCCAAGGACTCTATTTATGTACCAGAGGTCCCTTTTCTTCAGGCTGCTCCTGGCCTTGGGGACATTACCTAGTATACTCTGTAGCAAAATGAAGAGGTGGCTCCTCATTTCATGTGTCTGTGAGACAGTTCCAATAAATACATATACATTTAAAGTTTTTTCTCTCACTGAAACCCTGATAAAAATGCAGCCTTTAAAGAATTAGGTTTTCTTTCTCACTGTGTTCTTTCCAAAGTGTGTATATGCTCATTCATTCAGCAGATAGTTGGTGAGCACTGTGTTCTAGGCACTGGACAGGACACTGGGGACACAAAGATGAAAGATGCAGTTTTTGAAGGATCCTTTTACATTAGCTACACATAGTAAGAGCTTATCATATGCTAAGTATCATGAGAAGAACTGAAAAGAGCTTCAGTAGTTCCTTCAGAAAAGGTAGTGAGAAATATCATGTATTGACATGAAAAATACTCAGCGTTTGTAGAGCAAGTGTGAATTAATGTGGTGAGACCTGAATACAGAAATTCAGGGAGCATATAAAATGGATATGCCATCCATAGGGCCTGCACACTGAATTTTGTGAAAGACCGTGCACTTCTTTGTGCTTTTGAAGATTCCCTGGAGTCTTGAATACAGGTGAATCTACCAGTCCCTCTAGTCTTCAGGGTGGCCAAACAGGAGTGGGGTGGCTGAACCCTCAGACCTGTCACTTCTGGCTACCTCGTGGAAGCACAGTGTGCCAGATAAATATTATTTTCTATGTGTGCAATGATGTGAACAGTGTTTGGAAGCATTGTTTCTTTTTTTTTCTCTTTCTTTATTGATTTGAGAGAGAGGGGAAGGGAAAGGTAGAGAGACATAGAAACATCAATGAGAGAGGACATCGATTGGCCACCTCCTGAATGCCCCCCACTGGGGATTTGGCCCACAACCTGGGCATGTGCCCTGACCAGGAATTGAACCGGCGACCTCTTGGTGCATGGGTCGATGCTCTACCACTGAACCACACTGGCTGGGCGAAGCATTGTTTCTTGATTTCTGATTTTCTCATTCTCCACAGATATGTACGACCAAGTGCTGAAATTTGGTGCTTACATCGTGGATGGCTTACGGGAGTGCTCTCAGCCTGTGATGGTTTACATTCCTCCGCAGGCCGAGCTTCGGGGTGGCTCCTGGGTCGTGATTGACCCCACCATTAACCCCCGGCACATGGAGATGTATGCTGACCGGGAAAGCAGGTAGCACTCCTTCCTTATTTCTCTTCACTGCCTCTGGGGATCCTGTAGTATTGGCTTCCTCCTGGAGAACATTATAACCGGGAAGACTTTATTTGCATCTGTCCTTTCCCAGAGGACTCCAAGGTTGGAAAAATGGGCTTTCCAAATAGTGTCAGCTGGCATGAGAAGGGAACCAGGCTGGAGTCAGGCTCTCTCAGTGTGATCCCCAACCCAGATTCTTTTACCACAAAGTCTTCTATTCCAGGCACCCCCAAATTCAGAGTCTCTTTTCCTATTTGTTGTTCAGATATGCTTATTCACTACCGCCCTCGGGTATGTGGCAGAGGGAGCTTAAAGCGAGTTGGAGCGGAAGGACTGAATTGTTAGTCTGAAATTCTAGGGCCTTCACCCAGCTCTGCCGCTGACTAGTGAGGAACTGGGATCAGTCCTTACTCTCCCTGGGCTGCTTCTCCTTGTCTGTAGAACACTGCATGGACTTTGAGATCCACCCACAGCACCCACATTCTGTGATTCCTTCAGAGTCCAGTGTCTCACACTGGCATTCCAGAAGGCTCGGAAAACACTGTGTTTGCAGCACCCAAAGAACTTAAAGAGAAAATCTCATATTTCTGTTAGAAGGTGATACCTGAAAATCCTTAAGTAAAAAAGATCCAAACCAGTTTCCTTTCATAATGTTTCAACCCTTTCCAAAGGAGGTAAATTTCACTTGATATTTCCTTGACATCTTCCT
This sequence comes from Tadarida brasiliensis, assembly GCA_030848825.1. Lineage (NCBI taxonomy): Eukaryota > Metazoa > Chordata > Mammalia > Chiroptera > Molossidae > Tadarida > Tadarida brasiliensis. The sequence continues at coordinate 49,352,291 of CM061273.1, forward strand.
TGCCAATTCCTATATCCAGTCATTTTATTAGAACACCTATGTCTCTCTTTCCCCCAAAATGTTGGTCTCCTACTTCAAAAGCTGATTAGGAGAGTCCAGTAGTTTTATTGTCAAATCATTAGGCTGGCATTCTATGCTTAGGAATTTATTGTTTTTAAGTTCTAACCTAGCCCCTGATTTGATACCAGATCAAACACAGTTCCTCTGCAGATATTGGAAGGAGATTGTGGTTTTAAATCCACCTCTGTCACTTGTTAGTTTTGTACAAGTCTCTTAACTTGTTGTACCTTAGTTTCCTTATCTGTAAGATGGCAACAGTACCTGACTTCATAGTGGATGTAGACTGGTTACAGGATTGTTGTTAACATTTTTGTCAGCACTTAGAACAGTGCCATGCACATAGTAAGCATGAGCTGTAATTTTTTTTCAATGTAAAAATTTAGAACAAAGAAAGGTGTGTAGAGTAAGTTCCTGGTAATAGAACATTGTTAGATGTAACCTGAGACATTTCACTTTGTCATTTCCATAGCAGTGGGCAGAACATTTTTCTACTGCTTGACCTGGCCTCTTGTGTCTGAGTGCTACCAGTGGACTGACAGCTGTGTGTAGGACTGACAGCATCGACCCCTCATTGTATGGCCTAAGTGCTGGAGGTTGTTCCCCTGCCAGCAGAAAATAATGGAACTTCTATTACCCTTATCAGCTGTAGGTGGTGGAATCTGTATTCTTCTCCCTTTGAGATGGAAGTAGATTGGTGTGGTAATGAGAATTATTTTAATTGCCTTTTGCCAGACCTTTCTCGTACCTCACTTAGATTCTTCTCTGGTGCCTGCTTCTCTCCCTGGGATAACTTCTGTGAACCATGGGTGGGCAAAACCATAATGAAGCTATTTCCTGGTCCACAAATTGTAACTGGCCTCATTCTGTTGTCTCCTTCTTTTAAAGGGCCTCTATTTCTGTTTTGTTATGTTTTCTTTTCTTTCTGTTTGATCCAGGGCATCAGTTCTGGAGCCAGAAGGGACAGTAGAAATCAAATTCCGCAAAAAGGATCTGGTGAAAACCATGCGTCGGGTGGACCCAGTCTACATCCACTTGGCTGAGCGATTGGGTATGTCTGCTTGTGCTTCTGGCAAATCAATGAGCCATTCAGCTGATTTGTAATGAGTGCATTCTAGGCCAGGGGAGGAGGCACTGAAGCATTTGATCAAATTCATGATAATCTTTATTTACTGTCCTCTATATGGTAAGAACCCTGGTAGAATGAAACAGTGTGTGTAATAGGAGGGAAAGTGGGCCCTAAAAAAGCAAAAGTCACCCGATTTTTCTCCTGATCCTTATAGTTCAAATAGCCTATCTTTCTAGGCTTGTGGATATCCTTGTAAAGGATGATTAGCTAGAAGTTGGCGGCAGGCTAATCAGTCAGAGAATATGCTAGACTTAAATGTCCTTTTCTACTTGTTTCTTTGAACAAACTCATCTCGTTTCTGAGGGTTGTGAGAGTCATGGGATAGGAAAGCTGGAAACCCGCCCAGGCAGTGTTCTGGGGCCATCCTGAGCTAGAAAAATGGAAATAATGATTGTGCACTGTGTGCTTCCAAAACAGAGGCTGTGGCTGCAGTAGCCCTGCGTGCGTGTGTGCTTCACGCTTCCAGCCAGGGCTCTGTTGCTCATTTGTTTTGCAGCTTTTGGAAGGCACTTGTGATTTGAGCATAGGACTAAACTGTGGGAGCCCTGTGTTGAGTTCAGAGTCTAAAGGAGTTTCAGATTCTTTTGAAACACTGATTTTCTGCCCAGGTCTCCCATTGAGCCCCTCATGGTGTTAATTGCTTGAGCTTCTTTTGTTTGTTGGTTTGTTTTGTTTTCAGAGAAGTAGAGAGATTGTCTTTAAAAGGTAGTGAAATGCAGTGAATGGAAGGTGTAAAGAGAGATGCTAGCTCATTTATGTTCTAAATAGTAATTTAATTAATAGAGTACCATTTGTGGACTCTCTATCCTCACCATCTAGAGACACAGAAACCTCTGTTTGCTTCCACTCTCGAGCTTGCACTTCCTGGAGTTTGCAGCCTTGAGCCAGGTTGTTTGCCGTACACAGTGACTCGGGGTTACAATAAACCCTGTTTGTGCCCTATTGTTTGCCATTCGGCAACAACCACCAATAACTAACCCACCGCAGCCTGACCCTTTAATGGGAAATGCACACATACAACAAGAAATTGGCAAAGTTGTCTCTAAAATCTATTGCCACCACAGAATTGTTGAGGTGGTTTTTTTCCCTCTTTCTTCTCCAAACAGGATAATTACTTCTGACCAACCCCATACACTTTAATTAAAGTAACTGCAGCTCAAGAGTAAGTTCCTCACAACTGTACACAGAGAAAGCTCTAAAAGCTTCAGCCTCTGATAAGCATCTCCCTTCGATGGCGCATAATTGCTCCCAGCATCCGGCGATCGTTGCTGCTGTTTGTACCACTAATTCTGTACAAAGGCAGCAATGCCACAATTGCAGGACACAGCAAATTGCATAATTTTCTCTCTCTTTTTTTTTTTTTCTTTTTTTTTTCTTTTTTGCTGGTTTTCTTTCTGGCCAATTTAAAATTTGTCAAAGTCGGTCTTCTTCTGGATCACTGCCCTTTGATATTTTGTGCACTCCATTTGCCACAAACAAGCCGCAGGGCCGCAGTTCATGCTGACTCTAGCAGAAGCAGAGAGAGCTCCATTTATCTTACACTGCCTGCTGAATTCCTACTCATTAACTGGGGGTTCACTGCCTCTTTTTAACCCCCCAATAGCTGTTATCATCCCTTCAGAGTAACTGGGTGGTAGGAAGAGGGATCCTCTCTGACATCTGTTTGCGGAACGACTGGATGGTGAGGGGTGTGGGGCTGAAGCTTCTTCCTCTAGAAGGAAAGTGATATCGCTCCCACCTTCACCCAGCACCTTTTCACTTTTGAAACATAGGACGGGGAGAGGGAGGAGATTCCCAAGTGATGGCCATTTAATCATTTGTTACAAATCATCTCATTATCAATTTACTGTCTGCATTGAAGAAAACCATATTTATTTAACCTTGACCAAAATGGCACTAGAAAAAGAATCCTTAGTGTGCTAAATGCGAAGCAGGCTCTGGCCCAAGGCAGCTTGGGAATATGAACAGTGGATGTGGAATAAAAACAACTAGGTACAGGTCTTGGTTATGTTGCCTGCAGGTAAATGTTTTAACTTCTCTGAACATCAGTTTCTTCATCTAGAAAGTGGAACCAACACCCCCACATAGCAAATGTGAGGATCAGATGAGTGTGTATTAGCTTTCAGTCTGCAAAGCATTTTTCAAACATGGGGATTGGTATCATTTCCTTTCCAGTTTAATCGTTAGAAGAAGCAAATGGCCATGTTTGGTGTCGGGTGCTCTCTGTGGCTGAGGTCCACTTTTGGAGCAAGTGGTATAGGAAAGGAAATAAGAAAGAAACAGAAGTGGTTTTGTCTCTCGGGTCTGCGGTTTTTCAGGGAGACCATACACACCTGAGTGTATTTGTGACACACAGATAGGGATGTAATGGGACATGCTATAAACCAGCTCCTTTGGGGTTCACAATGGCTTTTGGCTCCTTTCTCAGTGCCTAGAACCAAAGACTGCCAAAATGTTCTTTCACAAAGTGGGTGAAAATGACCTCATTTTCCAGATTGGGAGATTGAGGCAAAAAAGAGGAGTTCAATGAATCATCATTCAATGTAAAAATAAATGTATGTTGGAGCCCAGAGTGAAATTCTGGGTCCCTATGTTGTACTTTTCTCAGGACTTGCTCAGATTCTACCTCAGCTGAATACTGTGCCTGATAAAAATTAAACAAGAATTCTTTCCCTTTGTGATCTAAAGCCAGTGCCACTGAGAAAAATCAGATTTAGGAGAGAGAAAGCCTGTAGGAGTGGATGTTATCTTGTGCTCCTGATCTCTTCGCACATCGGCCTCTGCACTGGGAGCAGGCTGTCAGATCCCTTAGACTAACCAATGCACCCCGATTGACTGTGTTCAAAACATGATTACTATTATTCTCCAAGGACAATGAGCAATGTTTAACTTCTAAACAGCCAACTTCATCTCTTTCAGAATTTTTGTTTTTTAAAAGTGGCCTTTTGTCATTTTACATACTTAGCTTAAGGTAGAAAGGTGGCGAATTACTAGTTTGCAGTTCTGTGATTATAACAGTGAGTATGAGTACAGCACATACATTGATTCCTGGTAGAGGTAAAGGGAAGAATTACTCCAGAAAGAAAAGTGATGTAAGCCCAAATATCAGAGTCTTTCATTGCTGAACCAGGTCTGCCCCTGCGTTCTCAGGACTGCGGCTTGGTTAGAGTCAGTGTGGGGAGGATTAACGGCTACCATTCTGGTTGCCTTAGGGAAATTAAATTTCTCCTCTGGAAATAGAGCCCGAGCCCTTCCAGGCCTTTTGACATCCTACCTCCTCACAGAGATGGGAGCAGGGAGCGTGGCTTGAGTGGGACGGCCTTCCCAGTCTGGCCCCTCGGGTGCCGTGACCTGAGATCCACTCCTGGATCCTCGCCCTCCTCTTGTGTTCAGAAGGAAATGAAAAATCAATTTAGATAGAGAACTGTCCAGCTCAAGTGTGAAGCAGTTGTAAGTTCTCCACTGCCCCTCTCCCTCAGTACAAAGAGCACCGGGCAAAGGAGCCACTTAGTGGAACTTTTCTGCTCCAGACACACATCTCCATGGTGGCCCCGTTCCCAGACAGCCGGGCAGCCTGCCATGCAGCACCTTAGCTGTGCCCACATGGAGCTTGCCCTGAGAGTACCAGTCTGACAACAGGCAGAGGCAGCACTGGCCGAGCTCTGCTGCCAGCCCTCGCCTGGCCTCCCCAGCACCCAACGCACCTGGTCCGAGGCACCCCAGGTGCAGATGGAATGTAGTGGCTGCAGGTGAGGATAGATTGTAAAAATCTTCAGGAATGTCATCTTCCCAAGCCTTCTCTTTAGCAACCAGGATGATGGGGAAAGGATACTTCCCAGGGTTAAGGGGATATAGCGGCTAAGCTGCTTTTCTGGTAGAGGTGATCAAAGTATCTGAGCTGTGTGTGTTTTTTCATCTCTTGTATCCATCTTCAAGATGTTGTAAGCTGAAAAGAGCCAAAGTTACTTGTTTGAGGCAGAAAGCAGCATCCTTACTAGAAAGTTGAGACTAGGAAAGAATGAAGTTCCAATACCCAGGCCTGGGAAGTAGCCTCTGGGCCTCTCACCTGTTGTACATGGTGCATCCTAGAACCATGCCACCCAACCATGGGCTCTATGATAGGTAAGCCGATGAGAAACAACGTAAGGTTTTCTTTCATGAAGGGAGAAATTATGGAATCGAGCCACTTCCCTTAAATGAGCAGCAGCTTAAAACCTACCTCATCCCACTGATTCAGAAGCTCTTTGGTCTGATGCAATTTAGTGCAATAGTGACAATGTTTCTAGAAGGAGAAGGGAAGGGGTTGTTTTGGTCTGATCCATTAATCTGGTTGTATTTCTAAAAACACCGATCTTGCCTCTGTCCAGGAAGCAGAGTTTCACAATTCCATCAAGCCAGAGGGACCTGGCAGGCATTTCCTTAGACTGACCTAAGCTCCTGCCTGCCTGGAGGCTGTCACCAGGACATGTCTGAGATACCCTGTTCCCTACTTGGCCCCAGCTGACCCAGATCCTTGTTCCTAAGGGAGAGCAACTTAGGGAAATAAAAGAGTAAAGACTTCAAAGGTATTGCCACTAGAATTCAGAGACTTCAGTGCTGCTTCTGGACTCTTTTGTGTGGGATGTTTGCACGGAGGTACAGGGCAGGGCTGCGGGGAGAGTAATGTTTATTTTTGTATTCCTATTTGGAAGTCTCTGGGTTTACTATGATTTTTTAAAAATATGAACAGCAGAGCACTAACACCATTGCAAGGAAACTGAGGGTTAAGCATCCCTTGAGAGGATTGCTGTTAAAATCAATATGCAAATGAAGTTGTATTTAGATAGGTATGGCCCCCTTTGAAGAAAAGCAGATATATGAAAATGGGATTTTTAAAAAAAAAAAAAAACTAGATACATTGGGAGAAATTATTCCCATTACAAAAGGATTATTTGCTTTACCAAAGGATTCACTGCAGGGTTCCTTCTAAATAGCTCCCTGAAGGCATTTAAAACAGGATCTGATTTACGCAGTTTTTCAAGAATGCTTTTGTGTAAGGAAAGGCACACCTGTTTTGGATAAGGAAATAGTTTTGCAGGGTTGTCCTCCCCCCCCCCCATCTTACTATCTTTATAGAAAATTTTCTTTCAACATAGAAAATATGATTACATAGATCTTTTAAACAGCTACTTATGTTTGTGCTTCTGAATCTTAATAAGACTCCAGTCTTTTTTATGCTGATTTTCCAGCCTTGAGGTTGAGGTGTGTGTTCCTATATCTGAGATATTCTGGAGCTTAGTAGGGAGGGTGGTGTAATTTTTTTTCTTACCTTTATAAGTATTTAACCAATCAAAGCAAATTGTTTTCTTAAGAGAAGGAAGAAGGGCCCATAAAAGTTAAAATTGGGTTTTAATTTACATAGGTTTCTTGGTATAACTATAAATAAATAAATAGATAGATAGATAGATAGATAGATAGATAGATAGATAGACAGACACTTTAATGTCACACTCTTTTACTAAACTTTTTTCTTGTTTGCCGGATTAGTATTGTTACATAAATGAGAAACTGAGCTCAGAAAGGAAAAGAGATTTTTACAAGGCTGTCAAGTGCCTTTGGCTAAACAGAGAATTTTTTAGCTTACGCTTGATTTTTATTCTAAGCTTGGAGAGTCTCACCGCTGCTCCCAAATCCTCCATAGGATGTGGCCAGCTCATCCATAAGAAGGCTGGCCTCCTCCTGCCCTCCGTCAGTGTTGTGGCTGGGTAAAAAACACCTCCTGCTGCAGAAATCAGCTCTCTCCTCAGAAGCTTTTCTTCAGCTTTGACCCCATGGAGGAGAGATGTGGCTTTTCATTACCATGGCCCTGAGAACACCTGACAGGCAGCTGCCCTATGGACACTTGTGGGTCACTTTAACTTGTTTCATTCAAAGAGCACTGGCTCTGAAGCCAGGCTACCTAAGCCCAAGTCCCAGCTCTACCATTTTCTAGCTTTGTGGCCTTAGGCAAGTTATTTCACTTTTTTGTGCGTCAGTTTCCTCATCTGTAAGATAGTGATCTTTTAGGGTTGTTACAAGGATTAAATGACATGAAAAATACTTAAATCAGTACTAGCACATAGTAACATCGCAATAATGTTAGCTCTTTTCATTTTATCAAAATTCTGTATTTTAACTCTTTACATTAAAATTTTTCATTATAAAGTTGGATTTTTAGGGTTTCATGGGGACTTTTTATTTTGAAGGAAGTTTGATGGGAGTAACTTGCTTCTCTTCTCTCATTTCAGCCTTTTCCTAAGGTAGGGTTCTAGAAGAGAATGACTTTCCTCTCTGTAGCATATTCTTAACACACTCACACACGCACACACCAACTTGCTTTCCTAAAAACCCTGAGGCCCTGCAATCTGGCCAGAAAAGAAAGAAAACCATTCCAAGATATTTAATTGTGCAGGGAGCTTACAGGATTGATCGAGAGCTTAGCTTTTTACAATAGTCCGGTGAATAAGAAATGCTCCTGACAAACGATCAATGATAGGATAATCACTCTTGATCCCCCTCCTCATTCTTACCTTCTTTCTTTCAGGAGAACAGGGTTCAGAAGTCAAAAATCTTTATAGACGCCGCTTTTAAATTAAGCAGAAAATAGACATTGACATATTTGTTAATCTCCCCTAAATCATTACCGGGGCTGGCTGCTTTGCTGTACAAGGAGAGGGGGCCCTCGGTGTGCTACACAAGGGTCTGACTAGCTTAAGAGCAGCGTTTTATTTCTAGAAAATCAAATTTAGAAGACCTTTTTTCTCCCCTTTAAAACAAAGCACACAAATCCTTGGCTTTCTCATGTGCATTTAAAAATACATACATTCTCTACCTCTGTCTTTTCCTTGCTTTGATGCTTTTTTGAGGTAGGTCCTGAACCTGTGATCAGAAGCATCACTGAAGGACTCAAGCAAAGCGGCCTTTGGGGGGATGCTCTGTGATCTTCCTAATCTCAGGGGGACAGAACATTACAGGTATTTATTTTGTTATTCTTTCAAAGCTCTAAAATAGCTTGATCAGGTGGACAAGACCTTTGTTAGTCCAGGAGCCAGCCTTCTCTGTCCCTCCAACTTGGTAAAGGCAAGGCCTTTTTTCCAGAATGCTCTGCTCCTAAGCTCATAAGCCCTCCCTCTCTGCACCTAATGGTGAGCTGGACTCTCAACTCCTCTCTAACCCAATGAACCGAACTCTCCAGCTGATTCCCATTCTGTGGCAGCTGCCGGACACCTGCTTGATTGCCTGCAGTACCATTTGATATGGAGGAACACAGGCTTCAGAGACACCCAGCCCCAAGTGTATATCCTAACTTTCTGCTTAGGCAAGTCACTTTACTGAGTTTTCAGAGCCTTGGTTTTCTTATTTGTAAAATAGACACCCTTTTTATAAGGTTGGATTGTTACAAGGATTAGAAGCAACTTGAAAAGCCCTCAGTAATATTTCGATATTGAGCTTGGCAGAGGTGGCAATAGCTGACCAGACCTAAGTCTGAATTGTGCGTGGTGTGTGAGCTATGTGATCCTGAAAGCATTGAGTGCAATGCCTAGCACATAGTAAATGCTCAGTAAACGGTATGTGTTATATATGGTGCACATATACATGTGTGTGCATACAAGCACAATGTTGGTTGTTTACCCAGGAGAATGTTGTAAGAGTCTGAAACTCCCTATTCAACCATATCCACAGTCCTGCCATCCCTTGCCCTCCAAGCAGGGCTGTTGTATTCTTGATCTTTATGATAACAGGAGGAACCCTTAAATCTGATGTCTGACCTATAGAATGGGAATTTTTGGAGACATCATCTTGGTCTCAGTTGTGGAATGAGACTAAGATGGAACTTCAGCTTCACCAGCCAGGAGTCTATTGTCATCATTTAGCCTTTTCTGAAATCAAAGGGACACGACACTGAAGCACGTGTCCTCTGCCCCAAGTAAGCTATAGAGACAACATAGCATAGTGTCCAAAAGCTATGGGAGCCATCCTGTTGCATGTGAATCCTGGCTCTGCCCCATTCTGGCTTTGACCTTGGTAAGGTACATAAATTCTCAGTACCTCAATTTTCTCACCTGTATATTGATGATAATAAGAATACCAACTGCCTAAGGTTGTTGTAAGGGTGAAATCAGTTAATAGATATAAAGCACTTAGAATAGTGCCCAGTACCATGTAAATGTTAGCTTTGATTATTGATTATATGCATTGGGGAGCCAGGAAAAACTTTTTTTTTTTTTTTAGTTGGGCTTACTTTAACTTTCCATTCGATATAATTTTAGAGAAAAGTTATAAAAATAGTACCAAGGACTTCTGATGCCTTTTTCTCAGATTCACCTATTGTTAACATCTTGTGCCCTTTGCTTTATCCTTTCTGCACGTTCCCATGCATGTGCTCGCTCACTCTCTGCACGTGCACATGCACACACGCATGCACGCGCACACCCACTTTCTTTGAGCCTTTGGAGAATAATCTGTAGACATCATGCTCCTTTATCCATAAATCTTTAGTGTGTGTTTTTAAGAACACAGACTTTCCCTTACATAACCACATTTATCAAAATCAGGAACTATAACAATATCCCAATAATGTCCTATACAGCTTTTTTTTTTTTTCTTTTATGGTTTGAGATCTAATCCCAGACCACACATTACAATTTGTTGTCAAGTGCTTTTAGTCTACTTTAATCTGGAATAATTATTTGGCCTTTCCTTGTCTTTCATGATCTGGACTTTTTTTTGAAGCATACAGGCCAGTTTTCTATAGCATGTTCCTCAATTTGGGCTTGTCTCATATTTCCCCCTGGTTTGAGTCAGACTGTGTGTTTGGGCAGGAATATTGCAGAAGTGATATTCTGTCCTCCAGACACTTATCAGGAGGTGCATAGTGTCACTATGTCCTGTTCTTGGCAATGGTAACTTGGATCACCTGTTTACTGTTCTGTTCACTGGATTAGCCCACTACAAAATTACCATTTTCCCCTTTGTAATTAATAAGTCACTTGTAAGGAGATATGTGAGACTATGTAAATATCCTGTTCCTCATCAATTTCACCTGCTAGTTATAGTATCCATTGATAATTCTTGGCAAAATCAATAATAGTGGTGGTTGTAAAATGGTGATCTTGTAATCCCCTCATTCCTCTGTCTTCATTGTTATTCTGCTAGAAGGGAGATCTTTCCCTTCCCTTCACTCCCATCTAATCATTTTTTTCAGGATGGATTCACAGGCTCTTATTTTATTCCATAAATGACCTGTCTGATAATAAATATTATCTTTTTTTGATAAATTTACTACTCAAATTGTCCCAGATTTGGCCAGTGGGAGCACCTTCAAAATGGCTCTCATGTCCTTTTAACATGCCCCAATCCTTTTTTCAGTGCTTCCTATTCTTTGTGACATTATGTTCCAGGCTCTCTTATATTTTCCATGTCCCAGCCCTGGAATCAACTGTTTCTTCAAGGAGTCTCGGTTCTTTTTACTGTAGAAGGAAAAATGTTTGCTTCCCTGTCAAGGGTATTATAACTGAGACAGTCTCATCTCAGAAGAAAGTGGTTGGGCTGCCTGTCGGCGCTCCAGACAGATCCACATTAGAACAAATGGGCCTTCATCTCATCACACAGCATGGGGTGCCCTCATGCTGTTTTCCCGGTTTGGAAAGAAGGCTGCTGAGGTGTCGAGCCCAAAGTGACAAGTCAGTGATTGTCCTCTATGTGAGAGCCCAAGAAAAGATAGCCTCCAGCACTGTTCTGTAGTTTTAAAGTAGTGATGGTTTTTTTTTAAAAAAAAAGGTAGAGTTGGGCATCCAAAAACCTCATAAAAATGAAACTAGGTACTATAGTTACATCCCTGTTCTATTAACATGTGTTTGTATATAATACTTACACTCACTCAGCAGCCCAAGGCTGTTTATGGCATATGATTCATAGTGGCATAAAACAGCAAGGCCTGTTCCCAGATATGCTTGAGAAAGACCTTTCCCTTCTGCATCCCATCACCTGTGGCCGTATATTTATTTGTCAACTTGGGTGACAAAGCACTTCAGGTTGTCCTCAACACCAGGGGCTATCACCTATTGTTCCTGGCTGGACTTACTCCTCACTAGGCAGGCAACTAAATTTTCAGTATTGATTGCCAGCCCCATTCTGAGAGTAATTAGGAGTAAAAGTGCAACAGAGCAGCTCCTCTACTGGGACAGTATTGATGGGGGGTGGGGGTCCTTGTAGTGAGGAATTCCAAAGTCTCTTCTATCTGTTGAGTGAGGGTACTATGTACTTTAGAAGTTCAGTGATCCAATTGGAGTTTGTGGACTGCCTTTCTCTTTTTTCCTCTTCTCTTTTAGCCCAAGAACTAGAATGTCTTTGTCACTGGCTGGCTAATTTACTGAGCTGGCATGAGACACACAGAGCTGGCTCTAACTAGATTGGATTCTACTAATTTCAGGTTAAGAGCATTCAGACCTGAGATGAGAAGCTGTGGAGTAAAGCAGCTTGCCACTTTTGAAGTCATTCGGATCCTGATCAAGTTGGGTGGGTACTGGTGTGGACATGAGGAGAGAAGAGCTCTGGTTTGTGCTCGGAAGCATAGGGCATGCTGTCCCACCACGTTCCACACTCCAGTAGTCCAGCGGTTCGAATGCTGGTCCGAAGGGCATGGGCATGGTGTCCTTCACAGGGAAAGGAGGGGCCTGGCTGTCAGTCAGTGAGATAATGAGACACGCTGGCCTCCAGGTGGTTGTTTGCGCCTGCTCAGGGAGAGACTTGGGGACAGCATTTCCATGGCTGCTTCCATGGTTGTGACCTCTACAGGGAAAGGAGGACATTTGGGCTCCCTGTGGCAAGGTAGACAGGTCTGGCATCTCATAGAGTCCTGTTACTCAGCAGAGAGGTGGTGAAGACAAGACAATGGAGAGCAGGTCACAGAAGGAGGGGCGATTTTGAGCTTCCCATGACTCACTGCTCCTGAGTAAAGAGATTCCTGGTCACCACAGAGTGTGACAGGCAGGTTGCTTTAATTGCAGGCACCCCAGAGCTCAGCGCAGCTGAGCGGAAGGAGCTGGAGAACAAACTGAAGGAACGGGAGGAATTCCTGATTCCCATTTACCATCAGGTAGCTGTGCAGTTTGCTGACTTGCACGACACACCAGGCCGGATGCAGGAGAAGGGTGTTATTAACGTAAGTACAGTGGTTGCTGCTTCTGACTTGTCAGACCCAAGGGCTAGCAAGTGTATATCTCATGCACTCAGGCGCACAGGCAGGGAGCCGCGAGGGCTGGATTAAAACAGTGTGTGTGGATCAAACCATTTCCATTTTTTGGGAGAGACTTTTCCCTTTTTCTCTATCTACTATCATCCTAAAACAATTTATGATTTAGGTTACCTCCTGGACTCCTCAGGAGGTAAACTCCATTTTAACTGGTGGAAAACTGAGTCACATGAGCATCCACTGGGGAGAGCTGCCCAGGTGCTGCTCAGACTTCGAATACTACAGTGTCAATTCCAGCAGCGCTAACTCACACCTGATTTGTGTGCAAGTTGTTTGAGCCATTTGCTCACTCTGGTTACCTGGGAATTCACAGCCCCTTTCCCAGAACATCTCAGCCATGAGTAGGGTTGCGCATTACCCATCGCTGTGCACAGTGCTGTGGTCAGCAGGGCGGTGGGGCTGATTGTGAACTGGGGGCACATCTAAGGAGCGGGAGCTCGCAGCCAGCTTTTAAGTCTCTGAGCAGCTCGCTGGAGAGTGGGTTTTTGTGCCTATGGAGTTCCCTCTGGACTGGGCACTGAGCAGGGATCGGGACTGGGGTGACTAAGTTTATTCTTGTTTGTATATAGGATATCCTGGATTGGAAAACATCCCGTACCTTCTTCTACTGGAGGCTGAGGCGTCTCCTGCTGGAGGACCTGGTCAAGAAGAAAATCCACAATGCCAACCCCGAGCTCACTGATGGCCAGATCCAGGCCATGTTAAGGCGCTGGTTTGTGGAAGTAGAAGGAACAGTGAAGGTAGGTGGGTGGCCTCGGAGAAGCCTTCATGCTATGCTCCTCACCTCCACCTGAGGATTGCAAGGCTTGTCATCTCAGAATCCCTGGGCCTCTAAAGTCAGCAGTGGAAGGGAAGCACAGAGGCCTAAGCTCTGTTTGCTCCCCCCACAGTGACATGTTTTGATGTCTCATCAGAAGAGGTGGTACAGCATTTTTTGCAGCTCATTCTATTCCTCAGCAAACCTTTTTGAATACTTACTAAATACCAGATACTGCATTAGGCCCTGGGGACATGGCAGTTAAAGAGGCAGATGGGCCCAGCCAGTGTGGCTCAGTGGATTGAGCATCGTCCCATGGACTGAGAGGTCCTGGTTCGATTCCCAGTCAGTCAGGGCACATGCCCAGGTTGTGGACTCAATTCCCAGTAGGGGGCATGCAGGAGGCGGCTGATCGATGTTTCTCACATGGATGTTTCTCACATGGATGTTTCTATCTCTCCCTTCTTCTCTCTCTAAAAAAAGTCAATAAAAACATTTTAAAAATTAAAAAGAAAAAAGGAGGCAGATGGTGTTCCTCTCCATATACAGCTCACCATCTACAGGGAGAGACAGTGGTCAAGAGGCCACATACAACAGTGAGGCTGAGGTTAAACAACAAAGCAAGGACATCACAGAGCACAGAGAACGATGCCTGACCCACCCTTTGGGAAGGGGGAGGGGAGTCTGGGAGGATGTCTGGAAGTGATGTAGCAGAGATCTGAAAACAAAGTAGATAGAAGCCAGAGGAAGAGGTTGGATTTGAGTGTCGGAGGAATATTGTAGGCAGAAGGAACAGCATGTTCTAAGGCCTGATAGCAAGGGTATTACCCATTGCAGATATCTCGGGATGGCTCAGAGGTTGGTATCGTACAGGGCCATGGAAGCTGTGTTGAGGGGTTTGAACTTGGTCCTGTGGGAAGCCACTGAGGTATTTTAAACAGCAGAGACACTGTCTGACTTGTGTTGTAGGATGACTGCTCAGGGGGCTGTGTGGAAGGTAGAATTGAAGGAGGCGGGAGCAAGACAACTAAGAGAGGTGATGGTAATTTGGGTAGTAGATGCTGTGGCCACCAAAGATCTTTTGACTTCAAATCTGAGCTGGAAGGAAATAGGAGCTATGAATCCAGGGTGTTCTTGGGGTGATCTCACAGAGGGCACATGCCTTGAAGCAGTGACCCAGCTGAGATTGGGTCCCCAATGCTCTTGCCCCAGGGCTGGAGATGAGGTGCATCCGAGGCCAGGACAACCAGGCACCAGCATCTGCCCCTGGAATCTTCGGCTGCATAAGACAGTCCACAGGAAGATGAGAAGGAAAAGTTAGAACTTTTATTTCTACTAAGTAAAAGAAATTAACCTTTGTTAGTAGTATATGGATTAAAAGTAAGTCACATACATCATATAAACATTGTATCAGAATATTGGTAGTATTGCCCTGGCCAGTTTGGCTCAGCGGTTGGAGCGTCAGCCTGCGGACCAGAGTCCCGGGTTCGGTTCCTGCTAGGGGCACATACCAAAAAAAAAAAAGAAAGAATATTGGTAGTATGTGCTAAAAATATATTTGTCTCTTTTCCTGAGAGCTGTGTGATCAGAAGCATTTGGTGACTACTGGGTTAGAGTCCTGATGGGGCGGGCACTCCAGCCTCTTTCTGGAAAGCGTCGCTGAAGTAAGTCTCTGCCGTCAGTTTTAAAGTCAGTGAATCAGGGTCCTTCTAAGATTCACCTTTGTGTTAAGTCTACTCACTTTTTTACGACTGAAAAGCCTTTTTAGATAAATATTTCAGATGTGCAGCAGGGGAGTGCAGCCTTATGTGACATTTGGTTCAGGTTAAGGTCAGTCTGTGGCATCATAATTGAGTGAGACAATTTTGTCAGTGGCTACTGGCAGCTTCTAGTGGAAGTTGGCATTGAAAGTCACGCAAGTGTAAAATAAGAGGTTGTTCTCCAGTTAAGAGTGGCTGACTAGGTAAATGGAGTGTGTGCGTGTGGCCAGGAGAGGCCTGTGCCGCCTTCCTACCACATTAGTCACTAATGGACGTGCGCGGCCTCAGTAGGCACAGGATGTGGAGAAGGAACAGCTTTCCTCCAAGCATGAAGTGAGTATGGATAGGCCCTCCATGCTCCTTAGCATCCTCCCAGGGGACTGTATCTGAGGGAGAGGTCATTTCCATTTCTTATCGACAGAGATAACGTTGACTATATGTGGACAGACTCCTGGCTGGAAATCAAGTACAGAAGACAACCTGAGCCCCATAGTTCAGGGGGAGGCTGCCTGAGGCCCTGGGCCCTAACTATACCCAAGAACTGAGGCTGTTTCCCTTGCCCCCATCTACAAAAGACAGTTTTCTCCTGAGTCCTCAGTTCAGGACAGCCAAGGAGAGAAAGAGGGTGGGTGATCCTGTGATGTGGCTTTGAAACCTCCTTCTATATTCTGCAGGCTCAGCAGGACCTAGTTTAGTGTGGGGTGGGTGATAAAATCTGCAGCGCCCTTGAGAGAAGAAAGTGTAGCAGTGTTCAAAAGCCGACTGCGCTGGCTCTGAAGGGCTGGCATGAAAATCTGCTTGGTGTTTGGGAATGGCTTAAAACTGTCGTTTTGTGGGTCCCTCAAACAGTGATTGATACTGTGTGCTATGGCTCTCAAGTGCAAAGACTGGCTGGTCTAGACCCCGGCTTTGCACCAAGAAGTGACCCTCTAATCCTTGTTGTGGTTACTGGTAGGGAAAGACATTTAGTGATAGGCATCTATTAGCCATGCTGTGTATTCTTTTATTTCCCCCCAGAGAATTTGCTTTATTAATCTTACTCCTGAAAAAAGAGATTCTGGGACTGAACATTTGAAGACACTGTGATACTACATAACTGAGCAATGTAATTCTTTTGTTTCCCTTATTGCAGCGATTTTCAAACTTTTCATCTCATGACACACAAACTAATTACTAAATTCTGTGGCACACCAAAAGACATAATAATTCCCTACCCTTTTTGCTCCAAAGTGACTTTTTAAAATCCTCACACAAGAATATGTTTGTATTGATTTTAGAGAGAGAAGAAGGGAGAGAGAGAGGCGTCGATCAGTTGCCTCCCCAACCGGGGATCGAACCCACAATCTTTTGGTGTATGGGATGACACTCCAACCAACTGAGCCACACCAGCCAGGGTCAAAGTGACTTTTTAAAAATCAGGTGCCTGCCCTGGCCAGTTTGGCTCAGCGGTTGGAGCGTCGGCCTGCGGTCCAGAGAGACCTGGGTTTGGTTCCCGCTAAGGGCGCGTACCTCGGTTGCAGTTTGTCCCCGGCCATGGTTGGGTCGTGTGGGTGGCGGCCACTCGATGTGTCCCTTTCACGTCGATGTTTCTCTCTCTCTCTCTTCCTCTCTCTCCCTCCCACTCTATCTGAACAAAAAATGGAAAAATGTCCTCGAGTGAGGATAAAAAAAACAAAAAAAACAATCAGGTGCCTATATTTGTATATAAAGATTTCTGGTATCAAGAATTAACCAATCAGATGCAACCTTATTATGCGACATGACCAATAAGATGTAACTCTGTTATATGACCTATATATTTATGGTTCAAGACAGGGCATTCACACAGAACGGCTATTGTTGTGTTGTCTGTTGTCACTTTTTTGACAATCTAAGGGAAAAGAGTTCAGATATTGCATGTTTTAAAAATTGCAGCACACCGGTTAAAATCGCTGTCTTAGAGGCATCTGCTACTGTCAGTTACAGGATTCTGTTTGAGTACCTGGGACAGTCCTATTCTAGGAAATAGGTTTATGGTTCATAGTTTCACTGCAGGCAGATGAAAAGCATCACTACAGCTCCTTGAACAAAATAAGAATGTAGGTTTAAATTGAGTCGTAAGAACACGGCACACATTTGTTTCATGGGCATGTTTTCTCTCTTAATTCTTAGATCCACAGTTTGAGGTTTTTCAAACCGACTGATTCCCCCTCCTCCCCCTCCAATAGTAGAAATTGAGATTGGAACTCTGCATGGAGCACAATTCTAATGGGTTCTAAAACATGGGTTTTAGAATCTCACTAACTTTTTGGATCCTAGCTTTGCCATTTACTGGTGTGGGCATATTATTTAAGCCTCTGTTTCCTTGTGTGTAAAATGGGGATAATGTTTATTTCACAGAGTTCAGTGGGATTTAAATGACATAATAAGTAAGTATGGAGCACATCAATAGACGAAATATGCCAGTTTTTTCCTCCTCTCTCAGCACAGCTTGTTAGAAGGTTAAAAAAATAATAACAATGTAACACAGACTAAGAGTTAAAGATGTACAATTTAATGATCTTGGCAGGAGGGCAGTGGTTCCATGAGTATAGTATATTCTCAGTAACTGTTCTTTGCTTTGCTCTCATTTATCCACAACCTAAGATGCCATAGTACCTTCTTACTGTCCCGGTATCTACCCATTCACTCTTATTCTGGATTTCTAAATGGGATGTGGTCAGTGGGGGCCCTTGTGAGGCTGATAGAGAAGCACCATTGGTAGGGTCATTTGACTTCCACCATCCTCAAGGCATGGCCTCGAGTTACCCAGGGACAAGTCTATGCACCCAACTTCTGATTTAGGGCCACAGAGGCAGGAGGTGAGGCAGAACCTGGACAGCATTGCTTGGCCCTGAATGGGCCTGGGGCTGAGACTGGAGTGGCTCTCAGGAGACCCCAGCCCACATGGCTATTTGCTGTTGTACTCCAGGGCCTCAGAGAAAGATCACATTGCTGGAGGTGTCTCCAGGCAGCTCACATCCATCAGGCTGTGCCCGAGTCACTCCCTGGCCCTGCTGTACCATTGAGTAAAGAGGACTTAACAGCTATCGATAGGTTAGAAATGAAACTTTCCAAACAGGTCATTTAGATTTTGTAAGATAGACTAATTACTACATACAATTAGTGAAGCTGAGTAGTGCTGGAGATACTTATCCACTGATGCAGAGAGAGATAAAGTGTCTGCTGAACATTATTGGAAGACCACTGTAGGGATGTTTAATTATCAACATTTTATTGGTATTAAAATGTTCTGATTGGGATGAGTGTCAGGCAGGTGACATATGGGCCCAGGCCTGTGATGAGGTTAGCAGTCCAGCATTTCACACTTGTTTAAAATCCGTACTGGGACACTAGGAATAATGAGCCACGTTTTCATAATTTTCAGGAGGAAAATGGCTTTTTTTTTCTGGGAATAGGGTTGGTTCATCCTTCTGGATGGCTGGAGTGAGGAGTCTCACAACCCTGTTCTAAGAGGGCAGATGAGGACTGTAGACTCCCTGACCCAGCAGAAGGGACCCTTGCTTTTCCCGGGGGAAGGAAGGAAGTTGGCTCACAACAGTGTGTTACACCTCCCAGGTCTGCTGCAGAAAAATCTGTGGCACTGTGGGCGCTGAAGTTTGTTTACTTTTGCTAAAAGTGCAGATGACGCTGATCTGTAGCCCCTCTGCCTTCTTGTACCCGGTGCTGTGAGCTGAATTTCAGTGGGGTTTTGGGTTTGGTCTGTTGGTTGCCATCTAGTTGCTATGCTGTGAACAGTAGATCACTCATAGAAGGACGTTTGCAAAAGGGAGACTTTAGAGCAACAGTTCCAAAACCTGGAATGTGTTGCTCTGGTCCTGTCTGAGAATGTTTTTAATATTTAAATGAAATACCTAGCATATTCTGTGCTGCAGGAGGGGAAGGCAGAGGAGTTTCCTCTAGAGGGCAGCTGGCTTTACAGTGTTGTGTCTGAGCGTCGTTAGAAGCAGGCGTCTCGTTAGCTAATACATTACACCAATCAAGGAGCGTTATCTTAAGCCACAATTAATCTGCTCCCTGGCATATGTTGATAGGAAAGCATCATGCTGTTTCTTAATTAAAAGCAAACGGATTAAAAATGATTAATAAGAGTATTAAATATTCTCCTAAATGAAAGGCTTTGGGGTTGTTGGATAAACCTAGTTTTTTTTTTCCATACTGAAATCCAAGTAACAGTCATTGTTTTAGTTTTTCCTACCTCCAAAGCTCCATAAGTAGGGGCATGTTGTAAGTCCTCAAGCCACAGAACAGAAGTCTAAATTACCAGTGATGGAAATGGAGATGTCAGAGTCCAGATGTATCCATCCAGCAGGAGCTGGAATGCAAGAGTTAAGACCACATTGCAGGGAAAGCATCACCACCACCACCACCCTTGTCAATAGACTGATGTGGGACCTCCCTTCCTTCCGAATGAAAACATGTTCCTGCCCGTTAGGCCCAGAGAGGTGTCAGCAGTCCTGACCAAGGCCCAGAGAGGAGGGAAGGCTTGCACAGGTCTGCACCATCTTGACCACACCACCCTGACTAGGAGAACTGGTCTTTTTATCAGTGATTACAGAGATGGGCAAATTTGGGGGCCGAAAAAGAACTGGACAAAGAGCTAGAAAAGGCACATTTCTGATCCTGCAGCTCCTCAATAATTGTTAGAATTGTTGAAGTCGCTACATGACATATAGTAAATAACCAGTCACATTAACTTGCCAGCTAAGTTAGAAATGGGAAGTGAGTCTGAAAAGAAACCATTCTTTTTAAAGGCACAAAGGAAGTTAGAAAACAATTCATGGCTGGTTCTTCCTGTGTGTTGCCTCTTGAAGGGTGTGATAAACACATATCCCCTATACCTTGCAGGCCTTGTAATCACAGCTGTGGTAGATACAGGTTTCCTGGGCCACATCGCAAGCCTCTGAGAGTCCCTAATGCACCCACCTATTAAATTACAGCGCCAAACTCATTGTCATTCTGACTTTGACTTCGTTAGTGATAACAGAGAAGGATAGCGCACCTTTAAATGACGAGCTTTGTGTTTAATTACCCAAACAAAATGACATAAATATGAATGAGCCCTAATGGTGGTACTTGGTTTTCCGGAAGCCATTAACAAAACGATTCCTAAATGATTTGTAAAGAAAATGAGAGGAGAAGAGCAAGGCTATTAGGTTTCTAACACACTCCTGAATTATTATGTAGTCAACTACCTAGGAAATACTCAGCTAAATGATCTTGAAAAAAGAGGTGAGAGGGGGTTTGTTGAGTCTTTCAGGGTTATAGACGTCTTGACCCTTTTGAATACTCTCATAGAAAGTAAAATGGGTTTCTGACCTGGTGGCTGTCCCCTAGCGGCAGGACTTCCTTCACATCACCCCCCTGCGCCGTGCATTGTTGAAAGACTGTGGGCTGTATGGCAGGAGACTTCCACAACCAGGCAGCTTGTCTGCTGGCCTGCCTGGGATTAGAGTCACATTTTAGGAATTAGGTCTCAGTTCCTCAGAAAGCACACATTTCACTTTCTTTTTTTTCTTTTTTATCCTCACCCAAGGACATTTTTGCATTTATCTTCAGATAGAGAGGGAGGAAGAGAGAGAGAGAAACATCAATGTGTGAGAGACAAATCGAGTGGTTGCCACCCACATGACCCCAACCGGGGCCAGGGAAAAACTGCAACCGAGGTACGTGCCCTTAGCGGGAACTGAACCGGGACTCTCTGGTCCGCGGGCTCACGGTCTAACCACTGTGCAAGCTGGCCAGGGCAGCACACGTTTCACTTTCAACCACCAAACAAACCACTTTTCCCTCTCAGTCAGCATTTAACCAAACAATTTGGTTTTAACTAGTTTCCTCAGCCTTTGTGGATTTATTTGGTAGAGACCTAGAGTAATGCCCAGAGTCAGAACGTGAGCACTGGTGCCTCTGGAGGGGCTGCATGGACGGTCCCAATATGCATCCCCAAGGAAGGGGAGGACGAGGACAGCTCCTGTCTGAAGGCCTGTTTTCGCCTTGTTCTACATTGTCAATAGTAAAAGAGAATTGTGCACAACTTTTTTATGCTGAGCAAGTTTGGGGAGTGAATTTTCCAGGTATCGAACAATCAGGGTGTCCAGCCTGGCTCGCCCTTGGTGTTTGACCAGGATTCATCTGTTTGCAGGCCTATGTTTGGGACAATAACAAGGACCTGGTGGAGTGGTTGGAGAAACAGCTGACAGAGGAAGATGGTGTTCGCTCAGTGATAGAGGAAAACATCAAGTATATCAGCAGAGACTATGTCCTCAAGCAGATCCGCAGGTGAGAGCCACAGTGGGGGTTCCTCTGGGAGAAGTGGCTCACTTTTTGGAATGAAAAGTTTAAGAACAAATCTTGAGGTGATGATGCCTACAATCATCATGGTCTCTCTGTGCTGGAGACCACTATAGTTGACCCACAGATAAACACAGAGCCCTCAAGCATGGTTCTTCCTCAGCTAGATGAAGACTTAGTTCATTACGCCCAACTATTATCTCCAAATGCAGGTGCTCCGACTGGGTGAACGATTCAGGGAGGAAAGCTGATCGCAGTTTCCTGGAGAACTGCCTCCTCCTCTCTCCCAGCGGAGAGTCAGCTGTCTATTCTAGAGTCTCAGGCTTCTCTATTGCAGAGAGTGGGGACATGGGAACATTTTTTAAAGCATTTCATTTGGAAATATTTTCCTTACAGAAAAGTTACAAAGCTAAAAACAGTGCAAAGAACAAATCTGTGCCCAGATGTCCTTGTTTACGTTTCACCCCGTTTGCGAGTGTGCCTGCTCTTCTGGCTAATCCATCTGTAGAACTGCTTGTTTTGAGTTTGTCGGCTGTTCCTTCATGATTAGACTCAGACCGTACGTGCTCAGCCAGAACATTACATACATGGGGAGGTGGCCTTCACGGGCTCCACAGCTGGAGACGCACGATGCCAGCTGCCCCTCCAGGTGTTAGTTTCAATCATCCGGTCAAGATGTTACTCAGTTTCTCCACTGTATAATTACTGATACCCCCCCCCCCCGTACCTAATAAGCAGTCTGTGGGGAGACACTTTAAGACCATGAAGACATCCTGTTCCCCATCAGAATTTTCACCTAGATTTAGCATCCATGGATGATTCCTGCTTAATCCAGTCTTTACTGGGGGTTCAGAATGGTAGCTTTCCAGCTCCAGCACATCCTCCTCCGGCACCACTCCCGTTCTACTACCAGCAAAGTCTTCTCCCCCATTCAGTTATATATTCATTGTTGGTGTAGACTAATAAATTTCTATTTCTTAATAATTTTAATTCATTATTATTTTGATACCCAAAATGTTCCAGATTTAGCCAGTGGGTGCACCTCCGTGCTGGCTCCACTGTCCTTGTGACATGCCCTCATTGGTTTTTTTGAAGTGCTTCCTTACTTTTCACATAGGGGAATGTTTCAGGTGTATCATGTTACCTACCTTGCTGCTGGGGCGTTTTTCACATGGGAAAACCAGTCATGTAGGTGCTGACTGGAGTGAGCTCTGCTAGCACATTTGTGGGGCAGTTCTTAAGCTGTGCTGACCTACACACTGCTGCCTCTCTTCTTCACCCTCCCAAATCTTCCTCTCCAGCTTGGTGCAGGCCAATCCAGAGGTCGCCATGGATTCCATCGTCCATATGACCCAGCACATCTCACCCACTCAGCGGGCAGAAGTCGTACGGATCCTCTCCACGATGGACTCCCCTTCAACGTAGGGAGAACACCCTGCCCACCCTGCCCTGCCTCCAGAGAAAAGGGCGAGAGCTGCCTTTTACAACAGAAACCACTGTAATAAGAAAGCACTGGAATCAAAGTGGCATTTTGCTTCCCCTCGAAAGTTTTCAGGTTCTGTATGACATACTAGGATAGGGTCACAAAGCCACACCCCAGCCCACCAGTCACACTTATCCTTCTCAGTATTTATTTATAGGCTGTGACGACAGTCCTCTCTCCCTGCACACACCTGAGAAGGCAATGAAGGGTACACACGTACCATGAGGTCTTACTACACAAAGCAGGGCTGCCCCTCCTATCCTAACAGCCCCTTGGTCCCAGCCCAGGGAAATGCCAGGCAGTCAGCAACTCAAAATTGTCCCTGGCCCAGTGAACCTGCAACCACAAGCAGCAGGGGAGGTCTGGGGAGAGGAGGAAGCCTCAAGTCCGTTATTTCTTTACCCCCACATTCAGCCCAGTACTAGGCATGGGAGAGGAATCATTCCCACTCTCATCACACCAAGGTACCTATTTGTGAAGAAAATAGAGCATGAAATCGACAAGCTCCATGGGAACTCAAAGACGAAGGCAAAACCATATCCAAGGAGCAGAGAAAGAAAACAGACCTAGTCACTGTTGTGGATTTAGAGGCCTCAACACTGAGTTCAGGTCTTGGAACAAGTGGAAAGATGGTGACCACTACCCTGCATGTCACTGCTCGACAGGTCAGTGCGTGGGAGACCCAGCCTCCTTCCAGGGGCCCCACAGGGAGAGTGGGCCATATGGTCTCTCATTTTAGGATCTGGAAAGTTGTTACTGTTAAGCCTGGAGCTTTGATAGTCACAGAGGTTAATAGTGCCTACAGTCGCTCTCCTCCATTTCTGGGCCAGCTCTCCTAGCATCTACAGTCCTACTCCCTTTGGGTCTGGTCTTTTCCTGGAATGTACACGGGCAGCAGGTCTCCCCATAGCTGCCAACGGGAACCCTGCTGACATCTATGCTCTTGGCCCTGGGAACACAGACTCCACATGACCTTAAGACTATCTACAACGCCCTCATGGTGCTGCTGTCTTCCAGGCTCACTGGTCCCTGCCCGGCCAGCAACAGGACCTCCTCACAGATGGCGGAGAACGCTTGTTTATTTTCAACAACCAGTTTATTCAAGGGAAGAGCTTACTGATTCCCCCCCCCACACACACACACACACAATTGGTATTCCTAAAGCAAGAGTGGCAGGTGATCAGGTCTGGTGTGGCATCCATTCCTGCAGTGCAGCTAATTGCACTTGGCACCGATGACCAAGGAGGACTAAGACGTTTAGAAGCACTGGCATGAATACTTGTGTACAAGCTACAGTTTTGAGCCTTTAACCCTGTAGTTCACACACAAGAAAGAGCTCTACTTCCCCTTCTTTGGGAACTGTTTGTGCAGACGGGCACTGTGTGGCTGGGTACATCACTGACTGCCCCCAGAAGCTCAGAGCTTCAGTGCTTCAGCCAGGCTGCCCTGGTACAAGATGCAATGTTTGGCACCATCAGAGAAGGGCGGGAAAAGGTGGGGAACAGCTTTCAGTCCAGGAAGAAGCACCACTGTTGCTCACATATCTGCTAACCCGTAAGAACTGAATTCATCTGTGACCAGATTATTCCTCTACACTTCCCTGCAATAAATAAAACTCCATCTACCAACAGCTGGTATGAAGGCCTGTGCTTGCCCTGGCATTTCTTCAGAGGCAGGGTGGGTTACTCTCATGTACCTCCCCAACTTCACCAAATTATGACACTTTAAGTGAATCCGTTCCTCTCTCAAACCCTGTAATGCCTATTCCTCCATCTCCAGAGCGCCTCAATTTAGGTCTTACTCTAAACAGGATTTTTCATGTGGAAAAGACAGAAGGAGCCACAGAATGTGAGCGATCTGATGTTCCCACATGCAAGGTTACTGAGGCAGGAGTGTAAGTGACGTATTGACCAAGACTTGCTAGAGCCAGATTGTCTGATCACCTTGTTCACAGAGCAGCCTTCCCTTGTCTCATTGAGAATTCGATGGACACACACCCTGATGAGCAAGGAGCTTCAGTCAAATGTATTCTCACATTTTGTTGAAATAAACCTCCCCATTTGTAGAAGAGTCACTGTTTTGTCATTTCAGCCCATGCGCAGCTTCTTGTTCTTGTTCCACTCAGAGCAGGGGAGCTTCCAGCCCTGGTGGGTGAGCCTCTGCTCACCTGCAGAAAGCAGAACCATGTCATGATGGAAAGGCATGCATTGCTTCTCAAAGTGACAGTGTTCCGAGACTTGGTGGCTTTTCAGATACACACACCCTTAAACGTGAAGATTTGAACTTCTTGGGGGTTGGTGTTTGCATGATGGTGTGGGGTTTTCCGGGTCAAGTGAACAGTGAACCATTTTCAGAAGTCACCTCAGTCCACTTTTATGGAGCGGTTTTAGATTCTCTTAATAATGTGGCTATTTAATAGACTCTGAATGCTAACTTTGAGCACCAAGAAGCACCAGGGACAGGAAACTCGTGTGTGCCTTCAGCTCTCTGCCTCATTTTCTATGAAGCCATGTGTTTGAAACAAGAACAAACACCAATCCCTAAACATATACAAAGAAAGGTAGAGGCCACAAGACAGCAGGGAGGGGAAGCACTGACCTCTACTGATTATTAAACTCGGTGCTCTATCTGTCTCCTTGGGATGTATAGCAAAGCAAAGGGTGACTTTTTCCAAAGTGAAATAAAATGTTAAAGTATACACATATTATCAGTTTGAATCACCCTAAGCTAGATGCTCTAGAAAGGGAATGTAAGAAGGGAGATTCAGGATCCAGGAGAAATTTGCTACTCTGTGCCTCCAGCTGCTGCACGCCACAGGCAGGCAGCCCGGTCAGCATCGAGGCCTCAGGCCTTCTTCCCTCCCCTAAGCAGGCAGATGAGAACCAGACCCCAAGGCATGGACTTGAAGCTGTCTGTACTCTTGGCCAGTACCCCTTGGTGTTTCTAGGGGAGGTTGGCAAGACAAATGGGAAAAGACTCTGCTTCTGCCTCTGGGAACTTCCCTGATAGTGCTTTCTTCTGTTGGGGAGTAATATTCCTTTAGTCTTTTTAATAAAAGAAAAATTTAAACTTCCATTGATATTACTTTGGGGTAATAAAGAGAATACTGAACAGCGAGGGTTGGGTGATTTAATCCTGGGCCCACCTGTATTTCCCCAACTGGAAAACAAGAACACAGCGACAAATGCAAATACCATCATATGGAGGACCTTTCCTGCGCTTCTGATGTGCAAGGCTCAGTGCCAGGCTGTGGTGAGAGCCCTGGAGGGGCGCCGATCTGGGGAAAAGCCTGCACTTAAATGCTGGCTCCTCATTCCGGGCACAAGAAGGCTAAAACCTGGGCCTGCCCTGGTCCACATGGTGAGGCAGTGGGTGAGTGGTGCAGACAAGGGCTGAAGCATATTGGCAGAGAGAGGCTTCCCACTGGGAGAGTAAGGCAGGGTGTCCCAGGTTAGGGACACGGAATGCTAGATAGAAGCACAGCAATCATTTGAGGGAGGATGGAAATGAAATCTGAAAAAGCAAGTAGGCAACATTGTGAAAATCTTTTAAGTGCTGAGCCATGGGAAGGTATGTCCTGGAGAGAGTGGGACACCTTTGATGGTTTGAGGACATGGGTATAAAGATTTAGGGGGAAAAAACAAAGACATTTTAGAAAGCAGCCTAACTGAGTAAAAAGCACAGCCTTGGGTGCCAAGAAATCTAGCTCCAGGCTCAGATACATGTGTGTACATTCCTGAGCTAGAGGAGTCACCCAGATAATAAGCCCCAGCCACCCAAAGAGGCATAGATATAATGGGTGACTGTCCTGCGTGCACCTTGGGCAGCAAAGGCTCACCAAGCCAGTTTGTCTTTCTGATTGACTGAGGGTCATGTTGGCAGAGCTCCAGTGGACAGTTAAGAATGAAGAATGGGAACTGCATATCTTCATAAATGCAATATCTTCACAAGCAAAATCTTCCAAAACATTGGATTCCCTGTGGTGGGTAGATGGGCAGAATAATAATGGAGCCTCAGATCTGCGAGGACTTGGGTCCACCCAGAGGGCTCAGCCCCTTAGCAACCATAAGGAGATAGACTAGCTCAGAGGTGATTGAATGATTAGCCTAATTCCAAACCCAAACATTGTAATTCTATGAGGATTGGGGGTAAGGAGAGACAAAAACAACTAAAGACATCTAGGCTCTGAATTAGGAAAAAGCTAACAACACTCATGCCCATACTAACAGATACTTTTCATAGCCACTTAAAAGAGCATGGACTTTGGAATAAGCCTACACTGGGTTCAAATATCTGATCCATCACTCTTGTCCTTGGGCAACCTCCTGACTCCTAAATCTGTGAAATGTGGATAACAACAAGGACCTCAAAGGAGCTTTTGAACAATACTTACATTAGTTAATATGAACCAATTGGTGAGTGTAGTAACACATTTTCAAATGTCAGATTTCTCCATACCCTGCCCCTTCCTTATGCTCACAAGATAGGGGACCTGTTATCACTCAGGAGAACCTTCCTCATGGCATTTTCAGAGAACCATCCCCTGATGAAAGCAGGATCTAGGGATTGTCTCTAGGCATTGAGCTACATGGACACTAAGCAAAAGGAGTGCCACAGTCTGAATATTTGTGCCCCCCCCCCCCATATGTTGAAATCCTAACTTCAACAAGTGATAGTATTAAAAGGTGGGGCCTTTGGAAAATAGTTAAGTCATGAGGGTGGAGCCCTCATAGGATCAGCACCTTATAAAAGAGGATCCTGAGAGATCCCTTTCCATCGTGTGAGTATACAAGTCTACGACCCAGAAGAAAACCCTCACCTGATTGTGCTGGCACCTGGATCTCAGACTTCCAGTCTCCAGAACTATGGGCCAGGAGTGGGGTGCTACTGTAACTAACCTAAAAATGTGGAAGCAGCTGGGTGTAGAAGGAATGTACCTCAACATAATAAAGGCCATATATGATAAGCCCATAGGTAACATCACACTCAACCATGTAAAGTTGGAAGATCAGGAACAAGACAAGTTATTCAACATACTACTGGAAGTCCTAGCCAGAGCAATCAGGCAAGAAAAAGAAATAAAAGGCATCTAAATTGGAAAGGAAGAAGTAGAACACTCCATTTGTAGATGGCATGATATACATAGAAAACCCTAAAGACTCCACCAAAAAACTGTGAGAACTAATGAATGAATTTAGTAAAGTTGCAGGATACAAAATTAATATACAAAAGTCAGTTGCATTTCTATACACTATTAATGAACTATCTATCAGAGAGAATTTAAGAAAACAATCCCATTTATAATTAGATCAAAAAGAATAAAATACTTAGGAATACATTTTACCAAGAAATTCAAAGATTTGTACACTAAAAATGATAAGACGCTGTAAGATGAAAGAAACTGAAGAAGGCACAAATAAATGGAAAGATACTCCATGCTCATGGATTGGAAGAATTAATATTTTTAAAATCTAAAGCAATCTATAGATTCAGTGCAATCTATACCAAAATTCCATTTTTCACAGAATGGAAAACTATCCTAAAATTAGTATGGAACCACAGAAGTCCCTGAACAGCCAAAGCAATCTTGAAAAAGAACAAAGCTGGAGGCATCACACTTCCTGATTTCAAACTATATCACAAAGCCATAGTCATCAAAACAGTGTGGTATTGGCATAAAAACAGACACATAGATCAATGGAACATAATATAAAGCCCAAAAATAACCTCATATATAATATGGACAATTAATTTACAACTAAGGAGCCAAAATTATACAATGGGGAAAGGACAGTCTCTCCAGTGAATGGTGCTGGGAAAACTGGACAGCCATATGGAATAAAATGAAACTAGATCCTCATCTTGCACCATACACAAAAATCAACTCAAGGTGGATTAAAAACTTGAACCTGAAAGTAAGACCTGAAACCATAAAACTCCTGGAAGAAAACAGGGGCTAATCTCCTTGACATCAGTCTTGGTGATGAGTTTTTTGGATTTGGCCCCAAAAGCAAAGGCAACAAAAGCAGAAATAAACAAGTGGGACTACATCAAACTAAAAAGCTTCTGCACAGCAAAGGAAGCAGTCAACAAAATGAATGAAAAGGCAACCTACAGAATGGGAGAAAGTATTTGCAAATAATATATTTGATAAAGGGTTGATATCCAATACATAAAGAACTCATAACAATAGCAAAAAAAATGATTTGATCAAAAAAAGGACAGGAACTGAATAGACATTTTTCCAAAGATGACAAACATATGGCCATAAAAAGGTACAGGTAGCCCTGGCCGGTTTGGCTCAGCAGTTAGAGCATTGGCCCGCAGACCAATGAGACCTGGGTTCGATTCTGGTCAAGGGCACGTACCTTGGTTGCGGTTCGTCCCCAGCCCTGGTCAGGGTCGCGCGGGAGGCAACCAGTCGATGTGTCTCTTGCATCGATGTATCTTTCTCTCTCTCTCTGTCTCTCTCCCTCTCTCCCTCCCTCCTACTCTGTCTAAAGATAAATGGAAAAATATCCTCGGTGAGGATAAAAAAAAAAAAGGTACAGGTACATGAAAAGGTACTCAACATCACTAATCATCAGGGAAATGCAAATCAAAACCACAATGAGATATCACCTCACACCTGTCAGAATGGTTGTCATAAAAGACAAGAGATAAGTGTTGGTGAGTATATGGAGAAAAGGGAACACTTGTGCACTGTTGGTGGTTATGTATATTGGTGCAGCCACTACGGAAAAACAGTATGGAGGTTCCTTAAAAATAGTACTACCATATGACCCAGCAATCCCACTTCTGGGAATATCTAAATTTTAGATATCTAAATTTAGAACCGCTGCCCAAAGGGGTCGCGACCCACAGATTGAGGAAACCTTGTGTAAGGAAACCTTGGCTGGCAGTTCAAACCCCAGGCTGCAAGGTGACCCTTGGGCCAAAGGGGTTGCGACCCACAGGTTGAGAACCGCTGATCTAAAAGGAAATGAAAACGGGATCTCAAAGAGATATCTGCATTCCCATGTCCATCGCAGCATTGCTTATGATAGCCAGCATATGAAAACAACCTGAATGCCCATCAGTGATGAATGGATTAAGAAGATGTGGTATACATACACAATGGAATATTATTCAACCATGAGAAAGAGGAAATCCTGATATTTGTGACAACATAGATGGACTTTGAGGGCATTATGCTATGTGAAATAAGCCAGAGAAAGACTCACATGTGGAATCTTAAAAAAAAAAAGTCAAATTCATTGAAACAGTAGAAAAGTGGTTGCCAGGGGCTGGGGGTAGAGTGTGGAAGAAGTAGGAAAGAGGTTGGTAAAAGAATACAAACTTTCACGCTATAAGATGAATAAGATCTGAGGATCTAATGTACATCATGGTGACTATAGTTGATAACACTGTGACATATAATTGAAATTTGCCAACAGAGTAGAACTTAAATCTTCTCTCTCTCACACACACAAAGAGAAATATGTGAGGTGATGGATGTGTTAACTATATGAGGGGATCCTTTCACAATATATATCAAATCAACATGATGTATCCTTTAAATATCTTACAATTTTGTATGCCAGTTGTACCTCAATAAAGCTGAATTGAAATCAGGAGTGAGGAGCTGCTGTAACTTAAAAATGTGGAAGCAGCTCTGGAACTGGGTAATGGGCAGAGGCTGGAATTGTTTGGACCAGGTCCATGCTGCAAAAAGCCCACGTTGCCACAAACAGACTTTTAAAGGCAGTTTGGGTGAGGGCTCAGAAGAGGGGAGCTGTGAAGGAAGCTTCTGTCTTCTTCAAGAATACCAAGTGGTTGTGAACAGACTGCTGGTAGGAACACCGCGAGTAAAGCCCATTCTGATGAGGTCTCAGATGGAAATGAGGACAATGTGATTGGAAGCTGGAGGAAAGGTGATCTTTGTTACAAAGTGGCAAAGAACTTGGCTGAATTGTGTTCACCTCTCAGTGTTTTGTGGAAGGTAGAACTTGTGAGCAATGAAATTAGATATTTGGCTGAAGGTATTTCTAAGTAAAGAACTGAAGGTGCAGCTTGGCTTCTCTTGAATGCTCCATAGTAAAATGTGAGAAGAGAGAAATGACTTAAAGACAATTATTAAAAGGGAAGCAGACATTGAAAATTTGGAAAATTCTCAGTCCATCCATATTGCAAATGAGAAAGCATGTTCAGAAGAGAACACTAAGGATGTGGCCAAGCAACCCTTTGATCAGGAAATTAGTATGGGTGTGAACCATGGACTTCAGCAGCCACCCCAACAGGAAAACAGCCTATTTGAACTTAAGGGGAAGAAGATAGGAAGGGAAGAAAGAAGCTGGACTTGGATTTTACAGGATGGGACCATAGAGCTATTCAGCTTCTAATATGCTCTATTCTTCAAGACAAGAGAAGAAAGGTCCTGGCTGGTTTGGCTCAGCGGTTAGAATGTTGGCCCATGGACCAAAGAGTCTTGGGTTCAATTCCGGTCAAGGGCACATACCTTGGTTGCAGCTCAGTCCTCGGCCCTGGTTGGGGTTGTGTGGGAGGCAACCAATCGATGTGTCTTTCTCACATTGATGTTTCTTTCCCTCCCTACCTCCTTCCCTGTCTGCAGATAAATGGAAAAATATCCTCAGGTGAGGATTTTTTAAAAAAGAGCATGCTTTTCATCTGGTATGATTTAAAAAAAAAAGACAAGGGAGGACGGACCCCAAAGGTAGCATCGGTGCTACCCCCTCAGTTTCTTTTAACTTTTTTTTTTCTTTATTGAGTTTTAGAGAGAGAAGAAGGGAGGGGGGGAGAGAGATAGGAACATCGACTGGCCACCTCCTGCATGCCCCCCACTGGGGATCAGGCCCACAACCTGGGCATGTGCCCTGATCAGGAATTGAACCAACGACCTCTTGGTGTATGGGTCGATGCTCAACCACTGAGCCACACCAGCCGGGCATGCCTCCTCAGTTTCAAAAGGAGGCCACTGTCTAGGTTTCAACAGGCCAGATGATCCCCACACAAAGCTGTGGGGGCCAGGCCCCAATCCAGCAGAGCCATGGGGGCGAGGGCCCCTCTTGAAACACCACACCTCCCGAACTGGTGTTTGATTCCAGCACAGGAGAGCTTGGTGTGCATTGTGCTTAGCAAAGTCATGGGGCAGGTACACCCCAGGAGGTCCAATGTGTCCAAAAGACAAGACCTCCCACTCAGTGTGTCCAGAAAATGGGACCCTCACCCCAGAGGGCAGAGCATCAAATTAAAGATTATTCTCAGCCTTAAGATTTTTTTTTAATTCTTCACCTGAGGATACTTTTCTATTTATCATCAGATAGAATGGGAGGGAGAGAGAGACAGAGTGAAACATGGATGTGATAGAGCCACATTGACTGGTTGTCTCCCACATGACCCGACCAGGGCCAAGGACGAACCACAACCAAGGTAGGTGCCCTTGACCACAATCGAACCCGCAACTCATTGGTCTGCGGGCCGATGCTCAACCACTGAGCCACACCGGCCAGGACTTAGCCTTAAGATCCAATGTTGTTTGCCTTGAGGGGGTTTGGACTTGCTTGGGAACTGTGAACTCTTCCCTCCCTCCTGTTTCTCCCTTTTGGAATGGAAATGTCTATCCTATGCTTGCCCCACCACTGTATTTTGGAAGCACATAACTTGTTTGATTTCACAGGTTCACAGCTGGAGGGCAATTTGCCTCAGGATGAATTCTACTTTGCATCTCACCCATATATGACTTAGATGACATTTAGATGAGACTTTGGCCGTTAAGTTGATGCTGGAATGAATTAAGATTTTGGGGGCTGTTGGGATGGAATGAATGTATTTTCCATGCAATAAAGACATGAATTTGGGGGCCAGGGGTGAAATGCTATGGTCTGAATGCTTATGCCCCCCAATTCATATGATGAAATTCTAACCCCCACAGGTGATGTTTTTAGTAGCTGGGGCCTTTGGGAGGTGCTTAAGTTGTGAGAGTGGAGCCCCCATGAATAAGATCAGTGCCTTGTATTATAAAAGGACCCAGAGAGATCCCTTCCCCCTTCTGCCATGTCAGGAGAGAAGGAGAAGTCTACAACCTAGAAGAGAGCCCTCACCCAACCATGTGGCACCCTGATCTTGGGCTTCCAGCCTCCAGAGCTGTGAGAACTACATTTCTGTTGTTCGTAAGATACTCAGTCTGTGGTGTTTTGTTACAGCAGCCTGAATGGGTTAAGACAGAGGCTGAGCTCTAAGCCTGGCCTCCCTTACAGCGGGGCCGTGAGCAGCGCAAGGGCTTTCTGGAGACTTGCTTTCCCTGGAATGCAGAAGGAAAAGGCAGGATGAGAAGATCCACAGGATGTCTCTCAGCTCTAGAAGTAATCTGGGATCGTGGATGAAAGCTGAAGTCTGGATAAAAATACTCCATACCCAGTGACATTGTTAGTAACTAATAATCTCAGTGGCAAATGACAGACCAGCAGCCCAGCCAAAAATTTAACAGGCATGGGAAATGAGACGGCCTTTGGGGAACTTGATAAGCTTCCCATGCAGGAGAGACCAGAGAGTGTCTAAGCTATCCACACATCCCTAACTGACCATGAACCTGTAAGCACATGAAGAGGAGATTCAAGAGGTCCCATCAGAAAATAAAAGCCAGGGCATGCTTTAAAACTGCCTGAATTTTTAATGTGCTCCCCAACACACACACACACACACACACACACACACACACACACACACATCAATACAAAGTGGAAGCCTTAGTGGTGCAAGGTCTTTGAGCACAACAGCTGCCCAAATCATTGGTTGGCCATTAGGTGACTAGTGGCCTAATTAGTACCTATGAAACTAGGCTTAACCACAGAGGAAACAGAATCCACAGATTTAGTCACGTTATCAAATACAACAAAACAAAAGCAAAGAGAACCTTCAGGGAGAAAAATAGATAGAATCCATAGTGGCTTTATTAAAATATTCAATTTTCAACAAAAACATATGAGACATTCAAAGAAACAGGAAAGTATAACCCATCCTCAGAAGAAAAAACAAAAAAGGTCAATAGAAACTGTTTCTATGAGTCCAGATGCTAGACTTTGCAGATAAAGACTTAAAATCAGCTATTATATTTTTAAGTAAATTCTGAATAAAATTCTGATACATGCTACAATATGGATAAACCTTTAAGACATTATGCTAAGTGACACATTATGCCAGACACAAAATGGTATCATTCCATTTATATGAGGTGTCTAGAATTGTCAAATTCACAGAGACAGAAAGTAGAGTAGTGGTTATCGGGCTGAAGGCAGGAGGAAATGAGTCATCGTTAATGGGTGCAGTATTTCAGTTTGGGATGATGAAAAATTCTTTGAAATGGATGGTGGTGATGGTGGCATAACAACATGAATGTACTCAATGCCACTGAACTGCATACTTAAAAACATTAAAATGGGCCCTGGCTGGTTTGGCTCAGCGGTTAGAGCATCAGCCCGTGGACCAGAGAGTCCCGGGTTCGGTTCCCGCTAAGGGCACGTACCTCGGTTGCAGTTTGTCCTCAGCCCTGGTTGGGGCTGTGTGGGGTGGCAGCCAGTCGATGTGGCTCTTTCACATCGATATATATATATATACCTCGATTGCAGATTGGTTCCTGGCCCTGGTTGGGGTTGCGCAGAAGGCAACCAATCAGTGCTTCTCTCTCATATCAATGTCTGTCTATCCGTCTCTCTTTCTCTCTTTCACCCCCCCCCCCCATCTGAAGATAAATGGAAAAATATCCTTGGGTAAAGATCTTAAAAAAGACTGTGTGTGTTCTCATTAACTTTGTTAAAAGTTATATATATGGCCCTGGCTGGTGTGGCTCGGTTGGAGCGTCCTCCCGTATACTGAAAGGTTGTGGGTTCGATTCTGGTCACGGCATGACAGAGGCAACCAATGGATGTTCTCTCTCACATCAATGTTTCTCTCTCTCTCTCCCCCCCCCTTTCTTTCCTTCTCTCCCTCCCTTCCCCCCCTCTCTAAAATCAATAAACATACCCTTAGGCGAGGATGGAAAAAAAATATTCTGGAGTTGAAAAGTACAATAGCAAATTAAAAAATTAACTAGAGGGACTAAATAAATTCAAGAAAGCAGAAGAATCTATTAACTTGCAGATAGAGCAATAGAAACTACCCAGTGTGAAAAAACAAAGAACGACTGAAAAATGAACACAGCCTCAGAGACCCATGCAGCAACATCAGGTGTACCAATTTATGTGTAATGGGAATGCCAGAGGGGAGAAAACAGAGAGGGGCAGACAAAATATTTGAAGAAATAATGGCTGAAAGCTTCCCCAAATGATGGAAAACTGTGGAGGGCAGCTGAGCCAAGGTCTCTCGTTCCTGTGGTGTTTGCACGGACTCGCCTGGGAGCTTCCAATGTAAGGGACGAGGCCCTGTGGGGTTTGCACGGTCTCGCCCAGGAGCCTTTAGTCCCAAGGCCACTTACTGATCCTGCGTGCTGGCAAGGCCCATGCAGGAACATTCTGCCCAAGATCTCTTGCTGTTCCTGTGTGCCGGCAAGGCCCACACAGGAGCGTCCTGAGCCACGGGCAAGAATGTATCGACAGTCTGGACCTTGAGCTCAGAGGCCAAGAGAAACATTTGGTGTTTCAGAACAATGAAGCTTTTGAACTCCCCCCTTCAATCGGCTATATAATAAACTGGCTGAGCTAGCTCAGGGTCACTGTTTCTCCATCAGAGAGCAGTGTCCCACCTGGCCCCAGCTTTTCTCTCTAGAACGTCTCTGTGTCTTTCTCAGTCTCTGTGTTTTTCTCAGTCTCCCGTCGCCCCTCCTCAGGTCTGGTTCGACCAGCTGTACAGGTAGTGGCAGAAAACAATCTGCAGATCAAAGAAGCTCAATAAGCCCCAAGGAGATCTATATCTAGACCTATATCATAGTCAACTTGTTGAAAGACAAAGAAAAATTTGAAAGTAGCTAGAGAGAAAAAAAATCACATATAAAGGAACAACAAAACAAATACAGCAATGAAAGCCAAAGGTAGTGGGCTGATGATATATTCAAAGTGCTACCAGGAAAAAAAAAAAAAACCCGTCAATTAAAAAATCCCATATCCAGCAAAACTATCCTTAAAACAAAGATGAAATAAAGACATTGGGGGGGAAGGGGGGAGACTTCAAGAATACATTGTTAGAAGACCTGCCTTACAAGAAATATTAAAGGCAATTATTCAGGTTGAAAAGAATGATTCCAGATGGTAATTTGAACCTACACAAAGATAAGAAGAGTCATTTGAAAAGGTAAATATAGGTAAAAAGACTGCGAGCCCCGGCTGGTTTGGCTCAGCAGTTAGAGCGTTGGCCCATGGACCAGAGTCGCGGGTTCGATTCTAGTCAAGGGCATGTACCTCGATTGCCGATTGGTTCCTGGCCCTGGTTGGGGTTGCGCAGAAGGCAACCAATCAGTGCTTCTCTCTCATATCAATGTCTGTCTATCTGTCTCTCTTTCTCTCTTTCACCCCCCCCCCCATCTGAAGATAAATGGAAAAATATCCTTGGGTAAGGATCTTAAAAAAGACTGTGTGTGTTCTCATTAACTTTGTTAAAAGACATAAGATTGAATAGAATAATTATCTCTGTATTTTGGGTTTATAACAAATATAAATGTAAGATGATAATCACATAAAGGAAGGGGAAGAAAAATCAAGCTATATTAGAACCAAATTTTTATTTCACCAGAATTAAGTTAGTATTCATCTCATACATTATAATGTAATCCCTAGAACCACCACTAAGAAAATAACCTTAAAATATATAGTAAATACAAATCATATGTCTGATAAAGGACACTATGCAGACTATATAAAGAATTTCTACAATTTAACAACACAAAACCCAAATAACTCAATTTTAAAATGGGCATATGGCCCAGCCAGTGTGGCTCAGTGGATTGAGCATCATCCCATGGACTGAGAGGTCTTGGTTCAATTCCAGGTCAGGGCACATGCCTGGGTTTCAGGCTTGATCCCCAGTAGGGGGCGTGCAGGAGGCAGCCGATCAATGTTTCTCTCTCACATCGATGTTTCTCTCTCTATCTCCCTTCCTCTCTCTAAAACATCAATAAAAACATATTTTAAAAGAGAAAAGGAATTATAAAATGGGCATATGACTTGAATAGACATTTCTCTGAAGATTATATACAAATGGCCAACAAGCATGTGGAACGATGCTCAACATCACTAACAGTCAGAGAAATGTAAACCAACCTCACATCCATTAGGATGGCTTTTACTAGAAAATAAACACACACACACACACACGCAATAGAAAATAGTACACGTGCTTTTCTCTCTCTCATAAAACAAAACAAAACAAAAACAGAAAATAGTACTGGCAAGGATGTGGAGAAATTAAACCCCCTTTGCACTGCTGGTGAGATTGTAAAGTGGTACAGAAACTATGGAAAACAGTATGGCAGTTCCTCAGAAAAATTAAAAATATAACTACCATATGACCTAACAACCCCAGTTTTAGGTATATATCTGAAAGAACTGAAAGCAGGGTCTTGAAGAGATGTTTGCACATCCTAGTCACCGTAGCGTTTTTCACAACAGTCAAGATGTGGAAGCAACCCAAATGTTCACTACCGGATGAGTGGATGCACCAAATGTGATATATACACACAATGGAATATTATTCAGCCTTAAAAGGAAAGAAACCCTGTCACATGCTACAACGTGGAGGAGCCTTTAGGACATCAGGGTTAGTGAAATAAGCCAGTCACAGAAAGACAAACACTGTATGATCACATTTATACGCGATATCTAAAGTAGTTAAATTCATGGAAAAGAATGTAGAACGGTGGTTGCCAGGGGCTGAGAAAGGGGAAAATAGGCAGTGCCACTTAAGGAGTATTGAGTTTCAGTTTTTCAAGAGAATTAAGTTCTGGAGGTCTGGTGCACAACAGTGGGAATACAGTATACCTAGCACTACTGAGCTGTACCCGTAAGAATGGTTATGACAGGGCGAGCGAGGGGCGGGTTTGTGGAGGAAGAGCGCGGCGCCCGAGCTCATTCCAGCGGCGCTGAGAGCGCTCACCTTCTGCTGGGGGAGCAGGTTCCTGGCGGCTTCGCCCGACCTCAGCTGCGTGGAAAGCGTGTCCTCCAGCCCCAGGCTTGCGAAGGGCGGATGCGCCTCACCACAGCGGCGTCCAGGATATTTGAACAGGGTGGGGCCAGAGCCGTGGTTGACTAATAGCTTGGCCTTGGTGAAAGGGGCCCAGGTGGACGTCAGCCAAGAACTGATCCGAAGCGCATTTCCAGTGTGGAACAATCCTCAAGCAGAGAAAGGCTGCTCCTGTGGGTCGTCCTTCTCTGTCAAACTGGATGCTAGGTGACCCAGAGATTACTACCATTGGTACCAGTTTGAGGAACATGGGATTAGTAGAATTTTAGTGGTTTCTTTCCAATCATGACCCTCCTTCAGTTTCATTTCCCACAATCCAGGGGTGTTGTGTTTTGCCACTATTATTTTCAGAATGTGAAGCTTTTACTCTTGACTTAATTTTTCCTGTACAATTCTAAGGCCAAGGCTCTGGAACCTGTTCCCTAAGATTTAATCACTGATTGAAACCCAGTGTAATCTATAGAGCCTCCAAGGTTCCAAAAATTTGAGTTACTTCTCTGGTCTTCAGAGCTGCATGTGCATATATGTATAGCTATATATAAAAGCTTCATTTTAAAGAAAGTCCTTATCTACTTGTGTTTTGGATCAGAGTCACAGATTAAGTAGCTTGAATACGCATTACCAGGCCAGAGAGGATGAGAAAGGCACATGAAATGTTCCCATCTTCATCTCACCCTTCCTGGATGTGCCAGTTGACTTACCCTCATTTTCTGTGCAGCTCATGCTCCACTTCCCATTTGTCAGGGCAGATACATTTTCTTCTAACGCTCAGAATTTAGATGCATAAAACCAAAAGCCCATCACTCAGAAGACAGACCTAACTCCCATGGATACCTTAATTACTTGAAAAGTAGCCTCCAGCCAGCTGGTGTGGTTCAGTGGATTGAGCATCATCCCATGAACTGAGAGGTCCTAGTTCGATTCCTGGTCGGACACATGCCCAGGTTGTGGACCCGATCCCCAGTGGGGGGCATGCAGGAGGTGGCCAATTGATGTTCTCTCTCATCGATGTTTCTATCTCTCTCTCTCCCTCTCACTTCCTCTCTGTCTAAAATCAATAAAGGAAAAAAAAATAATAATAAAAAAGAAACAGAAAATCTGAATAGACATACAACAAGAAATTAAATTAGTAATTAAAAATCTTCCCACAAAGAAAAGTCCAGTCAGTCCTGGAAGGCATCACTGGTGAGTTCTCTATCAAATATTTAAAGAAATACCAATCTTTCACAGACTCTTTCAGAATACAAAAAAGAAACATTTTCCAATTTATTCTACAAGCTGGTATTATCCTCATACCAAAGCCAAACAAAGACATCACAAGAAAACTCGAGACCAATATCCCTCGTGAAGATAGATACAAAAATCCTTAGTGACTATTAGCAAACCGAATCCAGCAACATATAAAAATATTACACACCATAGCCAGGTGAGGTTTATCCCAGGAGTGCAAAGTTAAACATCCAAATCAATTAATGTGATACACCATACTAATAGAATAAGGGACAGAAACCCCATGATCATCTTGACAGATGCAGAAAAAGCATTTGGTAAAATTCAACATCCATTCCAGATAAAAACACTCAACAAACTACGATGAGAAAGGAATTTACTCAACTTGATAAAGAGCATCTATGAAAAACCTCAGCTAACATCATACTTAATGGTGAGAGAGTAAATGCTTTTGCTAAGATCAGGAACAAGACAGGAATGTTGACTCTTTCCCCTTCTACTCAGCATCACATTGGAGGTTCCAGCCAGTGCAATACGCTAAAAAAATTTAAAATTAAAAGTTTGTAGGATTGGAAAGAAAGGGTTAAAACTATTTTTATTCACAGATGACATGATTCTGTGTGAGGAATCCATTTCTTAAAAACTAGAACAAATAAATATATTCAGCAAAGTCACAGGGTATAATATCAATATACAAATAAAAAAATCAATTGGCCCTGGCCGGTTTGGCTCAGCGGTTAGAGTGTCAGCCCGTGGACCAGAGAGATCCGGGTTCGGTTCCCGCTAAGGGCACGTACCTCGGATGCAGTTTGTCCTCGGCCCCAGTTGGGGTTGTGTGGGTGGCAGCTGGTCAATGTGTCTCTCTCATATCAAAGTTTCTCTCTCTCTCTCTCTCTCTTCCTCCCTCTCTCCCTCCCGCTCCATCTGAAAATAAATGCAAAAATGTCCTCGGGTGAGGATAAAAAAAAAAATCAATTGTGTTTTTATGTAATAGCAAGGAGATTCCAAAAATGAAATTAAGGAAGCATTTCACTGACAGTAGCATCAAAAACAATAAAATATTTAGAAATAAATTTAACAAAAGGGTAAGATTTGTACATTGAAAATTATAAAACACCGCTGAGAGCAACTGAATATAAATAAAGAGGCATTCCATGTTCAGGGATTGGAAGACTCATTGTTATTAAGATGGCAGTTCTCCCTAACCAGATCTACAGATTCAAGGTAAGCCTTGTCAAAATCCAAGCAGGTATTTTTATAGAAATTAACAAATTTATCCTAAAATTTATATGGAAATGCAAAGACCCAGAACAGCCAAAACAATTTTGATAAAAATTTGGAAGACTTAAGACTATCCAATTTCAAAACTTTCACTGGTGTAAAATAGGCAAATTGAATGGAACAAAATTAGTATTGAATGGAACATAAATTCTCATTTATGGTCAACTGATTTTCAACAAAGGGGTCAAGGTAGTTCAATGGGGGAAAATAATTTTTTCAACCAAAGGTACTGGAACAATTGACATGCATATGCAAAATTATATTTTTAGACCCTTGAACTATATACAAAAATTAACTCAAAATGGATTATAGACCTAAATGTAAGCATTAAAACTATAAAACTTCTGGAGGAAAACACAGGAGAAAATCTTTGTGACCTTGCGTTGGGCAAAGATTTCTTAGATATGACACCAAAAACACAATCCATAAAAGAAAAAAAAATTGCCCTGGCCAGTCTGGCTCAGCGGTTAGAGCGTCGGCCCGCGGACCAAAGAGTCCCGGGTTCGGTTCCCACTAAGGGCGCGTACCTTGGTTGCAGTTTGTCCCCGGTTGGGGTCGTGTGGGTGGCGACCAGTCGATGTGTTTCTCTCACATTGATGTTTCTCTCTCTCTCTAAAAATAAAATAAAAAATAAAAAAATTGATGATACCATCAAAATTATAAACGTTTGTGATTCAAAAGATAGCATTAAGAAAATAAAAAGATGCCCAGCCGGTGTGGCTTAGTGGA
Organism: Tadarida brasiliensis; assembly: GCA_030848825.1. Lineage (NCBI taxonomy): Eukaryota > Metazoa > Chordata > Mammalia > Chiroptera > Molossidae > Tadarida > Tadarida brasiliensis. The sequence continues at coordinate 49,393,484 of CM061273.1, forward strand.
TTGAGCGTCCTCCCATGGACTGAGAGGTCCTGGTTCGATTCCTGGTCAGGGCACATGCCCAGGTTGCAGGCTTGATCCCCAGCAAGGACATGCAGGAGGCAGGCAGCTGATTGGTGTTTCTCTCTCACATTGATGTTTCTATCTCTCTCTCCCTTGCTCTCTAAGAAAATCAATAAAAACATATTAAAAAATAAATAAATAAATGAAATAAAAAGACAAGCCACAGAATGGGAGAAAATCATATATCAGATAAAGGATTTGTATTTTAAATATACAAACAATTCTTACAATGCAATAAGACAAACAACTCAATTTAAAATAAGCAAAAGATTTGAAGAGACATTTCACCGAAGAAGGTAAATTTATGAATGGCTAATAAACACATAAAAAGCTGTTCCACACCATCAGTCACGGGAGAAACAGAAATGAAAGCCACAGTGAGAGTCTGCTATGTACTAGAATGGCTGTAATCATAAGACAGGTGACAACAAGTAGTGTTAACAGGGAGGTAGAGCACCTGGAACCTCACAGATTGCTGGTGGGCATGCAGAGCACTACAACCACTTTGGAAAACAGTTTGACGATTTCTTATTATTTATTTATTAATCCTTACCCGAGGACATTATTCAATTTATTTTCAGACAGAGTGGGAGGGAGAAATAGAGGGAGAGAAACATTGATGTGAGAGAGACACATGGATTCGTTGCCTCCTGCACAACCCCAAGGGCCGGGGACTGAACCACAATCAAGGTACGTGCCCTTGACCAGAATCGAACCCGCAACTCTTTGGTCCGCGGGCTGATGCTCCACTGCTAAGCCAAACCAGCCAGGGCTCTTTTTTAAAAATATTTTTTCAATATGTTTTTATTGATTTTAGAGAGAAAAGAGAGGGAGAGAGAAACATCGATCAGCTGCCTCCCGCACGTCCCCTACTGGGGATTAAGTGTGCAACCTGGGACTGTGCCCTGACCAGGAATCAAACTGGAGACCTTGCTGTGCATGGGACAATGTCTAACCAACTGAGCCACACCAGCCAGAGCATTTGACAATTTCTTAAAAAGTTAAACATAAACATACCTATTGGCCTAGGTATCTAGCAAGAGAAATGAAAACATGTTCCACAAAGCCTTGTGATTGTTTATATCAGCTTTATACACAATCTGGAAACGATGCGCATGTTCATCCATAGGCAAACAGATAAAATTTGGTCTAGCCACACAACAGGTACGAGTCAGCAATAAAAAGAAACTACCGTCTTTCTGACATGGATGAACCTCATGCTAAGGGAAGGAAGCCAGACACAAAGACTACATATTGTATGATTCTTTTCGTAGGAAACATTCAGAAAAGACCAGTCAGTAGCTACAGAAGCAGATCAGTGGGGCGGGGTGGACTGCACACCAGCACAGGGTTGCTTGTTGGGGGATGGGATGTTCTAAAAGTGATAAATGTGTTGATGGTAGCGTGACTCGACAGATTTGCTAAAAATCACTGAATTGTACATTCACAATGGGTGGATTTTATGGATGTAAAGTACACCTCCATATCAAAGCTGTAAAAACTATAACCAGCTGGGGGAGGGGTGCACTAACCTGACTCCCAACACCCACAGCCTGCCCTCCTGCCTTTGCCCCTGTTTCCACAAACTCCTCCTCTGTCCCCCACTACTCTCCCCGAGACCCTCCAGACTCCCAGTAGTGGTTTATTTTTGGCTCATGGCACAGACAATGACTGTCTTCCTATCTATCCACCCCCAGGACCCAGATCCTCAAGATCAGCAGCTGTGCCCACTAGGTCTCTTCCCAGTTCCTCCAGAAGAGCTTGTTTAGAGAGAAGCAAGGCCACTGGTGTCTAAAGTGCCTTCCGTGGGCCCTGGTGAACTCTCACATAGGAACAATCAAGTGTAAACTTCTACTCAGCAGCTAAGTGCAAAAATGGACACTGCCACCTTCCTAAATTAATCGAGTTACAAAGTGATCCTTTTAGGGTCAAAGTCAGCTGCTTCTAAGCATTTTATTATCAATGTTCTTCAACATCTATCTGGTCTGCCACCCTCTGATCTGGTGCAACCAAGCCCTACCCTGTGTCTGGGAAAGTCTTGGGGGTCGGGAGGGGGTGGGGAGAATGGTGGGATGGCGCTGAGGGTCAGGGTCTCTCCAGTCACCTGTAAGCAACCCTGGCCGGAACAGCGCCTGGTACTCACACACCAATTTCACAATAACCAAGGCAGAAAGCTCCTGCTTGGAGTCCCGCCCTCTGTCTGTGGCCTCGAGTCCCAGCAGAGCCCTATCCGTTGCTCTTCCCTACAAGCCACAGGCCTGCTCCAGGCCCAGACAGGACTGACCTGCTCAACACCCAACAGACACGTAAACAATATGAGACCACAGACCCTTCCTCTGGTCCAGACCCTGGATGAGTGGTGGGGAGATGGGGAGACCCTGAAAAGGAAGTTCCAGTGTGGCCATCAGGAGCTCGCCTGGAGTCACCCCCAGCAGCGAGGGAACCTCACAACTCACCCTCGTCACAACTGCACAGGCTCAACCAGGCAGCATCAGGGCCTACCTGGGGCAAGGACCACGCCAATGCCAGGGGGTGAGTCTCCAGGTCATCAATCCTGCACGAGGCGCTACCTGGGGGGAGGGCGCCTCCCTTTCCACACTGGCACCCAGGCTGGCCCGCAGCTCCAATGACTTCGCAGTGTTTGCTGCAGGCACCCCCTCCACTGCTTGACGCACACCAGGCCCACCTCGTTTTATTATGCTACACAGGTGTTTTGTTTTTATGAACCGGAGGCAAGACCCTGCACCAGTAAAAGGATTTTGACCCACTTTATTGCAATACTTGCTTTATTGAGGTGGTCTGGAACCGAACCCACAAGATCCCTGCGGTGTGCCTGTTCTCACACCCAAACCACTTCTCAGGCACACACAGAAATACAGTCACGGGAGGCGGGAGCTGCTTGACTCCAGCAGCGAATCTACAACTCTGCCCTAAAATATCTGCATATTCAACTACCAAGGACGGTTAAGCTTTCAAAGGGAGAAGATCAAAGTGCTGTCATCTTTTAATTTAATCCTTTTGTTGCATCAATGGTCTTAAGAGGGATGAGAGAGATCAAAATAAAAATGGAAACAAACTATATCTTTGTGGCTGTTGTGTTTTAGCCCTTTTTTCCCTCAATTTGGGCCACAAAATAGGTCAGCTCCATTACTGATCAGCCTTCCCACAAATATTTAAAACAAATTGAATTGCACACCCAATACCCATCACAATTACACCAGGCACAATAACTAAATTAGCAATTCAACAAAATAATTGGAAATGCGATTCTCTCTATTCCACCGGTCTCCCTCGAGGGTTCAGCCGATCTATGGGGGAAAACTCAGCTTTCCTAATTCTGCAGCTAATTAGAGACACACTTGTAAATGAAGTTGTTTGTCTTAAAGTTGAAATTCTCTTCTGGGGGTGGGGAGAGGGAAGGAGAGGCGAGAAAGTCCTTCCGCTCTGGAGTGAGAGTATGAACAGGTATACAGAGCACACGCCTGGGTTCTAATTAGCAGCCATATCTGCAGTTAATAAAGCATCACTATTTTACCATCACTTATCTGGTAATGAGCGACTTCAGAAGAGCCAGCCTGGCTGACATCCTCGTAGAGAGAGGAGGGCCTTCTAAGAACCCTTGAGACCGGTTGTCTGGGCTGCTCGGTGCTGTTTTCGGGGCTGCGGGGACGACAGGAGGGCAGTGATGGAGGCCGAGGTGTCAGCACCGCCAGCTCCCTCGTGGGCCTCCCTGTTCGGGCCAGGAAAAGCAAAAGCTTATTTGAAAAGAAAGCCCAGGGGAGGCACCCATGCCAAACAACCCCCTCCCGTGGACGGCAGCCAGCTGGCCACCAGGGACCTGGTTCCTGACAGCCAGAGGTGGCACTCTGCCCTGGCCCACCTGCTCGGGCCACTCTTGGAGAAGCAATCTTGAGGTTTCAATTAGTCTGTCCTTGGCCTCTTTTTGTTCCTCCAGGAAGGAAAATCTCGGCTTAATTATATAACTGAGAACTAGGGCTCACGTTTGTCCCCTCTTACCCTCCTTCGCCAAGATCAGGATGTGACCTTAAAACACAAACTCTCTGCAGGGCTCTCTCGGAAGGCCTGAGGTGAGGTTGATGGGGCTCCCTGCCAGCCAGCACACACTTGGGGCGCACTCGCACCCCCACTGGGAACAAAGGCCTGGCCTTACTGGCGAGGTCAGTGAATGAAACGGAGGCCCCAGGGCCTGGGGCAGCTTCCTTCCCCAAGATCCCCCTGAACATCACAGGGCCCAGGTGGGGGTGAGCAGCCCAGGAGCCTGCTGAAAGGCTGATAAGTAAATTCAAAAGCACCTGCTCCTTCCTGCTTATCTCCTCTAACAATATGGACTCAGTTATCACGCTTACAGTGTTCCGTATTAGCCTTACATTTAGCTCTGAAAACCAAGTGCAGTGTGCTACAACTTTAAAGGACACAGGAGTCAAATGGAAAGTAATTTTATGGCATCAGTGAGTCAGTTCCCATACTGATCCCTCAGGAGGAAAGAGGGGATCGGTTAGCCTCCCAGGGTCCCCTTCAGCCACTCTGGGCACCAAGGCAGGAAACCCTGGCTTCCTCACACCCTCCTGTTCTCCAGGCCACACTCCCAGCCACCTCTCGGGTCTTGGGGGGAGGGGAGCTCCTCCCTGGCCTGCACACATACATGGGGTGTGAAGACTCTGTGCCCCTCAGCCCTGGGCCAGCTGGAGCTCTCGCTGTCCCATCTGATGATCATTTCCCTCATTTTCAATTTTGGTGTTTAGTATGACTTGCAAAGGTTTGGAAATATTCACATAGACCCAAGCTATCCAGTAGAGGGGCCACTGGCCAAGTTACAAAGCTCAAAAGCCACAAGGCACAGTGATAGGATTCCAGTCCCATCAGCCCAGAAAGTTTTGTGGACAGGTCTGCCTAGATGCTATGACCACTCCTAGCATTAGAGGAGGCTTCTCTTGGGCTCCCCAGGAAGACCCACAGGACAGAGGGAGGCAGCTGGCCACAAGAACGAAGGAATCCCTCCTCATTCAGAGCAGCCCTGGCTGTGGAGAGGCAGACATCACGGAGCAGCAGACTAATGGCCTCCTGTTGGTGTCAGCCACACCTGCACACTCATGCACCTGGCAGTCCTGCAGGTGGGCTTGCACAGGCTGACGTTGGAGCCCCAGGAGGAAGCGCCCAAGAGCACCAGGGCCCCTACCCTGCTGCCAGGCTGACCTCTCACCTAGGAGAATCAGAACTTTGGGAAAGTGATGCCAAGCCTGAAAAGGGCTCAGAGCCTGGTCTTCCAGGACCAGCCAGGATTAATAGAGGAAACTCCAGCAGGTGTAATGGGTTTGATCAGACTTAGAGAATGCAGAACTCTACAGAAACCAGCTTAGCTGACCCTCACATTACCATGAGGACCCTAAGGCCAAAGGTCAAAAGACTTCCTCAAGGTCACACCCTAGCAGGTTTTACTTTTAGTCCAGGTTTCTTACCACTACTCCATCTTTCATTCATATCTGTCCTTTACTCAAAACACCACACACGCCCATTCCAAAACTAGCTATGCTCCCCCAAGTCTCCATCAGAACCAGGTGACACGCCCCTAACTACAGCCCCTACTTATCTTGGGGAGGGCAGACTAGAGAGGAGGAAGCAGCCAGCCCCACGTGATGGGCAGCTAGCCGGCCTAGAGCAGATGGAGCTCATTTCCAACCCAGTTATAAAGGAGGAAGACGGGGTGGGAGGAGGGTGGGCTGGAACCTTTATGTGTTACTGTCTCAGTGTCTATTGGGGACCTTATATTCTTTTTCTACCCTATCAGTGATGTGGGATTGCTTTCTTATTTTTTAACGTTCTTTTAAATTTTCTTTCCTGAGACTTCAGTGTCCTTGACCTCAACAAATGAACTGAGAACCCTCAACCAGGGGAAATAAACCAAGCAAACTTCTCAGGAATATAAATGCTGTCGAGGCAATGACCCTATTGGCAGGCCCCACACCATGGGCAAGAAAGGCATGGTAAAGGAAATCTATAGATAAACAAGAAAAACAAGTTAGATCGGGCAGGCTCACTCTGCATCGCACTGCCCCTCTCCTGTCCAGACAGGGCTGTGGGACGAGCTGATGCATCCACACCAGCTGGGCCGAGTAGATCCCCAGGATTGAAGAGAGATTTAACAAACTTACCAAATTACTGGCAATTATTTTTGAAATGTTATGAAGAAAGAGAAAGCAAAACAAGATGGAAGGAAAATAAGGTAGATAAAGAACGACTATGGCAAGCTCAATTTAACTCCTAGCACAGCTGCCCAACACACAGGCACACACATAAATTTAAAAAGTAAAAACACAAACTCAGAGGCAGAAAACAAGGTTCATTCGCCTTACACAAGGCTCACTGCTTGTACTTGTCTTCATTAAATGCAAGGACACAGGGTGGGACTATCAGGATGTCACCAGCGGGGCAGCCACCCTGGCCTAGAACACCCACACTTCTGCACCCAAAGCCTCGGGCTCCTCCAGGACACCTTCTACCTCTACAGTCCGTGACTTTGCTGAGACACATGCCTGCCTCGCTTGTGAGTCTAGCCCAGGCAGACATGGGTCTTGGCATCGACACACTCCATATACAGGGTGGCTGCTATGTCCTGGGAAGTGGTTCCAAGGTTTTTGATGAATGTCACATTTGGATTCATTCTGAACCCTCAAACTCAGCTCCTTTGGGATGAAATGGTGAATGGGAAGCCATCTCAGAGGTCTCAGCAATGCATGTGGGGCCCAGGAAAATCAACCTCTTCAAGGAACCTACTTTTCCCAACTGGAGACAGATGCAGAGCCTGTTGCAGGATGGACTAGAGGGGACCTTTCCTGGTGTCCTATTGGCTTCCAGGGTTTCCTGATGCTCAGTAAGCGGTATTGGGTGTGACTGGAGAGAATGGCTGCACACCGGAACTGGACAGCGCAGCTGGGAGGAAGGCAAACCCACACAAGGCAAGGGAAACCCACCTGAGATCACCAGGAGCATGAAAACCAGAGGGGAGTGGAGAGCAAACCTGATTGGATCTAGCAGTCAGAAAAAAAGACAGGGGGGCTGGGGAGGGAGATGATGGTGTCACTTTCTGTTTATCCACCATCTTTCATGGGAACATCTCCAAGCACATTACAGGCGGTAGCTCTTTAATCCTCCCAGAGGAAGCTGCTGATTTGAAGGGTTCCCTGGGGAGCAAGAAATAAACCCCAGGATCAGACTCCAGGGCCAATCTCCACTCTGCCTCTCAGCCCCGCCTCAGGCATGAAGGACCCTGAGACAACAAGCCTCTGTAATGTGTTCCAAGAGCCTTCACAATATTCGGATGCTTTCACTTGGTTCACTGTACTCCTAAAAGTATCTGCCAAGAAAAAGAGTAATTTTAAAAGACAATAAACAAGCTTTATGCCCAAATATTTCCTTGTAACATTATTCATAATAGCAAATAATTAACAATTTACACGTTCCATGACAAGGGATTTAGTTAAGTGCTGAAGATACATGCCCCAAATGGAATTACTAGTTAGCAGTGAAAATACTTAAGTGAGGTCTGCAAAAACATGGCAATAACCTTTTACTCTACTCTTAATATTAAAATGCAGAATGTACGTACTATGTACCACTGGTTCTCAGCTGGTGGTGTGTATACGGTGGAGGGGAGATTGTAGACATGGCCTCACGGGTATTTTGTTTTTATTGTTTTTAAAGGGTGAAAACTTGCAAACAGCCCCAAAGTGAAAACCAAGTCTCTCATCCTCATGGCCTGAGGGGGATGGGCTACTTGGTGTGGCGGCACCTGCACACGCAAGGAGGCTGTGAGCACCGTTGGTAACGAGAAGTGGATGTGTCTGGGTGGTGGATTACAGCCCAGTCTTATTTTTATTTGTCCCATCTACTTTTCTATAATTAATTCTTAATGTAAAACAAACAAGGACAAGAAATCAGCCTTATCTTCTCTATCCTGAGGAGAGGCCCAGGGCCTGCTCCCGGCTCCTGTCCCTGGTACGAACTTGGGCTGGGCAGGCACTGCTCCGCTGTGGCCGGCTCACCACCTCCCTGCACTGGTGAGGACTCCAAGGTCTGTGGTTCTTGACTGTCGTGCATGAAGTAGTCAGCTGGGCAAAAAGAAAATAAGCAAACTCCACACAAAAGGGAGGAATGCTTCAGTCAACACCAAGAAAGGGCTCTGGATTGAAACTCTTGATAACAGTTCTCAACTCATTTAAAAATCAGCTACCAAAATGTGAAGTATTAGTTTTATTAAAATGCAAATCAATCAACTAATCTGTCTAGTAACAGTTGAATTGCAGTATCCGTGCCAATTAAAACAGTTTCCAATTTATTCTTGGCTGGAAGGAGGGTGGTCTTCTGAATTTTAAAATGCAGGCCTCCCTTTACTGCTCACGCTGTCCGTTCTTTCTCATCTTCCCTGATTTTAATTCATTTTAATTAAACAGGTTGGACTCCAAATATTTTGAAGTACCTGTTTAAATCTTTTTCTTCATCAAATAAAGAGTGACGAGGACAAAGGCTCTGTCTTTTAAGGAAATGTGGGTTAGCATGAAGCTCACTGAAGTCCAATATGAAGAGGCTACTTACTGGCCGTTCAGAGGTGAATTATCCAGAATCCTCAGGCTAGACGGACAGGCTTGCTTGTCCTATATTTTTAAAAGTGATCATTTTGGAGAGAGTGAGTGTGGGGGAACTCTCCTATTTCTGTTGATTGATCTTCTGGGTAACTGGAGACACGCTGAAAATTAAACATTTCCCTGACAGTCAAGCCCAAGAGGTAACTACCGAGACAAGAAAAACAAATCACCACATTCCAAGGTCCAATTAATGTGAGATGGAAAAAACGTCCTCCCGCCACGTGCCCCATCCTGAGCTCAGCAGACACTGATGCTCACACTAAACTGGGAAGCAGATTACACTCAGGACTGACGGTGTTTGGAGCCCAGCCTTTGGGCACGGCAGTCCCCTGACACTAAGTCAATGATACGTGGGATTCCTGGGCACAAAAATCTGTCACTTGCTTTTGACATTTTAAAACCATATGAAAACCTGACTTTAAAAACAATGACTAGTTATTAACTACAACTGTACTCAGTGGCCTGGATGCAACATTTCTTCTCTAATTCCATAGCATTAAATAAAGATTTGGGCCAGGCACCTAGGAGATGGTCAGTCTTGTATGCTGGTCCACACACATTACTTATGCAAGATAATCTTCACTGCATATTGACCACAGCAGGCCAATAAATCCCCCTTATGGGGACTTAATTTCCAGCTTGTGACCTCTGGATGAAAAACAAGTGAATCATTTCCTCCTGCTAGATTTACACCAGAGCTGATCTCAATAAGTGATTTAGGAATGGTGAGAATGTAAAAGGACCCCAGAAGAATCTTTATGGGTGAAAAGAAAAAAACAAAAAACAAGTCAGAGATCTGATTTAGCAACAAATCAGCAAACACCTCCAAGTGACAAAATCTCCAGGGCATAACTTAAGAGGTTTTTGGGGTTCCCTGCTCCTCAGAGCCACAATCAATTGCTAAACATTATCCACCAGAAAGCAGCATCTGCCCCAGAATGATTCCTCTGTGAAGTTGTTATCAGAGACCCTTTGGCTAGGACAAAAGTGAAAACCCCTCGACACACCTGTCACCCTGCTAGAGCCCTAAATCAGACTTAACTCCGTGCTGCTTAAGAAATCACACGGGCAGTAACAACACTCTTTATTTGTGATGGTTAGAGGACACGGGGAGGGCCCTTTGCACACTGAAGCGTGGAGACAGAGACATGTGATTCCAGGTGTCCTGGGACTTGTTATACATGTGTTCTGAACAGCACACCTTCCCAAGGATTTCCTGACTTGCACAACCCCACAGGCCAGTGGGTTCTCCATTTGGGGCTGGATGAGCAGCCAACCTAGCCAAGGCGCCGCCAGGTGTTTGGAGGCCCTGCCTCAAGGCCTTGCACAGGAGACATGGACGCTGTCAATCCCGGTGGCCTTCATCAGGAGGATTGAGTTGGCCAAAAAGAGATCGATATAACTCTGTCCTAGAAGACAAACAAAACAAATTGGTTAACACACTGGTTAACTTTTCAAGGTTAAAAAAAGAACTAAGAAGCTGGGAAACACCCCAATGTGTCTGTTCAATTGAAAACCCAGCCATGTAATTAAAAATGCATCTCACAGCTCTTATTCACAAATACAAAGAGAGGGAGAAACCTAGAAGAAGCCAATCGAATAGTGAAGTATGTAAATGGTCCAGCGTGGCTGGATACCCCATCTCTGAGGAATGAGTTTTCTGTAAGTTTGCCCTTTACAGACAGGCTCTTCAAGTAAGAAAGCAAGATTGAATATTTTAATAGGATGTAGGAGACTGCCACACGATGAGGGGGATTCAATCAGACATAGGATGTAGGGGAATATAATTTAGTTTTCATACATTTTCTTGGACTTGGCAGTACTTGAAAAACAATGAAAATAACCCAGCAACAAGATTCCAATTACTGTCATATGAGCAGCCGTACAGTAGAACCAAGGTTCTTCCCACTCCCCTGGCCCCTTCTCTCTGTTCTCAATCTAATAAATAATTTGACTGGCTAATTTATTATTTCTAAAATTGGGGTTTGATGTTATGAAAGCCACAACATGCCAGGGTCTTGAGTCCTTGGAAATCAAGTAAATGATCACTTCTAACCTCTGTTTCAAATGCAACATACATGACTATCCGGCCAAGGCCATGTGTCAAGCCCTGGATAATCTCAGAAAGATGGGGTGGGGGAAGGATCTCTCCTACCATTGTGACAGAAGCTCCAGAACACTTTCCCTGTGAGGAGACAGCAGGTTCTACTGGCAGAGAGAGAGAGACAAGGAACCATGAGGGTCCAAGCAGGTCAAATCCACTACGGAGGTGGACTGTGGAGGATACAGCCACCTGAGGCAGGCGATCCATGGCTGCCATCTGAGTGAAGGTCAGCCACGGCTAAGGCCCCCAGCCATTGAGGAAAGGGCCCCAGAAAAAAAGCTGTGCCTGCTCTGTTTTATACTTTCAGGATTTAACACCAAAATATATCCTGTTGTTCTTGTTAAGAAAACAGGCTTCTAAGAGTGCTCTCATTATCTGAGCACCATCATCAGCAAATCTGACTTTCAAAATAAAACAAAAAAACCCGCCCTTCAAACGGCTATGTTGGTTCAGCAAGACTTTAACATAAAAACTTAAGTCTGTTTTTGAAGTCACCCCGCTACAGTTGTGGTAGGAATAGAGGTACTATAATTAGAAAACACAGCAATAGGAAGAGCATATTAAACTTTTTTAAAAGTAAAAGATCTCTAAAAAGAAACTGCAGCAGCCAAGAATGTAAACTAACCATATCGTTCTGAGGACCACAGAGCAGACAGGAAAGTCGAGCCAGAAAACAGTGGCTCTCCAATCTCGGTACAGAAATTTTGTGGCAAGAATTTGCTGGTACCCTCACCCTGAACATTGGACCAGCCCCTGGCCTCCACACAAAGGAGGCAGGTTCACCCTGAATCCATGTCTCTCTTGTTCCTCTGCTATATCAGGGCCTGCCTCTCCTCTGCCAGCCCCGGACAGCCAGCAGCAGACAACCAGCCCAGACAGCCAGCCCAGACAGCCAGCCCAGACAACCAGCCCCAGACAGCCAGCCCCAGACAACCAGTCCCAGACAACCAGCCCCAACCAGCCCAGACAACCAGCTCCAGACAACTAGCCCCAGACAGCCAGCCCCAGACAACCAGTCCCAGACAACCAGCCCCAACCAGCCCAGACAGCCAGCCCCAGACAACCAGTCCCAGACAACCAGCCCCAACCAGCCCAGACAGCCAGCCCCAGACAGCCAGCCCAGACAGCCAGCCCCAGACAACCAGCCCCAACCAGCCCAGACAGCCAGCCCCAACCAGCCCAGACAACCAGCCCCAGACAACCAGCCCCAGACAGCCAGCCCAGACAACCAGCCCCAACCAGCCCAGCCAGCCAGCCCCAGACAATCAGTCCCAGACAGCCAGCCCAGACAACCAGCCCCAACCAGCCCAGACAGCCAGCCCCAACCAGCCCAGATAACCAGTCCCAGACAGCCAGCCCAGCCCAACCAGCCTCAGACAGCCAGCCCACAAAGGTGGAAGGCAGCTTCATACTGAATGCAAATGAGAGGCAAGCAGCCTCACTTCCAGTTGCTTCCACATCACCAGCTCCACCACATAAGCAACAGCAAGGCCCTGCCTAGGCTTCCCTTCATCACACAGTGGCCTGCCTATTTGCCCGTAAGTACAAGACTCTCATCATTTCACACCAAAAATTAAATGGCACGGACAGTGTGAGTTTAAGGCTGCAGCATCTGATGAGAGGGAAATGCAGAGGCACATGTTACTCAGCCTTTGCAATTGTACCCTTCCTACCTCACCGAGCCCGCCTGCACCAGACCTCATCATTACCACCGAGCAAATGCTTCCACTTGGCGCCGCAGCAGCGAGAAGTACCTGGGCTGAGGCAGTAGTTACTTCCGCAGCAGGGTTCACATGTCAGGAGCAGAGTGAAATGCTGAAACCCATGTTTTGAGAGAACATCGTTTCACACTCAGGTGGGCAAAGCTGACGAACAGATGTGGCTGTTCATGGCAAAGCAACTTGGAAAGCTGAGTGGTCTGGATTCTTAAAATCTTTTTACCGAGAGGGCGAATAGAGCAAGAGATTATTCCAATCTAAAAATACCCAAGTAGCCCTGGCCGGTTTGACTCAGCGGTTAGAGCGTCGGCCTGCGGTCCAGAGAGACCCGGGTTCGGTTCCCGCTAAGGGCATGTACTTTGGTTGCAGTTTGTCCCCGGCCCTGGTTGGTCGTGCGGGTGGCAGCCACTCGATGTGTCCCTTTCACGTCGATGTTTCTCTCTCTCTCTCTTCCTCTCTCTCCCTCCTACTCTATCTGGACAAAAAATGAAAAAATGTCCTCAGGTGAGGATAAAAAAAAAAAAAAAAATCCCCAAGTAATTTCAACTCTGCGTCTTCCTCATCCACTACCACCAATCAGGGATTGTTTGTGCCTTCAAGGCATCTCAAGCTCCCTGTTCCTCCAAGCTCCACCATTTCAGATCTTACCATCTCTGACCAAGAATATGCCACAGCCTCCTAACCGATTTCTCTGCTCCCTCCTCCTGGTCCCCTCTCCATTTCCCTCACCAGCCCTGATTCTAAAGAGGGACAAAGCAGACCTGCGCCAGGTCCAGGAGCATCACCAGGATGAAGACCATGGATGCCAACTGCTCTGCACCACCCCAGCCCTTCCTTGTCCCTGCACAGGCTCTGTGCTGGCTGGGCCTCCCACCCGTGGACCACAAGCCCAGTGGAGCCTGGTGAAACAGCACCACTACGGTGGAGTCTGGGGCCCTGACCCTCCAGCTTCTCTGCATACCCCAAGAGAATTTGATAAACCCCCATCACACATTTGTAAGTTTACATATAAATTTTTTTCAATCAATTGAATAATCACCAGAATATTGTGAACACTTTTTTTTAAAACCTTTTTTTTAATCCTCACCCAAGGATATATGTTTTTTTTTAATTTTTATTGATTTTGAGACAGTGAGAGAAACCTTGATTGGTTACCTCCAGTGCACTCCTTGATTGGGGATGGAACTTGAAACCCAGGTATGTGCCCTGACCGGGAATCAAACCCACAACCTTTTGGAGCACAGGACCATGCTCCAACCAACTGAATTACCAGGCCAGGGATGAACACTAACTTTTAAAATAAAACTCTCACATCTCTTTTGTAATATACCCAATGGAATCAATGTGCCATATTGATTTGCTACCCATCATCACTCACTTAAATAACACATAAACTCTTTAATCTGGAAATTTTACAGCATCTTTTTCTTTTTAAATGTGTACTTTCATTTGACTTTTCCCTAGAGATTTTGGTCCTAATATAATTATTTTATGCTTGAAAGTCTTTTATTGATCACCCTATCATATTTCTTGGCCACAAAAATATGTAAATTGAAACACTTTTTGAAATTTAAAAAGTTGAAATAAAAATATTTCAATTTCTTGAGACCATATGGCTCTAAGTAATTTTTAAAAATTACTTCTGGATTGTGTCATCATTACAATATTATTAGGATATAATCATATATGCAATAACAATATAATAAAGTGCATTATAATTTTGGTAGAAACTTAACATATATAAGTAAGTAAAACATTACTGGAGATGTATCTTTTGATGACACAGATGAAGCTTCCCTCCATTCATTCATGTATCCATGGATGAGTGTCATCTATTGCTGAACTGAAGGCGGGTTCAGCATTGACCCTGTTCCTGTTTATGGTTTTGTAGACATAAGTGCTGAGACCTTGTCACATAAACAAGTAGACAGGAATGGGAGAGTTTTGCTAGAGCAATGTCACTCAATTCTTTTTTTTAAAAAAAATATGTTTTTATTGATTTTTGAGAGAGAGAGGAAGGGAGAGAGAGACAGAAACATCGATGTGAGAGAAACATCAATCAGCTGCCTCCTGCACGCCCCCTACTTGAGGATCGAGCCCATAACCCGGGCCTGTGCCCTGACCGAGAATCAAACCCAGACCTTTCAGTCCATGGACAACACTGAGTCCACTGAGCCACACCAGCCGGGCTGTCACTCAATTCTTTTAATTCTTTCTGAATTATATGGTGAAAAAAAAAACAACAATCACATAGTGATCTCCCACCAAAAATTAGCTTTAATGGTCTACCAGCTGACATCAGAATCAACTTCTCCTGCAATTTTGTTAAAAATAAAGGCCTGGGGCCCAGCCAGTGTGGCTCAGTGAATTGAGCATCATCCTATGGACTGAGAGGTCCAGTTTGATTCCCAGTCAGGGCACATGCCTGGGTTGAGGGCTCGGTCCCCAGTGGGGGCTGCATAGAATCGATGTTTCTCTTTCACATCGATGATTCTAGTCTCTCTCCCTTCCTCTCTCTCTCTCTCTCTCTCTCTCTCTCTCAAAAATAAAAAAAAAAAAACATATTTAAAAAGATAAATAAATAAAGGCCTGGGAACCACAGAACCTGAAGGGACTTGTTACCCAGCCCTTAGTCACTGCTGTTCTCAGTCCCTGCACTGACATTCTGAACCGTCTTTTGTGTGGTGCCCTGGAGGCTGTCCTACTGCAGGGCCATGTCCCAGGTCAGAGCAAGGAGAGGCTCAAGGTAGGCTTGTGTCAGGTGGGCAGAGGACAGCTGGGACAGGCCCAGCACAGGCACACTCGAAGACGGATCTGCTTCAGGGACAAGCATACATCTGGGTCTACTTTCCCCTGGGGACGTCTCTGCACACCCCAGGATGAAGACCGGGGTGCAGGGCACACTGAGCTTGGCCCAAACCCAGACGGGGGTTAGATGTGGTGCCACTGTGTAGGGAAAAGTGGAAGCCTCTGGAAAGAAACATACCCCTTGTCCCATACCAAGGAAAATAAAAGTAGGTACCAAAATATCACCATGGGACAGAGGGTCAGGCTGCGTTCTGCCTCGAGGACATGTCCCTGTAGCATCTTCACTAACCGGGATTCTGCCATGCAGAGTAGCTCAACTAACAATCCTCAGGTTAACCTTGTCTCCATCAGATTCTCCAGGTAACTGTACAGTTTAATACTTGAAGTCCCCTTAAGGCTATGCATAATGAACCTGTATTTTTTTAAATACATAATTCCTGCTCTCTACCACATTAAGAATCAAGATTTGAATCACTGAGCTGAAATGCCTTCCCCCTTTGTTATCCCTTCCCCCACACTCTTGGCCTCAATGGCCAGTGAGAATGTCCACTATAGAAAATGTATTAATGTTGGTATCATGCAGGAGAATAACCTACAGAGTAATTAACAGGACTTGGACCTAAGGTAGAAGGTCGATAGTGGGGGCTCTTCCTTGAATTAAAATTTAACTTACCCTTTATTGCAACCTACAAAAGCAAGTAATGAGCACTAACATTTTTATTTCTTTTAAACTATCATTTAGGCTGTAGAGGGGATAATTACCTATCTCTAGTGTAGTAAGGTTTTATAACCCTTAGTGAGGCATTTTCTAATTTAATATTTTTACTATATTATCATAAAACCTGTTTCTGGGGAAAAAATGATCATGGATTAGCAGCCATTTTCCATAAAGAGAGTGTGTGTGTGTGTGTGTGTGTGTGTGTGTGTGTGTGTAGGATTCGACTTATTATGTAATTCTTCTGAGAAGAGACTTAGAGTATGCACAGTCTAGCTAACTGTGAAATGCTATCACTTCAGTGGCAGGTGAGGTTTAAACAGTCCTAAATGAATGTGGTACATGTAGAATAATGTAGCCCCAGACGTGTGCGCCCAAATGTGTTCCCTTCAGCTCCATGGGTGCACTCCTTACCCACTGCAACACAGACGAGCAAACAGTATGGAGCCTGTTAAACCTGGAGATGATCTGTGTGGGGCTTTGATTTGCTAGATTCAGTAGCTTGCAGCATCTGGGATACTGAAGGAGCTGGACCAGCTGCCCTCCCCCTACTCTGGCCAGAAACCCCTAAGCCTCCAAGATATCCCCGAGCTGACCCTACCCATCCCTGCGGCCAAAGGCAGGAGGACCACAGAGAGAAAGCAGCAATGCCACGGCTCCCTAAAGAAACCTATTCTCCGAGCAAGTACTACATGCAGGAGTTCTGGACAGTCTTCCAAATGTTGCTGCTCGCCTGCTTACAACTATACACATAATTTGTCCTTGATTAATCTGAAATTGTTCATTTGTTACTTCAATGTGGGTAGTCTCCCTAAATGTACAAGACACATCCCAGAATGCATCCTGGCCCTTCTTCCTTCCTAATCCTCTCCCTCTCTGCAGACAGAGGACCCTTGTGCTGCACCCAGAAGTGATGTAGCATTTGTTTCTGCTTAACTTAATCCCTCAGACATACATTTAAGAATCAACGGATGATGAAACACACAAAGGGAAAGTGAGACGAAGGGTTCCGGTTCCAACACTGTTCCGATTCCAACACATTTCAACTATTTGAATAAGCAGTTTACTTATTAGTGCTGTGGAAGCTCATAAACATGCATTAGATGTGCACGGTCTCTGCCCTCAGAGTATAAGTCTAACACCAAGGTACACTGAATCCATAAACTACATTCCAATGCCTATCTGAACTTTGTAAGATTTTGTGGAGGATTACAAAGACGAGACGAGTGCTCGTTTCTCTGACCTAGGACTGTGAATGGCAGAGCAGAAGCTGAATTGGGAAGGTGAACTCAGCCAACAAGTCTGTCTAGAACAGTCCACACAAACATTCTCCTTATGCTGACCCCAACTCGGCCGTTCCGCTTCACGGGCCCTGTCCCTCCAGAGCCAGGAGAGGAACAAGGCTGACTGTTCTTCCCTGTCGCAGCACTTCAACTATTTGATGTCTTCCTCTAACTAAATCTGTTCTTTTATTGGGAAAAAGAAAGTTCACTCCATTCCTGCTATGACAAAGTTGGAGTTCTCTTGCCATCCTGACTGAAATGAGCCCTCCAGTTTGCCAGAGAGTGGATGGTAAGGCCCCTTACCTCTGAGCCAACCCCGACACACCTGGGACAGCCTACTTAGCTCAGAGCTGAACTCTGTGGCCTCCCGTGTGTGTTCTCAACACACACTTCTGCCTTCACAGAGCTTCCATTCTCTTCTGATCTGTCCACCAATATGCCCAGCATTCCAAACATCAATGGAAAGAGATACCTTGCCAATTATCACTGGGCAGTGCTAATGACACCAAATGAAGGGACCCTCCCAACCCTGACCACAACCACCTGAATGCTCTGTGGTCTGTGCCCCAAAACACTAGAGACAAAAATCTTTCATTCCTTCTGCTTCCTCTGACCCAACCCATTCTCCTGTGTCAGTGACTCTGCAGGCAAGAGGAAGGTTTTTGAGAAATGTTTCTATGACCTAAAAGGGGACATATATTGATCCAAATGGCAAGCAATTGCCCCGTGCTCTTGGGGCGGCGTGTGGCAGAGGGTAAACATACGCAGGTCACAGGAATTGTATCAGGACACACATGGAACTTCATCTCTCAGGAGGACTGGGTTGTGAGGAAGGCGGTCCAAGCAAGGGAGGAGACAGACATGGCTCTTACAGGGAAGTGGTGTCATTCAGTCAGAATGACATACACAGATTATGAGCGCAGACACCTTACAATTCCTGAATGCAGCAGAAAGGTCAGCACTTAACTCTCCCTCACTCTCCTCTCAACCTCCCCCAGCAACAAAAGGTGGAGCACAGGCTTCTTTTTTTGAAATCTCATCATAATTTCATCCCAAAAGACAAAACACACACACACAAAACAAAGAAATGAGGGGAAAAGAAAGCAACCTTCTCTTACCTAGGGCTTATTTCTTAACAGGATCAAGTTAGCAAAGTAGCAGCGACTCAGAGAACGCCCTGTCTATCACTAATTACCTAAATCCGGATACAAGGCAAATCTCCAATCAAACACTGGCTGAACTCTTCAGAAGCTCCAAAACAGCCAAACCGCAGCTTCACAAATCTGCCACAAGGTGGCAGCACACAACGCACTTCTGGAGCGGACCAGGCAACTCGAGTGGCTCCCAGCAAACTGGGCCCATAAATTACCTAGTGTGTCTGCTCTATCACCATCCTCCCTAGTGCTTGAAGGAGACTCTAGAAGGTCTGTTCCAATTCGCTCTTTCGGTCAGGTCAGAACTAGGTCCTTCAAACCTCTGCAAATGCTTTTAGCCCCACCGCTTTAAATTACAGATGGTGACATATGGCCTCTGGCCTGTCTCCTAAAGATCAGACAGACTGAAGATTTATAAATGTTCAAAGACGCAGGTTCAGGCCCAAACAAAGGAATTGAAAGGCTAGGCAAGGAAGGAGAGGGAAGAAGGGTAGAGAGGTGAGGAGGGAAGGAGAGGTAAATTTGTAAGGTTTTCTCCTCACTTATGCACCCTCCTGATTCTCAAGTCAGTTACAAATTCACTCCACTTGAACAAAGGCAGAAAAATACTTGAAACTTCCATCATCCTTACCAATAGCTTCAAGACTTCCACATTCTTTTAAAGAAAAATAGTTTACCTTGGTGGATTTGCAAACACACAAGGGGGTGGGGGGGGAGCACTCGTTAGACAAAGGGGACATCCCCTCCTCTCCTGTACATTAATATTCCACATTCCTGGGATGATTTCCACTTTCACAGTTTGACTGTTTTATAACAGATTTGATGCGAGGGAAGACAAATGGCCTCACAAAGGAAAAACGACAAATCATCTCACCGCTTTTAGCAGGGTTTTCTCTTTACTTTTATTTATTTTTATTCTGTAGCTGAGCTGCAGAGCTCTCTGCCTTGCTGGAGATGTTTAATATTAACGTCAAGCCGCCACGATCCTGGCAATAGAGTTGGCCGGTGTTGTGTTTACGGTTTTGTGACTGCTGGCTTCAGGAAGATGAAGCTCCTTGTTCAAACAGCAGCCCCTCTAACAGCTCCTGTTAAAAGCCGGAGGATGCTTCACTGCTTGGACGTGAATCACTTCCTCCACCGCACGGAGGTGAGACTGACGCGGGGGTAACATTTGTATCCCTATCAAGGCTGCTGTCTGACGATGCAGGGCCTTGGGGGTGGGGGGTGGGGGCAGCGGATGACGCATCTTTCGGCTCCAGTGTAACTTTTATTTTTAGGGGGTCAAAACACATGGAAATTAGTAAAGGTATTTACTATCGGCCCCCAGGATTCCAGCAAGGTCTTCTATTACTTCTGGTAATAAGTTCAAGTTATTTTACTTAAAAATCCAACACCATTCAAACATAAAAGGAGCAAGTACCCAGCAAACACACACAAGGCAGCAACTCTGCCATGCCACAGCACTGGCACACCGGCTCGGCCAGCCCGCGGGACCCTCGCAGCGAGCACTTCTAACTGCTGACCGGCGACTGTCCCACACTCTCCTCCCTAGGGTGCAGTGGTCTTGGGATCTCCTGGCTCCCCTCCTCCCTCTTTGTTGTTTTTACCTTCTTCCTGGCCAGGAGCATCGACCTTCTCCTAGATTCTCTTCTCGTCCTCCAGTCTCTCCCCTGAAATCTCACCCATGCTCTCTCAGCTCTAACATCTCTGCGCGAATGATGAAGCCCACAGCCAGAGCTCCTGCCTCCTCACCTAGACACTGAATCCTACCCCCTGGCCCTGTAAGGCAAGTCTGCCACCTAAACTATCATTTCTGTTACTAATGGCAGCAAATTCTTTGTTATTCATGTCGCACACTTAACTGTTTAATGGCAGGAAGCTATAAACAGAGTTACAGATATCAATACCACATTTTCTGATTAAAATATAAAATCCACCCAGAGATAGGGCTCTTGTTTAGACAGTTTACTTATATTAATTGATAAAATGCAAACTGATGCCCTTCATCTGTCAATCTTTGTGGTTTTTAACAGTACTCTTCAAAGAACTTCCCCTTCTCCTGTGTAAATCAGAAAGAAATTGGGGGAAAGGGAAGATTTGTCCCAGACACCTGCTCGGTACACTTTCCCGGGAGTACTGTCCAGGATTCAGCTACTCGGCCATCTCCCCACAACTCAGTTCACCAACTAGTCACTGAAGTCAGCAATTGGATGACCTCGGCCAGTTATGTGACTGGCTTTTAAAAGCCTGACTGCTCAGTACAAAATGAGTAGTTTGCATTTCTGCCCCTGAAAGCTGGTGAGTCTGTTTTGCTGCAGAGCTGTGCCTCCCCTGCAGGACCGAGAGCTGGATGAGGAGGCGGAATGCTGCCAAGTGTGTGTAGGAGAAAATGTGTATTGATTTCTTCTTTCTTATAAAGGAGCACAAAGCATTGAAGAACAATTGCTCGTCTTTGCAGCATTTCACATTCCACACGAGACAAAAGGCCCAACCCCCACCAGCCTCTGAGAAGCTGAAAGGGGAACCAGGGGAACCGCACAAAGCGGGGTCTCCTGGGTGTCAATGGCCACCACGCTGTCCAGCTCCACTGCTGGGACTCCAAACACCCTGGGCCACAAACGCCTCCCCTGCCTCTGATCAAGTAATTTCCCTCTCTGGGCTGATGTTTCCTCATCTATATTGGAGAAGAAAGAGCCTTCAGTCTTATTTACCTTTAAGTGGAGGTACCCAGAGGGTAAAAGAGTTAATGTTTATAAAGTGTTCTGCTCCCCAGAGGGAGACAATGGGTAGAACACAAGGTGTGGTTATGGTTCATTCAAGACCTCATTTCCAGGGTAGTTATAATAGCTTCCCTTACAAATACTGGCTTCCCAGCACCTTGAACTCAAAGTATAATAAGGCAATGCCCTTTATCTAAATATCCCTTTTTGGTTTGACACTTAATACCAACACTAAAAATAACAAAAGGTAACCAGGGACTATTATGCCTTGTTAATGCACAGACAGAATCCATTCCAGAGCTGTTATCTTCTTAAACCAAACAAATCCTGAAAGTAGTCCAAAAAACTGACCTAAAGCTGTGACTGTTCATCACAGAGGCCTGTGTGTATTTGCCATGTTTCATAGTAACCAATGCTTTGTAGGACCACCAGAAACCAAACCCAGTATAGATATCATAGCCAAGATGGGCAGGAGAAAACCTATAGAATAATATAAAATTTATGGTGTACACTCTTAGAAGTGATGGAAATATAAGGGTGTTCATGAAAGATCTTTTCCCAGGGTTCATACTAAGTAAACATGACCTCACAAACTCTCTCGGTCAAGGGTTGGGAATATGAAGTCCCAAATATGGACTCTTCATTTCCGGGGCTTTTCCAGGTGGCCATGGGTGAAGAAGATGTGTAGCTGGCCCTCAAGTAGTGCAATATTCTAGCGTGAAGACATGATCCACAGATAGGACGCGACCTGATGGTAAATGCTATATGTAATGTGGACATGTACAAAGTGCTGCGGGAGTGGAGAAGAGTGTATCACAGGAGCTAGATGATTTAGAGAAATTTCAGTAAAAGAGGCAAGAAACCGCTGCTCATCTATCTTAGGACCGTTTACAAAAATAATCTTAGCAGCAAATTGTAAATAGACTTATAATCTGAAGACCTTTAAAGACATTTCAGACAGCAGACCAAGAGCCAAGTTTCTTTAGGTTTGTACAAAAAAGGATATGTCTGTGTTGCACACAAATGGACATGACATAATATATACATATTCATGTGAAAACATAAATGTTATTTATTTAAATAACTACCCATATAGATTAATTTAAAACAGTCCTTTCTCAGAAACAAAAAATTAAAAAGAACATTTCATTCTTGAGAATCTAATGAGCAAGAAGGCTATTTTCACTCTATAAAGAAGGAAACTAAGGCACATGGAGCCTTCAGGGTCACAGCACATGAGGGCCAGGGCACACCAAGTGCTCAAGAATCCTGAATCAGTTCTCTAGCTTAGGGAAGGCTGACAGCAACTGGGCAAAGACTTTAAATAAATTGTTTTGAAGTAACACCTGTGCTACAAAACTGCTATATAATAAGGCAAGATACAACTGAATCATAATACAGCACACCTCATCTTATTGCACTTCACAGATGTTGCGCTTTTTACAAATTGAAGGCCAGACTATCCACGAGCAAAATGATTACGACTCGCTTTATTGTGATATTTTCTTTATTGCGGTGGTCTGGAACCAACCCCGCAGTATCTCTGGAGTATGCCTGTACATTAATCCAAGTATACGAGCATAAAACTGAGCTGATACCAAATACAAGACTGCAGTAAACATGCATACTACTTTGACTTATAAGTTAAGCATTCTTAGCAAGAAAAAATCCTCATAGGTGCTTTTGTGAATTGTAGAAAATGCTGTTAGAGAGAAACAAATAAAACAAAAGTTCAAGGGAAAAGGAGCCCCTATCTCAGTGGGGGCTGGGGAATCTAAAAGCCTCCCTGGAAAGGCTGGTGTTGGCCAAGGACTTGAACATGGCAACAGGAGAGATTGAGGTGGGGCGGGGTCAGGGATGCTGCAGGTTAAGTGAGCAGCATTAAGAGACACAAGTGGGAGGAATAAGGAGTGTGGTCTGGGATCACACAAGGGAATGTGCACCGAAACAGGTGATGAAGAGAAAAAGGTAGCAAGGAGACATTCACAGCAGGCCTGAATGGCAGGTTCAAGAGTATGGCTTTTATTCTACAGACAATGAAGAATAACTTGCTTTAAGTGATGTTTAGGAAGGCTTAATGTGGCAATGATACATAGCACTGATTAGATCAGGCTGGTGGTTAAGAAGTTGTTAGGGCAACAGTCTATGGGGGAAGTAAAAAAAAAAAATCTGGACTCAAAAAGAAGCCGTAGAAATGGAGAGTAGAGACCATTGAACAATATAGGCACTGGGAGTGGGGCAGGTGTGTGTGTGTGTGTGTGTGTGTGTGTGTGTGTATGTGCACGCACGCATGCACGCAAAAGTAGGTTTGCAGTTGTATGTAAAACAATTTATTCTTGTATTATTATTTATTCTCCTATTATTTATTTTTATTACAACTATAAACCTACGTTTGTTCACCCCTGTATATTAAATAAAATCCCAAGCAGATTAAAAGTAAGAGAAGAAATCAGACAAAACATAGGTGAATAACTGATCCTGGGATGCAGGAGGGATTGCCTAGGCACAAAGCAATGAAAAATATCTGAAAGGAAAAGGTTTTATATATTTGATTACATAAAAAAGTAAAAGTTATATATGATCAATAAAAATCATTAAAATCAACAGGTAAGCAAAATAGAAATAATCTACAAAAATATAAAATATGGCATAAACCATAATATATAAAATTCATACAAACTGCAGAGGAAAGCTAAATCTTAAAAAGAAAAATAAGTAAAGGATAAAAATAGAACTACACATGATTAATAAATATACAGATTCTCTAAGCTTACTATTAAATGAGAAAATAAACATTAGATACCTAGTCCAGTGCCTACACATTCTAGGTCCTCAATAAAGTGTCTTTGTTATAAACGTGAATGACAACTCTCCATATTAGCAAAGGTGCAATGACATAAGCCTCAGCTGGGGGGGAATGGGGAGAAGGGACACGGTAATTAGTTCAACCTAGCAAGAATCATTAGAAAGTTAAGTCTTTGACCCAGGATTCACCCTTCTAAGAACCAATTCTAAAGACACAAGCAAAACTTAGAACATAGATTTCTATACAAATATGTTCATTGCAGCATTACTTAAAGAGAATAAAAGCAACCAGAAACAACCTAAATGTCCAATAATAAAAATTCCATAATTGAATATTATAAAGTTATTAAAATGTCTTTAAAATACTTACGGTGTTAAAATACTTATAATATAAAGTTAACTGAAAAAGGGGATTCAAACATGTATGTATATATCTTTATAAAATATATACACAAAAATATTCTTCAAGAAAACATAAAACTATTAATAATGTTCAACTCTCAATAGAAGATAACAGATGAATTTTTCTTTATCCTTTCTGTATTTTCCAAATTGTCTTCTGTAAACATATATTGTGGCTATTGTAGGGGGAAAATATATTGTTTCTAAGGAAAGTAGGGAACAGGTGTCTAAGTATGGCAGAGATAGAACTGTAAGAGCAAACTGACTGAATATGCTGGATCAGGTGTCACAGCTAATTTCAAGGTTTAGGGTCTTTGTAATCAGAATGGTACAGCCATAAGAGCAGGTTTGGAAATTCAGTGATTCACACTAAAATGTGAATGACTTCATAGGCAAAACCTTCCTATATAGAAAGCATCTCTATTAGAAAAGGAAAAACCATTTTAATCCAAACAAGTTCTTTGTTTTGTTTCTTTTTCCCGAACAAGTTTTTAGTTGAGAGATAGGCTCTGTGTATGTGTACTGGGTGTGGGAAGAAGCAGCATCCCCTTGGCACATCATTCCCAAATACGTCTAAAAGCTTGCTGATTTTCTGGACACAGCAGCAGGGGTTAGGGGCCACACTCCTAGGTGCATATACTATACCAGATCCACTACTTACTCGCTGTTTAACTTGGGCAAGTTACTTATTTGTTCTATGCCTCAGTATTCTTATCATAAAATGCAGATAATGTAAAATACTTTATAATGGTGTTTTCTTTTATTCTCACTCGAGGACATTTTTTGCATTTATCTTCAGACAGAGCAGGAGGGAGAAAGAGAGAGAGAGAGAAACATCGATGTGAGAGAGACACATTGAGTGGCTGCCATCCACACAACCCCAACCAGGGCCGGGGACAAACTGCAACCGAGATACATGCTTTTAGCGGGAACCGAACCCGGGACTCTCCAGTCCGCGGGATAACGCTCTAACCGCCGAGCCAAACCGGCCAGGGCACTTCAATGGTTTCTTATAGGGATTGAATGAAATTGTATATGAAGGGCTTAGTGCAGTGTCTGGCATATAGTAAATGCTCAATAAGTGGAATATGACATTATTCTATGTCATTTCATTGCCAATCAGAAATAGGGTGGCTGACTTAGGGTGGATAAATCAGAGCGAAGGATGAATGCACTTCAAAACAGAAATGGTCTACATATCTTAGCAATCTAATGCTGGCTCAGTGATCATTGTGAGAAATGTATTAAGCTGTGTGTGTGAAAGCCTAACCTAAATTAATGGAAAAGACATCTGGCTATTGCCTGCCCACTAGCAAGTTATTTAGTTCTGATTAATACAATATCTATAAGATATTATATTCTAAAAGTCAACAATAATAAAATACAAAAACTTAAAAACAGTAAGTCCTTAGGAAAAACATTTACACTCACTTTAAAGAATGTGAAATATCCCTTTGGGGGAATAAAAAGGATTCATAATCCTCCGAAGAAATGATGGGCATTTGACTGCAGAAATGAGAACTATAGTCAAGAAGCCCCATTTTGAGGAAAGATTTATCTGTTCAGCTTTACAATCTCTTTCTAGAAGATGTGCTTTTATCACTCTACATCCTGCTTGGAACCAAGGCTTCAATTTGAGAATGCAAATTCTCTAGAATTGTGTAAGATTGAACAAGCAGCAAATCAGGGAAAATAGAGGGAAACAATATCGATGTTTTCTTTTCAACCCAGTTTTAGAACTCTGGGCCAAGCCTCAGGTGTGAATTTGAGAATATATCCTTTGTCCTTTCTGACATTACTGAGGAGGAAAGCCCTGTGCCTCCTATCTCTGTGCTAGACGCCATCTTTAATGATGATATATGGGGGTCCCTTCCCATCAGCACTGCTGGGGGGTCAAACACGTGATACTGCCTGCCTGAGCATCAACAAGCGAATTATAAACTGTGTCAATCCGAGTTAATGCAAAGCTGTAATCCTCTTTAACAAGAGATCAAATCACTGCCATGAGTTATGTTCATTCTGTAATCTGATAAGGAAGAGAGGGAGCCTCTAATAAAAGAGTAATGGGAGCCTTTAATGACACTGGTGAAAGGTGGCACCAGTGAAAATATTGCTCTCGTTCATACCGATTAGATCAGTGTTGCATATTCGCCCGGACTTGTTTCACCTGTCAGAATAACCTGTGTCTTTTTAGAAGATAAGCTTCTGAGAAAACATCTGTATCTTAACCATTCTTGCTTACAAGTTTTTAACCAACGAAAAATGCTCTGTGGAGGGTATTTCTCGGGTAATGAGCTGATGTGCTCTCAAATGCTGAGTAAACTACCCCAGAATATTTCAGCATGATTCAATGCCTATTTCTATTACGGAAAGGGGTCAAGTCAGCAAGGGGGAATCACAAATGGTCTAAGTAACCTCTGGGTTACCAAGTAGGGGGAAAAGAACATCTTCAGTAGAGTGGGAGAATGTCCCCACATTTAGGGTACAAACACACACAAAAATGGCAAGCCAAAGATAAATCGCCTGTACAAATTCTATTACACCAAGGCACCTCAAGAACAGCGTGGCAGTGATGTTGACAAAGCACTTTACAAGGCTGGATTACATTTGTGCGTTTCTTTTCTAAAACTCCAGATGTAAAACAATGCATTTGGTGCTTAGTAGTTATCATTAAAGGATCCTCTCCAGGTTCTTTTTAAAAATGCCAGTAGCTTTATGAAAGGAATGGGAGAAATGTTTTCTATTTTGTGAGAGAATATGGGGGTGGGGCAAAATGGAAATTCTTGCTGTTCCTATTGAGAATTTCTTTAAGGAACGGAATAACTATAAAATGTTAATATTGCTATCATTTTTGTAATAATAAAAAAAAAAGCTTCTAATGAAAATACAATAACCTACACCTTTAAAGGTCAGTACCAGAATCAGGACCCTCTTGAAGCAGCAGCTGTGCAAGACAAACACTTCTTTTCCTTGGCGCACATCAAGCTGACTGCTGCCACTTAGACCTGTTCCACACTGACAGCCAAAGCCATCATGCCAACAGAACAAGCAGTTTGAGTGGTTCCCTTTCCCAAATCTGAGGCCATGGCCAGTTTTGGGGAACACATCATGACCTGTCTCTGAGGTCTCAGAATTTGCTTCTCTTGCTTGTCACACCAGCATTTTACTGTCTGACCCCCATCGACACAACAAATGAGGAAGACTTTACTTCTTTACAAGTCTATCTCAGACAGGCTTTCAAAAACAGGTGATTTCTTCCACAACCTCTTAATTCTTCATTTTGTTAGAACTATAATGAGAGATTATCTAAATTTGTACTTCATACTCCACCTGGTCTCACAGCACTCCAGGGAGTTCACACCATGTAAAGTAAGCTGCTCTGAAATGTCCTTCAATAGTCAGAGATGTGAACAGCTCTCCTGTACATCCTGCAGGTGATATCCTGACCTGTTCTTGGTGGTAACAATGTGCTTAAAGGAATTCTCTGCCAATGAGACAGCACACCTGTTTTCCTCCTTCACCCACCGATAACTGTCTCTACAATATCACATGATATTTTGGCCTCTTAGCAAAATGACTCTGAAAGACAAACAGAAGCTGCTCCGGGAGCTGAACTGTCCCATGCCAAGGGTCCCCAAGGGCTTAGCGAAGCCTATGATCATTTTTAGGTTTGTGGTCATACCCTCCCTCCCTCTCATGCAAACATGTGGTATGTGGGCAAAGTGAGATTTCTTTTTGCTAAATACTGGGGATGTGCATCAGGCCTGCAACAGAGACCAACTCTTCGTGATGGAGTGAAGACCTACTGGCCCTGCACCTGTAAAATGCCAGGGATTACATGAAACTTTCACTAACAAAGGAGATCTGAAGGCACAAGAGGCATTTAAAGCTGTACCCACAGTTTATCTAGGAAAAAAAAAAAACAAAGGGAAACTTGGTAACACAGGGATGCAAACTGAGCTACTTTGCATTTAAAAGGTTTTTGTGTGTTTTTTAAAATAGATTGCTTGAAGAGAAAAATTCCTAGCAGGAGAAAAGAGTATGTATCAGCAGAAATTAACTACATAGATAACACTGCACAGACCACATGAGCACACCACAGGAGAAACAGTGCAAGTGCCACTAAAGAGTAAAGGTCTCTTCTTTTCTCTCTTAATGTGAGAGATATTCCAGTTTCAACCCAAACTGACCAAGTGTAAATTTTTTTTAGCTCAAACTAGACAAGATTCAAGGACAAGTAACAGCACTTGGGTCCCTCCTCCCCAAAGCCCAAACACTTGATATTAATCCAATTTAGACAGATGTGTGGAACAATGAACTGGAACTAAGAACAACTAAAGAAAAGAGAGGGCTTCACTCCCTAGATCTAGGCTAGGTGGGAACCATACATGTGCAGCTGCCTCTGGGAATAAGAAATCAAAAGAGCCGGAAAACTTATTGTATTTTCTCGTGATTTAAAACGTGGGAGGTAGGGTGGGAAGAGAAGCTAGTCAGATATTAAAAAGCCTGTTTTATCCATATGGTCCATAGAGCAGAAACTATAGGGGAGCGAAGAGTTTTCATATATGTACTTCTACAGAGAAATAACAAGGACCTTCCTACCATCTCTCTGTATTATATATCTATATCTATATATATTTATATCCCTTTTTTTCTGCTGATAAAAACTACAGAAATACATAGAATAAGAAGGAAAATGTGTCTTCAACTCCACCCCACCCAGCAATAAATATGGGAAGAGTTTGGTGTACACTGTTTCAGAGCTTCTTAATTTTGTTGTTGTTGTTGTTAATCCTCACCCAAGGATATTTTTCCATTGATTTTTAGATAGAGTAGAAGGAAGGGGGGAGGTGGACAGGGAGGAGCATCGATGTGAAGGAGACACATCAATTGGTTGCCTCCCGCACGACTCTGACCAGGTCCAGGGATCAAACCTGCAACCCAGGTACATGCCCTTGACCAGAAATCAAACCCACAACCTGCTGAGCCAAACCGGCCAGGGCCAGAGTTTCTTATTTTTATTTTTTTATCCTCACCCGAGGACACTTTTGCATTTATCTTCAGATAGAGCGGGAGGGAGAGAGGGGGAAAGAGAGAGAGAGAAACATCGACTGGTTGCCACCCACACGACCCCAACTGGGGCCGGGGACAAACTGCAATCGAGGTACGTGCCCTTAGCGGGAACTGAACCCGGGACTCTCTAGTCTGCGGGCTGACGCTCTAACTGCTGTGCCAAACCACCCAGGGCGAGCTTCTTATTTTTAATGACAACTAATATGAATGCATTCTTATAGCAAAAGATCAGAGCACAATAGAAGTACAAAAACAAACTGTTGAAAGTCTAACTTCGCCCCTTCCTCATCCCATTCTCCTCTCCATAGGTAAACATTTAAAATACTATGACATATGGTCTTTCCAGGCATTTTCTACAAGATAGATAGACAGACAGATAGATATAGATATGTATACCTACATACTCAGTTAATTTTTATTTTAAAAGCAAGGCACATTATAAGCAAGCACAGTTTCTTTTTCCAGTTAACAAAATAACCTGGAGATCATTCTGTGACAGTATATATATTTTTAAAGGCACTACCATCTATTTTCTATCACATATCTATTTACTCAAATAATTGGGATTACAATAGAGATAATAGTTGGTAAACTACTTTTTCCACTTAAAATTATGTTAATACATATATTCTACTAATCTTTTAACAGCTGCTTATAATTGCATTGAATGATTTTCTATGATTAATTAACTAGTTCCCTTTTGATGGTCCCAACTGTTTCTTATTTTTCCCCATTTCAAGCAATGTTGTGATAAAGATCTTTGATACAAATAAAATATATTTGCCAACTTGCTATTTCCTAAGGTCAATTCCTAAAAGCAGATTTTTCTTGGTCAACAGATACATATACATTTAAAAATTTGAAACACAGTGTCAAGTAACCCACCAAAATGATTTTGCCAATTATATTCCCATTAACAGTTTATGAAAGTGCCTGTTTTTTCACACTATCCAAACTGGGGACTACTACCTTGGAATGTTTTCCAATAAGGAAAAAATGAAATCTCATTATTTTAATTTGCATTTCTTTGATTAATGAGACTGATAGTCTATGTTTTTGGCAATTTGAGATTTTTCTTTCAGAGTTTCTAAGTTTGCTTGTCGACATGCTTTGCCCATTATTTTTATTGGGATATTTTTAGAGATTTGTAAGAACTCTTTATAACAATGTTACCACATAGTAAAGAAATATGTCATAGGTTGAATTTTTTCTCTCTAGTCTGTCATTTACTTATAAGTTTTTGCTATCTTCTCCAACGTGACTTTTATGTAATAAGATCTAATCTTTTCCCTTACAATTTCTGGCCTTGGTGCCATATTTATAAAGTCCTTCTCTGCCTCAAAAATCATAAAAAGTTCTCCATTCATACTTTACAGAATGGCATATCTGTAACTTAACAAAACCAGAACTATTCACTTGAGTTAAAGTAGTATGCACTGATATTGACAGTCTAATAATTATGAAACACAAACGGAATTGAGTATACTATGGTAAAAACAAATGTTCAGTTCTCCAGCTACAAGACTTTTTTTATGTTTTTATTGATTTTTTTTTAGAGAGAGAGGAAGGGAGAGAGACATAGAAACATCCCTGTGAGAGAGAAAAACCTCGATCAGCTGTTTCCTGCATGCCCCCTACTGGGGATCGAGCCAGCAACCTGGGCATGTGCCCTGACTGGGAATCGAACCCAGACCTCTCAGTTCATGGGACAACGCTCAATCCACTGAGCCACACCGGTCAGGCTCCAGCTATAAGACTTTTATGAACTTCCTTGTTAAATGGCTAACCAGCTAGAGAACAATGCTGATAGTCAGCCATCAGTCCACAAGGGATAGCCTTTTCCCCCACTGAATGCCACAAGGACTGTTACCCAACTGTTACCCAATAAACACATTCCCAATCCTTCCTCCTTTGCCGCTCTACCTGAAGTGGCAATGTAACATAGTTCTGGCCAATAAGATATAAGAAGAAGTTTGTTTGAAGGGATTCTAAGAATTTCTTCACTTTCCTGATAAAAGAAAACAGGTGTGGCTGACACCAACCACTCCTCTCCCCTTCTTCCTGCCTCGAATGCATGTCTGATGGCTGAAGCTGCAGCAGCCAACTTAGGACCACAGGGGAAAGACCAGGAATGCAGCCCTAACATCATTGAGATGGGAAAACCACTGCCTGCATCCCTAGTATTATTCTGTCAGAAAAATAAATCCCATTTGCTTATGCCTCTGTAGTCAGGCTTTATGTCCCTTACAGACCAAGCTCAACATAATCCTAAGTAATAGTCATTTTCAAATAACCTTTATATCCAACATATAGCAAAGCCTCAAACATTATGAGTGAATAAGATTCTGTAAAAGTAAGTGTCCCTGGGGTATTTTTAGATGATTAAAGAAAATTCCAAACTAAGAATGACAGAAGTTGATTTCTAAATGATCTAGTAGTACTGTACTCAAAAGATAACACCAATGTTTAAACCAGGTTTCATTTTATGCCTGGGATAATGATTTAAAAAAAATAATTTTTTTTTCATTATTGATTTGAGAGAGGAAGGGAGGAGAGAGAGAGAGAAACATCAATGAGAAAAAACATCGACTGGCCACCTCCTGCATGGCCCCCACTGGGGATTGGGCCCACAATCT
This sequence comes from Tadarida brasiliensis, assembly GCA_030848825.1. Classification (NCBI taxonomy): domain Eukaryota; kingdom Metazoa; phylum Chordata; class Mammalia; order Chiroptera; family Molossidae; genus Tadarida; species Tadarida brasiliensis. Next base: position 49,425,622 of record CM061273.1, read on the forward strand.
GGGCATGTGCCCTGACCGGGAATCAAACCGGTAACCTCCTGGTGCATGGGTCGACACTCAACCCCTGAGCCACACTGAACAGACTGGGATAATAATGTTACCTGAATGGGTTGGGTTTAGGTTTAAGCATCTAGTTTTCCTTTCTTGGTGATACAATTTTTTCATATCAACTAAGGATATACTTACTCATTTTACTCTGTTTGTAAAACAGACTAATCTAGAAATGAATGAAAAAAAAAAACAAAAACAAAAAACAGCCATACATAGGCATTCACTTGCAAAGCACAAGAGAAAATATAAGGTCACAAAGTTTTGAGTATAAACATATTCAGAACTATCCATAAGCTGTTTTATTACTCAAAGCACTGAACAAAGCAAACAAAAAGAATTAATAATCATTGTGCTTACCTAAACTTGCCGAACTACTACTTTACAGGCAAGGGGTAGGGGAGAATCTGATAGGATTTAGTAGCAAACTAAATATATGCAAATAGCCCTGGTCCGTGTGGCACAATGGTTAGAGCATGGGCCTGTGCACGAAAGGGTTGTGGGTTCGATTCCAGGTCAAGGGCATGTACCTGGGTTGCAGGTTCGATCCTGGCTCAGTCTGGGCATGTGTGGGAGGCAACCAATTGCTATCTCTCACATCGATGTTTCTCTCTCCATCTGTCTCTCTCTCTTTCTTACCTTCCCTCTTCCTCCCTCCTCCTTCCACTGTCTAAAAATCAATTAAAAAATATATCCTTGGGCCCTGGCCAGTTTGGCTCAGTGGTTACAGTGTCAGCCCACGGACCAATGAGTCGCGGGTTTGATTCTGGTCAAGGGCATGTACCTCGGCTGCGGTCCATCCCCAGCCCTGGTTGGGTTGTGCCAATCGATGTGGCTCTATCACATCAATGTTTCTCTCTGTCTGTCTGTCTGTCTGTCTGTCTGTCTCTCTCTCCCTCCCTCCCACTCTATCTAATGATAAATGGAAAAATATCCTCGGGTGAGGAAGAAAAAAGGAAAAAAAAAATATATATATATATATTTCCTTGGGTGAGGCTTAACAAAAATAAAAATAAATAAATATATGCAAATAAAAAGGTTAAATGTAGTCTGAGGTATAAAGCTGGCAAAACCCACGTGTTACATTATAACCAATCAGTTCACTTGGTAAAGATTTATGTTTAAAAATGTCTACCACAGCATTATTTACAACAATTATAATTAAAAACAATTAAATGTCCAATAATTAGTGAATGGCTAATAAGTAATATTTAAAAGCTTACAGTCATTACAAATTTTTGAATAATTTTAATGGCACAATGCTCTCAGCATACAAAATATTTTTTAAAAATTTCATAATAGTGGAATACAATTTTAATTATATAAAAAAGAAAAACAAAATGCACAAAAAGGGAACTCAAGAGACTAAAAGAAAATATTCTGAAATGTTAAAAGTAGTTATCTCTTGTGTATGTATATACAGACTTCCCAGTTCTGAATGTTGAATGAGCCTAGAAACAATGACACCCAGTGACAGTGAGCACCCCTAGCACCCAGATTTTGGTTTCTAAATACCACAATCAACTGAAAAGAATCAGGGTTCCTTGGAGAAAGACTGATTCCAGAGCAGAAACAGGGAAAGTATAAGATGAGCCTAGAACACCTTTGTTGTGCCAGAAAGTAAGGAAGTACTCAAAGAATAATTGGGGATATCTCAAAAGAACACAAGCCAGCTTGAAGGGGCATCCATTAATATGGGGCAGTTTAAAATCAAAATAAATAATGACACTAATAGATTATAATTCATTGAATAAAACAGGAAAACATGATTCCATACTGATATAAATGAATGGTAAATCAATAAGTAATCTTACAAAAATATTACATTCTAGTAGATTACCAACTAATAAATACTGAAAAAATTATTTTTAAAATGGTTATCTCTGAATTGTAATATTATGAGTATACATTTCTATCTTGTTTCAGCTTTACAAAATGAGCATGTACTTCTTGTTTTTTATCCTCACCCAAGGACATTTTTGCATTCATTTTCAGCTACAGGGGGAGGGAGAGAAGGAGGAAGAAAGAGAGAGAAACATCGATGTGAGAGAGACACATCGGGACTCTGGTCCGCGGGCCGAAACTCTAACTGCTGAGCCAGACTGGCCAGGGCAGCATGTACTTCTTTTATAAAAATACTTAATAAAACAATCCTCTTCAGCAGCCTGAACAAACACAACAACACACATCTCTACAGCAATCTCTACAGCTGTTTTTAAAAAGACAGCATATGCACACAACCCCCAACCATAAATCAAGTGCAGAACTGTCCTGACCTGTGTGTCCTAGGCAAGAGCTCAGATGAGCTGGGCAGATGGCTAAAGTTAAAAAGAAAACAAAACAGCAAAAACAAACAAAAAACCACCAGAGGCAGCATTGAGATGTATGGAAATTTTGTTTTGGTTTTACAGTAATTATGGGAGTGAAGAGATGTGACAAGAACTCTTGCTATGATGCCAATGACAAATGGTTAACTGATAAGAAAAAATGGAGAGGGTGACAGACTGTAGAACAGGTCAATATCAGGCTGTCATGAAGCCATTTGAGACACATAATTAATCTATTACTCACCTGGCGTCATCATTCATTGTAGTATGGTCAATAGGTGCCATGAAGCTCAGTAGCTTGCTAAGGACATGAAACCTAAATAAAGCAGGAAAGAGGCAGCAACATTAGTAACTATTAAACTAGAAGAGAAAACACATTCTATGAACTAACAAACTCGGGAACATAGCACAGGAACATTTGGCTCCAGAACTGAATAGAGAACAATGATAGGCATGCAACACTCACAACTAAGGAACGCTTTTTCCTTAATGCTACAGGAGAAAAGTCTGGTAACAGTACATTATAAATGACAATTGTTCAACACAGATCCACTTATATCACAGCCCCCCAAAAAGTAGATACACTGTGCCCTTGAGCAATATACTAATCCTTAAACATTACTCCAGACAAAAGACAGTGAGAACTTGACTACCCCATTTTCCTCCTCTCTCTATATCTTAATCATTTTTCAGTGTCATTAAAACTACCTACTGGCAGTAGCATAGGCAGTGAGTGGTATAACACCTGAATGCAATACCTCACCACCACCGTCACTCAATAGCACTGGTTCCCTGAGTCAGAAAAGGCTTCTAGAATTCCACATCATTTCTACTCACTAGTTCCACTAGGTCTTTCATTCCCCCATCTTTAAATGAAGGAGCACAACTCAATAGTACATAAGTTTGATCCCCAGATCTTCAGTCAAGGTGTCATATAAATTTAAGTTACATCACTTCCATTTATTGTCAATAGAAAAACAGTTATTTTGTATAAAATGTTTTGAGATTTTTCTGGTGAAAGGGGCTGAACAAATATATAACCTTCTATATAGACCAAATTATACCAAAGAGAATTCAAAGAAAGTATCCCTTTCTGTTCATTATAATAGGAGAGGCTGCATGACAATATGCACATTATAAAATTTTAACCAAAAAACTTGACTTGGGCAAAACATTATACACAAATAAAAATATGATAAATAAATTCTTGTGCATTATGTTTTAACAGTTTTAAAAACATTCTTATATATATCAAATATCTGACTCTTTACTGTACCACTCACAGATAAGCCTCCCAACTTCCTTTTTTTTTTTAATCCTCACCTCAGGATATTTTCCCATTTATCTTCAGATGGGGGGGAGGGGTGAGAAACAGTGATGTGAGAGAGACACAACCCTGCACAACCCTGACCAGGGCTGGGGACTGAACCACAACTGAGGTACATGCCCTTGACCAAAATCGAACCCGCGACTGGTCCGCAGGCTGACGCTCTAACCACTAAGCCAAACTGGCCAGGGCCAAATTTCTTTTTCTTAACAAATGAATTTTAAGAGAATAATGGTGATGAGATTTTCTTTATTATAAAGTAACAGGAAAACTATAAATTCATTATAGAAAATTTGGAAAAGAAACCAACAAAGCATACACCAAAAAATGCATAATTCCTCCACCTAAAAGCAATTGTTAACATTTTGGTTAGTTACATTTGTTTTACATAGTGATCCTGTTATATATACATGCAATTTTGTATCCTCTTTTTTTCCCCTTAGCATTGTAAGCTCTGTCCCATAATCAATGTCTGAATAACTGTATACAATTCCAGGAGTGGAAGTACCATAATCTATTTTCTTATTTTTGAACATTTATATTGTTTTCAATTCTTCACTTTTTATAAGATGCAAAAACAAAATCTCATACTTGTTTTTAAAATGTCTGTTATCTCCTAATTATAAAAATAATAATTCTTATAAAAGAAATCCAAATACAGAAATGTATAGAGAACTGACAAGTCCCCTGTAGTACTACCCCACAGAAATAATCACTATTGATTAAAACTGTTAAGTTTGGCTGAAGCATTTTCCATATATAAGATAAATATAAACTTAATACATTTTTCACCTAAAAATGAGATTGCAATATAGTTAATATTCTGCATTAAGCTTTTCCCACTGAACCATATGTCATAGTCGGTTCTTTTTCATAATTGCAGAATATTCCATTGTGTCAATATATTATAATTTATTTAATCTCCTATTGATGGGCAGTTATATAGACTGCCCCCTTTAAAAACCATGTTAAACAGTGAAGTGAAGATAGTTATACAAATTACTGTATATTCGTTCACCTATTTCTATGGGATAAATTGTGACGTGAAATAGCTGGTAAATTGAAAGGCATACATATTTAAAATGGAAAAACTGAGTCAAAATGTCCTCCCAAAGGTTATGTCAATATGTGAGAGTATAAATATTTACCTAACTTCTTTATATAAGTATAAAGCATAAATACTGTTAATAAACATATTTTAATATCTTTAGATTTTACCAAAGTTTGGTGTCCATATAAAAAATTAATACTATTCTTGGCTGTGTCCAAAGACCAGGTTTAATTCACTTTCTGGACAAAGACTATGAAGTATGGTCTATAGCTGTACTGTCCTATCCAGTAGCCACTGGCCACCTGTGGCTACTGAGCACCTCAAATGTGGCTTATCTGAACTGAGATGTGCTATCGTTTTAAGAAACACACCAGATTTTGATGACTTGAGACACAAAAGGATGTAAACTATGTCATTAATAATTTTTAAAATAATAAACTATTGAAATAATATTTTAAATATATTGGGTTAAATGAAACATATTAAAACTATACTCACCTGTTTCGTTTTTCAATGTGGCCTCTAGAACATTTAAAATTACACATGCAATACATATTTTTATTGGATGGCACTGCTCTATGGAATACCTTTACACTGCAATACAATATATTCAATAACTATTAACTGCATGATGAAAGACAGGTTTTGAGAAGTGACCAGACTAAAGACATTTAGTAATGTGTACTTAATGCAACGATGGCATCTCATCTCAGTACTGCTGAGGATGATGAATACATGTTTTAGTATTAAAACACCTTTTACCAACCATACTAAGAAAAGATAAATAGCCCTGGCCAGTTTGACTCAGCAGTTAGAGCGTCGGCCCGCAGACCAAAGAGTCACAGGTTCGATTCTGGTCAGGGGCACGTACCTTGGTTACAGTTTGTCCCGGCCCTGGTCGAGGTTGTGCAAGTGGCAACCAATCAATGTATCTCTCTCACATCTATGTTTCTCTCTCTCTCTCTCTCTCTCTCTCTCTCTCTCTCTCTCTCCCTCCACCCCCCTTGTCTTCCTCCCCCCTCCCTGTCTGAAAATAAATGGAAAAATATCCTCAAGTGAGGATTAAAAAAAAAAAGAAAAGATAAACGTAATTTTGTTGCAGAAGAATAGACAAACACAGTAAGACATCTCATTATTAAAGACCTGAAAGTTTAATTCATTTACATTACAAGTTCTGATAAAATCGTGATGAAATCCACTTATATATACTGCTGTGTAAAATACTGATAATCAATAATTATAATTATTTCTAAAAATCAAAATATTCTTTTTTTTTTAATCCTCACCCAAGGACATGCTTAGAGAGAGGAAAGGAAAGAGAGAGAGAGAGAACACGAACCATCGATGTGAGAGAGAAACATTGATTGGTATGCTTTCCATATACTCCCTGACCAGGGATCAAACCTGCAAAACCTAGGTATCTGCCTTGACTGGGAATCAAACTGGCAACCTTTTTTTTTTTTTTGGTGTATGGGATGACGCTCAACCAACTAAGCCACTCTGGCCGGACCAAAATATTCTTTTTAAATAAATTATTTTCTAGTATCCAACTAGCAAGTTGCCATGCCCAGTCTCAACAGGCTGATGCCACTGACCTGCTATCATTTAACTAATATATGCACAAGGTAATGTTCGTTTTTGCTACAACATTCTGGAAATCTTATCTTTCCAACCCTATCACAAACAAAGAGCAAAAGCTGATCAATGGTAGAATCTAGTATCAGTGATGACAGACAGTATACCCTACCAGCTCTTGTAGAGGTCTAATTTAAGGAAGTATTTATAATATTCTCATCTAGACTGGGCCACTTGATTTAATCCTTCAGGGCAGAATGCTAATGTAGCCCTGATGTCATTTTAGTGCCTACAGAGGTCCTGCCAGAGAAACAACTCAATAGCCAGAAGTTACATGAGTGGGTTCTGGAATCAGACCAATTAACTTAAATCCTGTTTGTCACTAATTAGCTCTGTAACGCTGGGTAAATTACTTTATTTAACTACTTTACATGAATTAGCTAATTTAATCTGTATAACAATATATGAGATGTGACTTTTACTTCATTCCTCACAGATGAGGACATTGCAGCAGAGAAGTAAAGTAACATGCCCAAGGTCTCAAGGCCAGTAAGCAGAAGAGTCAGATTTCAAACCTAGACAGTTAAGCATCATAGCCTGTGCTTTTTCTACCTCTGCAGGGCCCAACAGTGAGAGTTTTATAAATGTTAGTGGTCACTATTGCTACTAATAAAGATTATTCTCTGATTCTGACCACATCCCTCACATTTATGGTCAAGGAGAGTCACATAAATACGAATGACAAAACTGAAAAACAAAACACATGACCATATTCATTACTTCTCTTTTGCAATAATTTTAGACTTACAGAAAATTTGCAAACATAGTACAAAGATTGATGTTTAACCTCACCCAGCTTCCTCTAATGTTAATAATTTACCTAAACATAGTGTAATTGACAAACTCAGGAAATTAACACTGGTATAATACTATTAACTAAACTATAGACCTTACTCAAATTTCACCCCTTTTTATCCCAATGTCCTTTCTGTTGTCTAGGATCCAATCTAGGACCCCACATTGCACTTGTTTGCGCTGTCTCTCCTTAGCCTCCTCCAATCTGTGACAGTTCCTCGGTCTTCCTTGTTTTTCCATTACCTTGATACTTTTGATAAATACTGATGAGTTATTTTGTAGAGTGTCTCACAATTTGGATTTGTGTGATGTTTCATGATGAGATTGAGGTTAAACAAGAATACCACAGAAATGATGTTGTGTTCTATCCTACAGAAGACAAGGCGGGGGGATGTAAACATGCCTTATTATTGGTGTTAATCTTGAACACTTTGGTAAGGTGGCACCTGCTGGGTTTCTCTGCTATAAAGTTACTGCTTTCTCAAACTTTTCCTCATTGACTGTAGCACCCACTGGTGGATCTTGCCTGCACAAATTATTACTGTGGTGCTTGTCTACTGGTGATTTTGTATTTCTCTTATATCTTCTACATTTAATAAGTGGAACTGCACATATTCTTTTGATGGTACATCAACTGTATTCCAAAAGGCTTTTATGACACAAACCAATAGAAATAGCAAAAGTTTAAACAGCCCTGGCCAGGAGGCTCAGGTGGTTGGAGCATTGTCCAGTACACCAAAAAAATTGTGGGTTCAATTCCTGGTCAGGGGATGTACAGGAGGCAATTGATCGATGCTCCTCTCTCACATCAATGTTTCTCTCTATCTCTCCCTCCCTTCCTCTCTCTAAAATCAATAAAAAACCATATCCTCAGGTGAGGAATAAAAAAAAAAAAAGTTTACAGAGAAACTGTAAAAGGCCTTTATAGTATGGAAGATCCCTTAGTGTGTAGTTTCTAGACTTCTGTAGTCACCCAGCAGCACCTCCTGTGGAGTAATGTGATGACAAATGAAACGTCCCACCCAACTTATTGCTCTGAAACTTGGAACACTCTTGATTCTTATCAAACATTCTATGCCTTCACTGCTTCGCATCCCTCTTTTCTATCCCCCTCCTCAGTGACCACTCTTTCTCAGCATTCTTTACGGGCTCCTCTTCCTCTATCACATTCCTTGGCGTTGTACTCTTTCACCCTACATGCTCCCTGAAAATAGCAATTCAATTGTTTCCAAACTATCAACTTCACAGTAGTCCCTTCTTATCCACAAGAGATATGTTTCAAGACACTAGTAGATGCCTGAAACAACGGCTAATACTGCACCTTACATATACTCTGTTTTTCCTATACATATGTAATGATGATAAAGTTTAATTTATAGATTAGACACAGTAAGAGATTAACAAAAATAACAATAATTAGCTCATAACTGATCTGATAACCATAATGGCTACTAAGCGACTAACGGGAGGGCAGAGGGTAGCATATACAGCTGGACAAAGGGATGATTCATGTTCTAGGGCGGGGGTCGGGTAGAGAGGTGGATTTCATCACACTACTAAACAGCACATAATTTAACTTATGAATTGTTTCTAAAATTTTCCATTTAATATTTTCAGACTATGGTTGACTGTGGAAAGTGAAACCATGGATAAGGAGGGACTACTATTAATACTCACATCCTTCTCTTGACATAAAAAAAAAATCTATCTCTAAACCTGGATTCCTCAAGGTTGTGTCAAATTCAGTATATTAAAAAACTGAATCTACTTCTCTCTCTCAAAGGCAAAAAATTGATTTCCTTCTTTCAGCCTCCCTCTGAAACTCTTGAGAGTCAACTCTAGCCTTCTCACTTTCCTTTACCTCCCTACATCTTTCTAAAATACAACTGAAACGTGATAACATTCCTCTACCTAAGTCTTAAATGACTCACTACAGTCTATAGAATTAAGTCCAAGATTCTTAGACTGTCTATGATCTAGCCTCATCTGCTCCACATTCACTTTAAGTCTCTGCCAAAACAAATTAATTGCAGTTCCCAAAATGGCCATGTATACTCTCAAGAGGCATTTTTGCAAATGTTATTCTTTTTGGCCTTTCACTGGGCTAACTGTTCCCAGACTGATCAGTGTGAAGTGTTGATGTTGCACCTTATAGAAAATCTTCCTGAGTAGTCTGCATTCCCCTAGAGACCCCGTACCAGGATGATCTCTACTATAGCACTTTCCACACAGCATCACTTATTGGATTATTGTCCGCCATATTCTCCAGACTACATGCCCCTCGAGGGCAGAATGGGTCTTACCCAGCTCCTAATATGGCCCCTAGAACCTCAGAAGGCACCCTTCTTATATTTTTATAAACCACTTCCTATATCTTAATGTTTAGACCTGTTTAAGTAGAATGTCTATCTCTTACTTGCCTGTTGCCAGAATAAGATGTCAAATGCCTCTGGATTTGTGGGGATTTATAATCTCAATTACTATCAAAATGTTACAAAAACTGAACTATACAATTGCAGTGACACATATCTCTGATGAACAGTTTAATGAGGTTATATAAGTAAATAATAGAAAAGCAGTTGCTGCCTGGCTGGTGTGGCTCACAGGTTGAGCATTGACCCATGCACCAAGAGGTCACTGGTTCGATTCCCAGTCAGGGCACATGCCCAGGTTGTGGGCCAAATCCCCAGTAGGGGGCATGCAGGAGGCGGCCAATCGATGTTCTCTCTCATCAATCTTTCCATTTCTCCCTACCTCTCTCTCTAAAAATCAATAAAAAGAAAAGCAGTTGCTATTAAAATATAATACTTAAAAAAAATACCTTAACCTAATAACAACTCTGATAAATTTATTTTGATTTGGGAAACAACAGATCCACAGTTCTCCTATGTTATTTGTCATGCTCACTTCTCCAACATTCATACAGATTTCTTAATCTGTGTTATGTTTAGACTTACTGCCATTTCTCATTACCTGATGAGCATGTTCATTTTACTGTCATAATCATCCAAAAACATTTTCTGGCTGACTGTCTATAAGGCACTATGGCAGATAATAAGGTTGGAATTGTCTTAAAGGATAAAACAGTATAATTCTTGCTCTCAAGGGGCACACAACTATAGCTACTTGCCCCAATAATTTTAAATTTTATAACAATACAATATGTAGAAAAGGCATTATTTTCCTCTCTCAATTCTTTTGAAGAGCATACATTTGCAACAGCAATGCCAATAGAAAACGTAAGACAAACCAAAGAAACTAACACTTTCGAATGTGTACTATGTACCAGACATTTACACATTATTTTAATCCTCAAACCAAAAATTTTTTTAAAGTTTAAATAGGTTTCCTTTATTTGCAACCTAAAAAATTTTAACTAATTTGGACATAGTCTTTATATTTAAGCTCATGGTGTAATGGGGAAAACAGGCTCACAAACTAGGCATTTAACACACTGTATAATATGAGACAATAGAGAGGAGAGTAAGGGAATGCTTGATGGAGTTGGGGGAAGGCTTACAACCAAAGTAATGTCAAACCATATCTTTAAAGTAGGGATTATTATTTCCACTTAATAAATGAGAAAAGTGGGGCCCAGAGAATAAAGTACAACCAAAATTATATAGCCAGACACAGACAGGATTTGAACCCAAGTCTTCTAATTTGAAATCCTGGGGCTCCTCCCTCTAGAAAACATGTATTGCCTCATACAGCTATCGTTTTTAAAGCACAGTACTGGGGGAAAAATCTGATCTCAAAATTAAGGAATAAGCTTGGCCAATTATAAAGTACTGTTAGTAACCTTTTTAAAGTCTGTACGGGGGTGGAGGGTGTAGAAAAGACAGGCACAAAAGAGGCATGCATGTGAGCAAGCAAGTAAATGAGCACTAGAGGAGGAGACAGACCCAGTCTTGGAATAATAATAGCACTAATAATGATGGCAATAATGGCAACAAATACTTATATAGTGCCTACTATGTACCTGGCACTGTTCAAAGAGCTGCACACATACTTACTCTCTTAATCCTCACAGCAGCCCTACAAGCCTGCACCGTTATCATCCCCATTTCACAGGTGAAGACACTAGCACAGGGAGTTTGAGGGTCTTGCCCAAAAGTTAACTACTAGTCAATGTCAAAGCTTGGATTCAAACTCCAGCAGTCTGGCCCTCGAGTACATGCTCTTAACCACTAAAGTAAAAATGAACCTGGAGAAGTATAAAGATTTGGAAATTTCGACACATGAAAAAGTTTATTTCTGCAAAGTTATAGAAAAGTAATAAGCATTTCCTGATGAGTTTTGTTAAATACTTAAACAGGTTCATTTAAAGTAGTTGTGAAATCTGCTTCTCTGAAGATATTTAAAAATGAGATAGATCTGCATTTGTCCAAAGGGAATTTAATGACAGGCAGGCTCTAATAAGGGTGTGGGATTAGCTACCTGCCTAAAACTGTCCTAACACAATGAGTTTAAGATTTTTCTTCAATTTGCACCTGAATCACAAGTAGTTTCTTTGACATGGAGGCTTTGTGTGAATGATACCATGTAATATATATAGTTACAAGGAATCTAAGTCTAAAAGCATAGAAATGTCACTTCCTATTCTCACTCCTTTTCTCTCTGCATATTTATAAGACTCTTTAAAGAGATCACAGGGTTGAGGGTTTTCCTATAGTCAGAAATTTCTCGGTTTTCTCATAAAAATTCTATTTCTCATCTCACTTAAGCACATTGTTAACATTATCTGGACTCTTTATATCTTTTCTGCATACTGTATACACATATAGCATCACGAAAATGAACCAACATAATCATATTCTAAATAAGACTCGAAAATAAAATTTTTATATTGTTCTATAGAAATCACTTTTTAAAACTGAGATGTTTTAGTTTTAGTTAACTAGCTTGTTTATTTATTATTTCTCTTTCAGAGAAATGCAGATATTACACAACCTACCCATTTACAAGAGTAGAACAAAAATCCTCTAAAACCATATTTCCATTTTAGAGTAAAGAAAAACTGAGTCAAAAAAAGTCTCAAGTATTATTTCAGTTATTTTTCTGACCCTTAAAAATAGAATCATCAGAAGAAATAGAAAAATGGCATAATAGACAAAATGCAAGAGAAGACAGATATTAACATAACATGTTGAAATTTTTTCTGGAAAGTAACTCACCGAAGTTTCCTTCCTTTGCTGGCTTTCCTATCTACTTTCTTGTGTATTTTGCTTCGTAACTTCTGGATTGCAAGCCACTGCCTGGGAAATTCACAAGCAATGTTATGCATCATCACTAACAGAAACAGTTATATGTATTGACAAATTGGAATTTTTCCCACTAACAACCCTGCAGAAAGAAATCATCAACCTACATAAAGTTCCTCAAGACAGTCTGGGGCCAAAGCGACTAATCAATTGAAGAGGATTTGTGCAATGGTAAAAAAAACAAATGTCAGCTGGGAAATTCTACAGCAAATTTGGTTAACAATGCTCCTTAGTATCTGGAGTTGCTGTGACAAGCACTAAATCTACCAGTCTGTAGAAAAACCCATCAAATTGAGTACAGCTGCTTGGGTTTGCTTTTAATGTTTTAGCTGTGCAGCAAGTTCTATTACTAATATTGCAAGCACTGTGTGGTTTAAACACATGAATTCCTTAAATCTAATTTTGCCTTTGTTAATACCCAACTGCTTTTTCTTATGCTTTTCAATTTTTGGGAATTTTTAAAATAATTATCCACTACTGATACCAGTTTTACAGTTATTTTATTTAGTTTTTATTTAATCTGTGATATTTCAGAATGTGTTGCTAAAAGGTAAGGGTGCTTCTCCCTTCTCCCCAGTATGATCTCAATACCACTGTCACACCTAAAAAATGTTAACAGTAATTCTTCACTATCAAATATTCAGTCAGTCTTCAAATTTCCCAGATTGTCTGAATTTTACAGTTGGTTTGTTTGACTCAGGATCCAAACAAGATTCACATGTTCTCCAGTCATTTTAGATTAAAAGGAATTAATTTTTCAAACAAAAGATACTGGGCTAAGAAAATCTTCATAATTTGCTCACATGAACAAATGTGAAAAAAACAAGAAGGAGAAACAGCAGCAGCTAGTCATCTTACCTGATTTATACAATGAAAACTCAACATCAGAAGGGAAAAAAAATCTGGGGAAATCCAATTACCGTAATCTTAATATAATCTTAATTACCATAATCTATTTTATTGTAAAGTGAGATAAATGTACAATATAATCACCACTTAAATACAATTTGCTCTATCACATTAAACTTATAGTGAACAGCTCTCTATAACATTCCAGAGAGACACAAAATACCAACATCCTATCCTAAAATTCAAATACTGTTTTACTCAAATAAAATTATTTCGTCAACACAAATTTTTCATTGCATTCTCCAAATGCTTCTCTGCACAGAATCCTATTCTGGCACTTGCAGCCTTTGTTTCCTTTCATGCTTTTGCAAATTATGGCTCATGGCTATTTAAATGTACACTATTCATTAGGTAGCACTCTAAATGCCCTTTTTATTTTCCAACCACAGGGTGAAGCATACACACAAGAGCCTTCCTTCACTACTTTACATTCTCCCCTGACATCTGGGTAATGCTGCCACGTTCCATTTCTAATTGTGCTGAAGCTTTTACTGAGGGGTGGAGGTCTAAATTAGGGCAGACTCTAACAAAGCAGATTCGGCTACGAGCAAGGAACCTGTTGTGTGAAGTGCCACATCTGACAGCTGAGAGCACACATTTGGGGTTGCTTTTTATCCACTGGTCAGAGATTGATACAGATACAGTCACAACCCAAATCCATAGAGCATAAGAAGGACTTTGATAAACAAGCCCTAGAACAAACACATATAGGTATTTTATAATCTCTTATTCAAACTGCATGTAAGGCAATGTAGGGTAAACAATTAGGGTTTCCATCACTTTGTCTTTCTAGCTCTTATAGCTTACTCTACTTTTATAATTATAGGGCCAATCATTGCCTTGGAGGCAGAATTAAGGGGAATCAAAGAGAGAAACTATTATGTAAGCTGTTTGCATAAATAGAAAGCCATATCTAAATTACCTTCCCATGGCCACCTGATCATTGGGATCCAATGAGCTGGTCTTCCGTTCTATGAGTTCTCGAAGGAGCTAGGGTAAAAGTAAAGCAATTGATTTATTTATCTTCCAGCACCAACTAACTTTAAAAGGGCACAGTAGGAATTCTGAATGGCATAACAACATCTCTAAAACTACAATCAATAAGGAACAATCCAGTGGCAAGAACATGACTGAATTCCCATTAACCCTTTCATATTTATATATCTTTAAAAAGGTGGCTAGAGCAATAGCTGAGAACAGAAGTCCATTTGGAAGACTTATTGTACTGCAGTTCATTTCAAATGGATCAATTAATCTGCAACATCCCCTTCATTGTTTTTATGATTAGTTTTGTCCACCTCATCGATATCAATGGAGAATCTTTAAAAGGTCAGGTGGGAAGGACTGTGCAGCAAAAAAAAAAAAAAAAAAAAAAGATGCATCAGCTTCTCACCAATAGGATAATGGTACACAGTTAACTTCTGACCTATAACCTCCAGCAGTCAGGAAGATCTTCCTCAGGCAAAAGCCTTTATTATATATAATTAAAAGTGTGGACTTCATTCTCTTGCTTTCCATAGCCGGTGCTCTTCCCTGCTAACTATTCAGTGATTTAACCATATATGACACCAACACATTTACAGCCACAATAATTTTAAGAGGGAACCCAAAGAAAGACATATGTGCATACTGCAAATACAACACAGAAAACCGGTCTCTCATCCTATACAATTAACTCCATGGGAACTTGAACCTCCTCTCCTCTTAATCCTGAGGAGTCCACCACATGCAATCCAAGTCTATAACTCTATCTTTCACACAGTCTTAAGCTTTTGCATTGGATTTTAAAGTCCTAAGTAAAGAGAAGCAATGGATTTAAAAGGTAAACATTAAAGGAGGAGAATTTTAAATTACAATAATAATACTGTAGATCATCTCTCCTATACAAGTGTTATATGTATGCAGGGAAATGGCAACAGAGATTAAAATTCCAAATATCTTCTGAGAGAAATTTAAAATAAACCAGTTCCTGCTAATCATCTGTCAATAATACAAGTTTGATTTTAAACTTGTTTCTTCACAAAAATAAGTAATTGTTTCGTAGATGAGGCATGGCAGCAATATAGGTATTTCACCAAGTTAAATAGCTGAAGTCTGTGGGAGGATAGAGAAGGAGGAATAAATTCCTATGAAAGTAGTTCATGCTCTCATTTTCATTTGTTTATGTAAGTAGGCAATGTAAGAAGTAAAATAAATTTGTAAAAATATTAATTTCCATATAAGATGAATCTTTATTGCAAAAGGGAAAAGGATATCTCAATTGCAATTAAAGAACCGCCTGTGATGTTTTTTCATTTGCTTATTTTGGACATTATTACTACAGCAATTATGTTTAAAATGCGGGGACCAGAGGCCACTGGTTTATTATCACTAGAAAACAGCAAGCTATTTCTCTACCCTGTTTATCTGATTGATTCCCAACACCTTTCTGGCAGCCAATCTATCAGTTTATCTCTCCTACTTCATCACAGTCACTTCTGGCAGCTAAATACAAGATCCAAATCCAGTGTTACACAGACATACGACACAGTAAACCTATGTAACACTGCTACTCTGTAAACAGCTGCCCTTAAGGCTAAGCAAAAATGGGCTTCTAGTCCCTAGTCAATATGCTGTCAAAAGCAAGGCTGGGAGGGAGAAGGGGGAGAGGTTAGTAATAAAAAAAAATAAAAAATAAAAAATAAAAAAATTAGATAAAGAAGAGAAAGAAAAAAGTAAAAAATAAAAATAATGGAATGACTGCATTTCACTGCCCTTACCTTGTTCCAGCCACATAAGAGATTGCAACAACCCTTCCTGGTTTTCCTAATCAGCTCTGATCCCTTGAGACTGGGCTGTCATGGCCACTGGGAACAAGTGCTCATGGAAGGCTGCCCCAGCACAAAAGGGGTGATCTCTGGAAGAAAGCCCCATATGCCCTTCCCGGAGGCTGAAAATAGGAGCAGCACAACTGCAGTGTGTCCATTACACTTGCAGTGGCCTCTGCACGTCAAACACCAGGATGGTGCAGTTTACCTTCCAGCATTCTGTGTACTTTACATATTCTGGGTTGCATTTCCACTACCCAAGTACCTGACACAGCTCTTCTTAGTAATTTGTGATTAGGAAGATGGTTTTCTTGGTCTATCTGGTCTATCTAGTTTATTCAAACCAGTATTTCAAAAGATCCTGTTGTGTGCAAGGTAGGAATAAGAAAGTAGCAAGCAAATACAAGTAAACTATTCCCAGGGCTATTACTACTTCCCACAGCCAGCACTACCACTGGGTTTAAATTTAATTAGGAAAACTGCTTTCAAAAAAGTTGCAGGGAAAAAAAAAAAAAGAAGCTTTAGGGGTATTTGCTGGAGAATTCAATTTTGCTTTCCAGTTCAATTTTTATAGCTGAACTTTATGAACAAACTTTTCCATTAAAATTCAGGTTTTGGTTACAGTTATTGGAGCTTTTAATTTTGACAACAATGACACAATATTTGTAATTTTCTGTGTGACTCAGGAAATGGAGAGATGTGTGAAATACTTTTGTTCTAGCCTGTTATAATTCCTCCAGAGAGTCAACTCAGAAAAGCTTGATTGTTTCTCCAGTTCTAGAGGAAAATCATAGATGTAGTTAGGTTTCCAGGTCAGCCCACAGAAACCTCTTTAACCCATAACAACATACATGAGGAATAGCACTGCTACTATTATGCAGCATCTAACCAGCATGTATAATACTTTGCCTAGAAAAATGCATGCCAGAATCAGTTAAAAATGGCAGATTGAACACAGTTTATCTCGTCTCCTTTCTCAAGCCTTCTGAAAGACAGTAGAGGAATAAAATAAATGTATTAACCCATAAGAAAGAAGAGAAAGGGAGAGCTAATGAGAGCAGATTTTCATAAATTTTTCAAAGACAGTCAGGAGATGGAGGAATAAAAGGAAGTTATCACTCAAGTGCCCAGAGGGAATAAAGGTGATGAGGGTGGAGCTAATTAGGCCCACAGAAGCCCTGTGAGGATGAGCTCTGGAGTGGCAGTTACCAGGAAAGGTGGAGAAGGGAGAGGGGGCAGAACTACTAGGCCTTCTCCATTACCCCATACAGCCAAGCGACTAACCCCTCTTAATCACCTCCTTTCACTGGGAAAAGGGAAGTTTTATTCTCTGGAAAAACTGAGCCACAGAAGCTTCAGACTGAGAAATACGAGGCACCAAAGGCTGGGATGAGGTATAAGGGAAAGGCACTGTGTTCATCACTGGGACCTTCTGCCTTCTTCCCACACCCTAGGCACAGAATGCTAGGACCCAGGTATAAAACTGCCTAGGCAGCAGAGCAGAGGAGGAGTCTTTACTGGAGAGACTTCATGGCTGATCCCCATTCCCCCCAGAATATAAAATTTCCAAGTTCTGACATTTGAGAATATTCCAACCAAAAGAGGTAAGTTCAGCCCTGGCCGGTTTGGCTCAGCGGTTAGAGCATCGGCCTTTGGTCCAGAGAGACCCGGGTTCGGTTCCCGCTAGGGGCATGTACTTCGGTTACAGTTGTGTCCCTGTCACGTTGATGTTTCTCTCTCTCTCTTCCTCTCTCTCTCTCCCCCACTCCATCTGAACAAAAAATGAAAAAATGTCCTTGGGTGAGGATAAAAAAAAAAAAAAAGAGGTAAGTTCACAGCACAATTATAAAGGAGCCAAAAACCTATGTCAGGTTTCAGAAATACTTTTGAATGCCTTCCTCTGAAGTATAAAGAGACAGTTAAGGATCACCAGAATCTGAGGAAAGCCTCAGACATAGACCAAAATAAAAAGAAAAAAAGGGACTTAATAAAGCTATGGGGTGGGGGTGGGGACACTTAGATGGAAGGAAGGAAGTGAAGGAGGGAGGAAAAACGTACAACACTTCCAAAGACGTGAACAAAGATCACTTCCATAAGAACAGGATGCCAAGAAAAAAAGTAGAAGAGTAGAACAAGAAGTTAAACACAAACAGAAAAATGTAAATTTCAATAGAATGACTGGAAGATAAATGTACAAAAGTCTTTCAGACTAAAAACAAAAGGGCAAAAAGATAATATCCCCTTGCTTATTTGTGAGAGAAGAAAAAATCTGGAAGACAATCCAGAATGTCAAACATCTGACTAACAAAGGCTGGGAGAACATTATTTAAGAAATAGTGAAAATTTCCCAAAACCGAAGGACAGGAATGAGCCTACAAAGATCTAGTACAATGAATGAAAAAAGATTTTTCCCAAGACACATTATTGTGAAATGTGGAACACTAGAAGCAAAGAGAAGATCCTAAATGATTAGAGAAAAACAGGACATATGTAAAGAGGGTGACCGCGTGTCCTAGTTTACCCCAGAGAGTCCCGGTTTATGCCTGCTGTCCTACTCTTCTTTCAGGCAAGCACCTCAAGTGTCCCAGTTTTGACAATAAATTATATAGTCACCCTACCTATTAAGGAATGAAAATCTAAATGGGATTAGACATCTCAATAACAATAGCAGATACCAGAAGGCAGATGAGCAATGCCTTCAAATTTTTGAGGAAAATGACTTTCAACCTCAAATTCCGTACACAACCAAAGTGTTAACCAAGTATGAGTTATATGAAGACATTTTCACACATGCAAGGCCTCAACAATTTACTTTCCACACACTTCTTCACAGGAAGATGTGCTTCAGTACAATGAGAGCATACAGCAAGAAAGAAAAAGAATGAGATGTTAAGAAACAGGTCTAACTCAAGAAAGAAGCTAAGGCAAGTCCCCAGACTACAGATGGCAGTGGCCCAGGGAGCAGCCATTCCAGAAAGTAACAGAGCCCAGGGAACTCTGGAGGAAGGTCTCCAGGGGAAAAGGCAGAAGGAGGAGGAAAGTGATAGGTTATTTTATATACTCAAGGCATTTTAAGTGGGGGAAAAATACCAAGAGATACACAGATAACTAAGCAAATTTTTAAAAACAGGTAGCATTAGCTCTAGGAAAAAACAAATTTGTGAGGAAATGTAATAACAATCTATTACTTGTGAACAACATTTATTTAGTCATAACATTGTAAACACTGACTTGTTTTCACAAAACTCTGCACCCAGGGAATGAAGAACTGAAGTGTGAAGGGAGGGTGTATAGGAAAGCTAGGGCCTCACTACTAAGTCAAGAGATGATTTGAGTCTGGCCAGTGTGGCTCAGTGGTTGAGCATCGACCCATGCACCAAGAGGCCGCTGGTTCAATTCCTGGTCAGGAAACATGCTCAGGTGGTGGGCCTGATCTCCAGTGGGGGGCATGCAGGAGGTGGCCAATTGATGTTCTCGCTCATCAATGTTTCTATCTCTCTCTCCCTCTCACTTCCTCTCTCTCTAAAATCAATAAAGGAAAAAAATTTAAAAAAATTAAAAAAGATGATCTGGCCCTGGCCGGTTTGGCTCAGCGGTTAGAGTGACAGCCTGCGGTCCAGAGAGACCCGGGTTCGGTTCCCGCTAAGGGCATGTACTTCGGTTGCAGTTTGTCCCCGGCCCTGGTTGGTCGTGCGGGTGGCAGCCACTCGATGTGTCCCTTTCACGTCGATGTTTCTCTCTCTCTCTCTCTTCCTCTCTCTCCCTCCCACTCTATCTGAACAAAAAATGAAAAATGTCCTCGGGTGAGGATTAAAAAAAAAAAAAAAAAAGATGATCTGATAAATGACTAAAATCGGTAATTCAACAGTAGTACATATTATTTTAAATATGCAAGTAATGCCTGGCTGGTGTGGCTCAGTGCTTGAGCATCGACCCATGCACCAAGAGATCACCAATTCGGTTCCCCATGGGGGCACATGCCCAAGTTGTAGGCCTGATCCCCAGTGGAGGGCATGCAGGAAGCGGCCAACTGATGTTCTCTCTGATCAATGTTTCTCTCTCTCTCTCCCTTATATCAATAAAGAAAAAAAATTTAAATATGCAAATAATTAGGAAAATAACTAAAGTATGGAAACTTTTTGCCCTCTGGGTCTTCTTAGCACCCTAGTATTGTAACATTTTTTAGGTAATGGAGAACCCAAGAAGAAGAATTTGTCAGTATTAATTTAGCAATGCCCAGAGAAAAAGAGTATAGATGTTTCTGAAAAATCTTCCCAGTCTGCAAATTCACACTGAGAAATTTTACATTTCCTACAGGGGAACAAAAAGGAAGGGGGACTGAGGAAATACTGATTAAAACTCTTAGGAATATTTTTCTGTTTTCTAAACATGACAACACACTAGAAAATAGTACCAACGACATTTATTTTGATTTGTTGCAGATGAAGTCAAATAATTGTTAACAGCTCTGGGATATAATTCACTTACAATTCATCCATTCAAAATGTATATAATGTAGTGTATTTTAGTAAATTCAAAGTTATGCAATCATCGCCACATTTAATTTTTGTACATTTTCATCCTCATCCCATACCTATTAGCTGTCATCCCCAGTATACCCCAGCCACATATCCCCTGGACTTAAGCAAGCACTAATCTTTCTGTCTTTATGATATGCCCATTCTGAACATTTCATATAAATTGGATCATACAATATATGGCCTTTTATGACTGGCTTCCTTCACTTAACATGTTTGCAAGGTTCATCCATATTGTAGCATGTCAGTACTTCATTCCTCTTTTAAAAAATATTTTTTATTGATTTTTAGAGAGAGGAAGGGAGGGGGAGAGAGAAAAACATTGATGTGAGAGCAGAACATCGATGAGCTTCCTCCTGCATGCCCCCTTCTGGGGATCTAGCCTGCAACCTGGGCATGTGCCCTGACCAGGCATCAAACTGGTGACTTCTTGGTGCACAGGTTGATGCTCAACCACTGAGCCACACCGGCCAGGCATTATCTGACTTTTTGATGACAACCATCCTAGTGGGTGTAAAGTATTATCTCATCTTTTTATGGTTTTGATTTGCATTTCCCTGATGGCTAATGATGTTGAGCATCTTCCTGTCCTTACTGGCCATTTGCATATCTTCTTTGGAGAAAAGTATTCAGTTGCTTTGCCCATTCTTTAATTAGGTTGACTTTTTATTATTGAGTTGTAAGAGTACTTTATATATCCTAGATACCAGTCCCTTATCAACTCCCATTCTGTGGGTTGTCTTTTCACTTTCTTAATGGCATCATTTGCAGTAAAAAAGTTTTTAATTTTGATGTAGTCCAGTTTTTGTCATTTGTGCTTCTGGTGTTCTATCTAAGAAACCATTGCCTAACCCAAGGTCATAAAGATTTATTCCTATGTTTTCTTCTAAGAGTTTTATAGTTTTTAGCTCTTATATTTAGATCTATAATCCATTTTGAGTTAACTTCTGTGTATGGTGTGAGGTAGGGGTCCAATCTCATTCTTTTGCATTTGGATATCCAATTGTACCATTTGCTGAAAGAGTATTCTTTGAATTGTTTTGGCACTCTAGTCTAAAAGCCAAGTAATTTAAAAAAATACTTTTTCTTTATTGATTTTAGAGAGAGAGGAAGGGAGAGGGAGATAGAAACATCGATGAGAGAGAACATTGATTGGCCACCTCCTGCATGCCCTCCACTGGGGATCGGGCCCACAACCTGGGCATGTGCCCTGACTGGGAATCAAACCGGTGACCTCTTGGTGCATGGGTCAACGCTCAACCACTGAGCCACACTGGCCAGGCAAAGCCAAGTAATTTTTAAAGCATTTGGTTTTATGGCCACATACTCCCTGGCTTTCTGAATTTGTGACCCATAGTTACTGATTTCTACCTCTCAGGCTTCCATGGCTCATAGCCACAGATGCTTGAGATGGAAAAAAGTTTGAGACAACCCTTTATTTAACTTAATTACCCTTGCTGAGTCAGGATTTCTCAAACTCCCTCCCTAATACAAAGAGCACGTGAAAGAAGTGAAGTCAAATCCTCTTACATGTGTTTCTGTCCCTTCGTCACTGAGAGATAACAAAAAGCAGACTCACAGGCTTAGGTTTACTCTTCCCTCAGCTTCCTCTCTAGTTCCCACAAGAATTCTTGGTGAAAATATATCTATTTCTGCTCTGTCTTCTGCTTTATCGCCATTTTTTTTGTTCTCAGCTCTCCAGTCTTTCAAATTATCCCCAAAAGGAATCACATGCAAGTTCTATGTACTATATTTGAATTATACAAAAAGTAAATCCACATATACTATAATTTCAAATAGCTGGAACTACTGTACATGTCTGTAGTACAACATTGCCACAAAATGATCCACTTACCATAGGTAACTTTTTTTGTTCCCTTTCCACATTGCTTACTCATTCTTCAACCAATTCTATAGCACCATAATATTGCTGCCTCCATTATGCTCCTGAAACAACTCTTGCCAAGAATTCAAGATCTCCATGTCTAATGGACATCTCTCATGAGTCATCTTACCAGACTCCTTGAAGCAGTAAGTGGACATTCTCACCTACATAAAACACTCTTGAGGCACCTCTTTTGCTTTACTCCATATTCAGCCAGCTCCTCTACCCAAACATTAAATATTAACATTTCTCAAGAGTCAGTTCCAAGCTTTCTTTTTTTCTTACTCCATATGCTTTCCCCGAGAGTTTCATTCTATTCTCAAGGCCTCAATGACTTAAGAGTTATCCCTGGAATTCCTTTTCCCTTACGCTCAATATTATCTATCTCCAAGTCTTATATATGTGATCTACTAATTCATGAATCTGTCCATTTTTCTCTATCTCCACTGCCTATACCCTAGTACAGGCTATTGTTTTCTTCATTCATTCTATAAGTACTTACTGAGTACACTAGGAAACAATGAAGAATAAAACAGACATGGTTGCACCTGCGTTAGTATAATTTTCTCAGTAAAATGTGCTCTAGCCCCTCCTCCATTTTGCCCTCCTCATTACAGACAGAGTAATATTTTCAAAATGCAAATTTCCCAGAAGATAAAATTCTTATTACAGCCTAAAGGCCCAACATGGTCTGGCCTCTTATCTACCTCTCTAGTGTAGCCTTCTACATCCACACTCCAGTCTCACCAGCATTTTCTCTGTACCTGAAATGCTCCCAGACTCATGCCTACCATAGAGCCCTTTTTTGCACATGCACACTCCCTGGAACATGAGTCCCTAACCATTTACCTGCTTATATCCCACTCCTTCTCTACTGTTCGTTAAATTTCAGCTTAGTCATCTCTTCCTCAAGGAAACCTTTCTTATATGCACCCCTCCACACACATACATAGTATGTTTCTGTTGCACTTAATTTACATTTTATTAGTGGATTACTTGATTAATGTCTACTTCCTCCACTAGCTGACTGTATGCTTCACAGAGAACAGAGAGTATATCTGACTAGGTTCATCATTCTATCCTCTGCACTGGCCCACTGAAGGAGCTCAGTAAATATACATACAGAGGGGAAAAATTATTACTGGGGAAAAAAGATCAAATATTTGTTTACTTTATCACATACCCACACTCCTTGTTGTTGTTTTTAAACAAAAGGAATTATATTATGTAATATCCTGATTCTAATCCAGAGTACAACTATCCACCTAAGCAACTGAGGAACCTATTTGTTTTTATCATTACCATTATCAGCAATTCCTCCTCCCCAAATAATATTCTCCTTCTAGCACGTCTTACACAGGGCCTGGAGAACTGGGTGTTTTGTTTTAACTGGGTGAGAATTTGTTTTTAACCATCCCAAGAGTGCTTGAATTTAAAAAACAAAAACTATTTAATCCAAATGAATGAAAAGGTATTAAAATAATTCTCAAAGCTGGTTCTTCTCAAGGAAAGAAGAGAAGGAACAGATGGTTTGTGCTTGCTTTATCCCCATACCCATACCTGGGCCCTTTTGTAGTATGTTTGAGTTGGTCCTTTCACTGCAAGAAAGGTATCTTGACATTTTTGTAGTAAAGATCTCCATTAATTTCAATATAGTGTTTTCTATTTAAATATATTTTATCTATGAAATAGGTTTGTCAAATCACAGTCACAGGTTTCCATCTCCCATTTCCTAAGATCTAATGCTTCTAGATAGGAGTTTTCAATTACATGCATATGTGTGCTGCACAGTTCAATATAAATCTGAATATCTGCCAACGAGTCAGAATAATGTTGTGGCTTTGGAGTCTAACATACAGTATCTGGGTTTTGAATTCCAGCTATGCTCCTTACTAGCTGTGTAATTTGGGACAAGTTATTTCACCTCTCTGAGATTCAGTTTCCTCATCCATAAAGTGGTAATAATTTTATCTCATGAAATTGACTTGAGATTTTAAAAGATGATAAAAGTAAAGCATTTAACAAAATGTAAGTATTCGATAAGTAGAAATATTGTCAATATCAGATAACAATATTCATAATCCCAAAACCCCATTTAGGACAAAAAAATGCAATACCTTCCATAGCTAAATCACCCCAGCAGCTAACAGTGAACAAGTGCAATAATTCTATTTTCCTTTCTACTGATTTTCAATAGTAGGTAAATAAGATATGAAGGAAACGTAGAATGGAAAGAAGAAAATATAAAAAGCATAGAAAATTCACAAAAATATTAAGTCAATACTTGAAAAGTATGTTATTATTTGCAGGACTTTTCCAAACTAGACCATGATTAATTGGAGCAAAAGTGACCTTCTCCATTACCACTTATTCTATTTGAACAACTAACTGCTATTTCCTTTCCATGATCTGCTACTACCCCCACCATACTCTGATCACACAGTTCCCTGGACCTAGAGGCTCTCCCTCTCAATCTCATCCTATCTAAAATCCTATCTACCTTCTTTGAAGACCTAGATCAAATGCTATCTCCTTTTCCTGCAGCATTCTCTAATTCTCATCAATTGTTATTAATTTCTCCCTCTTCTGAATTCTTTAATACCTCCTCACCAAGCCTTCTGGTTATTTATGTTTTTGTCATCTCTTTTGCTTGGCTGTAAAGCTTCTTGAGGGCAGGGTACAGTTTGACTCAAATTCTTACCTCCCACAGAACTCTGCATACTGTCTTGCACATACTGATTATTCAATAATATTTCTAAAATGAAAGAGTTAAGTAGCAAGCAGTCTTCTAGATCTTGTGATCAAAGATGAAAAGCATCCAACTTCTGCAATGGCAAGTACAATATTTACAAGAAAAATAATATAGGGAAGAATGGAAGGAAATCGGGATGTGTGAATAAAATCCAAGTGTATCTTAATACTGAAGTTACAAATAGCCCACCTTTGGTTACTAAAATAAGAAAATGTATAGCTAGAGGGTACCACTGAAAAAGTCAGTCTAACTGCCTCACTGCCCTTGGTCTTTAAGGATTTGATTAGTTTTTCCACTGTCTGATTCAGCCTCCCCTCTGAAACTAGAGCTAAGGCCTGTGGTTTGCGAAGGGATGATAAATCCATTCACTGAATAAAGTAGCACTTTTCTCAGCCCAAGTTCTAAAATATTTCAAAGCCTATAATATTTCACTAGACTGGGCCATTTGAGTTAAAATTTATTAGTCAAAACAGAAAACTTTCTCATCAGACCCCATATATTCCATTAGGCATGACATATAGTGTCTCCCAATGTCTAATTATTAACTAGAAGTGTAAGTAAATCACTATCAGTATTAGGATCTGATATGTGAAGACAGAGTAGGAGTTGGGCAATGAGAATGCTAAGGAATTTCTTTTTGCCAATTTGCTTCTCCTTTCTTTTTCCTACGAATAAAATGAATTTTACAAGGACTAAGTGACTGCATGAAGCCATTCTTCCCAATCCATACCAAAAGTAACAATGTACAGAAAGTGCTATTTTTTTAGAATTTCCAACAGCTCTCATTTCCAGTATTCTGTCCTCTCGTCACCAGATAGATATGCTGGTATGTATCTTTTTTTCTTTTTCTATCCATAACAAAGGTGGGGAGAGGGGTTATATATTATTTGGGACACCAGCTCAAACAAGGGCTATTTCTGGGCATTCTTTGGCAATGTTTCTTTTAATGGCTCCATACAATATATCATTTGTATTAAAAGAATAAAGAGGAGATCATTCAGAACTAGAGACAATTTTACTAAAAAGGATTCACAAAAAAGAAACTGAAAGGGTAGTACTAACTCGTATTTTGTAATTATGTCCTTTGAGGACTAAAAGCCCAGCTGAAACAAACCTCAACCTGTCCTTCTAGCATTCAGACTCTAATAATTCTTCAGCCCCACCAGGATCAATATCGCATTGATTCTGCTACCTTTTCAGCCTTCCTGCTCCTCTCCTCACGTGTTCACTTCCCTCCTAACTCAGGTGGATGCAATCTCATAGTTCATCAGAGTAATCACTCCTAGTATACATCCTTAACTCCCTTGCATGCTGTCCCTTTGTCATACAGATCCACAATCCCTTGGGGATTGATGTGTCTTAGGATTCAGAATTTTTAGGATACATCATAAATGCCCCAGCAGAGCCTGTGGCAGCACTCCAAAGTCAAACATATTAGTATTTCTATAGCAAAATACTTGACTATGCCCACTAAGTGGAATAAATAAAGCCTTATAGGGTTATATAAGCTTCATGACCATTCAGATCAGATGTTGCCACCACAATGGTTTGTTTTGCCAAACCAAAACAAACAAAAATCGGAGTTTTCAGAACTTACCCCAAACTATGTTAAATCTCAGTACCTGCATCCACACAGCTGAACTGGCTAAAGAAAAAGCCAAGGCAATTAAAGATAAATTTAAAAAACAGAAAGAAAAGAAAAGGCCAAGGTAGTACTGAACTTATTTTTGGTGACTTTTGGGAGGGATTTTCTATATATAGGATCATGCCATCTTCAAATAAGAGATAGTTTTACTTCTTCCTTTCCAATGTGGATGCCTTTTATTTCTTTATCTTGTTTAACTACCCTGGTTAGAATCTCCAAGTACAATAGTGAATAGTGGTGGCAAGAGTAGATATGCCTGCCTTGTTCCCAGTCTTAGGGGAAAGCATTCAGTCTTTCACCACTGAGAAGGATGTTAGGAAGTTCCCTTCTATCCCTTGTTTGTTGAGTTTTTATCATGAAAGGATGTTAAATGTTTTTTCTGTATCTACTGATTGTGTTTTTTGTCCTATTCTATCAATATAGTATATTACATTAATAGATATTTGTTAACCCAACCTCACATTCCTGTGCTAAATCCCACTTAGCCACGGTGTATAATTGTTCTTATGTGTTGCTGGATTGAGTTTTCTAGTAGTTTGTTGATTTTTGCATCTATGTTCATAAAAGATATTGGTCTGTCATTTTCTTTCCTTGTGATCTTGTCTGGCTTTGGGAATACTAGATTCCCTCCTTCTTGAAACATTTATACATGGAACCTAGGAAATCACACTTCCTTTCATCTCTCCTACCTCACTGATTGCTCCTTCTCAATCTCCTTTGCTGGTTCCTCTTCATCTCCCCAACTGCTAACTGTTTGAATGTTGCAGGATTCAGGCTTTGAATCTCTTCTCTTTTTCTCTCTGCCTTCATTCCCTAGATGATCTCATTCAGTCTCAAGGTATTAAATACAATCTATATGCTGATGTCTTTCAGATTCAGACCTTTAGCCCTGACCATCCCCTGAACATCAAAATTATATAATAATTATCTCTTCAATAACTCCATATGAATGTTTCAGAGGTATCCCATAATTAATATAACCAATTTTTGGAATCAAAATAATTAAAGCCAACACAGGTTCATGCGGAAAGGAGGGAGACCTTAATGTAACCAAAACTGAGTTCTGGATTTCTCCTCCAAAGTAGCTTCTCTCACTGTTTTTCCCCATCTCAATAAATCTTAACTTTATTCTTTCAATTGCTCACACCAAAAACTTTCAAGTCACCCTGGACTCCTCTCTTTCCACATCCCACATCAAATCCTGTCAGTTCAACCTTCAACATAAATTCAGAATTCAACCACTTCTCAGCACTCCCTCTACAACCAGTCTAGTCCCAGCTATCACCATCTCTTGCCTGAATTATCACTAGAGTCACCTAAGTGTTTTCCTGTTTGTCACCTTGCCTCCCTATAGTTTATTCTCAACACAGCCATCATATGATTTCACTCATATGTGGAATTTAATGAACAAACTGAGCTACCAAGCAAAATAGAGACAGACTCATAGATAGCAAGTAGACAGTTTGGGAGCAGGGGTGGTTGAGAGTAGGGGTGAAGGAATTGAGAAAAAAAAGAGAGAGAGAGAGAGAGAGAGAGAGAGAGAGAGAACTCATGGATATGGACAACAGTGTGGTGATTGTGGGGGGTAAGGTGGTGGGTGGAGGTGGGAGAGAGCATAGAGGGGATAACTGGTGGTAGAAAATAAATGAAGTAAAAAATTAAATAAAACATTACCAATCATGTTACTCCTCTCTTTAAAACCCTCTAGTGGTTCCCCATCTCAGTAAAAAGCCAAAATGTCTTACAGTGGCCTACAAGATCCTTCAGGATCTGGCCTCCCACTACTTCTCTGATCTCCTCTCCTATCACTCTTTCTTGCCTACTCCACCTCAGTGACACCAGCCTCCTTGATTTTCCTAAAGCATGCTAGCCTCTGATGTGCCTCAGAGCCTTTGCACTTGCCATTCCCTCTGTCCCCCACATTATTCCCCCAGACACCTGCATGGCTCTACTGTTTACTTACTTTAGGTTTCTGCTCAAATCTCACCTAATCCCCTGAACATCCTATATAAAAACAGTAACCATCCTATCTTTAATCTAGTACTCACTTCATCTATACTCAGCTTTATCTTTTCTACTGCAGTGTCATAATGTATTCCCCAATTTCACCCTATCTCTAAGCTAGAATAAAACTCATGAGGACAAGACCTTGCTTGTTTCAGCCCCTAACATAGCTCCAACAGAACCTTCTGTGATGATGGAAACGTTCTATATTTGCACTGTCCGACACAGTAACCACTACTAGCACATGTGGCTACTTAGCACCTGAAATGGGGCTAGTATAACTTAGGAGCTGAAATTTTAACTCTATCCTATTTTAATTAATTTAAATGTAAATAGCTACATGTGGCTAGTGACTACAGTATTAAACAGCACAGCCTAAAACAGTAGTTACTCAATAAATACATAGTAGGTACTGAAATATTTGTTGAATGAATGACTGGAAGGAAGAAAGAAATCTGAAGGCTTTTCTTCTCCTTAACTTTTTATTACAGAAAATTTCAGAAATACAATAAAGTAGGCCATAGCCAAATGAACCCTCAAATACCTGAAGGCTTTTCTAACCTGAAATAAGTTTCAGTGGATACTGGTATCTCAATCTGTCTTCTACCAGTGACTG
This sequence comes from Tadarida brasiliensis, assembly GCA_030848825.1. Lineage (NCBI taxonomy): Eukaryota > Metazoa > Chordata > Mammalia > Chiroptera > Molossidae > Tadarida > Tadarida brasiliensis. Next base: position 49,455,225 of record CM061273.1, read on the forward strand.
TATTCTTGGAAAAGAGGGAATTTACAGTAACCGGAGTTTAACAGCATCTCTTAGGGCAGCAGTTCTCAACCTGTGGGTCGCGGCCTCTTTGGGGGTCGAACGACCCTTTCACAGGGGTCGCCTAAGACCATTGGAAAACATATTTCCAATGGCGATTCATAACAGTAGCAAAATTACAGTTATGAAGTAGCAACGAAAATAATTTTATGGTTGGGGGTCACCACAACATGAGGAACTGTATTAAAGGGTCGCGGCATTAGGAAGGTTGAGAGCCACTGTTTTAGGGCCTTTTACAGGTTATGAAGAAATGACTAGGAATTAGATCAGGTGTATGTTGAGGGAAATACCAGTATGCTAATAAATGCTTGAGGCATATTTGTGATAATACAACACTAGAGAATTGTATATATGTTTTTATATCAAGGACCTGATTGCTCTCTTTCATCATTTATTTTCTCCACTTACATTTTAATAAAGTCATACTCTTAAAGAGGAGCTATATGACTATATAGAACTGCAGAGAACCTACTCTTGTTAGATGACACAAATTCCTTGGGCACTGATTTTGTCTTATTAGTCTTTGTAAGCCTAGCATCTGGTATAATAAATGTTAATTGAATGAAGTTCATAATTGCACAAAAGTGATACATGTGTCTTGTCAGAGTGCAAATGGATACACTGGATCTCCAATGTCCTAAACAGATATTAATCTGAAAAGGAAACTCTCACGTGGATTTTTAAATGTGTCAGATCAAAAGGCAGCATAATGTGCTGGAAAGAATATCAAACTAGGAGCAAGAGTATGTGGGCTTCAATGTCCTAACTCACTAAATGGAGTGATCCTACACTAGTCATTTACCTCCTCTAGGCTCCAGTTTGTAAAAAGACAGTTTGGACTTGATGGTCTTCAAAGATGCTATCTAACTTTACAGCAATTATGTTCTATTCTAGATCCACAATACATATACCTTTTTAAAGATGCTTATTAACTTCTCCTTACTATGCTAAAACATCATCACTATAATTTACTTTACCCCTGGCCGGTTTGGCTCAGCGGTTAGAGCGTCGGCCTGCGGTCCAGAGAGACCTGGGTTCGGTTCCCGCTAGGGTCATGTACCTCGGTTGCGGTTTGTCCCCAGCCCTGGTTGGTCATGCGGGTGGCAGCCACTCGATGTGTCCCTTTCATGTCAATGTTTCTCTCTCTCTCTCTTCCTCTCTCTCCCTCCCACTCTATCTGAACAAAAAATGAAAAAATGTCCTCAGGTGAGGATAAAAAAATAAAAAAATTAAAAAATAAAGGAGCTATACATTGAATATGATTTAATAAGAAGACATCATGCCTACTTTGGTGAACAGTAGTGTTCCCCATTTCTTGAGGAGTGCCAAATTATACTGCTGGAATCTGGTATTTAACTCACATTCAGCCAGCTGACACTGTGCTTATTTATACAGAAAACACAGTTTTGGCCACATATTTGCCTAATAAACTCCCATGACCATTTGCGTTTGAAATGTTTCTTCAATCATTCTAAGCCAATTCTTATCTCTTTCCGAGCTGGCTCCTAAAATGTACCATTTTAGGCTTTGTTCTGAGGTTGTACCTTTGTTTAAATGAAGTAGTAGTACTGAGGTCATGCTCTGATGTTCTTTAAAGCAAGGAAACTAAAAGAAATGAGGGCCAGTTGTGTGTACCTTCCCTTGATGCTGCTGTTTTCATTAAATTTCTGGACCTTGCATTTAAAATGTGGTTTTTGGCCTCCTGTTCTGTGCAGCCTCCACAATAGTAAGCCCACACTAGCAACCAAATGCCAATACGAATGTCATATTTAGGTCTAAACACTGACAAAGAGACAATGGCAGCACAGAAGCCAGAATGTATCTCAAAATTCGTACACATAGTATGCAAAATAATCATGTAATTATTAAAACTGGGGTTTAGCCCAGCCAGCGTGGCTCAGTGGACTGAGTGTCATCCCATGAACTTAGAGGTCCTGGTTCGATTCCCACTCAGGGCACATGCCTGGGTTGCAGGCTCAATCCCCCGGGGCGGGGGTGGGGGGCATGCAGGAGACAGTCAATTGATGTTTCTCTCTCACATTGGTATTTCTACCTCTCTCTCTCCCTTCCTCTCTCTCTAAAAAAAAAAACACAATAAAAACATATTTAAAAAAATAAAACTGGGGTTTAATTTGACATTGGTATTTGGTTTGTTGTTTTTTAACACCTTTACTATGCCTCAAGAAACCTGATTAATTCTCTACTATATCTTTAATCATAATTTCAATTTTCATATTTATGTACTTCATTTGTATGTCTCTTCTAAAATCACCATAAAGGTCTATGTGTAATAAGTTTTATCAAACTTTTAAGGAACACTATGCACATTTCAGATAGCAACATTTTAAGGTAAAACTAAAAAGGAAATACTACTCTGAATACAGGTATCTGTTTTTCAACAACTACTTAAAAGGAGCAGGTTCACCCTTACTGGTTTGACTCAGTGGTTAAAACGTCAGCCCGTGGACCAAAGAGTCGCTGGTTCAGTTCCAGTCAAGAGCACGTACTTTGGTTGCAGCCCTGGTCGGGGTCGTGCAGGAGGCAACCGATCAATGTGTTTCTCTCACATCAATGTTTTTTTTTTTCTCTCTCTCTCCCACTTTGTCTGAAAATAGATGGAAAAATATCCTTGGGTGAGGATTAAAAAAAAAAAATTAAAAGGAGCAGGTTCAGATCAAACTGAAAACATATTATTAACCATTAATTGAACCATTGGAAAGATACATACCAAAAGTTAGAATGTCCCATTGTATTATCATTAACCAGAGGAATGGCTTCAGACATCTCTTATTCGCACTAAGATCTAAATGCACACAATTAAAGCCACCAACCACATCAACTGTCCATATTAATCACTCACCAATTTAATTAAGGTAAACCATCTTATCAGAAAGCTTATCTCTTCTCTATTTCTTAACATTATCTACTTTTAATAGTTTGCCAAATCAGTAATTACTTTTTAATTAAAAAAATAAAAAAAAATTTTTTTGTTGTTAATCCTCACCTGAGAATATTTTTCCATTGATTTTTAGATAGAGTGGAAGGGAGGGAGGGAGAGAGATATATATATATATAGAAACATCGATTGGTTGTCTCCCACACGGCCCTGGTCGAACCTGCAACCCAGGTACATGCCCTTGACTGGGAATCGAACCCGTGACCCTTTGGTTCTCAGGCCAACATTCTAACCGCTGTGCCAAACAGTCCAGGGCAGTAATTACTTGTTTATGGCATTATCAAATGTCTTGGATACAAAAATTCAGCAAGTGGCAAGGTCAGTTATAGACATGTCCTGACAGCAAATGAAGGGAGAAATTTAACCCATCAAAGTGGTCATCAAAGGCGCAAGATCTATTATGCCTTTCTCCAGACACTCCTGGTTAAATTCAAAGTGACATGACAAACCAGATCAAAACTAAACACAGCTAGAAGCAATATACAAAACCCTAATGAACCCTTAGAAATCCAGGTATCGATCTGTCAATATCTAAGCTCAATTAGGCCTCTCAGAACAAAATACCTCATGAGATGACAAGAAACTAGTTTGAAGTCTCAGCTATGAGAAGTCCCAACCAGTCACTTTCCACAGGTTGCTGCTAAGTACAGTCATATCTCAATATGAAAATCTTATGAGGATTAAATAAAGATATATGTCAAGTACCTATCTAATTAGTCCAGGAGCTGGCCCATAACTAGTGTTCAGTAAATGTCAGCTCTTCCTCAATTCTTTAAGAACTCAGGCTCATCAAGTCAAAGATCAACTGATGGTTTAAAAAAGTAAATAAATTAAAAAAAAACAACACCTTAAATGGTGATCTAGACAACACATCTTTTAAAAAATTTAATGTTAAAGAAGTAGCATATAGGATCATGAAAATGAAAAACAGACACTGAAAACATTTCTGAATGACTCATCCTTCACGGCCATTTACAACCTTCACGTTTTGTGAGATCGTCTTCTGGGATGAGCTTTGACAATAAATAGGCCAAATGCAAACTAATTCCATTTGCGAGTCAGCAGGTGAAGAGTTTCCCTGATAAAATCTTCATCACTGTGTATACGTCAAGCTTTCAGCAATTCTGGTTCCCACACAAACCAGTATCATGACTATACAGCTAATTTTTTCTTTAGAATTGTTAAGAAACAACAGTTTAATAAATCATTTCCCTTTTAAGGAAAAGACATTACTTTCTAACACACATAATATTTCTTCCAGTTCTAAGAAAATGAAGCTTATTTATTCACAAACTGAAAACTGTAATACTATAGTGAAGTCATTTTATGGCTCAAGGATGAAATATTTAAGAAATAAAGGTATGGAAAGAACAGAACTTAGTCCAAGAAGTCTTAAGATCAAGTGCTAGAGTTGCTATTTACTATATAACTTTCAGGAAGTTACTTAACTTTTCAGGGAATTAGTTTCTTGTAAGGTTCTTTTCAGCTAAAAAATGATGTAATTACTTATATTATCGGATACTCTTCAGATATTTTTATGTATGTACCTTTATTAAATAATAGACATATTTTTAAAGTTGTAGTAACTTAAGGCCCATTATGAAACAGAGAGTGAGTGAGTGTGTGTGTGTTGGGTGTTCTGACCCCAAACATTATTCTCAGTAGTTAGGGCATTTACACAGCCTTGTGACACCTGATTAACCAAGTAAGCTTTTAAACCCCTACAATGAAACATTAAAATTCAATGTGGCTATAATCTCTTCCTTACAAAACATAGACCCAAAGAGTCTGGCTTCAAGTATGGTTTAAAAAAAAAAAAAGGCGAAATGTATTATATTCACCACCCAGCTTTTCCATATGACCACATAAAGAAAAACGCAAATGAAAACTCACAAGCCCATTATAATACATTGTACCACTTCTGAATGCAACACTTAGCTCAGGCTTACTACCCTGACAAATAAAGGAAAGCACTTTATGAAGCCAATTTAATTGGGAGGTGACAGAAAACATACAGCCATTTTCTTTAGCCTTATCATCGAATTGGCTTCAGCTCCAATCTCTGGCAAATCCCACTCAACAGAAGAAATTAACCAGGTCAGCAGAACAGGTGCTACGTTGTGTCTGTCAAGGGCCTGGCATCACCACAATTACTTGCACACAATGAAGCAGTAATCTTTACAGATCATCTCTTCCAAGAAGCATATTGGGGAGGGGGAGGAAAACTGAAGGGAGGAGGGGGAAAGTGGGAAGAGGAGGAATAGGAGGCAAAGAGAAAAGGCAAGAAAAGAAAATGAATGTGCAGCTGCCTTGCGGCTCAGCAGATGTCGGGATGTGATGTACGAGGCTAGGATAAGCTGTCGTAGCCTGCTGCCAAACAGTGGTAAGTGATTAAAGCCTGCACAGTTCTAAGCACCATATTTAGAATCTGCGGGGTTTCAAGACTTGCACCCATTCCTTGCTGTGCTGCCAGATGTTGGCAACTGGTCCAGTTCCTACTGATTGCATGGATGGCAGCAGTTGGTACAGCAGCAAAGCAATCTGGAATGCTTCCGGAGATACTGTACATTAACAAGTGTCACCCATCATTCACCTTTACAGAAGGCTGAAACAACTCCAATTTGCTGCCACTTCCCTCTTGGGAAACAGCCAAGATAAAGTTGCGCCTGGCAGTCCCATTTGTTTCACTCAGGTGTTTCAGCTGCCTTGCTGACCTCTATTAGTTTAAGTTTTAATTTAGATTAACCCCAGCACCCCAATTAACCGGCAAGGGGAAAAGCTAAGATGTGACTAGTCATAACTCTGAAATCAGAATTTACCGAAGTTAAAATTATTAATTGGGATGAAGGGCCAATCAAGTAATGCTATTTCTTTTTAAACAGACCTCCAGGCCAAAAAAAAAAAAAAAATACTAATAATCATTCAGATAGACAAAGGATTGACTGTGGAGGCAACTTCTCCCCAGAAATTTCAGTTTATTTTATTAAGCCTATTTAATTTATGATACACTTTCCATTGAATAACGTACACTTCAATTAATGAAGACTGGAACATTTTTGATCACCTCCCATGATCTCACACAATTATACACCATTAATATCCTATATCAGGTACTTCCTTAGACATTCTAGAACAAAACAGAGTTCCCTACTCTTCTGACAAATGGATATAATAAGAGAAGAAAAGGAAAAAAGAATCAGGACCTCTGACTAGGAACATGTGAGGCCCCACCAATCCTCTTTCCTCTCATTACTTTTAAGACTCACTATAGTAATAATTTTATTGAACATCACAGAGTGAATAGAAAGATTAACAGAAAGTTTCTTTCTCTTTTTAAGGCAAAATCAGAGGTAGCTGCAATAAAGAATCACTTGTTTTCCTGGGTTCACAGTACAGTTTTCCTAAGTTCCTTCCTTCCTATTCCATGTATATAATACAGTCATCATAGCTAAACCTTCAAAAAGAAGTTGCAAAATCTTTGGCAAAAGTTAACACACTAAAAATTCAGCAGAGGGAAAAAATTATCTTGATAAACAACGGTTCAACAAAAACCGGTATATCGCCGCTGACCAACATCTTCAATTCTCTGGAGCTAGAAAGGGTACCTCCTAAAGCACATTTCATTAAGAGGTATGACTTATCAAGAGACCTAGGATTATAGGAAATTATTTTAGTTCTTTAGAATAGCTCAAATGTTTAGTCTACCTTAATATTCACTAACATCATTAAAAAAGAGCAGCATGCCAAGAGATAAAAATGTCAGGGAAAGAATTGGGGGATGTTTGTGAAGAGATAGTATTAAGAATGGAATCACATTTCAACTTCTGCCAATTCTTTCTGTCTTCAAAGCACTACAATATTATTATAATCAACAGTAGCAATCTCAATACATACTTAACTGATTTGAACAGGCACAAAAATAAAGACAAGAGACTTAATAGGTGATAGAACCAGAAGAGCAATTGAAGAATTCTGGGATCCCAGTCCTTTAGCTCCATATCCTGATATAATACTAATAGGACAAAAACTAAATAACAAAAAGTCCTCCATTAACATTATCAAAAACAGCTAAGAAATAATTGACCTAACTCAAAAACAGTTGAAACTATTTTACAGATAATCTGCATGCTGCAACAACTAACAAAGTTGCTGTAGCTATTTTTATTTCAAATAGAAAAATATAAGACAGAAGGAAAGCAACAGATCCAGAACTACACAGTAAGTCAATTTTGAACACAGATAGTTTTAAATCCTTGTGTGACTCTATCCCCAAAGTAAGCTATCTTTTGATCAGAGAAGTCTATCAGCTGTTTTAAAATGCTAAAACCTGATTTGCAACAAAGAGTGTAAAAATCATACCTGGTGGTAAAAGTCATCATCATCAAAGATTTCTTCATCCAAGTCCTTCAGGTGGGCATTGGCAGGGGCTTGAGGGAGGATCTCCTATATCAATAAGAAGAAAGGAAAGAGTGAATATCATTGAGGTTATAAAAGTAATGTAGCTACAATAAACAATGTGCGTAACAGTCAAAGCACTGTTTTCCTTAAGACATAAAGAGCTCTTAAAATTAAAAAACAAAAACAATCCAATTGAAAAATGGGCAAAAACATTAGTAGGCACTTGACAGAGTAAGAACCACAAATAATCAAAAATCATTTGAAAATATGTTTAACCTTGTTCTAATTAAATACATGCAAATTAAAATGAGAAGACACCATTTTTCACCTCTAAAACTGGCAACACTCACTTTTGGAAAACACAGCTGCTGAGATTGGAAATTAATGCAGCCTTTTTGGAGGCAATTTGGCAACATTCATGGAGATTTAAAATGCATATTCTCTTTGATTTAACATTTCCACTTCGAAAAATCTATCCATATGTTCACACAAATACAAAACTATAAATACTCAGGAATGTTTCCTGTAGCACCATTTCTAAAACTAGAGACAACAAAAATATCCATTGTTTGAATAAATTACAGTACACATCTATACAACAGAACACTCTAGTCATCAGGGAAAATAAGGTATATCTCTACATAATTATATGGAAAAATGTCTAGGATATATTAAATTTTAAAAGATTTTATATATACTTTATAACATTTTATATATTTATATACACATGTATATCCATACCATTTAGTTTAAAAGAAAAGGCAGCCATATTTTATATATGTATACATATGTATGCATGTGCATATATATGAATGAAAAACAATCCAAAAGCTTGTTACAACTATGAACATTGGTTAAATCTGAGCAATAAAATTTTCAGACTAGGGGGAATTTTACTTTTTATTTAAAATTCTTCTGAACTTAAGAAAAGTATTACGTATATATTTCTACTATAAGTGAAAGAGTTTCCTTTAAACAAAAGAATCTGACTATTCCAATTTTGGATCCTTTTCTGGAGTATCCAAACATCCGAACATAAAGCCTAAAGAACACACTTGCTTTAATACTGACATTTCTAAAGAAGCTGCTTTAAAACTGAATTTTAAAAATTAGATTATGAATGCCTCCATTACTGGACTCATATCAACTTCAAAATTAAAAGACTGCACACAAGTTAATAATAGCTCCATATTGTAAAAACTTTAAAAGAACGTTTTAAAAAAACATATTCTCAATTTCTCAACAATCTAGTAGTGTTTTTTTTCCCTTTCACTAACTTCTCATACCAAGAGTAATACCTGCACGTAGGTGATCAGATTTTTCAATTAATTAGCCTCACAGAAACTGCTCCCCATAATCACCCTGCATCACAGAGTTCTTACCGGTTGTCCTGGCAAACTCTCTGGGACAGGCTGCGCTGCCGGCTCGGGTTTGCCAAGAACTCGGTAGACAGAGCGCTTGGTCTGTGTCCTTCGAAGTAATCTTTCTTTGTCCATCAGAATATGATCGATCTGAGTCAAGATTGAGCGTTCAAAGGCACCAAAACCCTGCAACAACATTAACCAGTGTCAGATAATGCAGAAAGTCTGTGCTGAAGGCAGCTACATTGGTTTCTCTATCTTTCTGTGTCAGCAGAGAAATAGACAACCCTTCTTTCAGGAGGGACTTTCTGTTAAAGACTGAGTTTGTGAATGGCTGTAATTGTTCTCAGAAAAAAAAATTAGTCTTAAGTAGGTCATATTACTTTCCTATACCCAGAGTTTAACTTCTGCTCCTTTAATAATGATTGTTTAACATCAACCTCTTTATTTTGCTATTTACAACACCTGAACACTTACAAAATCACAATTTCTAGAATAAAATATTCTTTCTAATAAAGTTAAAATCACAAATCTGAATGGTATAAATCCCAATGGTAGGAGTTCAGTAGATTTTTTTTTACAGAAATGACTGATTAGCATAGTGGTATCATTCATAGAAATGAGCTGTAGTTCCAATTTCTTAAAACTGCTTCAGGTTGCCACAGCCTGTTACACACACACACACACACACACACACACACACACACACACACTTGCCTTCCCCAGTTTTCCAGAAGCCAGCTTGGTTTTATCATGCCACTTCTGAAGTGTGCGGTTCCTGTAGACTGTGAAGTCAGCAAAGCGCTTTGCCATGAAGCCAGGATAGTCATCCATCTCCAGCTTCCTCTTTGGTGGGGCCCTTCTCTGCTTCTTCTTCTCTTCTACTAGCTCTTCATCTTCACTAGAAATCTCCTCCTCACTAGAAAACCAGAAAGAATATAAATATAAATAAACATTACCCACATAAAAAGCTAGACTCACATGAAGTCGAGAGTATTTAGGCCTTCCCTATTGTGTCTACATTTTACATAGCACCACAGATATGAGGATGGCTTTTTTGTTTGAAAAGAATGTTCATGAGGTCAATCAAAACCTCATGTAACTTTTCAAATAAATATAAAAATAACTGATTTCAAAATATTTCTTAAAAGGTAAGCAAATCATAAAATTAAATGAGACTGTAAAAACATTATTAGAAATGCATATAAACCAGGCCTATACTGGTTACAAAAGGGTTTTTAAAAATTAAACACATAATCATACTTTTATGACCTTGATCCCCAAATCAATAAGAAAAAATGTCTCCCTGTAACCAATTGTTCAGGAAAGCTGAATATTAGTTGAACCAAATGAAGAGAAGCTGAGCGTGAAGAAAACTCAAAGGGGTAGGTAACAGAACCAGCATTAAAGCACAATATTATATGCAACTGCCTTGAGAAAGGAATATAACCTCCAATTGCACTTACTGGATTATAGACCCCAACATGCAGTAGGTGTTCAATAAATATGAGTTTACTTTTTATCCCTCCAACTAATTCAGGAGAAAAGAATGCAACAAAGGATAAGCCCAAGGGAAAACAGTAAGCAGGTGCCATACACAGCAGGTTCAAGGGGGCAAGGAAATGCTTCACTGAATGTGATAATTTCAGTAAAGAAAAAGGTTTATTCTACTGTTTTCTGAAATTTTCCTCCCTTCAAAATAACTGCTTCTTCCCTGACTGAAAAGAAGATGGTTGTGACCAGCAATTCCATGGTATGGGCACAAAGTGCTTCATAAACATTAATAAAGCACTAATATTAAAATGTGTTTTCATCTATTAATTTCAATAGCTCTAAAGAGAAGACAAGTCTTTTGCTGAAGTCACAAAGAGAATCAGGCACAACTAAGTATAAAAGTTCAAAACCTAATTCCCAATTTTTGTGCCATCCTGGCCAAAAAAAGCCAGCTAACTGTAAGTGGCTCTTTCTATTTTACTAACATTAAGCCTGATATCTGCCTGGAAAGGACTTAGCTTTCTTTTTCATAAATGACTGGAAACTATTCAGATGAAAAGAAAATGAGCAACTCCATAGTTGAATTCCCTCCTTACCTTCCTGCTTTGGGCTTTGTTCCATCTACTAGATATCTCGTATCTGGGAACTGGATGAGTAGCTCTTCCTGAAGATCTACCAATGACCTCAACAATGCTTTAAGTGCCTTGTGACCTGGGAAATAAAGCACAAAGAAGGAACACTTATCATGGCTTCTGAGCATTTCTGGCTGGGGGTGCAGGCACAGGGTACGCAGGGACTAAGAACTCTGAAATACAGAATTCACAAAAGGAAATAATAACAATGCCTACCTCATCAGGTTGCTGTGAGGAACAAGCTAGGCAACATGTGTAAGGTGCTTAGAAAAGAGCCTGCAATAAATTGTGAGTTCTTAAATTTAGTAAGACTGACAAATTCCTTCCCTGCCTGTCATCATAACCAATCTTTTTTTCCTTTGGTGTTAGTTTCTACATGTTACCCCCTGACCTCCTGGATTATCCCTCTATCAATCAACCCCTTAAGCAATTCCTCCTCTTTTCCTAAGAGTACAATTTAGTCCCAGGATCCCTACCACCTTCACCACCCTCCTCTAGATCTCATTTTCCTCTGGTTTGAGCTGCCACATATTTCTTTCAATCTTGCCACACATATCCTTATGGAACGTTTTTATTCACGTATGAAAAACCCAAATTAATGACTTATTGTTTGCAGTACTGAATTGTGTATTAAAAATCTGCACATCAAAAATATGTTCTCACCTGGCTCTCCTCATAGCCAACAGGATGCATTTGTAATAAAGCTAGTCAGGATTAAGTATATGATCTATGACTAAGAACTTTCAGAATAAAAACTGGCCCTCTGAGAACTGAACTCTTAACTTCTTTATCAGCCTAATCCTACTAAAGGGGCTAATGACACTGGTAATCACTATTTATGTGTTGCTAGCACTCGGACAACTCTCCTATGCTTTCACATTTTCAGAAACTCCAAGAAAATCTTCGCATGGATGCTCCATCACTCCTTCATGTATACCACGTCAGAAATAGAACTTTTTTCCTCCTACCTAATACTTCGCCCTTGTCTGATTTTTCTCTTCTCTGTTTAATGTTTTCATAGGAAATCATTGACACTTTGGTTCCCTTATTCTATATATTTAATCAGTTGCTAAATTGTATGTTTTTCACACTAATAGTTATCCATTTATCTCTGGCCACACTTCTATCACTCCTTCCCTCTTTCCCTTAAATAAACGCAATCTTTACCCTGGCTGGTTTGGCTCAGCAGTTAAAGCGTCAGCCTGCGGACCAAAGAGTCGCGGGCTCGATTCCCAGTAAAGGGCATGTACAGCGGTTGTGGGTTCAATCCCCAGCCCCGGTTGGGGTCATGCAGGAGGCAACCAATCTATGTTCTCTCTCACATAGATGTTTCTCTCTCTCTCTCTTTTCCTCCCTCCCTCCCTCCCACTCTATCTGAAAAAAAAAAATCAATGAAAAAATATCCTCGGGTGAGGATTAAAAAAATAAATAAAATAAAATAAATGCAATCTTCTAACAAGAATCCCTACTTTCATTTAGCAATTCCTGCATCCATTTTTGTTTTATAATCCACACTAACTTCAGCTTAAGTAATCTTTATAAGTCTTATTCTATTTTTCCTGCTTCTACCCTGCCCAGCTTGAATAGCCTCCTCACTATTTCACACCCCAACTTATTTCACCAACTGTACACCAACACCTGAGTTAAACAAGCTCTCCATACACATCATACTGGAGCATTCTATTTCAACATAAGTCTAAGAGTGAACCTAGCTGAGAAAGCCTTCTCAGACTGGTCAGAGGGAAATCAATAACCCAATAACTACTTTGCATTCCTTCAAATAGTCTGCATATAAAACTACATGAATATAACTTCCTTGTTTAAAATAAAACCCTTGATCACATCTTTTCTAAATTTTATATTTTAATCCTTTTATAATCAGTATATATCCATACCACTTGGGAGGATCTGCAATATATAATTCTACCTGAAAAATCCAAATGCCTTGTATTCTAAACCAAGATTCTCAAACTGTTGCTCTGAATCTTATTTTTTTTTTCCTTTATTGATTTTAGAGAGAGGGGAAGGGAGAGGGAGTGAGACAGAGACTTCAATGAGCAAGAACATCGATTGGCTACCTCCTGCATACCCCCACGGGGGATAGGGCCCACAACCTGGGCATGTGCCCTGACTGGGAATCAAACTGGCAACCTCTTGGTGCATGGGTCGATGCTCAATCACTGAGCTATAATGGCCGGGCGATTGCTCTGAATCTTTAGAAAACAACAACAACAAAAAAAAGCAAACCAAAATTTCTACCAAATATGGAAATATGGAGACAACTTATACTCATAAAGAAGAAAAAAGTAATACAGCATTATCCTTCGTTCTATCAGCTTTCAGGAAATGTATTAAGTATAAACAGATGATAACACAGGCAAGAAAGAAAAATAGAAGATAGATATAACAATTTTAAAGCCTAAAATCAGTCTAAACGTGCTAAGTGTGTAAGTAGAACAACACAAATTATGTAAATATATATGGAAAAGTTTTAAAGGATGACTAGAACAAAGAATACAAATGATAACTACAAATATTAGGTTACCACAAATGATCATCTGTGAAAAGACCTGAGAACTGATAAGAGATATCCCAAGTAGCTAAGGTTTTGAAAGTATATGTTGTAGCAAAAACCTTAAGAAAATAGTAGATGCTAACACTTAGAAGGAAGACCATGAAAATGTAGAACTCTCATCTCATCCAAATTTCTATGTATTAACCACTATTTCTAACTTCTTTTCTGGAAATGCTGTATCTTAAGAGAGAGGGCCCATGTTTTCAAATCAATTTTGAATTTGCAAAGTAGTTTTCAAAATTCCCAAGACCTAACCTTGAAAATATTACGCTAAGTGAAATAAGCCAGTTGCAAAAGGGCATATACTGTATGATTCCACTTACACAAGGTATCTGAAAGAGTCACATTCAGGGAAATAGAAAGTAGAACGGTGGTTGCCAGGGTTGGAGGGAGGGGGAAATGGGGATGTATTGTTTAATTGATACAGTTTCAGTTTGGGACAATGAAAAAGTTCTGGAGATGAAGAATGGTGATGACTGCACAACAATGTGAACGTACTTAATGATACTGAACTGTACCCATTAAAATGGTAAATTTTATGTCATATATATATGTATACATATATATGACATAAAATGTATATACATATACATATATATATATATATTTTAATCCTCACCCGAGGATAATTTTCTATTTATCTTCAGATAGAGTGGGAGGAAGGGAGAGAGGGAGAGAGAAAGAAACATCTCTGTGAGACACATTGACTGGTTGCCTCCCGCACAAGACCAGGATGGGGGACGAACCGCAACTGAGTTATCAAACCCTGGACTCACTGGTCCGCGGACTGACACTCTAACTGCTGAGCAAAACCAGCCAGGTCTCATGTATATTTTACCACAATTTTTTTAAAAAAATCACTTTAAAAATCCCAAGACCAGAGTATAATAAATAATTCTTACCATCCTAGTTCATTTCTATATAGACAAAATAATCTATAATCCCTCAATCTTGAGCCTAGTAAAAAAGAACAGGGGAAAATGAAGGAATATTATTCAGCCTTTAAAAAAAAGAAAATTCTGCCCTAGCAGGTTTGGCTCAGCGGTAGGAGCGTTGGCCTGCGGTCCAGAGAGACCCAGGTTCGGTTTCCGCTAAGGGCACATGCCTCGGTTGCAGTTTGTCCCCGCCCCGGTTGGGGTCGTGTGGGTGGCAACCACTCGATGTGTCTCTCTCACATCGATGTTTCTCTCTCTCTCTTTCCCCCCTCTCTCCCTCCCGCTCTATCTGAAGACAAATGCAAAAATGTCCTCGGATGAGGATAAAAAAAAAAAAGAAAATTCTGATACATGTTGCAATATGGATAAACCTTGAGGATACTAAGCTAAATGAATTAAGACAGTCACAAAAAGACAAATGCTATATCATTCCACTTATATGACATACCTAGAGTAGTTGAGTTCATAAAAACAGAAAGTTGAATGGTGGTGGTTGCCAGGGGTTGGGGCAGAGGGAAATGCAGATGTTTAATGAAGTATATAGATTTTTAGCTTTCCGAGATGAAAAGGTTCTAGAGATTGGTTGCACAACAAAGTGAATATACTTAACACTATTGAACTATACACTTAGAAATGGATAGTATGGTAAACTTTATTATGCATTTTTTACAATAAAAAATTAAAAAGAATAGAAAATGCAAATGCCTGTTCCTTACTTCTGCTAGGTACCATGTGTCCATGATCTAAAATATGAAATCACGAACCATGCAGGGAAGAAACTGCAAAGCAGTCCATAATGTTTATAGCTGCTTGCCCACAATGAGCAAGTCATAATTTGACTCTAACATGTAGCATAACCAAGAATTGTGAAAACATCCAGTGAAAGACTACTACTTTTAAGGGCCACTCTCAAATAGCTATACAAGCCCTTTTATTTTGTTCAAGTCAGTTTTTAAAAATCCATTGCAGATATATTAGACAGCCTATCAATCCAACACGAAAGCAGAGAGCCAATATCAGTAAATCAAAGTGTGCCTTTCTGTTAATACTCTCTCATATGTTCTCATTTTATACACCCCTTCACCCAGTCAGAAAGTAGCCCTGAAGTATTTAAGCTCCATTCAGGGATAGCACCACCATGCATCAAAGTGTCAAGAGACCTACCAGAGATGAAATCTGCAATTCTGTGCTTCTAATCACCAAAAAAAAAAAAAAAGAAAAGTTTATCAAAGTAAAGTCACTAGTGGCCAACATATGGACAACGAACAACTTCCTATAAAGAGATTTAGAAGAAAGAACCCAATTCTCATTTCTTTGCAATATTAGGGCCACATTTCCTCCTAATAAGATTTTATGTAAAACTCGAGGAGACAATGAGCAATCTTTTGCTGGACATGGTAGGCCTCTTCAAAGCCACAGTAGACAAGAGTAAGGAAAGACTCTCTCCTGGAGGCTCAAATCCAACAGTGAATTCTTCCCAGCCAGAAACCAAACCAAAATAAATCCTCTTTATCATTCATATAGGGCTGAATTCTATTTGTTCAACCTTATGAATAATAAAGAGAATGGAATCATCAGTTCCTACTTCACCTCTAATTTTTCACCCAATTACTGTTAGGGTTAAACTTTTTAGAAAAGCAGCAGAGATGCATATACTTTCTTCTCCCTCTTGGCATGTGGTCACATAAAAATAAAGAGACTGTCAAGGATATATGTTTATTTTGTCCTACATGGTCCATTTCCAGAGGTCTTTCCCTTAAGGGGAGATTAAGAAGGACATATGCCTCATCAAATTACCAAGATTCAACCCAAACATCTAGGCACCAGCTTTAGGAATAATTCTCCAAGTAGAAAATAAATGGAAAGAGTGCTTTACTCAGGGTCAGGAATCTTGTATTCTAACTGACACGATCACTAACTAGTCATTTTATATACTGAGTGGACCAATGTAATCTTTTTGAGTCTCAATTTTCTCATTTATAAAATGTAGATAATCCTTTGCCTGTTTATCTTATAGAATAAAGGTGAAAATAATAAATGAGTTTTATATATAAAATTTTACAAATTTTAAAAAGCAATAGAAATGGAAGGACTATTACCATTAAAAAAGAAAATCGTCCTCACATGGTGAAAATCTTAAGCTCTGCTTGTACTCAGCTACAGCACTAGGGCTGAACTAGTACTCAGAGTCCTATACTAAGTATTCATTTACATGCTACCCATATGCAAGCATTCTATATAGAAAATGTCACCAATCTAAAAACCATTTTCACCTAACAGCTTTATTTTTTCCCCTGATTCATCTAGGCTGTTCGACAAAAACAAAATTGTAGACAGAGAATAAGTTTGGACATGGGTGCATAGTTCATTAATTAGATTATAAACCAGTACGTAAAACTTCTGGCAAGGAGATGGAGGTGGAATGGGAAGAGTGAATGTATAAAATAAAATAAAGCTTACCTTATCAGTTTTTAAATATCTACACAGTTATTTTTAAAGTAATATACAAACATACAATTATTTATGTACAAGTATACATAAACTCCTACATTCCTATTACTCCAGATAAATATATTGAACTAGAATGTACAGATTACAAGGGCATTTTTTTCTCCTTCAAAAGTAACTCTAGAACTAGAGCTAAACTATAGGTCAAAATGACACACAATATATTGGCCTGAGAACAATACTTTTCATTCAAATCCACACAAGCCTGCCACTTGCACTAGTCATCCCCAGCAATTAATCCCCCACGAAAGACGTTTGATTAAATCTTTTCAAGCAAATCCTTTGCTTTGCTTTTGTTAGTTCACTTCTTGTCAACATCTATTAAAATATGCCTTTAATTCTCCCACAATCTTAAAAAACACCGATTCCACTGTCTTCAACTTTAATCAACTGTATGGCCGGCATTTTTCATTTCATAATAATGTGCTGCTTGGAATTCAAGAGGCAGGCTCAGCATCAATCATCTGGTAAGAATTTTTCCACTGCAATAAATATGCAAATGAGGAGAGCCAGTCAGTCGTATTTCAGGCCCGACTTGCTAGTGTTTTAAAAAAGACACAAATTTATTAATTGCCGGTGGCCAGAGGAATCCTATTACTTTGGGCATTGATTACAAAGCTGTGTGAGTGATTATTGTGCAACTCGCGGGCTACCCAGGCATGAGGAAAAATTATTAAAGCAAGGCAGAGATTATCAACTCAGAATAACAATAAGCCTTAACATTTAGGCCCTAACTTCTTCAACAAAGAATTACGTGAAGGCTCCACTGTATCATAATTCCAAATTCTGTCAGTATTACTGTTTGGGCTTGTTCTATATTCCCCAAGCAGAATGGCGTTACCAGCAAGAAAGAGTACTGCAGGTTACAAATTCCTTAACACCAACCATATGGATGAGTTGTTATCATTTCTAATGTGTCCAACTAGAATTTTTATATATCCATGTATGTGTACATATATACAGATGTGTGCACATACAGATTCCCTGATATAGACACGGTGGCTGTGCTATCAGGAGGTCTGTGGTTTTAACAGGAATAGTATAAGGAGTTTTGTCCCACTGTGTTCTTCGGTTCTGTGGACCAAAAGCAGAATTTTTTTTAATGGTACAAAATAACCACCAGGATAACTTTTCAAAGCAGAGCATGGGGACTTATATTCTGAATCATGACGGCTAAGCCAAAAGCAGACTTGGGTTTTCACACCTCCAAGGGTACCACAGTAGAAGGCACACAATCTATGGAGGGGTCTATGGAGAAAAAGGTTTGATAGGCTAATTCAGAATGCAAAGTGTTTTTGTGAGAAACATTCAGCCCAAGACATATTAAATCAAATAAGAAAGAGGACTCAGTGGGCAAAACTTATTTTTTTTCTCTTTAGAGAATGATGTGGGGAATTGGGGGAGTAAGTGGAAGTTGAAATAAGGGAGAGATGAAGAGACATATGATAAAATATGTTGGGTGAGCCCCTCACAGAAAGAAACAAAAAGAAAAAATCCTTAACATTTTACATTACTGCCACACTAAGTAACATGATAGATAGTGTGCATTTGAGTTCTGTGGAGGGACATCCCACTCAAGCTGTAATTTCTGACCAGGCATGAATTTATAAGGTAGGGAAAAGAACAGCAGAATTTCTTAGGTTTCCCTGAATACTCTCTCAAACACCTTGATGAAGTGTGTCAATAAATCCTTAAAAAGCCCTATAGGACACAACAATCTAACTGATCAATGTACTTCCTGAAATCCACTACAGTTACCTTCCACTTCACAGTGGCTAGACAACCTCCATTGCTCCGGAGTACTTCCCTAAAAAGGGAAATTGATTTCCCTCCCCCCTTTAAACAGAAAGAGTAAATGCTCAGAATATGAGATACTTCAAATCCAAGTTTATTTACAAGTAATTGTTTAAACTACCTAACAGGAGATACCCAGGGAGAGTGGGGATACTCTAATATTTATCTGACAGACTTTTGAACTGTTTGAATATTTTATACACATATACTTTTATAGTTTAAAATACTATTAAAATTTAAAGTTAACTTTAAAACAAGGAAACTTACTAAAAATAAAATCAGAACCGCAATCCAAGTAACCCTCTCTGTTTCATATAAAATAGTCTGATCCCTTCATATTAAAAAGCCTTTAAATAAACAGCCTCTTAGATAGTGAAACTATCCCTAACTAAACGCTCAAATTCTCCATAGAGTACAGGTCTGGAAATAACTTCTTTGAAAATAGGGATTCAGAGAATACCTTTCAGAAATGAGGATTCCCATGCAGAATTAATCACATCTTTCTCAGTATCATTCATGTCATTGCTACCACGCTTATCATATTGTACCATGAGTCTGATTTCACTACACTGTTAGCTGCTCGAGAGCACAGACCTCATCCTGTCACTCTAGCATCCAACACATCCCTTGAGCCATAAAAAGTATCCTACAATATTTTAGTTTCAGAAAAATGATGCCTAAGTCACATGGCAGAACATCTGATTACACTATCATTTCCAAATCTAAATGCTGACAAGCAAACAAAATGTGGGCTCCATATGTGCTAACTGTAATAATTATGTATCCTCTACAAGCTGACCTTTGTTAACAGAAGCAAAGTAATTAAACTAAACTTTTTTATTATTATCACACCAACTATATAAGATATATAGGTTACTCCTGAGAGTCTCAAAACCATCTTTCCAGATTTAAGAACCTACAAATGTTACAATGTATTCTCACGAAGATTTAGTAGGTATCACCACTTAGAGGGATAAACTGAGGCTCAGACAATAAAAGATTGTTTTATTTTATTTTTTTAAATATTAGTAAGACTAAACATTGTTTATTCCCCAACCCAAAATGAAACACTTTTGAGAGGCTGCTTTCTTGTAAAAACAAACAAACAAACACTTAAATGATTTATGCTTTAAAAGTGGTTTACCTTCCCAGCCGGTGTGGCTCAGTGGATTGAGCATTGCCCCATGGATTGATTCCCGCTCAGGACACCTGCCCAAGTGGCGGGCTCAATCCCCTGTGCGGGTGGTGCAGGAGGCAGCCAATCAATATTTCTATCTCTCTCTCCCTTCCTCTCTCTCTAAAAAAAAAAAAATCAATAGAAAGTGGTTTACCTATCTCCTATACCTTACTATGAGCTCCTTGAGGCAAGGGCTATGAACCTTGATATGCTTGGTGTTGGTAAGTAGTACACTCCGTGTTGTTGACTGAGTAACTAAATAAAAATGTAAAAATGACACCGTAATATTTTTCTTGGCATATACTTTTTCTTTGTGAACTTCAAGTCTTCAAAGAACTAACTGTAAGTGCAATACTAGAATTTATATACATAATCCTTTTAAGAAGAGGGAAACAAATACTGTGGCCATAGAGCTATAGTCTAAGAAAAGACTGTACTATCACTATTAAGATTAACAGTTAACATTACTAAGAACCTACTAAGTAGCAGGTACTAGCCCCTAAGCTCTTTATATGGATCAACTTATTTAAATCCTCACAGCAATCCTCTGATTAGATACTATTATTATACTACCATTATACAGATGAAGAAAATAAAACACTCCTATCCCATAAGCTTAAAAAAAAAACTGCACATTTTTCATTTTCTAGATCAATGTATCCTTATGGGTGCAAAACTACCTGGAAAACAAAGTGTAATAAAATTTCAATTACTAAAAAATGACAAAACTGCCCTCCCCAATACCCTTACTTAATTAAAACAACAACAACACTAGTGAGGATCTGTTATAATGTTATGTCCAAATTTGGTTCCCATACTTAAAAAAACAAAGTGGAGAAATTAAAGGAAGCCCAAATCATACGGATGGAAGGCAGGTCCAATAAAACAACATAAAGGAATACATGCTTAATCTGAAGTGAATGTTAAGAAATGGACTAATAATATCCAAGATTCAAATGACCAAACATATCAGAAAAGGTGCTTAGCCTCACACACACACAAAAAAAGATATTTTTCTGATAATGCTTGATGCTGGCAAGGATTAAGGAAAGGGGCATTCTCCATATACAACAGATAAGAGTTTAATTAGCACAACATATCCAGAAAGCAATCTGGCAAAATATATCAAAGTTTTACACATGCATATTTCCTGACCCTACTATTCCACTACTGGAAATCAATCCTAACAAAATAAATAAGAAATCAAAGACTTAGGTACAAAAACATTATTTTTAGCATTGTTTATTTTTAAATTAAATGTATTGGGGTGACACTGGTTAATAACATTATAACATTGTTTTGTTTAGTTTTTAATCCTCACCTGAGAATATTTTTTCCATTGATTTTTAGAGTATGGAAGGGAGGGAGAGAGGGGGTTGGAGGTGAGAGAGAGAGAGAAACATCGATGTGAGAGAGACACATCTATCGGTTGCCTCCTACGTGTGCTGCCCAATGGGGCTGGGGATCAAACCTGCAACCCCAGTACATTCCCTTGACTGGGAATCGAACCTGTGACCCTTAGGTTCGAGAGCCGACGCTCTAACCACTGAGCAGCAACACTGGCCAGGGCTAACACTGTCTATAATAGGCAAAATCTGCCAATATCTCAAGAGCCCATTTACATGGGATTGGTTAAATTAATTTAGTTTAGCCAGATAACTTTCTGTGTAGCTTCTGAAAAGTATAAGTATAAATGGAACATGGTTTGAATAAACTAAGCCATAAAATATGTTTTAGGATAACTGAAGTAATCTGAATATGGAATACACATATTATTAGGATTATTAGGAAGTATTAATTTGATTAGGTAAGATGATACTGTTATGTTAAGAAACATCCTCATTTTTTAAGAACCATTTACGGAAGTATTTGAAGGCAAACTGGCATAATGATTGTAATTTACTTTAAAATACTTCAGAAGAAAAAAAAACAAAGATAGCAAAGTATTGTTTTTAAAGAAAGAAAAAGTAGATTTATATTCATTAACATGGGTAGATGTGAAGCATAATCTCATTTATGGCTTTAAAAAAGTTTAAATTGACATAAAGTATCTGGAAAGATATACACCAAGTTGCTAAATATGGTTATCTCTGAAGAGCACTGTGAAGAATAGGGAAAAAGAGGACTTCCTCAATCCATGTTGCATATTTCAGTACTATTTGGGGAAGGGGATCAGCACTATTTGAAAAAAAATGTTTACTACAAATTTTATTTTCATGATTTTTTAAAAAGATAATTAAGATTAAATAATATATTTTGGAATACAAAGAGGTCTTCTAAGGTAGATGTAATTCTTCCTGTCAACACAGAAAATCAAACAAGAAGAAACATTAAAATAAAAGCAGGAGAGATTAGAAGCCGCCAAAAGTTTGACTGACAAAGAGATCATCCACCCCTCTATTTAGTTTAAAATTTTCCCTGTACAATTCACAAAAGAAATACCAATGACCAATAAATGTAAGGGGAAAAATGTTTACCCTCATTAAACACTGGGAATTGTAAATTTTTAAAAATGTAAATTAAAATAAACAGAAACCATTTTCCATCTATCAAAGTGACAAAGATGGAAAAAAAAAATTTTAAATCCAGTGTTGACAAGGATAAGGGAAACCAACATTCATATAAAGAATTTAAACCCTGGCCAGTTTGGCTCAGTAGTTATCGAGTGTCAGTCCTCAGAGCTAAGAGTCATGGGTTCGATTCCAGTCAAGGGCATATAACTCGGTTACGGTTCGGTCCCGGTCCTGGTCAGGGTCGTGCAGGAGGCAACCAATCGATGTGTCTCTCTCTCTTTCCCTCCCTCCCACTCTATCTGAAGATAAATGGAAAAATATTCTTGGGTGAGGATTTAAAAAAAAAAAGAATGTAAACTAATAGTTTTCTGGAGGGCAACTTGGTGATACAGATCAAAAACCTAAAAATGTTGTATAACCTTAGAACACATACTAATTCCATACACAAAAATTGATGTTATGCAAGAATGTAATCATGGACGTAAGTAAAAATTTAGTAACAATGATGCTTATTACATTATTTATAAAAATGAAAAACTGGAAACAATCCAAATGTCCAACAATAAAGAACTGGTTATACTATCCATATGATGGAAAACCTATGCTGCCATTAAAAATAAAGCTGTAGAGCCCTACCTGGATAGCTCAGTTGTTTAGAACGTCGTCCTGATATGCCAAGATTGCAGATTTGATCCCCAGTCAGGGCACATACAAGAATCAACCAATGAATGCATAAATAAGAGGAACAATAAATTGAAATTTCTTTCTCTTTCTCTCTCTCCCTTCCCATCTCTCTCTAAAATCAATTTTAAAAAATACTGCATAACAATATTTAATGACATGGATCTCTATTAAGTAGGAAAAAACAGATTACAATATATATAGTTCTATTTTTGTTCTAACTACACACCTACGGGGGAAAAAAACTAGAAAAGATATGCATACCATACACCAAAATATTAACAGTACTTAACTATAGCTGCTGGGATTAAGGAACATTATTTCTTTACTTTTGTTTGGCCATTTTCTAAATTTTATATAATTAATATATACTACATTTATAAGAAAAATACCTATTTATCTATTTCTTTATCACTTAAAAAATGTCATACCTGCCTGTAGCAGAGAAACTGGATCAGCTGATCTCTCAAGGGCCCTTCTAACTATCTTACTGAAAAAAAAAAAAAAAACAACAAAAGAAAAAACAGTATATAGGGCCCTGGCCAGTGTGGATCAGTGGTTAGAGCACTGGCCTGCAAACCAAAGGGTCGTGGATTTGATTCCTGGTCAAGGGCACATACCTGGGTTACAGGTTCGATACCCACCCTGGTCCCTAGGCATGTGTGGGAGGCAACTAATCAATGTTTCTCTCACATTGATGTTTCTCTCTCTTTCTCTCTCACCTTCCCTCCCCCCTCCCTTCTACTCTCTCTAAAAAAAAAAAAAAATCAATGGAAAAAATATCCTTCTGTAAGGATTAATAACAACAACAAAAAACAGTATATAGGAAAAACCTTTAGAAAAACTGAAGGGTGCATTTACTACTTGCACTCTAAGCCTTCTGTTTTACAATAAATTCATCTCCATAGCTCTCCTGACTTCATCCCTTTAAGTTATGGCTTTTATTCAACTAATACATCTTAAAAAATAATAATAATAAAACAAAATAGTTAAACTATATGCATAGTGATTGGCCAACAGCAGAGGCTGTGAAGCAGAGCAAACCTCAGTTTCTGTACTAGCTTTGCCTCTAATTGTGTTACCTTAACTAGCTACTAACTTCTTCAAGACTTGATTTTCTCATGTGTACAGCACAGTTATTAGCACCTATTTCACAGGCTGCTGTGAGACTAAATGAGACATTTGTAAAGAACTTAATATAGTACATGGGGAGTAGTGCACAATTAACAAATGGGAGCTATTTTTATTGTTTTAGTGTATAATGGCACCTAGCATTATACTTGCACAATAAAAATACCAAGATAGACATAAATTGATTATCCCAATTCTCAAAACATCACATCTGATGGCTTTCCATTCATGTTCTTATCTCTTATAAGTCATACTGAGGACACCAGAAATGCCTCTTTTTTTTTTAATCCTCACCTGGGGATATTTTTCTATTTATCTTCAGATAGAGTGGGTGGGAGGGAGAGAGGGAGGGAGAGAGAGAGAAACATGGATGCAAGAGAGACATCAACCGGTTGCCTCCCGCAGGACCCCAACCAGGGCCGGGGATCTAACCGCAACCAAGGTTACGTGCCCTTGACTGGAATCGAGCCCAAGACTCTTTGGTCTGCAGGGCCAATGCTCCAGCTGCGGAGCCAAATCGGTCAGGACCAGAAATGCTTTATAATTACTTGAGTTAGAACATTTGTCTCTGCCCTTCCCCCAAGTCTCACCATTGTTAACATTTATGTAGCCTGGATTATGTACCATCTTTAGGATGTAAGAACCTTTAAAACTGTCTGAACAGCTTCTCTACCTATAAAGTTTTCCCCATCTAAGACAGTATGAATAACCAGTAAGTACTTTTCTCAAAATAGTAGCATTTTGGATTTATCCATGGGCAAATTTACTCAACTGCTCCAAGGAAAAAAATCTGGTAGACTTGGGACTAAATACCCAGAAAAACAATATTATATGAAAAGTAATTAAAAGTTATCAAAGAACTCAAGCCAAAGTCAAGTGTCATCCAAGTATAACAAATTTTCAAAGCAAGTCATAAGGGTAAACTTATTTGGGGATAGGTTATAAATAATAATCATCATAATCAAGAGAGAATTATGTCTTAAAGGTATCATGACATGCAGACTTTCTCTAAGATAATTCATAAGTAACATTATAACCTATGCTGTTTTTTGCTCACACTGCTGGCCACCCCCACCCCATCTCCTCTCCTTGTCAAACTTCCATTAAAAGTTAATGGAAAAATAAATATAGTGGGACAAAATATATACACATTAAAATGTCTGGAATAATACAACCCACATTGTTTTCTCTGAGGAGGAGGTACAGGGATTTGGGAAAGTGGAAGAACTTTTACTTTCTCCTTTACATACATCTATACTGTATATATTTTATAATTTTTTTATTGATGGGTTTTTTTTAGAGAAAGAGGAAAGGAGAAAGGAAGAGAGAGAGAGAAACATCGATTTGTTGTTCCACTTATTTATGCATTCATTGGTTGATTCTTGCATGTGCCCTGACTGGGGATTGAACCCATAACCTTAGCGTATCAGGACGATGCTCTAGCCAAGTAAGCTATCCAGCCAAGGCGTGTGTGTGTGTGTGTGTGTGTGTGTGTGTGTGTGTGTATTTTTTTAACAGTAAAAAAAAATATATATATATATATATATATATATATATATATATATATATATATATATATATATCTCATCTCATAGTGAAAGAGCACATAAGGACAAATTAAGTCCCATAAAATCCCTAGCAAGTTCATAATTTCAGGGAGAAAAATGTCTCTACACTTTTGAAACTGCTTTGCAACTTTGCATAGTACTTTTAAAGATAAACTAGCGACTGTTAAGACAATACATTATGAGTAGGTAAGCATCAGCCATGGTTAGAACTGGAAAGAAGTAACCTGATGAACCAGTGATCTGATTTCACGTTTCCAACTGATGTTTACACCCCTTTTCGTACACACCAAGATGGAGACTACCTCTGGCTTAGACCAAGGCTTTCATATGGTAACAGAATCTAAACACTAGGGAAAGTAATTTCATAAAAAAGGAACTAAAAACAGGAATAGTATGAAACACCTTATTTGACATAAACATAAGGAGGGTATGTTTGTAAAAATTTCTGGGGTTGAGTTATGAAAGACAACTTCACTTATCAGCGCAACTACTATTGTGGAGAAAACAAAAATCTGCAAATTCAGAGTAAACAGAATTACAACTCAACACTATTACACCTCCTACATTTAGCCAAGTGAAACATCCAACAAAAACCAAACATATAAATTCTATCTTCCAGGGGAATTTTTCTCTTTAAATAATTTACTTTCTGCTCTTCCACTGAGGCCCCCTCATTTGGATCACTTGTTCCTATTTTGATACAATGTATCCCTAAGGAGCTTCAATGAGTTGTGAATTGTTATTCACAAGCACCCACCCCCCAAAAAAAGAAGAAAAAGAAAAAGCAGAATTAACTGCAATTGCCATACCCTAAGAAACTTGCATCTCGTACTTTTACCATGTAAATAATGCACAGATCCTGCGGGTACATGCCAAACATCAGGATTCTTAATTAATGGAGCTCTTTAATGTGCAAATCAGGAACAAATTGCAAGTTCTGACTTGCATTGATTATGAAAACATTAATTGAATGAACAAGGCCCTAAAAAAAACAACAACAAAACAGAATCCTAAGTCTTTGAAGAGACTAAAACAATACAAAGCTCTCAAAACCAGACAAGTCTGACCAATGTCTAAAATGCAAACCTAAAACAGTGCTGCTCACTAGTATACAATGAATTTAAAAACCAGAAACAAAAACCCAACATTTTAATCAGAAAGCAATCACTATAAAAGCATCTATTCCACCAATGTCTTGCATTAAGCAGAAAAAACGAGTGTTTGCTCCAGAAGTTCACAGACTGCTTTAAGGGGACAAAAATCCCGGCTCTCTCTATATACACACTTATATGTATATAGGTATAACAAAACAATGCTGTCTCTTTAAAAAGAAATTCATCCTATATAAATTATAGCCATAAACTTTTCCTGCAGTGCAGCCTAATTAATTCTTGTTCTATACACAAAGGGAAATGCTGGGTGACAAATGGGTGTGAAGCCAGAAAGCTGCCAGGTCTGCAAAACATTTTCTACTTCAATTTATAAGCAATTTTGCAGTAAATCATCAACCAGAACCTGGAATCTCAGGAATCTCTGAGTGTCCAAACCACATTATATCACTTATCAAAGAGAGAAGGAAAAAGAGTTTAAAGACATCTCATTTTTCAGTTCTAACCCACATCAAAATCTAGAAGCTCTGTGTAATCTATTATTCTCTTCTGGGTAAGGTTTTAGTACCAAAGATATATATTTCAAGCAAAAATGACACTATAGGTTGATGTAGCCCATTCTTCTATCCCTAGAAGTACTGTATCATGTATCCATTACCATAAGAAATATTCCCAGAGTTATCTGGGAATCAGCACACAGCTATTTATAGCCCCTCCCTCAATCCAAACAAAATGTTCACAATCAAGCCAAACTGCAGGGTTCAGCGGTGAGCCACTGTGGAAAAACAGGTGGGAAACACTCCAAGGAAATGAGGCTACTGAAGAGGAAAATAGAAACTTATAGGAAACAAAGAAAGCAGGGCTGCCCCTTTATAGTCAAACCCTTCCCCCACCCCTAACCTCTGCCAGTCATTGATCTGCTCTCCATCCCTTTCCATTTACCTTCTACAGAATGTCATATGAATGGAATTTTAAAGTAAATAATCTATTAAAACTGGAGTCTTTCCCTTTAATGCTCATCTATGTTTTTGTATTTATCAACAGTTTGTTTCTTTTTATTGCTGAGTAATGTACCAGAATTTGTTTATCCATTTGCCTACTGAAAGACATCAGGGCTGTTTCCAGTTTGGGGTGATAATGAATGAAGGTGCTATAAACAAACATGTACAAGTCTTTGTGAGGACATATGTTTTCATTTTTCTATGGTAAATACCTAAGATTAGGACTGCTGGATCATCTGGTTAATACAAGTTTAATTTTATTTTTTAAAATATGTTTTTATTTATTTTTTTGGAGAGGAAAGGAGAGAGATAGAAACATCAATGTGAGAGAGAAACATCAATTGGCTGCCTCCTGCACGCCCCCTACAGGGGATTGAGTCCTTAACCCAGGCATGTATGCTGATCAGAAATCAAACTGGCAACCTTTCAGTATACAGGACAAAGCCCAACCCAAATGAACTATACCAGACAGGGCTTTTGTTTCTTTGTATGTTTATTTGTTTTAATAGATATTTTTTTATTGTTGGGTTTTGAGAGTTCTTTATATATTCTGAACACAAGTCTTTTGTTGAATATGTGATTTGAAAATATTTTCTCTAGGTCTATAGCTTGTCTCTTCATTCTGTTAATACATCTTTCACAGAACAAAAGATTTTAATTCTGATTTAGCCCAATCATCAATTTGTTCTTTCATGGATTATACTTTTGATGTCGTATCTAAAAACTCTTTGCCTGTGCCCTGGCCGGTTTGGCTCAACAGTTAAAGCATCGGCCCATAGACCAAAGACTCACAGGTTCAATTCTGGTCAAGGGCACATACCTCAGTTGCAGTTCGATTCCTGGCTCTGGTTAGGGCCCTATGGGAGGCAACTAACTGATGTGTCTCTCTCACATTGATGTTTCTCTCTCTCTCTCTCTTCCCCTCCCTCCCACTCTATCTGAAAATCAACGGGGGGGAAAAATATCCTCAGGTGAGGATTAAAAAATAAATAAATAGAATAAAAACTCTTTGCCTAACGTAGTCATGAGGATCTTTTCCCCATGTGTTCTTCACTTTATAGTTTTATGTTTTACATTTAAGAAAATTATCTATTTCGTGTCAATTTTTGGCTAAAGTGTGAGCTATAGATTGAAGGTCATTTTTTTTGCAAATGAATGTACTCTATTTTTCTAGCACCAGTTGTTGAAAAGACTATCCTGTCTCCACTGAGCTGACTTTGCACCTTTGTAAAAAGTCAATTACCCATATTTGTAAGACTCTATTTCTGAACTCTCTAGTCTATTCCACTGATTAAAGTAACTTTTTAAATGAATAAACCCACAAAGGAAGGATAAAGTATGAGAGAGATGACATCAACTCAGTTTGGTAACCGAAAAAGCCAACCGACTAAACAATTATGATAATGTCTAAAATTAAAAAGTCTAACCATATCAAGCGTTTAGGATGTGAAGCAGCTGGAACTCTTACACACTGATGGTGAGATTGCAAAATGGTACAACCACTTTGGAAAACAGCTTGGCAGCTTCTTTAAAAATTAAACATATACTTACCATGTGACCCAGCCATTTCATTCTTAGTTGTCCAGAAGTGAAAGTATGTGTGCATACAAAAGCATGTACAGTAGTCCCCCCTCATCTGCAATTTAGCCTTCCATGGTTTCAGTTATCAGTGGTTACCAGTTACTCAGATAGAAGTTTAGAGGTTTATCTTTTGAAAAGAGTTAACATAAGGTATCTGGACAGGGGGTCACCAGACACAGCTGAGGGCAAGAGCATAACTTAAACAACAGGGGGCTAAGTTGAAGTTCACAGACTGAATGCTGAAATCTCCAAGTTACCCACCTCCAAGAATGTTGGCAGCCAGGCTGAGACTGGAAGTCTCCTAGCAATAATGATCCTATGAAGAACAAAGATCTAAAGATACTGACATTGGGGTTCCCCATATGACCCAGATAGATCACTTTACAATGGAAACCACAAAGAATCCTATCTAAACATACAAAGCTTCTAATAAACTTGGGTACCCTACTTTTAAATGTTTTTTATTGATTTTTTGTTTTGTTTTGTTTTGTTTTTAGAGAGAGAGACAGAAACATCAATGTGAGAGGGAAACACTGATCAGCTAACTCCTGCATGCCCCCTATTGGAGATCAAGCCTGCAATTCAGGCATGTGCCCTGGACCAGGAATCGAACCTGGACCTCTCAGTCCATAGGACAACACTCAATCCACTGAACCACACCAGCTGGGCTGGGTACTCTACTTTTATTTTTTTTTACTTTTTATTTTCCATCCTCAACGGAGGACATTTTTGCATTTATCTTCAGATAGAGCGGGAGGGAGAGAGGGAAGAAGAGAGAGAGAGAAACATCGATGTGAGAGAGACACATCGAGTAGCCACCACACACACGACCCCGGGACAAACTGCAACCGAGGTACGTGCCCTTAGCGGGAACCGAACCCGGGACTCTCTGGTCCACAGGCCAACACTTCAACCGCTGAGCCAAACCGGCCAGGGCTGGGTACCCTACTTTTAAAAGTCAACAGAGAACACAGAATCACCACACATCTGAGAAAAACATCTAACATGTTATATAGGGGTTAAAAAAATAAAGAAGAAGCTTGGAGGAAACAGACTATGCAGGAAGAATCCTTAAGAACATATCTGAGCCCTGGCCGGTTTGGCTCAGCAGTTAGAGCATCGGCCCATGGACCAAAGAGTCGAGGGTTCGATTCCGGTCAAGGGCACATATCTCGGTTTTGGTTCAGTCCTTGACCCTGGTCGGGGTTGTGCAGGAGGCAGATAGTCGATGTGTCTCTCTCACATCGATGTTTCTCTCTCTCTCTCTCTCTCCCTCCCACTCTATCTGAAGAAAAATGGAAAAAATATCCTCAGGTGAGGATTTAAAAAAAAGAACATATCTGAAATAAAAACAAAAATACTCAAAGAAGATTTGGAAACACCCCAAGTGTCCATCAGTGGATGAGTAGATTGAAAAAAAACCTAAGGTACATTTACACAATGAAATACTACTCAGCCATAAAAAAGAAGAAAATCTTACCCTTTGTGACAGCATGGATGGACCTAGAGAGCACTACGCTAAGTGAAATAAGCCAGTGAGAGAAAGACAAGGACCATATGATTTCACTCATACGTGGAATCTAATGAACAAAATAAACTAACAAGCAAAATAGAGACAGACTCATAGATAGAGAGAAGGCTGACAAGCTGCTGGGGTCAGGGGGTGGGGTGCTGGATAGAGAGAGGGGTGGAAGGATTGAGTAAAAAAAAAAAGAGCCCAGCTGGTGTGTCTCAGTGGTTGAGCGTTGACCCATGCACCAAGAGGTCGCCAGTTCCATTCCTGGTCAGGGCACATGCCCAGGTTACGAGCCTGATCCCCAGTGGGGGGCATGCAGGAGGCGGCGGATCAATGTTCTCTCTCATCGATGTTTCTCTCTCTCTCTCCCTCTCCCTTCTCTCTCTCTCTCAAAATCAATAAAGAAAAAAAATAATAAAAAGAGAGAAATAAACCTCATGGACACAGACAACAGTGTGGTGATTGCCAGGGAAGGGGACTTGGGGGAGGTGGAAGAGGGTATGGGGGGATAAATGATGACGGAAGCCAACTTGACTGGGGGTGGTGAACACACACAATACAGTGTACATATGAAGTGTTGTGGAATTGTGCACCTAAAACCTGTATAATTTTGTTAACTAGTGTCACCCCAATATATTCAATAAAAAGGAAAAAAAAGGAGTTTGAAAATAAAGGTGAAGAAATTGTCTTAGAAAACAGAACCAGAGAGAGAAGAGAGAACTGAAAAAAATGACGAGAAAAAAGAGAATCAGAGGAACAGTCTAACACCAAATAATAGGTCTTCTAGAAAGAGAGAAAACAGAGGGAAGAAAATCACTAACAAAATAATTTCAAGAAAACTTTACAGGACCAGAAGATACGAGTTTCCAGATTGAAAAGGCCCTACAAATACTCTGCACAATGAACGAGAACACATGTAGCACCAAAGGGCAGCATCAGGAAATTTCAGAATTCTTCAGACAAAGAGAAGTTTCCAGCTGCCAAACAGGGAGGGAAAAACAGTAAGATCAGGAATCAGAATGGCTTCTGACTTATCAATAGCAATTTTGGAAGGTGAAAGACAATGGAACTTTCTATAGAATTCTATACACAGTCGAACAGTTGATTGTGATGAGTGTCACTGTAATGACAGAATAGATATTTTCAGACAAGCAAGGTCTAAAAAAGTTGATCTCTCATGCATCCTTTCTCAGCAAGCCACAACAGAATGTGCTTTACCAACATAAAGGAATAAGCCAAGAAAGATTCTGGAATATGGAGAAGATCCACAGAAGCAAGAAGCTAAGGTAAACCCCAGGAGATCCCAGCACAATAGCTGGGCATGTGAAAAGGTGGACAGTCCAGATTAGAGCAGGTCAAAAGGCTCTAATAAAGATTTCTGTAGGAAGATAAATTGGTAGAATATCTGATGCAATTACATATCCTAAGCCTAACCTAAAGGGAGATGTAGACAACCAGAGAAAAGTTTGGGTTTGATTTACTGCACAGAAAACAAAATAAACAAAAATGGAACAATTATTCATTCTAGAAAACAAAATGGAGTGTGGGAAAGGAAAAACAATCATAGTATATACATATTATTCGGCTCAGCTGTGAACAGTGTTTACATAGACATAATATTGTAAACACTGACTATTGATCTAACCAAATTACATTATAACCATGAAATTGTGTATGAGTGTAGTAGGAATGAGAGCTAAATCCTCATTTTCATAATGAGGAGTCAATAGAGAATGCCTAAAACTGAAAAATCAAGTAGAAACAAGACATGTTAATTAAAAATATAAAGACAGCCCGGCCAGTGTGGCTCAGTAGTTGAACTTCGACCCATACACCAAGAGGTCGCCAGTTCAATTCCTGGTCAGGGCACATGCCCAGGTTGTGGGCCCAATCCCCAGTGGGGGGCATGCAGGAGGTGGCCAATTGATGTTCTCTCTCATCGATGTTTCTATCTCTCTCTCCCTCTCCCTTCCTCTCTCTCTAAAATCAATAAAGAAAAAAAAACAAAACTAAAAATGTAAAGATAAATCCTATGGATTCTAAAAAAACACAACAAATAATGGGGTGATGTGCACAGCTAGAAGCATCTGGTTTTCATAACAAGCTTTGTTGAATTATTTGACTCTTTAAATTATATACATGTATAACTTGGGTGAAAAGTTAAAAGAGAAGGGAAAAAGTCCAAGGTAAACAGAAAAGCTGGCAGAGATAGGAAAATTTTACAAACTAAAGTGAAAATAAAAACAAAAAAGCTTTGAATGTACATAATACACTCCAAGTATATTAATTATATAGAAAAGGAACATTCAGAAAACAAAAGATCTCTTAGAGATTAAAAGAAAAGAACAACTAGAAATTAAACTCAAAGACCTTCAGAAGATAGACATGGAAAATCACCAGATGGAAAATGTTAGAAGACAAACTCATAAGAGACACAACACTACTACAGTTTTACTATCTGTAAGAGAACAGATTAAACAGAGGCAAGGAAATTATTTAAAGAATATTAGATTTTCCCAAAATTGAATGACCCATCTTCAAACAAAAAGAGCCCAGTAAGTACTCAGCACAATGCATGGAAAAGGATCCATACCTAGATATCTCTTCGGGCAATTTCAGAAAATCAAGAATAAAGGGAAGATTCCAAACATTTCCAGAGAACAAAAACAAGTCACCTGCAAAGGAATGAGACTCAAACCACCAACTACCTTCTCACTGACAATACTTGAATAATAGGAGACAATACAGCATGTAGTAGGAAGGCTGAATAATGGTCCCCCAAAGATGCTCACATCTTAATCCCCAGAACCTGTGAATATGTCACCTTCCAAGACAAAAGAATTTAGCAGATGTAATTAAGTTAAAGATCTGAAATGGGGAGATTATAATGAATTAGCCAGATGACTCCAATGTAATCACGAAGTCCATTTGTAAGAGGGAGGCAGTAGGATCAGTCAGAAAAGGAGAGGCTGATGTGATGGGCTTGGATTGCTGGTTTTGAAGATGGAAGAGAGCCATGAGCCAAGGAATGCAGGCAGCCTCTAGAAGCTGGAAAAGACAAGGACACAGATGTTCCCCTAGAGCCTCCAGAAGCACAATCCCACTGACACCTTGGTTTTAGGACTTCTAACCTCCAGAACTGTAAGATAATAAATTTGTGCCATTTGTGTACTAAACTTGTGGTAATTTGTTGCAGTAACAATAGTAAACCAAGGGCAGTACTTTCAAATTTTGAGGGAAAGTTTTTTCTAACCTAAAAATTTAAACCCAATCAATTAAAATTCATCAATGAAGAATGAGGGCAGAGTATTTTTAAATCTACAAGAACTCGCCTGGCAGGTGTGGCTCAGTGGTTGAGCATCGACCCATGCACCAAGAGGTCACGGGTTCAATTCCCAGTCAGGGCACATGCCCAGGTTGTGGGCCAAATCCCCAGTGGGGGGAATGCAAGAGGCGGCCAATCAATGTTCTCTCTCATCAATGTTTCTATCTCTTTCTCCCTCTCCCTTCCTTTCTCTCTAAAAGCAATAAAGAAAAATAAATAAATAAAATACATCTACAAGAACTCAATCTGCTCTCCATGCATGTTTGGCAACAAATTGACAAAGCAAACGTAAATAAAGGAAGACAAGAGAGCCGGAAAACAGTAGCTCCATCCTAGAAGAGCAATGAAGGGCAGTCCCAGGAGTACAATCAAGCACTAGTCCCAGAGAACAGCCAGTTCAAACTGGAAAAATATAACAGAAGAAAAGGCATGATTTAAAGTTTGGGGAAAAAATAACTGATAAAACTGAGCTAGCTATAAGGTATGGGGGGAGGGATTAGAGGTCTAAGGAAAAAAATGATATAATAAATTAATAGTCCAAATGTGAAGCAAACTAAAATACAGCATGATGTTAAGCAACTGATGGAGGGTAATAAAAGATCTACTTAAACTAGGAACTAGGAACTTGAACTAAACTAGGAACGTTCTTTTTTGAGTGGTCTAGGAGCCATGACCGGGAACACGAAAAAAGAAAGTAATTTTCCAGTTCTTCCCTGCCCTAGTATTATACCATATTTACATGGTAATAACACTGTAAATATTTTTGGTTTATTGGTTTTCAACTCCTGGAGTCAACATATGGATAAAGCACTAAAATCCTTCTTGTAGTTGTAGGGCAGAATATAAAACTGGAGTGGAAAGAAGATGTAATGACTATTTCCTAACTTACCCTCAAAATTTCTACTACCTCCTCCCCTATTCCTCATTAGCAATTTATGAACTTAGTTTCTATTTCAAAGAAAACAACGATCAAAAGAGAATTTTCACAGACTCCTATCTATCTGTGTCTATTTATATATCTCTTCCCACCTTTCGATAGTTAAACTGTCCACACTGCTATTCAAGGCCACCTTTCTTGTGCCCTGGCCCCATTTCCACTTACCTACGCAAGGGCGTGGCTACGGCAGATATCCCTCCTCTCCTGGATCATCATTTACCCCTCTCTGTGAGTCCTTCTCATCATGCTGTTATTTACCTCATCTCAAAAACAAACCAAACACTTCTCTCGACTCCACATCCTTCCCCATCTAATGTCCCATTTCTCTGCTCCCTTTTATTTATTTATTTTTTTTAATCTTCACCCGAGGACATCTTTCCATTTTTTTGTTCAGATAGAGTGGGAGAGAGAGAGAGGAAGAGAGAGAGAGAGAAACATCGACGTGAAAGGGACACATCGAGTGGCTGTCTCCCGCACGACAAACCAGGGCTAGGGACAAACTGCAGCCGAGGTACGTGCCCCTAGCGGGAACCGAACCCACTTCTCTCTGGACCGCAAGCCGACGCTCTAACCGCTGAGCCAAACCAGCCAGGGCTCTGCTCCCTTTTAAAGCAACATCCCTAGCCCTGGCCGGTCTGGCTCAGCGGTTAGAGCGTGGGCCTGCGGACCAGAGACTCCCGGGTTCAGTTCCCGCAAAGGGCATGTACCTCGGTTGCTGTTTGTCCCCAGCCCCAACTGGGGTCTTGTGGGTGGCAACCACTCAATGTGTCTCTCTCACATCGATGTTTCTCTCTCTCTTCCTCCCCCTCTCCCTCCCGTCTATCTGAAGATAAATGCAAAAAATGTCCTCGGGTGAGGATTTAAAAAAAAATAAAAAAATAAAAAAAATAAAGCAACATCCCTAGAAACAGTAGTCTGTACTCACCGTCTCAAATCCTTTTTCCCTATTCTCTCATGAATCCATTCCCTACCACTCCATCAAAACTGCACATCAAGGTCACAGATGACCACCATGTTGCAAAATTAAATGTTCAATTCTCAATCCTCTTTACCTAACCTGTCAGGCACATTCTCACCTTTCATACCAGAGAATAAATAGAGATATAAACAAAGTATCTAAAATTATAGAAGTAAAACAGAAATAGAATGAGACTGAATATAAGGCAAAGGATTCTTATCTTCCAGAATGCTTCTGTGCTATTTATTATATTCATGTATAATTTTAATAAAATGATTTAAGAATAGATTTTATGCCCTGGCCGCTTTGGCTCAGCGGTTAGAGCGTCAGCCCACAGACCAAAGAGTCCTGGGTTCAATTCCGGCCAAGGGCATATACCTCGGTTGCAATTCGTCCCCGGCCCCAGCTGGAGTTGTGTGGGTGGCAACTAATTGATGTGTCTCTCTCACATCGATGTTTCTCTTTCTCTCCCTCCCTCCTGTTCTATCTGAAGATAAATGGGAAAATATCCTCAGTGAGGATTTAAAAAAAAACAAGAAATTGTAAGACA
Source organism: Tadarida brasiliensis (assembly GCA_030848825.1). Taxonomy (NCBI): domain Eukaryota; kingdom Metazoa; phylum Chordata; class Mammalia; order Chiroptera; family Molossidae; genus Tadarida; species Tadarida brasiliensis. The sequence goes on from CM061273.1 coordinate 49,491,982, forward strand.
TAAATAACAATAGAGTAAAAGCATCTTATGCAATGGTTAGGTTCTAAAGTCTGAGCATAAAGCAAAAATCAAGTTCTGATAAAACTACTTTAAAAATCCCTAATATTGCCCAACCGGTGTGGCCCAGTGGTTGAGCATCGACCCATGCACCAAGAGGTCGCCGGTTCAACTCCTGGTCAGGGCACATGCCCAGTTTGTGGGCCCAATCCCCAGTGGGGGGCATGCAGGAGGTAGCCAATCAATGTTCTCTCTCATTGATGTTTCTATCTCTCTCTCCCTCTCCCTTCCTCTCTCTCTAAAATCAATAAAGAAAAAAAATTTTTTTAGAAACAAACAAAAAAATCCCTAAAATTGCCCATAAAGTTCAGCATCATGTTTTCTCTCCACAAGTTCAACATAGTCAGTTTCTTCCCTCAAACACTAGAACATGAAGCTAGTTCACTGATTGAACAAATGACTGTGTTTAGGGACCACGCTGTACTAAGACTGCATGCTGTAACTTTAAACACTGGATTCATAGTCTGTCTGTTGAGAGGTATTCAGGAACAAAAAAATAACTGATCCAAAACCAGATTCCACCTGCCCTCTCACGCTTACTCCAGGGCACTCGCTCATTCAGCAAAATGGCAGGCAGAATTGCTGGCACTATTTAAGCTGTTTCCCTCTTCCTCCCTCTTTTTCTTTTGGCCAGGCACATAGTGAAAGGTGAGTTAATTAAATGTCCATACAAAGAGGCTCCAACATACAGGGATGTGTACAACTTCACCGTGAATAACGGGTAGTGATCCTACTTGGAAATCCTATGAGCTACTACAAGCCAGGGTTGTGGGCTTCTCTAACTCATTACTATTAAAGATTGTTTCTGCCCTGGCCAGTTTGGCTGAGTGGTTAGAGCATCGGCCTGCGGTCCAGAGAGACCTGGGTTCGGTTCCCGCTGGGGGCACGCACCTCGGTTGCAGTTTGTCCCCAGCCCTGGTTGGATTGTGCAGGAGGCAGCCACTCGATGTGTCCCTTTCGCATTGATGTTTCTCTCTCTCTCTCTTTCTTCCTCTCTCTCCCTCCCACTCTATCTGAACAAAACATGGAAAAATGTCCTCAGGTGAGGATTAAAAAAAAAAAGAAAAAAAAGATTGTTTCTGAAACCAAAGACAACTCTAATTCCTAACAAACCCAAAACAAAGCAACTTTTCTGACTAGACAGATTTCAGTAGTTCTAAAGCTTTCACAGCTCCATGACCTATCTAAGTCTCATCTTTTCAGGGTAGGTGGAATCACTGCGGGAGAATCTGACACTCCTCCTGGTTCCACTAGTTGGTTCCTTTGGAAAAGCACTTGCTCTGTGATCCAACTTCATAAACTCTCTACATAATATAAGTACCTAATTAACCAAGTTGGACAAATTAGGTAGTAGCTCAAGAGGGACCAAAAGTCTTCCTACATAGAGCTCTTTTTTAAAATGTTTTTATCCTCACCCGAGGACATTTTTCCATTTTTGTTCAGACAGAGTGGAAGGGAGAGAGAGGATGAGAGAGAGAGAGAAACATCAACGTGAAAGGGACACATCAAGTGGCCGCCTCCGGCACAACCCCAACCAGGGCCGGGGACGAATCGCAACCGAGGTCCATGCCCCTGACCGGAATCGAACCCGCAACTCATTGGTCCGTGGGCTGACACTTTAACCGCTGAGCCAAACCCGCCAGGGCTCATTTTTTACTAAATAGGCAAAACATAAGATATATTTCACTGCTAAGTCAACAGGTATTATGTAAATATCAAACAAAGTTATCAAGAAATGATTGCCTTCATTTCCTACCTACAGTTTAGGAAAAATAAGAGATCCATAATACTCTGTGGTGGCATGAGTTCAGGAAAATAACTTACAGATGAGAATTTCAATTGTTACAATTCTTCTAGGGCCAATTTCTCAACATATTCCAAAAGACTTAAAAAATAATAATAATAAGTACCATACAATCCCTTGTCCTAGCAACTGCATTTCCTGGGAATGTAGGTCTGTGCTGCCCAATACAGTATCCACTAGCCACATGTGGGTATTGAGCACTCGAAATCTGGTTAGTCCAAATTTTGAGATGCACTGTAAATGTAGTATACACTTGGGATTTCAAAGACTTAACATGAAAAAATACACATAGATATCTCATTTATATTTATATAGTGACTACATGCTAAAATTATAACAAATTTTTTGCTATATTGGGTTAAATAAAATATTACAAAAATTAATTTTTCCTCTTTCCTTTTACTTTTTAAATGTGGTTACTAGACAATTTAAAATTACACATGTGGCTTGCATTATATTTCTATTAGACAGTGCTACTTTTAGATAAATTGCACAAATATGTATGTACAAGGATGTTTATCAAAGCATGCTTTATAAAAGTGAAAAACTAGAATAAACCTAAGCATCCATCAATACATATTGGTTAAACAAATTGCAGTAAATCTATAAAATGGAATATTCTGTAGCCACTGAAAACGCTGATGTTCATCTAAATATACTGACATGAAATGATATATTAAGTAGAAAAAATAAGCTTACAAAATAGAACATATTTATAACATTCCATTTTTGTTTTAAAAAGGGGTGTGTGTATAAGCACAGAAAAAGGTCTGAAAGGATATTCATCAAAATGACAACCGTGATTACCTCTGGGCAGCAGAATTACAGGTAATTCTTATTTTCTTCTTTATGCTTTTATGCATTTCCTGAATTTTTGAAGTAAGTATGACATAATTTTATAATTAGAACAGTATAGCTATTTTAAAAAACGATAGCCATCGGCTGAAACAAAAAGATCAATCTTACATCATCTTGGCTAGATGAAGTCCAAAGTGATAAAAGTCCTTAATCCAACACAATGCTGCTCTTGGAGAAGGTTGCAAGTACCTTTGTCCCAAGCAATACTTAAACCTATTCCAAGTAATTAGATATTTCAGGGTTCTACAGATCGTTTGTGAGAACTCTGCCATGAACCCATAAAGTGTTAATTGAGAGAACACTGAAATAGATGTTCATGAATTTGTCACCTAAGGCAACTAAGTAATTAAAAGAGGGAGGAGTTCACTGATAAAATTGGTTAACTATGGGATAGAGAACTGGATGGAGGGGATAGAAGAGTGGGAAGGAAGATTCTATATAGTTGTGTCTTTGGAATTTTGAGTCATGTGAATGTACTGCCTACTTAAAAATAAATAAAATTTAAAAACAAAACAGAAACATTATCAAGACTCTGTGGTTGCCTATGACTTACTCAAATTTTAGAAGTTATTCTTTAAGATATCTATTAGTGCTGAGGTCAAATAAGCATTACAATTTTTAGTCTATTCAAGTCAAAATAGTTGAGGGGCCAGTAGAGAGATAACAGAGAGATAACAGGATGAGTATGAACTATACCTGGGAAGATGAAGAGCGGCAAACGAAATTTATTAATAATGGAATTTGTTTTTACACTCAGGTAAGAAATTCCAATACTGCTTCTATATTTATATTACATTATACTGTGTTCTTGGATTTTTTTGCTTATGGGAAATATCAAAATGTCAACCATTGTTTCTATTAAAGGTCTTTAATGATATTGCATTTTGGACCTGTAATGAAACATGGTGCTCACTGCAGTTTGTAATGCATCTCATTAAATACATTAATAACATGCATTTCACTAAAAGGTCAACTTATTATGGCTGAAGTTTGGCTTTCCTTTAATCACTTCATTTAAAGCTATAGAGAAAACTCTGAAAAAGATAGTGAGAATACCTGTTACAGAAATGCTCTCTCAATTTCCCCAATACATTCAAATCAGTTATGCTTATTAAGAAATCACTGTTGCTCTGGCCAGTGTGGCTCAGTTGGTTGGGCATTATCCCGTGCACCAAAAGGTCACTGGTTCAATTCCCAGTCAGGGCACATGCCCAGGTTTCAGGTTTGGTCCCTAGTTGGGGTGTATGCAGGAGGTAGCTGATCGATGCTTCTCTCTCTCTCTCTCTCTCTCTCTCTAAATCAATAAAAACATATTTTATAAAACAGAAATTGTTAATGTTTTTATGTGAAATAATGGTATTGTGATTTTATTAAGTCCTTTTCTTTAAGAGATACATGCTGATTTACTGATAAAATAATAGGATATCTGGTATTTGCTTCAAAATAATCCAGAAGGGGAGAGTTAGTATAAGTATAGATGAAATAAGATTGGCTGTGAGTTAATAATTACTTAGCTGGTAACGGTATATGAGTTCACTGTACAATTCTCTCTATTATACAGGTTTGATATATTCTATAATGAAAAGTTTTAAAAATTCACTCTGAGTTTTCCTTAAGTAACTTGCCCTCTTCCTTAAATTGTTGCTACCAACATAAAAGACCTGCCTCCTAATACTGTAGAACTTTTAAAAAGAAAATCAGAGAAAAAGCTAATCTTTTTAGAGAAATGGTTTTGTGCATAGAAAATCCCTCAATTTTGCTAAGGTTACTTCATGACTTGCTACTTTTGCTGCTACTAAAATATCAAAAAATGTCTCTGAAATTACTTCATAGTTCCAGAGTTAATTACCAATATGTAACATCAAGGTGACTGGGGACTAAGTGTTGCAGAAGGAAGGAGATAGTTGTTTAGTTTCTGAAAAGTAAAGTTTAGGATACTGAAGGTACAAAGACATGCTCAGAAGTTTACTGTGGCTAAAATATAGCTGAAAGGCTGCTGTTTTAGAGACTACTGTTAAGACTATGAGGATAAATGACAGTACCAAGGAGAGGATATATCAAGAAAACACTACCTGAGAACATTATCCTAAATGCAATGAAACTGACATTGGGAGCATAAAAGAGGAGTCTGAGATGAGAAGAAATCAGAAAGGCAGGAGAACCCAAACAGCATATGTAGTGTCATCAACACCAAAGGGAAATAGTTCAAGGAAAGATTGAAAGTTTCAGGGAGGCAGTATGCTAGGTTTGGCAATAAGGAAACCTCTGATCACCTTTCCATAAGCATAAGAAGCAGAAGCTGAATTATAAGTATTATAGTAGAATATAACACTATCCACTTTCCAGAACAAATGATTAATTTAAGTTATATAGGGAAGCCCGGCCGGTGTGGCTCAGTGGTTGAGCATCGATCCATGCACCAAGAGGTCACCAGTTCGATTCCCAGTCAGGGCACAAGCCTAGGTTGTGGGCCAAATCCCCAGTGGGGGGCATGCAGGAGGCAGCCAATCGATGTTCTCTCTCATCAATGTTCCTATCTCTCTCTCCCTCTCCCTTCCTCTCTCTCTAAAATCAATAAAGAAAAAAAAAATTTTTTTATTAAATAGGGTAGCCCTGGCCAGTTTGGCTCAGCAGTTAGAGCATCGGCCTGTGGACCCAAGAGTTACGGGTTCGATTCCCAGTCAAGGGCATGTGCCTCAGTTGTGGGTTTGATCCCCAACCCCAGCCAAAGTCGTTAAGGAGGCAACCAATCGATGTGTCTCTCTCACATCAATGTTTCTCTCTCTCTCTCCCTCCCACCCTCGCACTCTATCTAAAAAATAACAATGGAAAAATATCTTCAGGTGAAGATTAAAAATAAGTAAATTATATCGGGAATATGCATACTAATAAAAAGTCAAAAAACACTGAAGACAGTGGAGATGACAGTTTGTTACAATGACGACTATCATTCGCATAGCTGAACATTGCCAAATGCCTCTTTCAGCAGAAAAACACCCATACCTAACATTTGTGGTGTGCTGCGTGCCAGACACCGTGCTAATGCTTTATATTATGTCCTTTAATCCTCACAACCTTATCATCACCATTTTAGTGTGATGTTAAGTAACTTGCCCAAGGTCACAGAGATGGAATCTAAACCTAGGCAGTCTGACTTTAGCTACTGTAAGACCAAGCAAACTGAAAAGAGATTTAGTTAAAGACAGTAAGTTCTAGTGTTTGTTTGAGGTCAACACAAATTCAGCCTATGTTCCATACCAGCTTTATCACACAGTATAAATTCTTCATCCAGAGTAATGTAGTCAAGAAATTTTTCTTAAACTCTGTTTACCAAGACAGGGAGGTATATAACATATTATGTCATATTGTCATAAGCAGGTTGAAAACAAATAAAAATTAACTACCTGTCAGATGTGCAGAAATTCTGATTAGGAAACTTCCCGCTCTGCCATCTTAGAATATGGGATACCAAACAAACATTCCTTTCTTCTCCCTCTTCCACTATAACCCACCATGTCAGATTAATAGACATCTGTCAGATTAACTGGAGTTCACCAATGAGGCAAAGAGGCAATTGGTAAAATACAAAATAAACAAACAAAAACATAAAAATAATCAGAACTGTTAAATAACATTAAAATAGCTAAAGATATTAAATTGTATCCAAGAATAAAAATGTATCCATTTTACCTGATATTGACCAACCCCAAAATATCAATATTTTAAGAAGACTCAAAAAAAAAAAGGAAAGGCTCAAGCAAGAAGAGTAATAAGTAACAAAATGGAAAAAGCCTTTAGCAAACATTTCAGACATTTAATCTAGAGCAGTCTAGGTCTCCTTCCAAGGCAAACCAGGAATTAGGGTATTAGGAATCAAAAATAGCAGAGAAGTACTCCAAAAATCTCAAAAATTTTGAAAACCACCAATCTATCATTTATTTATTTAAAGGAGGAAGGGACAAGAGCTGGGAGAGGGGATATAAAAGACCCACCCTCACAGTATCTGCAGGGTTCCTGAAGGATTAACTGGCCAACCAGGCCTTTCGCATAGGAAACAGACTTCAAGTATGGTAGGACATACAATCTAAAGACTAGACTCCAGGAATTAATTTCTAATTAAACCAGGTATTTTCCTACATGAAAGGTTCACAGAATCCCCTTCCCTAGAAATCCTGCATCTTTATTTTGAATGATTTGAGGTGATTCTCCCTAAAGGCAGATACCAAATCAGATATCCTCCTCAGGTCCCTTCCAACCCTAAGTCCATGATAAGGTAAAAATAAACTTTAAAGAGCAAATGAAGACCGGCTGGTGTGGCTCAGTGGTTGAGCATCGACCCATGCACCAAGAGGTCACCGGTTGATTCCCGGTCAGGGCACTTGCCCAGGTTGTGGGCCCGATCCCCAGTGGGGGGTATGTGGGGGCGGCCAATCGATGTTCTCTCTCATCAATGTTTCTATCTCTCCCTCTCCCTTCCAAATCTCTCTCTAAAAATCAATAAAGAAAATAAATAAATAAATAAAATAAAGAGCAAATGAAAACACTAAGTCCCAGCATGTAAATAAGGAATAGTGATACCAATCACAGTGCACTACTCCCAAATCTCCCTCTACCCCAGTCCTTTGGTGCCACTGGGCATACAGGCACACAGCACACAGGAGGCAGTGTGATACGGAAGGAAGACTCTGAGATGAAAAGCTGGAGTTTTCTCTCTGCCATGCAGGAACAAGCTCTGTAACTCTGGGCAACTTGTTCTCTCTAGACCACAGTTCTCTCTATAAAATGAGGGGACTAGGAACCAAAACATTTCTAAATTTCTTTTTTCTTCTAAAATTTTTGGCTTGCATAGCTCAGCAATTCTCTTCTGAAACTTTTTCCTCCTTCTGCAGTTATCATCTTTCCTCACTCTATGTAACCCAAAGGAAGATAGGAATAAGATCATCTTAGCATATTATAGAAATGTCCCAACAACAACAAAAAAGGGCATCGTTTAAGTATTTGGTACAACCAACTTAAATGAACTGAGTTTAGTCATTCCTTCCCTCCCTTTCGTTCTATAACAGTAGATTTTCAAAGAGTATTCTCTGAGCATTAAAAGAAGTAACTCAGAAAGCCAAGGAGAAGGGGAGGGGCAGGTAAAGAAAAAGCAGAATAGACATGACTCAAGCACCCAATCCATTTCAACCAAAGTTATCTTCATTTGATTAAAAAAAAAATTAGACTGCTATTTTTTTAAGTTAAAAACTACTATTTTATATCATGTTATCATTAAAACCACATCTTCTCTTCATCAACTCTGTGGTGCTGCAAAGTACCCCAATATGGCATAAATATTCTTACTATTTTTTAGGGCGCTGGCAAATTCTGGGCCACCTTTGTCCTTGAAAACAGGGAAAACATCTGGTTGAGGAAGCTGATTGGTAGTCAACAGAGCTTTTTGTAGTTTGATCCTTCCTTCTAAGAGCTGGTCCCACAGTGCTGAGAAAGAAAAAAGAATTCCATTCTTCAGTTATACAATCTTCCTGGGGAGGGGAGGGGAGGGGGTAATGGGACAGGAAATCATACCAGTCTCTAAGCAGCACAGATTTATCACAGTTTCATGCCGTGGAAATACTCTCTATTATAGGATATAAATTCAGTATCTTGGAAGCAAATGTTTGCTACATGAGAGAGAATGCTAAAGCCCAAAGAGAGAAGAAAACACCCTTCTCTTCAATCTTCCACTGTTGCTGGAAGTACTAGAGCAGAACCAGCTAAGCAGCTCAGGGTAGAAATGGCTGGCTAAGCAGAGGAATGGGGCTTTAGGCTTCTAGGTAAGTGGGGCATGTCGCAAACTAATTGGAAGGACACAGGAGAGAGTGAACAGCCAAAACCAAACATACAAACAAACAGACAAAAAGGACATCAAATGCAGACACTTTGAAAAATAAGCAAACAGCAAACCATGTACAAACCTATCTGGTTCTTCACAGCTCTGCCTTTCTCCACTTCCTCGGAAACTTTGACACTGGAGAAGGTCATCACCATACCATCATCTTCACTGTTCCTGTCTTCAGCCCTGTCTTCCTCACAGGTACCTTCTAAGTCTTCTTCACCATCCCCTTCTTCCATGCCACTCTCCTCCTCTTCATCTTCCTCCTCCTCACTGCTACCAAGGTCATCCATTCCCTCAGTAAATTTTTCAAAGTCACTGACATTCTGGATACTGAAGCCTGGGGTTTTCCCAGAGTGGCTTCTGCTCCCCTTCCTCCAGGCCAGACTATTGTCCCCATCATCACCACACTCCTGTTCCTCAGCAGCACTCATGACATCCTCATCAGATTCCTCCAGACCCAGCCCCTCTGAATCACCATCTCCAGGCTCTTCTTCATCAGATATTTCCTTGTCTAAACAAGGGAGAGAAGAAGGAAAAAATGGATTTACCTTAGGGCAAATACTAGACCATATTTTTCATTTCATCTAAAGGACCATGGTAGTTATATAAAAAAAAAAAGTACATTGTACTCAACTCAATAAATATTTATTACACATCTACTATCTGTAAAATGCTAATGGAGAAGCAAAGATGAATGAAACATAAATCCTATTCTAACGAAAGGTTCTAGTGAGAAAGACCCATAAAACTATAACACAGAGAAGACTTAAAAGTGCTTTGACAAAGTTTTGATACTCCAGAGAAGGGGGAAATTTTAACTGTGGGGCAAGTAAATTTAAGCAAACCTATAAGGAAGAGATAGCCTTTGGTCTGGACCTCGAAAAATGGTCAGATTTCAACAGGTGTAAGGAAATTACCAGTTTTCCCAAACCTGCATCTAAAAAAATATAGGTTATCATTAACTATTCCAAATGCACAATCTCTATCACACAAGTGTACACCTTATTTAGTATATATTTATTAAGCACCTATTATGAGCCAGGCATAGAAAAATGCTAAGGAATGACAAATAGAATGTGGTATCTATGAGGAAGGCTTCATAGTCTGGTGGGAGTGGCAGATACGCATACCAATAATTATGTTACAATGTCATTAGTATACTATACAGAGAAGGAACCACTTAACTCCCTGGAAAGGTAAGAGATGGCTTCATGTGTAGGAGGAGACATTACATAAGTAACAGCTCATCAGAGAAAGGGGAAAGAAAAGAGAAAACAACATATGCAAAGGTCCAGTGCCATAAAAGTACACTGGAGTGCAGAATGGTAGGAGATAAGCCTACAGAGTTGACCAGGGACCAAATCCAGAGAGTTTTACCTTTAATAGGAAGGAGTTTGAACTTGACCCTACAGTAAATGGAATGTTAGTTACGGCTCCTGATTTTACTTGCCAAGGTATTACCTGATTAGGGTTTTTACTGATTATCCTATCTCTTCCATGGTAGAACATAAAGGTCCCATGTACAGCAAAAATAATTATTAGACACAGGGACAAGTTACCAACAACTTTCTTCAATAAAATATTTTATGAAAACACGAAAGGCTTTCAGTACTTCTTTTAAAAAATATATAAACTCAAGACACAGGGAAGGCTGTTAAAAATATAAATACAAAAACTAAGTGCAAGTTCTTTAAAGGTATACCAGATCTCATATTAAGAAACATTCCTACAGCCCTGGCTGGTTTGGCTCAGCGGTTAGAGCCCATGGACCAAAGGGTCTAGGGTTGGATTTCCAGTCAAGGGCAAGTACCTGGGTTGCAGGTGCCATCCTGGCCCAGGTCGGGGGTTGTGCAGGAGGCAACCTATCAATATGTCTCTCTCACATTGATGTTTCCCTCTCTCTTTTTCTCCCCCCCTCTCCCTCTCTCCCTTCCACTCTATCTTAAAAAAAAAAAAAATCAATAGAAAAATATCCTCCAGTGAGAATTAACCAAAAGAAGAAAGAAGGAAAAGAAACATTCCCACTTACTACCTGTAAGACCTTAAGCAAGTTACTTAACCAATCTGTCCCTCAATTTCTTTATCTGTAAAATGGGAATAAATAGTACCAACCTCACAAGGCTATTGGGAAGATTAGATGAGATGATACATGTAATGATAATGGTGATAACATTTTTATTTTTATTTTTATCCTCACCTGAGGACACTTTTTCATTTTTTGTTCAGATAGAGTGGGAGGGAGAGACAGGAAGAGAGAGAGAGAGAAACATCGACGTGAAAGGGATACAGTGAGTGGCTGCCACCCGCACGACCAACCAGGACCGGGGACAAACTGCAACCGAGGTACGTGCCCTTAGCGGGAACCGAACCCGGGTCTCTCTGGACCGCAGGCCGACGCTCTAACCGCTGAGCCAAACCAGCCAGGGCAGTGATAACATTTTTTGAGAACTTGTATGTCCCAGGCTCTTAGGACTTAAAGGGCTTACCACAGTGCCTGACATGACACATGGTGAGAGCTCAACAAATATTATAATATTTGTCTCATATTGGTCTCTTTTTCAGTCTCTAGGCAAAGAATGTGAAATAAGCTTATCAGAAACTCCCCAGAACTACATCAAGGACTAAATCATACACATATATCATAACTTAAATAAAAGTTTCTGTTATATTATCTGTGGATTCTCAACATAGCAAATCTGATTTCTCTAATGAAAAACAAATGACATCCACTCAATAATTACCATATCCAGCCCCTTCTTCCACTCTGCTTTAAAACTATAAGCTCACATCTTCTTACACTCTTGCAGGGAATAGGGAAGGATTACGTTATTTTTACAATGGCAAAAAAATGAGTTTCACAAATTAATATCATACAGTGACCCAATGAAAGACTGAAAAACTGACAGAAAGGGATCAAAATCCCTGAATATCATGCTCATCAGAAGCAATGCTTTTTCAACACACAACCCTCTTCAAAATCCCATGTGCATTACCTTTTCTCTCACTACATTTTATGGTGAACTACTAGTCTAAACATAAGGAGTGTAGCAACTTAACAGCTCCAGGGTTTAGATTCCTTATGAAGTGAAACTGAGTACCTCTAAGGCCCTTTCTAAAGCCAAATCAATGGTCTCTTCTTGCAAAATTCATTAAAGGGAGGGGGGATTTTAACCCTAAAAAAAATTAGGGAAGAGAAAGAGTACCATGCAAAACACACACACATACACAAACATGCAAATATATCCACTCACCAGATGAACCTGACAGAGGATATTCCCATTGGTCTTCCTTCCAAGCTTTTCTAGAGGTGGTCTTGCCAGAATACCTTTTGTCTGTGTCCAAGAGGGAGGCTGATGCCAGTTTTCTAATGCTACCCACAGCCAGGAAGTCACCTTCCCCATCTTCTCCTTCATCAAACCTGTCAATCACTCTGGCAGCAGTGGCTGTGGGGGAGGGGAAAAGTAATCAGAATCTCCAGGTCAGAAGGAACTTTAATGGTAACCCTGTCCAACCCTTTCAACTCATACTTGAATGTCCTCTGTGAACTTCCAGGTACGGGGAACTCATTACCTTCCAAGGTAGACCTCTATCTTATTGCTGTTCCTGAACAGAGAGTTGGCTCTGAATCTACTAGTAGGATATATTTCTATGCCTTGGATCATATAAAACTAGTGTAATTCCTCTTCCATGTATGACAGTCACTCAACTATTGTAAGTCAGCTATCATCATCTTCTGTCCTCACTCCATCCTATCCCCCAGGGAGTTTTTTTCGTTTATCCTGGCTAAACAGCCCCAGTTCCTTCAACTGATATTCCTAAGACACAGTGCAGCACTCACATTTATCCTTCATTATTCTCCCTTCCTCACACTTCTCTGATTCAAGTCTAAAGCAGGATTACTCACTCTCAACTAGACCTTGAACGGGAGCTTACAGAACCGAGTCTCACTCAGCCCCTGAGCAAGCGCCTTGAGGCCTACAGAGGCTGAAAACATCACCATTTAAATCTACTTCTCACTTCATTCTCCAAGTAAGTTCTTAGGGGCAGGCAGAGTTTAAAAAACGGATGAGACTTCCTTCTCAATTCTAATGAAATTCCTGTAACAGCATCCTGAAAGATAACTTACAACCTGCTACGGGCCTCTGGCTCCCTGCAACAGCCCCTAGCCCAAGTTAACCAAGCCCTGGTCCGCGGGATGCTCCGCCCACCCGAGCGCCAAGTTTAGAGAGCGCGTCAGAAGCCGCAGCCGCCCCCCGGTGCCCGGGGCAACGCTCCGGGAGGCAGTTTTCCTCCACAGAAGAGTAATTATGCAGGCCCTCACACGCGGCCCGGGTCCGCACGTGGCCTTGTTCCAGTCAGCCTCACCCTCCTCCGGGTCGGCCTCTGGATCCGCCTCGCGTGGTCGCGGGTTCAACAGCTGTTCCAGCTGCAGCGCTAGGGGCTGCGGCCCCGCCATCGTCACCAGGTCTCACTCCGCTCCGCGCCGCGCACGTAAATGTGCCGCCTCAGCTCGGGACGCTTTCTCCACGCCGGGTCCTCTCGCCCGGAGACTACTCTCCAGCCCAGCCAGGAACCGCGCGGAGTCGCGCGCCCCACTCAGCGATGGCAACTTCCGGAAGGCGCTCGGGCGGGGGCGGGGACTTCGCGTCACTACTAGAACGAAGGCGGAAGCGCGCGGGAGACTGAAGGGATTGTCACGGTCCGGCCGCGTGTGCGCGTGCGCGTGCGCGTGCGTCGAAGGGGTGTGTTGGGGGCTCGCGGGAACGCGCAAGGGTACGTGGCTGACGCCAGCGCTCAGCAAGGATTGTGATGCGAGGGGCCGTTGTCCCCTTGAATAAAATATACCTCAAGATTTGTCCGAGATTTGCTTAGAAATAAAGTACAGTGTAGCCGTGATCCATGGTGGCTGATTTGGAAAGGAGGAGGGAGTAAAGCGTAAGCGTCTCGAGCCTCAGGTGCGCTTTCGGGCATGCACAGATTGGGACCAAAAGCAGGTCTGGCATTTCACATTTTGGAGGGGCCGGGCTTAAGCCTCTGGCCTCGCAGCTGCCAGGATTTGGGAATCCTATGTCAGGGATGGGTATGTGTAAGTGTGTAGCGGATTGCTGGCATCTTTATTAACAGGAATAATTAGAAATCGCTAAGGCTGTGCATGAATAAGGATCGATTATGTAGTTTCTCCAAGTAGTCTTGTCGGAACAGGGAAAAGGGGGTGGGGAGGGGGTTACTATTCTACACATCTATCGGTATTGATATCTTTGCTGTTCAAAGATGAGGGCATACTCAGACACTTGGAACTGATACACAAATACACAAAAACTCAAGTCTACCATTAGAGGGGCACGAGTAGACTCAAATGTAAAGATTTAATAGGATCAATTTAATTGCACCCAGTCACATGGAAAGATACGATCCTTTTATATTCTCTTTCCTTCATCAAACATTCCCTGACTGCCCGCTATGTGGCAGGCACTGCTAGAAGAGATGCAAAGATGAGTAAGTTGGATTCTCTCCTGATGGTCATCAGCCTGGAGGGGCAGACAAACATGTAAATAGAAACAGCAATAAGGGATAAGTGTGCTTACAAAGCAGTCTATCCTTCCAGTATCCGTTTGAGGTCGCCTGTAGAGAACTGAAAACCCCCTCAACAGAAACTGCCTCAAAAGGATCCAGAAAACAAATGTTAGAGGTGTCCTGTGTCCTTCTTGGGTGCAGCCCAGGCCAACTGGATCCCACAGCTGAACTTCTTAGGGAACCCTCAGCTCCCCAGTGTTTACTGTGGAACCCAAGGGAAGTAAGAATCCCTGACTTTCACAGTCTTCATGTGCTTTCAGGATCAAGATCAATGAGAGCCCACCACTTTGGTGTCCCTTTCCTAAGTGGCTGCATAGTGGAAGGAGAGCTGTCTTAGGATTGACCTCCTCCACCCAAACATGGAAGGGAAAGAATGCCAGGCTAGAACGGGAGCACCCTAGGCAAGGGACTCAGGCAAAAAAACAAAACAAACAAACAAAAACCTTGCTTTTTACTGTCTGCAAAAAAATTCAAGCTAGGAAACAGCTTTAAACACACACGCGCGCGCGCGCACACACACACACACACACACACACACACACACACATACACACACACATCCCCTGTAATTGCAGTCTGGGACCCCTCTCAGAGCAAAAGCATGCTCCTCAGGCTGCGACAAGGGGCCATTGCCCTAGGCTTCAAAGGACAAAAATGTTTCTCTCAGCCCACATTTAGGAAATTACCTCCCACAATCCTCTTCCCTTCCTATTTTGGACACTAATAATACTTAGAAACCTGGCCTAGGGGTAAAGAAAAGGGAGAAAGGGGGAGGAAGGCAAGGCAGGTCAGAGACCACCTCTAAGCTGTCATGCAAACTGGGTGATTCTGGGCAGCAAATGCTGTAGACCTGCTTACCTCCTCTCCCTTCTCTGTCCTGGTTCCCACTCACTTGGGAAGCTTTTTGAGGAAGAAATCAAGACCACTCTACTCCTGTCACACACATGCTGGGGACCCCAAAATGTTTCCCCTGGCTTTCTTACCCCATACTGAGGGTAGGGAAGGAACTCCAGGAGTGGAGAAAAGAGGGACAAATTCTAAAACTTAATATGTAATTGAGAGAAATTGAGGCATGGGGAAGGAGAGCAACCTCCTAAATGCTCTCTCTGCACCCCACCCCCCACTCTAGTTTCTTGAGAAGGAAGGAGGAGTTTCCTGGTGGGGATGGGATAGAGACTGAAGGTGGACTATGGGAGGGCATATTTCAAAGACTTCATTTGCTAGAAGAAATGTAAACCTCTGACTGCTCTAGCGATGAGAGCAGATGAGATAAGCAGGGGGTGAGAATAAATGGGAGCACACTCCCAAAAGAATAGTCCTCTCCAGAGAAGGTCAGAGGGTCTCCCTGTTCACAGTCCCTCTGCCCTCTGCCTAAGGGCTGCAAAGTGGCAAACAGATGTAGGAATAGCAGAGGATGGGTAGGGGTGACATTAGCTACCCCCCTTTATCCCAATCAATTGCCTGTCACATGACCAGGAGTTTCAAGAGTTTGGGGAAACCAGGTTCTTACCTGCTTCTCTGCTCTGTTTCCAGATACTATCAATCTCCAGGTCCCAGGCCCCTGCCAATGCCTGTCCTGGCTCTCCATGCATAGTCCTGCCCAGCCTTGTCTCACCCTAAAGTGCCCCCCCCCCAGTCCTACGGGCCTCCCTCAGCCTGAAGATGTTGGGTGGGTGACTTTCACTTCTCTCACTCAAGGCAGATGGTGGCTCTGCTGCTGGCACCTTGAGGGCAGGTGGCCAAAAGGCTGAAGAGGTAGTAGCTTTAAGATGGCTGCAGGGAGAAACCAGGCTGCCAAGCCCAGCCAGAGAGGAGACTGCTCTCAGGCGGGAGGGGACTGGCTTGGCCCTCCCCGCTGGCCAGAGTCTTTCTCAGGAACTCTCAGCCCCACCAGGGTGGGGATGGTGCGGCACTTTTCTGCATCTCAGGACCAGAGGTGGGCAGCGAGGCCCCCTTGGGAAGGAGACTAGTCCCTCACATTTCTAGATCTCCTCCTCTCAGGCAGCTCCAAAATTGACTACTAATAAACTTTGCCACCTGTTCAGGTATTCGTTAGGGTTCAGGATACAGAACTAAACGGGGAAAGACTGAGCTGCTGCCACAGAGTCAAAGAGAAAAATTGAGTCCACACCGAGCAGTCAACTCTAAAACACTTCTTAT
This sequence comes from Tadarida brasiliensis, assembly GCA_030848825.1. Classification (NCBI taxonomy): domain Eukaryota; kingdom Metazoa; phylum Chordata; class Mammalia; order Chiroptera; family Molossidae; genus Tadarida; species Tadarida brasiliensis. The sequence continues at coordinate 49,508,310 of CM061273.1, forward strand.
CAAGTACCCGATTCCACAATAAAGCTGCTAAATAATTCAGCAGGCTTGATAGGAAAATGCAGCTTCCCAATGAGGTTCAGTTAAATGAATGTCTTTTCAGGGGGTGGCTATAATAAATAAGTTGGCTATGATTTAACACAAATAAATGCTAAATGGGCAAAAACAAGCCGATCCAGTGATTGCATACAAAACATAGTCTAGGTGTTTCAAAAGTCTCTCCTGTATTTCATAAATTTGGGTTTCTACAAGAACACTGTCAGATTCCTCCCTGATCGTCCTCCCCACTGGATAAGCCATCATATGGATGCAGTGAAATATTGCTTATTTTAAAGCCTTCTTGTCAGGAAAGATACACTTGGTTGTGTCTTAACAAAATATAAAAACAACACTGGAAATTACATGCCATTTAATGTAAAACCTTGATTTTTTTTTAAAATAAGGAATTAAATAACCCAGACTGAAATCTAGGTTATACGGAAAAGAAATCCTGGAACTCTAATAGTGTCTGATATTAAAACACACACACGTATTTCATAGCAGATAAAATATTTAAATTCCTTCCCCATTTAATGAAGGCTTGAAAGGAACTGAACTACTTTTCAGAATCAATTGGCAACTGCCAGTTAACATTTGATTTCTATATTGGTTATTTTTACTCATCTCTCAGAGAAACGTAGTATGTATCTGTGCCAGGCAAAATAGTTTTCCTTCTGGGGAACTTCAAATGTAACAAATACTATAAAACAACTATTTCATATCATTTCTGTGAAGGGATTAAAGTATTTCATTTTTAGCTGTACTGTACATTCATTTTACATTATCTTTCAAACCACCAAATTAGAAAACAGGATTATCTATGGGAAATGAATTGAAACTGAAAAAGACCACCTCTAACTATATATTTGCAGCTAACTGACATTCACAAGTCCAGTTTTGTTTGTGTGGAGAGGGGGAACGAGAGAGTGCATGGGATCTCATGCCTAATCACAGACTAGGGTCACCCATTTTGAGCCATGGATTTGATTTCTATTTCAAATTCTATATTAACTTATCAGCAAACATCTCTTCAACTATATCAGTTAAATCCACAGAATGCAAATCTGTAGTTAATAACAGCAGGAAGCCATGGAGAAAAGCTTGCTTGGCTGGCATGAGCAATGGGGTTCAACCACAGCCAAGGCAAAAACATATCTCAGTCCTGCCTCGCTTCTGAGGGGTCATTGAGCTCCCCATCCTGCCTCCCTTCTAGTTCTTAAAACATCAAATAACACCAATTATCTAAACATCCGATTTTCTATTTTTATTAAAAACTCACAAATTTATTCAACATGTTTTCTTTCATACAGTGAATGGTCTAATATGCACTGGAGGTCACACAAGCTTAGGTTTATCAGAACAATAAAAGACATATGAGAAATTTAATATATAAAGAAAAAAGTAGCAGCTGTTGACTGCATATTTGACCATAAAATTTAAATATTTTGGACTTTTATTTTAAAGACACAAAAATAAAACCTGTGTGGGTCTATATAAGTCATATTAACAATTCCATGAATGTTCAACAGGACTAAAAATTAGCAAAGATGTTTTTTTCTTAAACCTTGTAACACTTTTTTTTTTTTTTTTAACACTTTCTCAGGTTGTGGTGCCAGGCACCTTTACAGTATTTGTGCTATAATTATTCTATTTGGCAAGTGTCTGAATATCGTGTTTTCTCTGCCTTGTGTAAACAACACCTTTTTACATACTAACACAGTGAGCTGTGAGCCCTGCAAATCTGTCAGAACATCTACAGGAAAAGAAAATGAACAATTTTGGTTGAGTGCTCAAAACATTTTGTTTTTGAACAAGAGGTTTCAAAACAGGATATATTAGTAAAACACTGAACTCCTGAATTTAACATTATACGTAAACAGTTGACTGTTTTTTAGTTCAATAGTCTTTTTTTAAACTTTGTGTGTTGTGTGTGTGTATGAAAGTAGAATACTTTTCTTGTACAACTGATGTTCAAGTCATTTTACTGAGAGGTCTGGCTGGAGACCATCCTATCCAGTGTGTCTGTGTGTATATGTGTGTGTAGAGCTTTGTGAAGGTAGAAGAGTTGATACTGAGGGCTTTACATTTAGAATTTTGCAATTTTGGCAAAAACAAAAAAACAAAAAACCCAGAGAGACAAAAAATATATATAGAGAGTCCCACCTGATGCACAGCAGGTCGGCGTTTCTGAAGCTATAAGAGTTTGTTGTCGCTGTTGCTGAACTCTGAGACCAACACTATTAGATTTCCCAGAGCCAGAACCCTCTTGGATGGCCTGGGAGCGCCCAGGGATGATTCACCTCCCGCACCCGGTTAAGGGCGCAGCCTCCCTCCCTGCGGCTCCTGGCATCACCACTGTGCTTTGCGTCCGGTGGCCGCTGTGGTTGTTTCTGTGCCGCCCGCTGGCCAGACGCGCACGCCCGCGGTGTCTGTCCACGGAGCCAGGTCCAGGTGGGAGGTGGGGAGAGGTCTGCATTTCCCTTCGGGAGCCCCAGTCCTGCACCTTGCCAGCCAGCTCTCGGATCCCAGTCCTACCTCCAGGCAGATTTAAATCCTATTTCGTGTCCCCCTTTCCCATCTAGTTTTCCCATAAGGAAAATGGTCCCCGCGGCTGGAGGAAGGTGGGGAGGGGGGGAGTGGCTTGATTTTTATGTGTGTTTTTTTTTCCTTTTTTTTTCTTAAATAAAAGTTCATTTCTGTACAACCACGAACTCCGCGGACCGTGTGAGACCCCGCTACCACACGGCCGCCTCGTTCATTTCAGGAGGGTGAGACAGGTGGTTCCCATAGCTCGCCCCGCCGTTGACCGACAGCGACGAGAAGGGCGGGCTGGGCCCGAATACCTCAGCCGACATTGAGTGAAGAGGCCCGGGCAGGCTGGGCTCAGGACTGGGCGAGTCCCCAGGGGGATGCGCCAGGATGTCGGTGAACCGCTGCGCCTCGCTCGACGGGTGGTGGCCGGGCAGCGGGTGCTCCAAGCCACCCAGGGGCGTCCCGGACGGCCCGGACGACGGCACGAAAGGTAGGTCCACTGGCGTCTGAGCCTGCGAGGACGGGGGGCCTTGCGGGAAGAAGTCGTAGTTGCCCCCGGGCCCGTAGTACTCGCTCTGGTAATCTGCGGAGCGGCGGGGAGGAGGATGTCAGGGCGGGGCCCGGGGTGTGGTGGGGTAGAAAGGGCAGGGAGGCGCGCTCGCCAGCCTGCAGGGCAGGGCAACGCGGGGCACTCGCGGTTCGTGGGCTCCCTGCCGGGCTGGGAGCAAGGAAGAGACTGGGTGCACACGCAGGAGCAGCTCCCTACCTGCCCACCCGCTCATTCAGGGTCGGGAATTCCGCCCTCGGTCTCACACCTCCCCCGTTATTTACTTCCCAGCCTCCACCCATCTCTCCACTTGTCTGTAGAAAGAGAAGCGCCTCTGGCGCTGCCACCCTCTTCCAACGAAGCCAAAGTCGGCCGGGCAGAGCCCTGCACGGGCCAGCACACCCACCTCCGTAGAAAGAGAAGGGCCCGTTGGGGATGAGCTCGCCAGGCTCCAGGCGGTCCACGAGCGGCCGCATTCGGCGCGGACTGCGAAAGAAGGCGTGGCGCCGGGCGCCCAGCGCGCTCAGCTGCTTCATCCTCCGTTCCTTGGAGCGTCGGTTCTGGAACCAGACCTGAAGCATACACGCCGCGGGGTGAAGCCACAAAGACCCCATTCCCTACTTCGGGTGCGCCGACCGGCCGGCCCCTCACCCCTCCACCGCCCAGCACTCAGGGTTCCGTGTGTGCGTGTGTGTGTGTGTGTGTGTGTGTGTGTGTGTTGTGTATGATGGGGGGTGGGTCTTCTGAGTAGGACAGCGCTGGGTGGCCCCTGAACCAACGGTTAACAGGATTCCAGCCTGGAAGGCCTGGGCAACGTGAGACAGTTGGAGTTGTTTCTAACAGTCACACTGTCAGTTACAGCTTCTCCGGTGCTGTATACACATAGACACTCAACCTCCCCAAATACTGTCACACAGTTTTTCTTTCACGGTCCCTGGCAGCTCCCTCCTCCACATGATAGTGAGAGAGAACTAAACAGCCTCCTGTTGACACTCAGTCTCCCAACGATAGTGACACCAAAACACACAATCTCCTTTTCACACCCACGCACAATCTCCCAGTGCCAAAGATACTTATCCACAGCCTCTCACTCATAGTGACACAGACATGCAGCCTACCGTTCACATGCGCACACATTGGCACAACTTCACAGAGGCTGCAGGGCCTCCCTGGGAGGGCAGACAGGTGCTGGTGCACACTCAGCCTCCCAGGCACATACACCCACACCTTCGAAGAGCATCCAGGCACAGTGAACCAGACACCTAAACTTGGGCGGGAGACTCGACCCCAATCACATGCAGTCTCAGATCCTTACAACACCTGCACAGCTGCCCAGATGGCCACCTCTCCTCCCCATCTCACTTGGGACGGTTTGGTAGCGCTGACTCCCTCCAGACTCACCTTCAAACCAAGAGGCCCCACCTCTCTTCAGAGGGGAAGTCTCTGTTCTGAGACTTGTCTAACTAGGGCAGGAGACTCACAAAGTTGGGGTTGGGGATGCAAAGGGAGATCTCCTTGTGCAGAAGCCAAAGGAACCGATTAAGTCCGACATGCACAGCGACCTCTGGGCTCCTTCGGAACAGGGGTAGGTGGTGCAGAAAAAAGGGTCCCAACTCTCACTGGGTGTCCGACAATGTCCCTTCCTCCAGTCTTCTGTTGAGCTCCCTTTCCCTCCCCCTCCGCCACCACTATCACTAGCGCTGGAACAAGAACAGGAGACATAGGGATTTACAGTAGTTCTAAGCATCAGGCAGCGCTTCAAAGGTCGCAAGGGGTAGAGGTTTCTCTGGGCTTCTCTCCCCATCCGCCAGCCTCCAGGAACTTGCTCAACTCCCTAAAGCTGGTCTGGAGGAGTCATGTGGGTCTAAGGAAACTGAGGGGCACGCAGGGGGCCCTAACCTGAATGACGCGCATGTTGAGGCCAGTCTCCTGAGCCAGCTGCTCTCGGATATGGCGCGTGGGCTTGGGCGTCGCGGCGAAGGCAGCCTTCAGCGTCTCCAGCTGCTTGGCTTTAATGGTCGTGCGTGGCCCCCGTCGCTTGGCGCCCAGGTTCTGGTCGTCATTCTCGTTGCTTCCCCCTTCCTTGTCCGATACGTTGGCGCTCTCCGAGTCCTTGGCGTCGTCCTGCGACGGGTCTTGGGAGTCCGGGGACAAACTGGGGTCACTGCCCGTTGTGGCTGGGGAGAAGGAAGGAACAGGTGAGGAGCGGCCTTGGCAGACCGTCCTCCCCCACCACCTGCTCGTCCCTAGCGAGCAGGGCATTGGGGCCTCACCCGAGTGGAGGCTGTTCTCTTTGGCGACACTGCTGTTGCTTAGGTAATCCTCTTTGCAGACGAACTTGTTCTCGTCGATGATGTAGAGCTCCTCTCCGGTGGAGAGCTGCTTGTTACACATCATGCAGGTGAAGCAGTTCAGGTGGAACACTTTGCTCCGCGCTCTCCGCACTAGGTCGCTAGGGGAAATTCCTTGCGCGCAGCCCGCGCATTTGGTACCGAAACACCTGCAAGGGGGGCGGGGGTGAGGGACAGGGGACACAGAGGGAGAAAGACAAGCAGAAAGAAAGGAGTAGAAAATGGAGAAAGGTTAAGAGGAAAGGGGAAAAGGAGAGAGAGAGCGCGCGCCAAAAAGTAAGAAAGGCATAATGCCGATTAAGCAGAAAAGAAGGCAGGAAGACAGAGGGAGGGCGCCACGAAAAGTCAAAAAGTCGGGGAAGAGGTACACATGGTTAGAGTTAGAGAGCGAGGGATCCAAACTGTCCCACCCCTACCCTCATGCCCAAGGTTGTCCCAGAGGGAAAAAGCGCTGCCGAAGAAGGTGGCAAGGAGGCGAAAGGAAGGGGGGAGGGAGGCACTTATTTTCCGATTAGATTCAGAAAACAGTCAAATTCTAATTAGAGCTCCATATAAACGCCTCCGGAGCTCCGCTTTTCTTTCCTAGCGTCGCTTCTCTTTCACCGCCAAAGGACCCACGCACAGGCGGGGGGTTGGCAAGGTCCAGTCCCGCCGCGGGTTAACAAACACCCGCGAGAGCCCAGACGGCCGCAGCTGGACCGCCGCCACGTTCAAGCCCACAGACCGGCAGGTTGGCGCAAACTAGAGCCGCGGCTTGGCCCTAGGTGCCGGGCCGCGCTTTGCCGGGGCCAGGCCTCTGGGGCCCACTGGCAGCCAGCACGGTTCGCAGCTCCCCGGCTGGGTTCCAGCCAGTACCAGAGAAAACCGGCACGGCCTGCGGAGGCTCGGAGGCTCAGCCTGCGCTTCCTCCTGCCAGCACAGCGCTTTGCTCCTGTCTCCGACAACCGGAGCCGCGTGTCCTGGGGAGGCACTGGGGACAGGTGGCTTTGAACTCCCACCTCCCCTCCCAGTTTGATCTATCACTACAGACTCCGAAGGAAACAGACCAAGTCAGCCTAGTAAACTGGGAGATTTCAAGCACCGTAGGGAAATTACAATTCGCACTTGCTCCTATTCTTCTCTGTTGACTTGTGTATTTCTGTGGATTTGGTGACAAAATAGTGAGTTTAAGAGAATACAATTAAAATGCTAAATGAAGGAGGGGTGTCAGGAGAAATCTTGTCTTTTCCCCGGCGTTTCCGAAAGGAGGTGGCTGGGGGTGGGAGGCAGTACTTGGAAGAGCTCGGAGCGGAGCCCGCGCCTCAGAGCCAAAGTCCATGTAAGGCAGAGGCCAAACCTCATGTCAACCCCGGGCAGGCGGGGAAGTAGGGGAAAGGAACTTCGCGGAGGCTGCAGCCTCGAGGCATTTCACAGTTACCGCGAGGCAGTTTGCCTAGGCCAGCTCTTGGAGGCCGGTTGGGGTTTCGGGAACGGCCCGGAATGTGCAGGACAGGGTCTCTTCACTGCCGCTGCTTAGGCAAGGACTCAAGACACCCCATGCAAAAAGCTCAGCGGTTCCCGCCAAGACCTCCCGGAGACGGAAAAGTCGGTGGCATGGAGCTAGACCGGGCTTCAAAGCTCAGCCTGGAGGGCAAGCAACGCAGGAGGCTGGGAGAATGCAGTTACTGGAGAGCTCCGCGCACTAGGAGAGAGGGGAGCCAGGGCTACAACGCCCGAGGCCGCGCTGCCTTCCTCCAAGCTTAGAGGGGCTTTTGGGCCGAGGCGGGCTCACTTCCTTTCTTCCCAAGCACGTGCAGCTAAGCAGCGACCGACAATTTCCAGGATGAAAGCAGGGCCGCGTCCCGGGAGCCCCGTGCGCCAGCTGGCTAAGAGGCGGGCGCCTGCGGGACTTGGCTGCCCTCTCAAAAGGCAGCTCCTAACGCGGCCACGCTGACCTCTGATCCTTGGCTGGCCGGGAAGGGCCCACGGGGAGGGAGCAACAGAGGCGCGCGAGGGAAGTACTCACCGGAAGAAGTCGTTTTTGCAGTAGAGCTTGCCTTCCCGGGAGAAGCACTTCTCGGTCAGGTTGCATTTACATTCACAGCACTGGACGCACTTGACGTGCCAGGCCCTGTCCAGCACGTTCAAGAGGAAGCGGTCCAGGATGGGCCTTTTGCAGCCGGCACAGTGCACCATGGTCTTTGGTTTGGTTGAGTGAGGCCCGGAGAAAGAAGAGCAGGTAGAGCCGAGGGAATGACTCCCGAAGACGACCGAAACGAGCTCCCCAGTCCCTCCCAAAAGAGGAGAAACACTCGGCGGTGAAAGCCAAAACCCGCACCAGGAAATCAAAAGAGGGGGAAACGAGGCAAATGGGAGAGGGAGGACAGGGCGCCTCGGTGACTTGGAGCCCGGGAGTCCCAAGGCCCCGGGGCACAGCAGCGACGCTGCAGCTCCTGGGGCGAGGAAAAGAGTCTCAGGCGGGCGCGAAAGCGACTCTTCTGCCCAGATCCCGCGGAGGAGTGAAGGTCACCGAGAACCGTGACGGTAACAGAAATAAATAAATAAAACGGAGATGGTGAAGGAAGAGGACGACGCGGCGAGCTGTTTTCAGGGAAAGCGTCGCTGAGTTCTCTCGGGCTTGAGGTAGAGCTGTCAGAAGTGAAAGTGCATCTGCTTTGTCGGAGTATGAGGGCTGGTGTGTGGGTGCCCGGCTGCCCGCCACCGGGATTTCCCCTCCTCTTTTTATAAAAGAAAAGAACAAAATGAGTAGAGAAGCTTTGGATCCTAAACTGCCGGCATCGCACAGCGGGTCGGGACGCGCTGGGCGCCCAAGGTGGGCCGGGGGAGGGGGCGGGGGCAGACGGAGGGGGGAGGAAGGGAGGGGAGGGCAGAAGGAAGATCTCGTTGTTGACTGTTGTTGCTTAGATTTCTCCCCTTTTGGAGAAGTGTTTGTGTCAATCGAGAACGGAGAGGGACAACTCCGGGAGGACGCAGCCAGGCGCGCTCGCTCGCTTCCCACCGCCCCAGCCCCGTCACCTCGGCCCAGGGCCTGCTGGCGGCCTCCGTGTTCTCGGGACCGCCCTCCCTGCGCCTGGACTCCTTCGGGGAGGTGATACGGGCTGGCTCCTCACCGCGCCTGGCTGTGCATCGTGGCTCCAGTCACAATTCGCGGCCGCCTGGGTGCGCAGCCCCGCATCGCTGGCCCACACTCCGGTTGCCGGCGTCCAACCCCACAGTCGCTCGACTTTTTCTTTTTCTTTTCCCCCTCTCTTTTCGTTGTGGTGGCAAATCTGGGTTTCCTTTCTAGCCTCTTTCCTTCCTTCCCTTTTATTTTTCTTTTGCAGCGGGAGGAGTCGGGAGGAGGGGGGTAGCTTAGAAAGCTTTTTGAAACGTCCTGGTGCAGCGGCTACAGTTCTGCGCGGCGGGAACAGCTCGGCACCGGCCGCCGCTGTCGCTGCCCGGGCCGCGGTTCGTTGCTGGCTCTCCCTGGACAAGCGTCCCTCTGTCCCTGGTCTCCTGGCCCAGTCTGCCGCCCCGGCGCGTCTCTCCCCAGCTCCGGCGGCTCGGTCACTGCTCCTGGCTGTTGGCTGGGCTCTGGAAGCCCCCTCGCCTTAATGCAGCGCCCGCCGACGTCACCGCGGCCTGCGACCAATCAGCGGCTCGCGGTCCCTCTGTAAACCATTCTGCATCCCCAGGCCGGGGAGAGTGCGGGGAGACCGCGTTTAGAGGATCAGTGGCGGCCGCATCCGCGGCCCGGCGCAGTGTGCGCGGCGGGCTGCGAGGTGCCCGGGCCCCCTCCTGCTCCGGTAAGACCTCGGTTTCGGTGGGAACGTGGGAATAGGCCAGGCGGAGGGCAGAGTTCTGCTGGAGGGTGGGAGTAATCCAAGATCAAACCTTGTTGAAGGCTGAGGTGCAGCTGGGTCTGGGAGCCCCGGCGGCCCTCGTGCACTCTTTGGCTTTGCAATTCATTGGGTGTTGGCTCCCCCCCCCCTTCTACTTCTAGCAATTTTGGCCTAGAAGTCTCCTCGAGCACAGCGCGGGTCTTTGGGGGAGTGGTGAAGGGAGGGCCCTTGGCTGCAGAATTTCCCTCCTCTGGTCCTTCCTTCTGTTCCCCCTCCCCCAATCCATCCAAAGTCCACAAGGTCCGGGTCCCTGGAAGATCTGGGTGTCTGTTTCCCGCTGCGCCGTCTTGTAAAGTTGATTCTGGCGGTTTCCTGGTGGGGGCGGGGGAGACCGGAGGCGCAGCGCCCGGGAGGGGAAAGAAGTGGGTGGGAAAAAGCCTCGGGTGAAGAGTTGCAACCAGGGCGAGAAGTGAGAAAACTGTGATCTGGGGACACCTTTTACATACAAAAACAAGCGATTAGGGGGGAAACCGCGGGGCTGCGGCGGCGTGGGGGGATTGTGTCGGTGAGAAGGGGGACATCCCTGGGGCACCACAGAGAGGCTGCAGTGGATTGGGGTGTGCAGCGAACAGGCAGAGTGAGCCTGGCTTCCCGTCCTTCTCTTTTCCAGGCCTTGGGCTGGCATCAACTTCCCCAGGCAGCCGACGCCAGTGCACACCATCCGTAGTTCACTCTCAGGGAGCCCACACCTCAGAGTATAAACTCGGGACCACTGCCCACGGGGGCGGATTATCGCGGATATGGGAGTCACTTCGGGGTCCTGAAAGCCTTAGCCACGAAGAGTCAGTCTGGTTCCCTGGCACATACCAGTCAAATACTAAATTCCGTTTCGACAGCACCATTTCTATGCTTAACTGGGATTTCTCCCAAAGTTATGTTTGAAGGCAGCAGCGCTAGGTAGTTCTGCTATTTTGCTCCCTGTTTTTGTTTTGTTTTGTTTTTCTTTCGGAGAGGGGGTACTAGGAAAGAGCATTTGGCCTAGCGTGGAAGGAAATAAGGATGGGCAGCCAGCTAAGTGTAACCAGTATGGGGATTGGCCTTTTTTCCCCACTCGCGGTGCAGGGCTCAGACATCCCACACAAGGTCTGGGGCTAACTAAGGGGAAATGAGCGCTGAATCCCAACTGCACTGAGCCTGGGTGGGCAGGGAGTCTAGCCCTCTGCAAATAGAATACCCTCTTCGGGCGAACCGGCAAACTGGTACGGCGCATTTGGTTTGCGCTTAAGTAGGACTGGGATTTTAGGGTTCTTGCCAACGACCCTTTTCTGCCTCCAAGTCTCCACCCGCACCGCCCGGCAAACCCTGGGCACGCCGACAGCCCTCGCCTTGCCGCCCGCGCCACCTTTTCATTGGAAGCCCAGTGTCACCGCGCGCCTTCGGCGCTCCGCCCATCCTGACCTCTAGGTGCCGAGTCCCTAACGCCTTCGCCGCACCGCTTTCACACACACACACACACACACACACACACACACACACACACACACACACCCCTAGGCTCCGGCTCCCTACTGCGGGGAAGGCGGTGTTGGGGCTGAATATCTTTCTCGCATCAGCCCCCTTCGAGGGTCCCCTTCGAGGATCTCTCCCAGGCTGGGGCTCAGGGCAGGACTGGGGATGGGAGGGCGGTTCTCCAACCCTGCAAGCCGGTTTCGGAGGCTTAGACTTGGCTTTGTGCTCCTCCTGTGGACCCGACATTTGCAGAGGAACCAGCCGACCCGTAGCCGGTACTCCAGGACCCGGGGAGACACTAGAGATGCGCTGCGCGGGATCCTCGCCTCCTCCAGTGGGACCCGAGGCGCCTCCCCAGCCCGCTGCGCTGGGAGAGGCCTTGGGGAGGGGCTGGTCTAGTACAGTGGTCCCCACGCACCTCCCTCGCCCAGCTGTCTCGGTTCTCGCCGCTAGCGCCCTGGACCCAACCGCCCCTTTCTGGAATCTATAGCATACCGGTCCCGAGCGGCTCGCCACCGCCCCCACCCCAGCTGGGCTTCTTCTTATGCAAAGCAGAGGGGCCACGGGGGTAGGGGACGGTGGGCGGGGGACCTATGAGTTGACAGCTGGACCCGGCTGCCAGCCCCTACTGAACCCAAGGCCTGCCGCCGCCTCCTTTAGGGTGGGCAGGAGGAGGTTGCTACACCCGTCTGGGGGTGCAGGGACCTTGGGACCTCGACATGGGGTAAAGAGAACCCCTCCCTGCGGGGGTACCAGCACCGCAGAGGAGTTGAGGGTGAGGACAGGATGCAGGCTCTGGGACAACAGGCTCTGCTTGTCCCTGTGTCCGGATGGCTCAGTAAACCGGTCGGAGGGAACCAACCCAAGTGTCCACCAGGAGGTCAGGGAGCACAACTGGAGGAGCACCTCCTAGCTCCTGATTATAGGTTTAAAGTCCAGATTTAATGCCTCCACGGGGACAGCACACTAGATTAATGTTTTCTTCGTTTCCACTGAGTTTTTATTTTAAAATGTAATTGGTCACAGAGACCTGGAGAGAAAACTGACCGAGCTTTCCAAATTCGCTGTCTCCGAAGCCTCCCAGCTCAGCTCAGCCCTGCATGTCTGCTGGGTGAAGAGGGCCAACCTTCCCTCCTCACCTTCACCACTGACTACAGCCTGTGTCCTGAAGTGCACCAGCGCTTTCCTACCCAACGCCCCAGGTCCTGTGAATTCTGGAGGGGTGCCCTGAGGGTCCTCTACACCTCACCCCCAGACACTCGGAGAAAGCCCTGAAAACAGCTTTCACATGATAGATTTCTCTTGTGAGAAGCGCCTGGAGGATGATCCCCAGAGGAGGGGCTCTGCCGGGGAACTGGGGGCGGAGGAGATTCTGCCAGCCCTCCCCAGCCGCTCTGCAGTTTGAGGAGCTGGAGGAGCCCTATCCTGCACCCTCTTTCTTACCGCTGCCTCCCTGGTTCCGAGACCCACTTCGCCTCCCTCCCCCACGTTATCAAGTGGCTCCTGCGGCCCAGCGCCCGAGTCTGCCTGGCAGGTCGCTGCTGTTGATCCCCCCAAGAGCGGCTGCATTTTTCCTCGCCCTCCCCGCTCCTATTCAGCCCACGACCGCCAGAAACGGGCGGTGAGGCCGCGAAAGGAGGTGCCTGGGACGGAGTGGACTCTAGGTGCTTACCTGCACCAAGCCTCAGGAACGCGGTGCCACCAGCCGCGCGGGGCCAGGAACAGGGCGGAGGAAGAGAGCCGGGTGAGTCCTGACCCTTTGGGTCCCAGAGGCCAAGCAAACTCTGCACGGACTCTGCCAGGACGCGGCAGACGCGACGCAGGAAACTGGCTCGAGTCTCTCGGATCTGCTCCGACCTCTCCCGCTCCCTCCTTTTCCTCTCTCTTCCGCTCCTGCCTCAGGTTGCCTTAATCTCACTCCATTACTCTCTCCTGAAAATGACCTACTTGTGCGCAGCATTTTACAGTTTACAAGTTTACAGCACTTTGCCCCCTGGACCACATAGTAAGAGGGGGGATCGGTATTGTCTCCTTTTTCCCGGGGAAGAAACCCAAGTTAGACGGTTTGCTCCAGATCCGTTAGGGCATTTTTGAAGGAGAGAAGTTTGAGGGGCTTATCACCTTGCCCGCCCGTACTTCGCCTCAGCCACGTTGTCCGAAGCGAAGGTTGGGGGTGGGGATGGGATGGGGTACCCAGAGGCCAGGAAAAGGCAGCATCCGGCCCGGGTTTCACGGTGTGCGCTCGGGCTGGGTAAACAACCCCGGCTTCCCACGAGAGCTGGGGGAATCCTGGGCACGAAGAGGGGAGCGAGGTCGAGCGTGGTGATCTCAGATGCAAGTCAGTGCTTCGGAGCAAAGACAGGACGCTGGCCACGTCGGAAGGCAGGAGGGAGAAGTGACCGGAGAGGGACGGGAAAAGAGAATAAGGGCAGAAACCCAGAGAAATAAGAGAGGAATGTGGGAGAGTAATCGGCGGTTAAAGAGCAAAGACGTGCTGGGGGAAATGCGAGGAGGAGTAGAGGAAAAGAGAGGGGGAAAAGACCCGGAAAGACATCCAGCGACAAAAAAGGCGGCAGGGGAAAGGCGCGGAGCCAAGGACCCTGCAGGCGCGGAGGGGCGGCCAGCGGGACTGGAGGGCATGCGGGTGTGTGACAGGCGCGTTCTTAGGCGGGAGAAAAGGAGGCAGCGTGTTTGGTGGGAGACTCAGCGCCCGTGGAAAAGCGTGTGAGCGGCTCTGGGCAGGAATCCAACAAATAAATAAAACGTCTAAGACGGCGTGACAACAATGTGTATTTGGGTGCGTGCCCATGTTCCCCTGTCTGAACACACACACCCCGTAAGGAAGACAAACGGGGCTCGTGCCTCCGAGTAATTAATCCTCCCACTAATTGACTCTCTCCCCTTACCTAATGGCGGTGGTCATTGCCGATATCTGGAGAGATATCAAGTGGAAAGAGAGACAGAGGGGGAGAGACCCCCCAAGCTAACTACCTTTGGGAATTGGATTGAGTTCTTTCTGGACTTGGCTGCTCTAAGCTACCCTCCCCTTTTGGTGGGGCGGGGGAGCAGAGTTCAATAGATGTTGCTGCTTCACCAGACCCTCCATGTTTGCATTAATAAAGATCTCCTCAGATTAGGGGTGACCAGGAGCCCCCCCAACCCCCCAACAGAGGCCCTTCATCAATCTCAGAGGTTGAAAGCCACCCACTACCCCTTTGCTGGACATTTCCTACCTGTAGGCAACACTAAATCTCCCCCTCCCCTGTTGTTCCCCTAGGAGCCCAGACCCTGTCCCCCTTCTTTCAGTTGCTACTTAGTTTTCCCAGGACCTGGGATGTGTCCTGCAGTCTTGAGTGGAGCAGGTGAGGTTTTGAATAGGTTGGGAAGCAGCCTTGGGTAGATAGAGAGAGAGCAGCAGGAGGGATGAGGTCAGGACAAGGATGGGAAGAGTCTTCTAGGGACAAACCCACCAAGACAGGATTGGAGAGACACAGAAGCACAGTGGAGAGCAATGAACACCTGGCAAGTGTTAGGCCTCTGGGGACAGAGGAGAAAAAAGGTAGGCACATGCATTGTGGGCAAGGGCAGGAAAGTGACCATGTTTCTGTGACTGTGTGACTTGGGGAGACAGTTCTATCTATGTGACCATGGGGAGGGCCTCCTCTTATTTACACCACTGCGCCCTCAGTTTTCAGGAATGGGGAAAGAGGCAGGAGAATGTTGGACTTGGCTGGAAGGGGCCCAAGGCCCACAGGCTGTCTATGATGGAGCTTTGAGGCTTGGGTTTGGGAGGTGAATGTCAACTTTCACCCCTTGGAGGTGGTAGGTTTACTCTGTTGGCCTCCTCAGAGGCTAAGTAAATAATTGTTGAGATCCATAAACCACCCAGCCTAGGGAGAGGAAGGAGGGGGAAAGGGCAGCTCCCCAGAAAAAAAATTCACCCCCACCCCACTAAACACATTCTTAATTGTCCCTTGGGAACATTTGTACATTTGACCAAAGCAAATCCCTGAGCAGTAACAGCAAAATTCGTCATAGGGGCTGGCAGTCCAGAGAGAGTTGGGGGTCTGGAGAAGAGGGAGGTGGGGAGAGATGTCAGGCATGTTTGAGAAGGCGAGAAACTTGGCTCTTCTCTCCCTGTCTCTGTCATGCTTTAGAAAGAAAGTGAGCAAGAGGAATAAAGTTCCAGAGGAAAGAAAGAGAAGGGCATATAAAAGGCAAATCCAAACCAGAAAGGAAAGAAAGTGAAGAAGAAAGAAAAAGGCGGGGAGGGGGGGAGAGACGATAATAAAAAAGGGTGAAGGCGGCCCCAGGAGGCTGGGCCTTGTCCCAAACCATCCGTCTTCATTGTCTCTGTGTGTGCAAAGGCAACTCCGGCATAAGGAAAAGCCACTATTGGAGCCGCGGCTTTATTTTATATCCTATACATCAGGAGGGAGGCAAAGCTTTATTTTCGCCAAGAGACAGATATTTTATTTCTCTCTTACGGTTTTATGTGTGAGAGATGTCAGGTTGCCACAATGGATGGCTAATGCATAGGCAAGAGGAAGCCGTGTTGGCATGCTGTGTGTCATGGGGTCTTGGGGGGGGTGAGTGGGCCTGGGATTTAGGGCTGATGGGACACTCTGGGGGATTTCTGCTAAAACATCTCTCTTCATAAATCCAGAAGCATGGTCAGCTCAACAGGGAGAAGAAGGAGTTTTAGAGGGAAAAGAGTTGGGTTTAGTAATAAACGAACACACAAAGGAACCGCTTACCTTCCAGCCGGCTCGGGCAACCGGGGCAGGGCGGCCCTGTGGAAATGCAAGACCCGTATCCAAACACACGCTCACCATTCACAGGGAAGTATTTTCCTACAGAACACAGTGTCATTTTACTTCTTTTCCCCATTTTACATTTTTCTGCCTTCCCCAACCCCATAAGAATTCTTTTTTTTTTTTATCCCCTCGGAGCCTTGGGGGGGGGAGGAGAGCTATTAATTTGCAAATCATCTGATCTGTGAAAGGATCAAGATGCCTGTTTTTCACCATTAAATCCAATGTCTTGAGTGGACACACACATGCACACATGAACCCATCACGCTGTGAATCCTGGTGGGGGG
This sequence comes from Tadarida brasiliensis, assembly GCA_030848825.1. NCBI lineage: Eukaryota > Metazoa > Chordata > Mammalia > Chiroptera > Molossidae > Tadarida > Tadarida brasiliensis. The sequence goes on from CM061273.1 coordinate 49,524,207, forward strand.
GTAGATGCCAGATTTGAATCCAAGAAAAGTATGCCCTCTCCTTCAGGGCCTGTGTCCAATTAAGCCTTAGATCTCAAACTGCATAATGTTCATATTTTTAAACCTGGAGAGAAGGGGGAGATGAGGGGACAAAGAGACAGAGAGAGGGAAGTGGGGGAAGTGTGTTAATTAACACATTCTGTTTAGGACTTAGAATAGTCTCCCCCACTCCCAATCCTCCCCCAATAATTTCTTACAAGAGTTGCCTTTATCTGTTCTAATGTCCTATTTTCAGTTTTTTGGTTTCTTGGCTTATATATCTACTGTGGAGCAAAAATATAACCATGCTCTTTCCCTCTTTTCAGAGGATCAGAGGCGACAGGATCTCTAGACAATGAACGTGGGGACCTGGCAACACTGTCCTTAGCTCTGGAGTTTGGAGAGGACCTTTAACCTTTCTGGGCCTCAGTTTCCCCAACTGTAACACAAGGGAATGGGGCTAAATGGTTGCTAAGATCCCTTCTAGCTCCAACCTCCTCTGACCGAATGAGATAATGTGTGAAAACACTTTGTGAACGCTAAAGCCGGACGAATCAGGGATTATTATTATGATTCTAATCAATCCTCTTTTCTCCACATGGATCTTGGCTGTTTAGCACCAGCAAGCAGGCTAAAGAGGGCCAAAAGCGAGAAAGCTTAGCAGAGATGGAAAAGCTCTGTAGCGTGGACATAAAAAACCCTGCATCTCCAGAAACATTCTGTCTCTGTACGGCCCCCAGGCCTGGTGGGAAGGACTAGGGAAGAGGAGGCCCAACTTGGTCTGATCCATTTCAGTCTACAAGGAGGTGCAAAGTGTATTTCTTCCAAAGCATCACTTGTCTCCAAGTGACTGACATAGGAACCTGATGTGAAGGCTATTTGCAATTGTTTTTTTCCAGAAAGAAAGGGAAAAAGCAAGGTGTACCTGATTAGCAAGTTAATTATTTCAGTACCCCAAGGGTTCCAGTGTGGTGGTAAGTTGTCCAGCCCTGGTGTAATTTCACAGTCCATGCATTTCCTTGTGAGCACCTGGGGTGCCCGGGTCTGTCTCTTTCTCCATCCACCTGCCTTATGTCTTCCTGACACACCTGGGGAGATGAGAAGGGGCTGGGGTGGTAGATAGTGCAGTGTATATATTTGGCCTAGGCTGCAGGGGTGGGGGGCAGACAGAGAACAGAATGGAGGAAGCCTTTACCTCCACCGAGTATTTAATTACTGGCCCTTCCTTCTTAAAAAAAAATATATATATATCTATATCTATATCCATATATATATATTTGATTTCTTTTTTCTTTATTGATTTTAGAAAGAGAGGAAGGGAGAAGAGAGAGAGAGAGAAACACCGATGATAGAGAACATCGGCTGGCCGCCTCCTGCATGCCCCCCACTGGGGACTGGACCCACAACCTGGGCATGTGCCCTGACCAGGAATCGAACAGGCAACCTCTTGGTGCATGGGTTGACGCTCAGCCACTGAGCCACACTGGCTGAGCTAAAAAAATATTTTGTTTAATAAATATGAATGAGGCAGGTTATCAGAAAGTGGAACTGTTGTGAGGTTATTTCCCCAGATTTAGCAAGGTAAGAAACTGGGTTTGAGGGGCCCTCTGGCCTCTTACCTCCTCCTAGCCCCGGTCAGCTCTCCAATGCTCATATTTGCTTTTCCAACTCTGGCCACCACTTGGTCTGCTGTGGCCTCCTCTAATCTGACTTCAAGATCTGATTTCCCCTTGGGGGAGGGGAGGGAGGATTGTGTGGTCAAACGGACACCTCCCTCAGAGAGATAAGTTGGGGATGTGAACATTAGCCTCTGAATTAGCAGCTTTTGCTGCTCTCTGAAATCCTGGCTGGTAGGACTGGCTCCCTGCTGCTCCTCCTGAGATGGACAAGGGAGGGCTCGGCAGTTTACTTAAGAGTGGTCCCATCTGCTCAGACTGGCCTTTCATAAGGGGAGGGATTTATGCAGTGTCCTTGTGCACAGACCTGGGATTTGCCTGAAAACCTTGGGCCTTGGAGAATATTACTGAACGCTAAAATGTTCAGCCACGGAGATGATTCATGATTTGTCTGCAAGGACAGTGTGTGTGTGGGTGTGTGGGAGTGTGTGTGTTGGGGAGAGGCACACACATTGATGGGTGCTTGTCATCATTCTTACTTCCAATCCAAACATTACTTCCAATCCAAACATCCAAATTTTTTTTCTATATTCACTCAGGAGACAGCGCATGGCACCAAGCTCTGGAGAGCCAACTTCTTGACTGGAGCGGTGTGAAGACGATGCGATGCTTTTTGGGGGCTAACATTCAGCTGTTCCCCAAGCAGGTTGGCTGATCTCCCTGCTGGCGGAGAGGGGCCAGGGGCTGTCTGCAAAGATAGTTCTGATGACTGCCTCATTGCAGGTGGCAGAGGATTTGGGGAGTGGGGGTGAAACCAGTTGATGTTTGAATTATACCTGGCCATCTTTAGTCTTTACGTCTCAGTAGGAGAGAAGTTAGACAGACTTAGACTGCAGGAAGGCAGGTGTAGGGAGTTCCTTGTCTCAGTCACATACTGCCATGCCTAGATGAAGCCCAGTGGTGGTAAAACGGATTCTAGAGAGCAGGGCTTTGAGGTTCCATGTGGGATTTCGGCCCTGGTTCCTGGGAGATTAAGAAGTCTTTTCCAAGTTTTGGAAAGACCTACAAATGTCATTTATTCATAATCTCTGGGACTAAATGCAACCTCTTTCACTGCCCAGTGGCTGGAAAGGGAGCATTTTCAGCTTGTATGACCCTCATTTGTGGTTCTGCCATGTTCTAGCTCATGCTCCAGTCTGTACTTGTCGAGGAAGACCTCAGCCTTCCCAGCTCCTGAGTGTTTCGTTTCTCTCAGGCCATTCATAATTTAACCCACATTCTAGGCCATTGGCCAGCACACATTTTGAGAGGTGAGCTGGCTGGCCTGTTAACTATGTGCAAGGTTGTTCTCATTTGGGCTCAAGAAAGGATACAGTTTCCTCTTATAAAAGAGAAGCAGGGAACCATTTCTATGAATCTTTTAATGAAGGATTTACTACCAATTTGATAAGTTCATTGCTCTTTTTACTCATTCTGAATAAGTAACTTTGTCAGTCAACCTGAGGGTCTGCAGAACCTATAAAAATGCTTCCTTTGGTCTTGTTTTAACACATGCTGGGGCTCGGGCCTGCCCCTGACAGACTGGGGAGGAGTAGAAACATTCCAGAGACCAGGTCTTAGAGTGTTATCTCTTCTCCCATCCCCAAATCCTCACCCTCCATTTATCTCTCAAATACAAATGCAAGACCTCCTAGGGAAGTGTGAGGGGATGGGTTTTAAACAGGTTTGGGGAAGGAAGGGGAATGAGTTGAACGCAAAGAAAGATGGGGACAGTTGGAATTTTTAACACTCCTCTGTTAATACTTCTCATGTTTTGTATATTATATCTTCCAAAGTATGCATTTGTTACAGTTCTGCAGTGTGTATGTGGCCTTTGCCAAATGCTGCTTGGCCAAAACAGTGTTAAATAAAATGGTAAGAAATGCTACCAGGGCCTTGCACGGGTTATTTAATTCTATCAATGATAAACAATGTTAATGTGTAGCATCTCAGTTGGCACAATAATCATGTTTCATTTGTATATGCTGAGATATATTTAAGCATGAACGATACAGTTTTCCAACACATACATTTCCCAGTGATTACTTAGGAGAAATGTGATGGAAACAGCAGAAACCTTTTCTCGCTCCACATTTACTTGCACCTTGCACACACAGACTGCCAGTCACACACACTCAAACGGCCAGCCAGCCCCATTTGTATTGTCATCTATGTGTCTCCATTGGTAAATGTAAGTGTAGCTTCTGTAAAGGTAGATCCAGCTTTATGCACCTGTACATAATTACAGACACACATACCAGCATTTTAGAATCATTGGTACATTTATGCATATTTTCTCACACACTCACACTGCCTTATAGATGATGCTGACATGAACATGCGCACCATCCCAAGTGTGACTATTTATATGTACACATGTAAGTGCTCTCACTGCAATTGCAGACGTGCCTGGAAGGACAAGTGCCCATATGCGGAGGATCCACTACACAGGCTCCTACACAAGTGTGCCTCTTTGCACACCCATGCACTCCTGCACCCTTGCTCTGGGGCATACACTGACTGACACCCATAGGTCGAGGTGCAACAACTGCCCTCTTACTCCTGGTGGATGCGGACCTGTTGGACAATATCTGAATTGGGTGTTTACCTTCTATGAGCCCTGAGACACTCAGGATGGGAGGCCAGGAGGAGCAAGTTCAAGATACCAGCCTGCTTGGCCTCTGACAAAAATAATATGAAAATGTGGGGGTTGGGAGGAGGGGTTGGGTAGCTCGTCTCTGCAGGTAAAGATGCTTCCAAAAGAGGATCAATGTTATGTTTGCTCACTTAACAAATGAGCCAGGATACCATCTCTGGTCCTGGTTCTGCTGCCTAGGTAACCTTCTCTCTCAACCTCAGTTTCTACCTCTGGAAAGTGAAGTATGGCCCAGACTAGTGGTTCTCAACCCTGGCCACACAGTAAAATCATCTGAGGAGCTTTTAGAAAACAGACACTTGGGCTCCATCCTAGACCAATTAGATCAGAATCTCTGGAGTGGGTGCCCAGCATTATATTTTATTTTATTGTATTTCATTTATTTATTTTTTAAAATTAATTTTAGAGAGAGGAAGGGAGAAGGAGAGAGAGAGAAACATCGATGAGAGAGAACATCGATTGGCCACCTCTTGCATGCCCCCCACTTGGGATTGGGCCCACAACCTGGGCATGTGCCCTGACCGAGAATTGAACCGGCGACCTCTTGGTGCATGGGTCGACGCTCAACCACTGAGCCACACTGGCCGAGTGCATTTTATTTTATTTTTTAAAAAGCATCCCAAGTGACTCTATACATATTCAGCCAACATTGAGACCTACTGGCCTAGATGCTGTCCACGGCCCTTCTAGCCCTTAAACTCTATGTCGCGGAGGACGTTTTATATACAAAGCACTGTGCTGGACACCAGGGCACTTTGCTGAAAGTTCTAAATTCACTCATATAAGATCATAAAAAGTCATTAAAATGAGTCTTTTAGTTTAGGAAGAGGATCATTTTTTGAACAAACTGTATTTATCCTGGAAACACTCATGCCTGCATTTCCAGCTATCTCTATTCCCTTCCATCTTTGTTCTAATCTTCCAGCTCCCTGACTCTCACTCATCGAACATTAATTATAATGCCATCTATGCAAATGCTATCAGCTGGTACCTGATAAATGCGATAGATACCGTGCTACCTGCACATTTTTCCTGTCTAGCTCCTCACCCAACCTGCAGGGTAGCACAGTATTTTTAGTAGGGTAAATGATAAGGCACAGGCCTCTGGGGAAGTTTCCTCCCTCCCCCAGCCCTGAGATAGAGAACACCAGCCCCTAGGCCCATGCCCCAGTTCTGGGGGCTGGTGCAGCGGTTGACGAAAGCCTTGAGCTGAGTGTCCTAGAAAGCTGCTCTCAGACTTGGGCCTCTGGGAATTCTATCTTAATATTCTCCAACAACCATTCCCAGGCTGAGCCAGTCCTCCTTTGAAAACAAATCTGCACCTGCCAGAGGAGGCTGAACCCAGGTGAGACATCTCATCCACTTGGCAAGTGGAAGACAAAGCTGAGACAACACAGGCTGCGGACCACAGACCACCGACCACTGACGACCACCCCACCGTGGGCCCCTTTCTCCCACTGAGGATGCAGAAGAGAGTGTGGGGGGAGGGGTTCTGCCTTTCACCTGGTGTGGGATGGAGGAGGAGGTGTTCCTTCTGGATGGAGGGTCTCCACTTCTCCCTCAGTATTCTCACTCACTAAAGGTGATGCTCAGGCCCTCCCAGAGAAACTCAGAACAGAGTCCGGTTCTCTCTCCCGCTCTCACTTTAGCTTGGCTGGCTGATTTTCTCCTGAAGGTGGTTGGACTACTTTTCTTTAGGAAAGTTGTCCCAAGGTGGCTACCATTGCACCACCATCCACGTGGGCACTGGAGGTAGTGATGACGCCTGAGACCTCTGTGTTTTGGGCTCTAATCCTCTCACCCACTCATGCTTAGTGATTCTTCATTTGCCTCTTTATTTTTTCCCTACTCTTTCATTTTGTTCCCTTCTCCCCTGAAGACATGCCAGGCACACATGACAGAAGGGTTTGCTGATCACTGGGCTGTGCCCAGTCCCTCCTCCCTTCACTTCCCTTGCAGGGAGGCAGGCTTGGTGCTGGGGAGGGAGCCCAGACACAACGCAGGATCCTCAGATTCTAAACCTAGATCTAGAGCCCAGCTTCCCAGGTCTGCGACCCTTCCCAGCACCCACCTCCCCTTGGGCCTGGGGAGCATCACACCCCAGGATGTGATGGATTCCCCAGGCACCTTCAAAGGGCTCTGCATTTGTTTGCAATGCAACGCCGGACCTTGAATCCTTCTCTGGTCATAAATGTTGTTTATTTTGACTAGAACCTACTGAAAGGGGGTTGGGGGTTAAGGAGGGCAAAGAGAGGATTCCTCTGGAAGATCATAAAACCATTAGCAGGGCAGGGCTTTACGGGGTCACAGGATCATAGAATTTTCTGGCTGAAAGGAACACAGGCCATTAGGAAGGTCACAGATGACCACTTTGTCAGCTAGAGGCCTCTAAGGGCCACACGGGCTAGGGTGGGGGACTTTGGGCCCCTTTCTAGAAAGTGGACACAAGGTGTGGGGGCATGACCCCCCAATAACCTTACACCAGGTGGGGGAGGCGACTAGCTGCTGAACATGATGGATTTGCCCTCCCAGGAGGAAGAACCAGCTGTTTGAATGTGCAGTGGAGACTCTGGTTCTGGGGAATGGGCACAGCTCTGGGTAAAGGAAATAAAATCACTCCAATTCTGCCTCCACCATGATTTTGGGCAGCTAGTATGTAAGGTGCTATGCTCGATGTTCTTCCAGTATTTTCAAAACAATTCCGAAAGAGATGTTATCTTCATTTTGCTGATAAGACAAACTGAGCTCAGAAAGGGGAGGTGGTTTGCCCAAGGTAATGCAGCCAGTTAAGTGGTAAGGCTGGGACTAGCCCTTAAGACTCTCAAGTCTTTAAACCTAATCTCCTTCCCACCTCCCCATCTGCTATAGTCTGGTCCACTGCAGTCTGAGAGACTGAATGGGAGCAGGGCTCCCTTCCCTAAAGGTCATACTGGGGCTGAGGAAAGTTCAGCAGCAAACCTCCTTCCACTACGGGAGAATGGTAGAGTCTCGGGCTCCTTCCGGTCCCTGGCACAGACCTGGCGCACTCTGCAGAGAACATGCTCCTACAAATTCAGCCACAGTCAGGAAACCAACTTGGTTGCCCATTACGTTCTGTGTGACACAGAGCAAGTCACTTCACCTCTCTGAACTACTCCTTCCGGATCCATCTTCAGACCTGAGGTCTTCGTGGAAGGTGAGGGTTAGTGGAGGTGGTGATAAGTTTATCCCTTTTGAGTCCTTCTTTGGTGTCATAGCTTTGCGGGAGGGGGGGGGGGATTTTGTTTTGCCCTCAAAGCTGACTCAGATCACACACACAAAAAAACACCTCAAAAGCAGGCAAGGCAAGGCTCACTAAGATCCCTGCTGAGAACACTGGAGGCTGAGAGCCAGGGCAGAGGCTGGGCTGTGAAGAGGCAGTTTAAGCAGCAAGTTCTTCCCTGATCCCCTGACTGGGTAATCCAGTTACTCAGAGAATGGAAAATCCCCTTCTCCTCCTCAGTCCCCTCCCCCACAAAGGCCTCCTAATAGGCCTGCCAGCTTTGGGGCACTAATCTGCCCAGACAGCATCACATTGGGAGCAGGTTGCTTGGGGTCTCAATCCTCAGTGGGAGATGGGGAGACTGGGAGGGGCCAGGGGGCCAGGGATTTGGTGTAGGGGGTGGGTGTCTTCTGCTCTCTGGCTTTCCCAAAGGATCAGGGACATGAATGGGCCTCTGTGATGAAGGAAACTTCAGAAAACAGGACAAGGGCCCAGGACTGAAAGGAGTTGGGCAGGAAGGCTGGGTGCCAGGGCAGAGATGCCTTGGGTGGGGCTTATATTAAACAGCCCCGTTATTTCATCCACCATGCCCCTTTCATTTTTATTTGAAGATAGCTCCCTCCCCAGCACCTTCGCCTCCCACCTCTTACACTTTCACTCATCCATCCACCAAGCTGCTGACAGCTGCCCTGCGGGTGAACTCCTGATCCTCCAGCGGCTGGAGATACTGGGGGTGCTCAGGCCAGAGCATGTCCCCTTCTAGCCCCCAGCCCCACACACGTACTTACTGCCTCAAGGTTATACCATCTCAGTTCCCCTGAATCAGACCTATTTCTGAGTCCCTACTATATGCCAGGCACTTTGGTGTACATTATTCTCAATAGATCTTCAGATATATCCTGTTAGGTGGATATTCTAGGTCCTGCATTTACAGAGAAGTAAACCAAGGCCCAGAGAGGTTAAGTAACTTGCCCAAAGTCACACAGCTAGGAATTTGAGCTGGGATTTGCTCAAAGCCCATGCTGAATCCCTTATGTCATGCTCTCTCTTGAGTGACGATAGATTAATGCTCTCTACCATCACCCCATTCTCCAACCCCCCCCCATACTCCAGGGATTAGATCTGAGACATCCAACCCCTGCCCCCATGCTGTACAGGATTGATGTTATCACGGAGAACCCAGCTAGTTGGAATCCTCTGACCATGTCCCACTGACTTCCACCAAAGACCCCAAAAGGACAAGGGTAAGAACCCCTAAGACTCTGTGTGATTTATCTGGTGATATTGTTATTTTATGGGATGGGCCAAAGAGGTGTCAGGAAGCAAGTTTGCTGTAAATCTCCTCTCTCTGCTCCCTTTCTCTCTGTGTGTCCCCTCCTGGGATTTATGGTGGAAAATGTTCAGAGCTAGGGACTTGGGGCTGGGGTTCAGGCTTGGGGTGGGAAGGCAAGGGACAATATATCTTCCTCCTCTGAGATCTGCTAAACGTGTGTGCGTGTCCATGTGTGTGTGTGTATGTGTGCGCACATGCACTACCCATGCTCTATCACAAGGCAGCAGCGTATAGTGGACAAAATCTTTACGAAGCTCTCCACAGCACTCAAGTGGCTTTGCAGACAGCACATCTCCTGCACCAGAGGTGTGTTACGGGGGCCAACGCACAGGCTGGGCCCCATGTGTGCCTCCTTTACTGGTGGACCTTTCCCTGTGCTGAACCTTTTCCCCATCACAGGGCTCCTTCCGCAGATCTGGTGGCCTCCAGTATTGGTCCCTCCACTGCAGGGGAATTTCTCCAAAGGGTCTCTGGCACCTGGAGGACATGTCTTGGGCACCCCACACTGCCCGCAGTCCCAAGTCCAGTGTGCAGGACCTTAGGGAGAACTCAGTGGATCCTGGCTGAATGAATCCAGGAGAAAAGAGAAGACGTCACCCTCTGAGCGAGCATCAGGTCACTCTCCCACCCCGTCCTCTCCCTGCTCCTCTCCTGGCTGCCCAAACCAGGCTGCACTGTGTCTCCGGTTAAATATATGGAATTATCTATTACAATACTTCAATATTTATTACATTGATTTCGCTTTAAATGCTTTGTAAATCATAGCAAAAAATAATGGCCTTCCAACAGAGAGTCATATACCGTAATCAACTGGAAGAAAGTCGGCATTGTAATTTAAAATAAAAAAAATCCTTATGTGAGTCTCTCGTTTAAATTAAGAGACAGGACGTGATTCAAATAATAAGACCCAAGTGAGGCTGGTTTTTCTTGGCAAATTAGTAGAGGTTTTAACTGGAACTGAAAAGGTGTTAAGGTGGAACAGTGACCTTATTAGACCTTAATTATTTTCTGTTGTTACATTCCTGGAGCTGAGGTTTTTTTCCGAAGTGGCCATGTTAAGCCTCATCACAGGAACTTTGGCTTTAGAGAGATATCACTTCTCAAGAGGCATTAGTGGGATAAAAAGCAGACATTTCGCCTGAGTTCCTTTTCTCCATCCCAGAGTTCCTAGGGCTCCTAGAACTCCTGGTTTGGAGGAAACATTCTTGTCCTTGAAAGCTGAGGATTCACCCCACTGTGTCCCTGGTTTCTGACACTCAACCTTCTGAGTGGCAGCCTCCTCCCCCTGGATCTACCCTCTGCCCACTGGTGAGCCAGCATCCATCTGGCCAAGAGAGAGGAGGGGGAGTGTGCTTGTGCGTGTGCATGTGTGTGTGCATGTGTGTGTGTGTGTGCATGTGTGTGTGTGTGTGCGCGCGCATCTGTGTGGGAGGGTGCACACTGGTTGTAGGGACACAGCAAGTAGCACTTTTGTCATCCTTCACTGCAACCTTCCTGCTCTACCTTCCATGGTCAAATCTGGCTGATTATCAGTCCCAGTGCTAGCCTGACCCAGCCCAAGATGCTCACGGCACTTAGAGATGAAAACGAGCCAATGCCATCCTTTCTAAACGGAAATAAGGTGAGTAAATGGCCTAGTACTGTGCCTAGTACATGCGCGTATTCAATAGTGGTGATTTTATTTTTGCTAGAAGGAAAGGCAGCCAGAAAAGGGCCTTTTCCACTTGCTTCCAGATACTGGCAGGGGTGGGGTGCAGTGGTAGGAAAGAAATACTGAGCCCCAGGAAGGCCCAGTGCAGACATCCATTCCACAGGTGCATGCCCCTCCAGGAAGATAACCCAGCTGGGCAATTTTTATTAAATGCTATGAGCTCCATTCCTCCCACTGGCCTTGCAACTCGGCTTCGAATTTTTTTTTTCTTCTTTTAAAATTGATTTTTGGAGAGAGAGGAAAGGAGAAGGAGAGAGAGAGATAGAAACATTGATGAGAAAGAACATCGATTGGCCACCTCCTGCATGCCCCCCATTGCGGATCAGGCCCACAATCTGGGCATGTGCCCTGATCGGGAATCAAACCGGTAGCCTCTTGGTGCATAGGTCGATGCTCAACCACTGAGCCATACTGGCTGGGAAGCTTTGAATTTGATCAAAGTGAAGAACTTCTGAGGCCTGGTGTCTTGGGGACCAGGGCTGGTGGTTCACCACTATCCTGGAGAAAGTTGGGTGGGAGTGGAGGGTGATGTAAGAGCCATGGGAAACGGCTGGGGAGCGGGGGAGTGGGAACCATTAGGCCATCACAGGTGGGAGGGATCCCCAAAGAAAGGGAAATCAAGGCTATTTTTGAGTGCCCATCCACCATGTAGTTGCCCCCAGATGTTGGCGCATACACTGTAAAGGTGGGACCTACATTCCTAGGAGGATATCCAAAATCCTAGAATACCAGGTCTGAAAGGGCTTTAGAGACTATTCTAGGCAGACTCTTTTGCTTTACAAAGGGGACACTCAGGCAATTTGAAATGATCCAACACTCTGCCTGAGGACCCATGTGGACAGAGTTGAGAGAGTGAGGGAGGGGACAAAAGCTGCAGGTGCTGTGGTCTCTGGCCTGCGTGAGGCCTGGCCCAGTTGAAGAGTCCTGGCACCTGGTTGTACAAAGGTGTACCTTGGGCCAAGCTCGTCCCATCACTGGTGGGCCAACTCCTGCTCCTGGCCAGTGGGAGTGACCTTTCTGGACCTCACTCAGGTCTCCCGTCACTCAGAAAGGGCACAGAAGAAAGAGGATGTGCCCAGAGGACCCGGAGGTCTGGGCTCAGTCTTAGCAGCTACATGACCCAGGAGGCGCTTCCTCTCTCTGAACCTTTCCTCTCCACCCCACTTAACACAGCGTGGGGGTTATTGGCTTGTGGGAGAATGTTTGTGCGTGGCTTTGCAAACTGTGAAGTGCAGCGCAGGTGGTGGGGACTGCTGTGACCAGCCGGGGTGTGGAGATCCAGATGTAGAGATGACTTAATCAGACTTTTATTTGTGGGCTCAGATTGAGTTCTGTCTCCTACCTTCCTTGTGCCTTAATTCCACATTCTGCTCTGCCAAGGAATGGGACAAGGGAGGAAGCTTAATCCTCCCAATAACATGACTGTAGGATAGGTAGATAGGTATTATTCTATCCATGTTACAGATAAATAAACTGAGGCCTAGGTAGATAAAATGCCCTGTTCCACCTCCTACCCCCCCCCCCCCCCCATTGCTGAGAGGCAGAACTGGGATGTGAACTCAAGTCTGACTCTAGATACATCACAATCCCAACTGGGAGGTAATAAAACAGAAGAATGTGAGCTCCACGGGGTCAGGGGTTTATACAGGATTTGTTGCTGCTGTATCCCCAGCCCCTGGAATCGTGCCCAGCACACAGTGACCAGCAAACATTGAAAACACAATGAGTATCACCTTTAATAGAAGGTTGGGTGTAGCAAAAGTGAGTTAAGAATAAACAAGTTATTGGGAGTTAGAGCTTACATCACAGTTTCTTAGAACGTTCTGTGGGTGGAGAATTTGGAGTAGCATTTCATCATTCATGGTAGCCCCTTCTGGCTGTTTTTATATCCAGTTACCACCATGATAGAAGTTTGGGCCTCAGGTATTAGTTAAATGAAAAGGAAATAAAATTAGGAAATGCAACATTGGCAGTAAAATAAAATCTCCATAGACATATAAAGATTATATTAAAATGATGTCGCCCTGGCCGGTTTGGCTCAGCGGTTAGAGCGTCAACCTGCGGTCCAGAGAGACCGGGGTTCGGTTTCCGCTAAGGGCGCGTACCTCGGTTGCAGTTTGTCCCCGGCTCCTGGTGGGTCGTGCGGGAGGCAGCCACTCAATGTGTCCCTTTCACATCGATGTTTCTCTCTCTTCCTCTCTCTCCCTCCCACTCTATCTGAACAAAAAGTGGAAAAAAATGTCCTCGGGTGAGGATAAAAAAAAAAAAAAAGATGTCATAGAGGCAAATACTATCTTGCTCCTGGGAAGGCTTTATGGAGAAGAGAACACTGCATGTTTTCCTAATCAATGCATCCTGTAACTTTACATCTAAAGATATTGGTCCTTGATGCCAAAGAACCAACTTTTCATTCAGCCAATTTTTACTGAGCACCTACTATACGCCATATACTGGGTTAGACCCTGGCAGGTGTAGAGATGCCCAAGGATGGTCCATGGCCCTCAGGAGCATGATCAAGGCTTCAGGAGGTCAGACTTGTCCAGCAGCTTGTTTGATCCTGCTTGGCTCTTCCTTTTCTCCTCCCTGGTGCATGGAGAGTCAGTATCTTACTACAGGAGGTCAGCCCAAGGGGATCTCTCTCTCTCCCTCCCACCCTCACTTCCCACCCTTAGCTCCCTGGCTGACTGAAAAGGTGCAAGAGGGAATCTGAGAGATTCTGTGCTGTTTGTTTTGGGTTCAATGGAATCTCATTTACACGTGTTAATTGCAACTAATTGGCACTAATTGGATGAACAGGAAACCCTCTGGGAGCACTCATACCTTTAATTTGTAGTAAATATCATTAATTAACATATGCTAATTAGAACCAATTAACATTGATTAAGGGTTTCCAGCTACTTGGAAAGTACAACTGTGTCCTCCTCCCTTGGTTGCCTGAAGTCAGCACAAAATATGATAACTGAGAAGTCTAGGCAGGGAGAGGACCACCCTTCTGGCTGCATCTCTTGATGAGGGGGCATCACAGCCAGCAGCCCTCACTGAGCTGGGTGCTTGGAGGATGGCACCCTGACCTCTCCCTCCCCAGGACTGAAGGGTCTGCGGCGGGGTGGGGGGGGGGGGCTGCAAAGTTAGTATTTCTCAGGGTTAATGGGAGGGAACAGACAGTGGGAAGTTCTGGATGTTGGGATGTTCTCCCCTTGCCCTGTCTCCCAGGGTGGGTTGAAGGAGCACTAGAGATCAGCCTGGCAGGGAGGGCGGGGCTGCTGAAACCAAGCTGTTTGGACTCCACTTCTGCAGGTGATGCAGGGTGAGACACCCATCCACCGGGGTCCTGCTTGGTACGCACACATGCATGTGTGCACATACATACACACACACGCATACAACTCCTCCAGATCTGACATGGAGGTGTAAATGGGGATACCTCCTAGGTCTGACAGGTACATAGATGGTGGGAGCACCTCTGTTAGACATCTCCTTTGCTTATTTTGGCATGCTCTTTACTCAAAACTGGGATTCTGATCAAACTGTCCATGGTATTGGTGTCAGATTTCTTAAAAAATCATTTGCCTGAGAACCAGAAGGCTTTTAGGTCTATGTTCAGTTCTAATATTAACTAGCTATGGGACTCTTGGGATTCATTAAAAAATATATAAATTGTTTTATTTTAGTACTTTTACGAAAGAAATAAATGTTTATTACAGCATCTGTAATAGGCTTCCAAGGCCCTGCCTTTCCTTTTCTATAGGAGTCATTTCATTGTTTCATGTCCAGTGTCCATCTCTAACAAGCTCCAAGTTCCTTCGAAGTAGAGTTCAAGTCTGGCTTGTTCATTGTGGTACTCTATGGGCATTAAAAACCTGCTGAGTCAAATAGTATGTCGGATGAAAAAAAATGTTGAATGAATGAATGAACACATAAAACAAAACCATCTGTAATTTTAACTACCACAGAGAAAACAGCATTTGGTGTGTGTGTGTGTATTTATACTTATATATAAATAAAAACTGCTTAGTGAAGTGTTAGCTTTAATAACTTCAAAAGTATAAGTGCTACAAACTTTAAAAACTTAAAGAAATTATTTGAAACTTGATTTGGATTTATTATACACTGATTTAGTTTTGTGAATTTTGAAAACTACATTTTAATTTTAATTTTCTCTTTCAGTCCCTCAGAATGAAGGTAGCAAACAGTGATTCAAAAATTAAAACTAAAATGTTATTACTAAATATCCATAAGACCAAATGTGTATATTTCTGCCAGCACTGAGACTTGTTCTTCTCTCTCAACCACTGGGCCAGTGACACCTGCACTACTTAACTCTCCAGGCCTCTCAGGTGGGAGGAAGCGGGTGATTCTGTAACCTAAGGAAAGGTGTATTTTCCAAGCCACCTGAGAAGAAAAAGCTTTATATTTCCCATATCTGAGCTACTGGCTCTGATAGAAAGAGATGGGGGCCCTGATGGGACAAAGCCTGGCAGAAACCTTACCTCGAAGGGGACCTCTGTGGTAGAATCTTACCCAACTCAGAGAAACAGGGCTGCCCTGGAGGGGATTGGGGTTCAGGCCAATGCAAATTGCAAGGTTAGAAAGATCACCCTGTGAGGGGCTTGACCCCATGGGGAAAGTAGATTAAAAGCCCTTGCTGTGAAACAGGCCCGTCTTTGAAATGTTTTACATGCATTCATTCACTTAATCCTCCCACAACCCAATGAGGTAGGCACTGTTATTATCCCCATTACACAGATGAGAAAACGGAGGCTCAGAGAGGTCAATTAATGTGCCCTAGCTCACACAGCCAAGTGGCAGGGCTACCATTTGAATTTCAGTTGAGCTGCTGCGTGCTGTCCCCTCCTTCCCACCCACATTTTTGGTGCCTATAGAAGGGCTCCAGGAAGCTGTGGCTCCTGGGGTAGAATCCCCAAGGCAGGGAGCTCCGGGCCCTGCCCCACCCTCAATAGCATGGCTGAGTGGACCCTGATTCTCAGCTCCCTCTCCATGGAAATCTGAGGTCTGAGGGAGAGCTGCTGGTGAGGTTCACAGCAGCTTAATTACCAAAGTGATTTTAATTTGTTTTTGTTAATTGAAATCTCATTAAGCAAGTAATTTACTCCAACACAGCTCAGGAGTCCACAATTCTACGGGTGAGGAGGCTAAAGGGGACTCGCCTTAATCTGGGGCTTGTGCTTCCTTCTGCTGTGGCCTGTGTGGTGGGTGCACACATGGGCTCCTGTACAAGGCCCCTCTCTCCTGGCCAGGGGCACCCTTTCTCCTTCTTGGTCTATACTCCCCTGTCTCATCACCCCAGGGCCCTGGACCCCACCTGCCCTGCCCTGTACCCTGGAATGATAAGGAAAAAGTGAACCCAAGCCGTCCCTCTGTAGAGGGTATATGCACTCAGGTGTGTGGCATGTGGTGTAGACACACATATACCATTTGGTATTTGTCCATCTTTTTGCCAAGTGCTGTTCTAGGCACAAACTGGAGATGCTGGGGGAACAGAGGACACTTTTTTTTTTTAAATTTTTAATTAATTTATTTTTGTTACAGATGTTTCTCCCTTTCCCCCCATACTTTTTAAGGGAGGTCCTTTCTGAACCCTGGACTTCGTTAGTCCACCTGCTAAATGTCCTGAGTCCTCTTTCTTTACTAAACCCTTGTCACTATCATCCTTCCTGTCAACTCCAAGAAGGCAGGGGCCACTTGGCGTCTTCATGGCTGTGGCCCAGGCTTAGGTGTGAAGGTTCTCATCTGGGTGCGGGGTGGGTAGTTCTTTACAGAATGGGACTGTGCTGGGAATTGCAAGTCTTTTAGCATTCTTAGGGGCCCTGTCTATTCAGTATCAGTAGCATCCCCCCAAATAATTCTGACAACCCCAGCATGCCCTCCATGTGTTTCCAACCTCCCTGAGTGGGGTGGGGATTTGAAACCAGTGGAAATGCCCATGTACTGCCTGGTATGTAGTAGGTGCTCCGTGAGCATTTGTTGAGTGACTGAGAGAGCGTATGAGCTGTGCCTCTGACCTGGTCCGTGTTTCTCCACCGTGTGTGTGCATGGGTGACTGAAATGTGTGTGTTGCTCTTTTGGACGTTGTGCCCCTGGGTGTTCCGGGCTCAGTGGAGGGTTCTGGGCCCTACCACAGGCTGGGGTCTCAGTTCTCCAGAGCTCTGTCTGCATTGGGCATGTTCTCTCTCCCCTCGTGGCCTCATCCCCTGGCTGCCTCTCTAAGGCCCCCACCACCCAGCTGCCTCCTCTTTTTGCCCCCGACTACGGCCACTTGTAGTTTTCCAGGCCTGACATTTCGAACATGCAATGCCATATGTATTGCCACTCTCAGGTAATTATCACGTAAAATTAAGCTAGTCTTGTACATGAAACCAGCAATTAGCCAGGGATTGAAGGTCAGGGAGAGCTCGTTTATAGAGTCGCTAACAAAATGTTAAGTGGAAGTGTGTGTCAGATGGGCCAGGAGGCTGGATTAGCCGGGTCGCCGCGGTGGGACTGGAGAGCCATGGAGACTCCCCGGCTCTGCAGCGCTGGGCACAGCAGAAGGAGCTGGGGATTTATGGCTCACACTTTTCTCTTCCAGCTCTCAATTGGGGGCACCGCTTTGAAGGAAGGTTGCTAAGTCTGCTAAATCCTAGTGCACACCAACGCTCCTTCCCCATTCATCTGGAAGCCTGGTAGATCCTGCCTAAAAGCCTGTATGTCAAGTCCACCTCCTGCCTGGCTGCCCGCCACTCCAACCTTTTACACTGGAGCCTTTCAGATCTGCTGTGGTATCTGAAGACAGGATGAGCTTTCAAGACTCAGAAACTTTGCATATGCCATTCCCTTTGCTTGGAATACCTTTCCCTCTCTCCCGACTCTCTTATTATCAGCCTGGAAAATTTCTATTTCTCTCCCCCAAATCTCAGCCTTCATTTCTCCCAGAGTCTTCCCCCACCACAACACTATTCCAGGAGTTACTTCACTTCTGAACCATGAGCAGGTTTCCACTATCACACTTACACTCCATGGCAATTTGTTGGCGACTTCTCTGCCCCCGCTACTGGACTGTGAATTATTCATCTCTGCCTGGCAACATGAAGCTGCTCAATAAATGTATGTGGGATAAATATAGAAATTATTCTCTTTTGTTCTTTGTTCTTTTACATATCCTTCAAGGCCTACTCAGATGTCACCTCCCCTTTTCTGGATTCCCTTCCCTGGTAGAATTAATCATGCCTTCTGTGTTCCTGTAGCACTTTGTACACATTTTTATTATAGTACTTACCAAATTGCCTCATATTTCATTATAGGTCTACCCAGGGCTACCACAACTCCAGAGAGCACCATTCACACTGAGCCAGACAATACAGAGGTGAGTGCTTGTACTCGCCCACCAAGCAGTGACCTTCTGTTGAGCAAAGACCCTGAGACTTTGCAAATAGCCTGCATATTATATGCTCTCATTGGCCACATTAGTGTCCATTCAGAGTAGGTATGCAATAGACATACAATAAACATGTGTTTGGTTATTGAACAGGAATAGATGGTTCAGTGGAAGGAGCCCTCGATTTGGATTCTGGGGACCTGAGTTCCAGTTCTGGCTTTGCCATGAGATTGCTGTTCAGCCTTGAGTGAATCACTCAGCCTCTCTGGTCCTATTCTTTTTTTTTTTTTTATCCTCACCCGAGGACATTCTTTCATTTTTTGTTCAGACAGAGTGGGAGGGGGAGAGAGGAAGAGAGAGAGAGAGAAACACCGACATGAAAGGGACACATCGAGTGGCCACCACCCACACGACCAACCAGGGCCGGGGACAAACTGCAACCGAGGCACATGCCCCCAGCGGGAACCGAACCCGGGTCTCTCTAGACCACAGGCCGACGCTCTAACCGCTGAGCCAAACCGGCCAGGGCTCTGGTCCTATTCTTTTAAATCTGGTCACATGTATCAAAGTGCCTGGGACAAAGTAGGTGCTTAATGCATGTTAGTCCCCCCACTTTTGTCATCTGCAAAATGAGGAATTTTAAGATCCCTTGTGTTCTAGAATTATGGGCTCTCAGGATTAGAAATTTTGAAAGGCATTTGGTCTAACCCCTGGCTTCTCCAGTGGGGGTCACGCAGCTCTAGTTTTTACATCTCTGGTTTGCTCACCTCCTCGCAAAGTAGGCCATTCTATTTTCAGACAGCTCTGCCTTAAAAAGAGCCCGATTATCTGACAGCTTCCCAGAGCTTCCATCACAGGCCCTGGTTCTGCATCATGTGGCCAGTCCCATCGCCCACAATGACATTCATAGCCAGGGATCTGCTTCGGGCTCAGAGACACAGTTCCATCACCATCCCTTATGTGACTGGATTTCAAGCCTATTCACCTTCTTGATTACCCTCTTTTCAGCTTGCTCCCCTTTGTCCAAAGACCTCTTGAGATGAGGCATCAGAACAGGGTAGGACTATCAGCTTCCTCTGCCTAGAACCTGTGCTTCTATCAAGAGCCCAGGTGGGAACCCAAAATTGTGTTCTTGTGACCTAGGTCTCTCAACCCTAGCAAGCATTTCACTATGGGAGACAAAGCTGGGAATGAGCAGAATTCCCCTTAAATTTGATTTTATATTTTTAAAAGTCTGTATTTAAAAAACCATACAGTTCAAATACAAATGACAAGCTAGGGAAAATTATTTGTAACTCATATCACAGGCAAAGGACTAATTTCCTCAACAGATAAAAAGAATCCACAAATCAACATGAAAAGGATCCACCACCTAATAGAAATATGGGCAAAGGATAGCAGATAATTGACAGAAAAGGACCTGAATAGTGTTCTTAAATATATCAAAACATGTTTAACTTCATTCATTATAAGAGAAATGCAAATTAAAACTAGTTATTTTTCATTTGTCACATTGGCAAAGATCAAAAAGTTTGATGACATTTTGTTGGTAAAGGGTAAGGAAACAGACACTCTCCTACATTGCAAGGGTGAAATAGTACAACCTCTCCGGGAAGAAATGTGGCTTTATCTACTAACTTTTAAAATGCACAGAACTTTGATTTAATGATTCTACCTCTAGGAATGTATCCTACAGATCTACTCAGACACATCGGAAGGTAGGCTCAGTAGGGGCAAGGACTTTTGCCCATGTGTTCGCTGCTCTATCTTTGGCACCTAGATTGCTGTCCAGCACATAGTAGGTGCTGGATAAATGTCTGTTGAATGAATGAATGAATGAATGAATGAATGAATGAATGAATGAACGAATGAATATGTAAAATGACATGTTATTCATTGCAAAATTTTTGGTAAGAGCCAAAGACCAGAAATAATGTAAGTATCTAATTACAATGAAATAGTATACTGCTATTAAAAATACCAAGGCAGCTCTCCATGTACTGATATGTAAAGATCTCTAAGAGATATTATTAAATGACAAAAGCAAGGTGTAGAAAAATGTGTGTAATAAAAATGCAGCTGGACATTTGCTTGTCTGTGCATAGAACAGCTCTGGAAGGAAGCTCCCAAGTGGCCACTGTGCTTATCTCTAGGTAGAGGAACTGGGGGCCTGGAGGAAGGAGTGGGGGGTGGCTTTACTTTTGAGTGTATTCTCTTAGATAGATTCCTTTTGAATTTTAGGTCACATGAATGTATTACCTATTTCAACAAACAAATAAAATTCAAAATTTAAAAAGATGTGGGCTCAGGAATTAACCCTATGCTTTTGGGCCTGTGCATTTGTACACACATGTACTTCACCTTCCTGAGACTGTACATGTGTGTATGTGTTCATGCATGTACATTTCCAATTGACTTTTCCCACAGCTGTGGATTAGTCTACCTAAATAAAACACAGCTCCTGAGGCCTTCCCCTGCTCAACATTCTTTGATGGCCCCCTACTGTCTGTAAGGTCCAAATTTCTTGTCCTGGTCTCGGGATCTTCTGTCATCTGACCCCAACTCACTTCCCACAGCCTTTGTCACAGAAAAATGGAGCTACTTGCTCTCTCCATGCCCACCTGCCATTATCCCACCTGCACCCTGGACGGTGCTCCTTGGGAAATCAAAATTCCCGTCTCCATCACCACAGTAAGTCACCCCCCCCTTCAAGACGCATTACACACCCCTTTCCCAGGAAGGCTTCTTTCATGTCTCAAGCTGGAAGTGATCTCTTACTTTATATGTGCATCTCTCTTACAGCATTTAGGTCTCTTTTAACCTGATATTAAAGCTTTTCCCATAATTGAAAGACTATTCTCATAAGCTATCTGAAAGAAGGCAGAGTTCATGTTTGATTCCTGTTTGTATTGTCCTCAGAGTCCAATAAAATGCCAAGCACATAGTAGGTATTCCAGAAATGCCAAAGAAATGGATAGACCTAAGTGTCAGTGGTCGGTTATAAGTCTGCCTGGTCTTTGTATTATCTGAGCCATCCGTATTATCTTCATCGTCACTGGGGAAAAGGTTTTTGCAAACCTACTTGCACACAGCCGGGGTGGGCCGTCTGTAGAGCGCTCAGCATGAACCACTGCAGTCCACCCCGCCCACCAGCCTGGCTGCACAAGAGGGGCCCAGACGTGACCAGACGGTGAGGCAGCCACATTCCAGACGGCTGAGGTTCGCCTGGAAAGTCACATGTCTGGCTCACCCACCCATCTGCAGGCCCTCAAGTTTTATAGACCCTCAGGCTGACCTGGGGTTCGAATCCTCACTCTTCCCGTGTAATTGCACGACTCGCTGAGTCTCAGGGTCTTCACCTAAAACATGGGACCAGCAAGATTTGCCTCATGTGCAGCTGTGAGGACTGGAGCGAATGTTTGGTAGGTGCCTTACCGAGGGCCTGGCATCTGGCAGGTTCTCAGGAGCTGATTACCCTGGAATCCGGGGCTGCCAAGCTGCAGACACGCAGGAAACCACATCAGCCTGAGCTAAACCTAGAAAGGTAAATGTATTGCCAAAAGCCCCATATGCCAAGCAGTACTTTATTGCAAAGCCAAACAGATTTTTTTGGCTTCACCGTTGTTTGGGATTATCTTGCCACAGTTAACACTCCGTCGGTGAGAACACTCAAGACCTACCTGGGGTGTGGTATGTCTGGTGGATACATGTGTGAACGGACCTGTGTACATATACATAGACATGTGGATGTGTGTGCTTATTGTGCAGAGGTGTGCATATACATTCAAATGCATGTGGGCTCCCCAACGGTCATGCATGTGAGTGCTCATGCATCCACACACGTGGATATGGCCATTCAGGTGATAGTGCTGGCATGGTGACCTGGGGAGACTGGAACACGCTACCTGAAAAAATAAAGGCTGTTTAGAGAGATACTGAGAAAAGATGGGGTAAAAAAGGAAGAAGAAATGTATAAACTAAACATGTAGGGGTGGGGGTGAAAGGCAGTGGAGTGTGGGGGCTAAGAGTATGAACTTTGAACCTTTCCTGGGTTTGAACCCTTCTGTCAATTTCTAGCTTGTGACCTTGGGCAGGTCACTCAACCTCTCTCTGCCTCAGTTTCTCATCTGTAAAATGGGGATCAGAATAACAGCACCTGCTGACTAGGACTGTTGTGAGGATTAAATGAGTCAATACATGTAAAGTGTTGAATGGGGCCTGGTCCAAAGGAAGTGCTTGCTTAAAACATGGCGCGGGGGTGTGGGGGGTGAGTAGCTCCCATCAGGCTTCTTTCCTCATCTTCCCTTACTCCTCTCTGGGATGTCGCCTCCCAGCTTCTTTCCCTCCCTCTTCCCTCTCTCTCACATCAAGCTCCTGTCCCCCTCCCCTCCTCCAACATCTTAGTCTTTGCCAGAGCCAGGCTGGGCGCAGGCAGTGCGTGCCATTGGCAGGGAAAGAAAGCCAAAGGGAGCAGGAGGAGGTAGAGACACTGGCTCTGAAATGTTGCTTCTTCCCCCCACCCTTTTCCCAGCCATGCTCCCAGAGGCGGGAGGTTGGGGGTGGGGCAGTGGGAGGGCTCCAACGAACAGACAATCCCAGCCATTCCCTGGTGGGCCGGGGGTCAGGCCCCCTCCTCGCTCCATCTGCCTCTGCCACAGCCTGTGCCATCCTGTTTGCCAGCCCAGCCCAGCCCAGCCCAGCAGGCTGGGATCCCAGGCCGTGCCAGCCCAGACCCAGCTAGGGGTGGGAGTGGGCTGCAGTCTGGGGTTCTGCTGCTTTGTTTTATTTGTCCATATCTCTTCTTTGCTTTCGGAGCCCTGGTCTTTCCCAGCCCTGAGGCTCTGACTCCATCCTGTGCCAGCCCCTGGCTGTCTCGCCCATCCCTGCATCTCTGCCACCACCTGCCCGGGGTTTCCTGCCAGCTCTGAGCTCAGGGAGCATCAGGCCCTGTCAGCCTCAGCTCCTGCGCACTTCCTCCCCACCCCTTGGCTGAAGGCTGGCAGCCCCAGCATCTGGAGGGGCTGGCTCTCTGCTCCGGCTGCCCTGGGTGGCTGCCCTGGGTGCATGGTCCTCCACCTTATCTCTTACCCCTTCTTCCCCTCCTCCCCTCTCCCCAGTGACTAGAGTCCTCTTCCCACCCTTCTGCCTCCTCCCTGCTTGGGACAGCTTGCTTCCCTCCAGGCCTTGGCTGGAGGCTCACAATGAAACTGCCTCCCCCCCACAGACAGGGAGGTGGAGAATCACCATAGCAACCAAGAAAGCCTCTCCTCCCTAACCCTTCCTGTCCTGGCTTCAGTGAAGGGGCTAGAGGTCTGGTGGGGAGTTCGAGCTCTCAGGAATACAGGATGGAGAATGACAGGGGACAGGAGTAGCTGAGGGGATGTTTGTGAGAGAGATGAGCTATGGGGAGATGGCTGATTGTGGGACCACAACTCTTGAGGCACAGGGTCCAAGTATGTGACTAGTATGGTCTCCGCCACCAGTTGAGTCCCCAAATGTGGCTGTGGTTCATCTGGGCAGCTTGTTAAGTACAGAGAGCGTCAGGAACCATCCTAGACCTACTAAAGCCCAATCTTCAGAGTTGAGCCCTAAGAGCCCATATTTTAAAGATTCTCTCCAGGTGATTCCTACACATACCAAAGTTGAAGATTCACCAGGGTAGAATACAACACACTGGTGTTTAAATCCTAGCTTGGTCACCCAAAGCCAGGTGGTGAATCTTACAATCTCTTTAAGGCTCAGTTTTCACTTCTGTAAAATGGGATAGTAGTACCAGCTTTGTAGGGTGTTGTGAGAATTGGCCTTCATTGATAAAGCACCTTACACAGAGCTTGCCCGCTGCTGCCTCCTGCCCTAGGTTACGCCATCTCCAGGGGGCCGGGCAGGGTCTGTAGGGGAGCGTGACCCCCTCGCCGCTGGGGCCTGCCACGGCCTGGGCCTTCTCTGCCATTATGTGTTACAAGACACTGAATTCTCCACACCAGAGCAACATGAAATCATTAAGGCGAAACAATAAATAAAGGCCTAGAAGTTATTACAGAGCTGACAGCGCACAACGCTGCCCTGCAAAGCAAATATGAATTATTTCAGAACATTTTAAAATGAAAAATCCTCTCTTCTTCCTGCCCAGCCCTGTAATCCATTAAGTCCTCTGTTCACCCCCTTCACCCTGGTAGAGAGTAGCCAGGCCAAGGGGGCTCCCAGAGCGGGGCTTCCTGTGCTCTGGGCAGACCTGTTTTTCCTGCTGAGTCAGGCTGGAAGCCAGCCTGCTGCGTCTTTGGCCTGACCACTTTCTGGTTCGCTAAAAGCATCTCCTTATTCCTTGTCTCCACCTGGAATCAGTGCACACGCATTACTATGAACCTCTCCTGCCCCTAACACTGTTCACAGTTTACAGAGAACCCAACCGCTCCTGGAAGATGCTCTAGATTCTTCCCACTTTAGAGATGGGGAAACAGGTTTGGAAGGATTCAGCTACAGGCCCCGGGTCTGGTGAACGGTAGAGCTGGGACTCAGTCCTGGGTCTTCTCACTCTAGGTTATATGAGATGAAAAGAGACGATGTAGGCAGGCCATTTGCATGGCATACTCTAAAAGCTATTCTTGTTGCTGTTGTTGTTATTTCTAAATACTCTTTCTGACCCACTAGTCATCCAGTGCTATGGTGGCACTGCTGTGGCCATCTGCCGTTTTGAGTGTTCAGCATCCCTTCCCTGTTCTGCAGCTCAGCGCACCTTTTCCTTCGGAGTACTGCCCTGTTTTCTGCAGGTCAGTGGACGAGCTGTCAGGCCCTGTCCCATGTCCTCTCCTGGCCTCTGGTGTGAACATCAGATCCAGACTTGCTCAATCTTAGTGTCCATCCTTCTGACCACTGGATCAGACCAGAGCTAGAAGCAGCAGAACATTTAGCTGGGATTTTATATGCCGACTCTGAGAGGGGCAAGTGTTCCCCCCGCTCTCCCTTTCCAGCAACATGGGCCATGCCCTGTCCCTTGCCACCCATCTTCCCCAACCCAACACGAAGCCCATCAGGAGGAGGCGAGAGTGTGGCCAGCACACAGAGAGGGGGAGGGGACAGATCTGGCAACACTGCTTGAAAGTCCGAATCTAGCTGCACCCCAGGCAGCCCCAGCTGTCCTTCCCAGTTACACAGGTCAACAATCTGCCCTTTTGGCGAAACTAGATTAAATTGGGTTTCAGCCACTTGCTCCGAAGGGTACAGGTGCTATGTATGGACTCAGTACATATCCTTTAGCAGTCATTGTCCCCAGAGAGTCAGGCCCAACTCAGGAAAGTGAGTGTGGTTTCATCACCTCCTAATCCTTCCTGGGGTACAGGAGGCTGTGCGTGCCCTGGACCAGGAGGTCAAGCCTACAGGTTTAATCCATTGATTCACCCTCTGGGTGACTTGGAGCAAGCTCTGCTTCTCTGGACCTCAGCCTTCTCATTTGTAAAATGAAAGTTAACACTGCATCATCTCAAAGGGGTCTTGTACTGATAATATTCTAGAATTCACTTCATATGCCAATGTGTGGTACGTGTGGGTCACGGGGCCTTCCACATTCCCACTCCACCAGCCTCTTCACCTTCATCTCCCACATTCTCCTCTCACCATCCCACCTCCCTGTATTCTACACACCTCTGCAGTTCTAAATTCTCTTTTACTTGCAGCTCCTTGAACCATCCATCCATCCATCCATCCATCCATCCATCCATCCACCCATCCATCCATGATCCATCCACCAACACATCCAATGAGCTCCTGAAATGTGTCAGGCACTGTCCCTATGTGGTACTGTAGGTACCACATAGTCCTTGCCCTCATGGAGCAAACAAGTGAACACAAGTGTGTTGAATTAGGACAGGGGAAACACAGGAGGCTACAGCAGCATCTAGAAGGGGGCTGTAGCTCTCTCTAAGGAAGGGATAGTTCTTTAAGCGAGCCTTGAGGTTGAATAGGGAATAGTCAAGGAAAAGAAGGCAACTGGAACAGCATAGAGAGTGTTGAAAGGAACTCATAAGGAAAAGTGTATAGTCAGCAAAAGGGAGAGGAAGGTGTGCAATGTGTGGCCAGAGGTGTAGGCAGGAGGCAGGTAATGATAATGATCCCTTTGCCACTCAGTCCACTTGGAAAACTCCTATTCACCCTTAAAAACCCTGCTGAGATATCAGCTCCTCCGGGAAGTGCCCTCCCTGACCCTAGAGTTAATTGTTCTTTCCTCCATATATGGCTTACACCTCTGTAATTGCACCTGTTCTCTGCCCTATAATGACCTCTTTCCACATTTGTCTCTCCTCTTAGAATATACGTTCCTTTAGGGCAGCGGTTCTCAACCTGTGGGTCGCGACCCCTTTGGGGGTTGAATGACCCTTTCACAGGGGTCGCCTAAGACATAACAGTAGCAAAATTACAGTTATGAAGCAGCAACAAAAATAATTTTATGGTTGGGGGTCACCACAACATGAGGAACGGTATTAAAGGGTCGCGGCATTAGGAAGGTTGAGAACCACTGCTTTAGGGCATGAAGCTGTTTATAGTTGCAGTGCCTGACACACGTAGGTATTCAATAAATGCTTTTGGACTGAATTGAATCACGCGGTGTGTATGTAACCATGAGATAACTATGTTCACGTTTAAGGGAGAAGCGGGAGGAGCAATAGGCATGTATGTGGGTATCTCTGTGTTTGGATTTAAATTCAACAACATTTCCAGAGGGCTGTTTGGAGTCAGTGGACTGTGACAAGCTGCTGACCATTTTTCTCAACACCAAGAAAACTTGCTCAGTTGGGGGGTGTGAAGCTAGCTGGGCCTGAGGCTGAGCTGCTGCCTCTCTGCTCTCCCCACTCTTTGCTTTCCTGCCCCTCTACACATGGCCCCTGTGGGGGCCCTCAACTCTTCAGGGCTCTGTGTTGGAGTGAGGAGGTGGACTGAGGCCGTGACTCCCTCCTGGGTACCCACTGGCCACTGGTCAAGCTGGCTTCCTTGGTGGAGAAACTGATCAATGGGGACCCCAAGTCAGGGAGGCCCTTCCTTCTAATCCATATCAACTGCTCCCTCCCTTGCCTGCCAGCTTGTATCCGGCCCTTGTCTGTGTTGGGGATGGGGAGCACTGGTCCTGCTCCTGGTGCTCCGTGAAGGGGATCAGAAGCCTCTGTGTGGCTGGTGGGTGAGTACAGGAACAGCCCAAGGTAGGGAGACAAACATTTAACCAGCCGAACTTTGCTAGGAAAGAGCTACCTCAATGTTCTTGATCTTCTTTATCTGCTTAAACTCTGAGGGGGCTGGTCCTTTCTTGGAGCAAGACAGGAAAGCCAGTGGGGAAGAGAAGAGGAAAAATAAGCTATTACACTCCTTCTACCCTCCACCCCCTACAATACCTGCAAGCCAGGCCCAGAACAGAGGCCCTTGGCAGTCCAAGCAACCCCAAGATGTGGTAGCCCCACTCCAGCCATTTCCATCAGTGGAGAAACATGTGGCTCACCCCACGCTTTCAGGGCAGCAGGAAGCTGCCGGCCTTCGTGAAGGGTCAACTATGTGCAGGTTCTCGGTTCAGTCACATTTAATTCTCTCAACAACCCTGGGGCGATACTATTATTATCCCCATTTAGGAGATGGAAAAACTGAGGCTTGTGGGGTATGCCACCACATGGTCAAGGGCCCGTTGTGTCCACTGACATTCTCTGGTCAGGCTGGGCACGTCCTCTCTACCGCTCCACTTCTCCACGGGCCGGCTCCTCTCGTCAGTGGCCGTGACATGGCTCCCTCCAGAAGACCTTGTTCCCCTCTATATACTGGATTGGCTGCTCCTCCTTTGTGCCCCTGCTGCTCTGGGCTAGCCTCTCTTGTAGCAAGAATCCCTGAGGACTGTCATCGTCTGCTCATTTCTCTCTCTCCTCTGCTGGGTTTTAAGTTTGAGGGCGGGGATCCCATTGCCAGAGCCTCACACAGTAGGCTCTGCCTGATGCAGAGTAGGTGCTTAATAAATGCCAGTGGATGAATGAATGAGTCTTACCCCAGCATGGGTACAGGGGGAGATCAAACAGCATTATGAGCTCTGGACAGATGAGAGGTGGACTTCTGAAGAAGGGCTGCTGAACGGGACGGAGGCCCAGCCGGAGAGAGGTAGGGAGCAGAACCCAGGCACTGGGGTTCCAGGGGTGGGGTGGCACAGGCCCACTAAGCCTGTCTACCTCTTTTCACTGCCATGCCTTTCCTGCAGAGGGTTTGCCCTCTAAGCTGTACTTGCTCTGGGCACTGTACAGTCTGTCCACCACTTTGCATGCCCACTTTGTGCGCGCGCGCACGTGTGTGCGTGAACGCACATGCACACCGCAGCAGTAAGTTTGATGTGCATGTGTGTCTTTGTCTATCCAGGTATGGGCTGACACCTTTGCATGCACAGCTCGGTATGTAGAAGATGTCCAAGTGCTTTTGTATCTGTGAGTGTACATGTGCTTGCACAGACGTGTGTGTGCCCGCTGGGGCCGGGTGGGGCCGGGTGTGTTCTGTCACTGCGCCCTGATTAGCTTTCGCTTGGAAGCATTTAGGTGACGATTTACAGCCGCACCTGACCCTGGCCTCTCTGCCCTGTCCCGTGTGTGCTGCTGTGGCTGCCCCCTGGCCCCTGCCCACCCCCTGCCCCCTGGCCACATAACTGTGATTTATGGCTGGCCTGTGGGGAGCGGCCCCCTCCTCGCCGCCCACCTCTCCACAGCTCCCACACCAGATGGGCTGCCTGCTGCTCCCTGGAGCAGCTCCGCCAGGGAGGGCGAGGCAAGATGACCGCCTGCAGGCCCAGCACAGACCCCTCCCTCACCCACTCTCTCCCTTTCAGACAGTCCCTGTCATCCTGTCTTGGGCTTGTTCATGGCTGTTGGGATTGTGAACTGAGATGGGAGGTCAGAGTCTGTGACACAGAACAGAAACCGTCTCCAGTCCTCCATTCATCTCCACCCCAAACACAGATAGACAAACAGATGGACAGACACACACAGATAAAGGTACCGATAGGTCCTCATACAAGAATGCTTACAGGGTCAAGTCTGACAAATGCATGTGCGTGTGCACACGTGCGCACAGTGAGTGTTTGTGGGGGATCTGCATATGTGTGGGGGCTGGGAAGGGAGCCAGGCCCCCTGCAGCCAGGCCAAGCCTCCCTGCCCCCGCTGCTTCCCTACCTCTCTTCTCTCGTGTCTGCATGCCCTGATGCCAAAGGGTATCTTCTCCAGCTCGTGCCAATCCATTATGAAGGTCCACTCAACCAGCAAGGGCATTTTTGGGGTGTCCTGGGGTGGGCCCCTGGGGGCTGGGATGGTGTTGCCGGGTACAGGGGTTGGCAGAGAGACCCTGGGCTGTGTCAGGCTGAAGGTGAGAGCTGGAAACAAAAAGATTGGAGTAAATTATTATTCCCCCCATGGCTTTCCCAAGGAAAGTGGAAGCAGCAGCCTGAGGCCCGTTTTCCTATTTGATGGGGAATCAGATAAATGGCAGGCAGCTTGCTCTGATAAGGCCTTGCTCTGGGCACAACCTCTCTCTCTGAAACCCTCTTACTATGCATAGAGGAAGGCTATCTGTGCAGCTGCACCTTGACACAAATATATCTGCACCCGAGATGAAGCAATTCCCCCAGAAATTACAGCAGGGGGATTGCATCTGAGGAGGGGGCCCTGGGGAGGCGTGGGGGCTGCAAGGGAGGGAGGGAGGGGAGAGGGAGAGGCCTGGGCAGGCAGGGAGGAGAAGAGGGAGGTGGCTGGGAGACTGGGAGTGGGGAGGAAGAGGTCAAGAGGACTGTGCCAGGGAGGGGCTCAGAAGCATCTGTATAAAATTTGTACGTTTTTTTTCCCTTCCAAGTAGCTTTCATGGAAATATCCTTTTCCTCCCGCATCATCTTCTTAATAGGGCAACCCTCACCCTCCTTTACCCCCACCCTTACCATATTCTCTTCTGCCCGTGGAATTAAAAATAAAATATGTGGACAATAAAATAGACTTTACAATTATTTGCCTCAACAGAGGCGTCTCAGCTGACTTAAAATTTTTCTTTTCTTTTCAGACGGAGAGTGTGGTAGTAATGCGATTTAAATAAATCAGTATATAAAGAAATATTTTGGAGAAGATGGAGAGCACAGAGTTCTGATTGTTTGGGCATTTTTTTTTTCATATTTAATAAATGGAGATTGAGGTCTAGTTCTGTTTGGGCATTGAAACACTTTTCCAACTTGTCACACGGCTCTGTTTGTGTGTGTGTGTATGCGCATGCGTGCTTGTATGTGTGCAAAAATGTGGGTGAATATGCCTGTGTTTGGATGTGTTCTCACGTTTAACTCTTACGCAGACACACACTCTGCTCTTTTCACTTAGTCTGATGATGCACCATCCTCTCCCTCTGTCCCCTACCATCACTGTCTGCCCATTTCTGTGAGCATCCCACCTCCCTCCTTCCCAATCTGAAGAACTGGAGCCTCTAGCCTCCTAGGAGGTCTCCAGGAAGCCCCTGGCCCCAGTAAGAGAAGCTTAAGTGAGAGACATCCCATCAGGTTCAAGGGTCCTTATCTCATACCAGACACTCCCTCCCAGCTCCTCCTTGGCTGGGCAAAGGTACCTGGGGTGCTGGGAGCAGACTTGGCAGGACAAGTTCAGGGGAATGTCAATGGGGCCATTTGGGACGGAGGTCCTGTTCCCCAAGCTTTGGGTTCTAGGGGTACAGGGTTGGCTCAAGGGTGGGATGGGCAACAGGAGGTACTGCATGTGCAGGGGTGTGTGTGAGAGGAGGAAGTGAAGTGTGAGTGCATGTGTCCATGTTCCCCTCCCTCCCCAAACTGGCACCTGCCTTGGGTCTGACTACTGAGCAGCTGCAAGACACACGAGTCGGCCGACAGATGCTACGGCCCAGCCTTTGTCTGAGAGAGAGAAAAATCACACACCCCTCTTAAGCCCCTGTGGCGGCTGAGGCTGGGAGGTTTATCCCTGTCACCCTCCAGCTCCATCTCTAACCCTGGAAAGCAACAGAAGCCTTCATCCTGCCTCCCACCGCCCGGGAGCTGGAGTAGTGATGGGGAAGATGCAGGAAAGTGGAGGTTTGGGGAGAGATTTTCCAACCCCTTTGCCCAAACTATGTGATAAACTCCTAGAATCTACCTACATCAGGGGGGGTGGTGTTGGCAGGGGGACTCTCGTGTCAACCTAATTCAGCTGAAAAAGGGCTAAGCTGGCAGGCAGGAAGTCAGCCTTCTAATTCTGTCTCTGCCACATCTCTGTGGCCAATTAGTTCACTCTTCTGGCCTCACTGTTCTCATCTGTAAAACAGGGGGAAGCAATCATTCAAATGATAGATATAATGTTAAATAACACAGATAACTGGTTCTTAGACACACATCAGGCTGATGAGGCAAGAACTGATGACTGGTTGTGACTATCCCACCTGCTACTGGTATGGGGTAAGCCTAGGGGAGCCCAAGGCCTGGTCTCCCTGCAGAAAATAATCCCAGGAAAGTAACTAGCCTCTTCTGGGCAGGTGAACTTCTCTGGATGCACTTACACAGCGGGAATAGGAGCCCGCCAAGGGAACCAGGCTGGGCCACGTTGCACACAGAACACTGATCCCCCAACCCCAATTTTTTTTGCAGTGAAGGGCTTAGCTTGTGGGTCAAAAGGGCAAGGGAGCCTGGGAACTGTCCCGTTAAAGCAAATAGGAGAAGAAAAGGCCACCTAGGGAAGCCTACAAGGCGGAGATAGGTACCATATTGTTCTGCATGTTGGCAAGATGAGGACTACATTGGGACGTAGACCCCCATCCATTCCTATTGTGGGACTTTGGTCCTCACTGATCTCACATTGAGACATTGACTGTCGCCCATCGTAGTATAAGATTAACTGCCATTGATCCTGATATTGGGGCATTGATTCTCCTTAACCAACTCTGAATTGGGGCATTGATCTCAACATTGGGATGTTGATTCCCGGACCCATTCCTATGGTGGGACATTGATCGCTACATGGGACACTGATTACTTCAACCAAATCTTCATTGGGGTATTGATCCCAACATGGGTATGTTGACTCCCTTTCCCATCCAACTCTGGATTGAGACATTGATCCTACCTCGGGAAGTTGATTTATTCTTCTCTCTCAGTATCTGGACATTATCCACCACCCAACCCTGGATAAAGACACTGATTTTCATTTTCAGGCTTTGGTCCATTCATTCCATCAATCATTTATTTGTTACATCTACTGTGTGTCACTTTTTGTGCTGATAGTTGGGATCTCTGCTCTCGTTTCTCTTCCTACCATTGGTCCCCATGTGAAGACCCCAGTTCCCCTTCAGTCTTCATAGTTGAATGTTAACCCATCATCCTGCATCCATCACCCTGTTCTTCCTCCTCCGATGACTTTAACTAGGCTCTATGGTCATCATTCAGATGAAGAGAGCCTAATGAAGTCAGGGGCCATACACAGCATATTGGAAAGAGCACAGACTCTGGAGTTATGAGTTCAAATCCTGGACTTCAGCAATTACCAGCCTCAGTTTCCTCATCTTTCAATTGGGGATAAGGATACCTATTTTTTAGGCTTTCTCTGCAGATTAATGGAGAGAATGTATATGAGAGGACTGAATGGGACATGGAGCATAGAGACCACAGTACTTAAAGCAAGGCTTTCCCTCCCTTGTCCTCTTCACCTGCCTCTCACCCCCCCGCCAGCCCAGAAAGATGGCTCTTAAATTGACACATCCATGTGTCCCCATCACATACTGCTGGTGGGGCTGAGACCCTTCCTTTCCCCAAACCCACCACACGCAGAGTCTGTCATGAAGTAGGTCCCTCACAAAATTCCAGATCTATCTTTTATTTTTTAAAAATCCATATTATATAGATAGCAAAGAGGAAAGCAACTTTTCCACCTCAAGCCTGTGTGTAATTACATATTTTGTCCGCGTGCTGGGCCTGGGATAAATCTGTATGGTAATGCAGACCAGGGGCTTATGATGTAGGCACACATGCTAATTTTAAACCACAAAATCGCGGCTGTTTTTCATTTTCATTTCCGACAACACTGGCAGAGATTAGGTCCTATTAAGCACCATGGGGCCTGTCCTCCCCCTGGCCACCTGCGGGGCTCCTCATGGCTTTTGTGGGCTTGTTGGGCCTGGCGCTGAGGCAGACACAGCCTTCCTAATTGTAGGGCAAAGCTCTGCTGGGAGGAGATGCCCAGGTTGGCAGACTGAGGCTGCCTATTCGCCTCACCTCCACTGGGCCTGGGGCTAGGTCCCTCTCCACCTGGGGAGGGAGGACTCATAGCCCACAGTGCCCACAGGGATGGAAATTCCAAGTCGATGCCTCTCCTCATGGGAAAGGAAAGTCGGATGCTCTCTCCGAAGCCCCAGGGCTGTCTTCAGGACCCTGAAGAGCAAGGGCTCAGGTCACTGACCTTTGATTCCTGGCCCAGCCCCATCTTGATGTGTGACCTTGTGCAAGTCACTTCCCTTGCCATCTGACAAGCCCAAGAGAGTGCAAATGAGGTGATCTGGACTCTTTCTTCCCTTTCCGATGTTCTGCATTGGAGCCTCCTGTTTCCACTAACGGGCACGTGGAGCAGGATGACAGCAGCGAACAGGGGTTACCCGTGGACCACGTGTTAAACCACAAACTGTCTCGTTCAATCTTCCCCTTGACTCCCTGAGGTAACAGAATGTTAATCAGCAAATCCTATATTCATCAGTCACTGGCTGGATGATCTGTTTTCTCATCTGTACAATGGGGGTGGAACTGATAACAGGACTGCTTGATAAGGTATTTCTGAGATCAAAAGAATTGCCACAAAGTATACAAGACACTTAGTGCCGGGCACATGGTGAGCATCCTATACATGCTGGATGCTGTCGTTATTTTACAGGTAAGGAGATGGAGGCTCAGAGAAGAACACGTAACTCACTCAAGGGCACACTGTTGGAACTGGGACTGGAACCCACGACCCTGCTAGCTTCCCAGTAGATGCTTTGTCTCATTTACCTCTTCCCCACCCAGAAGCAGGGGCAGATTCTCTGCCTCCTGGGCATTGGGCAAAATGGCAGCAGAGAGATGCTGAGACCAGCAAAAGGGCTCCTGAATGGGTCTTCAGCTGACCATTACCCCCAACCTCGACTCCCAGGGGTCTTGGGTACAAGGGAGCTAGCCCAGGCTCAGCCTGACAACACTGGGTCTGGCAGACCCTCTGCTTGTCTGAGGAGAGAGGAGGGTGGGGAGGGGCTGGGGAGGAGGAGCTGGCCCAGCCCCCTTCCATTCTCCCTCCATCTGCACCCAGAAGCAGCCAAGCGTGGCACCGGGCCACCCCTCCCACTCCCACCCCTCGGCATCTCTCCTCCTGGGCGAGGGCTTCCCTGTCTCTAGGGGGGAACCTGGTCTGTGCTCAATTTCATGCCACTTAATTCCCAAGTCTGCCCGTGAAAATGGCAACAAATCGGCCCCAACTGCCCAAATGTCCCGTCCCATCTCGGATGTCTCTCCCGCACCCCCCTCCTCTGTCTGACAGCCCCTATCCCGTCAGATGAGGGGGAGCGTCCATGGGGCCAGTGAGCTGAGAGGGCCTTCCTGCTGACTCACACTCGCTGGGGCTCTCTTCCCTGCCCCCCAATCTCTTCTCCACCAGGGCCAAGTCCCCAGTGTGGGCCTCGGCCTGGACCCAGAGGTGACCCACTACATGTTCCCTCAAGAGCATGGTCAATGCCTGAGCAGTTTCATTTTGAATTTTAATGTTACTGCATGATTATTCTTTCACTTATTTTCTAAGAACAATTTAGTATATTTGTTGAATAGGTGACACATTTACATGACTCAAATTTCAACAAGTGTAAAAGGGAGGGTGAAATGGTTCCCTCCCTCCTTGTACCAGTTCCGTGGGCTTTCCCAACCCCCTCGTTCCCATCCCGAAAAAGTGAACACCCCCAGATTCTTGGGCATCCTTCCAGAGATCTGTTATTCAAAAATAAGCAAATGCATATTGTCTTTCCCATCTTTTCCACAAAGATGGTGCATTCTACACCCCGGGCTGCACCTCACTGTTTCCACTTACTGTGTCTCAGTGACCCGTCTCCTTTTCCACCCCTACCCCTCCACACAGGGGCACTTTGGAGTTCTCCTCTGCCTCCACCTGCCCACCATAAAGGTTTTGAAGACATACAGACCAGAATTCAATCCTACCTGTGCCAACTACTCTCTGGGTGACCTTGACAAGTTCACTTTCCTCTTGAGCCTCAATCTCCAAATCAATAAAATGGAAATATTAATGCATACCCACCTCACAAGACTATTAGGGGTTGGTGGGTAATAAAGAAGATAATGGATACAAAGTGCCAGGAGGTGACGCATAACTGCCCATTCCTTCATTCCTTTCCCCTTTCTTTCCATCCTCCCGTCAGATGAATGCCTACTTGTCCTTCAAGCCCTGGGTCGATGCCACCCTCGTTTGCCACCCCTCCCCCCCAAGGAATCAGGCCTCCTCATTGCATCTTTGGGCTTTGGACCTACCCAAGGAGAGTATCACTGTGGCATGGTGTAGCCATCTACACTCATCTTCTCCCCCACAAAGCTGTGACTTGAGGGCTTCTGATGAGTAGGGACCAAAATATTAAGTTGTAAATATTTACAACCTCTTTGTTCCCCTCAGCTGAGCTGATCAGGGGGATAAAGACAGATGCAGAGTTGAAGAAGCTTCCCATCCAAGAAAGAGCATAAAGTTATTAATGACAAACCTGGATCAGAAAAGAATCGATCCAGTTGGTGAGTGGTGGAGGCGAGAGAGAGTAGAGTAGTTTTAGGAGAGACAAAGGGAAAAGGCTGAGACTTTGGGGAAAGACGGGACTAAAGAGGATTTTGCTATCTGTTGCAAATCAGTGCTTTTGGAGGCTCTTATGTTCTCTTTTGGATGTGATCTAGGGAAAGACTGCTCTATGATTTATCCAGGTTGCACTGTGCACCCTGGGCCTGGCTTGACCGAAGTGTAGAATGATAGAAAGATGAGAAGGGCAGGTGGAAGGAGAGGAGGGAGCACATACAGGCTGTGGCTCTTAGTTCCTTCTCTGGGAAGCCCACATGATGGACAATGTATTTCCCAGGGAGCCCCCAGATTTTGAAGAACCACCTTTTTCTCCCCTAAATTTGCCATAAGATTTGTAATTGGCACAACTACTAAGGACGTGTCAGATACACTCCCTCCCAGCGGCTGTGGCACAGACAGGAGGGGCTGGGTTTTGGGTGTGATTCTCTACCAGCCTCTTTCTTTCTCCCCCTTTTGAGAAAGCTATCAGGAAGTAGGTGAGATAGATACTTCTAGATAAATATTACCTCATTTTATTCCTCCTAGCCATCTTGTGAAATGGGCTTAATTGCTTTATTTCAATGTCAATTTTCAATGGTTTATTGTTAGCATGTAGAAATACAATTGATTTTTGTGCATTGACCTTGTATCCTTCAACTTTACTAAACTTACTAGTTCTAGTAGCTTTTTTTTTTTGCTGGGGGGTTGATTCCTTAGGGTTTTCTGTGAAGATGATCATGTCTCTGAATAAAGATGATTTTTCTTTTTCTTTCATTTCTTCTTCTTGTCTTGTTGCACTGGCCAGGATCTCCAGTACGGTGTGAAATAAGAGTGGTAAGAGCAGATACCCTTGCCTTGTTCTTGATATTAGGGGGAAAATTGTTCCCATTTTATAGTTAAGTAAATTGAGTCACAGATATCTGGTAACAAGTCCAAGGGCCCCTAGCTAGTCAGTGACAGTGCCAAAATCAGAACCCAGATCTGCCTGGCTCCAAAGCCTGTGCCCTTTCTACTGCTCCCAGCTTTGCAAACAGTCAAGTGCTGTACAAAAATGGGAAGTTGTAATATTTTCCTCTTTGTCTCCCTGTCCCTTCACCCCCGTTTCCCTGCCCAGTCCCAGATACATGGCAGCTGTTTGTTAAAAACTTGTTTGATTGGAAGTGGTGAGGCACAAGCCAGAGAGCAACATGGGGATCTCCCACCTTGATGTGGGTCAAACAGTGGGGTTGGGAACAGCGGATTTTCCATTCCACCCTGGAGGCTCACTTTAGGAGGAATGGCCCTCTGGATGGGCAGAGAGAACGCTTCTGGTAGACAAATGAGGGATTCAGTTTAGAAGAGGGTGTAGGGATACAGTTGCATCTTTAAGAAGAACAAGTGGTGAATAAAAATGAAGACTGTGGAGACAGACGTCCTAGGCTTGAAGCCCAGTTCCGCCACCTACCAGCCATGTGAGCTTGGGCAGGTTACCTAGCCTCCCTGGGCTTTAGTCTCCTCATTGGTAAAACAGGGATAATTGCTTTTCTACCTTGTAAACTCAGTGTGAGGGTTACACACGTTAATACACAGTAAATGCCCCACGCTAAGTGCTATACAAGGGTGAGCGACTATTATTTTTATTGAGTCAGGTCTTTTGTGGGGGGGACTTCCCAAAGCCACCTTCCTCTTTGAAAACACACACACACACACACACACACACACACACACACACACACCCTGCTTCATAATCCCACAATTGTATATACAGAGAGCTGTGACTTAGGTGGCCAAGTTGCTCAACCTCTCTGAGCCTCAGTTTCTTTAGCTATAGAATGGGAGAATGAGGCCTATCTCACACAGTGAAGAGAGAACCAGCTAAGGCAGGGTAAAGCACTGTAAACCTTTGGTAATGGCAAAAATAATGACAACTTCAAAGTGCCTCCTCTCTGCGAGGCAACTGGGAGTGCTTAGTCGGCGTGTGCTCACTTATCCTGGCAACACCCCTGTGGGGCAGACTGGGATCTGCACACGGAAACCAAGCCCCGGAGGTCAAATGACATAAGGGCCTTCAGCCCAGATTGAACCCAGGTAGGCCCATGTTCAAAGTCTGGATCTTGATTATTTTGCACGGTTCTCCTTCTGGGATCAAGGGGCCCGAGCCACAGCATCTGGGTACAGGTGCCCCCTCCCCCAGGCACCCCCTCCCACACCCTCCCCTGGGTGAGGGGCTGCCCTTCAGTCGCTCGCTTGTCCAGCCAAATGCGGGCGGGTGGCTTTGGTGCATGAAGCAGATGGGACCTTCACAAAAGCCCCCACACCTCTCCAAGCTGGTCCCCCCCACACGCCTGATTACCCCCCAATACCCAAGTTACCATTGATACAGTGGTGCCGGGTGATTCAATTAGTGCAGCCGGCATGAAGGCAACAGCACAAAGAGCTGGGGTAGTTAGAAACTCATTTTCTTTTGATTATTATAGCATCTCACACGTGGAAGCAGAAAATTATAGGCTCATGTGTCTTTGCTTAATATCCTCTGGGGCCAGATTTGTCGTCATGTTGAAGTTAGCTGTCAGGATTGACAAAATCATGTGGAGTTGATGGATTTACAGTGCCTGGGCCCAGCCAAGCTGGAGAGGCGCAGACCCACACAGATACAGAGATACACAGACATGCATACAGACACTCATAGACACACACAGACACTCACACGCTGACACACCCCACTCAGACACAAAGATACACACACCCCACATTCCAGACACTAATAAACAGACACTCTCACAGTGATTCATGTACAGATGTACACACTCCCCATACACTGAAACATACCCATTCAGACCCACACAGAGATACGTACACACTCAAGGGCACACACACACTCCACACACAAATATACATACCACACATACTGCTACCCACTCACCCCGTCTCACATAGGATATACATCCCCCACACACTGATACAAGCCACCCAGACACACCCCCAGATATTCACACCCTCCCCTACACTGACACATACCTACCTAGACACACACAGGTACTTACGCTCATGCACACTGATACACACCACACAGATGCATACACAGATACACATACACACATGCTGGTTCACCCTCAGTTGCATATAGCCTCCACACCAACACACACTCACCTGGACACACACTCAGATCTTCACACCCATATTGATATGTACTTATGAGGACACACACAGAACTCACACCCACACATGCTGACACGGATCCATTCAAACACACACATACTATACACTATACACTCCCATTCGGACACACATGATTCATGCACACGTTTCCAGGTCCATACACACATCAGGCACAGAGATGGGTGGTCACACACAGAGCAAGAGACACAGAAAACAGGTACAGACACAGTCACAGTGATACCCTTACACACATACACAGGGGCCCAGACAAGGACCTGACCCATATGTAGACAGAGAGACAATGCAGAGTCACAGACACATGGAAGAGAAACACATTCACAGGGTCTCAAGAGCATGAACGCAGCAGGCCGTTCCCAGCTTCTTCCCCACCCTGCAGACCCCTTTCCTTTCCTTCCTTTTCTCTCCTCACACTCATCCTTGCTGCCCCGACTGTGCGGGCGCAGGGGGTCCTGGGGAGTGATAGGAGATAGAAACATGGACAGGGTGAGGACTGGGGCAACACCCCGCTTCTGGGTGCCTAGTGTGCCCCAGCTCCAAGTTTCTGCTTGTTAGAGTGACTGGTGGCCAAAGGGGTGCTGCGGGGATTGGCAGTGAAGAGAGGTTGTGTGGACACAAAGGGGGAGGGAGGTGGGAAGGGATTTAACCTCCACTTCACAGAGGAGGAGACTGAGGCTCACAGAAGGTACATGCTTCCCAATGACACACAGGGAGATTTCATAACAATTAGCAAAAGCAGCACAGGTTGGTGAATGGATCAGGGGCTGATTTCAGCCCTGCTCGGCCTCTCAGGGAGGGTGTAACCTTCCTCAGCAGCTGTGAACACGGGACTGCTCTCTGAAGCAAATTCCCAGGAGAGGAAAGGAAGGCTGCCTGGTGCTGGAAGGTTCCATGGAGATGGCCCAGGCCCGCTGCCTCTCCTTTACAGAAGGGAACTCAAGGGCCAGAGCTTCCCCAAAACAGGTAATGAGGCACCTGGTATGGTAGAGGTGCTGGAGGCCGCACCCCAAATTTCCATGGGAAGGGCAGAGGAGACTGCCCTGGTGGGCTCCTGGGGCAGAGGGTCCAGTCCCAGCTGTCCAGATTCTGGGGATACTGGTTATGAGCCCAGACTCGGCCCAGACAGGCCTGGGTTGGCCCTGACACACCGCTTGGGAAACACTGGGTTCATGCGGGTGCTGGTGTCACACCAACAGGACTGCAGGAGGAGCCAAGGCTCCGGGCCTCTGAGGGTGGGAGTGAAGAGTCCCAAGTTCTAGAATCTCTGAGCCTTGGCTCAGCCAGCCTCCATTCCCTCGCAAGGAGAAAGTCTAGCCTGTCTGAACTCTACGCCATCCGTGTGCCACCTGGGCTCATCTCCTCTCCTCAGCAACCCTGGAAGTTGGCCTTATCATCACATTTGGCCGAGGAGGAGCATGACACTCAGAAAGTAAATGACTTGCCCAAGGTCACAGAGCTAATAAGAGACAGAATCTGAACCCAAGGCTGCCTGACTTCCAATCCCCTGCTCACTCCCCTCCACCACATGAGGTCAGCCTAGTTCAGGTGCAGAAGGCAGGGAGGGACTTCCCGGCTCAGGCAGGACTTAGGGCCCAGGGCCCTGCCACTAACTCCTGGGGTAAGGTCACCCAGGGGTGGGAGGCAATGGCTAGACTGGAAACGGCCTGGGCTTTGGGGGTCAGACCAAGCTAAGTTTAAATCCTGACTCTACAACGTCGAGGAAATCACCTTCCCTCTCTGAGCCTAATTTCCTATCTGTCCAATGGAAATGGTAGTATCTCCACTTGGGGGCTGGAGAGAATATATGTGTAAGGCTTATAAATGTTAGGTATTTACTACACAAGAGATGTTTTTAACAGTTACCAGCAAGGCTCCCCAGCAGGCCCAGGGCAGTGGGTATCCTTGGCCCATTCCCACTTTGGGTTACTCACCCCATCTTCTACCCCTCCTGCCTCTCCCATAGTCCCCACCCTGACCCCTGCTCAGGTCTGTAGCTTCTGAGGACCCTGGGTCCTGAAAGTCTCTGGAGACCTGGAAGAAATCCATGGATGTCTCAAGATCCCGGGCATCATTCAGGCCAGAGGTTCTCAGACGACACATGAGAACCATCATTAAAACCACTGAGCTGGGCCCTCGAAAGTGGGGACCAGCAGCTTCAGCATCACCTGCGAACCGGTTGGAAATGCAGACACCCCACCCCCAGAGCCAGTGAATCAGAACCTGCACCATCTCCAGGTGATTCGTGCTCACCTGAAAGTTTGAGAAGCCCTGCCCTGGCGTGCTCTCTCGTTTCAGAGAAGGGCAAGGCGAGGTCCAGGGACTTTCAATGGATGCAGCAGGTCCTCACTGATCAAGCCTCTTTTCCAGAAAAGGCCATCAGGGAGCAGACATCTCTGACCAACTTCTCTGAGTGGGATCCCGGGTGGGTGCACCCCCGCGTGCCCACCTCTGGGTGCTCACCTCCTCCATCTTGTCTGGTCTTGAAGATATGCTAATCAGTGTGGGAGTCCACCCTTCCACAGAATTATCATATGTGAGCCGCTCCTCATCTCAGGATAATTTTCTCATCTGCATAATCATATTTGACTTCCTTACGGGTGTAAAAACTCCCTTACCTTGGGTGAGTTAATCTTCATTGATTGAATATCAAATTCATTCGAATGTGGGAGAAGAGGCTTTTCTTTCTCCGAGGCAGAACGCTGTCTGGAAGCCGGGCTCAGCTGGGGGCCGATGGGGGTCAGCTTTGTCTCTGTCCTTGCCCGAACAGGAGGGACCCTTCCCTTCCCACCCACTTTCTCTGGCGGCATCTTTCCAGCTTCAAATACTTCTCTCTTGTTCTTCCACGATTTCATCTCCATCTTTCTGTCTCTTTTTTGTCCCTTACTGTCTTGGTCTTTTGGTTCTGTGTTGTTTTTCTTTTTCTATTTTACCTGCATTTCCTTTCCTTGGTTTCTTTCTTTCCTTCCCTTCCCTCCCCTCTCCTCTTCCTCTTCCTCTGCTTCTCTCTCTGTCTCAGATTCTCCCTTTACCTGAAAGTGTCTCTGTTATGTCCCCACCTACCACTTGATAGAAGAAAAAAAAATCCAGCATGAACCTATCGCAGAAGCTGCTGAGATTCTTGGGGAGACAGAGAGTGAAGGTGGGGAATGAGGAGAGAGGAGGGCAGGATGTCCCGGGACCTGCAATGTCCTGGTTCCCAGGCCCTGGCTGTGGGGCCTGTGTGCAGGTTAGAAAATGTTAATCCTGCCCAGTAAGGGAGGTTCCAGGTGTTCACAACAATCCTGTGAGTTGGGGAGTATTTTCCCACTTTACAGACAAGGACATGAGCAACATGTCAAAGTCCCTCGGGTAGTGGTGGGACCAGGATTCAAACCCAGGCCAGTCTAATCCTGCAGGCAGCCCATGATTATCTAGGAAGAGGCTGAGGCCAGGCCTTCCCAGGAAGCCTGGAAGCAGGTGAACAAATCAGCTTAATGAGTCTAGAACTTGTCACTTCTCCTCAAGCTTACATTGTCATTTTGAGTGTTTAGCAAATCACCTGGTACACAGAAAGTACCCAGTACCTGCTGGATAGTTATCATCATTGTTGTTCTTCTTCAAAGACAGGCCAGGGTTCAAGTTCTCACTCAGGTGCGTGAAACCTGTGTGGCCTTAGATACTTAGCGTTTCTGAGCCTCAGTTGGCTCACCTCATCTATAATGTGGTAATAATAATAGGAGCTGCCCAGCAGACTACCATAAGGATTAGCACTCTGCACACAAAACACCCAGCTCAGTGCCAAGCACATAGTAGGAGCTGGAAATGTTAGCAATTGCTTTCACATTATTACTGTCATATTGCTTTTATCGATGTTGCTATTATCATTGATTCTTGCTATTTTCATCATCATTGTTGTTATATCTCAGTGCCTAGCCACTAGTAGGTGCTTGGTAAATACCAAATCAGTGAATGAACAAGCTCTTGTAGAAGCTCCTTTTATACGTTTTTACTGTACAGTTCCTGACTCTTTGACTTCACTTCTCCTATGTATTTTGGCAAAGTCTGCTTTGTGGCAGGCCAGGGTAATGGTTAAGAGCTGGGCTCTGGAGTGAGTACAATATGGTTGTGCATCTCAGCTCCGCCACCTGCTAGGTAAGAACCTCTCTGAGTCTCAGTCCCTCCGTCTGTAGAATGGGACTATCAACAGTACACAGTAGTGGGAGATGTAGCTGAGACTGGCACAGTGGGGGCGGGCAGTGGGATGGTGGGGGAGATAAAAGCAGATGTTTCTTACAGGGCAGAGAGAGAAGAGGGGATCAGATGGTGAGGGTCTTGAATGCCAGGCTAGGTGGTTCTAGCTGGGTCTTGCCTCGTCTTTCCCAGACTGCTGGAAAGGGACTCTGGTCTGAGGGCTCTGCCTGCAGACCCTTTGAGACAAAGCCAGGCTACAGGCATCCTGCAGGGGCAAGAACACATTTTCTCTGGACCCTGTTCTCAGCTCCAGCTGGAGCTGGAGTGGTGGGGAAGGGAAGGCTATTTGCAATTCAGATCTGAGGCAGATGGGAGGACTTCCTTGGCCGAGGGGTGGGACATGGGTGGACTCAGCTGCCTCATTTCTCACACACATCCTGACCCCAGACCAGAGCTTTCCGGCCACCGCCCCTCACAGTACCACCCAGACTCTGACCTACACTCAACACTGCTCCAAGTGCTTTAATAGGTTAAGTGATAGTCATGCGAAGGAGATACTATTACCCCATCTTACAGACCGCGAAGTGAGATCCAGAGAGGCAAAGTGC
Organism: Tadarida brasiliensis; assembly: GCA_030848825.1. Classification (NCBI taxonomy): domain Eukaryota; kingdom Metazoa; phylum Chordata; class Mammalia; order Chiroptera; family Molossidae; genus Tadarida; species Tadarida brasiliensis. Next base: position 49,567,943 of record CM061273.1, read on the forward strand.
TCAAGGTCACACAGTAGGCAGTGACAGCTGTCATTCACACCAGGTCACCTGACTGCAGAGCCCACACTCTTACTCATGCACCATGCCACCTAAACCGATCCCCAAAATTGCAACCCCTCCACCTGGGAGGATGTTGTATGAACCATGCTCAGCATACTTTGCTGAGTCTCTGCTGTGAATCAGTCTCAGGGGCACCTCCCACGTTTCTCACAGCCCATGCAGCTGTCTGGGGCCAAAGGGCCACTTTAGCGGACAGGGCATAGGGCCCCGGCCCCTCCTACTCTCTGGGCCTCATCGGACCTCTGGATCATCAGAGGGGACCCTGATACAACAAGTGACCAGGCAGGGCTGTCACGGGGATTCACAGGCAGGTGACTCCTGGACATATGGCTAATCAATCTGGGACAATACAGCTCAAATCGCTGGAGGCTGTGGCTCCCTCTCCTTTCCACAGGGAGGAAGTGCCAAGTGTGAAGCACCTTCACACAGTCTCATCACCCCCTCTCCAGCCACCCTGCGGTCCCGGAAGGCAGGCACTGTTGCTGTTCCAACAAGGCCCTCAGTCAGTCTGCTTCTTGGTGGAGAAAAAGATCCTCCCTCCATTCCAATCCCTCCCTTCCCTTGCCTCAACCCCTGGGGGAGAATGGACAGGTGGGGTGGTAGCTCCCCCATCTGGACAGTCATTTCCCCTCCAAGGGGTTTCCATGCTGATGAAGTCATTCATCCACATGGGAGGCAATCTGGGGGGTGACAGGAAAGAGCTGGTGATGGTGCTGGACCCTCCATACCCAAGCCGGGCTTTGGCCCTCGCAAGCCACGTTCTCTCTCCTACCACCCCGGCCCCACCCATGAAGTGGGTAGCAGATTCTCTCCTTCACAGGATTAGTTTGAATCTAATCAGCTAGCACCTGGGTAAGCCCATGCTTAATGAATGAATGTTCCAGTCACTCCCCCCACAAGTTCTTGGTTCCCTAGTGGAGCCTGTCCTCCTCCCTCTGTGACCTCTGACTCCTCCTCCACCTCCTCCTCTCAACTCCTTCTCAGCAGGAGCTGTGAGTCCTATCCCTCCACAAGGCCCAGGGGGCCGAGAGAAATTAGACCGAATCAAAGCAGAAAATGAGTTTTCATTCATCTTGGAATGATGCGAGAGGTTACGGGCAAGACAAATAGCAGCCTCCCCCCTTCCTTTATCACTGTCACTGCAATTAATAGGCTGTGGCCTTCGTTATCCAGGCCTCTGCTAAGGAGGGCGCAGGCCCCCGGGCGACTCTAACGAGGGAGAGGAAGCCGACCCTTCTCTGACCAAGTTCTGCATGAGGCCATATGCTCACCTGGCCCTTCAAACTCACTGTTGGGCACAGATGAGCCAGGAGGGTGTGCAGCAGTACGTGGGGCAGCCAAAGAGGACCAAACTCAGCCTCAGTGACAGGGGAACAACAACCTCCGACACCGTGGGAGCACCCGCCAGTCTGGTCTGAGGATCGCTACAGCTGCCGAGCCCCTTGCATGTTTCCAAAGTGTTACAATTACGAGGCATGTGTCATTTCTGCCTGACAACAACGCAGGAGCACGGCATCTGCTCCGATTTTTCCGATGAGGAAACTGGGATTCAGAGAGGTACAGCTTCCTGTTTGTGGTCACACAGATTTGGGAAAGGAGCAGCAAGATTTGAACACAGGCCTGCTTGACCCCAAAGCTTGGTCTTCCTTATCACATTCTACTGCCCAACAGTAGCGAGGGAGCAAGGGCTGGGAGGTAGGTTCCTGAAGGTCTCTGATCCCAGAGTTTGAGTAGGAGAAGAGCTGTGGAGATCAGCAGTAGGTCCTCACCCTGACCCAGGCCTGGGGGCCGCAGACCCTGGAGGCACCTTGAAGTCATTGCAGTCCTTAACCTGAATCCAGTCTTTGTCACGCACCAAAAGGAAGGCCCTTTTTCAAGTGTGAGTAGATACCATTAAGATAATTTTTAAAAGGAATTCCTTTAAGGGTTCCTGAAAGCCTAGGAGATTTTGCTCATTGGGTATTTGCTCAATCAATGAATACTGTATTATTTATCTGTTGCTATGGACAAATACCCCCCACCCAATAAGTGGCTTAAAATAATAATAAACATTTATGATCTTTCACAGTTTCCATGGGTCAGGAATTCAGGAGTGGCTGGGCTAGAAGTTCTGGCTTAGGGTCTCATAAAGTCCTAGGCATACGTTGGCCTGGGCCGCAGCCATCTGAAGGCTGAAACTGGGGCTGGAAGGTCTGCTTCCAGGATGGCGCAGCAGGGGACTGGCACGTGGGTGCTGGCTGTGGCGGGGAGGCCTCAGCCCTGTTCCCGCGGAGCTCTGCACAGGACGGCTCGCGCCACGGCAGCTGGCTTCCTCGGAGCTAGTGATCCTACAGAGCAAGGCAGGAGCCACACTGCCCTTCAGGACCTGGCCTGAGAAGCCATATGCCGTTTCCTCCGCCGTACTCTGTTGGTCACAAAGACCACCCTGATGCAGTGTGGGAGGGGACTCCACAGGGCACGAATACCAGCAGGCTGGCATCATTAGGGGTCAGTCACCTTGGAGGCTGGCTACTGAATACTGGATACTGAAATCGAAAGAGCATTTTGTAGAGGTTAGGAAGGGATCCTCAAGGTTCGAAAACCAGGTGAAGCTTAACCTATAGTGTTAAAAATTAGGAGAATCTTTACATTTGGGGGAGAGGAACTGGCAAGGACCCTCAGGGGGGTTTCTGGGGAAACTAGTAATGTTTTACTTCTTGATCAGGGTGCTGGTCATATGAACATATTTACTTTGTGAAGAGTCACTAAATACGATGTGTGTACTTTTCTGTATGTACATGATGCTTCAATTTAAAAAAATGTGAAGGGAATCCTCCTATATGAAAAGGTTTGGAGTGATTCACATAATTTAGAGGAGCGAAAACACGGGGACTTGGAGAGGTAAGGTGACTTGCTCGAGGTCCCTTTGGTGGGTCCGGGTTGGGTCTTGGACTGGCATTCGAGCCTCCTGGGTTCCGGGGAATGGCCCTCTGCAGGCACTGTTGGTGCGGAGCAGCACCAGCAGAGGGCTGGGGCTGGGGGCTCCGCAGCCAGGGCTTTTGCTGCCCTTCCTCTCCCCAGGGCCCCCAGCGATGCTCCAGAACTGGTGGGAGACTGCACCGGGCTCAGAAACTGGGCCGTCCGTGCATCCGGCTCACACAGCCCTTCCCAGCCTGCCCTCCTTGGGCCAACTGGGGCAACTCTGCCCACAGACTGACAGCCTGCGTGTTCAGAGAAAGAGCAGGTCTCCGGGGAGGGTCCCTGAGGTGGGGAGGGGACAAGTGTTGGGGTGCTGCTCTTTCTCTGTACACACCTGTTAGAACATGTCTCTCACTCAGATGACAAAGTCCCTCTTTCTTGGCTGGACTTCGAGACCTTTCCGGGCCAGGACCCAGCCTTATTCAGCTCTGTGTCTCTTGTCGCCATCTAGTCATCCATCCATCCATCCATCCATCCATCCATCCATTCATCTAGAAAACATTTGCTCAGCACCTCTCATAGACACTGGAGACATGACAACAAACAGAAGAAGCAAAAATCCCTGCCCCCAGGGAACTCATATTCTGGTAAGGGTAGACACAATAGGTGACATCTAGAGTAGGGGGGCATATGAGTGCGAGTGTGAGTGTGCATTCGTGTCAGGGAAGACTTTATTGAGAAAATGACCTTGGAGCAAAGACTTGAAGGAGGAGAGGAGTGAGCTTCAGGTTATCAGCAGGAAGAGCATTCCAGGCAGAAGGAACAGCACGTACAAAGGCCCAGAGGCAAGGGCAGGCCTGGTATGCTAAGGACTAGCAAGGAGGACAGTGAGGCCCGAGCAGATGAACAAGGAGAAGCAGTGTCATGCAGTGGAGATTCCACAGCTCGGGGTTGAACCTCAGTCCTGCTCTTCCCTAACAGGGTGACTCGAGGGCTCTTGGTTGTACAGTCAGGATAATGCCACCTACCTCACAGGGCCTCTGAGGCTTAACTCAAGCATGCCATCAGTGACATGTCCACAAAGGTTGAAAGACAGACAGTCCTGTTCTACCCACTTCCACTGGAATAGAAGCTTCAGGAAGGCCAGGGATTTTGTCTGTTTTGTTCACTACTAAATCCCTACGTCGAGAATAGTGCCCTCGACAAGGGCTCTCACAGACCGTACAATTAAACAATGACAATACACTGTGATGATAAATATCTTTTTTGTTTAGAGAGAGGAAAGGAGAGAGAGATAGAAACATCGATGTGAGAGAGAAACATCTATCGGCTGCCTCCTGCACACCCCCTACTGGGGATTAAGCCCGCAACCCAGGCACATGCCCTCACTAGGAATAGAACCAGGAGCTCCCAGTCCATGGGATGACCCTCAATCCACTGAGCCACGCCAGCTGGGCGATGATAAATATCTTGAAGAGGAAATGCAGAGAGCTGAGGGCGCTCTTGGTGAGGAAACCTAACATGGACCCAGGGAATGGCAGGGAGGGATTCCTGGAGGAAGTTATGGCTGAGACCTGCTGATGAGTAGGAGATAGCCAAGGAGTGTTCTAGGCAGAGGGAACAGCATGTGTGAAAGCCCAGAGGCTGGAGAGAGCAAATTATTTAGGAGGATTTCAATACGACTAGAACAGAGCATTAGGAGGGATAAAGGGGCCGTGTGGCAGGGGAATGTGGGGCAGGAGGGACTGGGTCAGAGGGTGGCTAGAAATTAGGTAAGCAAAGGACTGTGTTCGAAGAGCAATAGAAGGGCCTTGGTCGCCATTAGGTATGTAACACAGAACTTGGCACATAAAAGTGAGATGGAGGAGGAGAGAAAGAGGAAGGGAGAAGAAAGGAAGGAAAAAAAAATTGAGCCAACCACAGTCTAGCTTCAACAGCAGCTGTGGCTGGAGCTCCTCCATAACCCTGAGGCTCAGTGGGACTCCTGGGATGTCCAGCTCTGTGACCCCTCTGCCAGGACCCCAAGGCCTCCTGGGACAGAGTCTGTTCTGCTTCCTCCCTCTCTCTGCACCCCTGGCCAGGCAGGGCAGGGCGGGGCAGATGGGTCCCAGGGTCCCAGCAGTGGACACAGTGTTCTGGTTCAGTGGAAGGACCTTAAACTCCGAGACAAGGACACGGCAGTAAAGGATGATGTGGCCGAACCCCCTGGTTCCGCGGCGAGCAGACCCCAGGTGTGTGATCGGAAGCAGTTAAATTTCATCATTACCCTTTCTCCGATGGTGTTTTTTATAGTCTTTTTTACTACTGGCACTAAAGGTTCTGGACTCATCCTGGCGGAGTGGAGGACATCACTCGTAGGGCTGACTGCTCCATGATATAAAAAAATGACAAGTCCCAGCTTAATCTTTCTGATAACTGTGTTCCGCGCCCCCATTCATCTCCACCAAGGGGTTTGGGCGAAGCTGGAAGACAAGAGCATCCCAGCATTTAAGAATGAAAAATTAAGTGTCCTTTTTAAGCACAGCGTGAAGCTTCCTGGCTTGGTGCTGTTCTGGAGGTGGGGGCCAGCAGGGTTGGGGGGGTGGGGTGGGGAGTGAGAACAAGTCAAGCAGTGTCACCTCTGGGTCCTTGGGTGGAAGTGGTGGATGTAGGTCCCACTCAGTGTTGTGGCACGTGAGCACGGGTACTTGGAAGTGTGTGCCAGCCTTGTGCCCATCTGGGTGGCCCCTGCTTGTGCTCTGAGTCTCTGTCCTTGAGGGTCTGCAGGTATGTTTCTGTGTGGGTGCCTGCATCTGGTGGTGCGTGTCTCACATGGGACAGTGGACAGAACCCTACGCTACAGATCCATTTGATTCCCAGTTCTGCTTTAATTCACCTTTGTAGGCTTTTGGAAGTCATTCCCCCTCTCTGGGCCTCAGTTTCCTCATCTGTAAAACTGGTGAGTTGGGACCTCACTGGCTGGATGATCCTGGGCACACATCACCTCGCTGCTCTTTGCCTATGTTTTCCCATTTGTCCCGTGAAACCCTGGCTCTAGGTGACCTCCAAGGCTGTTTCAGCCCTAGGATGTGAAGACCCAAATTTGGGGGCTGGCAGTGCTCCTTCCGGCCCAGGTTCCCAGCCCAGCAGCCCAGTGCCGGCCCAAAGCCAGCTTCCAGTTGTGGCTCGGACTTTTCTGCTATGCCTAGGAGAGCAGCCGCCTGTTCCCTTCCCATGCCCGGGAAATGGCCAGATGCAGAGGTGGACTTTGGGAACAGGATACCGAGGGCAAGAGCACGGGGTTGTGCCTTGCCAGTTGTGCCTGTGACCTTCTGAGCCTCAGTTGCCTTACCTGTGAAATGGAAACAAAGGAGACAGAGGCCTCTCCTATGGGATCAAATAAGCTATACCTAATATATAATAAGCATTCAATATCTTTATAGGTGTCCCTTTAGCAAGGGCACCCCACTCCAAGCCTTTATAACAGCAGAGACCCCTAAACAGAACTTTCCTGTCCGCCACTGCCTAATCTCATCTCTCCTGCCCTCCTCTCCTCCTGTGGCAGTCCAACAGAAGGGACAAATGGCCCTCTTACAGGGTTGCAAGAGAGAGAGGGAGGGGCAGCTGAGGTGGGAGAGTCTGGCTGCCAAAGGAATGGTTTGTCCCGGAAGGAAGGGGCCAAACATTTGTTGTTAATAAGAGTGAGAAGGGGGAAAAAAACCTGCGAAAAGCTCCCACCTGGGCCTAGGCAGATGCAACCCTGCACAATCCCTTCATCACCAGCAATGTGATTTGGAGAACAAGATGACAGGCTGATAGGCCTCGGCTATCTGGGGCAGGCAGCGTTTATCTGGGAAGTTTCTGTAGGCCAGGGTCCCTGTTGCTGTGTGTGTTATCTGGGCCAGAGCAGCTGGGGAATTGGGGCCCCCACCCCCACTGGGCAGCTTTAGGATGTCTGGGAAGATTTGTGATTAAGGATGGCTAGGGTTGCCCTGGCCGATCTGGCTCAGAGGTTAGAGCGTTGGCCCATGGACCGAAGGGCTGTGGATTTGATTTCCAGTCAAGGGCACATACCTGGGTCACAGGTTCAATCCCAGGCCCCAGCTGGGGTCGTGAGGGAGGCAACCAATCAATGTGTGTGTGCCTCTCTCACACTGATTTCTCTCTCTCTCTCTCCCTCCCTTCTACTCTATCTAAAAAAATAAAATAAAATAAAAAATCAATGGAAAAATATCCTCGAGTGAAGATTATAAAGAAAAAAGAATGTCTAGGGCCCTGGGGCACCTGGGGCTGGGGTGAACTTTTCCCAGTGACTGGGGCTCTCTGCTGGAGCCCTTACCAGGCAGAAACAGTGATCTCATTCACCCTGTGGCCAGGAGCATTCGTCCCATTTTACAGACACTGAGGCCTGGACAGGTTATATCAATTGCCTAACGGTGCCCAGAAAGTAGCAGAACCAGGATTTGAATTCCGGTCCAAAAACACCACTGGCCCAGACAAATCCTATAACCTGGGCAGAGTGAACGAATTTAACACCTTGCAAATAAGTGACACTTAACATTTTCAGAGACGGTGTGGATGCATTCGCTCCGTTACTCCCACGCTGGCCTGGGGGATAGGGAGCTTGAGCTTTATCCTGTTCCCATTTTACAGGTGAGGAAACAAGAGGCCCAGAGAGATACAGCCCTCTGGCCAAGGTCACTCATGTTAGGGCATAGCTGGGACTTTGAACCCAGTCCCCTGGCTCTGTGTCTGCCAGCAGCCTTGCACCTCTCTGTCCCCAAGGCCCTGTCCTCTGACCCGCTGAGGCAATTACCATCTGCACCACTCATGTGGCCCTTAATCATTTACTGCCCTTGCAAACAGCCTTGGTCGAAAGCAATCAAGTTCTGACTCGGACAGCTCAGACCTTGTGTTGCTGCCATTTGTGCACGTGGCCCACCTCCCCTGCTGACTGGAAGGGCCCGGAGGGCAAGAACCAGGTGGCTGTATATTTCCGTCTTCCCTACACTGCTGACACGCTGAGGATGTTTGGTGAGTGCACACTCGAACTGGGACCTGACGTTTGCAACACTGGACAGGGAGGAACCACAGGGGACAGGGACAGCAGGAGACAGTTGGCACCTCACACTCTCTAGGACCAACGGTGAACCCAGAATCTGCTATATCCCCATCAGTCAACCCTGCCCATGCCCTGGTGTCCCATATTTGGTGACTGGCACCATAGCCATGACTTGGCTAAGCAGACGTGTGACTCTCCCTCTTGGCACCTCCCATCTCTTCCAGCCAGTCACTGCCACGTCCTGCCAGTTCTGCATCTCACACATTCTTTTAGATCAGGCCCCTGAGGCTGCCACTCAGCACTCCTGCAGCAGCCTCCTAACTGGCCACCCTGCCTCCAGCTGCAATCAGAGTGCTCTCCTTCAAACACGAACTTGAGTTTGTCCCTCCTCGGCTTAAATCCTCCAGGGCCTCTGCCTCCGAGGACTTCAACATGAGGTTCAGATGTCTTAACTCCACTATGACCTGTCTCAGGCCCACTACTCTAGCCTTACCTTCTGCCATTTCTGGCCACACTGAACTCCGGGTTCCTCAGGATGCCCCCCTCACCTTGCCCTGGGCCTTTGCACACACCTGTCTCTGTCAGGAACACTCCTCCCTGTCCTGTTTCTTTCATGGTGACCTCCTCCTCATCCTCCAGGTCTCAGCTTGATGTTGCTTCCTCCAGGAAGCCGCCCCCGACCGCTCCCAAGTTAGGTGCCCATTTGTCCATGTAAGCTTTTGCACACACCTATTATAGCCCTTATAACATGGACTGGGAATTGCCTGTGAACTTGCCTTTTGTCTGTCCTTCCATTAGACTCTAAGCTCCACGAAGACAGGCCCGTTTCCTGTTTACTGAGGCCATTTCTCAGTGAATATTTGTGCAGGAGCAAGTACTTGATGACACCCCGTTTCCTCCTGGATTCCTTCAGCTCCTCAAAGGGATGTGGGCAGAGAGCGCTAAGGGATAGGGAACAGGTCATGCAGCCCACCCCACGTGGCTCTTTTTTTTTTTTTACTTTGTTATTTGCCTTTTAATGTTTGTGATTTAAAAAGAAAATATTTGTATTGATTTTTTAGAGAGAGAGATAGAAACATCAATGTAAGAGAGAAACATCAATTGACTGCCTCCTGCACGCCCCCTACTGGGGATCGAGCCCACAACCCCGGCATGTGCCCTGACTGGGAATTGAACCAGGACCTCTCAGTCCATGGACAATGCTCAGTCCACTGAGTCACTGGCCAGGCAATGTTGGTGATTTTTTGGATACACAGTTTAAACCTTTAACTTTTATTTTTAAAATGATATATATAATTGGTACAAAAGAACATGTAAATATACATATACTGTTTGAATACTACTACTAATAAAACAAGAAGCCCTGTACTTTCATCCCAGTTTGAGAATAGTTTAGTTCTAAAAATGTTGAAGCTTGTGTGAGCTCCTATCATATTACATTTCCCCTTTTCTCCAGAAGTAACCAATTGCCTTGATTTTTGTTCTTATTTATAGTTTCATCACATATGAATAATTCTTATGACAATATATTATTTAATTTTATATATTTAAAAAGTATATATAACTAGAATTATACTTTATGAATTTTGCTGTGACTTTATTTTTTTTTTAATCCTCACCTGAGGATATTTTTCTATTTATCAGCAGATAGAGTAAGAGGGAGGGGGGAGAGAGAGAGAGAGGAGAGAGAGAAACACCGATGTGAGAGAGACATTGACTGGTTGCTTCCCACATGACCCGACACGCCATAACTGAGGTACACGCCCTTGACCAGGATGGAAACTGCGAGTCATTGGTCCTCAGGCCAATGCTTTAACTGCTGAGCCAAACAGGCCAGGGTGTGACTTTCTTTTTTTAAACTAAACATTATATAGTTAATGTGTCCTTTTTAATGCATGTATGGTATTCTACTATGTGGCCATATCACAATTTATGAATTCGTTTTTGTGTTTTTTCCAGTTTTTTGGTATTGTAACCTGGATTGTTCTTAATATTATCCTCCCCACCCATTCCTGGGACCTGGTGCTATCCTGTGCACCTTCCTGCTGCCATATTGTAGCCCACTCCCAGAGACAAGGAGTAAGGGATGAGGCTCCTTTTAGGGGCTGCCTCTACAGAACCCCTAAAGTCGCCCATGAGTCAGGGTGTGGTTGCCTGAGTCCCTGTGGCCTCACCAGGCCTCAGGATCTGCCACAATGCCCTCCTTGGCACTCGCCTGGGCCCAGACCCACCCTCCCCTCCCCAACCGCCCAGCCCTGGCAAAGGGCGTGGGACCGTGCATCCTGGTGTGTGTATCCAGCTGTTGCTTGCCACAGCTGGCTGCATCGGGCTCTGCAGAGCCAGGGCCAGTGGCTTTGCCCTTCTCCTCCTCCCACTCCATAATGTCTGAGATTGGATGAGGGTGAACAGAACCTGGGGATAGTCCTGGCTGGGGACAGGACACATTTGTTTAGTCCTAGGCCCAGACTGATGGGGTTCCCTCCTTCCTTCCTTCTTGAATTCCTGAGTCCTGGCTTTCTTGGCTGTCTTTGCTCAGGACCAGTCTCCCTTCTGGGGCCTCTGTATTCTTTTCTGCACAATGGGATATAGGCTGCTTCAAAAAGGCCACCACTGTGGGCAAGGGACTTGGCAGGCCAGGGAGGGTGTTTGCACTCCACTGAGCAGCCCAGGGGGTCGTGGGAAAGGCTCCTGGTTGGGGCCAAGATCGGACCCTGCTTGGAGAAGATTGTGCCTTAATTGGGTAGGGAAGCAGTCAGAGGCAGGGAGGCTGTAGGGAGGAGGTTGTGGGAAGAGTCTAGAGGGGAGGGAAGCACTGAGCATCTGGCCCAGGGCAGGGCTAGGGTGGGGCTGCTTATGGCACTGAAAATGGCACCATCCTCAATGAACCAGTAGGGCCGAGGGCCTCAGAGGATGGGCTGGGGTGCTGCTCAGCAACCCATCCACACTGGCAGGCTGGGCCCCCAAACAGGGCACTCACCTGGCCCATAAGCCAACGAGCATTTACTGCATGGCTGCCCTGTGCCAGGGAAGAGGCAAGTCTCTGCCCTTGGCCATCAGAGTCCAGCATCAAACCAACAGAAACTGCCACTGGGAAGGAGTAACCGAGTGGCTCAGATACGTGGAATACCCGTGTGCCATGTGGTTTCCTGCACTTCACGGGTATTAACTTACTTTACCCGCACAACACCCCTCTGAGGTAGGCGCTATTGTCATCACCTCATTTTATCGATAAGGAAAGTAAGGCACAGAGAGGTAAAGTTACTTGTTCAAGGGCACACAGCTAAATCCCCAGGGGAAGAGCCTCCATTCAAACTTGGCCATCTGGCTCTGGAGAACTCTCCCCACCCTGTGCCATCCTGCCTCTTCGCCGGGAATCGGGAAAGACACTGCAGGGCAGCTGTCCCCTGAGATAACACCTCTCCATCCTACAGCCAAGGGAAGCAGAGCTTGAGGTGGTTAGGTAACCTGTCCCCCGGGATTCAGCTCGACGTATGGCCATGTGAAAATGCCATACTGCCTCCTGCAACCTGGGGCACACCCTAGCATTCACGACCTAAAGGTCAGGGTGAAAGGTGTCTTCAGGAGGGGAGAGTTTTCTTTGGACAAAGGTTCCTGAGCCAGCTGGGCCAAGGTTACTAGAAACACATAGAAAGATATGTGCGTGTGTGCATGTATGAATGTGCACTGCCTCGCATGTCATCAGCCAGCCAGCCAGCAACCAGGATCCCTGTCTAAGGGGGAAAAGGATTAGACACAGAGCATCAGGCCACAGTGCTAGACTGCCACTTACATGGTTGCGAGATCTCGGCCAAGTGGCTCTACCTCTTTGTCCCCCAGTTTCGTCAACTGAAACATGGAAGAAAATAGCACCTGCCAGACAGGGCACAGAGTAAGGGTCCAATACTCTTTTATTCAATCCTCACAACAACCCTCTGAGATACCGTCTATCACTAGCCCATTTTCAGATGGAAAATAGGCACAGAGAGATTATCACTTGCCCAAGATCACACAGCTGAAAAGCAGTAGAGTCAGAATTTGAACTCAGGCTGTCTGACCCCAGTCCACAGTCTCAACTTCTGCCCTGCTGTGAACTAACAGCAACAGCACAGGCATCGAGGACTTACAGGGCTCTAGGTATTGGGCTAACTGTTTCACCTGGAGTATCAGATAAATGCAACCTCTTCTTTCCAGATGAGGAACAGACTCAGAGATGAGAAGGGACTGGCTTGGAGACTCCCAACTCCCATCTCATACTCTTGCCATCACACAGGGAAATCCTGAAGCCCAGCTTTGTCATCAGGAGGGGACTGCCCCCACCCTGCCCCCAGGCATCCTGTGCTGGGGATAGACACAAGCCCATCTGTCCCAAGACCTGGGTGCCCAGCTCCTGTAGCCTGGCCTAACCCTCTCCACCCACTCCCGTGCCCCAGTCTCTGCTGGTGCCATCTGGTGGTGGCAAAGTGCCCACCCCCAGGGTGTGGGTGCCAGGGGCCAAGAGGGGAGCAGCTGGGAGGCTGGGCTGACCCCCGGAGCAGGCCAGCCCCAGGGCTCTGAGGAGCTGCACCTCCCAACCCCTGAGTGACAATGAAGGTCTCCCACTACCCTGCCAGCTGGCTTCAGAACACCAGGAACCAGCTAGAACTGTTTACACTTGGGAATTCCCATCTCTAAGAACTCACCCCGGCCTTATAGTTCGCTCCAGTGAAGGAGTGTGGGGTATAAAGTCTTCCCAGACACCCTAACCCAGAGCACTATCCTGCACGGTCTGTCGAGCTCACAGTCCTGTGGTTCCTGCCACGTGCTGGGCTCTGTTCTAATCCCTTTACACTGAGTAACTCATTTGACCTTTTACAAGAAGGCAGTTATAGTTATTATCCCCCCATCACAGATGGGGAAACTGAGTTACAAAGTGGTTAAGTAACTTGCCTAAGATCACACTGCTGGTAGATGGCAGAGCTGGGATGAGAACCCAAGCAATCTAAATTCTTAACCTTGATCTTGTGTTTCCTACTAATCATTGTTCTGAGTTATCTCAATTGGTTTATTTAATCCTCACAATGCTGTTATCTTTGGTATTTTACAGATAAGAACACTGGAGCACAGAGAGGTTCTGTAGCTTGCCTAAGGTCACACAGCTACTGGTGAAATTTGAACCCAGGCAGTTCTGGTTGATCATTAGGATCCTGAGGTTCGTGGGTGAAAGGGCTCAGTAAGGGCTGTAAAAATAAATGGAGGTAGGCTGATTCCTGCCCTCTCCATTCCAGGGGCCCCTCTCCCCAATTCCCTTCTTCCCACTGTCCCATTGTCAGTGGTCAAAGCCAGGGAAGCAAGGTGCAGGGAGGAGAGAGCATCTGTGAGTCGGGCAGGCAGGCGGGCGCAAGCAGAGGCTGCCCATGCTCATGACGTCTCTTCTGTGGCCAATTAAACAAATTGCAGCAAAACAGCATTTTATTAGTATTTGCCCATAGCAGTCTGGGGCTGTAATAAATTTCCTCCTGGCTGCGGCACTGGAGAGGCAGGCGGAGGGTGTGTGTATATGTGGGTAGAGAGCGGTACCACTGATGGAGGGTGTGGGGAGCAGGGTGTGGGAGAGAGGGCTGGCATGTTAAGCAGTGGATGTTGGAGGAGAAACATCAAGAATGGCCCTGGGGGCTGAGGGGTATCAGAGTGGCTGTCTTCCAAACAAGCGCTCCGCTTCATCATAAACACAGTGAGTTATGAGGTGGCGTTGTGCGCTGCACTCCAGCAGCAGTGCCAACGAAGCCGCCTGCCCTGTAGGGGTGGGAGTGTGCATGGAAGCCCCGTGCTGGGCTGTGGGTCCCACCCACCTGCATGGCACCTGCCCTGGGTCCAGCCCTCACTATGGGATACCTGGGTTGATGAAATGGTCTCCTCACTGGTCCCTGTTCCTCTAAACTCCATCCATCCATCCATCCATCCATCCATCCATCCATCCATCCATCCATCTATCCATCCATCCCTCCATCCATCCAAGAAGTATTTATTAAATGCCTGATGTTTGCCAGGTTCTGGAGTGAACTGTCTATAAAGCATGTCATTCTTCTGTTTAAAAAATCTTTATTGCTTCCCTGGTGCTTTCAGGATCAATCCCAAGCTCCTGGGCCTGGTGTTTAAGATGCTCAGAAGGAGGCTCCTGCTTCCCTTCGCAGCCTCCTCTGCGGCCACTCCTCTCCGCCTCTCTAACAACACGACTAATAACAGCAGCTCCCATTTCTCGAATGTCAAGTGCCAGTGCTATGTGTCAGGTGCTTTACGTGTATTAACTCATGGTGTCCCCATCGCAACCCTCAGCCCGCTCGGGCTCAGCTGTGCTGCCCTAACGAACACCTCCTGAGTCTCAGTGACTTAAACAAGCAAGGTTTATGTCTTGTTCAACTGCGAATCCCGTGTGCATTGTCAGGGACTCTGCTCATCAGAGAGGCTTAGGAACTGGGACTGATCGCACAGTCATATCTCAAACGTTGTTGGGCTCTGCACTGTGCCAGAAAGGAAAAAGAGAGCTCTGGAGGCCCTCCACTGACCACCCAGGCCTGGAAGTGAGACTTCTGCTCAAATACCACTGGCGTGGACTAGTCACATGACCCCACCTACCACAGGGGACCCGAAAATGCACTCCTGACTATGCCTGGAAGGGGAGACTAAGTGTTTGGCAAATAGCATTAATGCCTACCACAACTATTATCAGCACCTGTTAACAGATGAGGATATAGAAGAACAGAGAGGTTGCAAACTGCCCGAAGTTACACAGCTAGAAAGTGGAAGTGGACTTTAAGCAGGGGCATTTGGGTTCGACTCCTGCACGGCGGCCTCACAGTTCCTCACATCCAGCTTTCCTCACCCCTGGATGCTCTGCTCAGGCTTTGCCTCTGCTGAGAATGCCCTCCCACCACCTCTTTGCCTGGCAAACTCCTACTCAACCATCAAGACCCTCCTCGAGCCCTGGCCGGTTTGGCTCAGAGGTTGGAGTGTCGGCTGGCGGACTGAAGGGTTGCAGGTACCTGGGTTGCAGGTTCGACCCCCAGCCCCAGTTGGAATCCTGCGGGAGGCAACCAATCAATGTGTCTTTCTCACATCCATGTTTCTCTCTCTCTCACTCTCTCTCTCTCCCTTCCTCCCTCACTCTTTCTTTTAAAAAAAAGGGAAAAATATCCTCAGGTGAGGATTAACAACAACAACAAAGACCCTCCTCGATACCCCCTCTTCTCTCTAGTTCCAGGCGGAGAGAACTGTTCCCGTCTGGCCTGCCGAGCACCTGTAGATGCCACCACCACGGTCCTGACTGCATTCCCTTGAGCAGTTTCTGTGCCCTGCTGAGCCTCATGGGGGCAGGACCTGCGTTATTATCTTTGCATCCTTGGTGCCTCATGCTGGCATTGAACTGGCATGGGGCTGCCTGGCAGGGGGTGGGGGCAATAAGCCTTGAGGCCTAGCTGGAGACTGGTAATGAGAGCTCACCCCTCCCATCCTGGAAGTCCCTGGGCCTAGGCCCTCTGTTTCCTGAAAGCCCAGACTCGGGAGCCCAATGAGACAGGAAGCCAGAGGAAGAGCTCTGGAGGCTGGCCTGGGAGAGAGCCGCAGCCCTCCTCCACCCCAGGGCTTTACTGAGGGCGCAGAAGGCTCACCAGACCCTAGGACCTACCTTTAGCCTGACTCCTGGCTTGGGCCCCGCAGTTGGGCTCTTCCAGTTGAGAACTCTCAGCCACAAAGGTTTTGTTTGTTTGTCTGTTACCTAAACCACTTTCCCTCCTCTTCCCGTCTACCTCCAGGCCCAGAGGGGCTAAATCAGATCAAACCAGTCCTTCCCCCCCCCCACCCCCCGTCCCCACAAGCATCACTGGGTTTGAGGAGCTGGAGGCCAAGGGACCCCTACCCAGCCTTCCTCCCATGGCTAGGGCAGCTTCCTTCCATTCATCGATCAACAGAGGGTGTGGGAGGCGGGTTAGGGAGGTTCCACCCAGGGCCCCTCCCACACTCACTGTCCACAGTGACGGCCCCCCTCAGCATTCCTTTTCCTCCTGGAGGAGATCCTGATTTTAACAGCTGGGAGGCCACGTTTCCTTCGCTTTTGTGCCCTTCCCTCTCCAGGGCCGCCCCCGCCCCCAAGACTGGGATGAATCTTAACCCAAGTCTTGGATGCCAATTGGTCTGAGAGTTCTGAGTATTGAGGGGAAAAGCAACAACAAACAGCCAAGGCAGCTTCCAGGTCCCCTCCCCCAAATAGTGGGGGGGACAGCAGGACAAAGCAAGGGCCCCCACCAACTCGGTGGTCCTGCTGCAGAACCCCCGCTCCCAGCTCTCCCCCAGGTCACACTGACTCACAGCCCTGAGCAGAATGGCACTTTGGGTCCTACATGGTGCTCTCTTGGGTTTCTCATGAGCCTTAAAATACACAGTCCTGAGAGGGGCATGCTGGTAAGACTGTCGAAGTTGAAGAAACTGAAACTCAGAGAGATGAAGCAATTGGCCCGAGGTCACACAGCAAAAGTGAATGTCTGAGCCGGGACTAGAACTAAGCGTGCAACTCGGAAGCCCTTGCTCTCCTGGGTCCTCTGTGTCATCTCCATCTTCCCGCCTCCCTTCCCAGCTCTCCTCCAGGGGCTGGAGCTGGCAGCTTCTAGGCACCAGTCTCTGCCACTCTCCTCCCAAGGTAGCTGGGCCTTTATAGAGAATTCCCAACCCTTTCCCCAGAGACAACTTCCAGAAGTCTGGCACAGGCCCCTGGTGGCAAGGCTCTGGTTAGGAATCTGGGCCAGAAGTGGCAGGTTCCTCTAAAGACCCAGCTGGGTGAGCCACCCCACTGGGGCCCCCAACCAAACCTCCCTCCCTGTTGGAGTAACCAGTGGGATCTCGGGCCGTTAGTGGACACGTCCCCCTGCTGGGTGTGCCACGCAGAGGAGGGAACAACACCAGCGTGGGGCGGGGGTGACTGACAGCGGCGGGCCCGGCAGAGGACAATGAAGATAACTGCTCTTGACAGATGAAGACGCAGCGCAGGCAAAAGCTACATCCTATTTGGCTTTTAATTTGGAGGCCCCGAGAGTGAATTCTGAAGCTCCCGCTCTCGTCCGCACGTGCAAAGTGGATCTGACTTTCAGGAAATGACCTGAAGTGAAATCACATTACTTATCAGTGGTGTCTCAGGACCCGCAGCCTTCACACTCCCACCCCCATCCCTGAAGGGATCAAGCCTTCCACTTGTGTCCCTTCACACAGCCTCTATCTTATGGAGGGGCAGCCCAGGACCCGGTGACTCAGGGGCGTGTCGTGTGTGGAAGCGGTGTTCAGCTCTAAGCTCAGCAGCAAGAAACTACCACCCTGATTTCACTGAAATCAGGAACCTGCAAATGACAGCCTAATCCAGCCCACCCACCCCTGTTTTTTATATGGCCACGAGCTAGGAATGACTTTTGAGAAAATTGGAAGAAATTTTGTAACATGTGAAAATGATATGAAATTCACATTTCAGCATCCATATAAAGTGTTATTGGAACACAGCCATGCCGGCTCATTCATGTGTTGTCCACGGCTGCCTTTGAGCTGTCACTGGAGAGTTGTTGAGACAGAGACAGTAGGGCCCATATAGCTTAAAATATTTACTATCTGGCCCTTTACAGAAAAAGGCTGCCAATGTTTAATCTAAACTCTCATTTCTCCCAATTAAAGGCATATAAAAGTTGTTGGTGATGGTGGGGAACAGAGGAGGAGTCATCCTGAAGCCCCCCTTCCTCAACAGGCAAGATGAGGGAGCTTCTGCTAACTTCCCACATCCCCGCATCTCAGAGGGGCAATGTGATCGCCAGGCATGCCCGCACAGTTGTCCCATCTTTGGAGCACTAACAGTGGGGAGTGGAGACAGGCAGGTGACTAAGGCCTGCTCCCTGCACTCCCTCCTTCTCGCTGTGTATTGGTGGCCCGCCTCTGGCAGGATTAAGGCCCAGGGGACAATGGTGAGTGCCCCTTGCCCCCACACCCAGGTGTTCACAGTCTAGGGAGGGAGGTCTAGACAGACAGGTAAACAAACCGCCAGGTGGTGGGTGTGACTCCTGGAGGTGTGCCCCAGGGAGCAGAAGAGACTGAGGGGGTGGGTACCTAACCCAGCCAGAGGCCTGAGGGAACGCTTCCTGGACAAGTCAAGCTTAACCCTAGCTGCTCAAGTCTCCCAGGTGATCTGAATGTTCAACCAGGACTGAGACCCCTGTAAGGATGAGTAGAATTGGCTAGGTGAAGCCCACAGAAGTGGTCCAGGCAGGGCAGAGGACAGACAGGGACAAGGACAGGGATCCCCTGCATGGATGTGTGAGGGGCCCCAGCCTACAGGCCATTGGGACCCTCCCACAACAGGTCCTCAGGAGCCCTTGTCCCCCAGGAAGTACTCCCCCATCCTGACAACTCCCTTATCTCTGTAGGAAAAGTGCTGATCTGATCAAACTCATTCACAAACTGAGCCAATTCCCTGGGCTCAGGAAAAAGAATGTTCCTGGTGTGAAGATAAGGGAGGAAATGATAATCTACACTTCACCAGGTCAAATACCGCCCCCAGGCCCCCATTCCCTCAACAAAATATGCTGTTTTTAATCCCAGGGTGGAAAGCTCTTTAGGCCCAGGTGGGAAGACACTTGGAGCCTCCATTTCCCCTTTTCCCTGACCCCTTGGAATTCCCTCAGGAATGCGGCCTGAAGGAGAGGGTGTGTGTATGTGTTGGAGGGGGGGGGTGCGGGTACCAGTCCAGCGCTCCCTCTTCTGGCTGGTCCAGCCTCTGGGTCCTCCAGGCGCTGACTCACAGACCCTATCTTTGATCACTCAGGTAATGGCCTGGCCTGCTCTCAGCCGAGGCAGGGAATAGAGTTAGCACCCACGCTCTGGGAGCCCTGACAGCCGTTTAACAAGGTGTCCAACATCCCATTTCCTCTGCACTTCCTCTGCCTTAATCCTTTTATGCGAAACTCACTCAGGAGCAAGCCCTGTGAAATTGAGGCCTCTCTGCACAGGGCCTGGCCCGCTCCCTGCTCCTCCCCCAGCACAGCCCCTCCCATCCAGGCGCCTGGGAAAAGCAGGGCTGGGCCAGGGGAGGGAACCTGTGTGCCCCAGAGGGTCACCCCCAAACTTTGGAGGGTGGGTTGCAGATCAGGCATCTCAGAGATGATTTAGAGTAGCTGGCCCAGAGGTGGGGCTGCTAGAGCTGTGCCTCAGGCCTGACACCCAGGCCACCACTGGCTCACCCTCCCTTCTCCCCGCTCCCCAGGTCATAGCCACCCCTGGGTAGGGGGCCAGGTCCAGAGTCAGGAGGAGGAAGAAGGAAGCTCCTGGTGGCTCCAGGGAAAACTCTGACCCCAAACCCTATCCCTTCCAAGAAAAACAAATCATTAATGTTCTAGCATCAATGCCCAGGGGTGGGAAATGGGAGTCCTCCAGGCCATGGGCCAGGGTGCAGGTAAGAGCTAGGTTATCTGGGAATATAAAATGTTAATACTCAAGGAGAGGCAAGTGGAGAAAGGCAGACAGCCCAGTCCTCCACTGCTCTGGCTTGGCTTCCTTCTGGCCTCCCAGCGCAGCTCTTCCTGCCCTGGACTGTCCAGATCGTGCCTGCATTCCACTCTGCCGCTGACACTGGGCCAACAGGGCATTTCTCGTGGGGAGGATGGGGGCAGGACTCCTTCACTAATGTAGGGAAAGCACTCATCCATGCTGATGCCCCCAACTGTTTCCCATCCCTCCCCTTCCTGTGACAGTCTTTGCTTGACCAAGCCAGGCTCCTGAACCTTCTCCTAGGCCCATCCGTGCACTTCCTTGTAAAATCCAGTTTTAGCAAGAACCCTGCTAAGTCAGTTTGGCAAGAGCCTCCCACCCTCGACATCTGCTCAGGTTCCTTACCCCCACCACCCCCAGGTGATGTCTGCCCCCTGATCTGTCTTCAGCAAGAATCCTGTTAGGTTGGTTTAGCCAGAACCCCCTTTACCCCTGATGTTTCCTCTTAGTAACCCCCCCCCCACCCCATGCTGCATTTGGAGCTGACTCCAGAACCCCCGCAAAACCCCATCTCGGCAGTTCCTGTACCCATTGTAATGGTCCTGAATCAAGTCTGCCTCGCCCTCTTTGCCAAGTGTCATGAACATTTTTCTTTAACTCCTTCCTGCCATCTGCCCTCTCCAAGGCCAGCTAGTGGGGCTGGGGGGTGTGGGGTGTCAGGACCAGGTCCCTTCTCCTTTTGCTCCTCCAACTTGCCTTTGGTGGACACAGGATAGGTGAGAGCCACACCTGGACTGCTGGCCATGGTGGGAAAGGTAGCTGGCTTGGCAGGGGTGGGGGGAGGGGTTGTGTCATAAGCGAGGGCTACCATGGCCCACAGGCTATCCCCTTTTCCTCCCTGGGACTCAGGGCCTTGTAGCCTGGCCCACAGTGTATCTTCCTCAAAAGGGGTCTGTCCCCTCTGCCCCAACCTCACTACCTCATGTACAGTTTGGAAGGGGGTGTGTGGCTGTGCCCTTGGCTAACTGATGACCTCTAGGTTGCTATGTCCTGGTGGATTGTGCTGGATTACATGACACACCAGCACATGCTGAGAGCATCAGCAAAGCAGGGCCACCTAAATGTGATTTTAGAAAGAATTTAATATTCCAAAGAAAGCATATAAGTAATATGGGAGAACCAGAAATGTGTTGGCTTTCCTTACACTGATTCATCACTGAGTTGTTGGGTTTTTTAATTACATTTGGGGAGGGGCATCTAACAGTCTTAATACGGTCCTGATGGCCACCCATCACAGATGGTGCTGAGACACAGACCTCTCCCCTGCCCTTCCATGGGCAAGGTTTGGATGTCAGCAAGCACAGGATTGTAGGACTTGGGGGAGGTCCCACCCCATCCTGGGACTTCATTTGAGGAGGGCAAAGGCCCACCAACTCTAAGTATCTCCTCTCCTGGACAGCCTCAAGGTTCTCTCCACCTTGAGGACTGTCACACCTACCTATGACCTCAGTCTTAAGGGTTATGGCGTCCAACCCCATCAATGTATGGAGGAGGAAACAGAGGTTCAGAGAGCTTCCCTGATTAGGCCAAAGAAGACACTTGTAGCATGGCCAGGTGGGTCTGCCCACAGCCCCCTTGAGGTTCTGAGGAGGGCCTGGCCTGTGTCAGCGAGGAGTGAGGCTGGGCAGAAACAGATGCGAGGGAGTCCCAGGAACTGGGAAAGCAGACAGAGACAGACGTGGGGCCAAAAAAGCATACATGAGCTGCAAAGGGAGACAGAGGGAACAGGGAAAGGAGGGTAAGACAGAGAGAAATGGAGAGAGAGGAAGATGGAGCAGCCTCTGAGGAATCCTGATCTTTAAGGATGACTGATAAAAAGCTTGTTCCAAAGACAAATTCTTTCAAACCAACAGCTCCAATGAGACTTTCCGTCATTCTCCCTATCTCAGCCTGGCCCCTTCTCTCCAGGAAGAAGATGAAAGAACATCTTCATCTCCTTCCCTGCCTCCTGTCCTCCCTCCCTCCCTCCCTCCCTCCCTCCCTGCTTTTCTCCTCTCCCAGCACTTGCCATAAGCAAGCCTCCTTTGAACCTCCCTGGGAGGCTCTCCCTGCCACCCACCTAGCCCCTGATGTCTCACCTCCCCATTTTCCACTCCCTCCCCCTAATTTCCTCTTTCTGTGGATCAAGAGTATCTCCAGCACCCAATTCTCTTTCCTCCCCTCTCCCATTTCGCCCCTCTCTTCACTGTCATTACTTCTGACATCACCCCTGCCCCTCCCCACCATGATGGCTCATAAGCGAGGGCCCCAGGCTTTCTCCTCTAGATTTCTGAAGCAATCTTGGCTGGGGAAATCGAAACCAGAAGGGCCCCCTCCTCTCATCTTCTGAATCTGCTGTCCCGGGCCCTCAGAGGGTCTGGGAACCAGGTGTGGTCCCTGGTGCTGGGCACCTAAGCCAGGTTTCCTTTCAGTCAGGGGTGGGCATTCTCTCCCACTCTGCCTCCCCCTTCCCAGCTATGGCTGAGGCCAGGTACCTTCTCTTCCCACTGCCTTCAACCTCCCCTTGCCCTCCGCAACTAGATCTTTTTAGGGCTCACATTTGGGAAACACCTCCCAGATGGGTCCCCTCCAACCTCTAAGAGCATCTTGGTCCAAGATTCAAAAAGATAATCCCTATCTCTTTTTGTTCCTATTCAGGGTCTCTCTTTTGTCAAAATCTCCACTTCCTTCCGATTCTCTCCCTCCTTCTCTGGAACAACCCTTACTTATTCTTCAGGGCCCTACTTGACTGCCACTTCCTCTGGGAAGCCCTCCTGACTTGCCCAGCTTATTTTTCACCATAACAACCGGTATGAGGGTCCATCATCGCTGCTGAGATTGTGAGTAGCTTGAAAGTGTCAACTTCGTCATTTTAAAGCAAACATTTGTTGAGCATCTACTGTATGCCAGGCTGTGGATATAATGGTGAAAAACAGACACAATTCCACTCTCCCTGGGGCTTACACTCTATTAAGAAATAGGGACCCAGAAAAGAGTTATCACGGAGGACAGTAAGCAATTTGGTAGAGGGAACTGAAGGGCACTCTGGACCCCCAAGGAGACACCTAATGCAGCTGGGAGAGATGGGAAGTCTTCCTGGAAGAAGGTGAGTAAAATTTACTTAGCTGAAGAAGAGGGGAGAGGAGGCCCTGGTCTGAGGGTATTGAAAGCTTGAGAGAGCATGGCTCAGATGGGGACCCAAAAAGGTAGGTAAGACAGAAGTAGGAGTGGCAGGTGGGTAGAGATGAGGACCATGCCTCAAACATCATCTTTCTCCAGGGCCTCGTGCTGCGTCTATAGCCCTGAGTAGGAGCCCAGCACATTTCTTGACATTGAATAAATGGAGTCCAGCTAATATACATGAACCAAGTGTCTACCACACACAGGGCACTAGGGCTTGGGAGAAAAGACAAGATTTACAAGGATAATAATAACGAACAATGGCTAATGTGTGTTAAGTTGCTCACCTACTGTGTGCCAGGTACTGTACCATGTGTTTTACAGGTATTATCTCTTTTTTTCCTCATGAGAGCCCTGTAATTATGATGGGATAATTATGATGAGCCCCAAAGCCCAATCAGTGGGCTAAACTCAGAGAGGTAAAGTGAATTTTCCAAAGTCACCCTGGAGCTGGTATTTGAACATTGGCTTAATTGCAACACAGTACCCTCTCCCCAGACAAAGAAGGCACGGGCTTTACCAAGCTTGCTGACTGCTGTCTTGCAGAAACCCTGGCACCCCAGCTCTCGGAACTGCCACCTTTCCTCCCTCGGAACCAGCCTTTCCGAGAGACTCGTTGCATCCTCCTTCCGTCCTCTTTCTTTCCTCTGCCCCCACAGCCTGGGTACTTCCATTCCTCCCTGGCTGGCTCCCTCCCCCAAAAGAGAGAAAAAATGGAGAGAAAATGGATCTTTGAAGATACATGTATCCATCACTATTATTTACATTCTAATGTGCGGCTGTGGCTCAGCTCCAGTGGGGGAAATGTAAATCAGGTGGACACCGCTCCCGAAAGCCCTAAAGAGCTTGGCTCCCCCAAATTAGAATAGAAAATGCTCTTTTAAAATGCACCTTTAATATGTAAAAGCCTGCCGACCTGGGCTCTAAATAAACCAAACTTGAACCAGATGCCAAATAGAGTAGATGAAGGACAGGTGCACAGAGGGTCCCAGGCTGGGGAATGAGGCCTAAACAGCTATTTATATTAATGCAAAGAAAGTTCAACATTCTTCCCCTTGATATATGCTGCAGTGGGAGGTGGTTTTTGTCCCACCAGCGAGAATAAAACGTACAGCTCATGATGGGCAGGGTCACATGTGCGAGATAAAAAGCTCTGCGTGTAATATATGTCTCTACCGCGTATTCTCAGCAGGCTTTGCGTTAGATCTGTGGATGACAACAACAAAACACTTACTCAAGGTTAGACTCTGCTCGCCAGGCTCCCAATCACAGCATCCTGTCCCTTAGGGAATGCAGCTGCCTCAAAATGGGCCCAGCAGAGCCCCAGGCTGGGCTCCTAGGGCAGGCTGCCTCCCTGGTGCTGAGCCAGCAGGTGGGCCCTGCTTGGGGCTGGAAGTCTCAGAGGGGGCTAGCTCTGGTCAGAGAATGCCTGCGAGTACCAGCCTGGGGGAGGATGTGTGTCCTTCTCACTGCGGATACCCCTGACTGTTCACAGACTCCCTACAGACAAACTCACAGCTGCCTGGCCAGTTTATAAAGCAGACATACATGACTGGGGGAGGGGGTGTGCTTACCCAGGTGTGTGACACAAAGTCCTAGCCTCTTCTTTGTGCATAAGTCAGAACTCACTTATTCATTTATTTGTTTCATGCAGGCAACATTCATTCATTCAACAGAGTGTTATTGAGAAACTGTGGGACCATAATGGGAGGTCGTATAATGTAGAGGCTCCAGAGAGTATAAATGAAGACAGTAACAGTCCGTGTTCAAAGAGATCAGCTAGGTATGGTGTGTAGCCCAGGGCAGGGCAGGGGTAAGCAATCAGTAAATGTTGACCGCATTATAATTGTTGTCAGCATTGTGTTGGAGTGAGAGGGGAGACCAAATGATGGCTGGGGTGCTGGTCATGTCATGAGAACCTTACAGTCTGGGAGGACTGGGCATGCAGACAGATAAGCAAACAAAACCAAGTTCACGTGACAAGTCTAAGATAGAAGTACAGTAAGTCCTCATTTAATGTCGTTGTTAGGTTCTGCGACTTTAAGCAAAACAACATATGATGAAACCAATTTTACCACAGGCTAACTGACAGAAATGAGTTAAGTTCCTAAGGCATCTCATCAACGTTATAACGTTGAACAAAAGATGTCCTTCAAGGACCTGCTGGATGTGCAACGAGGGGTACAGCTCGGGATGCACAAGGGAAGACTTAAAAGAACAGATAATACTTGACCTAGGACTTTAAGAATCAGTGGACTCTCCTCAGGAGGTGTGAGTGGAAAAGCATTTTAGGCACAGGGAACAGCATGTATAAAAAGAGAGTGTGACAGAGCTTAATGTGATGAGGGAATGAGAAGGTCAGCGTCTGTGGGCCTGAGATGTGAAACAGGGTTGGGAGGAGCAGGAAATGTGGTTGAGGGGGAGGGAGGGGTCAGTTCACTGAGGGCCTTGTCAGCCAAAATAAGTCAAACGTTGATTCTGTTGAGTATGGGAAACTTACAAATTGAAAAACTGTTTTCCCTGATTGGGGCAGGCAGGGTATGCATTTGACCCAAAGGCAACTAATCCCCACATTGGCTCAGTTAATAGCCTGGCCTGGGCACAAAGATTAGCTGGACCAGTCAGAGGCTCTTTCTTGGCGGGTTAGGAAGGATAGGCTAGGTTACACTGTGGTAACAAACATCACCAAGTCTCGATGGATTAACACAGACATTTTCAACCTTTTTCACCTCATGGCACACATAAACTAATAACTAAAATTCTGCAGCACGCCAAAAAATACATTATATTTTTTTGCCGATCTGACAAAAAAAGTAGGTATAATTTTGATTCATTCACACCGGATGCCTATCGTTGTGTTGGCTGTTGTCATTTTTTTTACTTGACATCTAAGGGAAAAGAGGTCAGTGTCCCTGACAAAATAGTCAGGTATTGCATGTTTTAAAAATTCTTGTGGCACACCAGTGTGGTTCTTGCAGCACACCGGTTGAAAAATCGCTGGATTAACACAACAAAAAATCTATTTTTTTGCTCATGTAAATTCTTTGCGGGGTCTGGGCAAGTCTTCAGAGCAGCTGCCACCATATGGGGACTGAGTATTCCAGGCCAGTTCCACCGTAGCATCTCCAACCAATAGCGCTTGGGGGGTGGGGTAAGGAAGAAGGCATGCAGAACTGTACACTGGCTCTTTAGTACTTGTACCTGGAAGTGACACCTACCTCTGCTGCTCACATTTCATTGGCCCAAGCGAGTCACATTGCCATGCTTAACCTCAGTTAGGGGCAGGGAGTACAATCTTCTTGTGTGCTCAGAAGGCAAGCAGAACCCAAAATACCATTGAGTATTAGTGATGTCTATTGTACTTGGGGAAAAAAATAAAAAACAGAGAAAAAGAGCTAGTTCTCTGTGAGAGAGGAGACGCTCGGGAGAGATTGAGAAGAAGAGCCCCGACCCTGTGGTGGCTGTGGACAGAGATGGTTACAGGGGCTGGCTGCTGAGCAAGCAGGTCTTTTGTTCCTGATTCTGGCTTGGTATGGGTCTTACTTTGCTCTTTTGTAATGTTCCTACCAGGTCTAAACCTTGGGGACTCTAAGCTTTCACAGAACCTTGTGATCTCCAGGAGCGGGGAGGGGATGCTGACAGTACAGAGGAAGGGAAGGGGTCCCCGCCAAAGTCAGTTGTACTCTACCCAGAATGTCAGCAAACCCTGGAGAAGAGAAGGGCTGTGCCAATGGGCCTGCCACTCCAGGCTCCCCATCGAGATCTAGCTGATCTGGATTCATAAGTTAGAAACCTTTGGTTGGCGGGAAAGGCAGGCCCAACTGGGGGGACGATATAAGGGCAGGGCTGGTTCTAGAAGGCCTGAACCCAAGACCTAATCCCCCTAAGTCCTGAAGCTGGTGACTGCAGGCTTGGAAGGGCAACAGTTTGGGGAGGAGAGGGGTATCTGGGTGATTTAGGGATGGGAGCAGGGCTCACCTACTCCCTTAGGTCCCAGGGAGCCGTGGCAGATGAGCGAAAGGCCAATGCCTTCTCAGGGGCATTCTGCTAGCAAGGCGAACACCACAGCCCTTTGCATTGCCTCCCACTCCCCCTCCCCTCAGAGAAGGAAGGATGGTGGGAGTGGGGTCATAACCCCTGCCCCTCATTCCCTCAAACACCTCCAGATTGCTTCAGGGTTTGGCTCCCAAGGAGTGTGACTGATGCCACAAATCACAGAGGTGGCAGGTCTGGCTAGATGGCCTCTGAGGTCCTTTACAACATGAATGGGAATCAAGGGGCCAAGAGCTGGGTCCTAGGAGAGGGCAGGGGAGAGGAAACGGCCCTGTGTGCTCGGCTTGCTCCTGAAGGATCATGGGAAGGGGAGGACAAGGCTTGGTGCTATGGCCTGGGGGGTGGGGGAATAAGGAAAGTAGAGGTGAAGGAGGGAGAGAGAGAGAAGAAAGTGATGAAGGTGAAGGAGAAGAAAAAATAAGAGAAGGAGATAAAGAAATCCAAAGAAGAGAAAGAAGAAGGAAAAAGAGACGGAAGAGAGAGGAGGGAGGAAGAAAGGAGAAATAAAGGGGAAGTAGAAACAAAGAAGAAAGGAAAGTGGGAAGAAAGAAGAAGAAAGAAAGCCGGAGCCACATAGCACTCCTGGGCGCGAAGTCGGCACCCTGGCTGCCTGGAGGGGAGCCCCGGCAGGCTGGCCCTCCCGCAGTAAAGAGAGCACAGGAGGCCGCTATGAAGATCTATTGGGCCCCGCAGTGCCATTGTCTTCAGAAGGAATTAAAAACAAATTGCTGAGGGCCAGCACATAATTTAAAGACTCACGGCAATTTTATGACTTGCTAATGTTCCTAATTACATGCCCGTGAAAGGCTTAATTAATTGGGGGATGTAGCAAAAAGTGGAGCCTGTGTTTGTTATCATGGTTCCACTGCATTGATTTTAGTGCCTATGGAGAATTTAGGGCCTCTTTATTTGCACAAAGAAAATGCAAGTCTCTCGAAAAAATGCACATTAAGATCAACCCCTCGCTGCTATCTAATATACTTTCCTCTACTTAACCAAAGCGCTTGTAATCATATTTTGTAAATGTTGGTGCCGTTAATTGCATTGTGAGGGAAAATAGGTTCTGCTTGGCTGGTTGTGGAGAATTTTATAAAGTTGGCTTCCTGCACCCCATTCCAGGGGACTCTTCCCAGGGAACTTGTGGAGAAGTTGGGATGCCCCGCCAAGGAAGTCAGTGTGGTTGCCCTGAGTTTCCCTGCTCCTGGCCAAAGCTTTGCTGTCACCACCTCTTGCTCTCGGGGGCCCTGGTGGCGAGCAGAGGGCAGTTGGGCCCCGGGTGGAGCTGGGAGTGAGGGCACAGAGGCAGGCCACATGCTGCCAGTCCTTGAAAGAGCATTGAAACAGAAGACTCGATTCCGTGGGCCCAGTCATCCCTTCCCTGGGAGGCTTTGGATAAGGCATTTAGCTTCACGGGGCCTCAGTTTCTTCATCTGTGAAATGGGGTAAGGATTCCTGTCCCGTGGACATCATTGAACAAGGGAATGGAAGGGAAAGAAGCCCAGATCTAAGGCTTGTGGCTATTGTCATTAGCCACCACTGTCTCCTCTCTTCCCTCCTCAGGGGACTGCAGGGAAGTTCTTCCAGCCAGCGGCTCTCTGTGGGAGAGGGACAACCACCCACACTCTGCCTTTTATGGGGAGAAGCGCAAAAGGGTTCACTGGGAGATGTGTTGGGTCCTGGGAGATACAGGGGAGGGGCAGCTCCTGTCACCTCCTCTAAGAAAGTCTTTCTGAGAGAAAAGGGGACTCTAGTACACTGCTGGTGGGAATGCAGACTGGTGCAGCCACTGTGTTTCCTCAAAAAATTAAAAATTGAATTGCCATTTGACCCAGTGATCCCACTTCTAGGAATATATCCTAAGAAGCCTGAAACACCAATCAGAAAGAATATATGCACACCTATGTTCATAGCAGCACTATTTACAATTGATAAGATCTGGAAACAGCCCAAGTGTCCATCAATAGATGAGTGGATAAAAGAGTGTACACAATGGAACACTATGCAGCTGTAAGAAAGAGAGATCTCTAATCCTTTGAAACGACATGGAGGGACCTAGAGAGCATTATGCTAAGCAAAATAAGCCAATCAGAGAAAGACAAATACCACATGATCTCACTTATTTGTAGAATATAATGAATAAAATAGACCCAGAGACATAGAAAGGAGTACGGTTCAGACTGACAAACCTCAGAAGTGGGGGGTGGGGGGGGCGGAGGGAGGCAGAGGGGATGGATGAGATAAACCAAAGAACTTTTATGCATGTATGAGGGAGGCAGAGGGGATGGATGAGATAAACCAAAGAACTTTTATGCATGTATGTGTAACCAGTGGACATAGACAACAATGCTTGGGGGTGGGGGTGGAGGTGGGATGGTTTAGGAGGGTGTCTGGGGGGGGGGAGAAACATCTGTAACAAAAATAAATTAATAAAAATTGAAAAAAATAAAGGGCATTAGTTTTTAATTTTGAAAAAAAAAGAAAGTCTTCCTGACACTTCCCTCCCTGCCCTTCCTCTGTACTCCCAGGGCTTTCCCAGGCCCAGAACCTTTCCCATGGGTTGTCACTGTGTGTTTATTGCAAACTCCTTGAGGGCAGAGACTGGGCCTCTCACCTCTTTGTCCCCATTGGTTAGGTAGGATTGCTATTTTACTGAAAGAATGGATCAATGAATTAAGTCACTAATATGGGCAATGGGGCTTGGTCAGAGTGGGCTATCCAGGCTCAGCTCCTTATTTCTGCCTCTCTGGTTGAGTTTACAGATCAATAAATAGCTTCTCTGCATCCAGCTTTCACCCCCTGACCCCAATCTCACACACTTACTCCTCCATTTATCCCCCTGGGGCTCCTCTCTGGGTAAGGAGCTTCTTCTGGAGATGATAAGAGTTGGAATCTTAGGCTCTAACATGGACCCTATCACCATCCTTTTAAAAATGCAAATCAGATCATGTCAAGCTCCGGAAGCCTTCTCATTCCATTTAAAATAAAAACCAGGCTTCTCACCAGGACCTACAGGGCCCATCACCAAGATCCTGGGCCCCTTCCTCTCTCTCTCTCCAAGGTCATCCAGGCCAGGACACTGGCCTTTTCCCTCCTCAAGTTCAGTTCTGCCTCTGGGCCTTTGCACTTGCTGTTTCCTCTGCCTGGGATGCTCTTCTCTGTCATCTGCGTGGCCAGCTCCTCCTATTAGAGTCTTATCTCAAAAGTCTTTTCCTTACAAGGTGTTCCCTGACCACCAATCCAATATCGACTTCTTCAGTCATATTTAATTCCCTCTTATATCACCTTAAACGTGTTAAATATACACGTTGTTTTTTGTTCTCTGATGATTCCATGTGATAAAACTCACATGGACTGAAATCTGGTGCTCATTGTTTTTTGCAGACTCCCACTCACAGTTACTTATTTCCTTGTTCGATGTCCAGTGTGGAGTGTGGGCTCCTGCTTGAAGGGCTTTATTTATGAGAACGTGGAGATGCCTGGGTTGGAGGTCCATCCCTCCTGAGAGGATGTGTCTGCCTCAACCCTAAGGTTCATTGCAGTGGTTCACTTCCTGCCTTGAGTTTCCCTGCTCTCCATGGTGGAGGGCCAGTCCCACCCCATGTGAAGGCAGGCCCGTGCTTACCAATCAGGAGAGGCTTTTTCATTTTCTCCCAGACTCCAGCTGAAGACAGGAGTGGTCAAGCTTCTCTGTTGATTTTCTTTGCATAGGGAGATTTTTTCCTCTTAGTTCATCTTTTCACTGAGAGTGCAGCCCTTCAGGGCTCTCGACTTTATGGGTGTGTGTGGGAGACGAGTGTCTCAATCCCTCTCCAGGCCTTTACCACACGTCCCATGTTGCTAAAATCAGCAGTAGAAGCTCCAGGTTTCCAGGTTCTTCTTTGGTTTCAACCCCTGATGATTTCCCTCCATTTTTGGTCACCACAGCCGTACCTGTCTGTAATGGGGTGCCAGCATTCCTAGGTGGTTTATATTGGAAGGTTGCAGGCGTCCAGTTCATCCTATTGTAAGGAACGGAAGTCCCTCAGGCACTCTCAATCACATTCCTCCCATTTACTGGCTTCATAGCACTTGTCATTACTAGAAATGACAATCATCATTTGCTCACTGGTTTGCTGCCTGCCTGCCCCCACTGAAATGTAAGCTCCAGTAGGGCGGGAATGTGTCCGCCTGCTCACTGCCCTTCTCAGCACCTGGAACAGCACTGGCTCCTATAAGAAGTATTTGTTGTTGGAGAGCCTGGGTTCAGAGCCCAGCCTGGCAACCTGGAAGAGTTACCCAGCCCCTCTGGACTCAGTTTCCTCATTCATACAATGGGATTGGCAGTAACTTTTACCTCAGGGGAGTCTGTGAAAGTGAAACCAGATAATTTATCAAGGTCTGACTTGAATCTCTGCTGGACACGCAGTACATGGTACTTACTATGATCGCAGGTCTCCGTGAAAGAGTTGGGACCAAGTTGAGGTCTCTGAAATTCTGGTCAGGTGCCCTACAGACAGTCTGCTTCCTTCTGCACCCTCCCCGCCGCTGGCTTCAGCAACTCAACTATTTGAAATCTTTTTTCTTTGAACGAAAACGGTGCCTCTGTGATAAGGATCTAGGGAAGACTTGAAGATCCCATAGGCAGAAATACTGCTGTCTGAGGAGGGGGAGGCTGGGACCAGGCCGGGGAGGCTTGAGAACTTCTCTCCGTTTCTATGTCCTCTTAAATTATCCTTCACCATTCAGAACCTCCTACCTCCATTCTTATTTCTTAAATTACTTTTTTTATTATAAAATATTTCTCATGCAGAGAAAACTATAAACAATACTATAATGAACAGTCACGTATCTTCCACCAGCTTTGTTAAATCTTAACGTTTTGCCATATTTGCTTCAGATTTATATTTTTAAAAACAAATAGAACATTATAGATACAATGGAAACTCCCCGTCTGTTCCTCCTAAGTCTCATTCGGCTCCTTCCTTCCTCCCCAGGGGTAACCGCCCTCCTGGATTCAGGGTCTACTCTTTCCACACAAGTTTTCACTATAGATGGCACACACAGAAGTACTATGTTGTATGGGTTTGCATGCTTCTAAACTCTGA
The DNA here is from genome assembly GCA_030848825.1 of Tadarida brasiliensis. Taxonomy (NCBI): domain Eukaryota; kingdom Metazoa; phylum Chordata; class Mammalia; order Chiroptera; family Molossidae; genus Tadarida; species Tadarida brasiliensis. The sequence goes on from CM061273.1 coordinate 49,599,785, forward strand.
ATAAATTGCACCCTGTATATAGCCCTGGCCGGTTTGGCTCAGCGGTTAGAGCGTTGGCCTGTGGACCAGAGAGGCCCGGGTTCAGTTCCCGCTAAGGGCATGAACCTCGGTTGCAGTTTGTCCCTGGCCCCGGTTGGGGTTGTGTGGGTGGCAACCACTCGATGTGTCTCTCTCACATCGATGTTTCTCTCTCTCTCTTCCTTCTTCTCTCCCTCCCACTCTATCTGAAGACAAATGCAAAATACAAACAAAAAAAAATGTCCTCAGGTGAGGATAAAAAAATTGCACCCTGTATGTAAACTTCTGCACCTTGAGTGTTGTGTTTGGCATGTTTTTGGTGTTAGCCTTGTCACTGCATGTAGCTCTGTGCCACATTCATTGAATGAAGACACATACCTCAACTTACCCTTCACTTATTGATCGGCTGCGATAAGCACCCTGGACAGATCTCCTTGGGCACACGTGCAAGGGTTTCTCTGGGACACAGAGCTAGAAATGGAATCACTGGGTGGCAGGTCTAAGCATTCCGCTGCATCATAAACCGCCCCAGAACTTAGTGGCTTAAAACAACAGCCCGTTTACTTGCTCACAATCCTCTGGGTTAGGAATTCAAGCTGGGCACAGTGGCAACTGTTAGTTTCTTTTCCACAATGTCTGGGGTCTCAGCCTGGACAGCTTGAACATCTGGGACAGTTCACCTGGGGCCATATGAGTGGGGCCTTGGTTCTAGCTGTCACATGTGTTCCTCAGTTTTCTCCCAATGGCCTCTCCCTGTGGCTAGCTGGAGCTTCTGCACAGCATGGTAGTCTCGGGATTCCTAAGGACAAGCCACACAGCGGCCTCTGCTTGCCTTACTTATGCTAATAATCCATTGGCTAAAACAGGTCACATGGACAAGTCTAGGGTTCAGGTGGGGGGTGTGAATACTGGGTGGTGTGGTTCACTGGGGACAGCTGATATAGCAGTCTTCCACCATAGGGTACATCACCATTCATTTTATGAGATACTGCCAAATGGCTCTCCAAAGGTAGTATCAAGTTATAATCTCCCAGCCCTGGTACAGTCCCCTCCCAAAGGTGTCAGGGTGGTTCTATATCCACACCAGCACATGGGCATTGCCAGGCTTTCAATGTTTGCCCATCTAACCAGTGTGAAAGAGTGACACATTATTGTTTAACTGCATTGCCCTGATTACTAGTGGGGTTAATGCTTTCCCTCCCAGCTTTGTTGAGATACAATTCATATATAACATTGTATAAGTTAAAGGTGTACAATGTGTTGAGGGTTGATTATTCCTTCCTGTTTATTAATCATTTATCTGGGTTCTCTCTTCTGTGAATTGCTTGTTCCCATATTTTGTCCATCCATCTATCAAGTTTTTTTTTAAAAAATTATTATTATTTTTTAATCCTCACCCGAGGATATTTTTCCATTTATCTTCAGATAGAGTGGGAGGGAGGGAGGGAGAAGGGGAGAGAGAAAGAGAGAGAGAGAGAAACATCAATGTGAGAGAGACACATTGACTGGTTGTCTCCCGCATGACCCTGACCAGGGCTGGGAACCGAACCACAACCGAGGTACATGTCCTTGACTGGAATCAAACCCTAGACTCTTTGGTCCATGGGCTGACGCTCTACAGCTGAGCTAAACTGGCCAGGGCCTTTTTTTTTTTTCTTTTTGTCATATTAATTTGTAGTTGTTTGTATTTTCTGGATCCCCATTTCTTAAATGTTTAACCTGATCATGGAGGGAATGTCTTCTCATTCTCAAAAGCAGATTGTTACTGAGGACCCTGGGGCAGAAACTTAGGTGGGGAATTTGGGACCCTAAGTTTCCTTGGGCTGTGACTCTAAATGGCCTCAACAGCTGTCCTGCCCTTCAGGTGTCTCTGTGAGAGTTAAGGTGCAGATAGGGAGGCCCGGAACTCCCTGTCGCTGTTCAGTTTTCACATGGCCCATAGCCATTGCCTTTCCTCCTTGCTTTTCCCTTCCCTTCCCATCACTTCAGACAGGCATCCTCCTCCTCCTCCAGCACACAAGGCCACCGCAGTACAGCCCCCACGGGAACACTGGGCAATGGTCAGAGCACGACAAGGTGGAAGAGAGCGCAGCTCGGGGGACTGGGAAATCTCTGTTTGCTGAGCCTGTATACACCCTGTGCACTGGACAATGATGCCGAATATACCTGCATAGCCTGCCTCTGTGTCTTTGCTTACACTGTTCGCACTGCCTCACACTCTGCCTCAATGCCCCTCCATGGAACCCTCCCTTAGGTGGTTCTCCTGCCCCACACCGACGCACTCTATCCCTCTTCTGACACGCCGTAGCATTTTCTTTGTACCACTGGTCACCTTTTACAGACCCAAATTGGAGTTCCAGACAGGACAAGATTACTCAACAGACAAACTGAGTGGTTTAGGGTGCCCCTAAAACAAAACCTAAACCCCAAAGTCAGCTGTGATGAATGTAACCAGAATTTTGCAAGCAGAAAATCTAGAAAGAAGTGATGCTAATTTAGCATGCAACACCAAGAAGTCCAATTCAACAGCCAGTAGCCACATGAAGCTATTTCAACGTAGATTTAGATGAAATTAAGTTAAATTGTAAGTTCATCCTAGTCACACTAGCCACACTTCAAGAGCTTAATAGCCGCTTGTGGCCACTGCCTCCCACACAGTGCAGCGCGAACACAGAACATTCCACCACTGCGGAAAGTCCATTGGACAGTGCTGACCTGCATTTGTTCTATGTTTTACAGATTAATGTTTCTCTGTTGAAACACCTACGCCAGGGAAGAAACAGCATCTCTTCATTATTTAGGCTTCCAAAGGTCAGCCACTAATTTGCTGTGTGACCTTGAGAAAGGTCACCCTCTCTGGGCCTCAGCTTGCTCGTCTGTAAAATGAGGAAGCTGATGTAGAAGGCCCTTCCATCTCTGAGCCTGTCTGGTTCCACCTGGGGAAACAGTTATTTGTGTCCTGGCAGGAAGAGCACACGGAGGGGTGGGGAGGGGGGAGGAGGAGGAGGAGATCATTAATGGCTCCCAGATTCTTGCCTTTGATCAGGTAGTCTGGAGTGAGGTGAGGGGCCAGGAGATTGGGGTGGTGGGAGGAAGAGAGGAAACAGAGGGCCAGGTGAGGGGTCAGGTGAGAGGCAGCTGCTGAGCTAACACGCAGGGGCGGGGAGAGGCCTTCCACCCGCCTTCTTTCCACCTGGGAAAGAGCTGAGCCCTTGCCCAGAGGCCCTCTGCTCCCACCCTCCAGTATCCTAAGGGGGAGCACAGTGGAGGGACTGGGTCTCCCCACTTACCACCCTCCGCCTCCAGCAGCTCTCTGGTCCTGGCTGCCATACAGCAAATATAAAGGCAAAGCAAGGGCCCATGTGCCGGGAGGAGAAGGACAACTGGGCTCCGTGGCAGAGCCCTGGATGCCTGTCCATCCTGCCGGTGCAAGAGGGCCCACCGAAACGAGTGCACTCTGAAATAAGAAAGGGGCAGCCTTTTCTGAGCTGTTGGCTTTGGGAACTGAAGCATATAACTGGGCTGGAGACCAGTAATTGGAAATTATCTCCCATCTTTGGGGAGGGGATAGGACTTTTCAGTGGGGAGGCAGCCCTGGAGTTGAGATCAGGTTTCCAATCCTAATTCCTCAGATAAGTTATTTAACCTCTCAAAGCCTCAGCTCCCTCATCTGTAAAATGGAACCCGGGACACAATACCAAGTGTGAGGAAGAAATGAGGCCACCCCTGTGTGGACATGCCCCATACATATTTGGGAGCATATGTGTTTGGGCCCCCGCAGGGGACCCTGTGCACCTTGCCCTGACAGTCACCCTCAACCCAGGGCTCTCACTGCATGGTGGGGAAGGGGCCAGGACCCTTTGATCTCACAGATCAGAAACCACAACAGCATCTCTGGGGGGCTGGGCGGGTGGTTGGGGAGAGGGCACCAGCGTCTGGGTCCCTTTGGCTCAGACCCAGGAGTCCAGGTTTCAAAGGTGAGCTTCAAAGGCAGGGCTGTGTTAATGTGGCTTCCTTTGTACCTGCTCAAGGAAGGAAAACAAGCCGCTGCCCCCTCCTGCCCCAGGATGGCAGCTCAGATCCTAGGAGATACTCCCCGCCCCCCTTCATGCCCCAATACAACTAGTTTGATCTCCCCAACTGCAGGACTTTCCTCTCATCAAAGCAGTGATGAAGGAGCTGATTAGGGTGGGTCCTGCCCAGCTCAGGCCACCCTGGGGGTTATGGTGACCTGGGGTGGGGGGATAAGAGGGAAGGAAGGCCAGGAACTGCAGCTTTAATCGGAGGGGGAGCATCGGCAGTGAAGCAGAGAGGTTTGAGAACCAGGAAATTGGCTGGGAGTGGTGGCAGAGAGGTGCCTGCTGGGGCCTGGGGTGGGGGTGGGGCTGAGAGGGCCTTCCCTTCACTCCCTGCGCTCCCCCAGCTCTCAGAGGAAACTGCTTACCTGTCACCAGACCTGAGAGGTCCCTCCCCTCCTCTTCCTTGGCTGACTAGACCTCACCCTGGCCAGCACAGGAGGGGGGCCCCAGAGGCTGGCTGTGCCAGCATCTCGGTGACCCCACAGATGCCCTGGCCGGGCTCCAGCGGGGGAGAAGGGTGAAGGGAAGGTGAGCATCCCAGCCCCTCCCGCAGTGCGGCCAGAGCCACTCCAGTGGAACAGGGCTGGGGCAGGAGGTGAGTGGAAGATGAATGAAGTGCTTATTCTTCTGTCAAGTTACCCACACCTCGGCCTGAAATTCTGGGGCCTCAACCTTGTGGATAAACTCTGCCCATTCAGGAAAAGCCTCCCACTGCCTGCTCCCCTGCCCTCACCCCTCCAGCATAAGTTTCAAAAGTCTGAAACCTTGAGCAACCAGGATTCTCTTGGGGTTGGTTTGCAGATCTTAGATTTCTAAGTGGAATACCCTATACCTCTCCCAGGTGTAAATCCGTTCATTCATTCATTTATTCATTCATGCAGCAACTTTGTATTGAACACCTACATGTGCCAGGCATTCTTACAAGTCTATAATTTACACAGGGTTGTCCTCATTGTATCAGTGAGGAAAACTGAGAGTCAGGGGGTTAGGCAACTTGCCCCAGATCACAGGGCTGCAAGGTTGGTAGACACGCTGGTGCTCAGACCCACTGTGTTGGCTGGTTTGCTTTAGTCTTGGTTCTTCCAGGGACCCTGAGTGAGCCCTTCTCTTGCAGCTACACGGCTGTTTATCTGGCCACACTTCCTCATCGGCAAAGTGAGGTTGATGGACTGGCTAAGTGGTTCTTTTGGCCTTGGCTGTACAGTTAGTATTTTAAAAACACATCAGGTCCTCGACTAATATCGTTTTGTTACATGTTGATGAGATGCCTAGGAACTTAACCCTTGTTTATATCAATTGTTTCGCCACAGTTCCAAGAACCTATCCACGTTAAGTGAGGACTTACTATATTGATGCCTCTTTCCCTACCTCCCACTTCGCCTAAGAAATTCTGATTTAATTGGCCTGGGCTGAGCTGCAGGTATCAGTATCTCTTAAAGCTCCCTCGGTGATTTATGTGGTTAGGGCTGAGAATCCCTTGGACTGGATGATGACTAGTTCTCAGGGGTTAAGGGTGGAGCCCAGCCCCTTCCCCAGGCTTGGAGAGCGTACCCTGAGTCTGTTCTCAGGGTAGTTATACTGGCAGAAACATGGAGCAGCTGTCTCTTTAAGGAGACACACGCTGGGAGCAGCAGAGGACCCAGCCCTGTGGGCCAGGTGGCCAGAGAAGGCTGGGGAGGAGCAGGTGCCTCAGCAGGAGCTGGGGAGGCAAACTTCCAAAGGGAGGCAGGGAGGAGGGCAAACTCCCTCAGGCCTGGGGTGGGAGCAGAGGACTGAGCTCCCTCCTTTTCTGGAGAGAAGCGGCTCCTTGGTCTGATCCTTTGGGGCCCGCTCTGGGAGGGCAGGGCCTGGAGCGGCAGGGACAGGCCCAACAACCATGGTGCCTTTGGGGAAGGTGAACCCAGTGGCCTTGGCTACCTGCCCTGCCATCCATACTCAGTCCCCATGTGGGAGGGGAGGGAACTAGGGGCACCTTGACTCTCCTTCCAGAAAGATCTGCTGACAGAGACAAACTCACCCATCCCCACCCTCTCTGGCTGTGGCTGGCAGGCACCTCAAGCCGTTCAGATGGGGTTGGCCTCCTCTCTCTCCCTCCCCTGTGCCCATGGCCACACTCTGTCAGGCTTCAGCAATCCCTGGGTGTGTGTGAGCCGCTCAGAACTCTGGGGCCCAGGGCAGGGGACAGAGGGGCCTTTGAGACCTGGGCTTATCCTTCACCTATTCAGATTTCAGCTAGAGCAAGGTTTCTGAGCTGGGATGGGCAGACACATCACCCTCAGACTGCGTTAAAATATAAATTCTCATCTGGTAGGTGGGGCCCGACACTCTGCGTTGCTAACAACCCTCAGGTGATGCTAACAACCGTGGACCACACTGAGCAACAAGGAGCTAGAACTCTCCCATGGCTGTTCTATGAGCCTGGCCCTCGGATGGGCCAGCAGGCAGCTGGCACTCACCAGGGTAGAGCCAGGCTGGTCCAGGCTGGGCGGACGGCCACCAGCCCGGGTGCCCCTAAGGAACAAGTGGTCCTCACTAGCCTGGCACATGGCACCAGTGATGGCTCAGTGCCCAGAACAGGAAAAACATAAAATCTCATTTCAAGCCCCAATGATGGTTTGGTTCAGCTTTCCTAGCTTTTTAGGAACTTAATTCCATGCATTTTTCTTAAATGCAAGGCTACAAGTCTTGCTTAAAATGATTTCCCCCCTGTACATTTGAGTAGAGACAGGCAAAGGGAGGCGAACGCTTTTCCAGACCTCTGCTCTGCTGCCTGTTCCGATGTCTGTCCGTGTTGCCTTTCCTGCCTGTTCCTGTCCTTTCCTTGAAGTAGTGCTGGGCTTTCATCTGTACAGACCTGAGTCTGAGTCCTTCCTTTGCCACGGTGGATGAGCGCTGTGGCTTTAGACAAGTCTCTTAACTTCTCTGAGCCTCAATTTCTTCATCTATAAAATGGGCTCATGAATAGGTGAGGTAACATTGGTTAATAACATTATACGCGTTTCAGGTGTACAACATAATTTGATATCTGTGTATTTTATTGCGTGCTCTCCAGTGACTATTTTTATATAAGATGATAAACATTCAAGCGCCTTGTGAAGTGAAAAGGACTGGCTGACAATAAGGGATCATTATAGGAGAACCTGGGAAAGACCACGACTCCCCCGAGCCTCAGTTTCCTCACCTGCTAAAGGGGGACAAAGGGCAGCTGGGAGGGTTTCAGGAAAGCCTGCTGTAAACAGCACACGCCCCTTGGTGCGGGCTCCAAGAATGTCGCTGCTGCTACTATTACAACCTTTTCTGTCTCCCAGTTTTAGTCTATCCACCCTCTCTCTGCCCCTCCACCCCTTTCCCAGCATCTCACTGACCATCACTTTCATGGCCTTTCCCTCCAGTAAACTCAGGCTCTCCCACGGGAGATGGTCCCAAAGCCCGGGTGTCAGGGCCCACTGGTCCCTGCTAGAGCAGCGTGTGCCGAGGCCAGAGGGACATGGGGTGGGGCTGCTGGTAAGGACATAAACCCTGATGGGCAGGGTCCCAGGAACTGGAGGTTCCCCAGCGTCAAGAACACCACCTTTGTCACCAGTGTTGTTTCACAAAGGGCCATACCAAGCAGCCTTCCATATCCCCAGAAGACCCAACAAGAGTCCGTGGATTAAGTGAAAGCAGAGAGATTTGAGTGGGATACAAGGCAGGCTCTCTTGATAGCCTGGGATCCCCTGCAGGCGAGGCCGCGGGACGAAGGCCATGCTGCCTGTCCCAGGAGGGAGGCCTGCAGCGGATTAGGCCTGAGAACCGGCGTGGGCGCGAGGAACGCCTGTCCACTGAACTAACTGGAGGCGGGAAGGGGAGTTATCTCGTCTCTCCTGGCCTAGAATTCAACAGTTTAATTTTGGTGTGATACCTAAATTCCTTTGAAGCTTAAAGACAAAATTAAAAATATCTGTATGAGCTTGAATGTGGCGTTCAGCAAAGGCCTTCAGTGACAGAGACCCCCACCTTCACCCTCCAGCCTTCCTGAAGGCACGTTTTGGCTGAGAGACCGAGTTCGAGGTGTGAAACCCAACTGTCGATACAGCCGCTCTCCGCAATCAGGCAGAATTAATTGTGTGAACACCATTGATCAAACCACTTAATACTTACAGGGCCTGAGAAGGAGCTGAAATGTAATTTCATTACCAACCTGCTCACCCCTAATAAAACTCCTAATAACTCTCTAATTTTTCTTTCAGATAAGGGCTGATAGGTGGAAATGAGGGGAGAGGAGATGGGGAGAGAGACATGGAAACTTATTTTCCCTTCTTTGCTGAACTCTATCGAGATAGATCCAGTCAAATGGCAACTCCCAGGAGCATCTTATCACAAGTCACTAACGGTTGTGGCCAACCCTGAGATTCCTGCTGGGGCCGGGGGGACAGGGTGGAGGACGGGCACAGATAATCCTAAACTGCAAGTGAGGGTAACAAAAATCAAGTCTGATTATGCAGTGACTTGAGGGCGGCTGAGAACAAAATGTGTGGCTTCCCTGGGCCCACAGCAAGGGGTAGGTAGTGAGGTGAGCAGAGGTGGCCACAGGTTCAAAGGTCTGAGAGGAATAATCCCACGGGACGGTTACAAAGTAATATGAGTCCTGGCAGGAGTCGTGAGTGGGCAGAAGGAAGTTCCGGTTTAGGGCCTGCACACAGAGTGGGAACAGGTACTGCATGCCCACGTGCACGCACACAGGTACGTGTACACACACACACACACACACACACACACACACGGGTCAGTGTCAGTTCCATGGGATAAAAACACTATCTGTCTTGCTTGCAATTTTCTCCTGCACCACACAGGCACTCGATAGATATTTGGAAACTGCACACATAGCACATGAGTATGCATGACCGTGACCTGCACACACAGGCATGTGTACATATGAGCGCACACTGTTTCCCATCCTTTGTTCTCTGGGATGGAAGGGAGCCTGGAGGTCTTATTTGCCATTTTATCCCTGGCACATAGTGGGCACTTGGAAACATCTGTGCAAAGAAGAGTTGGATGAGACACGCCTCCAGCAAAGCTCATCTGCTCACAGAGTTGGGACATCCCTTCATTCAAACTTTGGTTCAAGACTCCCCTCTCCTGGGAGGTCTCTCCTGCTTGGTCACATTCTCAGCGACAGTCCGCTCACCTGCATGACTCCTGTCTACACTGGTTGCTCTGGCTGTCTTTAGCATGTACCTCCCTCATCACCCTCCCAGACCAACCCCTACACCCCGCTTTACATCAGACCAAGCATTTCTTGAGAGGAGGAGCCTCCCTCCTGTCAAAGTGGGAGCCCTTGGGTGGCATTCCCACTCCCCCATCAGACTGGAGTCCTCTGAGAGCCGCAAAGGGGGTGACCCTTCCTCATTAGATCCTTGTAAGAGGTCTGGGCTGATGAGATGACACCTCCTTTTTGTTCAGCTTCCTGTTGGACCCTCTAAAGTCCCCCAATGCCTAACAGATGCTAGAAATCCTGCCCACTGCCTAGTTCCATGGTTGAGCTCACAAGGTGGGCATATAGGCAGATGAGGGGGAAACAGCATAAATATCTGGGCCTGGGTGGGGGGAGTACACGTGTGTGTCCGCACACCAGTGGATGTGTGCAGGCGGGTCCTGCCTGTCCGGACTAAGCCAGTTTGAGCAGCAAAATCCAAGTTTCTATAACCAGCCTCACCATGCTCTGCCCAGGACTACTCCCAGCCTACCTCAGGCCCTAGAATGTGGCCTTTCTGGGGCAGAGATGTAGGAGGGACATCCCCCCACATCCAGGTCCTCAACCCCCCACCCCCTACCCATACACAATCTTCTTTCCTGCCCCAGCTCCCTTTACCTGGCTTCTGAGGCCTGGGAAGGAGGGAGGCGCGGGGTGGGAGGAGGGGGCAGTGGAGGGTAGTTATTTACAAAGCCTGTGCCCTGGGGACCCTTGTCCTGGACAACAATTACAGCCCCTTAATTAACTGAAATGCAGTTCGCCTGTCGATGGAGGCATGTCCCCCACTGAAGTTTGCTGCGCCTGCCGCTGTCTAGTACTGGTTAATGAATATAAATCAGATAGTTTATAGTTAGCAAGCAGGGAACAAGCTGGCAAGGGCCTGAATTCCAATGCAGAATGCCCGAGGATAGGAACGTGCCCTTCATAACAGAGGCCAGGGCACCTGTGGGGGCAGCATGGATGGGGAGGGGTAAGCCTGTCCACCCTGTACTTGGGCTCTGAGTGCACACACAGGCATATGGGCAGCCCGTGCACATAAGGAACACCCAGCACAGGCATTCCCTGTGCACACGCCATGTACCCACAGAAGTGGATGACACCTGCATGGCCCGTGCCCTCTACAAGACAACACTGAAGAAGTGCCACCGCCAGGAAACCCTGGCCCCCGCACTCTTCTGAAATGCACAGGGCCTCTGCTCTGGGCAGCTTCTCCCTTCGGTGCCAGACCCTGTGCCCACTGCCCCTACAAGAGCCAGAGCCAGTCTGGTCCCCGGGCCAGCTCCCCCTGATTCCGGGAGCCAGCCACACTGACTGCACCTGGCAGGGCTGTGCTGGGGCCACTGTGGCTGTGGAAGCCTGACTCCAGGCAGGGAGGCTCCTAGAAAGTGTGGGGATTCTGGCCCCCCCCCCCCCCCGCCTTCATGGGGAATAACTGCCACAGTCCTGGTCCAGGCCCAGGATGAAGGGCTGGTGGTGTGTGCACAGGACCCCATGTTTACACGGCTTAATGATGTAATGCTCGTCTTGGAAGTCTTAACCATTTTGAACAAGGGGCCCTGCATTTTCATTTTGCACTGGGCACCCCAAATCATGTAGCTAGTCCTGTTCTCGCCCTTGACACAGGGCCAGTGGGACAAGACTGTGTGTAAAGTATGAGTTTGGGGTTCTGTTGTTTAGGGCATCCCTGGACAGAACTCTAGCAATAGGAGTCACTTGTGGAAACACACCTTACCCAGACCTGGGGCTGTGTCCTGCTGGCTTTGTCACCTGGGCAAGTCACCTTACCTCTCTGGGTCCCAAGTTCAGGCTTCCCAGGAGATGACCTCTGAGCTCCCTTCTGGCTCAGCCACTGCTCATTGGAGAAGAGGCCCAACCTCCTTGGACTCTTGGTTACACACACACACACACACACACACACACACACACACACACACAGATGAAGCCTCAATACAGAGCTGCATTATTGCCTCTGGAGAGATGCAGTGTGGGGGTCCCCACACCCAGGCAAGTCCCAACAAGCTGTTTCTAAAATCCAGAGACCAGCCAACACCTTTCCTGGGCTTGTTTACTCTCCTACTAGGGGGTGGGGGCTCCAGCTGTGGGGGAGGGAGGGGTTGTTGGTGGTTATGGTTTGGGACGGCGGATAAAGTAATTGGCATCCAAGGCTTGATGACACCCCCACGTTCTGCCAGGCTGGTCAGGGATGGGAGGGGCAACAATTATTTTCTCCTCCCGGGCTCCCTTGCTGGGAGAGCTATGGGGAGGAAGGAAAGGATCTTCAGGTCCCAGAGACAAAGGAAAATGATCCTTGCCCACAGCAGCATGAGTGGCAGCGGGGCAGAGCTCGGGGACAGGAGAGCACCAGACATGGGCCAAGGCAGCTGGTGGCTGGGGGAGGGGTGCACCGGAGACAGTCCTGGCCCAGGGAGCTGAGGAGGCCCAGGCTGCCAGAGGAAGGAGGTCATCTCCCACGGGCTGCAGGTCTGTGGGGAAGGGGAGCTTTTGCACCCCCTGTTGGCACCTCTAAGGCCCCACAGCCTCTAGTCTGGGGCAGCAGTGTAGGCGTATCCCCAGTCTCCACCCTTATGTAATAATCGCTGTCCACTCTTTCTTTTCCATGGAGCTGACTGGGGAGGAGAAGGGTGATGCTTAGCTTGGCCAGAGCCTCATGCCTCAGCAGATGGGACTTTCACAGAAGCATCCCCCAATCCTGGCTAAGCTCCTTTAATACACCCATTTCACAGATGGAAAAGTAAACAGAGAAGGCGCTCACTTCTGGAGTCCTGCAGCAACAAGGACACTAAAGCTCAGGTGACCTCTCCCTGATTCCAGACTGGGGCCCTTGAAGGCAGCCAGCAGCCAACTCCTATCCCTCCCCCACACATACACATACACCCAGAGTGGATGCAACCCATATCCCTGTCCGACTTGGGCGAGGAGGGTCCTCCAATGCTCTAGCAAGTCTCCTCCAAACAATGTGTCCTAATAGACCCTTTCATGTACCAGAAACATCTTCTGATGGTCACTGCCTAGGTGAGGACAGGGAGAGTGTCCAGAACTGAATTCACAAAGACTAAAGCCAGAGAAGGCACCAGAAGAGGTCTGCACGGTGACTCACTTGGAGTTGAAGTCCACCTTGACTCCTAGCCAGGAGCACCCACGCACATGGACACACTGAAAGGTGCCTCCGAGGCACTGAGCTCCCCGGGTGGGGGTGGGTGAGCAGAGGTGGGGGGGTTGTTTGGTTTGGTTTGGAATCTGTCCAGGCCTCTCCCACCCTTCTTTGACAGAGAGAGAGAGAGAGAGAGAGAGAGAGAGAGAGAGAGAGAGAGAGAGAGAGAGAGAGACTGTCCTCAATGGGGGACAACACATAAAATGAGTCTCTAAGACAATCGGATGCCAAGAGCTCTGTGGTCGAAGGGAAGGCTTTCCAGGGAAGGCCAAAGTTAGGGGTGCTCTGAAGGGCAAGGATGAACCTGGGTAGAGCTGGGAGACCTGTGCCTGAGGGGACCAGCCCTTCCCCCACTCCAGTCTCTGGGCTCAGCAGGCAGCAGGAACGGAAGAGCCCTCATTTTGAGGTGAATGAGGACTGTGAGCTCAGGAGCCCGGTTTCGGTCAGAGGATCACTGGCAGCCTCAGACAGCAAGGTGGACGGCATGGGGAGGCCCTCTCAGGCTCACACCTGGGTCAGAGTTAGGACACCTTGGACAGGCTTAGGCCCATCAACAGTGGGTACTGCCCCCCCAACCCCTGAGAAGGAAGCTTTTCAGCTTTTTGTCTTTCTGCAGCCCCCAAGAGGCACAAACTCTTTTTTTTAAGTTCAGATCTTTCCACTTGGCCAGAGCTCACCTCTTCTTCGAGGCCTCCCCAGACTGACCCCAACATGCCCCCCACTCACAAACATCTCTCCCTCCCCTCCCCCTCCCCACGTTCAGGGGGGCAGGAGAGCACCTCCAGGGCTTACAAACCAGACTGTGAAGCCATCACTCTGCATTCCTCTGAGGAACATGGGAAAGAGGCGAGGGGGAGAGAAGAAAAGTAAGGCTTCTTGTCTCCCCACCCCCACCCCTCCCCCAGGTTGCCAGTTTGAGTCTACAAGCCAAATTCTCAATCTCGGGGTGGGGGTGGGGGGAATGAACCCCCAGCATCAGTCCATGAACTTGAAGATAAGGAAGCCTGTCTGAGTTCTGTCTCTGAATTCACTGGGGGACCTCCTAGATCCCTCCCCCAGTAAAACCAGATCCCTCCCCCAGTAAAACCAGAGACCTTGGCGCTGTGGGTCTATGGTGCTATTGGACTGGGAGCGAGGGTAGCAGGGGCGGGGAAGGGTCTGATGCTGGGATTTTCTTGGGCCTCCCTCCCCCCTGGACAGAGTAGGGAAGGTTGCTTTGAAAAGCAGAGAGCCCAGTTTGGCTCTCCAGCTCGGCCACCCTGAGGCCTTAAGAAAGCTCTCCAACAGCCGTGGCCCTCATTTTCCCCTCTGTGCTAAAACCCTCTCCAAGGGATACTGGGAAGCAGAGAAAGTCTGGGTGAAAAGTCTGGCTCCAAGCCCTGGTTGATGATGATTATTTTCCCGACCATGCTAAGTGTCTACTATACATGAGCAGGGAGAGGAAGGTCCTTCTGCAGCCTCGTGGAGGCCCAGACTCTTTTATTTCTCTCTCCATTCACCAGATATGATTAAAAAAAAAAAAAACAACTCTGCCAGCCCAGCCCATGCTGGGGAATGTGTGTTTGGAAAGAGGCAAGGAAAGTGAGGGGAAGGTTGACTGCTTTTTCCCCTCCCTCCCTTTAGCGTGGGTGACACCGGTGAGAAGCGAGCAGCCGACCCGGGTTTGAATTTAGAGTGTTCATTAATACGATATTATGCCATATGCTCCCGCACACTGTCTCCCTCTAATGCAGCCGCCAATTTGCTGAGCAGCCCTAATTAGTAATGGTATAATGAGAGTATTCAGAGGGTAATGTGGTGGGTGGGGATGAGAGCGATGGGATTGCTCCTGGCCAATGGGGGAGGGACAGGAGCTGGCTACAGAGATTTGGGGCTGGGGGCAAGGGGTCCACAGCAAGGGGTCATCTGGATCCAGGGCCAGCTGAGGCCCAGGAAGCAAGGTGCCTGCCTTCCCTCCACCACCCCAATTCCTTCGCAGAGGCTCAAAGTTGTGGAGTGGGGTGGGCAGCAAGGGGACAGACAGATACAGGGAGAGGAGAAACTGGGCCCTTCGTTTCCCAGCCAGAGGTGCACACTAGAGGAACTGTAATGTGGTGCTTTGTGTGCGGTATGTGCATGTATGTGTGTGGGGGGGTGCAAACACTAAATCCTTTGAGCCCTTATTATGTGCCAGGCACTCTGCTGGCCCCTCAGAATCACCCCGCCAGGAGGTGAGACCAACACCACTTTTCAGACAGGGAAACTGAGGCCCAGAAAGGTTCAGAGGTCACTCAACTGGTGAAGGAGCAGAGGACTAGCAGCCAGGACCGTCAGACTGGGAGCTGGAGAAGCTCAGTCAGACCATCCCTGTGAGGATGCTGTGGCCATGGAGGAGGGGAGGGGAGAACACCATGGAGGGGTAGGAACGGGCTTGGCGTACAGGGTTAGGAGGGACTGACTACCCATAGTCCTTGTCCTTCCCCGCTGCTGAGCACTTTCTCTGTCCCCTCCTTCCTTTCTCAGGCTGCAGTTTCCCAGCCTCAGTCCCTGCGTGAGAGAATTCGCAGGATCCTAGTTAAGAGCCTAGATAACAACCAGGACAGACTCCACACTTCGGCCATTGCCGTGCCAGTCGAATTTTCACCTTGGGCAATTTGAGCCTCTGAGCTAATGGCAAAGTCTGCCCCTAGCCAGAGGTGTACCCCAAGGAAGGGCTGGGAACCCCGGGAGCAGGGGTATCTGTGTCCAGATTCAGGGCTGCCCCACTGGCTCTTAGCCTCCTAACGCCAAGGGTGTCTGCAGAGGCAGGGGGGTGAGCCCTGGAACCGGCATCTTTGAGACCCTATTACCAGCGCCCCCCTCAGGCCCCCTCCTTCCCAGTCACGACTGGGCAGTGCTCCCTCCCCTGGTGATCGCAGCTCTCCCGCAAACCCACGCTCAGGAGATGAAATATTCATCACGTACATATTGGCTCCTTCAGCAGCTCTTAGGGAAAGCAAATGAGACTGACTCCGGGAAGGAAATGAGTGTGAGGCATGGGGGGTGAGGACTGGGGCGGGGGTGGGGGGGTGCCTCCCAGCTTCAGTCTCTCTTGGATCTAGCTTCAGGGAGCAGGCTGCACCTTCTATTCCTGGTGTCCCCAACCTACCATCCCTGCCCTGAAGCACCCTTCTTCCCTCTCCACCAGCCCCAGAGGTCCTACCACTTTTCCTAGAAGATGGGAGTTCATAGTAACACACATCCCGACGGAACCACAAAGCATAGACCCATCTAGCCAACACTTCGCCAGGGGCTGGGCCCGCAGAGATGAGCAAGGCAGCAAGGTCCCTGCCCTTGTGGAGGACACAGACAATGAGCAGGCCACAGCCGTGTGAGACCACTGCAAGCAGAGCAGGAGGGGGAGCAAAACATTTGTTTTGCTTTGGGTGGGCATGGAAGGCCTCTCTGAGAAGGCGACATTAGAGCTGAGACCTGGATGCCAAGGATGACCTTTCCAGGCAGAGGGAACAGCAAGTACAAAGGCCCAGAGGTGGGATTAAGCTTCAAGTGTGGAAGGAACGTGTGGCTCTCACTCGGGGGGAGAGTAAACTTGGAGAGGGCCCCTGGGCCTGGTCATGCAGGACCTCATGGGCCATGAAGGACTTGGGGTTATTCTAAGAGCAAAGGAAAGTATCTGGACGCAGCAGAGCCCTGGATTTGGAACCAAGGGCCCAAGCAGGTCGCTTTACCTTCCTCACCTGGGAAATGGGAAGAGAGAAGTCCAGCTCACAGGGCAGCTGTGAGGGTTCAGTAACATCCTACACGTGAAAATGGGTTGCTCTTCAGGATCGCAACATTCCCCCTTGCTTGTCGCTCAGTGAGCCCCCAAAGGTCTGCCTGGACAAGAGCAAGTCACAGAACCTCAGAACCCCGGCATGGAGGTCATTCAATGAGTATTTACAGAGCAACAACTGTAAGCCTGGCACCATGCTTGGTGCCAAGGTGCAGCCAAGAACAAGACTCAGTCTGGACCGGAGAGAGCTGGACACCTCCCATTTCATAGACAGAGTAGGTCAAAGTCAAGGCCACACAATGCTAAGCTGTGAGAATGAGAGCCCAGGTCCCCTGAGCACCTGCCCAGTGTTCTCTCCTGAATTCAGACAATGGGTGCCCCTCCCTCTGAGGGGATCAGGAAGCTTTCTAGAGGGGTTGTGATGGTGCTTGAAGGACAGATTGGATCTGGCTGTGAGGAACGGCGGGATAGCCAGCAAAAGGGACAACAAAGGGCTGGAGACTGAAAAGCACGGATGTTAAATAGCGGGTGGGTCTGTCAGAGAGTGAAGAAGAGTAGCAGGGCATGATGGACTGGGAAGGGCACATTGATGCCATTTCCCCTGACAGTGGGGAGCCACTGGAGCTCTTGGACTTGGGGAGTCTCAGCAACTCTGACTGCATCAGAGGGGGACATGGAGGCAGGGAGATCCGTGAGCAGACTATTACAGTGGCCAGGTGTGCGTTTACAGAGGACTCCACTGGAGCAGGGGCAGTGACAAGAAAAAGGAACAATTTGAGAGGCATTACAGAGGAGGATGCCACTGGAATCGGTCCCTGATGGAGTGTGGGGAGCAGGGGGGAGGGAGGAGACAAAGAGCTCTCAGAAGATGGGAGATTTAGCTGTTCTTTATTGATTCCACGAACATTTCCTGAGCACCTGCAGAGGGTCAGGCCCTGTGCCATTCAGGCAGGAAATTGAGCAAAATTGTGCAAAACTTGAAGGCTGGTGATTTGTGCTCTTGTTGGGATGGGGCATGGGAAAGTGGGGCCGAGGGGTCCTCAGGCTCTGGTGCCCCTCTCAGAGCCTTGACTTTGCTCTCTGTAAAATGGAGGCATTTCAAAGAACAGCCACCCTTTCCCCTAACAGCTCCCAGATCCAGGAAACATTAGCTGGTGCTTCAGGAAGCTGCTTCTGGAAAGATACTCCAGAATTCTGGTCACTCAAGCATGTGGGAATGAGGAGGGAGTGAGAGAAAGGATGGGCTCTCCTTTGGTGCTGGGGAGGCAGACCCATACAAGGGAGCACGGAGCCTTGTCAAGGGGTCATGGTCCTCTCAGGAATGTGGGGATGGGGTCTCAGGGCCTCCTACTCCCCCTCTGCAGAAAGAGACACTCCAGGAGCAGGGACTGGGGCAGTGATTCCTTCAGAAGCGGCAGCAGGTACTGTTTCCCGAGCCCTCTGCCATATCCTGGCTCGCATTAGACCAGCCAATCCTCACTCAGTCTCTAGGAACAAGTACTAGTAATGTCTCCATGTTCCAGATGAGGAAACTGAGACCCAGATTTCTAAGACCATTCACAGAGCAGAATTGGAATTCAGGCTGCCTGATGCCCATACCCAGCACTTCAGCTCTACTCCGATCCCCTCTCCTGATAACTCACCCAGGACCTGCAGCCCACCTGCCCGGCTGTCTTCTTTGCAAAGGGCTGGTCCCACACCTGCTGAGCAGTAGGCCCACCCACTGCCCTTAGGGGCAGCAGCATCCAGGTGCCTTCCTGAGAGCAGAAACACTGACGAGGGCTGTGGAGGGGAGGTATAATTTGGATCTGCCAAGATGGGGTGAAGGCATTCCAACGTGCCTTTGCACCGGCAGAGCAAACGTGAGGTGGTCCCTTCCCAGTTCACTGGAGCTGGGGGCCTGAGCCCTGGGGCACCCTTTGTCTTTGTCCTGTCACCAGTTTTCCAGGAAGTTTGGAGTCTCCCCCTGCCCTCCCCCACCCACCAGGGTGAAGGTTTGTGGGGAATGTTCTCCCGCAGAACTCGGCACGAAATAAATTCCATTCTTACTCTGCAAATGACACTGCACATAAATATTCAGTAAATTAGCAGCACGCTTTTATAGATTTATCAGTCATTGCAGGCACAGAATGACAGGCAATGTTGTAGCTGAAATATTAATGCTGACAAATTAATGATTTCTGAGTAAATGATGTCATTTTTGCACCGTTTCATTAAAATTTACTCACTTCTGCTTCATTTCTGGACCTAAAAAAAATTAAAATAATTTCTTTCTCTCTTTCTTCTTTCTTTTTAGTGTGGGATCGGTTCCCAAACCTGAGAGGGACATAAATTTTCCCCAGCAGCACCCCAGAAATGGAGGTGAGGAGCTGGGCAAGGCTAGACTCCCTTCCCCCAGGATCTGGGGAGGGGCTGGGGAGACCCCCCTGGGTCCCACAGCCAGTTTCTGGGCCTCTGCCATTAGTTTAGCTGGGACACAGCGAAGTGTTTTCTCTGGGTCAAGCCTGCAGTGAAGGTGGGGATTGTAGGGGAGAGTGGGGTGGGATTTTAGGAGGGGGTGGTCGTGATGGGAGACACAGAGGGGCAGGAGTGGGTGGAAGTCATTCTCTCCCCTCTTTGGAAACTCTAGCACCCCCATTGCCCCCATCTTACCTGGCCTTGTCCCTTGCAATAAATTTGGGGAATAACTAATTCTCTCGACTTATATAGTAGGAAAAAGGGGAAAATACTGATTTGTGCATGCATGCGGGACCCACCCCCTCACCAAGGCTCTGGAATGAACAGATTTGAGTCCAAATCTTGGCCAGACCAACACGCGGTGTGACCTTGTGTGAATATCGCTGCCTCTCTGAGCCTCAATCTCCCTTTCTCAATCTCCTCATTTCTCAGGCTTCTTGGGAAGATTACATGGGATGGCGTTTACAGAGCGTTGCAAAGGGACAGGTTCTCCATTTGGGCACCCCCGACCTGAGCGCTTCCTTAGTTACCGGGCTATGGGAAAGTAAGAGGGGCTTCGAAGAAGAGGAAGAGTCGAGGAGGAGGAGGAGGAGGAGGGCCCCTGCGCCCCTGTCCCCGCCCCGCCTGGGGCTCCAGGGTGATCTTGCCTAGCCCTGCAGGGTGGGAGTCCCGCGGAGCCCAGCCGCCGGCCTCTCCTTGGTCTGGTAAACGTGGCCAAAGGCAAAGGGACACCCTTGGCCCGGGCAGCGCGCCGGGAATGGAGCTGCGAGGCCGAGAGAGACCAGGCGACACAAAGAAGAGGCAGGGCGGCTGGCGCTGCCGCCCGAGCCGGGCTGAGAGCCTATCGGGCATTCTCCCGGCTAATTTGTGTCAGGCCGGCCTCCTATCTCCTGCACAGCCTCCGACCCCCGCTGATAAAATGGAAGTGGAAATGAAGTTGGATGTTCCGGAGGATCCGTGCGTGCGGACAGGGTGGGGGTGGTGCTGCCAGGCAGCGCTCCCTCCGCCGCCGCCCTTGGCACTGCCCTTGGCCAGGCCGGAGGGCTGAGGCTGCGGGGGACAGGCGCCACTCCCTGCCACCCGTGCGAAGGCCCCTCCCCAGGCTACCGACTGGTCGTCATTTACCTACCTTTGGGAGTGGAGCTGAAATTGGGCTCACGTTTATTGAGTGCTTCCGGTGTGCCAGGTTCAAAGCCAAGTGCTTAGAATGAGTTCTTCTCTTATTTAAAGCCGCCCCCTGCCCCCATGAGGTGGATCTAGTGATTGTCCCCATTTCCATGGAGCAAACGCAGAGGCATCCAGAGTGGCAGCTGGCCCAGGGACAGCTAACAGAGAGTGGCGGGATTCACACCCAGGCATCTGCACACCGCAGCTGGACCGCTAACCCCTCCACTGGGAGCCCCCAAGGACAGAAGCCAGGCGCTGGCGGTTGTGCCTACCTGTGCCGAGGCAGGCCTTCCAGCATGAGCTCCCCTGGACTCTGAACCTTCTTGATATTATCACCCCCACCTGAGGAACCTGGGGCTGAGGCGGGGCAGCTGGGAAGCAGGGAGAGCCAGTGTGAGGGCCCTCTGAGTTGTCTTTCAGACTTCAGATCAGTTCGGGAAGTCTATGCTGTACCATACTTCGTGGGAGGAGCGGGGAGGAGCCTGGAGGAGCAATTGGCTCTTGTAAGGCAGTTTGGTTATCATTCACCTATATTCATCTCTTTTATCATTTATAAATGGGCCCCTGCCTACCTCACCCCTACCACTGCCTGCCTGCTCCCAGCCTCACTGCCTCCGCTCATGTCTATCCCAAGGCTCCCAAGGCCCTCACACGTTCTCTTTTCTCAGCTTGGAATGCTCTTCTGGGCAACTTTTTCATCTTTCAAGTCCTATGATCTTTTAAGTCATCATTTTAATGGTGTTGCTATGCCAAAATGTATACACTGTATTTTTCCCCCCTTCAGTTGTACAAGAAAGGCAACTGGTCCTTAATTTCTCTTTTCATAGTAGCTGCTCCTTGAGAGGACATTTGATAATATTCCCTCTGCTGAGTGGGACGGCCTTGATGAGCCATTTTGATGGCTCTTTCTAAGTGCATTGCAAAGGAGTTGTTCTCTAAGAGGGGTTTACCTGACAGAACCTCTACCTGGAGCTAGGAAACTGGTATTTGAGTACTGGTTCTGTCACTTACTAGTTGTGTAACCTTGGGCAAGAAACTGAACCTGTTTCCAACTCTGTAAAAAATGGTATAAAAATAGTAATATCTTCCTCACCGGGTAAATAGCTTAGAGCTAGGTAAATAGCAATGACATTGTGTGTGTGTGTGTGTGTGTGTGTGTGTGTGTGTGTGTGTGTGTTGGGAGAGTCTGTAAATTATAAAGTCTTATACAAACATCGAATTTTGTTACTCTTCAAGGTCTCCCCTTTGCCTGTGTCCACACAGGGATCCTTGAGATCCTTGATAGTTCCCATCACAAGGACACTGCATACCCCCTCCTTCCTGCTGAATCTAAATTAATGCCTCCCAATCCTGCCTTCCAGCTGTACCAGGTATGGAGCTCTTTGGGACCCCTCAATATCAGCCTTGTATAGGAATTACTTGTGCTTGGTCTGCCCCCCTTGATTTCAGAGTCTCTGAAGAAAGTGACCTTGACTTCTCATTCCTGCGTCCCTAGGATCCAGCACGGTGCCCAACACATAGCAGAGGCTCAGAAAATGTCTGTGGAATGAAATACTTGTGTTCCTTTGTTAATTTATCAAGCCAGTATTTTCTGGGAGACCTTTTATTAGAGTTTTATAAATTACAGAAACAATAAAACAACATTAAATACAATTTTGAGAAGAGAAAAAGTTTACCTAGAATCCCACCATTATATATCGATACTTATTTTCATTTTTGCTTATTCTTTTCCAGTCTTTGTTTTTATGCATGAGTAGTTTACATTGCTGGAAACATTGCGGGTGTTTAGTGTTCTTTGTTTTTTCATTTCACCTTATCTCAAACATTTGTATACTTTCTACATTTGCATGACGTTTTTAATGGCATAGAGTAGATGTACCAAAATGTATAGTTTTTTTTTTTTGCAATCACATGTTACTGTTACCAAAATTGAGCATATATTAAATTACAGTGGAAGTCTCAAAACATACTAGAGAATTAACATTATACAGGGCATATTTTCAGACCACAATGTAAGTAAATTAGAAATCAACCACAGAAAGGGAGCTAATAAGACCGATGTGTGTGTGTTTTTAAAATATTTTTTATTGATTTTTAGAGAGAGGGGAAAGGAGAGGGGAGAGAAAGAAACATTGATGTGAGAGTGAAAGATTGATTGGCTGGCTCCTGCACGACCCCTACCGGGGTTTGAGCCTGCAACCCTGGCATGTGCCCGACTGGGAATCGAACCAGTAACCTTTCAGTGCAACTACGCCCAACCAACTGAGCCACCCCAGCCAGGGCATGATCTATGTTTTGAAACTAAAAACCAAACCTCTAAATAATTCATGGTTAAAAAGTAAATCAATGAATATTAATTAAATTCTTAGAATTAAACAATAGTGAAATAATTCTGAACCACTGTACATATAGAATAGAATTGAACATCTAAGTAAATTCTTGTTGGTGTGGTGGGAGGTTACAGATAAGCCAGGCGCTAAGGCTAGAATACTCCATGTGGCAATGGGTTAGAGTTGGAGACATCAGAATGAACTTATGTTTAGTTCAATATAAATACAGATGGCCACATACCGAATTTTATATAGATATGTGTGCATACATGGGTTAGTATACACTTATATATTTTCTTGCTTTGCCAGCTGAAAGGTTCTAGAAAGGATGACCCCAGTGGCAATGATCATACCTGGCACCCAGATCTTGGTTTCTAATACCATTCCTCAATAAAAGGAACCAGGGTTCCTTAAAGAAATGACTGATTCTAGGACTGGGCAGGCGTAATGCTGGGAAGTAAGAAAGGGCTCAAAAATGAAACAGCTCATAATAATGGGGGCACGTCTACGAGGAGCCAACTGACAGCTCCCAGTGATCAAAGCAGGAACAATTTGAGCAACAAAACAAGTAATGTAGTATTGGATTATAACCCAAAGTAAACAAATATCCATGATCCCATACTGATAGGAATAAATGGTTGGGAAAATAATAGGAAGGACAAACAAATCTCCTGTGCCGATGAATTCCAAATAGTTTATGAAGATTCTCTGCCCTCAAGGAATGGTAGCATAACTCCCCTGTGCATAGTGGCTTCTTTCCAAAAAGTGCAGTATGGAAAGAGAGAGATAAGAGTAAGTTACAGTGGAGAAATCTAACAAGCACTGCCTCAGCCAGGTGATCAAGGTCAACATCAACAGTGATGACTTACGTTGATACTAAGTACCCTTGGAATGATGTGATGAGAATGGCACTTTACCTCTGTGGTCTCCCCCTCAAAAACCCATAACCCCAGTCTAATCATGAGCAAAACATCAGACAAATCTCAGTCGAGGAACAATCTACAAAATACCTGACCAATACTCCTTAAAACCATCAAGGTCATGAAAAACAAGGAAAGCCTGAGAAACTGCCACAGCCAAATGGAGCCTAAGGAGACCGATGATGAATGTAATGTGGTATCTTGGATAGGATCCTGGAACAGGACATTAGGAAAAAACTAAGGACATCTGAATAAAGTTTGGACTTTAGTTAAAAATAATGTATCATTATTGGCCCACTGATTGTGACGAATGTACCATGTAAGATATTAATATAGGAAAACTTGGGTGTGGGGTATATGGGAGCTTTCTAGGTATCATATTCACATTTTTTTCTGTAAATGTGAAATTATTCTAAAATTAAAAGTTTATTTAAGAATTATAGGATCAGGTAAAATTTGTAAGAAGCAGTTAAAGCAGTATATAGAGGGAAATTTGTAAACTAAATGCATGTGTCACCGTCATTAGTGCTGCTCACCAGATATGTCCAGTGCTTTGGCACTGGTAGGATGGCGCTTCCTCGTCCCTTTTGGTTCCATGGGGCCAATGAGTTGTGAGCTGAAGTAATCTTTGTAACTTCCAGGCACATTTAATTACTGGAGCAAGACCACCCAGTGCTCTCTTTCTGCCATGGCAAACTCCAGCATTTCAGATATCAGCTGCTCCATTAGCTGGTGGCCTAGAGTGAGCATGGCACAGGGCAGAGGCCAACCTGTGATGGACCAGTAGTACAAGAAATAAGCATTTACATTTTAAACTACTGGGATTTTTCTGGCTGTTAATGTAGGATAATTTAATTCATTGTGAGATAGCATGTATCTAAACATATGTATCAGGTAGGTTACTTTCAGCTATTAAGTAACAGAAAACCCAGCCCAAATTACCTTAAACTATACGGGGATTTATCTCTATAATAAGATGTTCTGTGGCAGAATTAGTTCATTCCAAGGCTCAGGGATGTCATCTTTCTGCTCTGCCATCTTCACTTGGAAGTTTATTGTTTAAGCCACTAAGTTTTGGAGTAACCTATAATGCAGTTATAATAACTAAGGGAGCTAGCTAACAATTGAGGCGAGTAATTAAAACAGTGTGACATTGGCCAAGGTTTTGTGAGGAAGATGCTAGCTATCCACCAAAATCCAATGTTCCCTTTTTACATGGTAATAGAATGATAGTTAGGCACACAGCCGCCTGGGTAGACACTGTGTTTCCCAGCCCAGCAGTTAGCTGAGGCTATGAATCACCAATGAAATATGAGCAGAAGTGGTATGTCCCTCTTGTGGGCTACGATTCGTAAAGCAGTAGGAGTGTTTTCTCCATGTTCTTTCTTCTCCCTTCCTCAGACTGGACCCAAATGTGGCTACAACCCAGATTTCAACCGGGAATGATTAATCCACAAGATGGGAGGAACATGGGTTCCTGAATGGCTCCACAGAGCAGAGCTTACCTTGGACTATTATGTACATAAAATATAAACTTTGTTCTTAAAGTCACATGATTGTTGGAATGCTTGTTATAGCACCTTGATTTTTTATCCTAACTAACACAGGCATAAAAAAAAAAACAAAAAAAAAAAACACAATAAAATAGAACAGAGAGCCCAGGAACACAGTCATATCTATGTATGGGAACATTGCATATGTTCAAGATATCACCACTAATCACTAGAAAAAGGAAGGCTACTGAATAATAGAGCTGTGGCACATCACTCTAAAAAATAAACTATAGATTAAAAAAAATTTTTTTTTCTTTTATTGATTTGAGAGAGAGCAGAAGGGAGAGGGAGAGAGAGATAGAAACATCCAGGAGAGAGAACATCTATTGGCCGCCTCCTGCATACCCCCCACTGGGGTTGGGCCCACAACCTGGGCATGTGTCCCAACTGGGAATCGAACCGGCGACCTCCTGGTGCATGGGTTGATGCTCAACTGCTGAGCCACACCGGCCGGACTAAACTGTAGATATTTTAGTGACCTAAATATGAAAAACAGCTAGGGGGAAATATTTTTTCATAGCCTAGGATAGATTTCCCAAACGAGAAAGACACAATAAGAATAACCTATAAAATAAAAAGTAGATTTATTTAACTTAATTGAAGTTACATCTTGTCTAAGGCAAAATATACCATAAGCAAGATTAAAAGGCAGGCAATTTACTGGGAGATATTTGTAATATATAATGTATCTATCAAAATTTATTTTAAAATTATCTATAATCTGTAAGAAAAAGACAACCCAGCAGAAAAGTGAGAAACAATATGAACAGACGGTTTACAGAAGAGAATATTCAAATGGCCATTAAAGCCATGAAAAGAAAAATAAGATACTGTTTTCACCCATCAGATTGGGAAAAATTAAGAGGTTGAACAATATAATACACTGGTGAGGATCTGAGGGAAAATGATACTGTTATACATGGCCAGTAGAAGTGTAAATATTGCCATTGAGAGAACAAATAAGTAACATCTAATAACATTTTAGAATGTACACACTCTATGACCTAATCAGAACATTCAATTTCTAGGTATGTTCCCTGGAGAAGTTCTGGTATGTGTGTACACAGATATACAAACTATTGTTTACAAGTTGCCACATATTGGAAACAATCTAAACGACTATCTATAGGGGAATTAATGACATGTGATATGTTTATATGATGGGATATTATATAACAGTTTTAAAAGAATGAATTAGATCTATACATATCAACATGGATACTTTCAAATAATGTAATGTTGGGTGAATAGAAACAAGATTCACAATAATATGAAAAGTATAGCATTTATATATTGTTAAATGTAAAAATAGTATACATTATTTATAAATACATATGCATGGACATAAAAGATTTTTGTGTTTTTTTTTTTTTTAATGGAAGGAGTCAGTCCTAACTCAGAATAATGGTTTCTTCTTGGAGAAAGAGTATAGACTTGGGAATGGCAGTTGGAGGAGACTTTATAGCGATAATGTCATTTACTTAAAACAAAAGCAAGCAAAAATGACAAACTAGCCCTAGCGAGTTTGCTCAGTGGTTAGAGCATCAGCCCATGGACCAGAGTTTCGGTTGTGGGTTTGATCCCCAGCCCGGTCAGGGTCATGTGAGAGGCAACCAGTCGATGTGGGGGGCATACAGGAGGTGGCCAATCAGTGTTCTCTCTCATTAATGTTTCTATCTCGCTCTCCCTCTCCGTTCCTCTCTCTCTAAAAACAAATAAAAATTTTTTTGAAAAATATATTCGGGTGAGGATTAAAAAAAAAAAAAAGACAAACTATTAACTTGACTAACTGCATCAGTCAAGGTCCAATCAGAAGTCAAGAACCACACAGGGAAAATTTAATGTAAAAATTATTAACTAGTAAAGAATGGTTAATCACCAAAAAGGTAAAAGAGACTGCTAAAGGGTACAGGAGGAGCAAACGTAGGAGCAGCTACTATGTCTAGGGCTGAGAGGAGCACCCAAGGAAGGAACACACTTGGAAGAGGGCCCCCCAACCCAAGACTGAGAGTCAGTCTGGAGAGAGGATGTGGCTATGGACCCCACGGAGGCGCTTCAGCCGGTGCTGGTCCACAGCTGGCAAGCCATGGCTGGCAACCAGGAAGCTGCCCACAGGGTACCTCACTGGAGGGTGAGCACCACTGGGTCTCCCTCATGCTGTTGGCAGCTGCTCCAGGGGAGCAAGAATTGCACAGGAACAAGGAAAAGAAGGCCCCTTCCTCTGCTAGGCCTTGTAGTGCTCTAGCGCCCCCTACTCACAAAATCTAACATTGCGTCAGTTGATAAATGTTTATAGGTTCCCGCTACAGTATCACAAAGTAGGGCAACAATGGTGGATCTGGAGCTGAGGGCAATACGTTGATAACTGGCACACTAATGAGGTGTGGTGGGAACATAGATATTGGTTATATTATTCTTCATATTCTCTGTAGTTTAAGGATCTCAGATTGGTGCAGCCTCTGTGGAAGGCAGTATGGAGTACCTCAAAAATTAAAAATGGAACTGCCTTATGACCCAGTGATTCCACTTCTGGGAATTTATCCAAAGAAACCCAAAACATTAATTTAAAAAAATATATGCACCCCTATGTTCATTGCAGCGTTATTTACAACAGCCAAGATTTGGAAGCAGCCCAAGTGTCCATCAGTAAATGAGTGGATGAAAAAAGCTGTGGTACATTTACACAACGGAATACTACTCAGCTGTAAAAAGCTGAAAAGTTTACCCTTTACAACAGCATGGATGGACCTGGAGAACATTATGCTAAGCGAAATAAACCAGTCAGAGAAAGACAAGTGCCACGTGATTTCACTCACATATGGAATTTAATGAACAAACTGAACTACCAAGCAAAATAGAGACAGACTCATAGATAGAGAGCAGGCAGACTGCTCGGGTGGTTGGCTGTGGGAGGGTGGTGTTGGGGGGCGCGGTAGAGGGATTGAGCAAAAAAGAAAAAAGAGAGAGAACTCATGGACGTGGACATAAAGTGGGGCAGGTGGAAGTGGAAGAGGGATAAAGGAGATAAATGGTGTTGGAAAAAACAAAATTTAAAAAATAAACAAAGTTTTAAAGTTAACCAGTAAGAGAATAAAAAATTCTTCCAAAGCACTAGGGAAGAATGGTGAAAGGAACAGTCAAGATTAGAAGATCAGAATCTCTGGAAGAATAAAAATTAACCAGGAGATAAAACCAAGAATCATCTGTTTTCAGAAAGAAAAAAAAAAATTTCCTTCTATCAAGAAGACCAAATTAATTAAATACAGAAAAAAATGTAAATGATTAAAACCTCCTATTAAAAGACAAAGACTTATAGATTGAGTCAAAATTAAAATCAAATTATATCCTGTTTATAAGAGACACCCCTCAAACAAAAAGAAAAAATTTAAGAGTACAAGGATGTTTCTTTATGACAATTCTGTCCTTCCTGGTACCCTTTCTTTCCTCTCTTCTCCACCTACCGAAACCTTTCTAATAGATACATGTATTTGTTTGTACATGCCTGAAGTCTCTCTTGAAAAGCTGATAACATTGGTTACCTCTGAGGAATAGGGTGGGAGGGAGACTTTTTACTGTATACCTTTCTGGACCTTCTGAATTGTGAACAGTATGTACACGTATTACTTATTTAAAAAAACAACAACAAAAAAGCAAAACCAAAACCTTATATCTTTAAGATATAGCTGCCCCCTTTCCTCAAAAAATTAAAAATAGAATTACAATATGATCCGTAGTTCCATTTGTGGGTATATACTCAAATGAATTGAAAGCAGGGTCTCGAAGAGATATTTGTACATCCAAACTCATAGCAACACTATTCCAATAGCTAAAACATGGAGGCAACCCAAGTGTCCATCAACAGGTGAGTGGATAAACAAAATGTGGTATGTCCATACAACGGAATATTATTCAGCCTTAAAAAGGAAGGACATTCTGACACATGCTCCAACATGGATGAACCCTGAGAACATTATGCTAAGTGAAATAAGTCAGTCACAGA
This sequence comes from Tadarida brasiliensis, assembly GCA_030848825.1. Taxonomy (NCBI): domain Eukaryota; kingdom Metazoa; phylum Chordata; class Mammalia; order Chiroptera; family Molossidae; genus Tadarida; species Tadarida brasiliensis. The sequence goes on from CM061273.1 coordinate 49,628,468, forward strand.
AAAACAAATACTAATTCCACTTACAGGAAGTATTCGGAGTAGTCAAAATCATAGAGACAGAAAGCAGAATGGTGGTTGCCAGGGGCTGGGAAAAGGGGAGAAGGAGCAGTTATTATTTAATAGGTGCAGAGTTTCAGTTTTGCAAGATGAAAAGTGTTCTGGAGAAGACTGGTGGTTGATAGTTGCACGATATGAATGTACTTAATACCACTGAACTGTATACTTAAAAATTATTAAGATAGTATATTTTACATTGTATATATATTTTACCACAATAAAAAACTGGAAAAGAATAAACCCTCCCCCTCTCTAAGAGGCCCTCCCTATCTGCCCGCTCCCCACAGATCTTCCCTTCTCTGACCCCGTGTCACTCCTATGAAAGTCCAGCTCCTCCCTAGGTGTGCAGGGCTGCTGTGCACAACCACAGACTCAGATTCTTGAGGACAGGGACCCTGTTTTATTCCTTTTATAAAAAAAAATAAAATCCATACACTTGGGGGGAAAAACTTAATGAATACTTGATGGAACTGACACATTCCTGGGGTAAGTCTACCTTGGGATAGCAGACTTTCCCGGGCTCTGGAAATAGGAACAACTCGGTGGTGTGGTGGAAAGAGCTCAGGCTTGGGAGTCAGCCCACCAGGCTTGAGATGCCAGCCCAGCCACTATCACCTCAGGCCAATGATTACTCCATCCTGAGTCTCAGTCTTCCCCTCCAAAAAATGGGATAACAATGTGTGATAAAAAAAAAAAAAATGTGGGCCATTCTTATCTGTCTTCTACACTGAGAGAGCTCATAGTTCGAGGGCTTGTTCCTTTCCTGCCTATGCTTTTCTCTGTTTCTATGTCAGGCAGCAGAGAACAGATTCTGTTGAGAGAACAGAACACTCCTTAGTTATTTGCTCCCTTTTTATACCTTTCTTCCTTTTGAGATAATTATAGCAGTTGTAAGAAATAGTACAGAAAGATCTCATATACCCTTTATCCAGCTGCCCTCAATGCTGAGATCTTGCATAATGATGGTACAGTATCACAACCAGGAAACTGACACTGGTACAATCCGTTGACCCTACTCAGATTTCACCGGTTTTGCATGCACATGCATGTGTGTATTTAGTTCTATGCAGTTTATCCCACGTGCAAATGTTCAGATTCCTCGTGCTACCCTTTTATAGCCACAGACCTTAGTTATTGTACAATAAGGGCTCCTGCTTCAGAAGGAATTTACCCCAGGGATCATTGAGGGTTTTTTCAGACATAGCAATCTACTCAGCCCCACTACCCATTACCTTTCTTTTCCTCCCACATCTTAAAGGTCCTTTATGTTTATTTACTTTTGTTGTTGTTGTTTTGTGTCTGGATTTTTAAAAAACATTTTATTGAGCCAGTTTTGCTCAGCGGTTAGAGTGTCAGCCCGTGCACCAAAGAGTCCCAGGTTCGATTCCAGCCAAGGGCACATACCTTGGTTGTGGTTCATCCCTGCCCTGGTTGGGGTCCTGTGGGAGGCAACCAATCGATGTGTCTCTCTCACATTGATGTTTCTCTCTCTCTCTTCCTCCCTTCCTCCCTCCCGCTCTATCTCAAGATAAATGCAAAAATGTCCTTGGGTGAGGATAAAAAAAAAAAAATCCTGAGGTGAGGATAAAAAAACACACGTGTTTATTGAATTTATTGGGGTGACATTGGTTAATAAAATTATATAGGTTTCAGGTATACAATTCTATAATCCATCATCTGTATATTGCACTGTGTGTTCACCACCCCAAGTTTAAAGGTCCCTTAGAGAGTTGGATTGAATAACAGGTGCATCAGAGAATTCCCTAATCATCTTGATTACAGAGTCTCTATATCCCCTGGAGCCCCCTTGGACCCGTTCAGGGCCCCTGTTCCCGTGGAGACCTCTCGGTGACAGCCACACATATCTTCTGACATGCACTAAACCCACCCATTCCTGTTTCTCTGTGACTCTGTGGTACCAAAGGGAAATCATCACTCTTGTTACCTGGTTAGAAGGCTCTCGAGAGCTGATTTCCACCTGGTCAGTGTGGTCAGGTCCTGCAGGCCAGCCTGGGCCGGTGAGGGCTCACGTGGGCCAGCTGCACACCCCTGAGTCACCTTTCTCTCCCTGTGGGGGCCTCCTTGGAGCTGCCAGTTCCCGTTCTGGGTCCTTTCATCCTCATAAGACAATAGAGTCCTTGGGTGTTTGGGGGCATGCCAAGGGAGCAGCTGGTAGGACCAGGGACCCCAAACTCTCACCATGTTCCCATCAGGTGACCTTGTATTCACTAGGAATGGACCCCATCAAAGGTGTCTCCTCCTTTGGTACATGGATATCCACTTCTCAGGTGTGTGCTGGGGTCGCCTGCAGCTTCGATGATACTGGTGATCCAATCTATCCGTGCCTCCCACCCCCCTTCTGTAAAACGGGACCAACAGCCCTCACAGGGCTCTCTTGGTACTAACGTGAGATCACCCTGCAGCAGGCCCAGAGCCCCGGAGCTAAGTGCTCAATAAGAAGAGCCGTTAGCGGCCATCCTATTTGTCATGCTTCTGCATTCCCGAGTCACCTCCTATGTGTGTCACTCCCTGGGTTGGATTTGCCACCCTCATGTTTTCATATCTTTCTCCAAGAGATTAATTGCCCTAAGAGTTGGGTTTCCTCCTCCCAAGGGTCGGAGAAGAAACCGAAACAGGTGGTGTGTAATCAGGGACTTAAAATGATTCGCCTGTCCCCTGGCTGCAACCCCTGTTTCCCAGGCATCTAAGCCACTTCCAATTTTACAGGATTAACTTGCTTGCTCAGACTCCCCAAGAAACTCAAGGTCTCTCTCTGGCTCTTTCAGGGCCCAGGACAGAATAACTCAGGACTTCCCCTGGAAGAGTGAAGGATGGATAGTGGGAGGCGGAGCTCAGGTCTTGCTTGTTTTCTTCCTCAGCCCCTCACCCCCAGCCCTGCTGCCATCACATGAAACCCAGCACCCCGGGGTGTCCCTGGGGTGGGTGTGGACCCGACTGGCCTCTCTCTCTTTACAGGGAGGCAGGATTTGGCTAATAAGAACCAGCTGTGTTGTTAGTGGGTTTTACTGGGCCCCTCCCCTGCCCTTGCTCTGATAGCTGTGAGAAACTGATGACAACCTGTTTGACCTCTGACCTCTGAACTTGACCTGCTGCTAATACCTCCAGCTGCTGATTGCCGGTGGAGCCCTTCATCTCAGGCTGTTTGGGAGTTAAGACAGACAAATGATTTCTATTTGTCCTCTGGTGCCTCGGATGGAGCTGATCGATAGGAACCGCGGATGATGTCAAGGATTTGTCACCAGGGCTTATGAATGACAAAAACGCTCCTCGACACCCCGCCCCTTCCTCTTCCCCAAAGAAACACCTTTTGGGGGAAAAAGACTGAAAGCCAGAGAAGGCATATTGATTGATTTTTTTTTTTTTTTTTTTTGCTTTCTTAAATAGCAGCTCCAGCCACAAAAGAAAGAAAGGCAACACTTTTCTGTGCTAAAATGCAGCTAAGAGCTTCCCAGAGAGCAAGACTGGTGATTAGATCAGCTATTGCATTAAAGTACCACAGGCGGCCACACACCACAACTGCCTCATTTTGTCTGCTGAAGGCTGCACCGATTTCTCCCCCGCCTCTGAGCACTGCCGATTTGAAGGAGGCTCCAAAGAAGGCACTTTGTTCCCTCAATTCTTCGTCTGCCTCCTGCTCAGTGCCCATCTTGTCCCTTTCTCTCTTTCTCCTCATTTTGCCCAGGTTGGGCATGGGTCGGGCACCCTGCTCTATGAGTCTGAGCCAATATCAGCCTCTCTTCATTTAGAGGTTACCAGCAGCCTTTGAGTTTGGATCCTTACTTGGGAAGGGAAGGCAGAGGGTGGGGAGATGGTAGCAATGATGGGGGACACACAACTTGGGAAAGGCCCCCTCAGTCTTCCATAGGGGTGGGGTAGGTTTCAGGGGAGCCTGTGAGAAAGCCCATCCCTCTGGAGAGCCAGAAGTTCCCACAGCGGGGGGGTGGGGGGGGTGGGGGGGGGAGCAGGGAGAGGGAAGCAGGGAGCCTCCTCCCCTTCACTTCGAGATCTGATCATTTATTGCTGGTGCTGAGACCACAGGGTGAGCGAGAGCTGCTGCTCATCTTTGGGAAGCTGGCCCCCTTGTACAGACACGCAAAGCATACAAGATGGATTCTGGGGCAGGAAGTAGGAAACCTGCCCATGCGGGGGTGGTGATGGGACTGAGGTGGTTGGGGGCTGTCTAGAGGAGGGGACACCCTTGTTGGGCTTGGACAGATGAGCAGCAGTAGAAAGTGGGCCACTGAATTCCAGCTGTGAAGACCAAGGACTTCACAGATGCTGGAGGTGGTATTTTCAAGCAACACCCTACTGGAGGCCAAATACGTGTGGGAGCCTCAGAGTGAGCAGCTATTGCATTAATGATTCAGAGACTCAGTTTTCTCATCTGTGAAGTGGACACAGCAATGGAATTTGCCTCACAGTGATGCTGAGAGTATTAAAATGGTATGATCCGTGTCAAGGGTTTATACTGTCTTACAGTGCATGGTGGTTGTTCTTGTCTTTATTATTATTTTTAGCTGTTAATATTTGAAGACCCTTCCAATCTGAGTATTCTTCAGTCAGGAAGATTGAATGAGGGTAGATATAGACACCCCCTGTGTCCCACACACCCTATGTAGAGCCAGGATCTGGGTATAGTTGGGAAACTGAATGAATGGGGCTTTGGCAGGACAAGGTCTCTGACCAAGGTCTAAGTGTGGCTCTGGTGGACACCAGAATGACTTCTCTCCCCAAGCGCAGGCCCTGGGCATAGACAGCAAGGAATGCCTGCTCTCAGGTGGGGCTATAAGGGTGCAAGGTGACTTAGGCCCTTTCTGCTAATTGCTTGGACTATTGCAGTAACTGCTTATCTGGTCTCAGGCCCCTTCCATCCATTATCTGCACCATCATCAGAGCTACTTTCTCATCTCAAAATCTGATCATGACACTTCCCTGGTTTTGTTTTGTTTTTTTTTTTTTTAATCCTCACCCGAGGACATTTTTTCATTTTTTGTTCAGATAGAGTGGGAGGGAGAGAGAGGAAGAGAGAGAGAGAGAAACATCGACGTGAAAGGGACACATCGAGTGGCCGCCACCCGCACGACCAACCAGGGCCGGGGACAAACTGCAACCGAAGTACATGCCCTTAGCGGGAACCGAACCCGGGTCTCTCTGGACCGCAGGCCGACGCTCCAACCGCTGAGCCAAACCGGCCAGGGCGACACCTCTCTGTTAAAGCCCTCCAGTGGCTCCCCATTATCTTCAGAATAAAGCCAAACTCCTTATCCTGGCCTTCAGGGTCCTCCCAGCTTAGGCTCTAACCTATCATCTAAGTCTCTTCCCAAGCCCCCATACCATGTTCCCTATTTTGCAGTCACTTGCTTTGTACCAGGCTAACCACACACTACCAGGCTTTTGTTCAAGCTGGTCCCTCTGCCAGGCATTCCCCTTTCATCTCCATTTTTGTAAAAAAATTTCTCTCTTTCTCTAAATCTTCCCACAGCACATTCTACCACGTACAGCCCTTGGTCAGAATGATTCGCCCACTTGGGTCTCGTGTCTAGACCGAGGGCTCCTGGATGCCAGGAACCACGCTGTGCCAGAATCCTCCCACCAGCTGTGTGCTGACTGGAATAGCTGGAAGACGCTTGAAGCTTAAAGCAAACGTAGGAATCAGTGGGGGATGGCGGGATGGAAGTGTGGGTGCTGTACTCTAACAAACACAAGGTAACGGTGGGCAGGGATTTTAGATAGGTAGAAATGTGAGGTGATTCAAGTCATGGTTATTGCTGTTGGTGACTCACACATTTAAAAATTAAAATTTTTTAAAACACTGAAAATATGACAAACTCATTGTAGAACATTCAAGCAATATGGAAAAGTATAAAAAAGGGAGTAAAATTCTTGTAAACCCCCCTTGTATTGATTAGGACCGTTTCTTCTACATGAGACAGAAAACCCAGCTCAAACTGGTTTATAAATTTTTTTTTTCCTTTATTGATTTTAGAGAGAGAGGAAATGAGGGAGAGAGAGATAGAAACATCGATGAGAGAGAACATCGATTGGCTGCCTCCTGCATGACCCCCACTGGGGATCGGGCCCACAACCTGGGCATGTGTTCTGACCAGGAATCGAACCGGCGACCTCTTGGTGCATGGGTCAACGCTCAACCACTGAGCCACACCGGCGGGACTCAAACTGGTTTAAGCATGAGGGGATTATTGGCTCATGGGACAGGGGAGTCAGGGGTGGGGCTGGCTTCAAATGAAGCCCTCTGGATCTGCTCTCTCTCTCTCTCCCCCTCCCCTCCCCCCCCACACACACTTGCTCTCCCGAATCCCTTGGCTCTCCTCCAGGCTGACTTTTTACCCAGGCCTCCCCTTTGTGGTTCCAAGGTGGTGGTGGCTATCCCAGATCTCATATCTCTGAGCTTCAAGTCCAGCAGGGGAAACAGACTGTCTGGAAGATTGTCTTTGCCGTAAGAGACCACAATATCTCCCATCTCACGTGCTCCTCAGCAATGCGACCTTGCACTTTTCCGCTGACAGGCGGAGTCTAATTCCCCTCCCCGTGGATCCGAGATGGCATTGGTGACTCATCTGCAACCAACAGCATGTGGCGGAAGTGATGCCGACATGGTATCTGAGACTCAGTCAGAAGCAGCTTTGTAGCTTTTGCCTCCATCTCTTGAAATACTCACTTTCCAGATTCTTCCCTCTTGAATACACTTCCCCTGGGAACCAGCTGCCCCGCGGTTAGAAGCCGAAGCCACAGTAGGCGCTCCAGTCGACAGTTTCACGAAGCCCAGCTTTCAAGTCATCCCAGGTGTCAGATGTGTCAGTGAAGAACTCTCCAGACGATTCCAGACCCAGCTGTTCAAGTCATCTACAGCTTCTCAGGTCAGGCCCCTGACTTCACAGAGCAGAGATAAGCCATTGCAGTTGGGTACTCTCCAAACTCCTGATAACAGAATCTGTTATAAAATGGTTGTTGTTTTATACCAAGACACGTTGAAAGGCTCTGTTATGCAACACAGTCTTTCTTGGGCGCTCCAGAGCAATCCACATTGGTTCGGGTCATTCTGGTCAACTTCACTAGAATGAGAAGAGGGGTGAGTGGAAATTCAGAGGGTCACACAGCACCAGTGACTCAAAAAGGGCACAAACCACAGAATCCACTTCCCACCACCCAGAAACTGATGAACAACCTTTCAGACACCGTCCTGGACCTATGTACACACGTAGGTATAAAATTCAACACAAACAAAGCATACCCTACATTATATTTTGTAACTTTTAAACATTTAATGTATCATGAGACTCTTTTGATGCCAGTGGACACAGGTGTACACCATCAGTTTTAATGGCTGTATAAGATTCCATGATATGAATGAACCATAATTGATTTAGCCAGTTCTCTATTGATGGACCATTAAGCCATTTCCATTTTTTTGCTATTATAAATAGTGCTGAGATAAACATCACTGCACATACATCCTTGGGCACATCTTCCAGTGTTTCCTTAGGATACAGTCCAAGAAGTTGAATTGCAGATTCTAAGGTTATGCACATTTTTACGGTTTGCCAAGGGTTTTGAAATGCCTTCCAGAAATGTACTTCTTTACGCTCCTATTGTCCCATCAGCAGGGCACAAGGGTGGCCATTTCTCCATACCCACATTGGAAATTGTGCCAATTGGAAAACTGAAAAAAATGATTCTTCATCGCTGCTTTAATTTGAATTTCTTTGATTACCAGTGAGGTCAAACACCTTCTCATATACATATTGATTATTTCTATTTCTTCTTTTGTAATATTGCCTGTTCAAGTCCTTTGACCAATTTTTTTTTTATTGCAGTGTTCATATATTTTATGATTGATTTATAAAACCTTTTGGCGTATTCAAGTGTTAACCCTTTGATGGTCACATGTCTACAAACATTTGTTATTTGTCCTTTAAGTTTGTACAGAGCGGCCCCTCAAACAAGGCAGAGTTTCCACCTCTGAAGCAGTTGGATCCTGGCCAGAGAGTTCTCTTGAACCACTCCTGTCAGAGGGGATCAGCTGCCTAAAGACTCCAGGGCCAGGGAACTAAAGGGCTGACAGAATTGACCATCCTGGAAGGAGGCTCACATTCATCCACTAGGAGGCAGGAGATGTCCCAGGAAGCCCAGTGCTGAAGCAGCCGATGATGGTCAGACTGGGGAGGAGTGAGGTAGAGGAAGCCAGGAGGTCAGTGCTCCCTCTACCTCGCTCCTCCCCTTATAAATGCTTCCACAGTAGGCTCCATCCCAGTGCAGGGCAGCTAGTTCTGGCTGGTTCCTGCTCTAGGGGCCAGGGAGGAGAATGGGCCACCTTGGGGACAGTGTCAAAGGTCCTTAGAGTCCACCAAGTTTGGAGAGACATTTATAAGCAACTAGAGGAGTATGAGGGTGATTTAGCCCAGGGGTCACTGAGGGAGTCAGGTCATTGGCAAGGAAACAGGACTGTGTTCAGCTCAAAGGGTAAGGCAAGGAGGCTGCAGTGGATACTCCACCCAAATCCTCTTTGCTGCTATGTCAGCCGCGAATGGCTCTTAGCTGCCCCGTCTCTGGAGAATACCCCTTGGCAAATGAGAGCTGCCTCCCCAAAGAGGTTACTCATGCCTAGGCAGCCCACGACCAATGAGTGACTGACATGAGGGAAGGGGAGGGGAGCAAAAGGCTAGCTCCCTTGCCTCGAGGAGGGACCAACTCAGGCACAGTTGATGTTCCAGAGCTCCCTGGGTGGGTCAGGCTGAAGCTAGAGCCCATCTGAGCTGTTGCATTATGAGAACCAATAATTCCCCCTGAAGCCCATCTGAGGAGGATTTTCTGTCACTTGCAACCAAGAGTCCTAACAGGCATGCATGGTATGTGCGGCATGGTTAGCACAGGGAGCTAAAGAAACCCAGCAAACGCACACAGAGCCAGAAGACTACCCCTGATCTGCCTTCCTTCACTCTGATTCCAAGCAGCCTGCTCCCTCCCAGGGTCTGTTCAGCAGGGCATGTGGCCAGTGGCCAGCCCAGGGCAAGCCCACCACTGTTGTGATCATTCAGCTGTAGTGGCCGATTCCTTCCACTGTGGTCTTCAGATTCTCTCTACCTCCTCTCTGGGAATGCATCACCTCTTCTCTCCCCATCTCTGGATGGATCAAAGGAGGCCATTCCAGGCAAGTAGAAGCAAGGCCGTGTCAAACGCCACATTAATTGGATGGCGAGGGAGCTTCCTTCCTCGGGTGGCAAGGCGGGAGTGTTTCCTCTCAGGGCCAGGATCCAGGGAGGTAATGGGCTGTAAGGGAAAGACCATGGCCTTCGGAGCTCAATAAACCTGGGCTCTAATCCTGGCACTTCCCAGTGGTGCAGCCTGCAGTGTGGCCTCTCGATGGGGGCGGTCCAGATCTCTAGGTCTGACAGAGGCAAGGACAAGGTCAGCTCCTGGGAATCACAGTGGGAATGCTGGGAATTTCACCAAGGGCCAAGGCAGATGGGAGCTCTGTACACCCTCTCCCCCAGCGAGCCCATGGCTTGGGTTCATGGTGCCCGTGGGGATAGGAAAGTGGTCCACACCTAGAGGGAGCGGCCAAGTGACTAGAGCCTTGGACAGAAGAAGGTGCTCAGCGCAGGCTCCCCAGTTTCTACTGCCCTGGGTGTAGTTGGGGGGCCACTTTCAGGCAGCTCTCCGTCTCAAACACTTTAGACAAGGCCCTCAGGAGAAGGTCCTGGGGGATTGCCAAGGGGAGGAAACTAGTGTTTACTAGGTACCTATTTTCCAGGTACTAGTGCTTTAAGCCAACCATCTTAACTAATTCTCAAAGGTACCTGGAGAAGAGGAATTGTTCTCCCCATTGTGTATTTGGGGAAACTGAGCCACTTTGCCCTTAAGTGGCTTGCCTGAGACCAGCCAAGGGGTGCCAGAGCCAGGATTCCAGCACAGATGAGTCAAGTGGCAAAGGTTCCTGTTTTCTTCGCCCATCTGGGGCCTGGGCAAGTGGCACAGTGGCACCTCTGTGATGGCCCCTGGAGGCGGCACCTTGCCCGTATCCTGCAGCCTCCTGGGAGCCCAGGCCTGATGTGTGACATCTGGAATGGGCCTTGAGCCTTCCAGAGACCACTTCACAGGGACCTCCCTCTGGATTCCCAAGTCAGTAGGGTTAAACAGAAAGAAGGGACAGAGAGCATGGAGGTACGCAGATCTGGTTCAACTCCAGCTCCAGTTTCCTATCTGTGTGCCTATTACTTAATCTCTGAACTTCAGATTCTTCATATGAAAAACAGGAATGCTGTCTACTTCCCAGCATCCTTGTGAGGAATGAATGAGGAAACGCATGTGGAAATGCCTAGCACTCTGCCTGGCACATAGCAGGTGCTCAATCAATGTTAGTTCTCACTCTCCACTTGACATTCTCACCTGACAATAAAATCTCATCTAGCCCATCGATGTGACTAAATTATAAATAATACCTAACATTTACTGAATACTAACTATGTGCCAGGCATTGTTCTGAATGTTTCATATCTGTTATCTCATTTAATCCTCAAAGAATCTTATGAAGCAGATACTATCCTCTCCATTTGACAGATGAAAAAACTGAGAAAACAGATGCTAAACAACTTGTCCAAAGCCATACAGCTAGTAAGTCGCAGAGCCAGGATTTGAATCCAGGCACAACTTGGCTCTGGAGCCTGTACTGTGAGTGTTCCCCTCTACCCACCCCACCCCCAGTCCATGTCCATGTCCACTGTGGGCTACTAAGCCCCTGCCTTGAGTAAGTGCTGTGCTGGGGGCCAGAGGGAACTAAATGAGATATATCTTGAGGTGCTCATGGTCCAGGGCAGGAGATAAAATGCACAGAAACACAAGTAAGAAGGTGGTAAATGTCACAAGAGAAAAACTGAGTTGCAGGTTGGAAAGAGGGAAAGATCAATGCTGCAGACTGAGCGGGAGGGCTCTCCAGGCAAAGGGAACAGCAAGGACAAAGGGGTGGGTAGGAAGCCTCTGTGAGGTGGCAGGTGCACAAAAGGGAGTTTTGTGGTCAAGTTTAGAAGGGTAAGTTGGGACCAAATGACAAAAGTCTGCTTAGGGGTTTGGGCCCTGCACTGGGGGCGAGGGGGAGATTGAAGAATTCCCTGGACAGAAGGGACACAAGCAGGTTCGTGCTGTATAAACCCAGCTCTGCCAGCAGCAAGGAGGCAGCATGGGCCTGGATGGGGCGGGGAAAGGAGACCAATGGAGAGATAGTTGTAATGGTTCAGGATATGTGCTGATGAGGATCTGAACTAAGGGGGGACAGTGGGATGAGATGCCCCATACCTGGCCCCCTGTGGGAGAAGGAGGGAGTGGATAGCTGATACCTCCTAACTCAGCCAGCTCCATTCCCTGGATGGTCAGCCTGGTTTTGGCCACCTGTTCCCCCCACCCAGTGATGTGGGCTGCAGGGATCATTAACTCAAGCCATGAACTCACTCTCCTTTTCAACACATCTAGACGGATAGAGGTCCCTCCTCCACTTCCACTCCCCCTCCAGGGGAGGAAGAAACTGGGCTTCCAGCCCAACTGAGCATTTCCATCTGCAAGAATGCCAGACACAGACCTGCCACCGACATTACACAGTACTGCCCACTAGTACCAAGCACATGCCCCCGAATAACATGGTGTCACAGAAGGAGCACTCAACTAGGAGTCAAGAGGCCTGGGTGCAGGGCCAACTCTGCGGCTCACGAGCTCTGTGGCCCTCAGCCACTCACTGATGCTCTCTCAGCTTCAAGTTTCTCGTCTGTGAAATAGAGAGAAAATGCCTGCCTTCCAGGATTGCTCTGTGGACTGAAAGAGAGTGTACATGAACATCTTCTATAGACTTCTGAAGTGCTGCTTAACCACTGAATTCTGTGTGCATTTTCATTCATCCCACCAATCTCTGTTGAGCTCTGATTCTCTACCACGTATCAGAGAGCGATCACGCCTTTGCATTTCCACATTCATGATCCCATTCCAGCCTTCGCTCACCTTGTGATGGGAAAGAACTTTGCTCGAAACACAAGCTATGTTCACATCCTGTGTATGACAAATGGGAAAATGGCTTAAATTAAAGGAAGAAAGATATTATCGAGGCTAACTTCCCAATGCAGGAGGCTGGTAGGTTCCTGGAAATCTTCCCAGAAGAAAAGAATCAATTAAGTACTTTGTCCAGAACAGACACCAAATAAATTGTTGAGTGGAATTGACTCTGTCATAGTTGCCAGGAGACAGGAAAATGGATCAGGTAGGTTCTTAAGCCCCCCTCCCCCATTTGACTTTCTATGTACCATATATACATGTTTGCATGGCTGGTGCATGGGTGAGAATCTAGGGCTGGAACTCAGCAAACCTGCCTCAAACCAGCTGTGAGAACTTGGAAAGATCTCCTGCCTTCTCTGAGCTTCTATTTCCTTCCCCAAATGTCAATCTGAATGAGAAATGTAATGAACCTCCTAGGATAGTGTCCACACTTAACATTCCACAGTGATTGTTGAATAAATGAATGAGTGAATGAATGGCACTAAGTAAAATGTAAAATTCATGTTCACTCTTCTTTCTTCTCTGGAACTGAGTCTGCCCACTGTCAAATGTCTTCCCCTAGGTTCCTGTGGGTTCTGGCTTCTGTGATCTGCCTCCATGACCAAGGCCCAGGCCAGGTGGAGGGCAGCTGGGGGATTTGGGGTCTGCATCTTCACACCCAGCAGCTCAGGCTGCCCTCCCGTTTCAGGGCATGGGCAGCAGGTATGTGCTGCTGTTCCCACGGGGCTGCCTGGCTTAGCCCGAGGCTCCCTTTGCTGGGAGAGTAGCCTGGGCTGCAGCCCTGCACTGACCTGCTCTTAACCCCCAGGAAAGTTACACAAACTCCTCCACGCTCCGCTGGGAGCCGGGTCGCCCAAGGTGGGGGAAGGAACAATACTTTTCCTTGTGCCCTCGGCCTATTCCACATCAGCACACATGGAGGAGGGACACAGGAGGCAAGCAGAGGGGGCAGCCCAGCTCCGGTTTCAACCATGCCTGGAAATTGGATCTTCCTCCCTGGCCAGAGCTCCCTGGAGCATGAAGGGGGGCTGAACCCAGGTCTCAGCAGGAGCCTGTTTTGTCCTCCCCATGTCTCCCATCCAAACCAGCCCTGTGCCTCTATTGCAGAGCAAGTCTGCAGAACTCCTTCTGACTGCATCTCCCTTTAGCGAATGATCCCAGGTTCTGTGGTGTATCTTCATGGAGAGGGTGGGGAGGAAAGGGTCTACTCTGGGAATCAGGAAGCTTGAATATGGTTCTACTGTTCCCAGGAAAGATACCAATGGCTGGACTAGCCAAGGGCTTAGAATGTAGGACATGGAGCCAGACTACCTGATTCAAATTCCAGCCCATGATTTATCAGCTGGTGATCTCAGACCGGGTACCTACCACTCTGACACTTCTGCTATAATGGTACCTCCCACCCCAGGGTCATTATGGGGAATAAATGAGCACATGCTCAACACACTTAGAGCAGCACTCAACAAATGCTAGCTGTGTGGCTTGCTCTCCACACAGGTTTAGTGGGAAGTGGAGGCACAGTGCAGTCCTCCCTTAACTTCCCAGGGAAGAAGAGCGAATTGTTCTAATTGTCTAAAACTGAGTAGAACTACTTAAAACACACGAAACTAGCTGTCAAAATTGTGAAACATAATCACAGTTTTGATTGCTCTGTGACAGTGTAAAAATTGCAAATTTTTCATCAGGCAAGAAAAGAAAAACACCCCTCCCCCCAACTTGTGTTCTGCATGCCCATCTGAATTAGTTCGCTCATGTTCACACATACATAGCTTTGCATCACTTGAAACACACATTTCTTATTCTTCTTCAGTCATTTTATATTTAGACTATAGTTGGTAACTGCAGATGTTTGAAAACAATGTAAAACAAAAGTCTCTCCTCTTCTCCGACAGTGTCACAGCTGTTTTTCTATAGCCTCCATCCCTGTGCCCTTCTCTTTCCGTGACCTCCTATTTGCCCCATGACCCCCTCCCCTTTTTCTTGATTCATAATTCCTGGAAGAGAACAAAACAGGAACCCTTAATGTCCCAGAATGGGAAAAATAACCATGACTCGGAGTAGGAGACATTTCAGGACCGTGGACAGCAACACACACCCTTGCCTGCTTGAACCCCCAACTCTCAACCATTTTAGTCACGTTATGACAATAGTACCTCCCAGAGACGCATTTCCTCCTCTGTGGGGGGGGGGGGGGGCAGGAGGTGGCTGAGAGGACAACACCATCTCTAAGGCCTCTTACAACTTTGTGACCCTAGGATTTTTTGGCATCATGTTTGGCTTCTCTTGTCTTTCTTCCTCTCTCCCTCCCTCTTTTTCCTCTTTCCTTCCTTTTTCTTTTTCTTTATATTTTTCATAGAGGCCTTCCATTCATTTTAATGGACTTATAGCCATCATGGAAGAAGGGAGTGGGGTCAAAGGGCGAAGTTCCTCATGACAAAGCAGCAAGCTGGCCCTCAGGGACCCTCAGAAGTCAGCAAGGAGGAGCCACCTGACTGCCCCTAGTCACCTAGCAACTCTGTGTTAGTTCTGGCAAAAGCCTGAGCTCCCATAACAAGAGAACACTGGCCTAAAGAACACAAAGGTTTACCTCATTGTCATGTAACAGGCTGGGTAGGAGGGCTGCGCAGCTCCCCACAGCCAGACAAGAACCCTCTCTCCACGAGGTTTCCTCCACAGACCATGGTGATGCCCTTGTCTGAGCACATAAGTGGTATTTTAAGGGCCTATAAGTAGCAACACATTACTTCAGCTCCCATTCCATTAGGGGGGACTTTGTCACATGACCACACCAAGCTACAAGGGGGCTGGAGAATTGGGTGCCTAGCTGGGCGACCATGTGCCAAGCTACCACTTCACTGGTTTTTAAGAAGAAGAGAATGGACTTTGATTCAACATGACCCTCTATTTAATGGATGAAATAGAGCTGTGGAAATGGGAAGTTTTGCTCAGAGAAAGGGAAGAAATTTATTGAGTCCAACACCATGCTCAGTGCTTTCTTCTACACTTAAAATGTCTTGGGGTCTCATCTCCCCAAATGTCCAATCCAGTTACTCCCAGTTACAATCTCTGCTTGTGCTGTTCCCCCCACCTGGGGTGCCCTTGTCTCTTGGAGAAGTTGATTCCACCTTTTCTTCAAGCTCAAGAGCTCCTTCATTGATTATAGAATTTCAGAGCCAGAAGGAACCTCAAAAATGAGGTCAATGCCTCATTTTGTAAGTGAGGAAACTGAAGCCAAAGAAGGAAAGACACTTGTCCAAGGTCACACAGTAAAGTATCCACATAGCTGGACAGTCCATAGCTAGGGCTCAGGACTCCAAGTCCAGTACTCCTTCTTCTACACAGTACTCAAAATTCCTGACTGCCCCTGCCCCCCTACCCCTCCACCCCCCACCAACACACACACCCAGGCTTCTACTCTGCCTCTTATCATATGACTTTGGACAAATCTCTCAGCCTCTATACTTTCCAGATTCTTAAACTGTGGATTGAAGAGGTTAGGTCAGATTATCCCTAAGGTTCTATTAGGATACAGACCCAGTGTTTTAATGGTGGGTCTTCCCCAGACTTTCAGATCCTGACCCCTCCCAGTGATGCTTAGACATCCCCCAGACAAAGCGGTATGGACCCCTCTTCATCCCCTCCTATGGAGGAATTCACAGTAGAATCAACAAAAGGGCTTCTTTCTTCCTACCTCCTGGGGGACCAGGCATGGGGCTGAGCCCTTCACATACTGTATCTCATTTCATCATTATAAACTCCCTGGAGAGTGAGCATTATTCTCCCCGATTTTTATATGAAGCAACTGAGGCTCTGAAAGGTTAATGGCTCTTTGGGGCAAATGGATTAGCTTTGATCCTAGGATCCCAGAGGTGGAGAGGCAGGACCAGTGGGGGAAGTTTCAGGGAGATTTTGGTTTGATACAATAAAGAGCTTCCTACTAGAGTTGCCTCTAGAGAAACAGGCTGTCTTCGAAGGGAGGGATTTCCTGTTCTTTGGAGGGTGAAAGATCAAAGGATTTTAGCATCAGATGGGCAAAGCAGGGGCAGAAGGGTCGACTCTATTAGTGATTCCCAAAGATTATTTCAGAAGATACATTGACCACCATTAAATAATTTTTTACTCAGAGAAAAAAGTTACTCCTTCAATTATTTTTCAAACTTTCTGATTTTGACCAGAAGAAGGTCTCAGTTTGGAGGTAGTACAGCGTACAATTCTCTACCACTTGTTAATTTCCTTTTTACCAGAAGAGATGAAGCCTCAGGCCCAGAGTTCTGGAGCAGGTGGCAGGACTCGCTAGAAGGGAATAACAGGGGGCTTTCTATTTTATTTATTTTTATGGTTACTTTCTTTCATGGCAAATGATTCCGGTTTCTCCATTACTACTGTGATGTGAAGTTCCATTTGAAAATGAATATATTTCAAGGGAATGAAAAGAAAAGCCACAGACTGGGAGAGAATATTTGCAAAACATGTATCTGATAAAGGACTTGTATCCAAATATACAAAGAAGTCTGAAACTCAACAATAAGAAAATAAAAAAACTCAAAAAGTAGGCAAAAGAGGTGAACCGTCACCTCATAAGAGAAAATACACAGATGGCAAGTAAGCACGTGAAAAGATACTCCACATCCAATGTCATTAGGGGACTGCGAGTTAAAATAACAGTGAGATGCCATTAACTACCTATTAGAATGACTAATATCCAAAATACTAACAACACTAAATGTGGAGCAACAGGAAGCCTCATTCATTGCTGGTAGGAATACAAAATGGCACAGCCACTTTGCAGTGCAGTTTGGCAGTTTCATACAAAACTAAACATACTGACCCAGCAATCGCATCCCTTGGTATTAACCCAAATGAGTTGGAAATAAGTCCACGCCAAAAAAAAAATGCACATAAATGTTTATAGCAGCTTTATTCATAATTGCCAAAACCTGGACGCAACCAGATGTCTTTCAAAATGATAGCCCTGCCAGTGTGGCTCAGTGGATTGAGCGTTGTCCCATGGACTGAGAGGTCCCGGTTCGATTCCCAGTCAGGGCACATACCTAGGTTGTGGGCTCGATCCTGGTAGGGGCCATGCAGGAGGCAACCGATCAATATTTCTCTCTCACATTGATGTATCTCTCTCTCTCTCTCTCTAAAAAAAAATCAATGAAAACATATTAGAAAAAAAAAAGGTGACTGGATAAATAAACTGGTACATCCAGACAATGGAATATTGTTCAATTTTAAAAAGAAATGAGCTATCAAGCCACCAAAAGACACAAAGGCACGGAGCAAACGTAAATGCATGTTGCTAAGTGAAAGAAGCCAGTCTAAAAGGCTATATACAACATGGTTCCAACTATATGACATTTTGGAAAAGGCAAAACTATAGAGGCTGAAAAGATCAGTGAGTTCCAGGGGCTGGGAGGAGGGAAGGATAAGCAGGTGGAGCACAGAGGATTTTTAGGACAGCGAAACTATTCTGTCTACTATTGCAAAAGGTGGACACACGAAATTATGCACCTGTCAAAACCCACAGAACTGTACAAAGCAAACAGTGAACCCTAACATAAACTATGAACTTCAATTAATAATAGTGTATCAATATTGGTTCATCAATTTGTAACAGATGTATACAGCAATGCAAGATGTTAATAATAGAGGAAACTGTGGGCAGAGAGAGATTGGGTATATGGGAACTCTACTTTGTGCTCAATTTTTCCATAAACTTGAGAGTTCTCTGAAAAATAAAGTCTATTACTTTAAAAAGAAATGAATGTATTTAAGAGGTTTGTTTGCCAGCAATTCCACTTCTAGAAATAGAAACATGTGCATACTCAAGACCTGTGCCAGACTCTTCAAGGCCGCACTGTTGGTGAGAGCTAAAAGTCCACCAATATAAGAGAAGATACATTAATTGTGGTATATCCACACCAGGGAATATTACACAGCAATGAAAAACGCAAACTACTATTACATGCAACATAAAAAATCTCACAAACATAATAGAAACTTTAAGAAATCAAGCACCAAAGAATCTATCCCATGTGATTCCATTTTTATAAAGTTTTAAAAAATACACAACTGGTCCACTGTGTTGGAAGTCAGGAAAGCCTTCCCTGGTGGAGGAGGTTTGAGACTGTAAGCGGCCCCATGGGGTTTTCTAGGATTCTAGAAATGTTTCATTTCTCACCGTAGGTGCTAGTTACACAGGTGTATTCACTTTGTGAAAAATTCATCTACATATTCACTTATAAGTTGTGTACTTTTCTGTGTGTACACGCAAATTTTACACAAAAGCGGGTACACTACAAATACTGCAGTAAACAGTAATAGAGGGCGAAACCCCACAAGCCAGCATGTTCCCCCAGGGGTATGCCCAACAGAAATGTGTGCACGTGTCCACCAAAAGACATGCACAGGACGGTTCCCAGCAGCACTCTTTCTAATAGTCCCAAACCAGAAAAAAACTCACGTGTCTATCCACAGGACACTGGACAAATAAATCGTGGTGTATTAATACTATCACATGAAAAGGGCAAACTATTGCCTCATCCAACAACACAAATGGAGCTCGCAGCTAAAATGCGCAGTGAAGGAATCAAGACAAAGAAGAGGGCCTAGTGGGCGAGTCCATTAGTTCAAAAGCAGACAAAACTAGTCTGTGGTTACTTTTCAGCAGGTACTGACGGGGAGAGGGCAAGAGGGAGCCTGCTGGGTGCTGGAAGCATCCCACATTATGATGGAGTACACACGTGAAAACTGCAAGGTGCACATGTAAGATAATGTGCACTTTAAGTTAAAAAGTACAGGGGGAACTCAGAAATGGCCAATTTTATGAAAGTAGAATACAAATGACTAAAGTTTGGGAAATAGTGGACAGGAAGTTCTTTTGGGGGCTTTCTGTCATGAGAGTGGGACCCTCTAACTGCAGACCCTCCCCAACAAGGGCCCCAAGGCCTAAGGTCAGCGGGTGACCTGCCCCTTATCTGGCCTGGTAATCGGTGGAGACACCGGGTTTAGGGGGTCAGACGCCAGTTGTCCCCACTCTGTCCCCAGGGCCTGCTCTGAGCCCTGCAACCCGAGGCCTCGGGATCACAAGGGCAGATTCCTGCCTGAGCCTTTGCAAACAAACGGAAGCGCTACCACAGTACACATGCTGCCATCCCTCCCTGATCACCCCCAAGGCATGGTGACTCTCTCCTGGAATGTCCTGGGCCTCCCCAGCCTGCCCCCATCTTGGACCCCAGCACCACTGGACATCTTCCCATGGGCTGGTCCGCAGCATCATTTTCATCCCCTGGTCTTCACTAGCTTTTCTTTTTTCTTTTTTCTTTTTTATCCTCACCCAAGGACATTTTTCCATTTTTTGTTCAGATAGAGTGGGAGGGGGAGAGAGGAAGAGAGAGAGAGAAACATCGACGTGTAAGTGACACATCAAGTGGCTGCCTCCCGCAGGACCCAACCAGGGCCGGGGACAAACCACAACCAAGGTACATGCCCTTAGCGGGAACCAAACCCGGGTCTCTCTGGACCACAGGCCGACGCTCTAACCGCTGAGCCAAACCGGCCAGGGCTTCACTAGCTTTTCTACAGGTTCACTTTGGGACAGATCATGCATGCCCCTTCACCTCTCCACATTTCCACCTCTGCAGAATGTGGGGATAAAGAAGACTCAGGACAGCAGCACAGACCAGCCCCATCCAATGCTGGGCTCTCTTTTGCGACATCGCAGGCAGTTACCCAGCTTCTGCCCAAACACCTCCAGCAATGGGAGGTCACCTCTGACCATTAGAAGGTGCAGCTGGTATGTGCCTCTGTTTGAAAAAAAAAAATTAAATTATCTACCTGAATATATGGTTGTCCTTCAATATCTGTGGGAAATTGGTTCCAGGAATCCCTGCAAAATACCAAAATCTGGGGCTGCCCCAGTCCCTTTTATAACCTACGTTTGCACATAGGCTAGAGCAGGGCACACCTACACATCACTTCATTCACGTGGGTTCAGCGTCATGCTCAGCACGTGGCAAATTCGAGCTTTTATTTTTGGAACTTCATGAAAATTTTTAAAAAATATTTTTCATCCACAGTTTGTTTAATCTGTAGATGTGAAACCCATGGATACAGAGGGCCAACTGTATGTAAATATGTACATAAATAAATATATGCCTAATATGCATAGTTAAGCTCTCTCTGGAAGGCTATGCAATAAAACAAGCAATAATGGTTGCCTCTAAGGAGCGGAACTGGGGGTCGGGTGCAGAGGTAGAAGGGAGATTTATCTCCTGTTCTCGACCATTTGTACCTTTTGCATTTTGTGCATGCATTACCTAGTAAAAGTAGGTAGAATAATCTTGAAAAAACAGTTCTAGTTCTTATACTCCTTGGCTGGTACAGATCAGGGGGAGATCGGGGCCAGCTGCACGCCGCCCACCAGCCCACACATTGTCCGGTGGAGATTTAAGGCTTTGGAAGCCGACGTCTAAGGCCCAATCCCCTTTGCCAGTCCTCGTCATCGTGAGATTGGTAAATTGCTCACCTTATCTGGACCAAGGTTTCCTCACCTATACAATGTTAAAGGAACAACGTTTGTCTAGCTGAGCAATGCTTGTCTCAGCATAGGTGCTTGACAAAGTCTGTTATTATTAATCTCATCCCCTATTTTACCTGCATCTTTCAATTTACAAAGTATTTTCCTATTTAATTCTCATGACAATGTTGGTGTGCTTAACCCCATTTTACAGATGAGAAACCGAGGCTCAGTGACTTGCCTAAGGTTATATAGCCAAAAGGTTGCCAAGCCAAGAACCAGGCCTCCTGATGTTTACAGTGCTCCTCCTTCACCAGGCTGCCTCTGGGTCTGCGATCTTTGTTACGCATCTTAAATTATTCTCTGAGGGTCTTGAAGATGACCCTGGCCCTCTCCCTTCCACTCTCACCTCCAACACTTAAGATAAGTCTCTTTCCTGAGTCTTTGTCCCTGAACTCTGGGCATTTTGAGATGTAGGGGTGGGAGGGAGATGAACAGGGCTACCCCACAGCTCAGCCTGGGCCAGGTTTGACCCCACAGAAAGCTGGGGTTCCTGACACTTGTTTGTAAGAGACCTGGAGGAGAGACCAGCAAACTTGATGGTCCCAGGGTCATATGAAGATGTCACCATGAGACATTGGCACAGGGCAGGCAGCTATAATTAAGACCTTGATTGGAGGGTGATCAGTGTGGGCAGAGAAGGCAGCTCCTGGGCCTCTCAGGTTGGGACCGGACACTGGAGGGCAGTGATTCCCTGGGATTCCCTTTGGCCATAAGGAACCAGCAGGCAGGCTCACCATCCCTAGTGAGGATGTGTTTGTGGGGTTATTCCACTCAAGTCCCTCTCACCCCTCAGCTCCAGCAGGTCAGCTTACATCTCTCATGCTCAGCACCTGACACAGACAGAGTCTGGCACATACTAGGCACCCATTAAATATTTTTCAAATGGATGAGTGGTACCCCACGGGCTGTCCCATCCATCCCCCAGCCTCTGTGCACTGCTGCCTCCATAACTCACCCATTTCCTGTGCATACCAACCCTCCCAGTGTCTGGGAAGTTCTGGCTGAAGTCTATCCTCCATCCATCCTGCAGTAGCCTCACCCCTGCCCCTGTTTGGGAAATGAAGTGTCAGGCTAGGGGCGTGGGTGATGTTTATAAGAAGCCACAGCAGAGTTACTGCAGCCCCCTCAGCTCTGGAGGTGGAGGAGAAAATCACCGCTGTAAATTTCCCCAACAGGGCCCCGCCTGGCTCCTCCTCCCAGATTCCAGCCCCTTAGCTGGTGATTTACAAAGGAGAGAAGCAGGAGCCTCAGCCACCTCTGCTGGATGGAAGTGACGTCCTCAGTCCAGGCCTGGGGCAGGGACCCCAGCCATCCACCAACACCCCCACCTCTGCCTCCCAGCTAGGGTCCCCAGCACCCTGCCCAACCCCCCATCCCCAGGCTCCCTGGGAAGACAGAAAGCATCATATCCCCCAAGAGGCTCATTGTACCACCACTCTCCCTGATTTCTGGTTTTCCATCTGTCCCATGAGACTATTGGGGGCCCACTCTGAAAAGAAAAGGGCTCCAGCCAGGGCCCCTCTAGAGCCGAGGAGAAAACCACAGCATTATTTCATTTTCACTCATTCACCCAAAGCCAGGGCACAGACTGCACAGACAGGAAGCTGTGGAGTGTCTGGAGGGAATGGGGCTGGGTCTCATCCCATGGGGTGGTGACAGGGCCAGAGCACTGGACTTGGAGTCCAGAGGTTTGGATTCTAGTCCCTGTCCTGCCAATAGCTCCCAGTGTGCCCTTGGGTAAGTGGCCCTTTCTGGATGTCAGTTCCTCCAAATGCAGGCCTGGGTCAGGTGGGGGTAGGGAGCCTGAGGGATCCTCCAACCCCTCCCACCTCATGTCCTGGGACAGAACTCACTGATCTGGCTCCCCAAGCGACACCCCTGCCCTCAGTCATGTTACACAGCCCCCTCCTACTCTCCGATTCTGGAGGAGGGCTGAGGATGGGCTGCTGTCCTGGACGTGCGTATAAGGTAGGGGGTGAGCATCTGTTGCTATGTGTCCCCCTCAGCCTCAGGCTGTCACCAAGGCTAAAGGCCCCCTCTCTCAGCCTGAGGGCACAAGCTCTTGGAAGCCCACCCCCGACCCCAGTAAAACTTCTCCTTTCGCTCCCTCTCCAAGTCACCAGGAGGCTGAATCCACCATCTGGAGCTTCTCATGCCACCACCCACCCAGGCAGGGCTCATGTCCTGCTGCTCCAGCAGGAACCTGGGAGCCTGGGAGCTTCTGAGAGGTCGAGGGTGATGTACTTCCTCTACCCACTCGCAGCAGCAAACACACATTGGGTACCCCCCTTTACCAGGGCCCCAGGGATCAGAAAGAGGAGTGGGTGGTAAAACGAGTGAGGTGAGGGGACCACCACTGCAGGTCCCATAAATGCTCAATGGGCTGAAAGCAGCCTATCCGGCTACTGGGCCGTGGGCAGCGCTTGGCCCCCATCTGTAGTGGTCTCATAGTCAGATAACAATAATGACAGCTACATGTATTGAGCTAAGCCCTGTTCTAAGCACTGAACCCATAACAGCTCATTTAACCATCACAACAACCCTAAGAAGCTGTGCTACTATTATTCCCAATGGACAGAATGAGATTCAAAGGGTTTAAACTGCTTGGCCAAGGTAAGGACCAGGGCCAGATTCAAACCCCAGTGGACAGCTCAGAAGCCTGAGCTCCACCTGCCACCCTGAGCATTAGGGGTAGGGGGCACCTCTGCTCTCCTCTTGTGGGAAACAGGCCCAGAGACAGGAAAAAAGTCCCCGAAGGTCACACAGCTAACACAGAAGCTATCTTGTTGCTCAAGCTCGGTATCCCTGAGCTGCAGTCCATATTCAGACAGTCCTGGGAGGTCCAAAGCAGAGCAGCCCTGCACCCTCCCCCACCCCAACCTCAAATTGAAGGGCAACCCTTTCCCTGCCCACCCTCAATCTCTCCATGGCACAAGGAAAGCCGGGTCTCATGTCTGTGGCTTCTGCATGACTACCAGTCAGTGGCCTACAAGCTCTTTCCACAACACAAATCCCATGGCCCAGGTCATCAAAAATCAAGTGTGTGCCGTCAGAGAAAGACAAACAAATATCATATGATTTCACTTATATGTGGGAATCTAAAGAACAAAAACAATCACATAGAAATGGAAATAGACTCATAGATACAGAAAATAGACTGGTGGTTGCCAGAGGGGAGGGGGGGTTGGAGAACTGGGTGAAAAAGGTGAAGGGATTAAGAAGTACAAATTGGTAGTTACGAAATAGTCATGGGGATGTAAAGTACAGCATAGGGAATATAGTCAATAACATTGCAATAACGTTATATGGTGCCAGGTGGGACTGGAAATATCCGGGGGAGCACTTTGTAAAGTATGTGATTGTCTAACCACTATGCTGTACACCTGCAACTGATACAAAATAATACTGAATGTAAACTGTAATTGAAAAATAAAATTAAAAAAATAGTGTGTCATTTTTATTTTTGCATCAGTGTTCTCAGGCGTCAGTTTGCCCACCTAGAATTCAGCTCCACTGCTGGGGAAACCGTCTGCTTCTCAGAGACCTCCGTGGCAGGCAGGGCCTCCCCTCCCAGGAGTGGTTTGCCCCGACACCAGGGAGCAGGATCCAAACCCAGTTGAGTCAAGCTCTGAGTAGTTTTTTGCCTGCAGGTATTGTATCGTTTTCCAGGCCTAAATCCCCCCAGTGCAGGGTGTGTGTTTTTCCATGGGACTGGGGAGTCCCCAAGGCAGAGCTATGTTGCCCCCAGCTGAATGGGGTTCTCCGAGGATAAGAACTAAGTCTCCCCCATCAGCCTGAGGGCTTTCCCAGGCCAGAGCTGTGACTCCCTCATCAGACTGGTTATTCCCCAGACAATGTGTCTCCCCATCAGACTAGCTTTTCCCTGAGAATAACGCTGTCTCCCCCATCTGACTACGTAGAGTTTGTATTCCCCTCCAGCCAGTCTCCATCCTGGGCACGGCCGAATCTACACCATTTGGCATAGGGCAGCTTCTCCCAGAATGAAGTTTTGGATGACAGAAAAACTCCCCCATCTCTCCCACCCCAACCAGGGAGCCAAGACAGAGAGGCCCTTGTGAGGGGCCACTGGGGCCTGTCCCCAACCAGCGGGGCCCTGCCAGGCCCACAGGCTCCTCTCCTGCCTGCCACCCCCACTGGGCAGCCCAGCGCCCCCTGACCCCATGGCCTTCCATCATGGGAGATCTATAACATTTACAATCCCAAAACAAAAGGCCCCGAGGGCCGAGGACAGAATTCATCTTCCCAGCTGACAAGCCCCGTTAATTAACGACTTGGAAATCGATGACGAGAAGGGACAGGCAGCAAATGACACCTCATCGTGGCCAGGAGGAGGGAGGAAATGTCCGGGGACTGGCGGACACGCACCACAGGGCTGGCCGGGCGCCTGGGAGAGCCACCGCACCCATCTGTCACTGTCACTTCAAACACAGTCGACTACCCCCCAACCCAGAAATTCTCATTTCCCACCGAAGCAGACCCCCAAGAAAAGGGGGGGCTGTCCAAAGAGTAAAGGGAAAGTAATTATGGAGCACCTACTACGTGCTAGGCATTGTGCTGAATGCTTTTCCTTCACTGTGACCTCTCCCAGCCGCTGTAGGAGATACGTTTTATTATTCCCATTTTCGGGATGAGAAAAGTAAGGGCTAGAAGCAAGTCAACCTAAGGCTGGTGTTTTAGAATGTGTGATAGGTTGATGAAACCAGCTCTTAGATCTAAAGAGGCATTTTGATTAGAGAACAGAGCTATGGATTTGAGGGCAAAAGATCTGAGACTGAGTCCAACCTCCAGCCTCACTATCTGTGTGACATCAGACCAGTTACTTAATTTCTCTGAGCCTCAGTTTCCTCATCTGCCACAAAGGGAGAATAACTCTCGCCCGACTCACCAGATTCAGGGCTCACTTATGGATGAGCTTAGGAAGCACGAAGGCCTACCCTTGGGTAAGGAGTCAGACATTATTTTCCTGTCACCAGGCCTATTGATCACCGCCATTCAAGTCTGGGACATGACAGACATGGGATGAAACGGTATGAGAGCTGGAGGGCTGTGCTGGAGAAGGGAAGGCTTGAGAGGACTGAAGGGTGACCTTCGAAGATACCAGGACGACAGGAAACAGGCCCCCTTGTGCCTACCTGTTAGAAGTTGAACCTTTCTGTAAAAAGGAGGTAATAAAAGTACTTAACTGCGTGAGGCTGTTGTGAAGTTGAGACAAATAATATAAGCAAAAGGCTTAGCATGGCATGGCATATAGTAAGTGCTCAATAAATGTTAGAAAGAGTTCATGTTCTCCTCTTCCCTCTCCCGAACAAATGCTTGTTGAGACGTGGTTCAGTGGGAGACGATAGAACCTGTGGATCACCCACCTGGTCCAGGGCTCCATGCTGAGGGCCCCCGGGGAGGGGGCGTGGCTCCCACTCTTGGAGAAGACCCCTGAAACTTACCTTCTGTTGTGAGGAGCTCAATGCTGGGACACGGACAGAGCGCTCTGGAAGCCCAGAGCAGGATGTTGAGTTCTTCCCAGAGGAGGTGCTGTCTGACCTGGGTTGGAAGTATAAGTAGGAAGTCGTCATGGAGGGATGTGGGGAGAAGGGGACTCAGGCCAGGGGGAAGGGGTCCAGCTGGTGCTGGCACACAGTAGACACCTCTCCGTCTTCCTGCCGCCCTGCCTGGAGCTCAGCAGGGTCCCAGAAGTGTCTGGGAAATGTGGGAGTGCCCTGTGGCTGCTGGGGGTATGAGGGTGGAGAGCCTGCTGGGGCCAAACACGAATGGGCACATGTGCCACACCACACAAGTTTAGAGCCTCAGCTACCCTATCTATAAAATGGGATTACATGACAAAGAAGATACACAGATGGCAAATAAGCACATGAAAAGATGCTCAACATCATTTGTCATTAGGGAAATGGAGGTACAATTTCACTTTACTACAATGGCTATAATAAACACACACACACACACACACACACACACAGAGGAAATAAATAAATGGTGAGGATGTGGAAAAACTGGAAACCTCATGCTTTGCTGGTGGGGGTGTAAAATGGTGCAGTCGCTGTGGAAAATAGTGAAGGGTCCTCCGTTAAAGATAAAATTACCATATGACCCAGCAATTCCACTCCCAGCTATATATCCAAAGGAACTGAAACAGGGACTCAGATACTTATCTGCCAATGTTCATGGCAGCTTTATTCACAGCAGCCCAAAAGCTGGAAACAGCTCAAGTGTCCATCAGCAGATGAATGGATAAACAAAATGTGGTATGTCCCTACCATGGAGTATTATCAGCCATAGAAAGGATGACGTTATGATACGCGCTACAGCATGCATGAACCTTGAAGACACGATGCTAAGTGAAAGAAACCAGACACCAAAGGAGAACGACTGTATGATCCCACTTACGTGAACTATCTAGGATAGGCAAATTCACAGAGACAGAAAGTAGATGAGAGGTTACCAGGGGCCAAGGGGAGAGGGAAATGGGAAGCTGTTGCTTAATGAGCGCAGGGTTTCTACGTGGGGTGATGAGAGGCGTTGGAAATAGACAGTGGTGACGGTTGCACAATGTGGTGAATAGAACTAATGCCACAGAATTGGGCACTTAGAAAAATGGTTAAAATGGCACATTTTATGTTATATACATTTTACCATAATTTAAAAAAATTTTTTAATCCAACAGAAAAACAAAAATTCTGCTTTAGCTGTCTTCTTGGGACTGCTCTGGCACCAGGCGAATCCTGCACTGGTGGACCTTCTGAAGTGAGGAAGGGAAAATGAATTGTACCCTTCTCCTGCTTCTTTCCAGCTGCCCAACTCCCGCCTCCTCCCCAAGCCCAAGGCATGGAGGAAAGTTGGCCAGGACTGGGCCAGCCTGGGTCTCCTCCGAGCGCAGATGGTTTCGCTCTCCTCCTCTCCCTTCCTCCTCTCTCCCCACTCCCAGCCCCCTTAAAGAAGAGACCTTTCCAGAACACGTCATCTCACCAGAGCTGTAAATGTCAAATTTAAATTCATACTTTGTACCACCTTTGATTTCAAAGAGGATTACACCTCAGTGGTGAAAGGCGGCCACAGCGCAGGCCTGAGCAGGCCTCCTGGGCCTCTGCTGGGCCCCGAAGCATTGTTAACTCCTTCCAATTCATTAGGTCTAATCCTAGTGGCGCTGAGTAAGGGGCTCAGGGCTGCACCGGGCACTCAGGACCATATGTGCCCATTGTATCACTCATCCACTAATCCAGCACCCGTCGTGGGCACCAGCCCACTGGGAAGGGGTTGTGGCCACCCGCTATGGGCAAGAGGGATTCCTGGCCCGGTGATGGGGGGCAGTCAGGGTCTGGTTCACCTCCCAAACCCCCACAGATATTTAGCACAGGGAGGAAGAGGGGGAGTCCTAGGAGAAGTGGAACGACAGACATCAATCTGTCCTGCTATGCTTCTCTCCCCAATATACACTCACTTACATAGTACACCCAATATGAATGCACACTCACATATACACTTCTGCACTCACTCTGTCACACACCTATACACGTTCTCATGCAATGTGTCCCCTTTCTCATAACACCCAGCACTACACCTGTGCACCTGCACACTCACCCACCCAGACACAACCACACCTGTACATAGACACAGCCATCCACATGCTCATCACAGCCCACACCCAGCAATATACCTGTGCACCTGCACACACTCACATACACACCTCACACCTTTAGACACATGCACCCCCACATACCCCTAAAACACCCATACTCATGTACACCCATCCACACACACACATGCATACACTCACATATATCTGGTCCACTCGGCAGAATTTGCCAAGTTTATTTAAAAATAAAAGAGCCCCTGGTATTTTCCTCCTGACCTTCCCAATGCCTAGAATGTTAGAGCTGGAAGGGACTTTAAAGAGAACTGGGTCCACCTATCTCACTTACAGGTGGGTAGACTGAGGTACAGTAGGATGAAGGGGCCTGGTGGGCAGTGTGGACGCATGGCAGCAGCTCTGCCCTCACTAGCTGGCTGACTTTGGGTAATTCCCTTAATGCCACAGAGTCCTGCTTCCTCATCTAACTAGAAAGGACTGTTGCAAGGACAAAGCGAGACAACGTACAGGCGCACCTCGGAGGCATTGCGGGTCGGTCCCAGACCACCGCAGTCACGTGAGGATCACAACAAAGTGAGATGCAATCTTTTTGCTGGTGGAAGGACCCACTTTCAATTTGTTAAAAAAAAACAAAAAAAAAAACACATCCATGAAGTGCAATAAAGCGAAATGCAATAAAACAAGATGTGCCTGTATGTCCAAGTACTTTGTAAATGTAAAAGTGTGCAAATATCACAAATGGGTTCCCAGGGTCACCCATGAAGAAGCAGCAGTGGTAACACTAGAACCCAGAGCTTTGGCCTCCGCCCAGACTCTCCATTGCCCGTGACTTTTCAGAAGAGAGGGAGCGCTGGCCCAGACCCAGGGAGTTTGGGAGGTATGAAATAAACAGGCTACAGCTGGGGCCCTTGTGGCGCAGGGCTGCTTGCTTAGGACGCCCCCACATGGTGATCTGAGTTTTTGGAGAAATTAGGTTTTTCAGGTGAAAAGAGTAACCTAGGCAGGTCTGACCACTGATAACTCCCCAGGCCTGGGCTCCAAGCTCCCTGCGCTCACATCCTGGAGACAACTCACTGGAATGCAGGCTGGCTAAGGGTGACATTCAGCTAGGATAGGGGCAGAGGTCACCATGTCACTGATCCTGTCCCCAAGGAGGGGACATATACAGGCACAGCACCTAAAGCCAACCATATGCAGAGGTGCTAGCACAGCACCACCTGTCCATCGGTCCATCAGTCTTTCTGGCCACCTGGCCACGCCTAGGGGCATGGAGGTAGTGGGCATAGGTTAAGGTCGGTAGGGAAGGTATTGGTTCTGTTTCATCTGATATTTTTCTAAGGCCAAGAAATATGCACATGTTGGGGTCAGCTCCTGCCTCAAAAGAGCCAATCACTCACACGTCTTTCCAAGTCCATGTTCAGGGACCTCACGTTGATAGCTTGAAACCCATGGTGGGAGTATTTACACCACGGAAACCGGCGAATGCTACAAGTTGGGACATTTTTTTTCCCCAGAGAGCCTACTATTAAACATTCACCAGCACCCCACTGCATCTGTTTCCTGCTCCCACTGGAGAGTACCTTAATCATCTCAATTCCCAGACCACCCAATGCCTCACCACCTTCTCCCACTTCTAAGCCTCAGTTTCCTCAACCTTAAAATTAGGGGACTAATAATAGCACCTGGGGCAGAGCCGCTAGCGCTTCTGTGTGCACACAGATCGCTGGAGAACGAGGCAGATTCTGATCCTCAGTCGGGTGGCCTGGGAGTCTGCGGTTCTGACAAGCTCCCAGGGACTGCTGCTGGTCTGTGGCCCACGCTTTGAGGAACAGGAGCTTCTTTATTAACACTGAATTAGCATCAGGCACAGATGTGGAGGCTGCCTTGAATCTCTGACCTCTGGTCTGACCTCTCTCCTCAGCCTCAAGCCCCTCCTAACAACCCATCATCTCTATTTGAATGTTCCTCTCTGACCCCAAACTCAGTGGTTCTAAAACAAGAGTTAGACAAACAGATGCCAACCTGAAAAGATTCATCACTTCATCATGAACACCTCCCTTCAGATTGTCATTCTCTGCAGTCCCCCTCCTTCTCTTGCTCATGACCAGCTGGTCTAAAGGACATTCACCGGGAACATCCTCTGCTCCTTCTCTGACTCCATCACTTGAGCCAGCCCACCGCCCTCCAGCTCCCATCCCCTGTGGCCGGGTGACCAGTGTCCTCCCAACCATCTAGCTTGAAGTCACAAGGCTGCTGCCTGCCAGGTCTCTGCCCACCTTGGCCACCTTCTTCCTCAAACTAGTCAGCCTGTCCATGTCCCAATTTGGTGTTGCAGTTTGTTGTCCCCGGGAGGTGCCAAGGGCATCCTGGCTGATAATTTGCTCCTGTATCTTCAACCCCTCTCTAATCCTTCAAGGGCAGCAGGACAGCTACTTCCCCGAGGACCTGCCCTGTCCTCCCTTCTCTGAACACCCTCTGCATCACCCAAAGGGCTAAGAGCCTTTTCTCCAGTTTGTGTCCCCTCTCACTCTCCCACTGGACTGGGATCCCCCCCGGGCAGGGACTATGTCTCCCCCATCAGACTAGGAGCTCCCCCAGGGCAGCAGGTGTAACTCTGCCATCAGATTGGGGAAATCTTCCAGAATGGGGCTCTCACATCAGACCAGGGAGACTTCCTGCCAGGGGGTGTGTCTCTCCCTATCATCCCAGGGGTCCCCTTGGTAGAACCCATGTCTCCTCCATCAACCTGGAATAGGTAACACCATGTTTCCCGTTCCTCCTGTGGCTCCGTCCATGGGACTTGGGACTATTCCTGTGAGCTTGGCTGAACGCCCCTCCCATCTAGACACCCTGGATCCCAGCTTTTCCCAGCTGTGGCTCTCCTGGGCCCAGCTGGATGGGGGGTGGGAGGGAGAGGGAAAGGGGGAGAGAAGGGGAGAGAGCAGGGGAGAGGGGGAGGGGGGAGACACCAATGCAATTATTCAGGAAGGGGGATTCTCTGCTCAGAGCAGGGACATCCTGACATCCTGGAGTCCTGTCTCCTTCACTACCCCCTCATAGACCCCCAACACCTGTTTACAGTGCTACACCTTGCCCCAGCATGCCAAGGGAACCCAGGGCTCCCAGAGCCACAAAGCCACTTGTTAATTAATTGCACTAATTAGCAGGGATGAGGCTGGACATCTGGACTCTCTCACGGGTGAGTTTCGACCCTCGGCACATTCAGGCTGAGAATAGTTGCCCAGCAGAGACACCATCTCCAGCCTGTTGGACCTAGGGCCCCTCCAAAGACACAGAGCACCCCACACACATTCTGAGCACCCCAAAGGGAAAAGCGGAGCCAGATCAGGCCAGGGGTCAGGGAGCTGTAAACTGCATACCCACTGAAGACCATCTTCCCCCACCTCATCTTCTCTGCAGTGAAGAAGGGAGTGCGGGGGTGCTTTGCCCAGGGCAGGTAGGAGTCCCTTCAGTGGGAAAGCAGCTGGGCCCCTCTTCAGACCCCTGCTCATCTCCCCAGCAGCCCATTTACCACTTAGCCCCCTTCATCCTCAACACCCAGGGCCACTCACTGTCATCTCTATTTGAATGGTCTTCTAGGATCTCAAATGCAATGGTTCTAAAACAAAAGCAAACTCTGGCCAATGTGGCTCAGCAGTTATAGCGTGGGCCCAAGGACCAAAGGATTGTGGGTTTGATTCCTGCTCAAGGGCACATACGTGGGTTGCAGGTTCATCCCCGTCCCCGGCTGGGGCATGTGCAGGAAGTAACCAATTGATGTATCTCTCTCACAATGATGTTTCTCTCTCTCTCCCCACTTCCACTCTTTCTAAAAAAGCAATGGAAACAATATTCTTGGGTGAGGATTAACAAAACAAAAATGGATTCATTACTCCTTCCATTTATTCATTCATTGATTCATTCACTAATTAATTCAACAAATATTTATCAAGCACTGACTATGAGCCAGGCACTATGCCAGGCACTGAGCATGCAGCTATAACCAAAGTGCGGTATATGCATACAGTGGAATATTACTCGGCCATAAAAAAGGAATGAGATTCTGCCCTGGCAGGGTTATTAAGCTGGTTGGAGCATTGTCCCATACACCAGAAGGCTGTGGGTTCAATTCTCAGTCAGGTCACATACCTAGGTCTCAGGTTCGATCCCCAGTCGAGGAGCCTACAGGAAGCATCTGAGTGATGTTTCTCTCTGTACTTGAATGTGCCAGGCCCAATCCTGCCTCAAGTCTTTTGCACTAGCTGTGCACTGCCCAGAAGTCTCTTCCCCCAGAATTCTGCATGGCTTACCCAGATCAGGTCTTTGCTTAAATGTCACCTCCTCAGAGAGGCCCTCCTTGACTACCCTATTTCAAATTGAACCCACTCTCACAACACCCTCTATGCCCCTTTCCTCTTTCTTTTTCTTCATAACACTTATAGCCACCTGACAATGTTTACTGTCTATTTCCCTCCACTAGAATGTAAGCTCCATGAGGGCAGGCATTTTTGTTTTTTCACTCCTTATCCCCAGTACTTATAACAGTGCCTTGTACCTAGTCAGTCTTCTGTCAAATGAATGAGTGACTCTACCAGGAACTACAGTGAAGGTGACGCTCCCAGATACAGGGCAAGTAGAAAGGAAAAAGAAAATGAACAATTGTCTTGGCTGAGCACTTCACACTCAGAAGACTGATGCGGAGAGAGGAATTTGCCCAGGGTCACACAGCTTGGAAAGGGCGGGGGAGGAATGAAGTGTGTCTGCTTCAAAACCTGTTTAATTTACCCTGTGCTGCCTCCAAAATTTTGGCATCCTGACCTGGATGTGGTTGCCTCGCTGCTTGTTCCCCCAAATGCTGTTTCTGACCATTTCCCCTCCCCACACAAGGCAAAGATCGCAGGCCTCTTTCCCCATCCACACCATTTCCACTGCGAAGCAGGTTCTGAAAGACCCTAGCCCAGGCGTCTGGACCCTATTACCAAGAATCCTCGTGACCTTGAGCAAGTTCCTGCCCCCCTCTCCCCCCGCCCTCTACACACACACACACACACACACTACTTCTCTCCGGTAAGTGCATTAAAAGATCTCATAGACCCCTCCAGGCCTGCTTTGAGTCCCAGACACATGCCTTCTCCAGGCAGGACTAACGCCCCCACCCTGCACCCTTCTGTGCTGAGCATTCGCACCTGCGCACTCCTGCGTCCTCGAGGGAGGGGCGAAGCTCACTGAGCTCCAGGGAGAGGGGCAGTGAGAAGAGGTGGGGCTGGGCTCGCCCAACTCCGTCCTGCTAGACAGCGCGAAGCCAATGAAGCTTCGTTAAATGAATGAATGAAGCGAACACACCTGAAAACCACAGGCCTCTGCCGAATTCAGCCTGCAGTCCTTGGGGGCGGTCATTTGCCGCTTCTGATTGGATCACCCTTCTTGGCCACACCCACTTTCCCAAGCCTTGGTTTCCCCAGCTCCCGCCCAAGCCCGCCAGGGGTTTATCCCCTAGTCTGTCTCCTTTAGGTTTTGGTTCAGTCTCCTCAACTGTCAAATGGGGCTGTTGTGAAGCACTTGCCCAGTGCCTGGCAACAGTAAGTACTCCATAAATGTTAGCTCACGTTGGCGATGGGGGAGGGTGATGGAGTGAAGCTGAGGGGAGCAGGGGTTCCCGAAGTGCACCCACCCTCTGCCCCTCTATCCTTCTGCTCCTCTTTCCAGACCTTGCAGACTCAGCAGAAAGGACAGAAATTGGGGCTTTAAGGTGAAAAACAGCTGTGTCTAAAAAGTAAGGACATGTGAGGAAAGGGAAGGCTGGAGAAGGGAACAGACATTTGTTGAGCAACTATTATGTGCTGAGCATTATCTCCTTTTACCCTCACTGGACTCTGGGCCCCTGGTGCCATTGCCTGCCTCCTGCTGAATGCCCCGTGCACCTCTGTCACAGGTCACACCACACTGCATTTATTTCTTCATCTCTCTTTCCTCGGAGGAAGGGCTGGACCTTATCTCTGTGTCCCAGCGCCTTGTATGCACGAAGATAGGGTCGCTTTATCCACATTTTCTAGATCAGAAAATAAATACAGAAGAAAGCAAGTACCTTGCCCAGGTCATGCAGCAGGTGAATGCTATAGTTGGGGTTGGGGCATGGGTGGGAGCTACTAAGGAGAACAGAGCTGGGGTTGGGGCACAGGTCCTAGCTGGGCATTGGGGATGAGGAGTGTGGCCTTACAGCCCCTTCCTGATGTCGCAGCAGCTGCGCAATCGCTGCCACCGTTACCGAGCACTTGCCCTGTGCCCTGGACCACACTGAGAGCTTTATACACATCTCATTTCACCCTCCCAGCTATCCCGGGAGGAAGGGCCTATGGCTAGCCCCCATTTTATAGGTGAGAACAATGAGGCTCAGGAAGGCAAAGTAACCTACCCTGTTTTGCAGCCTTTGGATAGGCATCAGCCATCCTGCCTCTCCTAGAATGCCCCACTTCCCACAGTCTCATATTTGAGACTCATCGATTGATTATTGATGGATGCATTTGTGGTCTGGCTCTGAGGCCTCACAGTCAGGCCCTGGGCAAGGACAGAAATGAGGGTGGCGGCGGGGGGTCCTTCAACCCCAGGAAAGGCCCTCAGGCTACCCTCATCCCAGCATGCCTGCGTCTGGCATCCACCACTGCCAACTCAACCCACCTTCCCTCCACCTCTGGATTTAAAGGCACAGTGACAATTAATCACCCAATGACATGGAGGGCAGGCTGCAGAGGAGTTAATTAATTAGGGAAATTTCTCCCAGCCCTTTGAAGGTGAAATGTGTGGGGAGGGGATAGGGCCAGAGACAGTTATTATTCAAGCTGAACAAGCTGGCTCTGAGAGAAGACTTCAGGAGCAACTTTGGGGAGCTTTAGCCGGGTGGAGACCTCACCAGGGTAGTATGGAGCATGCCCAAGCCTGCCCTCCTTAGCCCAGCTCTAGGCCTCCAGCCCCAGAGGGTGGAGTCCTCCTCCTTAGTCAATGGGCTGGGGTATCCCTACAGGCAGAGGGCCTCTAGGAGCCAACTAGAATAAGAAGGGCAAAGCTGTTATCTACACCCACTCACCAGATAAAAGCAACCAATGATTCTGCTTATGCCAAAGCCCCGCAGGAATGATTTGGGGGTCATTTGCAAGCTTGGGTGCTCCACACACACAGATAACTGGAAGATAACTGATAGATAACTCTGTCAGGGCAGCCCAGGCTCAGGGAAGGACATCAGGGAGGGGGGTTTGGTCACAGGAGTGGTGGGAGGGGAGGGTCTTCAGACCCCCTTCCCTTCTGCCACTGTGGCCTTGAGGGATTGATATCTTGTGCTGGTGGAGGCTCTGTGGTACCTGCCAGGCTGCCGGCTGCTCCCAGAGGCGTGGAAGGGCTGACCCTTGAGTGCCCACTCTCACCCATCGATGGAACGCGAAGTTGACTTGGTCATGAGATTAAGGGAGCAGGAGACCCCTCCTCCCAACCACACACCAAATATCACCCTCTGCAGTATCAGACTTGGAAGCTGGGAGACATTGAGGTGATAGAGATGCTTAAGACATAGGTCCCTACCTTGAAGGCACCAACAGACCCTCCACCCACTGATAAGCAAGGCAAAGGTCTGAGCCAAAATGTGCCAGCTGCAAAGTCCCATGGGAGCACAAAGGAGGCCATGATTTATAATGAGTGGGGGATCAGGAAAGATTCAAGGAGATAGTGTCACCAGGGTGAACACCTGAAAAGGAGGCTGAGCCCTGGCCGGTTTGGCTCAGCGGTTAGAGTGTCGGCCTGCGGTCCAGAGAGGCGTGGGTATGGTTCCCGCTAAGGGCATGTACCTCGGTTGCAATTTGTCCCCGGCCCTGGTTGGGTCATGCGGGTGGCAGCCACTCGATGTGTCCCTTTCACGTCGATGTTTCTCTCTCTCTTCCTCTCTCTCTCTCCCTCCCACTCTACCTGAACAAAAAATGAAAAAAAGTCCTCGAGTGAGGATAAAAAATAAATAATTAAATAAAATAAAAAAATAAAAAGGAGGCTGAAATTTCAACAGGCAGAGGGAACAGCCTGAGCAAAGACATGGAGGTGGCAACTTACACAGCACATTTGGGGAAGGATGAGCTAGTGAGCAGGGTGGCTGCAGTCTAGAGTGGACAGACAGGGGCATGAGGAGGGCTGGAAATGAGGCCAGAGGACCGAGGGGGGCCTGGCAGCAGAAGGCCTTCCATGCTGGGACTGGACATGATTCAAACATGGTGGGAAGTCATAGGGAGTTTTAAGGCAGGGCCTGCCAGGAACAGAGAGCACTCTGTCAGCTGGGGGACAATGGGTTCATTGGAGAGGAGCGAGGTGAGATAGGAAACCAGTGAGGAGTCAGGTGTCATGGTCTAGGAGAGAGATGATAATGGCATCAGCCAGAAGATAGAGCAAGGAGAAAAGGAACTATGGTTTATTGTTCACCTACTATGTGCTGGGCACTATGCTGTCACTTTCTATCCATCCTCTCCCCTCCTCGCAAGATTTTTATTATGTCCAGATTTAGGGGCAACTGGGGGCTAATTAAACTGGAGTGAGCAGGTTCTGCACACCTGAGCAGGTGTCTGCTCCATTCTCTCCTCTCCCCCGACCCCTTGAAATCTCCTTCTACCCTGCAGGAGGGTCAGGGGCCTGGGAACACTGTCTATGCCCAATTCAGGGACCCCCATGGAGAAACTGTGAAAAGCAATGCCACACAGCCCACACTGCTCCCCCGACTCCTCCATCCCTGCCCCCTCCAATCATTTGTACGACAGGAAGAGAACCTAATCCCGAATCTGAAAAACTATGTGATGGAGGATTTACAGTATTAGAAGGCAAACAGTGGCAGGTGTAATTAGGAGAAAAATTTGTCATGCTCTCGACTTGGGGAAGAGAAGGGAAGGTCTGGCATCCCAATCTCCCCGGTGTTTACCCAGCGTGTGCACATACGCAGGGGAACAGGCGCTGGCCACGGGCAGATTAATATTTGATGCAAGGAAGAGAATGCATGCTGTTCATGTTTATTTAGGATATTGTGAAATACAGTGAAATTTGCAATTTTATTGGATTTGGGGGGACGGTGTTTTGGAGAAGTCTTAAGCTGCATGGTAGGACACGCACATCTCTCCGGAGCATAGAGGCACCAGCTTTGGTGGTGAGCCCTCTATACCCCCCTTCCCAAATCCAAACTTCTAGTTCCATTCCCCTCCTGAAATGAGAGAGGATTGTCCCCAGGGGTATAGACGAAATAAGACAGAAATCTCAGCTGGGCCTCTTAATTTGGAGTTTAGTGGCATGAGGCTGGCACAAAGAGAGGCTATCTCTGGGGAGTTCTTGTCAATTACAGGAGGGCTGGACGCCATGGTTGGGCAGTTTTAGGCACTGGTGACCCTGGCTGGCTTTGGAGGGGGTGCTGGGAGGAGTGAGGAGAAAGGGTAGAGTGAGATAAAGAGCTGTTCTCTTTGTATTCAAGAAACTGGTTGACAGATAGAGCCTTAAAAGGCAGGAGTCTAACCTCCCTCCCCTAGTCAAAGGCTCAATTCTGCCATTTCTTTTCTCCAAGTGGTTATCTAGCCAGTGCTTCCAGTGCTGGGGAGCTCATCAACATATTCCATTGTTGGACACTGCCCGATGGAAAACTTTCCCAAACTACATGGTTAGGGTGGGGGTGGGGAGGGCAAGGATTAGGTCATATGGCATGCTGTCATTTGCATTAAAATAAAGGATGGAGATGATGATGATAGACAGGCAGACAGGTATGCATCATGTACAGTAAATTTCTGAAAGAAAACATAAAAGTTGGTGCCAGCGATTGTTTCTGGAGAGGGAAACTGGATGGCTATGAAACCGGGGAGTGTGGGAAGGGAGAAAGACTTACTTTTCCCTGTATACCTATGACCAATTTGAATTTTTCATCATGTGCCTACAGTACTTTTCACAATAAAAATACTATTTACTTTTTAAAAAGAAAATGTTTTCTACTCAAAGAACAGGCGGAGATAAAGAGAAAATAGTATGGTAGAAAAAAGAAATAGGATGAGATATAGGGAAGTAGATGAGATAAAGAACTACAAGGAAAGTAAAAATGCAATAGCAGAAGACACACACCACACGGATCGTTACATGAAGCCAAAGTCTGTCTGTCTCCTTGGAGCTCCCACCTACTTTCCCACTGTGCTGGTTCTACCAACCACGTCACTCAGAGGAAGTCCCTTCCCTGTGCCCCATGGCAGCCCTTCAGGTATTCGAAGCCAGAATAAAATTCCACAAGAACCATGTCTGGCACCTATAAAGATCTGAGCTGGATCAAATTGGATCCTGGCCCCAGCAAGACTTCTTTCCTCTACCACATATTGCCACTCTTTTTCTCAGGATGGCTCGCATAGGCCCCCAAGACTTCTGGTCTTGCCCCCAAGGCTAGTGCTCCTCTTACCTGGGAGCTCGGAGTGGAACTGAGCCTCTTCCAGTTTGGGGTCATCTCTGCAGTTGTCTCATACTCTCTGACCAGGACAGTGGCCCAACCTTCTTCAGCAACAAACTGTGGCCATCTGGAGCTTGCCGGCCTCAGAGACTATCCAATACCCACATTTTTTAAATGGGTAAACTGAGGCCCAGGATGGGACAGAGACTGGCCTAAGATCATGGAAGCAAGATCTGCTTTGTGTCTACTTCTCCCTGTGTGAGCCCTCTGGAACTCCCACCAGGATGGAACCTTGGGTAAGGCCAGTGGGAGAAGTAGGAGCAATGCCAGCCAGCTTATGTTGGAAGGGGCTCTGTTTCCAGTATAGATTGTAACAAAACCCCAAAGAACTGCAAGACAGACAGTGCATGAGGTTAACTTGGGCTTTTGGAGAAGACAGACGCCGTTCAGGCATCAGCGTGCAGCAGGAAGAGTGGGAAGGTGGCTATGCTGATGATTATGTGTGCCCATCAGTGTGTGTGTGGGGGTGTGCATGTACATGTGAACCTGTGTCTGTGTGAACGCCTACACAGCTGTGTGCCTGTATGTGTGTGCACGTACATGTGAACCTGTGTGGGTGGTACCTGTATGAACAGGTGTGTGTCTGAGTGTGTGCATGGGTGTCTGTGTGAGTGTGTGTGCATGTGTGGCTCTGTACATCTGTTACAGCCCTCAGCACACTGACTTGCTGCATTTGTTCACAAGGCTGCCTCCTCCCCTGAACTGTGACCTGAGATTTCATCTTTAAAAAAATTTTTCAATATCCTCAGTGCCAAGTACAGTCCATGGCATGTAGTAGGTGCTCAATCAACCTCTGCTGGACGGAACCGGATTGAATTGAATTCAACTGAACTGAATTGGATTTTCCGAGTCTCTATGCATACAGGTCGGTACCAGGGAGAGGAAATGAATATGTGTCACGTGGATGAATGCTCGTGGATTGTCTCTTCATGCGTGTCTGGGCCAAGTCTCCACGTGTGAATGTGGGTCTGTCTGCACGTTGTGAATATGCCCTGGCCCGAGTGAATTCAAACCACAAGGAGGGAACATGCATACGCATGTGTGCACATGTGTGCATGTGTGTGTGCACATGCCAGCTCCAAGAGCCCTCTCATGCATGCAGAAAGCCCAGTGACTCCCAGTTTCAGTTGAGCCAGGTTTCTTCCCGGTAAACCTGGAACAGCAAAAATTAGTATGAAAATGGTAGTGTTCGGTTAAAAGGAAGGGGGGTAGGAAGAGATGAGGGTGCCCGTGAGTGCTATTTTATTTCTCAGTGAGAGGATAAAGTGATTTTTCCTACATAATTTTTGATGTAGAGGCTAAATTAGGCCAGAGAAGAGGGACAAAGCAACTTTCGCCCTCATTAGTATTCCGGCCGCGTTGGCCCAGCCACGGCAGTTATGTATTTTTGCAAGTATGCATATAATTTATTGTGGAGAACACAATTTACATGGTAGTCGATGCCTGTTTTATAGCCTCACAAATAGATGTATGAACTCAAGCATATAATGGCCCAACCAGCAGGCGCAAATACGTTCTAAATCTTCTAAATGTGCTTCACAAAAATGTAACTGAGGAATATAAAACAGATCAATTCTTGCATGTTATATATTGGTTTTTGATTTACAAATCTAATCTGGGACATTTCTTCAGAAATGAGGGGATTTTTCCCCCCTCCTCCTCCTCCTCTTCTTCCACCAACTTCTCCGTGCACAGACCTTGCCTGCTGGTCAGGTGCCTGCAGGCACCGCCACCTCCAGGACATGCATCTGTGCCCACATGGGTGCTCATGTGTGGTGCATGCTCTTACCCGGCTGCCTGGACGTGCACTCGGAGGTATGTTTGGAAGCTGCAGACCTTGGGCGGAAGGGACAATGTGATCTCTGCTCCATCTGTGTGACCTCCCCCATAGGAAGCTGAAAATTTGGGGAGGAGGGCTAATAAAAGGACCTAAGGGGGTATGTGGCATCTCTCAGATCTGGTCCCTCTGGGCTCCTGCCTAAGTGGCCTATTTTCTCCAGGACGTAGACTGGCTTCATGAGTGACTGGAGCAGAAAAAGAAAGTGAGAGTCTTAGAAATAAAAATTTAACACTCATTGAGTTTCATCTTTAACTTGTGTTTTATTGAAAATATTTTTATCAATTTATCTTCATACATGGCTTTAAGAAAATGAACATAAAAATCATGGGAATATAACATAGCAAAGAAAATGAACAAACTACTACCCCTGCAAGAACATGGGTGAATCTCACACACCCGTAATGTTAAATGCAAGAGGCCAGACCCAAACAAGACCTGTATGGTTTGATTTATGTCAAGTCCAAAGCATGAACTAAACCAAACTATAGTGTTTAGAGGTGGCAAAACTATCAAGAAAAGCAAGGAAGAACTTCCCATAAAGGTCAGGATGATGGTTATCTTTGAGGAAGGGGGTTTTGGTGAGAGTACAAGGGAGGCATCTGGGCAGCTGTTCTAATTCTTGCCTGGGTAGTGGTTCCATGGGTGTTCCGCTGATGATAATTGCTGAGCTGAGTACTTTTCTTTTTATTCACTTTTCTGTACAGTGTATTGTATTTTACAACATTTACAAAAACAGCCTGTAAGGGCTTATAATAAAAAGCCCCCCCCTCCATCCTGCTCCCTGAAGGGAACTCCTGATAACCATTTTTTGTTGTTCTCTTCACATCTCTAGAAATGTTGTGTAGCTCCTCTGGAACCTCTACATCAATGAAATTTTATGATCCTTTTTATTTCTGTAAGGTCAGTAGTAACGTCTCCACTTCCACTCCTGATTTTAGTAATTTGAGTCTTCCCTCTCTTTTTTGTCTTGGTCAGTCTAGCTAAAGTTTTTTCAATTTTGTTGATCTTTTCAGAGAATCAACTTTTGGTTTTGTGATTTTTCTCAATTTTTTATTCCCTATTTCATTTATCTCCACTCTAATCTTTACTATTTCCTTCCTTCTGATGGCTTTGGGTTTTCTTTGCTCTTCTTTTTCTAGAAATGTAAAAGTTTAGGTTATTGATTTGAGATCATTCTTCTATTTCAATGGAGGTGTTTACAGCTATAAATTTCCCTCTGAGCACTGCTTTTGCTGCATCTGATAAATTTTGGTATGTTGTATTTTTGTTTTCATTCATCTCAGAGTATTTTTTAGTTTCCCTTGTGATTTCTTCTTTGACCCATTGGTTATTAAGGAGTGTGTTGTTTAATTTCCACATATTTGAGAATTTTCCAAATTTCCTTCTGTTATTGATTTCTAATTTCATTCCACTGTTGGCAGATAACATATTTTGTATGTTTTTGATATTTTTAAAATATACTAAGATTTGTTTTGTGGCTAAGATATGGTGTCTCCTGAGACCATTCCATGAGCACTTGAGAGGAAGGTGTATTCTCATTTGTTGGGTGGAATATGCTATTAGATCACTATTAGAAAATAGTGTCTGTTGGGCCTACTTGGTTTATAGTGTTTTTCAAGTCTCCTATTTTCTTGCTGATCTTCTATTTAGTTGTTCATCCATTATGTCAATGGGATTTTGTATCTTACCTACACGGTACTTATAATGTGCAAGTCACAACCCTAGTTTCAGGGGCCTACAATCCAGGAAGAAGGGAGAGCTTCAATTCTACTGAGCTGGGCCACCCTATCCATGCTCCCTAGTACAGGATGTTCTCCCTCACCCCATACTGTCCTGTAGCCTGGAGTCTTGGATGGCTATGAACTCCCCCTACTCCATCAGAATCAAATATCCCCACATTCCCAGGGTTACTAACCCTAGCAAAAGCAAAACAGATTGGAAGAGGTCTCAGAAACCAAGTAGAGCCCTGGTTGGTTTGACTCAGCAGTTACAGCGTCAGCCCATGGACCAAAGAGTCACAGGTTCGATTCCAGTCAAGGGCACGTACCTTGGTTGCATTTTGGTCCTCAGCCCTAGTCAGGGTCATGTGGGAGGCAACCAGTCGATGTTTCTCTCTCCCTCTCTCTCCCCCTCCCACTCTATCTGAAGATAAATGGAAAAATATCCTCGGGTGAGAATTTTTTTTAAAAAGGAACCATGTAGAGGTCAATGCCCTCCTGGTACAGATGGAGAAACTGAGGCCCAGAGAGAGGAAGAATCTTGTTCTAGGTCTCTTGGAGCCAGGCCTACTGTTGCCCCATCACCTACTCAGCCCACAGCACCAGTAATGACCCACGGGTTGTCAAAGAAAATGAGACCCTGTTGAAGTCATCCTCTGTGGCATTTCCATTTGTAGTGTGGGGTGAGCAGGGGCAGGATTAGAGGGGGTAAGAGGCGTGGTATTGAATGGATATCCAAGTGCACTTAGAAGACCTATACTTCCATCCCAGCTTCACTACTCTGAGCTGTGTGACCTTGGACACATCATTCTCTGAACTTCAGTTTCCTCTGAAAGCATCATGATCATCATTTACCAAGTCCCCACCATGCACCTAGTTCTTGTACATATATTAATAATTTCATTCAGTTCTCCCAAAAGCCTTGGAAGAGGTAAATGCCTTTGGCATAGGAGGAATAACTCCCCCCAAGCTATAGGCATTCACCCATCACTCTCCTGTGGCTCCAAAGCTATAGCACAGACAGCCGCCCTTGCCACATGGCCTCCATTCACCCTTGGAGCATGGGTCTACATATTTAATGGTAGACTTGAAGCAAGTCGGAGAGTCAGATGATATTCATCACTAGGATTACTGTTTGTTTTGTTAGCTGTGATCACGGCATGGTCAGTTATCAGTGAGGGATGCATACAGAAGCATATCTAGATGAAATGGCCTGCTATCTAGGACTTGCTTTCAACTACCCCAGCAAAAAACATAAAGAAGAGGGGGCAGATGAAATAAGATCAACAAAGGGGATAATTGTCACTGAGTGATGAGTACTTGGGATTCCTAAACTAATCTCTCTCGTTTTTAACGTTTAAAATTTTTCACAATAAAAAGTTAACAAAAGCCCTCAGGGGTTCTGACTCCAGGTAGACCCATTTGGAGAGTTGGCGATTCTCGGATAAACTGGCCACTACTCAGGGACCAGTCTCAAACCTTCAGTGTCCCCAAGGTCAGCAGGGGTCTGGTCTCCTGGTGGACTTGGTTGTGTTGTCTGGTATGTAGGTGTGGCTGTGTGATCATGTGCATTGCTCTTCCTGCCCTGGCCACCTGCCAGCAAGCACCTGAGGAGGCAGGAGACCAGCCCCGAATCCTTGTTCCCCAGGAAGATGGAGACAGTAATTTTCTCCCTTGACCCAGGAGGGCCCACCTAAGGGCGGTGGAAGGAGTGGAGGCCTTTGCTTTAAGTAACAGAGAAGGTAGATGGGATAGCCCTTCAGTCCCCTTCCCAGACAAACACACCCAGCCAGGGGTCTCCACCTGATAGGAAGAGGAGGGACTGGAAGGCTCAAACTGGACTTCCAGACCA
Organism: Tadarida brasiliensis; assembly: GCA_030848825.1. Lineage (NCBI taxonomy): Eukaryota > Metazoa > Chordata > Mammalia > Chiroptera > Molossidae > Tadarida > Tadarida brasiliensis. The sequence continues at coordinate 49,672,704 of CM061273.1, forward strand.
GTATTCACAGTCTGCATCCCCATGGCAACAAGCTAGTTAGAGGGTCCTCAACACAGCCTCCTGGGACCATTTATCTGCCCCCACCCCACCACTGCAGGATAGCAGTGTTAATAGGCTACCCTGCCCTCCTCCCACTTCCAGCTCTCAGGCCTTCCAGGGTGATCTTCACTCACCCCAAAGACCATCTTCCTTGTGTACAGAGCCCAAGAGACAAAGCCCCACCCCCGCCCGGTCCCTGCCCCCCCCCCACACACACACACACAGCCTGCCTGCTCATATCTGAGCAAAGCCTGCTCTAGGTTCAGTGGGATGAAGGCAACATTTGCCCCCACACTCATATACACACTCACAGTCACACAGATATGCTCACAGTCACACATTCTCACAGCCATACACAGCCTAGCAGGTGTGAGCAGCCAGATCTCCACACATGCCCTCTGCCCCAGGGTGGCAAGCCCTGCTCTACCCCATGGCAATAGGTAATTGCTAATCCTCCTGGAGCCTCAGTTTTCTCATCTCTACATTGGGAATAAGTAGATCAACTACCTATGCCAGTTGTAAAGATTAAATTTGATCAAGAACACAGTAGATGCTCAATAAATCTTCTTCCTTCACTGAACCTGAGTAGGCACTGTCACCAGAAGGCTATGCTGGGTTCTGGTAAGGTTAGGTTTGAGAGTGGCCTGGAGGGTGACTGAGCTCCGCCACTGACCAGCTGCCTGACCTGAGCAGTCATGCAATCTCGCAGAGCCTCAGTCTCCTCATTTCTGTGCGGATTACACGAGTTAACACAGCATTTACTACAGACAGTGCTTGGTACCTTGCTGATGCCATCGCTGTAGTATAATAAACCAACAACAAAACTATGCTGCTGATAGTTTTCTGTCAACCAGAACCCAACACAAGCTCCCCAGTCCCTGAATAGCAAACACTGCCTGAATAGAGAGCTTACTGTATGCCCAGCTCTCTACTGATGTGTGAGCCTAGCTAGTCCCCACTAAAAGGGAGATAAAGTTATCATCCCCATTTCACAGATGGGAAAATTGAGGTATGGACACATTAAGAAACTCCTTCAGGCCACAGAGATAGAAAGCTGTGGCATGGGGATTGATTCCTGCTTGACTCTGCTGGAACTGCTGGGCCACACTGCAGTGCCAAGAAGTGATGCCACTGTCATTGAAGAGAGGTCATGGATCACAGACCTGCTCAGCCCAAGGGCCAGGTCCCCTCCCCTAGCAGAAGAGAGAAGTGAGGTCTCAAGGAAGGTAGTTCCTTACTGAGGTCACCTCTGTCCCATCCTGGGCCTGGCATCACCTCCCCAATCTTGTGTCCCCTAGAGTGGGTGCCCCAGGTCAAGGGCCACACAGAATGGGGGCCTCTGCTGCTGGCCGGGAGGGGGCCCAGGGACTGGGGAGCTTGTGTTGGGTTCTGGTTGACAGAGACCCCTGAATCCTGACATATGTCCCCCACACCCTCTTTCTTTCATCCTTTCCTCCCTTCCTTTCCCCACAGAGTTTGACTGACTTTCAGTTCCTTGTAAGCAATCTCTCATTCTCACCAAGACTGCCCCCCCTCCGGCCCTGTCCACCAAGCTGGACAGCACATGGCGGGATCTTCCTGCTTCTGCAGAATCCCTCACCCTGGCAACGCCTTGGCTTCCTCATCCGTGAAATTGGGGAACTGTGCCCTAATTCACAGGGCTGTGGTAAGGAGAAACTGAGAGAACTTGGAAAAGCCCACAGCTAACTGCCTGCATGGGATGAGCACTCAAGACATGCAGTTGTGTCTACTGTTCTTATTACCAGTTTCCAGCAGCTTCCCCAGGCCCCTGGAGGATCCTGGAGCTCCTCTCCCACTCCTTCCCCTCCGGGTGGCCCCCTGGGCCCCAGGCTCGTGCATTTCTTCCCTCCTCCAATGACTGGTGCTGAGAACATTGTGCCAGGTCTGGCTACAACATTCCATATTCAATAAAGTCCTGCCCTCAGAGAACTCCACACTTGGCAGAAGAGAGAAGCAAGCATTCAAGCATGCGAGGAAGACCACCGCACACACAGAGAAATGTTGAGACAGCCAGCGTGGGGGTCCTCATCATGGGATGCACATAGAGTCTCCTGGGATCCCCATGCCCAGGGTGGACCCTGGCAATCAACCCAGAATTTCTGGGGTGGAGCCCTGGCATGGGTATATATATATTTTTATGGGTATATTTTAAATCCCCAGGAGATTCTCAGGTGCAACCAGGGGCTAGACCACTGCTGGAGTAAAAGCTGCCCCACAGTGCTGGCCAGGGCTCCCAGGGAACACCATGGAGGGACAGGCCACTGGGGACCCAAACTGACCCAGGGCAGTCACCCACCCACATGCAAGAAAGGGGGACAGGAATGATGGGGTGTGTAAAGAGGGGGTAGGGTGGGGAGTGGGGGAGATGGAGAAGAGCGGGGGCTCAGCAGAGCCAAGCACGTAGAGCTAATTTCAGTATCAAGCATCACCCACCCTTCCAGCCCACTGACACTAGGGTGGCTCCTCCCAGTGTCCTTGCCTCCTAATCGCCTAATGATGGGGTAGCCCATGGGGCTGGAATGGACCAGTGTCTCCTAGGTCCCCTGGTCACAGTCTGGGTTATGAAGAGCCGGTGGAGCCCAAAGCCAACCCCCTCCACCCCCCTACCACCACCAAGTTGGGGAAACAGGAAAGGTTAGAAAAATGATTGCCTTTTAGACACATGAGCTCTCAAAGCTAGGAAAGGCCTTAGAAATCAACTCGCCCAACTCCCCATACAGAGTGGGAAACTGAGGCCCAGAGAAGGGCATTCTGGGAGTCACCAGCACCTGGGGAGCAGCACTGCTCATGACATTTCCCTGTACAGTCCCTGAAGTGAGGGACAAGGATGGGTGACACCCCCTCGTAGTTCTAAAAGGCTGCCAAAAAGTCTGCCAAAAAGTCATGCTGGAGGCAGGAAAAACAAGATCTTGAGAAAGGGCTGTATTAGTCTCTTTGGGGGAACACAATTCAACCCACTGCAGGGGCTCTATGGGTCACCGTGGAAGGGGAGCAGCAGTGTCCCCAGATCTGACCTTCTCAGCTCTGGCCTATCTTCCTGGGCTCAGCCAGCCTGGAATGTGTCCTCTTTACTCATTCCCACCCCATAACTGAGTAACCTGAGACCAGTGCTGGCCACCTGCCCCCAGGAGCTGAGCCCAAGATCCAGTGTGTATTGGAAGGACCAAGTCCTGGAGGGAGCAGGACATTGTTCAGGCTTCCCACATGCTGGGGACTGTGCAGGGTGCTGAGGAGGAGCTAAGAGGTGAGCCGAGTTCCTGTTTCAGGGGCTCTCACAGTCTCAGGGGGGAGCCAGACTCGCCCACAGGGAGGCCTGGGAGTGCCTGGCTTAGGCTGATAGAACACTGTGGGCAGAGAGTGCCTGGGGCTGCTGAAGGACAAGGAGGAGATGAGGGAGGGGCAGGAGGTGATGCTAGGGTTTAGCCTTGAAGGATGAGAAGGACTTCAAAGGAGAGAAGTAGGAATGAGGTTCCATCTGAGCCCCAAGTGTGTGATTGTGGGGGTGGGTGCAGGGAGGGTCCTCTCCTGGAGCTGCCCAAGCTGGGCCCCCAGAGACTCTTACCACACCTGCTGTCCCCCTACTGACCCCTCCACCAGGAGCTGAGCTCCTGAGAGCAGAGGCTAGGATTTCATCAGAGCAGCCCCAGGACAGAGCTGGCACACAGAGGGCGCTCAATACATGTGTTGGCTAAGTGACTAAGTGAAGGAAGCTTTAGAAGGGAGCCTCTAAGGCAGCGGTTCTCTACCTGTGGGTCGCGACCCCGTTGGGGGTTGAACAACCCTTTCACAGGGGTCGCCTAAGACATAACAGTAGCAAAATTACAGTCATGAAGTAACAACGAAAATAATTTTATGGTTGGGGGTCACCACAACATGAGGAACTATATTAAAGGGTCGCGACATTAGGAAGGTTGAGAACCACTGCTCAGGGAAGGCCCCTGAGAACCCTGAAGTGGGGGATCACCCACCCACCTCACCTTCAACAGATGCCACCATTATTACCAGCAGGGATTGACTCATGGGGTTCTTTATGTACCACCATGTGCCCCCCCACACACACACACACCTCCCTCAAGGATTTGAGGCAGCTTGCAAAAAAACGCACAACAGGGTAAAATAAAATTTAAATAAATGCAGATGAAATTGAGACCAAAGAAAAATGTGGATACAAATATCAGCATCGGCATCACCCATTGAGGACCTACTGTACACAGCACATGGAGTAGTGATTCCAATTTCTCAAGAAAAGAGGAGGCCTGTTGAGAAGGAGACTAGCCATTTTTGAATTCCAGAGTTTTAGATTTGGAAAAGCTACCGAACGTGCCTGAATCCAGTCTCCTACACAAAGCAGCATGCCTTCTACTCCCTTCATTCACTCATTCGTTTGTTTATTCAATAATCCTTACTGAGAACCTACTGTGTACCTGCTGATAAGCACTGATAAGACAGCCACCCTGGACAGAACTGCAGTGATCCATTGCTGCTCCATTAATCTTTGCCCTTCGCAGAGTGCTCTCCAAGGGTTTCTCTCTGGAGGCTCCTTGCTATGATCCTGCAGGGCAGCAGACACAGATGGACAGGCTGGGATCCGGCCTGCCAGGGCCTCTTAGTAAGAGAGAGAGTGGAGCCCAGGTCCAGCCCAGCTTTTCTGGGATGGGAAAGGAATTGATGCCAGGCATTCTAATAGGCCTTTCCACACACGGTATTTCATTTTCTGTATCATAATGTAGTGTGATATAGGGCTAGAAACTCCACTTCTCTGTACCTCATTTGTAAAGTGGAGATAATTAAAAATTAAAGGACGTAATGTGCTGCTGTTGTTTTTAACTGTGATTACATAAGACGTTAACCATAGGGGAAATGGGGGAGGGGTTTACAGAACTGTCTATACTATCTTTGCTACTTTTCTGTAAATCTAAACTTACCCAAAAATAAAAGTTTATTTTTTAAAAAATTAAAAGACTATTTCATAATTTGTTGTGAGGAAGACTTACTGAGCATAAGTATTGGTGATTATGATTTAATTCTCACAAAATATTGTGATGGGAGTTTATTTTTCAAATCGCCTCAGAGAAGTTCAGTGACTGGCCTAAGGTCACACAGAGAGTATTAGGTGACAGTGGGGTTTGAACCCAGGCCGGAGACTCTCCAAAGGCCACAATCCTTCTACCACACTCTGCTGCCTCTAATATTTTAGAACTTTAGTGACAAGGAAATGACCGCTTCACCAGGAGCAGCTCTGTGAGTTAGGAACGAATGATCAGAGATACTCCCCTGGGGTTTCCATGAGTTGATCCCTTCTGCTCCTTGGAACTGCATGGAGCACGTCTCTGCCTTGTGCCCCAGCCAGCCTTCAGGTGGATTAAGCAGAGTCCACATTCTATTCTAAGACCGAATGTTCTTGGCACCTCCCATAGCATAGCCAGGAACTCATTGCTCAGGCCTCAGTTCCAATGGCCATCCCACCCCAGTCCCATGAGCTGACCCATCTCATCTGTCCATTGTCCCTCTTTAGCTTAAGTGAGGGGCTCAGAAAGGGCCCAGGGCTCAGGGTATGGCCCTTAGAGCTCAGCCATTCTCTTCCTCCAGGGATCTGGGCAGCATGGTGCTGCTCACACAACCTGGCAGTAAGGTAGCTTTTGAGCAGCCTCATCTTGCTGCCAAAAGGGGGCAGGGAGAGCATGGCCCAGGTCACTGGGCTCTTCCCAAATCAGAAGACACAGCATTCAGTCCTGGCAACTCTCTGCAGCAGTGTGGCCATGGGTAGTCCTTTAATATTCCTGAGCCTCATTTTCCTCATCCGTAACACAGGAAAACAAATAACAAGACTTCCTGTCCCTACCTACCTCTCAAGCAGACTCCCAAATGAGATCGGATGCCCCAGCTCTGGCTCCCTCCCCCACAGTCCCTTATACTTCCCTGTGGCACATCTCAAATGGAACTGCAACACCAATTTTCTGGTATCGCTTCCCCCCAGAAGTCTATGATTTCATCTGGGGCAGCAACTGAGTTTTATTTACCTTAAGGTACCCAGTGCCTAATACATTCACAGTAGAAAACATGTAGCAATTCCTCTGGGCCAGGATCATGAGGGTAGATACTATTATTATCCCTATTTTACAGAGGAGGAAGCTGAGGCACAGAGAAATATCTGGAACTGTACCTGGCACGTAAAAAGTGTCTCATATCTGGTTTTGTTAGAGAGATGGCAGGGTAGACAGGTAAGTTAATGAGTGGATTGGTGGATGGATGGGTGCATGGATAAGTATATGGGTAGATGGGTGGGTGTATGAAAGGGTGAATGGATACATATGGGTGGGCAAATGAATTGGTAAATGGGTGAATATGGGTGGGTGGGCATGTGGGAGGATAAATGGATGAGTGGGTGGGTGGATGGATAGGTAGGTGGATGGATAGGTGGGTGGATGGATGGATGGATGGATGGATGGATGGATGGATGGATGGATGGATAAGTAGGTGGATGGATAGGTAAATGGATGGATGGGTGGATGGATGGATGGATGGATGGATGAATGGATGGATGGATGGATGGATGGATGGATAGGTGGATGGAGAGATGGTGGATGTGTGGATGAGTGAGTGAATGGATGAATGAGTGAGTGGATAGGTACATGAGTGCACAAGTGCATGAATAGTGGTTCAGAAAGTGCTCCTGTTATCAAGACCTAAGAGTGGGGAGATAACCTTGCAGCAATTTAAAGGGTGGAGGCATTTAGAAACAGCAAAAGAAACCTCACCCTAATAGTGGGAAGACTCTGAAAGCAGGATTCCCCACAACCCCAGATCCTTGGGCAGGCCGCCATCATCCAGGCCCGAGGACTTCCCCTCCCCTGCCCCTGACACCGGCCCCAGGCAGCCCCCCACTTCCACAGATGAAAGGTTGGCAGAGGCAGCAGGTGGGCTGGCGGCTTGTTCTCTCTTTGTCGGCGGTAACCTTCCTCCTGGCTGCTTGTTCTGCGTAATGTTACACTTGTCTTCCCGAAACACTTGGATACCCGAGCCAATTTTGTCATGCAAATGAATTCAGCCCATTGTAAATCCCGAGGAGGAAGCAGGTCTCCAAGCCAGGCGGGCGGGGCTGTGCTGAAAGGCCCACGGCTTCCCAGCAGCCCCTCATGGCACCCAGGAAGGGGGTTACAGACCTTAGCTGTGCTCCCTCGGCCCTTCCCTCCTAGAGTCCCAGACTGTTAAAGCCAGAACAGGCTTTAGAAATGGGTGGGCTCTGGTTACAGGTAACAATCTGAGGCCCAAAGAGCCAATGGCTTGCCACAGACACAGCCTGTCAGCCAGGGCTCAGTCTAGTCTCCTGATTCTCAGCCAGAATTGTCTCCACTAGGTTGAGCTGCCCCTGCCATCGTCCTCATTCAAAGCCCAATGGCCTAAATCTACCCCTCCGCCCAGTCTAACACCCATGGAGCTACCTGGGACCTCAAGGAGGGTGAGCCTTGCAAGTGAGCTCTTCCCGAGGAGGCAAGGACAGAGGGGCCAGGTACACTGGTCCCAGTCAGCATGTTTGCAGCGCGCAGGGAAGGGAGAACTGGCTTTTGTTTCAAGGCTATAACACACCAGGCACTTTACACCATCCTCGGCTAATTCTTACAGTAATTCTGTGAGATAGATGTTGTCCCCACTTTATAGATTAGGCGACTGAGTCCAGGGAGATGACATGCCTGCCCCCAAGGCCACACAGCTTCAAGTGGAAATCTGCATCTCAGACCACAAGATTCAGGCATTCCTGAGTCTACGTTCTTTCTTCTCCATATTCTGCCACTCCTGCCAAACTCTGCCATCAAGAATCAGCCTCTCGCCCTGGCCGGTTTGGCTCAGCAGTTAGAGCATCGGCCCACAGACCAGAGAGTGCCAGGTTCGGTTCCCGCTAAAGGCATGTACCTCGGTTGCAGTTTGACCCCGACCCCAGTTGAGGTCGTGTGGGTGGCAACCACTCGATGTGTCTCTCTCACGTCCATGTTTCTCTCTCTCTTCCTCCTTCTCTCCCTCCCGCTCTATCTGAAGATACATGCAAAAATGTCCTCGGGTGAGGATAAAAAAAAAAAGAATCAGCCTCTCAGTGAGCTGGTTACAGCTGCTAAGGGTGGGGTTGATGAGGGTAGTGGTCATTGGCAGAGACTACTTTCCAGGAGGTGAGAGTTTCAAGCTATTTGGAACACAGGGGCTCCCAGTGATATACTGGATAAAGCCCTGTCTCCTTCCCCTGACATGTAAGGCCCTTCCCAACCTGCCCCCATACTCACACTCAACTCTTGACTCAACATTCATTCTTCACTCCTCCTAGTCTCCAGATTTTTGTACAGGCTGTTTGTTGCCTCTGCTTGCAATGTTCTTCCCCACCTTGTCTGCCTTCTGATCTTTCTAGCTTGACTCAGGTATGGTAGGAGCTTGGTGAGTGTTACATAATAGAAGGAAGAAGGAAGGGAGGGAATGAGGAAGGGACTGATAACCTGTTGGCCCTAGAAGGAAGACAGGGGCCAGATACAGAGTGGATAAATCCTAGACTTTGGAGTCAGAGTCCTAGTTTCAAACCCCAGTTTGATTTACTAGCTGTTACTTCATCTCTTTGGGTCTTAGTTTTCTCTCCTATAAACTGGGGATGAGAATGCCTTCCTCTTAGATGGCTGTAAGGATAACAGAAGACGAGTGCGAAACTCAGACACATAGGAAGTCTCAGCAGATGCTAGATCCCTTAACCTACCCCCTGCCCAGTTTTGAACTCTGGCTAAGTGCCTAGGAGGGGTGAATGGGGCAGTGCTGGGCTCAATCATATACCAGGAGAGGCTGTCTGGTGGCTTCCCATTGTCCACATTGTAGACTCTGTGGCCAGTGACCCCCAGGCTGACCCTCTGTACTCCCCCATATTTGTGTACGGCCCTTCCTCCTGCCCTGATTGCATTTCCCCCCTCCCCTATCACTAAATCCCTGTACTGATGATGCTTCTTAGTGGGTCTGAGCCAACCCAAATGTAGACCAATCAACTCCTAAAAGTGCTCACATTCCCGAGCCTGGCCTAGGTCATGCTGAGTAAGCTGCAGACCAGAACATGGGCTCATCAGACATAGGCTCAGGGACCCTGGGGACAGTGGCAGGGGTTTGGGTCCCTCCATGGCTGCAAGCACCAGTGCTTTCTCCAGGCTGGCCAGGCAGAAGACAGGATGCTACAAAGGGTTCCCAAGAGCCTGGGGACCTGGTCCCTTGTCCATGTGCCCTGCGCCAGTCCCTTCTCTAGGCCTCAGTTTTTCTTTCTTTTTCTTTTTCATTTACAGTTTACATTCTATATTATTTTGTATTAGTTTCAGGTGTACAGCATAGTGGTTAGATCATCATATACTTTACAAAGTGTTCCCCCAATATTTCCAATACCCACCTGGCACCATACACAGTTATTACAATAGTATTGACCATATTCCCTATGCTGTACTTTACATCCCTGTGACTGTTTTGTAACTGCCAATTTGTACGTCCTAATCCCTTCACCTTTTCGCCCAGTCCCCCAAGCCCCCTCCCCTCTGGCAACCATCAGTCTGTTCTCTGTTGGGCCTCAGTTTCTGATCAGCCAACTGAGAGGAATGGACTCAGAAGACACCAAGGCCTTGCCTTTATGAGAGCCAGAGAAGGAGAAAGCATTCACCTACATTAACCTACAGCTCAGACACCTCTCCCCAGAGCCCCCACCTTGGGCCAAAGGAAGGAGGAAGCCCTGAGCTGTATGAAGACCCTTAGAGTCACCGAAGGAACAGTAATTGTCAAGGTAACAACAGGTTTACTGAGAACTTAGTATGTCCAGGCATTGTGCTAACAAACTTCTTAAATAAATGATCTCATCATTTCTCACAAGCACCCTACGAAGGAAGCTATATTATTATTCCATGTCACAGTTGGGAAAGGGGTCAGAGAAAGGCCCATGTCCCAAGCTGCACAGAGCCCAGACTGCTGGCCCTGGCCTCCACCGTCACTATATGGCTTGGTCCAGTCTGAATTTAGGGCTTGAGGATAGTATGAGTCTCTCTGCCCAAATGTGCCCTCTTTTGCTAGCTTTTCTGGGAGTAAGGGGGGTGGGGGAGGTAGAGGAAGTGGTTCCATGGTAGATGGAGGGAAGAGGGTGGCCAGTGGGCTCCCAGCATTGCACGGTGCCTGGCTCCTCATGGGCACTCCATGAGAATGTGCTAGAGTGGGGGAGGGAGTAAGCAAAGACTCACAGGTCTTAGACGTCAAGAGGACATGAGCTCTCCACATCTCCACGTGGACAGCGGTCTGAGTCGTGGGAAGCTTGTTCTCTCAACGATTCCACATGTGAGGCATGGACCGCAGTGAAAGACCCCAGAATCAGAAGAACCTGCTCTGCCCCCCCCCCACCCACCCACCACCAGTGCCCTCAGACACACCCCCTCCTTCCCTGGACCTCAGCTGTGCAATGTGGAATTGAACCAAAGAACTGCCTCCACCCCGCACACAGCTCTGCCACAAACCCCTGCAGCTCAGCTCTGCCACAAACCCCTGCACCCCTGCTGACACACCGGGACTTTGATGCCAGAGGCCCCCTCACATTCACCGCAGGCCCGGGGTCCACTGGGCCGCCCGCAGTCATGACGCCACCTTTTGCTGGCGCTGGCATAATGTATGCCCCGTGCTGCCACCCCAGTCACTCAATCCCAGCCGGTCTGCGGAGGCAGAGATAGCCCTTAATGAGAAGGGCCCCGGCTTTATCTGCTTTCTACTCCAGCCATTATCTCCCCCAGTCCATAGACACGCAGTTACCTCTGACAATAATGCTCAGAGGCAACAAATGCTGATGGCTTTCTGTGCAGTCCGCACAATAAGTCTATCAAAACAACCTCGGAAAATTATGAACCCCGTGACAGACAAATACAACCAGCTTCGGCGTGAATTTAGAGCCCCCGATGCTACGATTCTTTTAATTCTTCAGGCCTCCCTTATCTCTGCTGTTCCTCTTCTGGTGGGGAGATAACAGTAATTCTTCTCTGTGCTGGGTTTTTTTTTTTCCCTCTCCCTCTCCCCCTCCTTGCTTCTTTTTTTTTTTCCACCCACTGAGTGAGATGTTTTCCGTGTCTTTCTGCTTGCTAAAGATAAAGGGTTAAAGACCAACTTATGTTGGGTGCTGGGGAAGGGGGAGGGGGCACGGGAGGGGGGGAAAGTAATCAGCATTCAAGAGATTGCTATCGGAGAAACCGCGCAGAGAACAGTAATTTTGCGGGCTTCAGCGAGGGCTCTCTCCACTCCCCCCCCCCCCTTTTTATGAATGCACATAATGCCTGGAGTGTTGGGGGCAGATAAAAGAATTAGCAGCAGCCAGGGGGACGGAGGCCCAGAGAACAGGGGAGAATTAGAATGTCTATCTTTGTCTCTTCCGGCTCATCCAGCCAGCCGAGGCTCCCGGGCTCGTAAACAATTTAATCTTTTTGCTACAGTTAAAATACAAAGACAGCAAGCCTCCTTCTTCCAAATGGAAAAGGGAGGAGGAGTAGGACCGGAGGAGGAGGATTGCGGGAATCTGGGGAGGGGGCTGCAGGGGATGAGGGAGAGGCAGATAGGAAAGGGCTGACGCAACAAACTTTTCTGCTGCCAGCTTAACCCCTTGGCCTCGAGACCTCAGAACTCCCCATCGCCCCCACCCATGCTGCCCCCACTAGGGACATAGCCTATTCCTGGTTTGATCCAGCCCACCTCCAGGACTGGGGGCTCAGCCACCGGTGAGGGAAAGGGTGTGAGTTTGCTCCGACCAAGGGTCCCTGGTCCCCATCTCCCTGGGTGGTGGCAGCTGTTGGCCCTTCATCCCATACTTCTTCCCTTGGTCTTCCCCTTTTCCTCCTCTACTTCCTGCCTCTCCTCCCGCTGCCTCCTTCTTCTAGGCTCTGGTGAGAACTCTCAGGTCATCCAAAATTAGCTCACCTTCTCTTACCAGCCAGGCTGCAAGCTCCCTGAGGGTAGGGACTGCTGTGGCCGCTGTGCCACTGTGCCCCCTGTGCAGGGTAAGGATGGGGCTCTCTGCCTAGAATGGGGGCTCCACTTCTCCATCTCCTGCCTAAGACCAGCGACGGAGAAAAGCTGAGATGGGAGGTCAGCACATGCTCCTTCTCCCTCTTCCCTGCGCCTTCACACACACACATGCGCACGCGAGCGCACAGTGGGAGAACAGAACTCTAGGAAAGAACACAGCCCAGAAGGAAGAGAAGCCCTTCAGATCATTTCGAGGGACCTGAAAATAAGGTAGAAAAAAGACTTCTGAGGGCCCTAAGGATAGGTTAGGGGAGACGGACCCCTCCCACCTAGGGAGGCCAGAAGCCCATGTGACGGACCAGCTGGACATCCTCAGGGCAATCCAGACAGCAGACACCCCAAGTGCTCACTGTACACCCACATTGTGGCCACTTTTAACCATTCCAGCTGAACCCTTGTCACATGCAACATGAAAAGCCCAATTTTCATACAGCCAAATTGGAAGCTGGTTCCTCCTCCTCTGCCCTCCTCTCTCCTGTGGAGTGCTAATTCCAGTGAATCGGCATTAAATGTACTGCCCTCTCTTGTTTCAAAGCTTAAAGGGCCAGGATCAGGTCTTCCTCACCTCTGGACACCCAACCCCAGCACAGTGCCTGGTCAAGCTGGGTGAATGCTTGCTGAGTGATTTGGTGGATGAAGAGATGAATGAATGAAGCCAATAAAACAGGGTGGGCGAAGAGGATGTGGGAAGAGGGGAGCCTCTTTGGGCACCAGACACACACTTGAAGAGGGGCCACTCAGGAAAAGGATGGGGGAAGGAATAAGGGCCCAGAAAAAGGATGGAATGTGGTCCAGAGGGCTGGTCCTCTCCCCAGGCTCCACCAGCCGGAGCCACTCAGTGAACGGAGGGAACCAAAGCAGTGATCAGGACTCAGCCAGATGAAACCTTGCTGGAGCTCAGCTACATTCAGAGTGAATCCCGCCACCCACTGACTTCTGGCCTTTCCCAGGAAAGCATGGGACTTGGGGTTAAGGAATCGGAATTCCTCCCAGCTCTACCTCTTGTTGGCTGTGTAATCTCAAGTAGGTCAATCTAGCTGATCCTCAGACCCCTGTCTGTAAAATGGAAATAATAATGACCTCTACCTTACAGCACTGGGTTAGCACCTATATAACAGGGATCCAGCATGTGCACGTCATATCTAAGTAGAAACACAATGCCTTATAATAAAAAGCATAGAAGACACAATGAACTAAGGATACCAAAAACACAAACTCATCTCCACAGAGCAGCTACCGCTTTTTATTACTATTATTTAGTTACTCATCCTACCTCTGCCCTTTACTCCTTGGAAAACTGAGGCTGGGCTGAGCCATGATGTGGGGGATTAAGCCGTTTTCTCCAGCTCCTATGTCTCCTCCCAAAGCTGGGGAGAGGAGACTCCAGGAGGTGGGGGCTAGCAACCAGTTCCAGGTTTGCAAACAACCTGCAGCCTGCTAGCTTTCCCTTTCAGTCCCTTCACACCTGCGACCCAGGCTAAACGCTCCCTCTAGCCCCAACACCCAGCCCCACTCAAATAGTCATCCTTCCTCACCCTGACTCTAATGTTACCTTGAAAATGCGCTCCCCTGACAGTGTAGCTGAGAAGACATGGGAGTGGAATATAGGGTAGGTTTTTATAAACAATGTTCAAATAATTTTGTATTTATATTTTTAAACCAGATAACAGTTATATTCAAATACACATTAAATATATATAATCTTGGTCATGTCCTAAACCAGGGTATCCCAAATTGTCCACTTATCAGAATCACTTGGGCAGCTTTTAAAAATATTAGATTCTGAGCCCAAACCTAGAGATTCTGAATCAGTATGGGGGGGGAGGGTCTTGGGGGGTGAATTTCTTAAAGAACCCAGGTGATTCAGTTGAGGAGTTGAATTTAGGATCTGCTGTCTTAAGCTGCAAATAAATAGGTTTCATTTTATTCACTAATTCAACAAACACTTTCTGAGCACCTGCTATCTATCTTTGTCTGTGTTGGGGTGGCAGGGGTAGGGGGATAAAAAGAAGCCAAAAGCCCATAGGGGATGAGAAAGCAGCCTCTAACCCGCCAATAGAGATTCCCCATGCCCCAGCCTCTGTCCAAAAAACCCACCCAACACTGATTTCTCCCCTTCTGATATCTGTAGGGTTTAGTGCTCCTTCTCTACTTAGGACCAGAACAAGAGGAAGCGTCTGCTAAGTGCCGGGCTCTGCATTAGGGATTTAATTATATATATGATCGCATTTAATCCTCACAAAACTCTTGTGTGGTAGCCATTATTACTTGCATATTATTAATTAGGAAATAGAGGCACAAAGAGGCTGAGGAACTCACTAAAGTTCAAAGCTAGCAAGGGGCAGGGTCATTCCTCCCCCCAAAATGGTGCCGCTTAAGTCCAGGGTTATGAAATTCTATTCATTTGTTATTAACCACAGTGCCTAGCATTCAGTCATTCAGTCATCCACTCAGAAAACTGATAAACCACCCACTGGGTGCCAGGCACTTAACTGTGGGGGATAAATAAGACCCTGCCCTCAAAGAGTGCAGAGTTTAGGAGGGGAACTTGGGCAACTGCACAAATAATTCAGAGGCAAGTAATGAGCGCCTCCCAGGAGAAAGGCAATAGCAAGTGATCAATGTGCAGTGGAGAGAGATTCCTTCCAACTTCGGGGACTCAGAATGCCAGAAATCCAGAGGGTCTTGGCAAACACTGAGGTCTTATTTCATCAGAGAGGTGAAGCACTTCACCCAGGGTCACACAGCTGGGTGCGCCATAAATACATGATGAATCGAATGAGATTATTCACTAACTCCAATTACATCTTAACCACTAATAACTTGGCTCCAGCTCCCCTAATGGGATTTCCTCCCTGGACATCAGCCTTCCCTCCCCACTTCCACTGACATCAGCCAATTAGAGAAGGGCAGGTGCTGTGATTGGGGTCATGGTGAGAGGAAGAGATGGAGAGGACCACAGCTCAACCCCATCCAAGGCTGAGAAGGAGGTGATCAGTTTCAGGTGCTCACAGCCTCTTGTGATGAAGAGTCTGAGAGTTCACCCTCATGGAGAGAGGTGCAAACTTGAAAGTCCAGTTCCCCCAACATGAATGCCCAGGGAGGACACCGGCTTTGCACACAGGTCCATGCCAGAGCCAGCAGGCATGGAGAGAGATGTGGGGCTACATGCAGAGAGACATGCAGGCAGACCAGCAGACCTGAAGACAGACATAGACAAGGAGAGGAAAAATACTCCAAGAAATACACATACCCCTGAGACTTTATCAGGTGTTGCTATACATGGAGCCACAAAACTAGCTTCTGAGAGAGTTCCAGAGGCCCAGAAAGATGCAGACAGACACAAAAGGATTCTGGGGCACAGTCAGATATCCACCCATTTATTCTGCAGAAATGGATTAGACACCTACTATGTGCAGACACAGGGAGATAAAAGAGTCTTTGCCCTCACAGAGCTCATGGTCTGGTGAAAGAGAGCAAGCATGGAAATGGCAACTACAATACAGTGAGCAAAAACCCCCACAAATATGAAAAGATGCCCAGGGAAGCACAAAAAGAGAGCCAGAGAGAAAGACACAAAGAGAAATCCAGATGTGCTGAGATGGAGGAAGGCAGACGTGGAGACACACAGAAGTGCTTAGAGAGAATGAAAGAGGGGCATCCACAGATGTGCACGCATGCACACACACACCACCTCTGCTGTGCGGGAGCACAGAAAAAGACCCCTTCCCGGGACCTGATCCCAGCAGATCCCAAGCTTTCCACTGTAAGGATGCAGGAGTGAGGCTTGGGGGTGGCCAAGTTTTCTCCTTGAGGGGCACAGCAGGCTCAGATGGGGAAGAGCCAGGCCCTTCCAAAGGCAAATAAGTTCTGCAGATGACAAGAGAGATGACAGTTGCTGGGGCTGCTTCCCATCCCTTAAATGTCCTGGGAGCCAAGGCGGAACCCACTCCTGCAGATTCTTGGTGATGACTGTGCCTGAGTCAGGATCTTCCTGCCCCAAACCAAGAGCCCTTCAGCTGGCCCATTGCAGAATAAGGGTCTCTCCTGCCCTTAAGAAAGTCCCCAGTCATCTTATCTGAAACCATGCACTTCTGAGAGCTAACATTCTTTGGGTCTAACTTAAATCCCTCCAACTGCAGCTGAGGTCCAATTCCAGTGGTAAGGTAGGAGCTCAAGGCCCCAGAGCAGGTATTCCCAGGATGCCTGCTTCGTTTTCATCTCCTGTTCAGGAGCCTGGCTACTGGAAGTCCCCCAAAATAGCAGCCCCTCAGAGAGCCTGTAGGCCTAGCTCCATCACACAGAAAAAAGAGTTGGGGTGGGGGAAGCCCAAGACTTTACAGAGGTGGATTTGGAAAGGGGTCCCGATTCCTGAAAGCACAACCCTTTCTCCCATAGCACCTGGCCACTGGTTCCTAGTAGAAGTGTGGCCCCTGGCCAACTTGAACACAAGAGAACACAGTCCACACACGGTCCTGGAGAGAGTCTGGGTAAAAGAAGGTGGACAGGACCCTCCCCAGCCACCCCCACACAGCCCCACCGAAGCCCTACATCACCCACCTCACAGCACAGGGTCAGACACCCAGTGAGTCACCTGCCCACCCTCGCCTCTTCCCACCACCTGAGCCCGGGGTCACCTACTTTCCTCAGACTCCTTCCTCTCACTTTCCATCCATTGAACAAGGATCTGTTGGGGCCTCCTCACTGGGCGAGGCATTGGGACGCAGCTAAGGGCAAAACTCCCTTGATCTGGGAGGCAGGCGAGGGAGGCCACCCAGGGCAAATAACTCCATCAGGACAAACAGGGCTCGGAGCCAGGAAGATGCCAGGCGTGTGCAGGGGCTCACGTCCCCGCGCCCCCCGTCCCTCGACCTCTCCTCTCTGGCCTCTTCAACCCGATGCCGCCCATCCCGTCCACTCCAACCCTTCCCATGCTCCGACTCCCCGCACCCCATGCTGGCCTGTCCCACCCAACTCTGACCCCGACCCGGAGCCTGACCCCGACCCAAGCCGCGCGCTGTCCTCACTCCGCCCCGCGGGCAGCTCGGCTCCGCCACAGCCTGCGAGAGCGCGTGCGCGCCGGCTGCTCGGGCGGGCGGGGCCGGGGGCTCGGAGCTGTGCACCGCGCAGGGCCTGCCCCCCGGATGTTAAGTGCAGGGCCCGGACTTAAGCAGCAATTAAGGCTGCCCGGGGAAGAAAGAGAAGGCCAAACAGCCTGTTTATTTCCCTCCCTCCACTATCCCCATCACACACCCCGCCTCGTTGGAAGAAGAGAGGGAAAGAATGAGAGAGAAAGGGGAAGGGGGAAAAAAAGACCACTAAACCAAGCCTCGCTGCAATTAGGAGAGCCGGCTGAGGAAAAAGATATGTATTAAATGGATGTTTCTGCACAAAAACCCCGGGCTGACAACATCTCTGGCCTTGTGAGGGGGAAATGACCGTGCCTCGGTGTTTACACAGCCGAAATCAGGGGGAATTATGCTGTCATACTGACAACTGTAGGAGGACAATTTTAAAATTACACCGTTCAACACCTTTAATGATTTGTAACAGAAGAGGTGTGGCTACTCCTATTAAATGTGTTGCCAAATCAATAAAAGGGATAATTGGAGTTGTTAGAGCAAATTATAGCAGCGTCTCTTCTGTTGCTGTACAATGTTCCCTTGTAAACCACTATTACAGGCAGCACCGTATTTCTCTCTTATTTGGCCGCTTTGTAATGAGTTGGCATTTTGCAGCATAATAGTTCCACTTTCTTTTATGGAGCTCTCACTTTAACTTTTTCTCCTTTGTGCAGCCTATAATTTCCTCGCCCTCCCTGCCTCCCCGCCTGTTTTCAGAAGTGGCCGCGCTGCCTGTCAGCAGCCTCTGGGTGATAAACTATATTATTTCACATTATTTTCAGGCCTTTTCAATTGGCAGTCGGATGGGGTTGAGGGGTAGATGGGTCTGAGGGGATGGGGGGGAGAGGAGACAGGGCCAGGAGGAAAACTAAAAACTCACAGAAATCGAAAGGAAAGGGAATGAGGGGGCACAAGGCTCACCTCGTTCCCGGGAGTGGGGCCTGGCCCTTTAAACACAGTACTTGCCAGAGGGTTCTGAGCTGAGCAGAGATGCTGGCCGGTGGCTTAGCTATTGGTGTGAGGGAGTGTGCAGTACCCTGCCAGACCCAGCTTCACCCTCAGCACCTCTGCCTCTCCCTGCTCCTACAAACAAACTGATAAACAGCTCAGGGCTGAGGAACTATTGTTTCTCCCAACCCCCTCACCCACCTTCTCCGCCTGAGACAGAGGCAGGCACCCAGAGCTTAGGCCAGGCCACAGGAAGAGTGTAGGAGCTGCACTCCTAGGACCAGGCTGGGACTCCCAGATGGATGGGTCTTAGAGGATGGGTCAGCCACTCCTGTTGCAGACAAAGCCTGAAGCCACCGGAAGTTCTGAAGCACCCTGGTCATGGCAGAGGCAGGGAGATGGAGACCATCATCGGCCTGTTCCTGGGAATGTATCAAGAGTCCAGAAGCCTGGTTCCAGGCCTGAAAGTGCCTCCTCACCCACACGCAGGCGTTGGCCCCTGGCTGGAAAGGACAGTGTTTCCGGGCAGCTCTGGACCAACCTTGCTGTATGCATCATTCAGTTCTGCACCAGTGATAAAAATCCCAGACAAACCTCACTCAGTCAGTCCCTGCGCTGGGCTACAGGACAATCAATCCGAATTACTGAGAGGCCTCAATGAGAGACAATTGGAAAAGAAACGCCACTTTATTACTTCCACGGGGCTGCCATTCCTGGAACCCATCTGCTGCCAAGCAGTGCGGCAGCAAGACCTGCTCGGATGAGCAGATAAGACTTGATGGTGAGTAAATAAGATCCATTTGCAATGAGCAGCATCAATTTGCTTGCCAACAATGAGCAAAGTCTTAATTCTCTTTGGTAAGTTCCTTGTGGCCTTTGGAGTGTCCTCTCGTTTCCATCCTTCATGGTTCAAGCTAACTTTTTCCCCAAGAGGGCAAACGGAAGTCGACTTGCCTAGGTGTAACCAGAGGAGGTTTTAGATTATTGAGGTTTCAGTGAATGCCGTTTGGCCTGGGACAGATTTCCAGATTCCAGTCACCAGCTTCCTAATTTGAGTCATAATTAGTTCCATAAAATCCCAGTACAATGAAAATGTGTGGACAGTCCCATGGCATCTGCTTTTAGCAAAAGCTGACATTTTTCTTTATATGGGTCTATACTAACAATACTTCAAGTCAAGCAATAGTTAACTGCCAATCCAACCAATGTTAACAATCTCTGGTATTCCAGCCACTGTACTAAGTGCTGGAGATCCAGGGTGAACACAACAGACTCCATCGCTGCCCTCCAGGAGCTGACGTTATGGTGGGGAGCTGATAATAGCAACAACAACAATCATAACATAGTAATCTTTACACTAGAATTATGCAAAAGTGATGGAAAAGTGTTTTGTCTTATCAGAGGCAATGGGGTATGGCGGTGGAAAGAGCACTGAGTAGTCAGGAAGCCTGATTTCTAGCCCCAAGTCTGCACCTTTCCTTTCAGAGCCTCAGCTTCTTCATCTGTGAACTGAGGGGATATTTATTCATTCAGTAATATTTATTGAGCCCTGGCCGGTTTGACTCAGCAGTTAGAGCTTTGACCCACAGACCAAAGGGTCTCGGGTTCGATTCCCGTCAAGTACCTGGGTTGCAAGTTCGATCCCCAGCCCTGGTCGGAGTCATGTGGGAGGCAACCAATCGATGTGTCTCTCTCACATCAATGTCTCTCTCTCTTTCTCTCCCCCTCTCCATCTCCCTTCCACTCTCTCTAAAATAAAAAAAATCAATGGAAAAATATCCTCAGGTGAGGATTTAAAAAAATAATCATAAAATAAAAATATGTATTGAGGACTTACTGTATGTTGGGTATTATATTAGGCACTGGAGATACAATAATGAGCAAGACAGTGTAAGGCTTGCTCCCTTGAAGCTTACAGTGTGGTAGCACAGACAAGTATCAATCAAATAGTCACTACAGTATATAATTACAAAATGTGATGAATGCTGGGAAGGAGAAACACATGAGCTTATTTGTAATAGCCCCAAACTGAAACAACCAATATGCCCAAAGAAAGAGTGACTGGAGTACAAGGGGGAGAATGGTCTTAGATGAAGCTGCAGAGGTGGGCAGTGGTCCTGGCAGGTGGGGACAGGTCAAGGATTGGCCCTTGATCCAAAGGGCAAGAGAAAGCCACTGATGGGTTTTAAGCAGGAGAGCAACATGATCTAATTTACATGTTAGGAACAAACACCCCTGGCTGCAGAGGTATTAGGCAGACAGGATTGGAGAGGCTCAAAGCAGAAACAGGAAGGGCAGTTAGGAGTCTTCCTCAGTGGTCTGTGAGAGCATTAACAGTGGCTTGCAATTGACAAAGGAAAGGATGCCCAACATCATTAGTCATCAGAGAAACACCAAGTACAACCTCCATGAAATTCTACTACATGTCCATCAGAATGGCTAAAATTTTTTTTTTTTTATCCTCACCCGAGGACATTTTTTCATTTTTTGTTCAGATAAAGTGGGAGGGAGAGAGAGGAAGAGAGAGAGAGAGAGAAACATCGATGTGAAAGGGACACATGGAGTGGCTGCCACCCGCACGACCAACCAGGGCCAAACTGCAACCGAAGTACATGCCCTTAGCAGGAACCGAACCCGGGTCTCTCTGGACCGCAGGCCAATGCTCTAACCGCTGAGCCAAACCAGCCAGGGCCAGAACGGCTAAAATTTTAAGACTGACAATACTAAGTGTTGGTGAGGATGTGAAGCAACTGGAACTCACATACACTGCTGGTGAGAATGTAAATAAGTACACCACTTGGGAAAAAAGTATTTGGTAATATCTATTAAGATTAAATATGTGTACCCTATGACCCACAATAAGACTCACCAAAAGACATGAGCTTTACTTCTAATAGCTGAAAGCTTGAAACAACCCAAATGTCCAACAACTGCAGAATGCACAAATAATTTGTGGTATATACACACAGCAGAATGTCACACCGCAATAAAAAAGGAAATCTGAGACACACCACATGAGTGAATCTCAAACAGAAGTGAGGATATACTGTATGTTTCTATTTCTATGGAGTTCAAAAAAAGGTCTGGCCAGTGTGGCTCACTGGTTGAGTGTCAACCCATGCACCAAGAGGTTGCTGGTTTGATTCCCGGTTAGGGCACATGCCCAGGTTGTGGGCCCGATCCCCACTGGGGGGCATGCAGGAACTGGCCAATCGATGTTCTCTCTCATCGATGTTTCTATTTCTCTCTCCCTCTCCCTTCTTCTCTCTCTAAAATCAATAAAGAAAAAATATTTTTTTAAAAAGGCAAAAGAAATCTATATGGACAGTGGCCAGAATAATTGTTATCCTTCGAAGGGCTAATGACTATAAGGAGGAGAAGGGAACCTGCTATAAAGCTGGGAACATTCTGTAGCTCAATCTGGGAGGTGGTTAAATTGGTATAAAAATACATTAAGCTGTATGTTTAGGGTTTTCTCACTTCACTAAATGTGCTATACTTCAAAAAAGCTTAACAGTGGCTTAGACTAGGAAGGTGGCAGAGGTGATAAAGAGATGTGGACAGAATAAAGAGATATTTAAAAGATAAAATAGCCCTGGCCGGTGTGTCTCGGTGGTTAGAGTGTTGTCCCACGCACCGAAGGGGTCTCAGGTTTGATTCCCGGTCAGGGCACATACACAGGTTTCAAGTTCGATCCCAAGTCTGGGTGTGTACGGGAGGCAACCGGTTGATGTTTCTCTCCTCCCTTCCTCTCTCTCTCTCAAATCAATGAAAAAATATATATATATAAAATAATGCCTGCCTAGCATGCCTTACCAAAGCGTCCCAAGGGTTGAATGAGGTAATGTACAGAAAAAGTTGTCACCCCACTGGCTTTCTTGCTGTGAAAATTCCAACTAAAAAAGAATTCCTGGTGCAGAGCTAATTTGTTCTGAACAGCCCCACAACTAACACCAACCTCCCCACACTTCAGGGGAAGAGCATAATAAATGTTCGCCTGTAATATGGGATTTCTGTTTTTATAGACGGTACAGGTTCAACCAGGAGGCCCAGCACCAGCGCGGAGTCCCCAAGTCTCTTCTTATCCTAATTGCATTGACTCACACCATTTTCATGGCATAACGAGATTTCCACGGGTGACATGGGTTTGCAGCTAAAACTGGATAAGGCGTCTGCTAGTGAATGAGGGATCCTTGGGGGAAGCCATGAGGGCTGCCCAAGTGGTCTCCCCACAACCCTGTGAGGTCGGCCTTTCCTAACAGATGGGGGCATCAAAGTTCAAAAGGAGGAAGCTGTTGCCCAGCTCAAGCTGGTGAGAGCAGAACTGGAACCTGAACCAGACCTTCCAGTTCTGGCCCACTGTCCTGCTGGTTCTCTAGTGTCGTCCCTTCCCCCACAGCCGAAGCTCTGACAGCATCAACCGTGGCAGAGCCAAATTCACTGTTCTTCACAGGCAGAGGCTCCAGTGTAAAGGGTCACTGGTAAGTAACTTCATTCAGCTGACCCCCTCTTTTTTATACCCTGGGGGCATCATTTCATGGCTCACTCATCTTGAAGGTCCCCCAAGGAGCAGTGCTGCTCCGAAGGAGACAGTCCACTGGGGCACTAATGATGCGGACATGGGCAACTAGTCATATCTGCTCTGAAAGTTTTTCAGGCCAAGATCATTCTTGTCATGGTCAATGGTGTAGGATTGTGGGTCTAAATCAAGTTCCTGTCTGTGAGCATGGTGGGCACAAAAAGACCCATCTTGAGGGGAAAACCTGGGCTTGCCTGCAAAGGGGGGGCCTTCAGTCCACCTGCACACACAGGTGGGCAGAACTTCCAGGTGCAGAGAACACTTATCAGTCTCCTTAACTTTTGTCTTAGGATGTCATCCACTCCTCTGAGTTCCAAAGTCTCAGGGCCTCCCCGCCCTCAGTGGGTGATCTGAAATTCCAGGCTTCCTCTTGCATGCTCGGAGGACAGTGCAGCCCCGGAATGTGTTTCTCCAGCCCAGAGCAGATGCCCAGATAAGGGCAGGGTAGTGAAAGTCTCAGTCCAAAGACTCAGTGTAAGATAACACTTTCTTTTTCTTTAATGCAACTTAATTTCCATTCTGAGTCCTCATTCCACTGGCAGTGGAAAAAAATTCAGTCTTAGTCATTTCTGGATTTTCTCCAATTCCTGCCTTTTCCCTAGACTTACTTCTAAGTTACAGGGGGCTTATGGAGTGCTGAGGCCGAGGGTGGGGGTACCATGCAATCCGCCATGTTATCTGTTCACCCTCTAAAGGGCCTTCTCTCTTGCCCACGTAGCAGTCAACCATCAGTTCGGTGCGCTTCCTGGCCATGATGGAAGACATAGTAGTGATTCTGCATCTCTTAGCTGGGACTGGGATTCTCCAGGAAGCCATCTAGATGCCAGCTGCCTGGACCCACCCCTCAGCCACGCCCTCTTGGCTCTCAGGAGCCTGCCTGGGCTCAGGCCTCATCCTCTGAGGCTCAGCAAAGTCTAAACTCTCTACCTGGAAATATAGCCCATTCCCCTGAGGGCCTAAGATTTTGAAGATCAAAGCTTGAAAGCCTTCATGATTTCCACTTTCCACTCGGCCCCATCCTCCACTGAGGTGAAGGTACTGAGGAGTGGAGGGAGGGGAAGTTATGAAGGGAGGGGGAAAATCAATAAGCATGTCAAAAATATCCCACTTCAGAAGTGATATTTAGGAAAGGCCTTTATTTAACTAACACTTATTGAACACCTAGAATATGCCAAGTACTGTGCTGATGCAAAGAAATAAAAGACCCACCCGGCCGGTGTGGCTCAGTAGTGAGCATCAACCCATGCACCAAGAGGTCGCTGGTTCGATTCCCGGTCAGGGCACATGCCCAGGTTGGGCCAGATCCCCAGTGGGGGGCATGCAGGAGGCAGCCTATTGATGTTCTCTCTCATCGATGTTTCTATCTCTCTCTCCCTCTCCCTTCCTCTCTCTCTAAAATCAATACAGGAAAAAAAATTTTTTTTTAAAGAAATAAAAGACCCAATGTGCGAAGTAGGAGACTATGGTGAAAAGGAAAATTCAAACTCTGGCTTCACATTGCCTGGGTTCTAATCACAGCTCTGTCACCTTAGCCCTGCGACCCCATGCAAGTTCCTCTGTAACTTTAGTTTCTTCATCCATAAAATGGACTCAACACATGGGTTAAATGTAGTAACATTTATATTTTTAAAAAGAGCCTAGCACAGTGCTTGGCCTACAGTAAATGCCTAATCAAGATAGTCACCATGCAAAGGAGGCGTGAGAGCCCAGAGAAGTGGAAGGGTGCCAGGTGACATGAAAGCAACAAAGAAGCATGTTCACTTTAAAAATATACTGAAGTACAGAGAAAAAAGAAAACAGTCAACCATAGTCCTACTACCCAGAATTAACCACTATTAGCCTCTTGGCACATCTGGCCATCTTGATCCAGATTTTTTTTTTCTAAAATGAAATCACACTATTGTTTTATTATCTATGCTCATTATAAAGAATTCAAACAACTTCTAGAACTTCCAAGGTGAGAGCAAACAAATTCATCCCAAATCCCGCCACTTGGGCCACTGATGGATTTTAAGCCTGTGGAGTATGGGGGTGATGATGAGGTCTGTGGAGGCAGATCAGGGAGGAGGCAGGAAATGGCAAGGCCCCACCCTAAGGTGCTGGCAGTGGGAAAGAAAAGGATGGTCTGGATTTGGACGGACATCTGGGGCATATGCTCCAGTAGGCAGTCTATATTCTTACCTTGCTTTCAGCTAACTCCCTAGAAAGCCACATACCTGGACCATATTAGGTTAGCCTCCTGCAGGATCGCCTGCACTGAGTCTGAGCTTTCACAGTGTGCCCTCGGCTTTTATTGGGGGCAGATATGAGAAACGGCCACATGAAGAGCAGGGCTGTACCTGCTGTAACTGTGCAGCGGAAGGCTTTGTCCATTACACTGCTCCGAGTCCCTGAGCAACACCTCGGTGATGACTGCCTGTTTGAGTGCAGTACCAGGGAACAGTTTGTCTCTCCTGAAACAATAAAAGTGGCGTACTTTTTTCTCCCAGGTAGTGGAAAGGATGTAATCCAGTCTATTTCCCTTTTTGCCCTGGTTGCCAAGAAACTCAGAGCCTAATTTCATGTTCCATCATCACTAAACACTCTTACCTCTTCATTGCATTTCCAATTTAATTTCAATACCTTTGTTGCAAATGTATCTTTTGAAAAAAATCCTTTATGAAAGAAGAACTCCCAACTCAGAGGCTGGGGGACAATAGGTATTTGAGGAACATTTGATGAATGAATGAAGTAGTCGATATAAAAGCCAAATTCTAATTTTACTTTGTAAAACGTGGCTACTAGGAAATTTAAACATATCTATACAGTGCTGCTCTAGATCAGGGGTCAGCAAACATTTTCTGTGAAACATTTCTGTTAAACCAGCTAGTAAATACTTTAGGCTCTGTGAGCCATATTTGTATCTGTCTCAACTTCTGGACTCTGCCATTGTCATGTGAAAGCAGCCATAGAGAAGAATAAGTAAATGGGCGTGGCTGGGCTCCAATAATTCTATTTACAGAAACAGTTGGCAGGCTGAGCCGAAGTTGGCTGACTCTTGCTCTAGAGCAAAAGAGAAGCAGCATGATGCAAGAGCTCAGGACTGGGAGCAATAGAGGTTCGGATTCTGGCTCTGCCTGTTGCCAGCTGTGTACTTGTGGGTAGGTCACTTAACTACTCTGAGCCTGTTTCTGTGCCCCCGCAAAATGGGGA
Organism: Tadarida brasiliensis; assembly: GCA_030848825.1. Classification (NCBI taxonomy): domain Eukaryota; kingdom Metazoa; phylum Chordata; class Mammalia; order Chiroptera; family Molossidae; genus Tadarida; species Tadarida brasiliensis. The sequence goes on from CM061273.1 coordinate 49,698,657, forward strand.
AAATTAATCCAGTAGAAAGTAGGCAAAGAACATGGACGAATAATTCATAGAATACAAGTGGCCGAGAGGTGTAGAAAATATGTTTTACCTCACTGCAAAGATTAAGGCAATAATGAGATACACTTGCCTCCCAATTGAGAAGTATTTTTAATTATAAAGTGTGCACTTAAATGTATGTCTCTTATGTGGTTAGTGGAGATGTAAATCGATATAACCCTTCTAGGAAGCAATTTGGCAATATGGATCAAAAATCTTTAAAAATTTATACCCTTTGACCCAGTAATTCCACTTCAAGGAATCTATCCTGAGGAAATAATCAGAGATGTGGACAGAGATTTATGTACAAAGATGTTCACTTATAGCATTATTTATAATAATAAAAAAAACTGGAAGCAACCTATATGTCCAGGAATTAGAATAATGGTTAAATAAATTTTAACTTATTAATTTGATCAATCCTGAGCAAATATAAAAATTGTGTTTAAAATATTTAATAGCACAGGAAAATGTGCCGTTTATAATGTCAAGTGGGAAAAAGAGGTACAAGATTATATATGCTTATACAGTGCTATGCTAAGAGTATGGGTAGGAAGCACATATATTCGCATAGAAAAAAACAGAGTGGTAAAATGCACCAGTATGCTGGCTGCCAAGTGTCATCTCAGGGTGGAGGGATATTACGTGTGATATCTATGTTCTTTCTTTATTATTGTCTGTGTTTTATAATGCTCTTCATTTAGAGTATATTTCTTTTATACTCTGAAAATTAATATTATAAAAACCTTAAGCCCTCAACCCAATCCAAAAATGTGCCAAGCATATGCATAGATGAGATAATAAAAAGGGCAAAGAAGATTAAAAATAGCAAATAAATATAAAAGCTCCCCAATGTCAGCAGTAATCAGGGAAATTAAAACAACCAAGAGATTCTTTTTCACACACCAGTCTAGCAAAAATGGGAAAAAATGTATACTAGCCATTAATGGCAAGGATCTAAGGTAATGACGGTCTTCTCATATGTTCTGGGGTAGCATACAGCCTTTTAAAGGACAGTTTGGCAAGAGCTACAAAAACGTCAAACCCATGTCTGTTCCATTCAGCAATTCCACTTCTCGGTCCTGAGCACAGGTGCATAAAAGGCCTGTGTTAGAATGTGCAGGGAAGCATTGCCCATTGCATTCAACACCCCAGAATTGGAAACAACCCACAAGTCCATCAAGGGGAGAATTATGGTGAATCCATTCTGCGGAACATTAGGTAGAAGTTTAAAAAAATGACATAGATCTACATAGGCCGACATCAAATGAGAAAAAGAAAGCAAGCCACAGAACAATAAAACCCAGTATCACATTCATGGCGGCGGTGGGGGGGGGGGGGTGCAATTCTACCACATAGCTCTGGAAATTCTACCTCACAGCCCTTGGAGGGGGAGGGAGGCAGAGTGTGATTGGGTTGGTGAGAAGCAACAGAGGCTTCTCCATTTGATTCTAGAAGCTTCTCTCATTCTTAAGAGCTTTGGGTCACTAGCTCAAGGTCTGGAAATGGACTGTCTGGGCTTAAATCCTGGCTCCACCACTTACTGTGTGACTTTCGGCAAGTTGTTTAACCTCCTCAAAACCTCAGTTTCCTGATCTGTAAAATGGGATAACCATAGTACCTACCTCATTAAGTTCTTGAGGAAACAATATGAGGTAATATAGAGAAAGACTTAACATGGTGCCTAGGCCTTAAAAGGTTAACTACATTCTTGCCCTGGCCGGTTTGGCTCAGCGGTTAGAGCGTCGGCCTGCGGTCCAGAGAGACCCGGGTTCGGTTCCCGCTAAGGGCATGTACCTCGGTTGCAGTTTGTCCCCGGCCCTGGTTGGTGCGGGTGGCAGCCACTCGATGTGTCCCTTTCACGTCGATGTTTCTCTCTCTCTCTCTCTCTTCCCCTCTCTCCCTCCTACTCTATCTGAACAAAAAATGGAAAAATGTCCTCGGGTGAGGATAAAAAAATAAATAAATAAAGGTTAACTACATTCTTAGAACCATTATGATCAGAATCATGGCACTTGAAATACTTTTATTAAACACTTGTGCACATTTTTTAAATATGTTTTTATTGATTTTTTTAGAGAGAGAGAGAGGAAGGGAGAGAGATAGAAACATCGATGTGAGAGAGAAACGTCGATCGGCTGCTTCCTGCAAGCCCCCCTACTGGGGATTGAGCCCCAAACTCAGGCACGTGCCCTGATCAGGAATCGAACCGGGACCTCTCAGTCCATGGGACGATGCTCAATCCACTGAGCCACACCGGCCGGGCTTGTGCACATTTTTAAAAGGTCGAAAAATGTATATACACCTACATGAGAATGAGGGTCCCAAACAGGGAAGGGGGCTGTGAAAAGGCAGCCATCTAGCACACAGCAGGTTACAAGCTGAAGAACTTCACCTCCGGAGTCAGCCTGTCTCTGTTCCAATCCAGAGTCTTCCACCAGCTAGTTGTACAAGTTCCCGTACCTTAAATTCTCTGCCCCTCAGTTTCCTCACCTACAGACCAATGGGTAATAAGAGTACCTACCCTATGAGGATAAAATGAGTTTATGTAGGATAATGTTCTTGGAAAAGTGCCTGACCCAGAGTGAGCATTAACTGTTCTGGTTGTTGTTATTGACAGTATTATCAGTGGCACAGTAGTAGTGGGTACAACTAATACCATTACTAAATGTCTTATCTCCCCCAAGTGGCCTCCAGACTCCTCCAGGGCAGCAACAACATCTTATTCTTGTGAGCCCCTCACCAGTGCCTGACAGATAGTAAGCACTTATATATTTGCAAGATTGCTATCACTGCTTTAGTTTGATGTATTATTTTAAAAACAGCAAGAGGCAGCCCGAGGGAGTGGGAAGAACACAGCTTCAGAGGAGGGTGGCCTGAATCCCAATCCTGGTTCTTCCACCTGGATGACCTCAGGCTGACATGTCATTGACTGAATCTCCGAGCTCCTCAGGCTCCTCACCAGTGAGATGGTTCAGTGATATTATATACCTAAGACCATTGAGAAAAATAAAGACGGTCATGCATGAGACAGCCCCAGCCCTCAATAGGTGCCAACAATGTTGGCTCCTTAATGTTACTCCCTATGTTGGTTTAATAGGGATAACAAAGGCAAGTGCATACTAAGCCCGCTTGGATGTTTGGGCCACAATTAGACATCACTATACGCCTATTCACAGTATGTCACAACTCGGGCCAAGTGCCTAAGAGAAACAGCCCCTTGGAATGCAGAATTTGCAAACCTGTGAAGGGGTAGTAACTTCTTAGAGGCTGGGTTGTACAAAACATGGGTGGATGGGAGTGGTTAGAATATAAATAATAACAACAACAACAATAGCAATAGTGTCTGTGCGAGGCACTAAGCTAACACCTTACATGTGTTTACTTCTTTATTCTTTACAACATTCCTCTACAACCATAGGTGTCACTCCCATTTTAATTACCCCCAATTTACAGATGGGAAAGCTGAGTCTGAAAGCAGCAAACAGAACAGAACAGGACACAGAACAAGGTCACAGAACAGGAAGTGGCAAAGCAAAGACCTGAACACTATCTGTTTCTAAGACTCAAACTCTTAACTTCTCCCCTTGGAGGGAGATAGAACACACACACACACACACAGTCACTCTGGCCTCAGTACCACCTAGAGGCAAGGATGGGTGGGTAGGTCTGCAGAGCCTCAGAAGTATTCACCCTCACTTTGTCTTCTTTAGTGGAGGGAAAAGGGGCATCGCACAGCTATATATACATAGCTGATGCTCTGAACCCCAGCATTCGGGCTCCTGGTTCAATAGGGGCAGCCCTTGTCCTGCCTCAACACACAAAAGTGTCTACACAAATAATATTTTAAAATAATTATTCTATATTTTATTCTATATTTTTCTGAATGAGTAAATATTTTAGAGTAAAATATATATCTTGATCTACAAAAACAAAAATAAAGGCTCCAAAGGGCTGGGGAGCCAGAAGTCAGGTGTTCAGGATCACAGACTAGTAAAAGCAGAGAAGACCCAGCTGTGCTGCCCTCTTGGGGCTAACAGATGGTGGGGCAGGGGCAGGAGGCAAGGACAGAGAGGTCCCAGTTTAGTCAAGGCAGCAAACTTCACCTTCCCCAGCACCTGGAGTACACACAGACCCAGGGAGCACCTTGGCATTGGGCACCCTGGACCACCCTTCACCTAAGCAGTGATGGGCTGACTGGTTGTCTTAAGGTTTTTCTTTCTTGCAGGGTGGATAGGGTCTCAGCTCTAGACATGAGGGCAGTTGGTGTCATGACAGAGATACTGTGGCCAGTGGGACTCATTCCTCAATCCCCTGACTTAATTGCCAGAAGCTGGGCTTTGTGAATGGGCAAGGGGTCTATGTGAGAATTTGGTGCATGAGATCAGGAGGAACAATGTGAAACCGAGTGACAAAGCCAGCCCCTGTGTGCACAAGTCCACATGGCATGTGCAAGTGTCTGTGTATAAGCAGCCACCTGAAAGTTGCAAAGGGAAGCCATCCAGACACTCCCCATGTAACCTTACAGATTTTTTCCAGGCCCGAGATCCTGGGTTTTGGTTTCAGAGAGTGAGAAGGAGTCAAATGGTGAAAATGTGCCTGCATTCAAGTGTGCAAGATGCAGCGAGGGAGGACAGCTCAGAAGTGTCACTAGGGGTGTGTGTCGTTTGTCGACAGAGCCGGCCAGGAGAGGCCACTGCTCCTTTCCTACCTAATCAAACCTCCTGGCATTGACAGAGGTGAACTGGGGGTGGAGAGATCTGCCTCACCATTATCTCTGCTCTTGTGGCACCTTCTCCTCCCTCCCCTCCTCCCTCTCTCCCTCCCTCTCCCTCCCTCCCTCCATCCCAGCTTTGCTCCCGCCTATGAAAAATCAGCAAATAAAAAGTTACATTAACCCCACCCTGACCTCGCCGACATAATACACTGCAGGCTGATGCGCTGCCTTTGGAGGCTCGCTGAGAACCTGTCACTCTCCAATGTCCCGAGCACAGCCTGGGGAGCATTTACCGGATAATTAATATATTAAATGCATGAAAAATAGTTACACAGACTTCCCCTCCCCACCCAGGGAAGGGGGGTGGGATGCAGAAAAGACAGATTCAGGCTGTATACCATCAATATAAAAGCATCCCCCGAATAGCCGTCATAAAAACTGTTCATAATTTTATAGCTTCATTCCTGTTGGAGCACCATAAAGGCAAGTCATATTTTTTACACTCAGGATGCCCCATAAAAAAAAAAAGGAGCAAGCGAGAAAACGAGAACTTGGCAGGAGGTTCTTTTACTCTCACCTGAGAGCGAGGGACAAGAAGGTGCCCCCATGTTTGTCCTCTCTGACCCCCTCCTTCCACCTTTTCCTTGGTCCAGCTGTGAATTCTGATGAGTCAATCAGAATAGTTATTAATTGGATGATTTTATTACTTTTTATTTGGCCTCTTTTTTCCTTTTGCTGATTCCATATTTGCCTTTTATGAGGGTGGAGGCAGGGGTGGAGGTGGGGTATCTCTCTGTGTCCAGGTCCTTCAACCTCTTCGCCTTTCTTCTGAGAGGCTGGGCTATGAGGAGTGAAATGAAGGGGGTCTGGGTGAACCACCTGGATCTGCTAAGGTGCAGGTGCAGAAAGGAGCAGGGGCCATGAACGTGTCTTTTGTAGGAGATGGTAAGGGCCCCAAACCAGGTGGGGCAGAGAGAGGATGGAGGAAGGGTTAGCACAGACTAACTATAGTGCCCCTGATCTGACCCTAAGTTGGCATGGGATGAGCCCCTCGGGTCCCTCCCAGAAGCAGTGTGTTCCTGCACAGGACTCTCATAAGACTCTTATACAGGTGGCTCTGGATTGGGGGAGGGAAGCATTTGTGACCCGATGCAGACCCAGGCCTATCCCGGTCCAGGAGGTGATTGGGACAGCCAGAGTTCAGGAGGCTGTTTCTTTCCTTATCAGCCCACATGGTCCCAAGAAACATGAATAGTAAAATAGGCCCATCGCAGCAACAGCCCTACACACACCCCTAGGCCTTCAGAGAGACCTGACGCTGACCCCAAAAGGAAGTCACCACCTTCCTAATTCCGGAGTGGGAAAGGAGGTGGAAGAAGTATACCCTCTCTTCGCGGGGTCTGGCACCAACCCAGCAGCTGCGCAGGAAGGAGACTCTGACAGGCACTCCAGATGCCTTTGTGAGGAGCTACGGACGCATGGGGGAGACAGATACTCGTGGAGAGATGCGAGGAAGGCGCCCATCGCCTCTCACACACCCTGGCCGTCTGCCCCTTAATCCCTGGGTCCCTGTGGACGCAGACACCTGCAGAAGGGCGGGGCAACTGGATGCCAGGCCGGCGCCTGGGCGGGATTGTGTGCGGTGCATGCTGGGTGCGTGCGCTGGCCATGGTTCTGAAAGGGGAGATTTCCAGGCACTGAGAAAAAGGAGGCCGCTGGCCAGGCTTTCCAGCTTCCCGGCTTCCAGCCTAGCCTTTCGTGTCCAGCTTGGCACACCTAGCCTCCCTGGGTACCTGCCACTTTGATGAACTTGGGTTGATTTCTTCCCAGCTAAGCTGAACAGTATGTGCCTACCCTTCTTTGGGGTTTCTGCAGTTTGCCTACCTTTACTCACCCTGCCATCCTGGTCAGGGTTTAAGCTGCCCCAGAGAAGGTACTATGTCTCTTCGATAACACTGAGAGACTTGTCCCTGCAGAACAAGCCTTCCCCCGATCATGCTGTCATTCTCTGAGGTTTGCCTCCCCCAGTCATCTGGGTGCTTCCTAAGGGCAATCTCTGGTATCGCGAATCAAAGGGCCTTCTTTAGGTTTTTACTCTCATCAGACTGAAATCTCTCCAAGACACTTTGTCTCCCCCATTAGATTTTACTATGCCAGGGGTTATACATCTCTCACCAGATTTAGAGTTCCCCTGGAGCAAAAACTTTTCTCCACCATCAAACAGGGAGGCCCCCTGAGAACAGAGGCTGTGTCTCTTCTATCTGTCTGGGGTCCCTTCAAGGGTAGGGACTCATTTCCCCAACCAGATTAGAAGTCTTTCACCCTAATCAGAAACTGGGTTTCTCCCACTGGACTGGAATGTCTCCCAGGGGCTGGGACTCTCTCATAGGCACATGATTCTTCCATAAGCCCCTCAAGGACAGGTGTTCACCACCAAGCCAGAAGCCCCTCAGATCAGAAGCTGGGCCTCTACCATAGACTAAGAGACCTGAGGGTAGGGACTTTAACTTTTTTTCTCTAATCCTCACCCGAGGATATGTTTTTAATTATTTTAGAGAAAGAGGAAGGGAGAGGGAGAGAGAAACATCAATCAGTTGCCTCCCATAGGCACCCCAACTGGGGATCAAACCTGCAACCTGGGTATGTGCCCTCACAGGGAATTGAACCCACGACCTTTCAGTATATGGGACAATGTTCCAATCAACTGAGTCACACCAGCCAGGGGGGCTCTTTGACTTCTTTATAGGAGTCTCACACACATCAGGCTCCCCCAAGGCAAGAGGTGTGTATCCTTTGTTCAACCCTGCACCAAGGAGAAGTGCTTATTTCCTGCTAAGGTTGAGTATGACTGTACCATCTGTGAACTGGACAAAAGATACTAACATTATCAGCCACCTCCATGTGCCAGCCACAGCCCCAGGCCCTTCGTACCCATTATCTCATGGTCTCACCACCATGCTGCATGGCAGATATTCTTATCCCCTTCCTGCACATGAGATGAAACTGACACATAGGAGTCCAGCACCAACTCCCTCACCCCCAATCCTGGCCTCCCCCTGTTCCTCCCCTCCCCAACACTCTTGCCCAACCCTGCTGATCTATTTCTATAAAAGCGGCCAAGTGGGCCAACTCAGGGCTTGAAATAATTAAGGCTTCAAGCAAAGAAGAAGCTGTACACCAAGGGACATTCTTCCCTCTCCTTGAGTATTCAGGACTGTGGGCAGTAGGGTAGAGGGCTGCACATAACCAGGGACTCACATTCTCTCTAGAAGTCCCTGTTAGCTCTGTGATTCTGCAGGCACTGGGAAAGGGGGAGGCAAATGGAGAAAAGGAGGGTCACTAGGGCACTCTTTGTAAATCAGGTTTTCCAATTTTATTTTTTTAAAATTTTTGTTGTTTAAAGTATTACAGATGTTCCCCCTTTTTCCCCTATTGATCCCCTCCTCTCCACTCCCACACCCCTCCTGCCTTCCCCACACTATTGTCTGTGTCCATTGGTTATGCATATATGCATATAAGTTCTTTGGTTTATCTCTTCCCACCATCCCCTATCCCCCTTCCCTCTGTGGTTTGTCAGTCTGTTCCCTACTGCTTATTTTGATCATCAGCTTATTTTGTTCGTTATATTCCATAAACAAGTGAGATCATGTGGTACGTATCTTTCTCTGTTCACTTTTTTTTTTTTAATGAAATCGTAAGCTCTCCTCCTCCCCTTTCTCCTCATACCCAACAGTGTCTTAACATGTTGGGGTGAAAGCACCTATTAGCATCTCTGCATTATACATTGTTTTCTCTGTGTGTGTGTGTGTGTGTGTGTGTGTGTGTGTGTGTGTGTTTAATAAAAACAGATCTACCTCCTTTTCTAAGCCAGAACTAAAAACAGAGGTGGGGGAGGGAGATAAGCATCCCCCCCCCAAAAGGAAAAGCATCAACTAATTTGAAAAATATTTAAGAAACTCTGGGTCGTCATCCACTCGCCTCTCCCTGCTCCATAATTACACTGCAGTGCCTGATATTTTCATGGGACATTAAACCAGGAGTCAGGTGATGGGTTCCTTCCGTCTACGCCTATCCGTTAGCCGCCAGGCCCCCGCGGACCTTGACATTATTAATAGTCCTATTCATTAAGTATTACTCTTGTAGAATGAGTAGCATAATATTGGCCTGGAGATAGGAACAGGCAGAAGGAATAAGTCAAATTAATTTTCCGGAGCAAACGCCCCGGTTCTGTAAATGACATTCTGTACTGTTAGCATTTTAAATGTGGCACAAATGGCAGGAGACACAATTTGAAAGCAAAATACTAGAAGACATGGCTCAGGGTGGAACGTGGCAGCAGGAAAATCTAAGAGCGTCAGGGACCTGGGGGTGGGAGGGTCTAGCCTGTGTAGCGACGGGAAGAGGAGGATTTTTTTTAATGGGCATTTATTTAAAATGCAGTTGAGGGAGGAGAAAGGTAGGAGGGCAGGTAGTGAGGTCTGTGCTTGTAACAGTGTGTGAGTGTGTGGAGGAGTGTCTTGCGGAATAGAAAGGGGGAATCAATCAGTTTCCCTCCCCCAAGGGGATGATCTAGGGTTGGAGCTGAGGGCTCTCTGCCACTTACTCCCCCAGTGGGATGCTTTTCACCCTTTCTAAGCCTTTCTGACCAGGTCTAAGGAAAGCTAACTCACACATTCTTATTTAATGTGAGCTTTGTTAGGTAACAACGCTCACTCATTCACTCAACTCTCCATCCATCTGTTCAACAATACATGCCAATTCTGGGATAAATCCTATGTGATATTTTAGAGAGTGGGACACACAGAGATTGGTTAGGCAAGGCCTCATACCCTCCAAAAGCTTATTGTCCTGTGATTGAGCCAGGAGGAGCCCAGGTAACTGTGGTACAATGTAGTCTGTAATAAGGGCAATGAGGGAAGGAAATATACAGGCTATTAGAGGACACTTGCTAGAAGTGATGGCATTTAACCTAGGCTTTCAAGGGTGGGCAGAATTTGGATATAAAATTTTAAGAAAGGAGCAGGATAAACCAATACTGGGGGTATCATCTCATACATGAATATGAGACAGTGGGCTATTGCCCAGGACAGAAGCCTTGGAAAAGGTCATCATTAGCCAAGAGATTGGGAAAGACACTCTCAAAAAGTCCTGTATGTCAGGCATCCAAAGTTACAGAAGCTAGTCTGGGAATATGGTGCCTTCCCTAAAGTCCATAGCCCTACTTCATTCTCCACAAGACACAAGGGCAGATGCTTGCGGGAGCAGGGGAAGAGCACTGTGGACTACAACCCATGCCTTGGATGGTTTCTGGGCCTGTACCACTGCATCTCAGCCAGTGGCTAAGCAAAACAGCAGCCTTGTTGGAAATAAGATTATGCCTCAACAAAGTTAGGCTGCAGGCAAGTAAAAAGATGAATGTCCACTCATGCACCCCCACTATTCCCACCAGGAAGCCAGAAACAAGGCTCTTTTCTATTTAATACTCACTTACCAGTGGGCTTTTTTGAGTCCAGCATCCATCACCACCTACTTAGGTAGTCTCAAGTGCTTCAAACATCCCAGGAGGACAGGCAGAGCCTTTATCCTGGCATCCTGCCTAGAATTAACTGGGTTTCTGCATAACTATGTTCCTGTCCTCCTTGCCCCATTCTCATCCAAACTTCATAAGGCCTTTTCCCCCCTTTTCTTTGGGGAAGACAATATCTGAACTTACCTGGATCCTGACTAGAACCTGAGGCCATTCAGGACCCTATGGAACAAAACCCCTGAGGTACAGACCCTAGAATCCATCCTTAAGAAACTTGAGTAGCAGATATAAATACACAAACAACTTAATACATTGCAGTCTATGATGGGGCCTAAAGGGAAGCACATTTAAAACGTTAAATCAACAATAGCTATCACTTGTACAGTAAATACTATACTCCAGATGCTGTTCTACGTACTTTTACATATATTAACTTGTTTAATCCTTACACCAACCTTATGAGGTCAGCACTGTTATTATTCCCATTTTGTAGATGAGAAAACTGAAGCACATGAGGTTAACTTGCCCAAAGTTATACCGGTAATAAGTAGCACATCCAGGATTTAAATACAAGCAGCTCGGATTTTTTTTTTTTTCTATATTGATTTCAGAGAGAGGGAGAGAGAGATAGAAACATCGATGAGAGAGAACATCGACTGGCCACCTCCTGCATGCCCCCCACTGGGGATTTGGCCCACAACTTGGGCATGTGCCCTGACTGAGAATCGAACCGGTGACCTCTTGGTACATGGGTCGATGCTCAACCACTGAGCCACACCAGCCGGGCAAGCGGCTTGGATTTAATGCCAATAGGTAAACCAGGGCCTAGAAGACTCAGAGTCAGAGAGGTATTCTGGAGGGTTCTTGGGATCAGAAAACTCACATGTGTTCCTCAGACAGATCTGAGTGACCAGACAAAGAAGCCCTCTTCCCCAAGTCCAGAGGAGATACTGTCTTAGGTCCGCCTAGTCCATGTTTGGCTTTGGTCTATCTGGGGCAGAGAGCTGCAGAGCCAGAACACTGACTCTTCGTGGTCACTGTTTCGGGCACTGGCCCTGTTCATGCTACCATGAAAAAGGAAAGGGGGCAATGGGAAGAGCACTGGATTGGGAGTCAAGAGCCTGGTCTATCCCTAGGGATCTTGGAAAATTAATGGCCTCTTTGAGTCTCAACTCTTCATCTGTGAAATGAAGAACTTAGACCAGGTGCTTTCCAAAGTATCTTCCAGCTCTGACACTCTACTGAAGTGGTTCTCAACTTTGGATGCATGTTGGAGTCACCTGGATAGCTGTTTAAAAAATATCAACACTTGAGCTACACCCCGGCCAAATAAATCAGAACCTCTTGAGATATAACCGCTACACACTGGCATTTTAAAAACCTCCCCAGGCGATTCTATTGTGCATTCGTGGTCTATAGAGCTCAGCTGTGTTGAAGAACTGAGGCTGCACCTTCATTCTAGCCTAATCAGAGATCTTAGAAACTGCTGACTAGGGCCATGGTTAGAGGGTTGTGGGGAAGTGGTTTGCAGGTAAAGAGATCATCCAATAGACCCCAGAGTCCCAGAGTAGCCCCAGGACTTAGAGAAAAGCAGCCTCTCAAAAATGACAGATTAGAATCAAACCATATTTCTGTAGACAAGTCTCCAAGCTGGGAACCACAGGAGGTCAGTGGATCTGGCTCTTCCTTCTTACTCCTGACATTCCAGACCCACAATGCCTAGTATCTTCCCCCAGTTTTGGAGGTGTCTCCCTCCTAAAGCTCCCCCAGAGAACTGGGGTTCCCACCTCCCTCTGAATCCCACTGGGGCACCACATCTTTTGGGAAGCAGGTTAGTGAAGAGGACCTCTTCCACCCAACGCCAGAGGGGGAGCCACATCTTCCCCTCACAGAACTGAATAAATACATTTAGCACCGCCTCCACCTCTTTTTTCCCAATTTAGTATTGTTTAATATGCATTTAATCAGGCCATTCGGTATTACAGCGGCTATGTAGCGTGACTCCCCCCGCGGGCGCGGGGGGGAGGGCGTTATAGGCCATTAGGCTAAAGTAATATGTATGAGGAGTCACTTTTCCCCAGGGCGCAGTAACTATTTTTGCTCCCCAGTCGTCCCCATTAAATCATTAAACCTCATGACTATACTTTCTGAACTCTACCATGATCTTTAAAAAGCCAAGCATTAAAGGGCAGCTGTCACCCTCCACCGCCCAGGCCTCGGACGCTTTATGTATTCACAGCATTAAGTCCTTTGTCAGTCTATACATCATTGGTGGTGTGAGGGGTGTGTGGGGGGGTCTTCTTTCAACGCTTGAGGAGTCCACATCGGCCCCCCCAGCTCTCCCCTGGGGTGGCCCACGGCATCTAGTATAGTGATAGGCCCCTCCCTGAGAAAAGTCTGGTTATGCTGAACTGATTGGTGAGAGGGGCGAGGGCCCAAGAGTCTGGGAACTGTCCGTGGTGCTGACGTCCTGTCCCACAGACAGACATTGTCCTCTCCCTCTCTAACCAACTACGTTTGATTTTCTCAACTGATAAGAGTTATTTCATAACCAAATGTTTCCTTTAAAAAAATCCCCCCCCCCATAATGAGTATGATACTGCCCAAGGAAAGTTGTGGAGTCGTGGAAAGATCTGTGGATTAGGATTAGAAAAGCGACTAACTGGCACAAATTGGACAAGTCTGAGCATCAGTTTCTTCAGTGGTAAATAGTGTTGATAATACCAATCAAATGGGATTGTTAGATTTAAGTGACTTTGTGTTTGTCAAAGTTATTTGCAAACCATAAACACTGGACATATAATAATATATATTAATGTGTTTGTGATAAATATTAATTGATACTAATTTTGGTTTTATTATTTAGTAAATATTTTCTAGTGTTACTACTATTTATTACTGTTGTTGTTGATAGGTATTACCTAAGGACAATTTCCCAGGAACTTCCTTCTCCCCTAGGAAATCTCCCCGACAAGGATGCAAGAGAGGACTGCCATCAGTAGAAAAAGAGAGGCAGTATGCTTTTATTTTGTTTACCTCCTATGAACTGAAGTAGAGAGGAGGACCCTTGGGTCCTTTCCCCCAAGATATAGTCCAACGCTGTGGGGTCCCTGTCTAACCCCCACCCTAATTCTGATCCCTGACACACAGGTACTTTTCTCATTCTGCATCCCCTTGCCAGCCTCACTGTCAAAAAGCTGGGCAGGAAAGGGTTAAGCATCTCCGCAACCCCCAACAGGGTCCTCCTCACTGGCTGGGAAACAATGGAGCCATCAGTCTATATTTGACCTTTGCTCCCACAGCGTTTATGACTTATTCCTCTCCTCCACAGCCTGCTGTGATTCAGCCTTCAATCTCCCACCCCTTGCCAGGGAAGAGCTGACCCTCCCCCAATGTCCTCCCCAGCCTCTTAGGCCTCCCTCCTTCCCCCTTTCTCTCCTTCCTTCTTTACTTCTCCTAGATTCCTTCCTGTCTCACTCCCTATTCTCTTGTGTTTTCCCCCTCCCTGTATTCCCTCTTCATGCTCTCCACCCCAACTTCCATTCCTCTCTCTCTCTCTTTCTCTTTTGCTTTTTCTTCTCCTTTCTCCCTCTCTCCTAGGTTTCCTCCTTTCCTTACCATACTTATTTAGCAGTTGACATGCCAAATTTGAGTGAGGACTCTTGGAAAATCTCAGTTTGTCCTCTTCTCTCCCTCTAACACTCTTAAACATACAGACCCCTCTCTGCTCATCCCCCATCCCCTGACACCATTGTGTCCAAAAGTGGTCATGAATTGGCACAATGAAGGTTTGGGGAATGGGGAAGGTGCCACATCCATTCATGGGGTGGAAGTTTCAGGGGCTGGGGGTAATGTCACCCAGACTGGAGCTGAGATGAATGGAGGGTCTTATCAAAGAGGAATAACTCTAGTGTGTAGAAACAGGAAAAGAGCACAGAGGCCTGAGTATCAAAAAGAACCATATTCCAGTCCTAGTTCATCCGCCTACTAACTGAGTATCCTTGGACAAGCCATTTATCCTCTTTGAGCTTCTTCTCACCCTGCAAAATAAGAGTTAATAATGCTTGCCTTGACTTGACTTGCAAGGTTGTTGTAAGGATCAAGAAATATAAAGAGTGTAAAACTGAGTTGTAAATTGTAGAGGGCTGTATAAATGCAAGGAGTGGGGGTTGTATTATTTTTTTCTTGGAGTCTCATCTGGCTGTCCTGCCCCCATCCTCACCTCTGAAGCAGGATGAAGGAAGCAATAATCCCACACACCTAGACAGCACCTTCTGATTTAAAAAGCACTTTGATAGCTTTTTCACTTTTAAAACAGCTTTATGGATGATGGACAAACCCTCAGCCCCATTTTATAGACATGGGCATTGAGGCTTAAGCGGGTTTGAAGTGACTTGTCCAAGGCCATAATACTAGTAAGTAATAAAGCCAACACTCAAGCCTAAGTTTTCAGCTTCCAAGTTTGGTGCTCTGTCCACCATCCTCTGTGGCTTCTCACTTGCCCTCAAGGACCCCAGGCTGGAGGGTAGCTGTCTCACTAGCCTGTTACCCACTTGCACTGCGTCTTTGTATGCCCACCTTCCTCCAGCAATGGTGAGTTCCTTGAAAGGAGAGGACAGGTCTGGTGGGCACTTAATGAAATTGCTAAGTGAATGAATGACTAAATGAATAAGCCCCTCCCCACCCTATCACACAGCGCTGCCCCTGGGTGCCAGGGTATGCCCTAGAAGGTGAACTACAACTTGGTCCTCTTCTTCACAACTCCAGAGGTCTATCACATGGCCACAGAGTGGGCTCTGGTCTCTGGCATGAGAGTCCCTCTGGGGGAGGGGTGCAGCCTGCCACCCCCCTCCAACACACACACACACACACATTGCTCAGCCCCTGCCCCCAGCTCTGTGACAGCAGCCTCTGTAATGAATGACTCTGCAGTGGGGCCCAGCAAAAGGACAGGAGGGCACGAGACCAATCATAGCTGCCAGGCGCTAATCTTCCCCTGGGAAAGTCACCTCCACCCCCCTCATCCATCACTGGGCACTGGGCTGCCACCATATCCCCCACGTACACACCCAAGCCAACTGCCTCGGCCCCATGGATGTGTGAGAGAGCACACAGAGGCAGCTGCAGCAGATACGCGGGAGCTTCTGTGCCCAGGCAAGAAGGGCCGTTGCTGCTCTATACAAGGCCCCTGCCCTGGATCTCCCACCCCCAGAAAAAGTGAAGTCTGACACTTCTAAATAAACCCACTGAGCCATACATTTGTTTAATTGCCTAAGAAATGTTTGTTGATAATCTATTGCAAGTTAAGCAATGTGGTACAGAGGACACAGAGATGAACAGAACAGGTTCTAGTCCTGAAGGAGTTCATGGCCCAGCAGGGGAACAGAAACAAACCAGGGGACATGGGATGAAAGGACACAAGACATGAGAGAGGAGGAAGATGGAGAGTCAGGAAGGGATTTCTCCCAGCTGACAGTGCAGGGACAGCTTTCAGAAGGAGGACCTTGAAGGATGGGTGGAGTTAACAGGGATGGGAAGAAAGCAGTCCGGGAGTAGGGAACACAGTGAGAGCATGGAAGGTGAAATGTATATGTGAGAGAAGGCAATATGTTGTCCCTGAAGAGGGGCAAGGAAAGATGAGATTGAGACCTGTCCACTGAATGCCACACCTTCCCCCATGCCCACCCTTTCCCCAAACACAACACAGAGAATCCCAGTGTCATGAAAGAGAGAAGCAGGTCCAACTCCTGCTATAGATCAGTGTCATGGAGATGTGTCCAGCCACGTGTACATCTTGTCCCAGAGAAGAGGCTATGGAACCACAATCGAGACCCATAAGTCATGTCACTGTAGAGCCACTCTGTGCACAACGGCACCCTCCTGGCCAGCGCCACTGAGCACTGTTCTGAGAGCTTCACATGAATTATCTCCCACTAGAATGTAAGACCCAGGGGGCATCGAATGTCTTACTGTTGACTCACCAGAGCTCAGAACAGTGCTCGGCACATAGGAGGCCTTCAATGAATGAATGATTGCTTATTTAATAGGGTTGGTATGTTATAAGATAGATATAAATATCACACCACCCCACCCCCATTCTAGAGAAGAAGAAACTCCGTCTTGGAGAGAGTCAGTAACTTGCCCCCTGGTCATGCAACTAGTATGCGCAAGACCCCAGATGCAAACCCTGCCCAGGCCCCAGGGCACGCTCTCTGCCAGCCAGCTCAGGAGCAGCCCTGCACCTGACTTCTATATCTCTGCAGTCTTGGTTATGCTTCAAGGAGGCATAATTTGAACCTACTCTCTCAGAATCTGCATAATCATGAACTATTGTAACAAAGAACTAACACATACATTTATACATTTCTATAGTTATACACACTCAGTCAGCCCACTTTAAGAGAGGCCAACACAAACAAAAACACCCAATTTCCAAAGTAGATTAATCTAGAAGGGCTCATTTGCTTTACAGAAAGTCTTTGCACTATAAGAAAAAGGGGGGGGGAGTCATCACAGGGTTTTTTAAAGTAGAACTTCTCTGGGCACTGCAGTGCTCACCTGAAGGGGACAGGAGGGCAGAGTGAGATGCCAACATTTGGGGATCACCTGCTGTGTACCAGGCACTTTACTACCCTGTAGAGGAGATATTTTTATCCCCATTTTAGAGATAAAGAAACTGAAGGTCACATTCAACATGTTTCCTCATTCCTGCCCTATACTAGGAACCGACACAGGCCCCAGGGGATCAGGTATATGCAGACCCATCTCTGCCCCCCTCCCATGGCCTTTTCAGTCTAATGGCGAAAGATAGGTAACAAACAAGTATATGAGTAAGTGAACAAATCTTCGAGAAAAGGTCACGTTATGATAAGCACTATGAAGGAGACACACAGCGTGGTAAGAAGGAGCTGGGATATCTAATGCAGATTTGGAGGCATTCAGGGACCCCCTGGACTCCTCATCTGAAAACTGGTCCACTTCATCTCTGGCTCCTCGGCCCCAGTAGAGGGAAGGAACCAGGAAGGGAGGGGGGAGGGGGAGGGAAGCAATCAACCTGTTCCTTCTATCATACTACTATCTTGGCAGAAATCCAGTGGGAAGAGTTGCTAGAAAAACAAACTGTATTAGAAACCACTGTCCATTACAGACCCATCTGAAATGAGCTCTGAAGCCCTGGCACCAATTCTCTGAGAAAACAGGAATGTGATTTGTACAATTCCAGCTCAGCCAGCTTGGTGGGAACAAGGACTGAGGCTGTGAGTGGACAGGGTGGTGCAGACTGAGGAAGGTGAGGCTTGATGAGGGGTTAAGAGCCAGACAGTCCAGACTTAACTTCTGGCTTGGCTACTTGAGGGCATGTAGCTTCAGAGAGGATAGTCAACTTCTTTGTGCTCCGGCCTCCTCATCTGTAAAGTGGGGACAGTGACAGTTCCCCGTCCTGGGGTTGTGGGGAGGGTTAACTGAATCAATGTGCACCAATGGGAGACACAGAGAGCAATTAAAAGATCTTAGCATTCAGCATGGGGGAGGAGTCAGGGTAACGGAGCATGCAGATGGAAAAAGAGGACAGGAAGAGAACTAGAGAAAAGTGGAGGAAAGAGACACTGAGGGGACAGAGAAAGCATGTGTCCACATAGTTACGGGGTTTCCCTTCAACTTTCCCCAAAGCTTAATAGATTTCTAAATGGACTTATTATCACCACCTATGAATTATTTTAAAGGACCTAATTATAAAACACCAAACTAGCTAATTAGGTTTCCTGAGCTCGCCTTGTCACAGGTGCAAACAAGCTCTCTGGATGGCAGTCCTGGCAAAGCCTGCAGAGCCTATCAGTGGGGGGTAGGGACTGACTGTGGACCACAATTAGGCCTGTAATGGCAGGCCCCCTGCTGCCACTGCCAGGCCTCTGGAGATGCTCCCTGCCTGACTTTTGTCACCTGGTGGGCAGGGGTAGAGGGCCTGCAGAACAGGATCCAGCTTCCCTTGGGCCCCTCTGGGCTTGGGGCTAAGGAAGAAGCAAGTGAGTGTCCCCAGAAGCTAGCTTGACAGGGGCTGCAGGTAGGTGGAGTGGTCAAGAATCAGGCCATTGGCATTCGCTGTTCTCTGAACAGAAGAGCCAGGGCAGGGGCCACAGAGACGCTGAGTAAATACACTTGTCTTACACATCACTGGAGAAATGAGGGCACTTGGGGGTCTAAAATGGCAGCGATGGCTGTGCCCCCCACATTAGATTAGAGGACCCCCAGGGGTGAGGGCCAAGGTCTCAGTGCTTCATTGGCACTAGATGAAACCCTGTCTCTCCTACAGCGATTTCCAGAGCGTGTTCCTCAGGCCAGTAACATCACATTACCTGGAAATCGCTTAGATATGCAAATGATCAGATACCACCCAAAGGTGGGGTGGAGCAAGCCCTGTTTTAATGAGCCCCCCAGGAGATTCTGCAGCAGCTCCCGTTTGAGAACCACCGCTCTCCTGTGTCCAGAGGAGGCCATTAATCACTGCAGCTGCCAATGGTGCGACTGCTGGCTGGGGGTGGGGGTGCAGAAGGCCTGTTCCTTAAATTAAACTAAATGATGGCCATTAAGGGGGCATCCCCTGCACATAATTAATTCCCCTTTTGCTAAAAGGGGCAGGTGAGAATTGGACAGCTAATGATGCTCACCGCGTGCCTCACCCTCATCCCTCCACCACCCTCATCTTCTCCAGGGTCTTTCTCTTCGGCCCCACAATCAAGTCTGATTCTTTTTCCATGCGATGGCCCCACCAGAGTCTGAGATTTGTGAACTATGTAGCCAAGGTCCATGCCACTGCCCCCACCTCTTGCTAACTCTGTCCTGGTCCCCCAACTCCTCGAAGCCATACACCGTCCCAGCATTCCTCTTCCACCAGACCACTTCCGCTTTTACTGGCTTGACACAGTAAAAGTAAGGGTAGAATCCTGCTTACTGTTTAAACCACGGCTGCCATGGCTTTGAGTTGTGTCAAGCCTGGAGCTGGAAACCCACACCCCAGGCCTTTCCTGCTCCAACTAAGGATGACCCAAGTCCTGGGCTCTAGACCTAGGCAGATCAGGCCATCCTTTACTAGACGTGTGACCCCAGACAAGTCCACTCACCTCTCTGAGTCTCATTTCCACCTCTCTCAGAGGTGGGTGACACCACCTATCTCTTACGGTCGTGGTGAGGATGAACAGAAACTATATGAAAAGTGCATCGGGAACACCTGTCACACATTAGGGCTGGGGACACACTTCCCTCCCCACTCCACCCTGTGGGTTCCAGATGGGCTCGGATGGGGCTCATTTGCATTGATTCAGAGACATCTCTGGGTTGCACCAGCCCACCCATCCCCCTCACCCCATTAGTAAATCCTGGAGTCCAGGTGCTGCGCCAAGTTCAATGCAGTTCAACAAACCTCTGGTAGGCACCTGTTGTATGCCAGGTGCCCTGGCAATAGCAGAAAGGACTCTGTACTTTCAAGTGTGGTGGGAAAGACACGTTGATAATGTATCCTTAAGAAGAGGGGATAGGAAAAGAGGGAGGAGGCAGAGGGGTGCCAGAAAATAGCATAGATTTGGAGACGAACTTGGGTTCAAACCTTGGCTTCATCCCCGAGTAACCAGGTAAGCTTGCGCAAATTACTTAACCTCTCTGTGTCCCCTTTTCCTCCTTTGTAAGAAAGGGGAAATTAAGAACTTTAAAGGATGAGACTTACAGATGTTGTGGCTAAGCACCTGGCACGTGTGAAGGCTCAGAAAATGGTGTTACTATCATTATAAAGGCAGTAGGCGTCCTTGTTCTGCAGGAGCCCACCCCACCTCTGCAGGGTCAGGGTCTGAACCGTTCTGGTGGCTCTGGGCTTCGGGGTTAACCAGATGATCCTTTAATACACAAAGAAACCCCAAACAGCTTAACCTCAGCTGAGGCACAGAGGGCCCAGCCGCCCAGCCAATGCTGGCCCCAAATCCTGTGCTCCATTATTGCAACTGAAAATCCGTTAAAATTTCACACAATTTCCTGCACAGCAGTGTGCTTCATAATGCTGGGAGCCAAGCCTGCCCAGTAATTGGGACTGGAGTGGGGCAGAGTCCAAAGCAATTAATCCAGCCTCCTTCCTTGTTTGCGCCAGGATAAGCCTGACGGGGTGGAGAGTAATTGGAAAGGAGCGGCCTCCATCCCCAACTCCAAATTAATATTTTCCTGTCCTGATTTAATTCCGCCCGGGAACAGTGACACAGAGACATGCCGTGTCAAGCACTAAGTAATCCGCTACAAGCCACCTGAGGAGGACGAAAGGACTTTTCCTTTCTTTGTGATTGGTGGGGTGTAGACAAGAATGGTGGCTAACAAGACAGACCTCAGAAGTTGGAGGGCCTTCCAAGGACATCTGTGGTCCCACTTCCTTCCCAGTGCAGAGACATGCCACAGAGGAGGGGGAAATCAGGAACTTGAGAAGACGGATGGGCCTGAGTTCAAATCCTGACTTTGCCACATAGATGTGTGACCCTGGGCAAGTCATTTAACCCCACTAAGCCTCCGTTTCCTTATCTGTAAAATGAAGATAACTGTACCTACTATGAATAATTGTCATAAGGATTCATTATAATAAACATAGGACACTTAGTGACTAGTAGGTGACTGTAAATGGTAGCTATTTTTCCTGTTATTCTGTGTTGTTTGACCAGGAGCCAAGTACAATGCTAGACCCTGAGAATACAAAGGGAAATAAAATACGGGCCCAGCCTTTAAGGTGTTTGCATTGTAGTCCCATATCTCCAAGGCTGGTACACAATAGGTGTTTAATATATGCTATTAAACACCTGCTTCTGCTGATGGCATCCCTGGGCAGGTGATCACTCAACCCCTGCTTGATCACTGCATTAGTGACACATCTGCCCATGTTTCCACCTCTTCTTGAGCTTCTAGCTGCCTTTCTGTCACCTCATCCTGCTGGCTCTAGCTCCGTTCTCAGGCCAGCTGGAGAGAGGGGTCCAGGTACCTGAGTTGGGACTCAGGAATCTGCAGATTTGTGCTGAAGATCTCCTTGTCCTGACTGAGCCCTTCTCCAGTTGGCTCAATAGCCTTCTTGTGGGGAAGAGGGTTCCTAACTTGATCTTCTCTCATCCCTGGGGTGCTCACCCCAGGGTTCAGTCATGCTGGGTAACCTGGGGAACTGGGGTGGGATTCAGTTTAACTACCCACAGAGTATCCGTCCCTGTCCCACATCCCACCCATTCCTGGATATCCCTTTCACCTCCCAAATAAACCACTTCCACTGAATCCTTGCCACGGGATCTGCTTCTAGGTGACATCAAACTAAGACAACCAAGTATTCTGTAAACCCTGAGGCCTGACCAGCCCCGCGGTGGGACCCCCTCTAACAAAAAGCAGCACCAAGGGACAGAGGAGACAAAACATGCCACCTCACTGCTGGGCAGCTCTAGCATCCTAAGGGTGTCGTGAAGTAGGCAGAGGTGCCCCATAGAAAGGCAGAAGTTACCCAGTGGAGGGGCAGGGCATACTTACTGATGAGCACTCGGAGATCCCACCCACCCGGAAGCTCAGAAACACTTGAAGGCTACTAGGCAGCAGGAATCTTATAGGTTCACAAAGGGGCAAGAAACAGGGAAATCTGGTTCTTTATGCGCTCCTCCCCACACTGGGTGGAAAGAAAAAGTTCAGGGTAGGAAGGGAAGAAGATGCCTCCGTGGGCTCCAAACTCCCCAGATAAAACCACTCAAGCCGAAGCAGGGAGTTACCAGAAAAACCGTGTTCGACAAAGCTGCAGGGAAACACTATGCAAATGTCAAACTGATGAGAAGAGGAGGGGGGAGAGGGACAGGAATAAACCAAACATTAAATCAAATCAGTAGGAGAATAATAGCTAAACTCCTTCTTACTTGTAGCACTCAATTCTGCAGTCAATATGGTCAGGAATGAATGAATGGCCTGCTCAGAGCCACATCTAAATTCAGTGTGTGTAGCACCCCAAACTCCACGAGGAGAGCCAGCCAGGAGCAATCCTTCCCCACCCCACATCTCCCACTCACAGGGGCAAATGGGCACGGGGACCCCCTGCCAGTGCAGCTGGCGTAGTGGAGAAGCCCTGCCTAGGACTGGGTGACACAGGACAAGGCACATCCCCTCTCTGAGCCCCGGGGAATCAACATGGAGGAGGCACAGAGGCCTGGTGGTTGGCTTATCATCAAGGCAGTGGGCTTCCTTGTCCTCCAGAAGCCCACTCTGCCTCTGTAGGGTCAGGGTCTGAACCGTTCTGGTGGCTTTGGGCTCTGGGATTAACCAGATGACCAATTCAAAGAAGGGGATGAAGCAGGTCAAATGGGACGAGATGATTTGGGTCCTATCAGGCTTTTAGTTTGCTGCGTGGATGTGAAATGAGGGTTTGAATTTTGTTGGGTTGTTGTTGTTTTTTAAGAAACTGGAATTTGGGGGGTGGGGAAGAGTGCTGTCTGGAAGGAGAGGAGAAGCCCAGTGCGCGATGTGATGAGTTTGGACCACAGACAATGCCCAGGCACAGTGCTAAGGCCGGGAACAGCCATGTACACGATGTGGCCCTGCCCTCAGGGAGAGACCAGAGGTAAGGACGCAACAGACATATCCATTCAGAACCCAGGAGGAATTCTGCAGACAAGGCCAGGTTCTAGGGCCAGAGGGCAAATGAGTCTTAACCTGAGCAGCTTCCGGAAGCCAGGGTGGGGCCAACAGCTACTTTTTCTCACTCAGTCCTCCCAAACTTGGCTCAGAGAGTAGAGGGCGTTGGCTCAGGCTGGGAAGAGGTAAAACTGGATGTGAACCCAGGTGTGTAACTTTAGAGACCAACCTGCTCATGCAGAAATGAAGATGCTGGTGGTGAAGAAGGAGCACTCTGTCCCTTTGCCCAGGGCAGCCTCAGTGCTACACTGCTGTCCCCAAGCTCCCCCAACATGTGAAGGACCTCTGACCCCAGCCTTGGACTTTCTCCCAGCTGTCTCCAAAGTTTCACACATGATTTAGGGCCAGAAGGGCCTCACCTGCTCTGCCCTCACCCTGCCCACTGGTCCTGCCCCTGACCTCAGGGACTTCAGGGGACATCCGTAGCTTTTATCTGTCTAGAATCTATCTCTTTTGAAACTGTACCTCAGATTTCCTTTGGAGCCTGCACCCCTCTTCCTTAGGAGTCCATGTGGTTCTGCAGGGGCAGAGCCCATGCCCTAGCTCCAGCGATCACTATGAGCCTGAAATCCTCCTAAAGCCCCTGCCTATAGTGATTGGTTCATGGGTGGCCATGTGATCTAAGATGAGCCAATGAAATTCAGTTTTGGGAATTTACTGTTACTGTTAGGAGGGAGATGCTCCCTTTGTTGAACCATTAGGATGTGGGCCTAGTGCTACTGGCAGCCATCTTGTCACCAGGAGGAGAGAGCATGCCTGAGAACGAGGCCAGCCTAGAGGAAGACAGTAAGAGCTGAGAGGTGAAGGCAGATCTTTGATGTTAGCTGAACTTCTGGGTCACACTGCACCTGAACACGCCCTTGGCCTCTTCAATAGTCAATAACTGCCTTTTTGTTTAAGCCAGTTTGAGTTTACGTTTCTTTTAGCCTCTTTCCCCAAACTGAAAAGAGTTGGGACTGATAGAAGCATTAATATCTTGTGGGAATTGTGCCAGTGTGTTAACCACTGCCCACTCTAATCCCCTGGAAGGAATCTCAGATGGATTGAATCCAAATCCATCTTTGATAGTGGAGGAAACTGAATCACAGATTTTTTTTTTAAAGTAGCATCCAAAGCCACAGAGGCAGTTAGGGGTAGAACTGAGATTCAAATTCAAACCTTAAGATTCGTATTCCTGTGTCCTTTCTGAACCATTGTATGATCCGTTTTGTCTAGTTATGAAAAGGGTTGTGCGCAGAGTATATACATAGTGTGTGTGTGTGTGTGTGTGTGTGTGTGCGCGCGCACGCGCGCACACGAGCCTCTGTGTTGTCAGAAACACACTGAGGTCCGCAAGGGTCAGGCTTGTGTGACTGAAATCCCTGACATCTCCCAGATCCAAGTTAATGTGTAGGTAGGTCCCCTGAAGTGATCCCTGGACATCAAGTATAAATGGGCTTCCTGAGAATGCCACCCTGGCATGCCTGGAGCTGGGCAGTAATGTGCTTCTGGGAATGACACACTGTGTGTCCAGGGGAAGAATTCATATTCTCTGAGATTTGGGCTCATGTGAAGTTGAACATAATAAGAACAATTCTAGCAAAAGCGATAACTTACATGAGTTCTCTCTCGTGAAAAAGTAAGGCACTTGCTAAAAAGAAAGCTATTGTGTTCCACTTTAAGAAAATCAATACACAAAATATAAACTTACCCTCTGAATTTAGAGGATAAAGGACAGTTTTATAAAGGAATTCTAGCTGTTACACCAGTTCCATTGAGGAACCAGGACAGGTGTTTTGGGGCCTCCCCACCAGGGACACAGGAGTAAAGTAAACAGACACTTTGAGACAAAAGGCTGGAGCCTGTGCCCACGGAGGACCCCTGAGGGGAAGGCCAGGATCTCGGAGTAGACAGAGGAAGTCAGTGGACAACTGTCATGGAGACACCTGTATAAAGTAGCAGCACTATTCCTAATTGAACTGGGCCAAACCCCCTGGTCCATTCAAACAAGGTCTTGGACCTCAAATTCTTGGGTGGTCTGGACCCAAGTCCAAGCCTGGGAGGCTATGGTACAGTGTATTAAAATACCCACTGCCTTCTCATCCAGCCCATCCCGAGGGCCCTCTCCCTGGTGCCCATCCTCCTGAGGGACAGTGTACCCTCCACTCCACTGACATGGGACTTGAGGATATGACTCCTTTGGGGATGGAATGGGAGCAGGAGTGACATATGCTACGTCAAGCAAAGACTTTAGAAGCATCACGTGCTTTCACCATCTTTCTTGCTCTGTTCCCTCTGCCACCGAATAACATGTCTTTGATCGGGGCTGCTTTGTCAGTCTGAACCCCGAACAAAGACATACAGAGCTGAGCTACAAATGACCCATTGTAGATTCCTACCACGAGCAAAACATGAACTCATGTTGCTGTCAGCCACTGAGATTTGAGGATTCTTTGTTACTGCATCATAGACTAACAAAAGCTGACTAATACAGAAGTCAACATTCACAGCTAGGCCGCTTCTGACAACCCAACGGGATAAGTGGCTCAGGCATGTGGCTTGAGGTCAATGGGGACAGTGGTTCACATCGAGCATGCATGGGACTCACGCGGGATGCTTAGTGAAATGCAGATCCCCAGATCCCCCTCCTGAGATTTGGAGCCTGTTCATCTAAGAAGGGACCCAGTGATTAGTATTTTGGACAAGCTCTGAAGATGACGTGTGGGCTCTCGACAAACCAGACTTTGAGAAACCCCGATCGAATGAGTCGGACCTTTTTTTATATCCCGAGAGGCACAGTGACATGCCTAAGGTCACACAGCAACTGGAAAAAGATCTCCAACTCTTTCCCCTGAAGCACACTGTCCTTCCCCAGAGAAACGGGGGAGGCAGAAGGGGAAAGAGAAACTCACAGATTGAAAATGCAGCCCCGAAGAGGTGACCAGTGGCAGCCAGGAGCTCACGCTGAGCCAGCGTCCAGGTTCCAAGCTGAGAAGGCTACCCTGCCGGTGGGTGGCTAGGTGGCCCCTCAGGCCTTCCTGGGAAGAGTGGAGGTGGGGGGAAAGGAGCCAGATTACAGAGCAGGGAGGCTAGGGGAAAGAGAAAGAAAAAATAAAAATAGAAGGGGAAAAAAAGTCTTCCAGCCCTGGTGAGCCCAAACATCCCCAGCATCGCCGCAGGAACCGCCCCAGCCCTCTTCGATTTTGATGTACAGTTTGAAACAAATCAATAGTGGTATAATAATACTCAGCACGCTGTGTAATTTTTATATCATTAGTTTTCATTTTCCGCTCCCCATGCATCAAAAAACTTACAACGGGCTCGTAAAGTTTATTTAGTATTCCATGAATTCCTAATCAGTTTCATTTCATAATGATTCAGGAGCCGCCCGCTGCCTAGGCCCCCATGTCAAAAAATCGATAAAACCAACACAGTTTTCCTGATGGCGGCTGCAAAAGGATCTATTGTAGGGGAATTATGATTTATGCCCTGGCCTGAACCGTGAGCAGCAGCCTCCACCCGCGGCTCGGGGCTGAGGTCTTCGCCAATAATGATTTATGCACCTTCTGCTGGCCCCACCCTGCTGCCTCCCTGCCCAGCTGGCCCCTGACACTGGAGGGAGGGGGCAGGGCCCAGCTGGGAGGGAAGGAGGAAGGCCAGAGAGGGAGGCCCACAGGCTGTCTGAGCTCCCCCACACGGGCCCAGCATCTGCCTCTAGGTCCAGCCACCCTCAGGAAGGCCTGAGCAGAGAAGTGAGGTGTTTGGGGAGCCCCATTTGGCCCCAAGAAGCTACAGAGGGAACAGAACTGGGACAGGTGTGCATGAGTAGGGTGGGGATAACCCGGCTCTCCAACTGGAACCCTGACGCCCTTTCAGCCTTCTTTTCTAACCTCACAGAGGAGTTCTTGGCCCCCACTTCAAACCACGCAGTCACCCCCGCCCTCGGCCGCCCTGCCCCGGGGAACTGAGGGGGAAAGAGGTCCGAGAGCCATGGAGGCAAAAGGCCTCAGTTGTACCTCATGGGATGCAGACACAGCAGGCGTCCAGGAATTCCCAGGCTGGAATGGAAGTTTCCAAGACTCCCAAAAGGGAACAAGGGGTGGGCTTCAGTCTCTCAGGCCCCTTCTCTTCTCCACGAGGCAGCTTGGTTTGATTTTCAGGACCCTCCACCCCCACCCGCACCTCCCACCCCCTTTCCACCCTGGTGAGTGATTAATAGGTCTAGGAGACATGTTAATGGGATGGGCATTAGGGCCAACAATTGGTTTAATTAACAGCAACTAACCTAGCCCAGAAAGAGAGATCTCAGGGTGACTTCATAGGGGAGAGAATGCCATCGTGTGACAGGCAGCCACCAGAATCCGGGCCTCCAGCACGTGTACCCTGCCCTCCGGCCGTCAGCTGGACCTCTTGGCCTCCACACGGTGTGTGGGGAGGGCTGGGACTTCATTTCGGAGGGCTGAGAGGGGCAGAGATTCAGGGGCTGGGTCCTGGCAGGGACTCTGTCTCAGGTCAGAGGTGGCACTTTAGCCTTAGACCCAAGTTAGAATTAGTGGGCTCCCTCCTCACACCTTCACTTGCCTTTTCATTCATTCACTCACTAAACACCCAGGAGACATCTCACAGCCACTCCATCCATATGTGGCTCACACAGAAGGGACGAGTGGAGAGTGGCAAAGCCAGGGTTTTCTGGGCCTGGAGACATGGTGCCCGCCCACCTTGCCCCGCTGCACACAGACGATCCCCGACTCCTGGCCTGTGCCCCCCTCTCCAGACCCAGTTTGAGGGTGGCTGCTCCCCCCATTTCCACTGCTAATCCCATGCACACAGCAGCATGGAAAGAGCCCAGATTGGGGGCCAGACCTGGATTCGAATCCTAGTTTTCACCACTCACCAGCTGAGCGACCTTGGGCAATTTAATTAACCTTTCTGAGTCTGACGTTCCTCACGTGTAAAACAGGGATAATTATTTCCGCCTACAGATGGTGATGGTCAAAAGGGCAGTTACATCAAATGCCCGCCCCCAGGATGCCCCCAATCTATGTTTCCTGCCCTTCCCCCACTCCCTCACTGCCTCTCAGCCTCACTCACTCCCCACAGAAAGTCACCTGTGTGTTGCTAGGGGTGAAAAGGGGGCCTGGATAGGTACCCCGTCCTCCCAGGATAATCAGGAAACAAAAACCCAGCCAGGACTTGGGCATCAGTGGGCTCCAGGCTGTGCCACTACTCTGAGCTGTGGCTGAAGGGGGCGAGCCCAGCGTCATCTGGGCAAATCTGAGCCTCGGCTTCCCCATCTGTGAAACAAGGGCTGATTTCTTCAGAGGCGGAAGCCTGGCAGCCAGTCCTGGGCATCTAGGAACCAGCAGCTTCTCCCAGGTCCACAGCCAGAGGGTGGGAGGGGCTGGGTGAGGAGCGAGGGCTCCTGGATCTGGGTGGGAGAAGAGTGGGGATCCTGGCCTGGAGGAGAAGCCCTGCCTGGCCCCCTCCACCCCCAGAAGGACCTGAGAGGAAACCTTCACTCCTCCGAGGACGCCAGCTTTGCCTCTCGGGGCCCCGATGTGCAGCTCAGGGCAGGCTGCCGCTGGGGCGCCCTGGTCTCGGTTCTCTCCCTGCTGTCTCCCGGTCTCTGTGTCTCCAGGGAGTTTCCAATCCTTCTGCCTCTTCTCTACTCCTTCCCTCCACCGCCCACTTCACCCACCTCATTCGGACACCCCCCCACCCTGACTGGCAGTACTAAAAGTCCTGAGATTCCAGGGAACCACCTGTCTCCCCTGTTCCTCTCTCTGCTGCCAGGTCCATCCCCGCCTTTGTCCCCTCAGTTACCACCCCCCTGGGGGGCTCAGTGACAGTCCCACTGGGAAGGTAGCAAAGGGCCAAGAGGCAGACCTGTGGCCGACCCGGGCCCAGAGCTGGACATCCACCCCCACCTCAGCCTGGCTCCCACAGCTGAGGGCACTAGAAGGGCAGTGGATCTCTCTGTCCCCTCCTGCAGACTCCCACAAACACCCCGGCCCCTCAACTCCAAGGAGCCAGCTCTGCGTGAGCTTTGCTTCCTCCATCCCCACCCCTTTCTTTCTCTGTTCCTGCACTCACTTCTCTTTCAGCCAGAGGCTGGAGCCCGCCCCACCCATCAGGCCGGCAGCCCAGTCTCCACTGCTCCTGCTCCTTGAGGACAGGGTCCAGCTCGGGCTCTCTGGCATCAGCTGTTTCTCCTGTGTAAGGTGCTCAATGGGAGTTTTCTCGTCGAAGATAAGGACCAGGGTTGGATAATGTACCATAGGGGCTGTGACTCCTTTAACAATCCTCAGATGTCATTGCACAGAACTGTCCCCAGGACTGTGGCCCAAACAAATACCCGCAGTGACCCCACAAGTTACAAAGCTCCCCGACTGGCAGAGTCACTGGAGCTCAGAGGCTGGTTCAGGGCCACAGGGGGTCACAAAGAAAACAGAGTCTAGGCCCGGCCCACGCACCAAGAGGTCGCCGGTTCGATTCCCGGTCTGGGCACATGCCCAGATGGTGGGCCAAATCCCCAGTGGGGGGCATGCAGGAGGCGGCCAATCGATGTTCTCTCTCATCGATGTTTCTATCTCTCTCTCCCTCTCCCTTCTCTCTCTAAAATCAATAAAGAAAAAAATTTTAAAAAAGAAAACAGAGACTAGGACCCAAAAGCATCCATAACCCACAGGGGTGAGGGGTCACTGGGGCGGGAGAGAGCAAGTGGTCTGGGGTTGGGGTAGATTTGGCCACTTGCCATTGGAAGGGACTTAACCTCTGGAAATCTCCGTTGCTCATTTGTAGAACCAACAATAACCCCGAGTTCCCAGAAGCACCCTGTGGATTCAACAGGAAGTGAGAAGATGAAGGAAAGAGATGGGGCTTTGGAAGCAGAAAGAAGTAGGTTCAAATTGCAGCCAGATGACTGTCTTCCTGTGTGACCTTTGGCAAGTTACCTAAGAGCTTAAAGCTTCACTGTCCTCCTCTGCACAGTGGGGGTGACCATCACCCTCTCTCAAGGGCTGTGTGGGTTACAGATGGTCGTGTGGCGTTTAGAACGCTGGCACCCAAGTGCTACTGGTAACTTTTGTGTCATGGGCACAGTGCCTGGCAAAAGAGAGGAGTTCAATAAATGTTTTTTTCCATTTATTAGGGGGGAGTGAGGACAAAGATTATTATGGGGGCCCCATAAGGGACCTCAGGCGAAGAGGGTAGCAGTGAATTTGGTATGCTCATTCCCAGAGAATCTACAACATATTTGTAGCCATTGATGTCTCTCTGGCCCCAGAGCAGGGCAGGGATTTGAGTCCCACCTGGAATTAAACTGAGACTCAAAGAGGTTTGGTGGATTTTTTCCAAGACCTCACAGAACGGCCCAGGCAGGACGACCTGCCTCTCAGCACTACCCAGGCAGGGCTCCAGACTCAGGAAGTCGCTGACTCCTCCTGCCTTCCCAGACAATTCCCAACAGTCATCACCCAGTACTGGTGATTTCCATGTGCCGAGCATTTGACTAAACACCATAAAGGGTTCATCTCATTTAATGCATGTACCACCTCTGACACAGGTTTTCTATGCTCTCCATTTTACAGATAAGAAAACTGAGGCACAGGGAGTTAGGTGGCTTTTCTTTCATGTCTGCACAGCTGAAGGTCAGATTTCATTATACCAAGAGCCATTACAACCAAAGTCCCGGTGCTTCCAAAATATTGCCAAAACCAGGCCAGGGGGCGTGTAACCAGCTCAAATAGTGCCTCCTCAAAGGAGTGGGCAGAAGGGTGATCTGCATGTCCCCATTTCATAAACCGGGAAACTGAGGCTCAGAGAGGGCTCCCAGAGAGGCAATAGTGAATGATCCATGCGGGTCTGGCCACAGAACCTCCAAGGCTCTTTCCACACCCCAGCCCTTTGAGCCTGCCTGACACAGGCATCTGGGGCAAATGCACTGACTCACTCTGAGAGGGACACACACAAGGGGGTGCTGATACTCACGCATCGTGGCAGACGCACATGACACAGTGCCTCCCCCACCCACCCACACGCGGCATGTGCACACACCCAGCCACACCTGCACACACACTCTCACGAGCACACACAGGCCTCAGGGCAGCGGTTCTCAACACTGGATGCATGCTGGTGTCACCTAGGGAGCTCAAACACACCTGTGTCCTGCCCCACCCCCAAGGATGCTATGGAATGGACATAAAGTCGCCATCACTGCTGCATAACAAATTACCCCCAAAAATGTAACACCTAAGAACACCATTTCTTCTTTCACGTGGTTTCTAAGGGTCAGGAATCCAAGAGCGGCTAGCTGGGGGGCCCTGACTCAGGATCTCTCCTGAGGCTGTAGTTCAGATGACCGCCAAGGCTACCGTCGTCACCTGAAGGCTCACTGGGGCTGGAGGATCTGCTCCCAGATGCCTTGCTCACATGGCTGTTGGCAGGAGGTCTCCGTTCCTCACTGGCTGTCAGAAGGAGGCCTCAGGTCCTTGCCACGTGGGCCCGTCCAAAGGACTGCTGAAGTCCTGGGGCCTGGCAGTCGGCTTCTCCCTGAGTGATCCAAGCGTGCAAAGAAGAAACCCAGTGCCTTGTGCGCCCTGACCTCCCAAATCACACCCTGTCACTTCTGCTTTTGTGTTTGTTTGTTAGAAGGAGCCCACATGCTAGGGGAAGGAAATTGGATTCCATCTTCAGAAGGGAGAAGTATAGTGGATTTGTGGACATGTTTTAAAACCACCACAGAGTATGAAGTGGGGCTGGGGCACTGGGAATGTAAACACTCCCCAGATGATCCCAAGTACAGTCAGGGCTGAGACCACGGGGGTGGAAAGTCACCGGCTAGAGGGGTTTGAGGGATACTCCATTGGACATGACTTCAGGGTTGAGCCAGTCTGCAAGTCCCCCTTCCCCAGGGAAGCCCACATCTGCAGCCTCAGCCCAGGCCCTGGGTACCCAGTTCCCATTGCTCTCTGGTCCTGCCTCCCCCAGAGGCCTTCACAAAGACCCCCACCCACCAACTCCAGGCCTGGCCCCCAGCCCAGCATCACCCCTGTGCTCGCTGCTCCTAGGTCTGGATTCAGGCCTGTGCACATGTGTGGGTCGGTGGGAACACATCTGTGCACACGTGTATGTGTGTGCGACCACAAGGCTTGTGGGCTCGCAGACCAGGGCTCCCTGACAGGAGGACCCCAATCTGTCTTCTCCCCCTCCCATCTGTTGGCTTCCTTTGTTTCTCTTTCTCTCTACTTTTCTCTTCCCTCCTCCTTGTCTCTCTCCCTCTTGCCTGTCAGGAGCCCAGCGTCTCCTCTGAGGATATTCTGATGGAGCAGCAGGTACAGAGTGGACCGGGAGTGGCCCGGGACTTCCCTGCCACGCAGGAGAAACCACTTTCCTTCCCACATCATCGACTCCCACTCAGGAGGGGCATGGCTGGAGGGTGGTAGGCAGGAGCCGGGACAGAGCCAATGCCAGGGCCACATCCATTTCCAAACTCCTCTGCTTCTCTCCCAGGCAACTGCCCCTCTGCCAGCCTCCAGACCCTCCTTCCTCTCCATATTCTCTCTCCGTGTTTCTCTCGGTCTTTCTGTCTCCATCTCCCTCTCTCCCTTCCTGTTTCTCTGGCTTTCTCTTGGAGAGAAGCAGGACCCGGCCACCGCGCCGAGAGCCGTGGAAATGAGAGCGCTGCACCTCACGAGGAGAGCAGTTCTGCCCCAGTAATGAGGAGGAAAGAGAACTCTTCTAGGGAATTAATGAGACCTCCAAGAACAAAAGAGGCGACCAGCAGAGGCCAGAGAGGCGGGGCCCAGCTAAGCCGTCCCCGCAGAACCGCAATAATAGAGTGAGGAAAAATGGAGTAGAGATCCCTGTGGTAAAAACTATTAGAGGAGGCGAATTATAAAACTATTAACCAGAATGTAACTCCCAATTAAAAGATGATTTAACACTGGAACCTGATGGATGAATTTTGATTAAATGGAGAACTATTAGGAGCCCAGGGATAAGGCTGTTCCTGCCAGTTCTAAAAGTTAAAAGGCAGTTTGATATAAAAATTTATAAATTAAGGTTAATTACTTTAAATAACATGACTGGAAGCAATGAAAGAAAATTTGTCAGAATCTCCAGAGTTTGGGGCAAGATGGATACAGATGTTCAGGCTGGCCCCAGGGAAGCCGGGGGTCAGGGCAGGGGCACCGAGGCCAGCAAGAGGGCAGGCGAGGTCGCACTCCCGCCAAGCCCACTGAGGAGTGGGGATGCCGGCATTGCCCTCCACCCTGAGGCCACGCCAGGAGACACTGCTCCTGGAAGATGGGCAGGAGAGGAGGAGGTCTCAGGGCCCCGGGGCCAGCCTGGGTCTGACAGAGAGGACACAGCCCCTCCCTGGTGAGCCCTCCCACTGTTGGAGGGGACACAGCAGGAATTCCCACTGTTTACTGAGCACTTAGCAGGGGGACAACTCACACCACCTCAGTCCTGTCCCAGCTGGAGGAGTCACCAGCATCTCCACGCCTGACCTGCCTGGCCCTGCTCTGCACCCTCCACCCCAGGGCGGGTCAGGGCCCCACAGGGAGAGACTGCAGGGTCCAGGCTACTCTTCTCCAATGCCCAGGGTGGTAGGCTATCGCCACCCCATAGGGCCACCCCCGGCAGGGCTCTGGGTCTCCCCTGAGCTGAAAGCCATGCTTCCAGGAGGCCGAGCCATTGCTCATACCCAGGGTGGTCTGAACCCTCTACTGCCAGGCAGTCCCTCAGTGCTCTGCCCTGGGGACCTCATCCCCTCCCCAGACCTCACCCTGGGCCCAAGAGGATGTTCCCAGCATAGCCCTGGGATTGGCCCTGTTCTTGGGAGGACAGGACCATGATAAAGGGTGTCCACTCCAGAGGTCAGCACTCGGCCTGCCATAGCCAGACCTTAGGAGGCTGCAGACAGCGGTGGCCCAGGAGACATTGCTATAAGGCTGGCGCTGTGGTTAGGAGCGTAGGCACTCCAGCCAAACTCCTTGGATTCAAGCTCCAGCTCCAACACTCACCAACCTACGCCTGTAGGCTTACTTCCTCATCTGTAAAATGGAGACAATAATCCCTCCTCGCTGGACTGCCATGTGGATGAAGGTAAAGTCCTAAAGCATAGCAGGTGCTCAATAAATGGCAGCGATTCTCATCTCATGTCCGCAAATCTCATCTCCTAAGAAATGCAGTTGCCATCCGGCTGGTGTGGCTCAGTGGTTGAGCATCGACCCATACACCAAGAGGTCACCAGTTCGATTCCCAGTCAGGGCACATGCCCAGGTTGTGAGCCTGATCCCCAGTGGGGGGCATGCAGGAGGCGGCCGTTCGATGTTCTCTCTCATCGATGTTTCTGTCTCTCTCTCCCTCTCACTTCCTCTCTCTCTAAAATCAATAAAGGAAATAAATAAATAAATAAATAAATAAATAAATAAATAAATAAATAAATAAAATAATGTTAAAAACAAACAAAAAAAGAAATGCAGTTGCCTGGCAGACACTGCTGAGGCTTCCCAGCACAGGTGCACGGGGAACACTTTGCAGGCAGAAGGTATAAACATCTGATTTAATCTTCCCAACACCCTTTAAAGTCAGTCATGTTATTATTCCCATCTCACAGATATGGAAACTGAGGCACAGAGAGACTTAGTCACAAGCCCGGGCCTCACAGCTGGCAGTGGGCAGCCAGGGATTCAGGTCTTTCAGCTCCTGACCCCTGCCTCACACTGCCCCCTGGCACTGTGCTGAAGACTGTTTCATCAGCTCTTGCTGCACCTCTTACTATAAACCTCCAATAAGCCATCTGAAAGTAGAACCAGTGGGAAAGGAAGGAGGGAGTGAGGGGGTAGAGGAAGGAGTGGGGGGAGCGAAGGAAGGAAGGAAGGAAGAAAGGAAGGAAGGAAGGAAGGAAGGAAGGAAGGAAGGAAGGAAGGAAGGAAGGAAGGAAGGAAGGAAAGAAAGAAAGAAAGAAGAAAAGAAAGAAAAAGGAAAGGGAAAGGTTGGCGAGTGTATTTTTTCACAAACCCCTGTGGGGTTGGAAGTCAGGAGCGTGCTGAGCATAACCGGGAGGGTGCACCAGGGAGATCGTGTTTCAGATGTGGGTGTTACTTACACAAGTAGTTCTACTTTGTAAAACGGTATCACCCTCTGTAATGATTTGTACTCTTTTATTTATGTAAAATAACTATTATAATAAACAATTTAAAAATAAATATGATAATGAATGGGTTTTATGTTATCTAAATTATACCTCAATAAAACTGTTTAAAGAATAGGTACAGTACACCCCTGAGCCTTTGCTTTGCTCTGCATGGAGTGTATATACAGCAGGTCCTGTAGGATGAGAGGCCCAGACTAGCCCGTGGGGGACCCTGGACCATCTTCTCAGAAGAAAGCCTTCTCAGAAGAAAGGTGGCTTCTCAGAAGAAAGGTGTCCTGTGGAGCTGAGCTGTGGAAGAGGCCAGGAGACACAGGGTCCCCGTCTCACCACACACCCTGGCCACATCACTTCCCCTCTCCAAGCCTCTCTCATTCCTCAGGAACAACATAAAGGTGAGGGAGGGAGGGCAACCTGAGGGGCACGGCCCAGGCAAAGGCCTGCAGGTGAGAAGAGAGGAGCTCCAGGCACAAGAAACAGCCAGCTCCTCCCTACAGGCCTGAGCTGCTCTGAGTGCAAGAAAGGGATTAGCATCCTTAGATCAGGGGAGAATTGGAAGGGCCATTTTCTTTTTAAAAAAAAAACAAAAACAACTCCAAAAAATCCTTGATAGGAAAATATTGCTGCAACTGAGACAAAGCTACCCACAGTAAGTGGTGATCCCTTTCGTGGCGTCCCTGCTGCTGCCATCACTGTCATTCGCAGGGGAGTAGCAGGGTGAAGTACAGCTCTTCCCAAAGTGAGTTCCGAGGAACACTTGTCCCACAAGATCCTCCACAAGCTTTTTCACAGCAAAGAAGTTAATACTAATCCTGCTCTTCTTGGAACTACCCAATGCACACATGCATAATAAAGGCTCTGAGAAGTCCTGCAGCAAAGAACCAATTTAACGTTTTGAAAATGGCCTTCCCTAAACAGAGCTGATCACAAACCCCCGCCCCCTACATAACACTCATTAACACACCAGGAACTGAGGCTTTGTGGATCCAACTTTGAGGAATGAGGAAGAGTGGAAAGAGTATATATAAACTCCAGAATTGAAGCTAAATTCAATTTCGGCCTGTTTCAGTGTGGCCTTGGGGAATCAGCTTAACCTCTCTGTGCTTCAACTTCCCCGGCTGTGAACTGGAGGAAATAATGCCCATCTCAAAAGTCTGTGGTGAGGTTCAAAGTAAATGTGGCACATAATAGGTACTCAACAAATGTGTGTCCACCCATTTTACAGATGAACTAACTTGCCCAAAAACACATCAGCAGTCAGCAGGGTTCGAATCT
The DNA here is from genome assembly GCA_030848825.1 of Tadarida brasiliensis. Taxonomy (NCBI): domain Eukaryota; kingdom Metazoa; phylum Chordata; class Mammalia; order Chiroptera; family Molossidae; genus Tadarida; species Tadarida brasiliensis. Next base: position 49,735,023 of record CM061273.1, read on the forward strand.
AGGTCTTCTGATTGGGGGGAGGAGGGGACCTCTGCCTGGAGTTGGCATGTGGGGCAAATGAGGTCCCTTTGGCTGAGGAGTCATGCTCTGAAGCATTAAGGACTCAGGATTCCCCGACAGGATAGCACAGCACAGGCCCTGGACCATCCGACACGGAGTCATGACTCCACCATGTCTGCGCTCTGTGACCATGGGAAATCACTCAGCTGCTCTGATTTCTATATCCATAGAGTGGGGATAAAAATAGAACCCTCTGCAAAGGGCTGTTCTCAGGCAGAAATGATTTCATACAGGTACAGTGCCTAGGCTGGAGACTGAGTTACGATAAGCCCACAATAAATGTGTGTTGTTGTATTTATTAAGATTGGTATTCATTCCTGGGCTCAGGGTGACAGCCCCTGTCTGTCAAGACCCCCCTTCCAGTTCTGTCCTTCTCCAGATTCCAGCCATGCCTGGGCCCCATCCTGTCCCTGCAGAGATCTCACTAATGACACCCACCCTGGGCTTCCTCTCATTACAGAGTTACTGTGGCCTCCCCCAGCTCACATCAACAGTATGGAATCACTGTCACCCCTGTGGCACCCTCTGAGGGAGGCTCTTGCATCCACAATTTATCAGCAGAAAAACTGGGGCACACAGCAAAATTAAGGGACTCCCCCTACAGCCAGATTGTAGGGCCTAGAAACAAACCCTGCCTCTCACCCCCACATAAAGGTCTTCTTAGTTGTAAGACTGAGCCCTTACCAAAGAGGCCCTGTGTGCTAACCAGTGACGCTCACTGAGAAGGTGAGCCATGCAACAGAGCCTGTCGCTGGCCACAAGGCCTCAGGATCAGTCATCCAGTTGCCCCAGCCCCTCCCTCTCACGGCTCCCAGAACCCCACCCCACCCCCACCCCACCACCACCACTCCCTGCCATTTCAGACTTCACAGGAGGACTTTCCCAAGCTAAATAATCACATTGTTGCCCACCTGGCCCGTGTGGCTCAGTGTTTGAGCATCGACTCATGCACCAAGAGGTCACCAGTTCAATTCCCAGTCAGGGTACATGCCCAGGTTGTGGGCCTGATCCCCAGCGGGAAGCATGCAGGAAATGGCCAATCGATGTTCTCCCTCATCGATGTTTCTATCTCTCTCTCCCTCTCCCTTCCTCTCTCTCTAAAAATCAATAAAGAAAAAAAAAGTTTAAAAAAAAAGGAATCACACTGTCATCAGGGCTCTGATGCCTACGAAGGCCTGGGCTTGGGCCACCTTTGACCCTGTGGACAGAGCTAAACTGATCTCCACAGCACGAAGCTCAGTAGCCATGGTGGCCCCATCCTAAGGTACAGCTCTGGAGTTAAATAAAGGTCAAGGGTTAAAGGTCTAAGTCAGGGCCAGATTCACCCTTTCCCTTTCCTCCTCTCTCTCCACTCAGTGTTCCCAAATTCTCTAAAACTTCATTTCCCTCATCAGAAAAATGGCACTCCTAGCCCCATCCTTGCTGTGTTACAATGAGAACTAGAAACAAGGTGGGTGAAGGAAGCTGCCGGCCCCGGGGCAGGCGGTCCCCAAAGACAGCATAACCCACCTGACCTGGACCACCTGTAGCCCCTCTCCACTCGGTGCTGCATTCAGAGAAAGCAGTAGCCCACTGCCAAAACCCAAGGGAATGCAGTTCCAGTCCTTAACAAGCATCTCAAAGGCATCTGCATTCCTTAGACAAAGTAACGCTTCCTCCAGTCCTCTTTTTCCAACTCCACTCCCTCCCACAGCTCAGCCACGGTGCCTCGGTCTCCTCTCAACTCTCAGCAAACCCAGTCCCTGCAGGTGCCTGGCTCCCCTTGCTCTCCCTTCTGCCTTTATCCTCTTCTATCCTTTTCGCCCAGGAGGGACACTCTGCCTTCTCTGATGGAAATTAATCTGAGATTTCTAGGCCTCCTTCAATTTTCCCTGCCAGAGCAACGGGGACCCAAAGACGACCAAACACAGGTAAAGCCTGGGGATCCTTGGGTACAAACTTTTTTTGGTCCTGCAGTAGGTAGTTGTTATTATCAGGTATGTCAACACACGATTATTGCCATCCACAGTTTACTCCTCAAGGAGTTTACAGTCGAGTTGAGGAAATAACCCAAAACAGACAACCTGGGAATCTCAGCTGCGTGTAACAGACATGCTTTTATGGACTGAATGCTTGTGTCCCCTCAAAATGCATATGCTGAAGCCCTAACTCAATGTGATGGTATTTGGAGGTGGGCCTTTAGGAGGTAATTAGGTTTAATGGGCCATGAGGGAGGGGCCCATGATGGGATTGGGGCCCATGATGGGATTAGTGCCCTAGTGAGGAGAGACCAAAGCTCTCCCTCCTTCTCCTTTCACCATGTGAGGACACAGAGAGGAGGCAGCCATCTGCAAGCCGGGAATCAGGACCTCACCAGGACCCAATCAGCCTACCTTGGGACTTCCCAGAACTGTAAGAAATGAATTCCTGTTGTTCAAGCCACACAGTCTGTGGTATTTTGTCATGGCAGCTTGAGCTGACTAGGATACACGCCTTTTGGAAGGAGTGGTCAGGGAAGGTGTTCCAGAGTGGGAAAGACTTGAACTGTATCCACCAAAAAAAAAGAATGAGTAGGCCTTTGACCAGGGGATAAGCAAGGCCTTTCTGGAGAGGGCGCTGAGGGTATGCACAGGTAGAGATGAAAACGGGCACCAAGAACTGACTAGTCTGGCAAAGGAGAAGGTGAGAGAGGCAAGGCCTGAAAGGCAGGCTGGGATCCGGTCATGCTGCGGGTCTTATAGTCCCCGGGTCCTGGGGAGCTATGGAAGGTTTAGAGCATAGGAATGAAGCAAGCAAATCTAAGTTACAGGAAGCTAACTGGTGGCCAGTGGAGGAAGGTGGGGGAAGGAGAGCCTGGGGTGGGGTAGAGCTGCAGAGGTCCAGGCGAGGCGTACTGAAGGCCAAGGGCAGGGGCCATGGGGCTGGAAGTGAAGGGCTGGATTCCAGTGTTGGCAGTGACCACACAGGGACAGAGGAGGAACAGGGAAGGGGAAGGCCTGGCTCTCGTACTTTTCTTGGCAACACTCCCACTCTGGTCCATCTTAGTGGGCCCATTTCCTCTACCTTTTCCCAAACTTCTGGGACGTAAGTGCTCTTCCCACCCCCAACCCCCATCCTTCCCTCTGGGGGCCTGAGGCACCAATCTGTGACTTCTCTCCTCACCCAAACCCTTAATTGCTCTTTTCTGCCCTTGAAAGCACCAGAGAGTTGTTACTGGTCAAGTGCTGCCCTCCATGTCACACGGAGAAGCGGAGCTCACTGAACTCACAGGTAAATCAAGTCAGTTTTCAAGAGTTCAGGGGTAGAGGTGGGCTGAGTCAGACGCCTACATCTGGATCTTGACTCCCACCTACTAGTTGTATGACCTTGGACAAGTTAATTAACTTCCCAGACCCTCAGTTTCCTCGACTGCAAAATGGGGGTGCTGGTGGTAATTACCTTATAGGACTAGTTTAAGGACCAAAGCAGTTAATAACATGTAAAGCATTTAGCACAATGCCAGGCACACAGCAAGTACTCAGTAGATGTTGACTTACTTTTATATAACAGGCCCTGTGCCAGACACTTATACATATAAGGAGGGGCCCCTGCTTTCATGGAACTAACAAGATATGCAAAGAAATAAATGCCTTTTCATTTGGAGAAAAGGCAAAAGAAATAGAAAATACCACCCACCCCCAGGGCACCCCACATCTGGGGGGAGGTACAGAAAGTCTCTGACTTTCTAAAGCTTAGAGTCTGAGAGGGGAGAGATCATCCCCTCAGGAGTTTCTCGCCTATTGGGGAAGAGTGGACCTTTGCCTCATGGGCTGCCCCTTCCTACCTGGCCACCTGGAGAACTCCTAGTCTTCCTCCAAACATCACCTCCTCTGAGAAGCCTTTCTTGATCCCCACCAGACACCAGGAGGATTCCATCCCTGATGTTCCCAGAGCACTTTGCTCCCTCCTCCATCAGAGCACGTCATACTCTGCACTGAAGGAGACCGTGTGTGTGTGTGTGTGTGTGTGTCCACATGCGTGCCTGCTCACATGTGCACGCCTGGGTGTCTGTCATCAGGTGTCCTGTCCCCGGACCCCCATGTTTGCGAAGGTGGAGACCAGGGCTGCCTCTATAGTCAGAGTCCTGGCCCACAGCAGGCACTGAACAAGGATGTGACGGCTACGTGATTGAACGGATGGAGAGATTAGCTGATAATGACAGAGACAATCTGGAGATACTGGCCTGTTAGGAAAGAGGGACACTGGGTCAAGCCATGTCTCTTTGACACAGAAATAAGTTGACAATAACCTCCCCAGGGCCTCGGAGAAGGTCCAGGGCTCCAAGAGCAATGGAGATTCTAGGAAGCACCCTGCCCACACATGCCAGCCTGACCTCCGTTACCCACTCTAGATAATCAGCACCAGTGCCCTCCAGCTCTAGGACTGGCTGTCTTCCCCACCTGGGCAGCACGCCCTGGAAGAGCCACCAAAAATATAACAGAAATCCATAATCAAACAAAAAACAGGGGCATATAGCCAGAAAATCACAAAGTGTATCCCAAAGCGTCTAGAAGCAGTTTGGAACCTCTCTGTCCATCCTCTGGATGGTTCACGCAGCTCAGAACCAACAGCAAAGCAGGTGTTCAAAACGCATAGGACAAGTAAAGGTCTGAGGGCCCAGAGGGCAGAAGGAGAGCTGGCTGTGCTCCCTTCAACCTAAAGAGGCTTCTCCCAAGAACCCTGAGGGCAGTGTGATCTTGGACAAGACACTGGCCTCTGTGAGCCTCAGCTTCCTCATCTAGAAAATGGGTATGACCACAAGTAGGCAAAGCGCTGCAATAGGAACAGCTATGAGCTTGCGTTTAGAAGAGCTTTGTAAGGGTAAAGGGCTGCACAAACAAGAGGCTTAGACTCTTCAACTTGTTTTAATTTATTGTTATTAGAGCAGAAGAGCAGAGACTCAAACCAGTGACCCTGAGACCAGTGCTGTGGTCTCCCAAGGGGTCCCTGGCGTCTGCTCTGAGCTGGATTTTCTGAAACAAGGTCCAACCAAGGCATGAAATAACCGAGGAGAGGAGCGAGAAGAAGGGTATATGTGTGCGTGTGCGTGCATGCATGTGCATGTGGGTATGTGCCTGTGTGTGTGTGCACGAGTGTGTGTGTATTTCTCTGCTCGGGGTAGGGAGGGGAGGGAATGAAGGGAAGAAAGGGAGAATTGAGAAGAAAAGAAGAAAAGCAGAAAAGCACAGGGAAGAGGAGGACTGAGGTATTTGGTTACATGATCTAAATTCTAATCAAACATCATTTAAAGCGTGTTTTATTTCAGCCTCGGGAGAGCCAGTCCCTCCTGGCTGCTCACCATGGCAACGGGCCGCTCATTTCAGAAGTGTCATGCCACATTATCGTCCTGCCGCCTCACACGCTCTCACCGCCTGACAACTTCGCTCTGCCCCTTGCGACAACCATCCCCGCTCCGCTGGTTTATTTTTGGTGTCAGCCAGCCCCCCTTCCCTGCCCCCTCCCCATCATCAGTGGATTGAAAGACAACCCAGGCCCTCCAGCCGGTGAGCATCACAGTCTGTTTGGTGATAAGAGATAATTTGAGGAGATATTTGCTTACATGTGTATGAACAATTTGCTGCATTAAGACAATTCCGCCTGGTGCACGAGGATGGGGAGAGGGTGGCCTTTGCTCAAGCTGACAGCACCCCAGGAAACAGGAGGGAAGAGACACCCTTCACTTCTCAGGGTCCTTCCAAACTGGGGGCCCTATGAGATTCTCATCTGGCTGCCTTCCCAGGCATCATCTGGAGACAGTAAGCCTACTACTGATTTGCTGTGTGACCTTGTGCAAGTCATTCCCCTTCTCTGTGCCTCCCTTCCCTTGTCTATCAAAAGATGGGGTTGGACCAGCTGGAATCTGGGATCCCTGCCAAGTATGGCACTGGGTGAATCAATGATTCTAAGAATCAGGGTGGGGACAGCAGAGGGCTGAGGACCCAGAAAGAGGACAGACCCCTGGGCTTGCCACCAGGGTGTAAACAGATGAAGGCAGAAAAGGTTAGCGTGACAAAGCCTACATCCAGCCACGTGACTATCCCAGCTCCCCTTCTGGTGGAAAAATCCCAGACCTAGGATCAGACCCTGGCCTGGGAAGGCTTTTCTGGGACACGTTTCCCTGTACTCCACCTGGCCTCCTTCATAGGACAAGAGACATCTCTGAAGCCACCCACTCCCCCTCTGTTATGTCCACATGCCCCCGCACGCATCTCCTGGATCAAGGGCCAGGTGGAGGTGCAAAGGCAAACCCAGAAGGAGCTGGGAGGGCGAGGTGTGCCTCAAGACGCCAGGTGGGAAGACAGGCCCCTGGCACACAGAGTCCAGCACGGAGAGAAGGTAATGGCCTGAAAGGCAAGGTGGCCCCACCTGACACCTCCACCCACTGAAAACCAAGAATAGTAAGAGCTGCATCTGCTGAGGGCTTCCAGGGGCCCTGTGCTGAGGTTAAAGGGTTTGGACCCCCTCTCCACATGCTCTGCCCTCCTGCCCCATCCCATACGGGTGGGAAGCTGGCCTGGGAGAGAGTCTCAGCCAGGGGAGCCTGTGCCTCTGTCCACTCTTCTGTTCCCACGGCCTATAGCGGCAGTCAGGATTAAGAGACGGCTTAGCACATTTTGAGGCACATAGCAGGTATTCAATAAATGGCAGCTATTAGAAGTTGTCGTAGTAATTGAGGTCTGAGGAACGAGGGTTCTCTGATATCAGGCCTTACTTCCCCACCGCCGCAGCGGCTGTACTCCTGGATCCCGTGGCTGGCTTGGCTCACACCGAGCCCTGTCCTAGGAAGGATGGACTCCCCAGGATGTCTCGGTGCCCAATAAAAGGCAGCTATAATGAATAAAAATGACCAAACTTGCCCCAAGTGGAGCCGCTTCCCTTCCACCCACTGGAGGGGGACCTCTGTGTACACTGGCAGGGCTGGAGGCCCCCCCAGCAGGACCCCACTCCGTGGGCTGCCTTCCCCCACCTCCTCCCTACTCCGCCTCTCTCTATCGCCCTGCCCAAGCCTGGAAAGTGATGGGCTGGGGGTGATCCTGCCCTGTCTGACCCTACTCAAGCAGTGCACACATGTCCCATCCTGGCCCTCTTTCTTCTTCCCTCTATTTCTCAGCAAAATAACACAATGATTCGACATCTCAACAATCCACTCACATGTGCTTGACTCAGAACTGGGGGGATAGGGGGGTTGCTGAAAGGACTCAGTACTGTGGGGAGGGACAGGGGTCTCCAGAACGAAGCTTTGGCCCAAAAGGAGGAAGGGGTAGACTGATCAATATGAAGGGTTATCTACTCACACCCATGTGTCTGTATTTTTTACATATGAAGAGAATGTATTATTTTTATAACCACACACCAAAGCAGCAGCAGGTTTGCCAACATTTCCTGTGCTCACAAGCTCTCCACCCCACCCAGATCCCAGAGCTCTTAGAGGCAATGTTTTGGGAGCACATGGGGCTCAACAGAGAGTGGAGGTCCTACAGACTCGGGTCCCCAGCCTCCTCACACCTTCCTGGCCGCCTGGCCTTCAGCAGGTCAGTAAACCTCCTGAGCCTCAGTTTCCCCACCTGCACGGTGGACATAAGGCAGGCGCTGCCTCAGGACCCCTGTGAGGAGTTATGGAGATGGGGTGTGTGAGCGCCCTGCACCCACCCCCTCCTGCCAGAAACACAGTCCAGGGTGTGCCTCGGGCTTTAGGTCTTCGCTTCTCAACTTCGCTCCTGAAGCCCCTGCAGGAGGTCAGGGCGAGGGACCATCCTTGGCGGTCCCCAGAAAGGACAGCCTGGGGAAGGGGGCGCTGCGCAGCTGGGGGGATTCCGGCATCGGGCTGGGGGAGTGCCGGCTAAGCCCCCGCCCAAGCCTCGGGCCTTGGGGGAAGGGAAGGGCAGGAGCCTCCGGCTCACCTTCTGACGGTGAAATGTGGCCATTTACCTTCACGCTCCAATGCCAGCACCTAAATCACTGTCTCCGCGCCCGTGCTCAAGGTTGCTCCCGAGCCAGCTGCCAACAAAGCCGCCGCCTGGGACCCGGGGCGCCCCGCCGCGAGCCCCCACCCCATAAACCCCAGGAAGGGCCTCGCTGCCCCCTCCGCCTTTCTCTTTCCTTCCCTCCCTTTCACGTCCTTGTTCCTTCTTTCTCTTTTTTCTTTTTTTAGGGTGGGGGGGTAGTCTCAAGGACCTATCTCAGGGACCAGGTGACCACAGGGTCCCCGCCCAAACTCACAGAGAGCCTCGAGTTTAGTTTCCTATCCCAGAATGAGGTAATAAGGACAACAGGCTGCAACTTTAAACTTGGGGCCCTCCGCCCAACTGTATGCCTGGTGTTCACTAGACATGAATGGTTTTTAAGCCGGGAACCTGTGAATGTCACTCATAATGCATGGAAAATGTGCGTGTGGAAAGTGCTAATCTGAGGAAGGTAAGCATTTCACCTGTCGCTGTGAATAGCCCTGCTCCCTTCTTTCACCTCCTTTTCCCTCCCCATCCCCCTCTTTCCTCTCCCTCAGGGATCTCCACTTGTCACCGTCCAGAGGGAAGGAAGGAGAGAGAAAAGGGAAGGGGGATACAGGAGAGACCCCAGGTTCTGGTCCCGCAGAGCAGGGTGGGAGCTGTTGGTGCAGAGAACCAGAACCACGATGAGGAGGTCTCAATCCCTGCCCTGGCCTGAGCACCTGCCAGTTATGGGGGGGTGTCAGCCAAGGGAGAATGAGGAGAACATCAGGGAGAAGAGGGCACTCACACCTCAGGTGCATGTGTGCGCGCGCACACACACACACACACGCACGCGCACACACACACACACAGCTTCGGCGCCCTCCCCAGTCTGGCCCTGAGGTGCTGGACATGCCATGGGTCTGAGTTCTGCCCTCATCCTCAGAGCACACTATTTGCAGGGTCCATCCGCTCTGCCTCACACCTCATTCATTTGCACCTTACTTTTGTTTTCCTCTGTGTGGATTGGTAGGGTTAGTGTCTCTCCTCCATCTGACTGAGGGTTATACAGGACACAAACTGTTTTCCTCATCAGACTGGAGACTCCCCCAGGGCAGAGGTATCCCTCCCATCAGACTGGGGCTCCCCAGAATAGAGGCTTCTATCTTCTCCAAGAGACTGAGGACTCTTCCAAGTCCAGAGCTGTGTTTCTCCCCTCCAGACCAGCAGCCCTGCTAGGACCACGCTGACTGCAACTGATCTGGTGTCCAAAGCCCCAGCAGCCTGCCCCACTCTCAGGTAATATGGTTCCAGGAGCCCTCGGGTCTGGGTGCAAATCCAGCTTATCATGCTTTAGCTTGGTGACCTTGAATAGGACATGACAAATGGGGGGAATACTGCCACTACTCAGGGTTTTGTAAGGCTCCAAGGAGAGAGCATTTGGTAAAAGGGCCTGGCATACAGCAGGTGTTCCATAAATGCTGTCTCATTCCACTCCCCTCATCAGTCTGAGATGTTCAAAGCCTGATCTGCCAGCTCAGGCTGAGAAGACAGAGGGGAACCAGAGTTGCAAAGGAGCACCCACAAAATACACACACACCCACACACACACTCCCATCAAGTAACTGGGTAGTGGCCTCCTTCGTTAGGGGATGGGGCGGTGGCAAGGAGTTAAATGTATTAAGCAATTTACAATTAATATAGAAGTCATTCCAGAGATAGCTACTAGAAAGAGTACAACAGGGCAATTAACCCACTAATACACTAGGCTATTACATCGCTATGTCTCTTATTTTAGCCCGAGGTGATTTGAAACGCATTGGATTAGAGGATATTACAGGAGATAGCATGAAAAATAGCTTAATGTAATGAGCCATCCCGTGATGTCTGCTATTAAAGATGATTTGCAGTTGAAAACTACAACATACAGTAGTTCAGCTATTTGAGGACCGAGGGGGTGGGGGCTGGGGCAGTGCTGTTAACCCTTCCCTCCTTCTAGCTGCCCTGACCCCCACCAGGCCCTCTGCTACCTTCATGCCAAGATTATCAAGTGGATCTTATTAGACAACAATGGCTTCATTGGGAGATTGGAGATTGGGGCCTAAGGTTGATAAAGAACCAATAATCTGCTAATAACCTTTAAAAAATAGCTTCCCCCAGGGAGCTGTACTAATGGGCTGAGGCTGGGGAGGGAGGTTGATTGGCAACTGGGCAGCTAATGTGGAAAAGGGTGTGGGATTGGGGGGGGGGGCTTCCCTGAGTAGGGGGAAGGTCAACATGCCCCCCACCCCTGGTTCCTCTGAGTGAGAAGGCAGAAAGTTGTGTGGATTATGGACTGCTGCTTAGGTGTACTAGGTATATGTGTGGGGATGATTACAATACACAAAACTGATTTTTTTCTATATAGCTGATGTTCCTATGGTGCATCACAGCTTTCAAAGGGCATCTCACATGCATTAGTTCTCCAGACTTTACAGGCATCCAGAGAGGTAGGGAGTATAATACCTTCAGTGTACAATGGACATCGACTCAGAGAAAGCAAGCAGCTTACCCAAGGTTAAGGCAGCCAGATATTTCTGTAATGAAGCAGGAATCAAAGAGAGGTGTTCTGATTTCAGAGCCCACGCTTAAAGCTATGCAACTCCAACCTACAATTGTGTTCTACCTAAGAAACCTCTGCCTACCCCAAGGTCGCAAAGGTCTTACGTTTCTTCCGGAAGTTACCTTGTTTTTACATCTTACATTTAGGTCTGTGATCCACTTTGAGTTGACTTCTGTGTGTGGTGTGAGGTAAGGGTTGATGCTGATTCTTTTTCAGGTGGACTATGAGTGCATTTGCACATCCAAGTGTATGAGTGCGTGTATGTGGAGAAGAGTACACACACATGTGCTGGCTGCCATACAGAAAAAGCGGCCCAATCTAGACGCACACACAGAGGCCATCTAAGGCAGATTCACATAGAGACACTGAAGGTCAAGGGTATGCTGCACAATGGGCATGAGGAATGAGCAAGTACCTGAGGTGGGCATGTGAACGCAGGCTTGTTTGGGTGAGTGTACATGTGTCACATGAGCAGGTGCTGGCATGTGTCTATCACTGTACATGTGTTGGTATATGTGTGTGCATTTGGGTGTGTCCCTGGGCACCTGTCAGACTATGTTCACAGCTGTGGGTGTTACTGGGCATGTATGTGTGTGGTCAGCATACGTAAGCGTGTGTGTGTGTGTGTGTGTGTGTGTGTGTGTGTGTGGCTGTTGGCATGTCTGGTACTGGGTGTCTGTGTCTGCATCTGTGTGCACGTGTGTTGACATGCCTGTGTGTGTGTGTTGCTGTATGTCTGTGCCTCCCCTAGTGCTGCCACCTCCGACAGCTGCAGGGCCAGCCGGGGACAGCCCCCGCGCCCCCCTCACTGCTGTCTTTTATCATCATTTGCCACGAAAGGGAGCCCAGGAGGACGGTGATAAATAAGGGCCACTTAAAATACAAGACGACCACTCTGACTTTGGGGAATATTTCTTCTGTGGAGCAGCTGGTGCCGCCTCTGTCCTTGTGGAAAGGGGTCCCAGGGGCCGCCAGCCCCTGCCCAGCCTCCTCAGACTCCCCCGCCCCTGTCCTGCCAGCTCGGTCTTGGAGGCCTGGGGGGGATGTAGAGGGGGACCTACTGGAGGCCACTGCAGGCAGGGCCCTCAGTTTGCCCTTCCTGGGTGCTCTGTGGAATAGGGGGTGTCATGGGGAAGAGGCGATGGGCCAGGAAGAGGCTAAGAGGAGACTGGAAGATGCAGCCTCAGCCTTGTGGGGTTCCCCTGCTAGTTCCCTGTCCCTACTAAATGCAGGTGAGGGAATGGTTGGGGACTCCAGAGAGCTGAGATACACAGAGACACACATATGAACACACAACCCAGGCACACAATTTTGAGCAGCGACTGTGTGCCACGCCCTAAGGCAGCGATTTTCAATGTTCTCATCTCATGGCACACATCAACTAATTACTAAAATTCTGCTGCATGCCAAAATACACATTTTTTTTGCCGGCCTGACAAAAAAAAATAGGTATAATTTTGATTCATTCACACCAGGTAACTATTGTTGTGTTGGCCGTTGTCATTTTTTTATTGGACAATCTAAGGGAACAGCGGTCAGTGTCCCTGATTAAATAGTCAGGTACCACATGTTTTAAAAATTCCTCGGCACACCGGTTGAAAACCGCTGCCCCAAGAGAAGGACACACGACACATCCCGTGGAAGAGAGAACAGTGTACACAGGCTGCACTTGCTACACAGACACACACAGACACGCAAAAGGACCTGTAAGACTTGTCCTGGGAAGAAAAGGAGGAGGAGGAAGAAGAGAGAGGAACTGAAGAAGAAAGGGAAGATATAAGAACATGGATGCAAAGGACAGAGGCGGCCCAAGGTGGGATGGTTGGGGGGGAGGGCTGTCCATATGGGCTGCAGGCCGCTCACTGCACGAGGGGGCGAGCGAGAGCTCGAGTCCAGCCTTCACTCTACCGGCCAAGCCCTGCCCTAGCATGAGGCTGTGTCCACCAGGAAGAAGGATGCCTTTGGCATTCACAGAAAAGCCCTGGACCAGCTACGCTCTGTACCCACACGGCTGGGTCCTCCTGGAGGGGCCACCTCTTCCTGATTCTCACAGAAGCACCTCACGAGCTAGCCAGGCCCTGAAGGAGGGTCTCTTCAATTATGTCCGTAAGACATTATTTCCTTAAAAATAAAAAAAGAAAGGAAAGGACGGATAAACTGAGACAGAGAAGAAAGAAGACAAGAAAGAGAAAGTGGGAGGGTAGGAAGCGGGGAGAGAAAGGAGAGGAACAGGGAGAGGAGGAGTCCAAGGAGGGGATCAAACCACAGAGGCTTTTCTAATCAAACAGCTTGTCACTGTCACTCTGCTAGTGGAGATGCCAGGACTGATCTGGGCCCAGCCTCCCACTGGGGTTGGGGGTGAGGGGTGAATGGGGAATAACAGGTGATACATTCTCTCTCTCTCTCTCTCTCTCTCTCTCTCACACACACACACACACACACACACACACACACACACACACACACACATGCTTCCACTCCCATACACCTCCCATGCCTACCTTGACTCCCTCTCAGTCCATCCCAGGTGGCCAGGGACCTGTCATGTCTCATTTCCTTCTCCTAGAAATGATGAGAGCTGGGGGGGCAGGGGAGCCCACCTGAGCTGACCTTTTCTCCTTCAATTTCCCTCCCAAGCTCCTCAGCCATCAGCCATGGTACGCTGACACCCTCATCTCCCATGACCCCCACACAACACACACAAAACCGTGTCACCACCCCTCAAGGACTGTCCCGAGAAGGAAAGAGGGCAGGACAGAGCTGGCCTTCTTTCTCATCTATGGCTTTCAATCCCCAAGCCCGCAGATGGGGGCCTACAGCCCACCCACAGCCTCTCCCCTTGAGCTTCGGCTCCCTGAGTCCTCCCTGACGTTCTCCATATCCCAGGAACACCCTTCCAGTGTGCCCACCTTGTGGAAAGGAAAGTGGAGGAGTACTAACTTTGACTGAGTACCTACTGGGTACTCACAAGAATACTTTGAGATGAGTTGAAACTCAGAATCTCCAGTTTACAGATAAGGAGAGCTCAAGCCATAGGAAAGCCTCACAGCCGTAACCAGTACCGCAGGAAACCAGGGTCTCTGTCTGCACGTCCTGCTCCTCCTGCCGGGGCACCACTCAGCCTCCGTCCTTGCTGTCTCACTCACCCGGTCCTCTCAGTGTGGTCCCTGGGGGCACTGTGGACCAGGCGCTGTGCTGAACCAGTAGCCACATTATCTCGTTTAACCTCGCACTCACCCACGAGGAGGATTCTGTTAGTATCCCCATTCCACAGGGGAGGAAACTGAGGCTCACAGAGGCTGAGTGACTTGCCCAAGGTTAAACAGCATGGCAAAGGCAGAGCCAGAACTCACACCAGGTCTCCTGCCTCCTGATTGACGCGTTTTGCGCCCAATAGGGTGACAACACGAGTTTTGTCACTACCCCCTGCATCAGGCAGCAGGACACCCCAGTCCTGGCCCCCCCACTCCCCAGGGCCAGCAGAGAGATCAAAGGGTTGAGGGTGGGGTGCTCTGGTCTCTGCAGACAAAAAGGAAGGAGGTATGGGGGTCGAGCACTACGCATCCTCTATCTTCCCAGAAGCCCCGGCTCCATTGTCCCCACAAGTGCCCTCGGATTGTCACAGCCAGGGCCTCATCTGGCCCGCAGAATATATGGCTGCACACTGAGTAATATGACGCTGGGGGAGGAGGGTGGCAGGCTGGGGTGGAGGGGCAAATGAAGAAGGCTCCGCACAGCCCCCAGAAGAAAACTTAATAGTCTGGGGGCTCCCTTGGGTCTTTCTCATTAAAAAAAAAAAAAAATCTCTATTTAAATGCAAATTTGTGCCGGAGCTGGGATGGGTTGGCGTGAGGCAGAGCAGTATCCAGACACTGACACACACCAGCCATTCGACCCTGCTCCCCAATGTCGCCTTGTAATCTGGGGCCCCGTGTCCAGAAACTAGCTCCATGCTCAGATATCGCCCCCTCCTCACCTCCCAGGAAAGCCCTTTCAACTTAACCCCTTGCCACCTCTGACTCTCTTTGTGTCTGTCTGTCTGTCTCTCACACACACTCCCCCTAAGCTTAAATAGAAATGTGCTGTGGGGGTGAGGGTGGCAAGCTGTAAACCTAGATTATAGTTTTCCTCCTAAATCCAGTAAGGGAAGGAGTCTAACCTCGCCCCCAGCTCCACAAACCTTCCTCCAAGGAAAGAACTTCCGTTGGAAGAGGCGCAGAACCTGGAAAGCGAGTAAATAATTTGGGCCCACCACCCCATTTCTCCTATCCCTCCCCAAACTACAAAACCCTTCACACACACACACACACACACACACACACACACACACACACACCCAGGCTTCAAACTAGACAATAGAAGACAAAGCCGGCCCTCAAATCTAATTCCTGTGGGAAAAGCAGGCATGGGGTGGGGGTTGGGGGGTTGGCCGGTGTAAGTCTCAGCTTACACCAGCACCCACATCCTCTCCATCTACCTTCCACAGAGGGGGAGACCCCTCGGCTCCCCAGCCTCTCTAAGCCCATTACCTCCAGGGATAATGATGTGGGTGATTCGCTGGCCCTGGAGAGCTCTTCAGTAGCATTAACTCAGGATGAGGGAGGGAGAGGAGGGTTGCCCCTAGTTACCACCCTGCTCTCCCCTGTGCTCTCTCCCCACCACTGAGGGTGTTAATTTTGGGGGAGTAAAGAAGATGCTATATAAATCTGCCTAGGACACCCATATAGATACCTGTCCCCAAACTTTATGTTACACTTTCATTTCTGGTGTTGTCAGGGGAAACTGAGTCAAGAGCCTCCCCCTAAGCTCTTGGGGTTGAGAACCCCCAACATTCCCCATTGGTCCTGCCTTCTCCACAGCCACTCCTCCTCCTACCCGCTTTCTCCTTCTGCTGCTCCTCCCACCTCTGCTGATCCCACCAGTGCTGCTCCAAGTTGGCTGGAGTGAGCCATCCTTGCCAGCACACTGTATGGAGATCTACAGGGAAAGGAGGTTCAGGACTAGGGTGGGGGCACCCAGGAGACCCCTAAAGCTTCCCAAGTTTCAGGCTTGTCGGGTCATGGCCTGGCAGCTGTTGAGAAGGGGGAAGAGCCACGGTCGTGTCACCCACCGCCTGCCCATGCCGTGGACTGCCCTGGGCTCTCCTCTGGACACCACGGGGCTCTTGGCATTGGGAGGAAGGACAGTCAGAGGAAGTGCGGGGACCTTGAGTGCCATGAGACAGAGCAGGGGCTGGAGGTCAGGAAAGGGGAGAGACCCCTCATGCCTCCTTCTGAGAAACCCTAAGTGAGAGATAAGCCAACAACCAGGAAGAGAGAAGGGAGGACTCACAGAGAGTTGGGGCTAGTAAATCCTCCACTGAGAGAGAACTGGGCCCACAGAGGGAAAGGAGTTGCCTTAGGTCACACAGTCACAGTTGGGAGGAAAAGGCTGGAAGTCACTAGCTGACTTCAATCAGACGGAAAGAAATTTTTATATATAAACAATTTGCACACCCATGTGTGCAAGCAGTTCCCACCACGTGCAAGAGCCTACATGCATTTGTTCACACAATTGAGTTGGTGTCTGAATGTGGAGGTTTGTCTGCCTCGTGGTTGTGGGTGTGAGGATGTCTGTGCACATGGGGATGGTGCGTGTGCACAGGAGGGCAGGGCACATGCCACTCCCGTGGGCTGAGCAGAGCCCTCCCTGGCCCCACCTGCAGGGCTCCCTGCGTCCAGGGCATCTCCTGGGGCTGGCCCCAGGAGCCAGCCAAGCCTGCTGGGCTCCGGCAGACCCCCACCCTCAAGCATGCCCAACCTCAGCCGGCCAGCAGCGTCCTCCCAGAGCACCCTCCTGGAGGTGGTGCTGCTCTTCCCAGCGCCTAAAATGATGGCAGAAACAATGAACCGGAAGAGACATTAACACCCAAAGGAAAGCATTTCTAGATATGATATTGCAACCTTGCCTCAAAAATGGGACTTACCATGAGGACATACATTTTCTTTTCATTTAATTCTATAATCTTTGGTTTAAAAAAACAAAGTAGCATGGGTGGGGGAGGGGCTAAGATGTTGAAAGCAACCTTTGCATTTCCTGTGTACTCCCTGACCACCCAGGCACCTGGGAGCAAGCCAGAAGGGGACTGTGGAAGTCCTGAGAATGGGTCAGACCCAAATCTACCTGCAAGCCGCCCTAAAACACTGGCATGGAGGCAACTTCAGGAACTACTGGGCAGTCTCCCCAGAAGGCAAGGCCCCTGGCCAAGTCTACTGCCACCTTGGGGGACAGCAGGGATCCGGGCCTGCCTCAGGTGATCCATCTCACCCACCAGATCAGGCCATGGCACACTCCTAGTGCCCTCTGCCTGATGCATATACACACACAGGGATGCACACTCACACAGTCACCTCACACACACACTCACACCACACACACACACACACACATACACACACACCATGCAGTCACCTCATTCATACACACACAGACTTACACCATGGGGTGGCCACTCAGGCCAGACAGTCACCCAACAGTCAGACTCCAACCCTATAAACAGTCCCGAGAAGAAGGAAAACAAGGCTCTTCTACTTGACCATCCCCAGGTCAAGACTGCTTGTCTTTGGGCAAGTTGCTGTTCTCCCCAGGCCTCAGTTTCCCCATCTCTCAGGAAGGTGCACGCGATGCTTTTTAACCCTTCCCAGCTTTAAGCCCCTTGTCTTAAATCCCCAACCCCAGGACATGCCTACCTCCTCCTGGGCTTTCCCAAGGGGTAGGAAGCAGGCCCTGCCATTAGGCAGTCACAGACTCCAATCCCCACCCACCGCTTGCTAATTATGTGACCCAGGACAAGTGACCACGTCCCTCCATGCCACTGTTTCCCCACCTGTAAATGATATTCCACAAGATACCAGCCAAATGCTCTGCCCATGGTAGATACGGAATTCGTGGTTTCCACCATACCCATTAGTCCCCGGGGGAGACTGAAAAGGCCCATGAACCCTCCCCAGAATGAATCCAGCAAATGCTGGCAGAAAGCAGACAAATTAACAGGATCCCCCTTTTTGGGACCCCAAACCCTTTTCAACGTACTGCTCAGCTATGGCCTCTTCCACCCTCAAACCAGTGACTACTGACCTTTACCCCATGACCAATTCCAATCATGTACTCCATTGTCCATCCCCCTACCCAGGTATAGAGGGCACAAGGGCAGCCACAGAAACTGAGGTGCCCATGTCTTCAGCCCAGAGTGCCCTATCTGGGCAGCCCCAGGCAGCCGGCAGCTATGGCAGCAGCAAATCTCCCCACTTAGGTACTAATGTAGGAAGTCCTATCAAGACACAGTGAAACGCGGTATAATTTTTGCAGAAAACAATGCAGGTGATGCATGCCCAAGACTGGCACACAATAAAACTGTAGTGGAGCGCAGAAAAAAATGCACCTAGTCAATACAATAAAATCAGCACAAATACATCGTGTAAAGCAAATAAATCTCCCAATCCAAATATTTTACACCAGGCGCACCACAAGGAGGAAGGTGAGAAGTGTGTGTGTGTGTCTGCGCGGTCAAGTTTTTCCCAGAAAGCTCTAGGGGAAATAAACAAAACGACCAGTGAGCCCCGCCTACCCCCCAAATAAATAAATAAATATGAAGGACTTGGGGGCTGCTTTGCATTTCTGGCCTCAGACATTCTGCACTGGAGAGGCGACTGGGGGCTGGAGGCCCCCAAATTACCATTCATCTGGCCTTGTTGTGGAAATTTTCAAGGGATTTGCAGTAATTATATGACAAAATGCTTGCAAATCTCACTCATTGCTGAACAGAAACAGGCGGGTCAGGGATTGAACACTTTCAGCTGGGTAATTTGTAAATGTCAATCAGGCAACAGGGCAGAGAGAGAGAAAAACCAGGAAAATACTGTAGCAACCTGAGTGTAAGAGGCCTCTTCATCCTTTCAGAACCCAGAGGCAAGGCAGGAAGGGGAAGAGAAGGATGGAGGAGGGGAGGAGGAGAAGAGAAAGGGGAGAAGGAGGAAAGGGACAGAGCTCAGAAACACACAGGAAAGAGGCTAGGACGAGAGGGGAGGGGAGTTGTGGATGGAGAATGAAGAGAGTGAATCAGGAAAAACAGTTTAAATAAAACCAGAGGAGATCAAATTAACTGATACATACATTCCGAGAGGTGGGTCGCGGGAGCAGCCATAAATACCAGCTCCCTATCTTCCCTGCTCAAGACAGCGGGGAAAGCAAAATAAAATTAAAAGATATAACAATAAAAATTACAAATGTACCTTGAAGACCCTGTACCTCGGGTCTATAATGGAGGCACCATGCAGGGTAAGGTTGGGGCACAGGCCTCACGCAAGCCGGAGGGGCTTCAGGGTGGGAGCCAGAGGACCACTTTATTTTCTGTCTGGCTGGGCATTGTGTGTCTCCCGTTTCATCCAACACATGGGTGATGGTTAGTACCATGACAACTGATTTGACACTTGTCGTTTATAAGGTTTTTCCTGGTCATCACCACCCCTTGAGGGAGCTGGGGTTTATTCCACCCACTTTATAGGTGAGGAAACTGAGCTTGGAAAGGCTGTGATTTGGCTCAAGATGACCTGATAGTTAGCAGGTAGAGCAAGGATGCAAACCCAGGCCCCCTGACTCCACACCCTTTCCACCACTGCCCTCAAGCTTATTCCTGCCAGTTTCACCTGAGAAACTGAGCACCTACCTGTCATGCCACAGCCATGCCACGTGAGTGGTGAACCTGACAGGTCATGGACAGGACGAGATAGCATCCTCTGAACCAGGTGTCCAGCTCCTCAGATTCCCAAGATCTTTGTAGCATCCAAAAGTCACCTGACACCCCACCAACAACACGCACTCAAGAGCACACTAGTGGGTCTGCTTCTAAACATCTGTAAACGGACAAGGCGCCTAATGACCGAAAGCTACAATAAATCCAGGCACACTTTCTTTTCAATCCTCATCTGAGGATATGTTTTTACTGACCTTAGAGAGAGAGGAAAGGAGAGAGAGAAAAAAACATCGATATGAAAGAGAAACATTGATTGGCTGCCTCCCGTACACATACTGACCAAGGGATCGAACCTGCAGCCTAGGTATGTGCCCTGACTGGGAATCGAACTCACAACCCTTTGGTGTACAGGACGATGCTCCAACCAACTGAGCCACCCGGCCAGGGCCAGGCACACTTTTAAAGGAATTTTAATTTTATTCATCACTATATTCTTGAGGAAAAAATTAAAGTATAGACATAAACAAGATAGAGTCTCTATTGGTGGCAGTGGTAGGTACACACATGTGGGGATCAGAAGACTCCCTTACAAGAACTCCAGGGCTCCCTTCTGCGCCAGCGGTCCAGGATCCTCTAATTGAGGTAGGCCCTTTGAGCCTACGGCCATACCACCCTGAATGCGCCCAGTCTCATCTGATCTCGGAAGCTAAGCAGGGTCAGGCCTGGTTAGCACTTGGATGGGAGATAGGCCCTTTGAGCCACAGGGTCAGGAGGTTATGGGTTGGCAAGGTCAGCCCAGGAAGACTTCCTGAGGGAGGCAGAACCTGAGAAGGGCTGGGAAGGAAAGCAGTAGGCAGCACCAACACGGTTATGGGGCAAGAGTTGGGAGGGAGGAGAGCGGGATGGTCATAGCACTCTGGCTCCTCCGCCACCAAGGGCCCTAACTTACACTTTGTCATGATCTCCAAATGGGGTGATGTTGACAGCCATGGGAACACTCCAAGAGGGTTGAAAGAAGAAGGTGTTTCTCTCACAGATTTAAACTGGACTCTCACAGGCCCTCACTACCAGAAGTGCACCATTCACTCGGCAGAGGAGCCACAGAGACGCTGGGGCACCTACAGTGTGCCAAGCACTGCCCTGGATGCTGGAGCTACAGCGGGGAACCAAACGGGATGAGAAAGCCCCCCGTCATGGAGCTTCTTTTACGTTCATAATTTTCTCAGTCTTGAAATGATGCTGTGAGCAGCACAATTATATGCGTTGTCTTTTGTGAGTTAAAGTGTTAACTTGTGGAATGTAAACCAGAGGACACTTTTGTAACCCTGTTTGGCATTTCTTCATTTTTATATGTATTGGAGCCTCAGAAATAGTAGAGGCCTACAGGTCCCTAGGAGACTCCCAGCAGAGCAGGGGGAAAGCACTCAGTTAAAGCCATCCATCTACCAAACAGTAGTGGCTGCCCTGGATGCCAGAGGTCCCAAGGGTGACAGAGACACTGCGGGGAGGGCACTGGCACCCACCATCCTCTCCCCCCACAGCTGACCCACCTCTTCTGCTTTCCCCCCTCCTCTCTCTACCAGGATCACAGCTCTGGAATGAACAGCCCCTGTTCTGATGGGTTTATCCTCCAGACTATTTGCTCTTCCGACCCACCTACCTCCTCCCCCCAAAAAGAAAATTCCTGGAGACAGAAAACATCCACTTAGCTTTGACTGCACAGATGCAGTCACTGCAAAGTACAAAAGTCTTGAGTCTCTCTGTACCTCAGCTCTGCCACTTACTGTACGACCCTGAGCAAATGGTTTCAACTCATGGTGCCTCGGTTGCCACATCTGTGAAATGGAGATAAATACTAGTAGCTACTCTAGCAGGGCTGCCATGAAGATTAAAGACAGAAAGCTTGTGCTCTGTAAATGCTAACTGTTATGATTATACCCTCCCTCTCAGGCTCTTAACGGGACACAACATTGAGGGCAGGAGGAAAATTGGAGGCAAAGGTAAAGAATACAAAGCTGTTGCCCGACTGGTGTGGCTCAGTGGTTGAGCATCGACCCATGCACCAAGAGGTTGCTGGTTCGATTCCTGGTCAGAGCACATGCCCAGGTTATGGCCCAATCCCCAGTGGGGGGCATGCAGGAGGCGGCCAATCCATGTTCTCTCTCATCGATGTTTCTATCGCTCTCTCCCTCTCCCTTCCTCTCTCTAAAAATCAATAAAGAAAGAAAGAAAAAAAAAAAGAATACAAAGAAGACGTGGGTCTGCCTGTCCCTACTTCTGTAATGACCTCTCTGTGCGCCTCAGTTTCCCCATCTGTACAATGAGGAGGTTGGACATCTGGGCTGTCCATGACCAAAGGTGGGGTGACTAGAGGGGGCTCTGCTGGGAAATAGCCAGGAGTCTCTCAGACAGGTTCTCTCCAGGAATCCCAGGCCCCAACTGAGAAAACTAAGCCACTGTCACCTCAGAGACCCATCTCCACCACCATCATCAGTGGGTAGAGGGCCCAGTGCCTGAGAGAGGCAGGGGATGGGGAGGGTGGGACCCCTACCTGCTGGCCTGCCATCTTGGAACCCGGTACCTGCTCCTGTCATTAGTTCCACCCTCAGCTGAATTTAATGAATCTGAGAAAAATTATGAAGTCCCATAAAGCCACAAGTATCATAAAAAGTATAATAAAATTGAGAAAAGCTATTAAGTTATAAATACAACCAATGCATGCAACATCACTCAGTCGGGGAGGAAGTCGCTATAAAATAAAGTCATTCCACAAGTGACTAAATCTCTTAATTCACAAGGCACACGCTCCCCGTTACGGTGCCCAACCCTGTTGTCCCCGCCAGGAGTTTGAACAACAGGAACTGTCCGTGGCAGAGAGCCCTGGGTGGGGAGACAAGGAAAGAGACCAAGATGAGAGACAGAGAGACAGACACACGGACAGACGTGGCCAGGAAGACCTAGGTGGAGGCCTGGGAGTGGGAAGCACTGCGAGGTCTGCCCTGTGCGGAGGCGCCGCCTCTGGATCCCAAATCACTCACTAGATACTTTGCCAAGCAGTCAAGGTGAAAGGAAAAGAAAAAGGAAAGAAACAGCACAGGAGGGACACGTGTAGCAAGCGGTCTGCTTTGGGGGCTCTGGGGCATGACTGGCTCGGCAGGAGCCCGCGATCCCACCTACCCTCCCAGCTTGTCCCCCTGGGAAGCCAACCTTCGCCCCCGGCCCCCGGACCAGCGCCCTCCACACCCCCACACCCACCTCGGGAGTCCTAGCCGAGAGCCACCCCCATCCTATGAATATTCATAGCTGTAATTAGAGAACTCGCCCTGCGCCCATTATAGTTATTGTGCGTCCAATAAAAACAAACACGCTAATGAGCAGCTTTAATTCGGGCTGGTGGCGGGACCAAGCGCTACCTTCCTGCCCCCAAAGAGGGAGGGGGAAGGGATTGGGGAGGAGGCTAGGGAGGAAAAGGAGGGATCCCCAGATGGAGAGGGGCAAGAAGGGAAGGAGAGGGGGAGTAAAGGAGACCAAGGGTCCAAGGGTCGAGGGAGGAAAGCCGAGACTCCCGGCAGACAGAGTGCCTGGATGAGGGGGCGCAGGCGGGGACTAAGCGGTACTTAGGGGGCGTCCCTAGGAACGTTGTCCCGGCTGCCGGGACTTAGCTGGTTCCACACCCGCAGAGAGAATGGGACACTCACATTTGGGATGGGGGCCTGGGCTCCTGAAACACTGGTGAGTGGGGGTACCCAGGCCTCACCCCACGCTGGGCCGTGGTTGGTGTGGGTACTCCGAGAGACCCTACATTTTTAAAGATTTCTGAGGATCGCCCACAGCCTAAGGCGCCCCAGACCTGGCCCCACTCGTGGAAAGGGTGGGAAGGAAAGCCTGGAGCACTGTGGGGGCACTGGCCGGTTCAAGGCACTGTGGAAGGCAAGCTGTGGAAGGGGAAAGGTAGCACTGGGTGCCTGGGAGGGGAGGCAGGCCAGATGAAGAGCAGGTGACAAGGCAGGACGTAGAAACAGAACTTAAAGTCAACTGAGTGACCTACTGGTGCCCCAGACTACTTGAGTGGAAAAGGTAATGGGGTAGAGGGTGGGGAGCCGCTGGATTGGCACACCATCCGGTGATTCTCCAGGCATCCCTGCAGGCAGCATTATCACCCCACTCCCCAGCTGAGAAAGCTAAGGCAGCCATAAATTAAGGAAATGTCCACACTCATGCTCCAGCCAGTAGGTTAGATGGGGTGTGAGACTCCACAGCCACCGGCCTGCAGGCCTGCTTGGTTTATCTGGGGAGCCCTTGAAAAGGGTGGATTCCCACCAAGCGTGGGTGGATGGGCAGGGCTGGGTGGCCGGAGAGGCTTCTCACTGAGTGACTGCCTGGGTGTCTAAGGACCCCGCTCTTCAGGAAGAGGGGAAGGAGGGTGGGGAGTGCCAGTACTGACTTCCTGTTAGCCCAGTGCCCACCCTAACCTGAATCCGGCACACACAGTAAGTGCTGTGCTAATGTCACATTCAAAGGAAGGACTGGGTGTGGGAAGATGGGAGAGTGAAGAAATATCTGGAGGGGAGATGGGGGATGAGGCCTAGGTTCTCAAGTTTTTAGCGTGATCAGATTAAAATAAGGATTTCTTAGGTTCATGCATACAGAATGTTACATACATAATTTTCATAGCATTGATAGCCAAAAAGTGGCACCAACTCAAATGTCCATCGAGGGGTGAATGGATAAACAGAATGTGGCCTATGCATACAGTGGCATGAAAAGGACTGAACTATTGACACACTGCAAGATGGATGGACCGTGAAAGCATTGCTAAGTGAAAGGAGTCAGCCATGAAGGACCGCAGAGTATATGATTCCATTTATACAAAATGTCCAGAATAGGCAAATCTAATTTGAGATAGACAGTAGATTAGTGATTGCCTAGGGTTGAGGGAAAGGAGAATTTGGAGGTGACAGCTAAGGGATGCAGGGTTATAGTGGGGTGAGGGGGTAATAAAAATGTACTAAAATTAATTGTAGTAATAGTAGTACAACTCTGTGGATATATTTAAAGCCATCAAATTGTATACTTTAAATGGGTGAATTGTATGATATGTAAATTATATCTCAATAAAGCTGTGAATAAAACATGCTAATAGAAGCCGGACTCAAAAGATTATCCAGAATAGTGAAATCTATAGAGACAAAAAGTAGATTAGTGGTTGCCTAGAGCTGGGGAGTGGGGAGAAGATTAACTGTAAATACCAGGGATCTTATTGGGGTAATAGAAATGTCTATAACTGGGCTGTAGTGATGGTTACACAACTCGATAAATTTACTAAAAAATCATTGAATAGTATGCTTAAAATGGGTGAATTTTATGGAATGTGAATTCTACCTCAATAAAGTTGTTTCTTAAAAACACACATTGCTGGCTTCTACCCCCCAGAGTTTCTGATTCAGTAGGTCTAGGATGGCTGAAGAATGTGAATTTCTATCAAGTTCCCAGGTGACGCTGCTGCTGGCCAAGGGATCACACTGGGAGAACCACTGATCTATGGGGGTGAAAAGCCAAGGCCAAGAAGGGGGTGGGGCCTATTTTTTTTTTTTTTAAAGAAAAAGTTTGAGCACCAGCTCTCCACAGCCACCCACCCACTGCCCAGTGTAACCCAGGCAGACAACCAGAAGGGGCTGTGATGGGCGGCAGGGAGCCGGCTGCTCTCCCAGCCTGGCAGACATTTCTCCGCAGCAGACAGCAGAGTTAATTTCAAGGCAGCCTCTCCACCATCAGCTGAAATTGGCAGGGTAAATAGGAACCAATGTTTATTTGCCACTTACCTCTGTCTTGTTCCGCTTAAATACTGAGAGGAAACCGGAGCCATTAGGGTCAGAGGAAAATTACAAACGCGCAGCATCGCTGTGGGTGGGTGAAAATGATATTAGAGATGGGGGGGCAGCAAAAAAATAAATAAAGGAAGAAAGGAGGGAGGGTAGGAAGAGGAGGAAAAACTGTCTGCACCAACAGAGCATGAAATAAAATAAAATTAAATAAAGGTCTGTTTGGTGGGTGGGGAATCTTTGTCCCAGAAAATATGGGTGGAGTTTGGGGGAGGGGAGAGTTCTGGAGTTGTTTGCAATGCCAGACCAGGGAGCCTGTAAATTCTGATTTCTGTTTTCTGGCCTGATTTGCGGTTTGGACTGATTGTCTTTCTCTGAGTCACAAGGAACAGATCTATCACCCCCACCTTGGGGTGTCTCCTCCACTTCGGTTGTCTTGGAGCTTCCCTCTTCCCAGGGGCTTCACACCCAGAGGCAGCCCCCTTCTCCCCACCTGCCCCAGTCCCTGGCGGCATTAATTGGAGCAAAAGGAGTACCACATTTATTACCTCCCTCCTGCTCCACACTAAATCTTGTGGCAATGCTTCTAAAAGTCAATAAAACGAGAAGGAAGATGCGATAAAATTAAGGTGGAAAGTGCGATGGGGAAAGGAAATGGGACTCTTCTTTTTAATTTAGCTTTAATTTTAATTTTTTGTCACCTCTCCAAACAGCCTGCACGCTGTCACAGCAGGGGTGGTGGGGAGAGACGGGGGGAGGGGCTGGCCTGGCTTCTCAAGGACTGGAGGAGCTGCACACTGGGCCAGGTCTGGGGGGGTGGGCACGTCTTCAGGGAGTCACAGCTGGGGGCGAAATCCTACTCACCCATGATGAGGACAGAAAATAAATTAGAACAAATTTTTAAACACACACACACACAATTCTACTCACCCAGAAAAAGGCACCCCTTTCTTTGTGCTCCCACAGTATATTGTCCAGCCCTGAGGGCTTACTGCAGCGGACTCTGCACTCCCTGAGAGCAGGAACTGGGACTCAGTCGCCTTAGTCATCTCTTTATCCACAGCGCCTGACACCTAACAGGAGTAGTAGCAGTAATGATGATGACAATGATGACAGCTAATAGTTATTGAGCAACGACTATGTTCCAGGTGTTGTTCTAAGCACACTTTCAATTTACTATTTCATTTTATTCCTCCCATCAACACTATGAGGTAGGTCATTATAATAGCCCCATTTTACAGGTGGAGACATTGAGGACAGAGAAGCGAAGCACCTTGCCCATGATCACAGAGCTTGTAGGTAGTGGAAATGCTATGCATGAAATAGATAGTGGGTCATTCTCATTTATCGAGTGGATGAATTAATGAATGCATGAAAATTACATAAGAATATTGACAAAGTGACAAATATGCAAGTGTCAGTAGTCCTATGGTGCCCCCCACCCAGTCCAGGAGGACTTGGGATGCCAAGTGGCGCAGCGACAGCAGTAGCTGGCCTCAGAGCTCTGGAGCTGAGGCTGCTTGTGTTGGTGGGACAGCCCTTGAGGTCAGGCCAATATTCGCTGTTGTGTGATTGTTTTCTTGTTTTAGGAAGGATGAAATGCTCAATTCCTCATCGCCATCAAACCAGAAGATGTTCTTTCCACAATGGCCCAACAGAAGGGACAGAAGGGACAGAAGGTCTGTGGCTCCAGCTGTAACCTTCTTCCCAAGAACAGGGCCCCTGAGGCAGCGGCATTATTGACCCTCCCTCACCCTGGCACGAGCCAGGTGTCCAGAAAGTCCATAGCAGGACCCCGTTTGGCCTATCAGAGGAAGTTGGAATTCAGACCTGGAAGCTCTAAAGGACACTGGAGACTGCCAGGTACAGCTCTGCAGTTTCCACCTGAGGAAAGTCAGTCCCAGAGGGAGGAGGGACCTCCCTCAAGTCCCCAGGTGGACCTCTGTCCTGGAGCATAACTGGAGGTTTGCTCCCTTTCCATTTGATGGGCGCCAGTATTCTTCAGCTTCCTAAGTGGGCTCATGCCTCAGCCCATGGTGTAGCCCTCCAGGAGGCAGGCAAGAGGGAGGGGCTGTTGCTTCTATATACCGATGGGGAAACTGAGGCTCAGAAGAATGCAAAATGTCTCCCGGACCATGTGTTGACACTGGCATTGGGCTCAAGATGTGTCCAATAAAGAATCTGGCTTTTGTCTATCTTCAACTGAGTATTAAAAAAAAAAACACTTAAATGTTTTCAGAAGATACTTTCCTCCGTGACGTCAGGTTCAGAAGCAGCCCTGCCCCCTTCCTTGCTGCATTTCCTGTTCCACAGGGGCCCACTGGGCTACCCTGCCCCACCCCAGCATTGCCCTCCCCTAGTCCTGACGGTCCCCCGCCTCTCCAAGGAGGAGGCAGGAGAGGTTGGACTTCTTTTCTCATGGGCTCCCCCTTGCTCAAAATATTGTTCCCCTCATTAAAAATCATATTCTCAAAGACTATTTAATGGCATGGAGAAGTGTACATGAAGTATTTGTAAGTTAAAAAAAAAGTTCCCAAATACCGTGCAGAATATAATCCTAATTATGTTTTGTTTTAAATATAGTTTATGGCTATATTTATGTACACATAGAAGACCAGAAGGATATATCAAAATATTTATAGTGGTTTTTGTTTCCTTCCTTAATATGTTTGTATTCTCCAAATTTTCTGCTGGGAACATGTGTCCTTTTACAATTGTACAAAAGGAAATTATAAGTGAATTTCAAAATTCTTCTTTATTAGGTTCAATCTTTAAAAATACGAATACCCCTGTAGCACGCTGGCTCTGCAGCCTCGTAGCAGCAGCCAAGAACAGTTCACACGTGTGTGTGTGTGTGTGTGTGTGTGTGTGTGTGTACTGGGGGGCCCAACTGCCCCACCCTCTCCCAGTGACTGCTGTTCATCATAACCAGGACAATTAACCATCCCCTTATTATTCACACGTCATGATTACTAATCACCCTTATTAATATCCATGCTTTGCAAAACCAGGAGGCAGCTTGGCTCAGATGCTTGGAACTCCACAGGAACACAATCCTGACCCCAGGCATGTCCCTTCCTGCTCTGTGCCTTCACCTCCTCCTAGATTGGGAAGTCTGTCCCTTCCACTCCCTCCACAGTGACCGACGCCCTCCTCTCCCCTCCTTTGTCAGCTCATAAAAGCCTCATACACGCCCCCCCACCCCCAAGGGCCATCTAAGTTCCCAGCCGCATCCACCACCTGAACCATCAATCTCCCTTCCACTAAATAACTAAATAAGGGTCTCTTCCTGCAGTTGATCCCTTTTCTCATATGACCAACTTTGTTCATAAAGTGTGTGCTTTACCCCAAACAGACATATTGTGTATGGTTAAAGACTGCACTTTATGCCCCTTAACCATGGTCAGTCTTCAAATCTTGTTACCTGTTTTGGGAAAAGCATTAGTTTTGTGTTAAGCCAAGTGCTGATAACACTGGCCATTTGGCTCATGTTAAACTCCCTGGCCAATGGTTGAGGCACATTTATACTCTGAGTCACATCAGCCCTTGGTTTTGGATGTGGCGGCAGCTCTAGTAATGCTAGGATGAGCCGCGTGTGTATTGAAGTGGGTCCAGGCTGGACCACGCGTGCACACACAGAATTTACACGGCACCAACATGCCAGCTCCCAAAGGGGTCGCTGTAACCACAAGAGGTGGTTGCCACCCATCTCTGCATCGATCACGCTCTGGGTCAAGATACGGAGCACTGACCACCACCGAGGCCCGGGTGCGAGCAGAGCCCCGAGTGCCACTCCTGAACCTACCTGTGGAACATGCTAGGGATGAAGAAGACAATGGGAGTAATTTGAGCAAAATACTCACAGCAGTTGCATTTATTACAGTAAGAAATTAGACACCCTCACATAACCAACAATGAGGAGGTGACCAAATAAAGTGACAACCCATCAACATGATGGGACACCATGTGGCCATTAAAATGACAAGACTAGCCCGGCTGGTGTGGCTCAGTGGATGGAGCATCGTCCCATGGACTGAGAGATCCCGGTTCAATTCCTGGTCAGGACACATGCCGGGTTGCAGGCTCGATCCCCAGTGGGGGTGTGCAGGAGGCGGCCAATTGATGTTTCTCTCCATCAATGTCTCTATCTCTCTCTCTTCCTCTCTCTCTAAAAAAATCAATAAAAACATTTTAAATGACAAGACTGGGCTCTGCCACCCTGCATATGTCTAGGTGAATGGATGTAGGTGAAAGCAGGAAATGCAGAGGAAGGGCAGGGGGCCCGCGGCTCTGGGAAGGAGCCCCACACCAGCGCAGGGCAGAACGGGCTCAGGTCCGGACTCGGCTGCTAACGCTCTTCATGCGCCTGGCGCTTCCATCTGTACAAATCACCGCCCTGTTCCAGTGCTGTGGGGCGAAACCAGGTCGCAGCGCTCAGGACCTTTCAGGCACCCTCTAACAAAAATGCCCCTGAAGCAGTAAAAATCCAGGAAAAAACTGATTGCAATGTGAGTGTTTAAAGTTCTTTAGGTCCTCGTTGGAGTAAGCCCGTTTAAGAAACAAGGCGGGACATGGCTGGGAAGAGGGACTCTGTTGTTTGAAGACTGCTGGAGGATTGGTGGCCCAGTGAGGACTGGCTGGGCTTTGGAAGAATGGAGGAAGAGAGAAATGTGGGCTCTCCACCCACTGCCTGTCCCCCAGAAAGGACCAAAGCCACACTCAGTAACTGGGCAGGAGAAATCCCAAGCTCATTCCGAAATGAGAAGGTAAGAAAATCATCCCCCCACTGTGGGAAGCACAGAAGAGCCCAAGAAGCCACCTGGGATTCGTCTCATGGTGACAGAGGGGGAGAGAGGCAGAGAGGCAGTGACAGGGAAGAGCAGGGAGGGAAAAGGGCCCAAGTTGTCTCCTCCCTGAGCCTGTGTTCTTGCCTCCTGCCTGCTGTCGGTTAGGACAGGCTCTGCCAGCCTGCTCCAGGAACAAGAAAATAAAATCAGCAGCTGTCAGCTGGCTGCCTCCTCCTCCTCTTTCTCCTCCTCTTCCCTCTCCTTCTTCCACCTCCGCTGCAAACACCACCTCCTTCCTGTGGCATCCATTCGAAGAATGAAGAGGGTTGTGAACTCGGTTTAATGGGAATCATTTGACATATTTCCAGCAGAGAACAAGATCCTCCCCCGTGTGTATCTGTCCTGGGGGACCCAAGGATGAACCGTGGCCCCAGACACCTCCAACACAGGCCATCCCTCCTTATTATCTGAGGACAGTTGGGGACCACCTGTCCCCCACCGATCTTCCTCCTGCACCAGCTTCTTTCTCGGCGGAGTGGGAATGGGGGTAAGGGCACAATGTGAAGCTGAGGGAGAGGAGGACGAAGAAGGGAAAAGGACGTTCTCTGGGGGAATATTTTCCTTCACTTGTTTTTTAAGCCTGTCATTCTGGAGGGAAAGGAAAACGGAGGTGGGCCACCCTGAGAAAGCAGAGCAAATCCAGAGATTTGAAAGATCATTTTAGTAAGGATGCAAATAATTCAGCTTCTTCCCAATGCATTCCACTTTTGTTTGAATAATCCAGAACTTTGGGACAACTCCCTTCCAGTTTTCTCTCTCCCACCCTTTGCTCTGGGAAAGCGGCCTCTCTGCAGTTCCGTGGACGTGTGCCCAGGCTTTCCACCTCCAGGCCTTTGCCCGAGCCATCCCTTCCATCAGGCACCCCTTCCCTCTCCACCAGCCAGCCGGTCAGAGCCATCTGAGAAACCTAGTTTAATAGCACCTCCTCTTTTATGAGGTCTTCTTGGAATCTCCCAGTCAGAAAAGCTCTTTTTTTTTTTTTTTTTTTTTTTAATCTCTGCTATCCTAGAAAGTGTATAGACTCTGGGATTTTCTGCTCACAACCTACCTCTAATTGAATGGCATCTTGCCTTTCCACCTTCTCAATCAGTCATTGAGCTAAGAAAAGCAATTGGGGCGGGAGGATGGGAAGCCACAAAATTGCTCAAATCCCAGTTAACTGACCCATCGACGAAGCTTGGATCCATAGTCTGCGGCACCTCACACAGGATGTCCCACGAAAGTTGCATATCCACCTTACAGAGCAGGTCCTAGTACCATCCATCTTGCTAGGAGAGAACTGGAACTCAAGCTGGCTGACCCTAACACCCATGCTCTTTGTACTTGACCACACTGCCTCCCACAGCTCTTTTCCTGGGGGACAGGGAGCTTCCCCCAATCAAATTCTCCCAGATGGGAGACATCTCTCCAGGTCCCTTGCCTCTTCAGCCTCTGTCCAAGCTCAACCCTGGTTGGCTCTACCACTCAGCCAACTGGCTGGGCAAATGGAGTGGATGGGGATTGGGGTGCCCATGCCCTAGGGAGGCACAGACATCAAAAACCTCTAGGTTGTTCTGTAGCTTGGAGGCAGGACTCGGGCCTGGAGGGAGTGAGTGGTGGGGGAGGGGAGGGGAGGTTCACAGGGAAGAGGATGTTCAGAGAGGGGAGCGAGGTTCCCTGACCCCAGCAGACAGCCCTGCCCAGCTCCCAGCCAGAGCTGGAGAGGGGGAGATTTACTTCTCATCTTCCCAGGCCTTTGGAGAAATGCTGCAATTGTCAGCCTGGCCCTGAACTCCACACCTCCACCAGTGCCTAAGTTCCAGCCCCAGGGCTCCAGGAACAGCTGTCCTGACACGGACTGCCAGGGCACCACGCGGCCATGCGACAGCTTACCTCAGCTCAGGCCACCTGCAGGATAGATGGAGCACAAATGCTGGGGTCTTTGACACACACACACACACACACACACACACACACACACACGCACAATTTAAACCGACCCTTCCCCATGCATTATCTTAATTGTTTGAACCTCACAACAGGGTCCTATAAGATGGGCAGCACAGATGTTATGAACCCATTTTTTAGATGAGGAACCCAAGGTTCAATGAAGGTGCACTATTTGCTCAAGGTCACACTCTCCCGAGCTAGTGACCACAGAAATGCCAACAAAGCTCACAGCAGTTCATTCATTCAATGCTGAGCCCAGCGCTAAGCACTTTCCATATATCTAACATTCACAACAGTCCCTGAGGAGACATCATTATCCCATTTTACAGATGATGAAACAGGGCCTTCGAGATGTTAGGCCATTTGAGGAAGCGACTTGGAGTCAATCGCTAAGCATCCTGACTCCATGGACCCTCTCTCAGGATGGGGACCTTGTCTGTCTGGGTCCCCCGAATCCCCAGCACCTGTAACAGCGCCTGGCCCCCATAAGGTGCTCACTAAACATTTGCAGAATGTTTGTCGACTGAGTAATCTGCCCCTACTGCCCTTGCCCTTGACTTACTCCCCCCAGACCATGTCTGTCCTTCTTTCTCCCAGCTCCTTGCATGTCTGCAGCCAACCACTTGACACCTCTCTCCCCAGGAGTTCAGGGTAACAGATTCCCTAGGTCCCTCAAGGAGCCTGGGAAGTCATTTTGCCACCTCACTCCCTATACCTCCCAGCATTCAGGGACTCCTAGTTTCTCTCAATGGTCCCCCCCTTGCCTCAGTTTCCCCACCTGTACCAGATATAAGGGAAGTAGTCAAACAGATTGCTGGAAAAGAGGCCCTGGGCAGGTCTGCCCCTCTACTTCCTTCTACCCCAAGGGGATGCTGGGGTCCTTCTTCCTCTCTAGATCCAACAGAGTCCCCGACATACACAGAGGGGCCTGCAGGAGGTAAGACACAGGACAGGTGCGGAGTGGTCCGGCCCAGCTCCAAGGCGTGCATATCTACACGAAAGATGCTGCACCCTGAGGGCAGGGTGCTCCCTCGGGCATGGTTCCCCATTGGGTGAGGGTTTGAAGCCCCCTTTGGAACATTGCCCAAACTAGCTGCCTCCGCACCCCCTCACCCCCACATTAATCAGTCCACAGCACTAAGTTCCTGGGCCTGCAGGCAGGGAAGACACAGGGTGCCACTTGTGCAAATGAACAGGAGACACGCCTCGTGGCGGGCGTACTGAGTACCGTGTCCATGATCTCATTTAAGCTTCCCAGCAACTCTGAGAATTATCACCATTTCGCAGAGAATGAAGCAGAGGCCTGACTGACTTGCTCATGGTCACATGGCCAAGTCACAGTTAAACAGGGACAAGAATCCATGGCCATGGGTCCTGTGCCTGCCTCTTGCTCTTAGAGCAAAGCTGTTCCCTCTCTGACACCTCCCAAGGCTTCCTTTAATAAAAACTGTAGCCTTAGCCCTGGCCGGTATGGCTCAGTGGTTAGAGCGTCAGCCCACGGTCCAGAGAGACCCGGGTTCGGTTCCGCTAAGGGCACGTACCTCAGTTGCAGTTTGTCCCCAGCCCTGGTGGAGGTCGTGTGGGTGGCAGCCACTCGATGTGTCTCTCTCACATCGATGTTTCTCTCTCTCTCTTCCTCCCTCTCTCCCTCCCGCTCTATCTGAAGATAAATGCAAAAGTGTCCTTGGGAGAGGATAAAAAAATAAAGCATATTTGCTTAAAAAAAAAAATAGCATTACACATACCTCTCCCTCCCCGGCCTCTTACATGCCCCAGAGTCCAAGGGCAGATAAGTGGGCAAGCCCCACCTCCAGCTGGCCTGGGCTTTAGAGCCCTGGGCTTTAATGGTCAATGAGAGGACCACCTTCCCATGTCACCTGGCTCAGCATCAGCCATGCACTGTTGGGCTACTCTGCCCTCAGCCCTCACCTCCACCCCAACACAGCACCTCTGGTCTCTCTGTCCCTCCAGTGGCTACCACTTGGGGGCCCATGGAAGACCAGAAGTCATGAGTGGGAGGAACAGTGCTCCTGACCCCCAGCCTGACTTCTGACATGTCCAGTGCCCCCTCGCTTAGCCCTAGCCCCAGGTGTCAGGTCCAGTGAGACCGGCATCCCCCTCAAAGTCACTCCCACCCAACCCTCCAGCCACTGCACAGCCTGGTGTTCAAAGGATTGAGCAATATCAGAGCGCCACCTAGTGTGCCTGGTGGGCATGCCAGCCCCTGCCAGGCCCTGCCCTGTCCAGTCACCTCGTCTGGGGCAGGGCCTCTCATGGGGGTGGGGTGAAGACAAGTTAGGGTCTCTAGCCTGCTGATGTTCTATCTGGATGACATTATTCCTCCAGACACAAGGAGACCCCCGAATTCACTGAGGACAGTCCCTCTCAATTTGAAAGCTTTGCCCTGTCACTACCTGTAGAACCCTAACTTAATAATTATTTGTGGCCCTGGCTGGTGTGGCTCAGTGGTTAGAGGGTCGGCCTGCACACCAGAGAGTCTCAGTTGGATTCCTGATCAAGGGCACGTACCTGGGTTGCAGGTTCGATCCCCGCCCCAATCGGGAGGCAACCAATCGCTGTCTCTCTCACAAGGATGTTTCTTTTTCTCCCTCTCCCCCTACCCCCTCCATCCCACTCTCTAAAAATCAAATTTAATTATTATTTTTATTTGTGAGGCTTCAAGTGAGCTTTCAAACACCCTATTCACATTGCATTGTTTTGTGTTCCTTGGTAAAAAGTCAACTTCCCAAATTAGCCATAATTTTGGTAACCCCTCTTTGGCAAGCCTATTTTTAACAAGGGCCTCAAAGAAAGAAATGTGGCTAAGGAGGCATTAGACCTCTGAGAGGCCCCACCCTGTGCGCGGGGCCTGCACTCCTGTTGCCTGCTTTTCCCCCTCCCTCCGCGTTCCTCTCCGTCCGGGACCTGGAAGGCAGCCTGACGAAGTACAAGCACTGAGCATGGGCAGGGATGGCCGACAAATCTGGGTTTGAACCCTTGTTCCATACCAGCTGTCTAACCTTGAAAAATTCACCAACGCTTTCTGAGCCTTACTTTTCTCATCTGTAAAATGGGGTTGTGATGAGCATCATGAGAGAACACATGAGACACTCAGCAAGTGACAGCCGCTCACCAGAGGCTCCGTAACCGCCAGTCCCGTCCTCCTTGTCCCCCTCAGGGCCTCTGTGGTGGGGTCTCCTCGAGCTGGGTCTCCATCATTTTCTTGGTCTCAGAGCGTGTCCATTTTCTGTGGCTGTGTCCATCTCCTCCCCCAACCTTGGGCCCGTTCCTCTCTGGAAGCCCAGCCCCCTGCCAAGCCAGCGGCCAGTGTGTATGGACCAAGCAGCTAAACGGAAGGTCCCAGGCCAAACGGCCACGCTGTCAGGAGAGCCCACCAGGTCAGCCCCGTCAAACCGTTCTCTCTCCGCACCTCGGTCTCCTGCTCTGTAAGGCGGCATTGAAGCTCCCGACTTGCTCGGTGTTAAAGGGACTAAAGAGACTGCACTTCCGAAGACACCTGTAAAGGGTGTAGCACACGGCAGGCCCTCAATAAGTAGAATTTATTATTACGGTAGCTCGGGAGGCCCAGTGGGTGTCCACAGCCATGCCGAAGGAAGACAGGAATAGCAGTATTATCCCAGTTGTGCGACTTCAACAAAGACAGGGGGACAGGGCAGCAGAAGGCAAGATGGGGAGGGTGGGAGACAGTTAAAACGGGCAAAATTTAGAACCTAGTCGGGGTCTCAGTCAACAACTTATTTAAGAGTAAGGCGTCCCAGGAGCCGGGGTAACTGGGTGGGGGAACATCTCTTTCCTCCAGGGTGGGCATGAGGAACAGGCCAAGTGGGTGGGGGATGAGGGGGTGAACAGCCTCTTTATTAACACAATTATTTTATTTGCCGAAAGGTAATCATCCTAAGTGAGGTCAACGGCGCTGGCTCGAAAGACCCTGCAGGCGGCCTGCCCGCGTTGCCATGGAGATGGAGCCGATCACTTCCAGCAGCAGCAAGAGCTGGAGGCCCCAGAAAGGAGACCCCCAGATCGCTCTCCTTCCCCCAGGGAGGGGCTGAATGAGACCTGCGGGTGTTTGTACTCCCCCGCCCAGCTCCAAGTGACAGACCAAGAGTCCCTGGGGGCCCCCAGCCCAATTCGAAGGGGGTCTGTTGTAGGTGAGAGGAGTGTCTACATCCATCATCTCATTTCATCCCATAATAACCCTTCAAAGAAGGGACTAAGCATCTGCTGACCCTTTTACAGCAAGCTGTGGCTCAGAGAGGCTAGTGATCTGTCCACAGACACACAGTACTTGAGGATCTGGGGGCTGCAGTGACCTCAGAGCCATGGGCTGTGACAAGGACAGGGAGGAAAGTGACCAGGGTCTTGATTCATCAGAAAAACTGCTGTGGAGGAAAAATTGCTAACCTGGAAGTCAGAGAGGCCTGGGTTAAGTCCCAACTTGCCCCCTCCCAGGTCTCGTCACCCTCAGCAAATTTGCTCCAGACCTCGGTTTATCCATGCAGCCCGCACCAGTGACTTGCCAGTCTCTGCAGGACTGTGCAGTGACCAAGACATGTCCCCATCTGTAAAATGGGCCAACCAAGCCTCGTCCTGGGGAGCCGGGACACCAGTGGTGACTGGTGAGCTTGCTGCAGTGTACAAGCGTAAGAAGCTAACTTGGTCATTTTTACCAGAATCTCAAAGGGTGTTAGCTCTGCGGAAAAGGAAACAAAGCACCCCTTGATCCCAAATCCTCCAACCCCAAAGTCCAGAAGACTGCACAGCAAAGGCAAGGCCAAGAAGGGGTGCAGCCAATACAAGGAGGGGATCCATTTTGCTTGTGCCCACAGCATCGATTGTCCTCTGGTGGGGGAGTATGACACAGCCACAAGGGACAACTGTGCAACAGGAAGGAATTCAGACGGGGTAGGGGAGGGATGACAGATGCGACTGGGAGCATCAGGGGGAGCTTTGGGAGGTGGTGAGACTTAAGCTAGGTCTCCGGGAAGGTGAACACGCATGGGAGCAGGAGAGAAGGCATTTCAGACGATGGAAACTGCCTTAATAAAAGCCTCAGACTGTCGGGTGCTGAGGGAGTTTGGAGGGGTGGGTGGACTGGTAGAGCACGGGGACTTCAAGAGGCCCAAGAGGAAGCAGGAACCAGACTAGGGCAAACTGTAGATAGCTTTGACCAAGAGGCTGTGTGCACTTTGTCCTGGAGGCAATGGGAGCCACTGAAGGTTTCTGAGCAGGGGCAGGACATGATCGGATTTGCATTTTAGGCATATGGTTTGTAGAGAGAGTGGAGGCAAGAAGGCTATCGGAGCCACCTTCTCCCAGCACGCTGCTACTTAACAATAGCAACACCTCCAGGCCTGGCCGCAGACCTCACGAGCTGTGTTTTTACCACTGCACACCAGGCCTCGAGCTGTGTGGTTTCCTAAGGCAGGAGGTAGGGAGGGTGAAGCGCCCCAATCCCCTTCCAGTCAGGGCCCTAGCATTGATTTAAAAGGTATACAAGCGCCCTGAAAGGGTGGGGAGGGGGTGACTGGAAGGAAGGGGAAGAGGGGGCAGGGAGGAAGCTCCATTTACTGAGGGCCTACTGCGCCCTTTCGGAGGTCCTGGTGACACTGGGCAAGTGACCTGAATAATTCTCCCTGTCCCACAAGAAGGAAACCAAGACTCGACATGTTAGAACAGCCCGGGATCCCCAGGGCGAGGACCCAAGGCCAAAGAAACTCAGGCCTGGAGGAAGCAATGCCACCTTCTCCCAGGAGGTGCACCACCCTGGCTCAGACACCACAGGAGGCATTCTGGAGGCTCTGTCCCCCCGGCACCCCTCCCAGCAGTCCTCTTGACCAGCCACATCAAGGGCCCTGCCTCCCATGACACACACACACTCGCGCTTTGAGAGTTCTGGTGTTTCTAAGACATCCACAAAAAGCAAGTCATCTAACTTCCCGTTTTAGATCCACCAATCTCACCTGAAGCTGCCGATCAGAGTCCCTGTCCTGTGCCAGGCGACACAGCAAAGGCAAGAGATAGCAGGGGGCTGCTCAGGGTGGGGTCCATGCCCCACTGCCCCAGGCAACCCCAGGCTGGGGATCTGTCAGTCAGGGGAACTTCTGAGGAAGAGGTGGGCAGTGGGGGGGAGAGTTCTTGAGGGGTCACTCCCTCCTCCTGGTTCGTCACACAGAGACGCCTCCCAGGGTGGGCTCCTCAAGGATGACAAGGGCAGCAGGTGTGAGGAAGGCTCCCGGGACAGAGACAGACAGAGGAAGGGATGGTTGTAGTTTCACAGCTGGGCCTGGCGAGCAACGCCAGGGTGCTGGCCACACTCCAACCAGGTAATAGCGCCAACTCAGGCCTGAACTTGAATCAGTGGAACTAAGGCTTGGCCACAGTCAGCAGAGGCCTGGGAGGGAAGAGGTGGGGCGTGCAGCCAAGAAGGGGTGCGCATGGGATCTACCTGGGGTCAGGGCAGGGCCTTTCAGAGCCCCTTCCTGCAAGGCGTGGAGGTGGGAGTCAGACTGAGCGACAGCAACAGCCATGGAGCACATCTGACCCATGGAGGCGCAGCTACACCCTAAATCTCAGCCTCCAGTCTTCCCTCCCCTAATCCCAACAAGCTTCAAGTGAGACACCAAGAAGAACTTGCCAACCAGTGAGACCCCAGGATGCATGAGCATGGGCGGCTTAAAGGTGTTCACCCCAACTTTAGTGGGGGAGGGGCTCAGCGTAGGAGCTATGGTGCCCATTCCCCTTCAGACCAGGCTGCAAAGAGGGATGGGCCGACTGGGCCATATCCTCACCCCCAGTACTCTGAAGGAGGGTGGGAAGGAGGGGACAAATGCTATCAGCTGCCCAGAGTAACTTATTAGCATCCAGGCGAGATTAATCAAGCCCAGAAACCTCGAGCAGACCCCTAATTAGTTGCCGCTGATAACTATATTTGTCATGCTCTCCAATTATTCCACTGTAAATTTCAGAGTTTAATTGCACCTTGTTCTTCATTGAAGTGTCACTGTTTGCACACGCTCCCCTAATTCTTTAGCAAATTTGACAAAATTCAGCATTAAATATAGATTATCTTTAGATTTCCATAATTAACACAACCAAACTGTCTCAGGCCTAAATATTTCTCCCAGTGCCATAAATCTGGCCTGTCCCGGAACCCAGAGAGCCGCTCCCAGCTCCCCAGCAGAGGCCGCGGGGAGAACACGCATGCACACCCATGTGCTTACAGGACACGCCTGTGCAGGGCTGGGGTGGGGGTCGCAGGCGAGGCTTCACTGAGGCCACATACCCAGAGGCCACCCCACCCCATACGTTGTAGGAGGCTCCATCAAGGCTGCTCCCTGGGCATCTCAGCTCTGTCCGGGGCTCGGAAGGCCAGTCCAGCACCGCTGAGCTCCAGTCCCAGAAGGTGGGCTAGAGGCACACGGTCTGGCCTATAGTCGGCTGCAAGCCACTTCACTCCACAAAGGCCAAAGGGCCCCTGTTTGCGACTTTTCTCCCTGTTAAGGCTGATCTTAATGTTAGACATGATGCTAGGAACATGGCCCAGGCAGACAGAAATGCCTTCCGTGCCACACCCCTCCCTGGCACCCTCACTGCCCGATTTCTCTCCCAGCCCACTCTCTCCAGACTCACAGATGAAGATATGTCCATTCAACCCTAAATACAGCCACCTGGGGCTCTTAGTTCAGCCTGGAGGCAGGGGAGGAGTTCATGCCCCCCACCCCAACATCAGGTTGTGAATCTTTCTACCAGCCCACACACCCCAAATCTAACAGCTCAACAAAGTCAGCGAGATGTCCACTTTCAAGATGACAAAGGGGCAGCCGAGGAGATGGGAGAGGGCAGAGAAGCCGTGCTCCTCCTGAGCCCTACCCAGCCCTTGGCCCCTTGGAAGAGAACCGTATCTTGGGTTTATCCTAAATCAAGCCCCTTCCAGAGTTCCACTGCACGCCAAGCACCACCACCCTGCACTGCATACATGCAAACACACACACACACACACTCACTTAGACATACACACATATACAGAGACATACCACTGATACCCTGGACACACAGACACACTCAATCAGACACGACAGACATACACACACAGAAACACACACCCCTCTGCCCAAGTCCTGTAGGAGATGGGGGCAGCAAGACAGGGAAGTGCTCATTCCCAGAAGTCAGTGACACAGCGAGAGTCTTGCCACGTTGAAGGCCAGAGCGGGCTGAGGCTCCAGCAGACGGCTCCCGAGCCTGCTGCCCCTCCGTGCTGACTGCCAGCCTAGCGCCCCTCTATCTCCCTGGTGAAGCCATGGTGGGGGCTGAGGGGCTGCAGTTGGGAACAGGCAGTAATATCGAGGGGCCTCAAAGTGTACTCACAACAAATTTGGGGAAAAAAATCAATGACATTTGATGAGATTTTATTTTCCTCCATGATGGGCTGAGCTGGGCATTATATGTGGAGGGAGGGGGGGTCTTTGGGTAAAACGGGCAAGGAGATGAGATGAGCCAGGCCGCAGGTTGCAGGGCTAGGAGGAACTGGGCAACCAGGAGTGAGGAAGCTCCAGGGTGAGCATGGACAGGCAGAGAAGAGCCAACAGACAGGATATCAAGCTGCCATCCAGCCCCACCTGCCAGGCCCAGAGAGGGCCCCTGGGCTAGCTTGGGTGTCTGTTGTGGCTGAGCTGGGTTTTGGATTCGGAAGTCTGGATTCCTGGCCCTCAGAAGGACTAGGGGCTGAGGTCCACCGAGGTCAGAGGGGCTGGCTGGGGCCAAGAACAGTGGAAAGTGGTCACTGGAGAATGGGGCAGGGGGAGCAGCTCACTCAGGGTCCTGGGCTTCAGAAAAGGGTGAGAGGCAGTTAGTGAGTTAACTCTGATCACTGCAGTTCACTGAGCACCTGCCAGGCTCCAGGCACCTGTTATTGTCATTCTACAGAAAACCCTGCAAGAGAGACGGCCCCTTGCTCAGATGAAGAACATGATCAAGGAAGTTAAAGAAATTGCCCAAAGCCAGCCAGCTGCTGAGTGCCTGAGACAGCACCTGAACCAAGGTGTGCCAGCTCTAAGTCTGTGTTTCCTCCATTCTGCTCATAAGCAGCACCTCGCAGGCGATGAAGAAGCCACACCTTCATCTCTCCCCCTCTTTCAGCCCAGCCAGGCTCCAAGGTTCTTGGGCCACCTGGGTCAGAGCTTGGGTTCAGGCTCCAGGATGATAGGGAAACTCCTCCATGGCTTGACCCCAAATCATAAGACTTCCCGAAGCACAAAGGAGGGGACACTTGTCAGCTGCAACCCTGCCCACCCCACCCCACTGGCTGAAGCTTTGAGCTCCCTCCCTCCTTACTGAATCATAGAAGGGAATCAGAGGCCATAAACCCAACTTTAATATCCTCTGCCTGAAGGCTCTATGCAACATCCTACCTGAATGATCATCTGAATACTTGCACTCCTCCGGTGACAGGGAGCTCACTACCTCCAAGATACCCAATTCAACTTCTGGAATCCTGTGAGATGAATCCTGCTATCTGCCATCCGGAGCCTCCCACTAGTGCCATTCCTGCCCTCTGGGCCACTGCTCTGCCCCATGAAAGCCCCTCTGTAATTTGAATACCATGACCACTGCCTCTGTTACTCTCCCACCGCCACCACCACCTAAGGGGCTTCCATTCTCCTGACTAAACGTTTCCTCATTCCCTCAGCTGTTGCAAACTGCCCTACCACGTTCCCTCCTACCCACCCAGAAGTGTCAGCAGAATTGTTGACAACAGAGAGGAATGGTTAAAAGCAACCATTCTGAATGGACTTGGCAATGATTTCTTGGATATGACAACAAAAGAAAAAATAGATTAATGGGATTACATCAAAATGTAAAACTTCTGTGCATGAGGCCACAGTCGACAAAGGGAAAAGGCAAGCTACAAAATAGGAGAAAATGCTTGCAAATCATTATGATACAGGTTTATATCCAGAATATATAAAGAACTCCTAACACTCAACAACAACAACAAACAATGAATAATCCGATTAAAACTGGGCAAAGGACTTGAATAAACATCACTCCAAAGATGAAAAGATGCTCAAACTGCCAGGCCGGTGTGGCTCAGTGGTTGAGCGTCAACCCGTGCACCAAGAGGTCACTGGTTCAATTCCCGGTCAGGGCACATGCCCAGGCTGTGGGCCCCATCCCCAGTAGGAGGCATGCAGGAGCTGGCCAATCGATGTCCTCTCTCATCGCTGTTTCTATCTCTTTCTCCCTCTCCCTTCCTCTCTCTCTAAAATCAATAAAGAAAAAAAAATTTTTTTAAGTTGCTAAAACTGACTGATCACCAAAGAAATGCATATTAAAACCTCAGTGAGATGTCACCTCACATCCAATGTGAGGATGGCTACTATTAAAAAAACTCAGACAACCACAAATGTTGGTGAGAATGTGGAGAAATTCGAACCCGTGTGCACTGCTGGTGAGACTGTAAAATAGTGCGGCCATGATGGCAAACAGTATGGCAGTTCCTCAAAAAATTAAAATATGATCCAGCAATGGTACTTCTAGGTATGCACTCAAAATAATCGTAAACAGGACCTCAGATATTTGTGCACCCATGTTCATCGCAGCATTATCTACAGCAGCCAAGAGATGGAAGCAACCCAAGCATCCATCAGCTGGTAAATGGATAAACAAAATGTGGTATGGATATGCAATGGAATATTATTCAGCCTTAGGAAGGAAGGAAATCCTGTCACATGCTACAACGTGGGTGAGCCTTGAAGACATTATACTAAATGAAATAAGTCAATCATAAAAAGACAAACACTCTATGATTCCACTTCTCTGAGTATCTAAAGTTGTCAAATTCACAGAAACAGAAAGTAGAATGGTGGCTGTCAGGGGCTTAGTGGGTATAGAGTTTCAGGTTTGTAATGAAAGGACTGCAGATCAGTTACACAACTATGGGAATATACTTAGCTACTGAACTGTACTTAAACATGGTTAAGACAGCAACCAAAAAAGAAGGAAAAAGCAATGATTTTGGAGTCAGACAGAACTGGGTTTGAGGCCCAGCTCTACAGACTTGGGGCAAATGTCTCCGAGCCTCAGTCTCTCCAACTCTACCTTGGTAATGACAGAATCTAACTCACAGGGTTGCTGTGAGCATTATCTCATTGATTTTTGCTGACT
This sequence comes from Tadarida brasiliensis, assembly GCA_030848825.1. Taxonomy (NCBI): domain Eukaryota; kingdom Metazoa; phylum Chordata; class Mammalia; order Chiroptera; family Molossidae; genus Tadarida; species Tadarida brasiliensis. The sequence goes on from CM061273.1 coordinate 49,778,144, forward strand.
TGTTCACTGCTGTATCCCCAGCTGACATATAGTAGGTGCTCAACAAATACTTGTTAGATGACAGCATGAGCTAAGCCTTGGCCTTCTACCCTCAGAGGCCCACTGGCCCACCCCCACTTTCATCCCTAGCAGGGTCCACTCTCAGGTCATGGCAGGGGAGGGGGAGCCCCACTTCCCCAGCAGCCCCAGGCTCCCCAACTGCTGCTGCGTCCGGTCTGGGCACCAATTCTGCCATCAATATCAGCCTCTGGCAGCCACACTTGAATGCCCACCCTAATCGATAACCAGCGGCTGCCATCGATCAGCCCCTGGGGTATCAGAAGCCAGGGGAGAGGCAAGGAGAGGGAGAGACAGGGTGTGGAGGCACAGCCCCAGAAAGGGAGCAGTAACAGGGAGCCCCCAGTGACCCGGCCACAGCAGCAGACAGAACAGAGATTATCAGAAAACAGAGGCAGAATGGAGAGGGAGAGGGGGTCCCAGGCCTGAGCGAGGAAGGACAAAGAGGCAGCAGAAGCAGAGGAGGCCCCTGAGAAAGGGAAAAGGAAGAGGCAGGCACAACCCTGGGAGAAAGAGGGTTTTGGCACCATTTTACAGGAAAGAAACTAAGCTCAGGTTAAGAAACTTAACTAAGGCCTGAGACTTTAGATGTGGGAGCAGAACCAGGATTTAAACCCAAGTCTGATGTCTCTGAGAGGCAAGGCCCTTTTTGGATCCCACAGTAGCCCTGAGCTGTCACTTCTGGCCTCCCCACCTGGGCATACCACCCACAGCTGAGTGGGGAACTAGGGGAGGTACCCCCCACTGGGATGCCCCATGAGAGCGCCTCAAGATGCTTTAGGAGAGGAGTGGAGAGGTGCAGGTGGGGGTAGTCCAGATGTGGCAGGCCTCCCAGCTGATGCTGAACTGGAGGTTCCCTTCCCCCATGCCCAGCTCCCCACTCTCTCTCCCCTCCCGCCCTCCCACCCAAACCTTCTGATTGCCACAGTATGACCTTGGGCAAGTTACTCAACTCCTCTGATCCTCTGTTTCCTATCCCAAAGCATCATAAGAATTAACTGAGACGAGGCATGTACACTGTTAGCACGCGGTAAGTCATAATAAATGTTACCGTCACCATCACCCCCCTCCAAGCACATAGCTTCCGGGTCCCACACCCACCATGGTGAGACTGTTGTGTGTGTGTTGGTCCCGGGGCTCTAATTTAAACAAGATCCAGCCCCTTGCCCTGCGTGGCCTGTGGCTAGTACCTCATCTGTAGGAGGGGCATCTGTGCAAGGCCTGGATGCAGATGGGCCTCGGCAGGGTGAGGGCTGAGAGGTTCTACAGAGAGCCTCTCAGCCCTCCGTTCGCTCCTTTGTTTCAGAGAATCAAGAGCAGCTGTGGCTGGGGGATCATTTGTGTCCTGCCTCCTCAGAAAGCTGAAGGTCAGGGCCAGCTGGAAATGTGCTGAGAGACTTGCCCCTCCAACCCACTATAGTGAAGAGGAGGGGGAGGCAATTAGTCTCCAACCTCAGGACCCATTCGCTGCGCCGTTCATTCACCCTTTTAAAACACGCAGGATGTGCCTGGCCCTGTGCTGGGCCCTGGGAATACAAAATGAGTCAGGCTAATCCGAACCCTGTTCGTCTAAAAGGGGGGGATGGGCCTGTGGGGCCAAGGGGACGTTGTAGGGGGCAGAGGGGCCAGTAAGGCTACTTGCAAGAAGGGACCCAGCCCACCATCTGACCGCCTCCCTCATCTGCTGACTTCTGCCTTGGTTTCTTCTTTCCGAAGGAAACTGTTTGGCCCGTTGATATTTTTTTGAATTGCAGATAAACCACAGAAGGTGCCACTTTTCATGGAGTCTCCCTTCTGACACCACAAACTGCAGCAAAAAAAGCTGGGAGCCTAAGGAAGAGAGGGGTGCAGTGGTGGAGGGAGAAAGCAGAGGGGGCCAAGTTCAGCCAGCTGGGGCCCAAGGGGCCTGGCCCAGCCCCTCCTCCCTGCCCCACAGCAGCTGGTGAAGGGTGTCCTCTGAAATAGAATATTGTGACAGAGAGGGCACGGTGGGGCGAAGGACACGGCATTTCCATAAGAATCCTTCTTGCAGTAGTGGAGGGGAACCTGAAGCAGCCTTCGCAGGGCCGAGCCTGAGTACAAATCTCCTGATCCTAAGTCAACGACCAGCCCCACTCCTTTCCTAGACTGGAGAAGAAACTGGGACAATTCACGGGGGCAGAACTCACGCCCTTACCTGCTTCTCGGAACGTGTGGCCGGTCCTGGGGCTCTGGCCCTGCTCCCCCATCTCAGTTGACTAAACAAGGTTCTGTGATTTAAAAAGATAATTCTGAGAGCAGCTGTGTCTGTAAAGTAACATGGCTGCCATGATTGAGAGCTGACAGTTAGTTACCAGGCACTGTGCTGTGCTCAGGTGTGGTATCCCCATTCGCAGAAGAGGCAACTGAATATCCTAGAGGATAAGCGACTTGTCTTAGGTCATCCAGCTGGGAAGAGGTGGGTTAGGATTAGAACCCAGGACCACACTGTTCATGCTGACTTGAAGGGAAGAAGTGGCCAGGTTGGGAAGCAGAGGGGAAAGGGGCTAGAACCTCTGGGTGAGGTTGATGGGGACGGGTAAAGCAAGGGGTAGCCCCAGGTGCTCTGCTACCTGACCAGGCTTCCAGGACCCACCCTGGGGGGAGAGGACAGTGACATCCTCCTGGCCAGTAGCCACTTCTCCCCACATAAAACCCTCTCTATGGGCATTCTGAGCACAAATCTAGGAGGAGCATTGAGCTCCGGGCTGGAAAGGAGGCAGTTAGAACTTTGTGGCGCTCCTCCCCCAGCAGGATGAGCTGAAGACCACCAGGGAGGTGTTAATGAAACAGGGAAGCTGCGAACAGACCCTGGAGTGACTCCAATCTGACACCTCTACCCCAGGCCCCACCAGTAATGAGCTGGGACCTGCCCTCCTCCCAAGGGAGGGGAGGTGTGGGGAGGAGGGGAAATTCTTGGGCACCTTTGCAGCTTCAGATGCCTCCTTTCTTCATCATCATCATCATCATTTTCACAGTAACATAAAACTCACATTTATTGAGCACCTACTGTGTCCCAGGCACTGCGCTAAGTCCTCTTATCTCCATTTTACAGATGAAGACACTGAGGCTCAGTCAGGTTGAGTGACTGGCCTGAGGTAGAACTAACATTTGGACCCGGGACTGTCCATCTCAGAAGTCTGTGTTCTTAATGCTTTTGCTACTCTCTGACATGGACCCACTGAGGTCCTCAGCAGGAAGGTGGGTGGGGAGGGAATGTTCCCATCTGGGGATGGGTCCAAGAGCCCAACCCTGGGGGCCTGAGGGGCGGGCCCACACCCCCACGAAGGGAGGCATGTGTCACCAGACTGCAGCACACCCAGCCCACCATGTATTCAGACCCAGGAAGCAAGGAGCAGGATCCTAGCCCTGCACCAGCCTCGCAGTCTCCCTCCTGCTCTCGGGTCTCCTTTCCACATGTGTGCAATGACAGGCGGCTCCAAGGAGGGACCGCCAGCTCTGCCCACTGCCTGGGGAGGGGGTGGAGAGGGGTGTTGGCTAGGGAGGACTGAAGTGGTATTGTGGGGGGTGCTAGGAAGACCCCAGCCTCCTGGTCTGGAGGGAGGGGCTGAGCCACTCCGTGAGTGGAGCCCCATGTTTGTAAACATCATTAATCAGGGATTAGCAGATGGGCATGCTAATTGCACCTGTGGAAGACTGAGACCTCAAGGTTGATTACATTTACAAACTGTGAGGCCCCCCTGGCGCCCGGCCCTGCCGGAGTGGGCGAGTGGGCGGGCGTGTCTAGTTTCAGCGTGTCTAGTTTCAGATCCCAGCCTGGGGTGGGCAGAAGCTGGCAATGTAGCCTCCCGTCAAAAAAATTTCCAGCCCTGGAGGGAAGCAGGGGTGCTGGCCACAATTCAGCTGCTCTGGAGATACCAAGTCAGCCGCCAACCCTTCGGAGACCCTGCCCCTCCTGGCTGTGGAGCCCCCACAAAGGAGGATCCTGCAAATGTCCTTTTAACCCCTCCCCTCTCCAAATCATCGTGTGTCGCAGCTGAAAGGAGCCCTGAAGCCTATGGGGAAGTTGAGGCCGGGTTGGTAGGAGAGCAGAGCTGGGTGCCCTGACCTCTAGGTCTGCCCCTGGGTGCGGTGAGGACAGCTGCCACCCCCCAGGCACCAGCTGAGGGCTTCACATGCATGATCTCACTTAATCTGCACCATGATCCTCGGAGTGAACACGACGGTTATCCCCATTTTATAGATGAGAAAAATAAGACTTGGGAAACTTAAGGGACGTGTTCACATTTACACCATCAGCAAGGCACAGAGTTGGAACCCA